>CAMTDV010000005.1:35011245-36423782 GCA_947069175.1 Scalesia atractyloides
TATTCGAGTCTAGTAATCGAATTAGAAACGAATACCAATTTATGATTTTGAATTCGATTCCATTCGAAATTAGAATTCAATTTATATATATATATACACACACAAACATATATATACACACACATATAACTTCTAAACTTGGCCAATGTATGAACTACATCCATAAGTGATAGTTTATTATTCATAACATTACCAAACCTTCTGAAAAATAGCCATACTACTTGTATCCAAATTTTTATTTAACTTAAGTCGCTACCAGTAACCAACCTATCTTCTAAATTTTGTGTTTTGACATATTGATAGTTAATTAATTTTGCAGATTATTATATTTTATGTTGAATATAATTATTTGTAGTAGTTTTAAGAAATGAAAGCAAAATAATTTATTTTTAGGCTGAATTTGAATTAAATCGAATTTATTCGAATTCGAGTTTCTAATCGAATCGAATTGAATCGAATACGAATTCATTAAAAAAATAAAAAATTCAAAAAGTTCAATTCCAATAATTCAAAAATTCGTTATTCGATTCAACGAACACCCGTAAGTTGGAGGATCACAAATTTATATAGGATGAAAATCTGACGTATAACTTAAATAGTGATTTTGAGATAAAGTTATAAAACTGATACGTGTTAGATTATAAGTCATATATTAGAGTTTATGACATTATGATAGGGTTTTAGTATTTTTTGTATATAATAATCTAAATAAAATAAGTTACTTCATATCCTTCTTTCAACTTTGAAAAAAATGGGAATGATTATTGACGAGGAATGACCCGGACAGGACGACCCGGCCTAGTCATTACCTATTATTTTATTATAAATAATTAATCACATTTACGTTTATTCTAGAATGTTATATTCTGCATGGATAAACTAGGTAACTGAATCCCCGACTTATCAGAGGATTTCCTAACTTGAAGGAAACCCTAATCATAAACTATAAATAGGGGTTAACGTCAAAGGTATGCATATACTTTTATCATCTCTCTTCATACTTTCTCTTACTCCCAAATACCGAGACTTATTCTCACGCCAGAGGGTGGTTACAAGAATAACCCTATTCCTATAACGGGCCTAACGGTCTTGTGTTTTGCAGTTAACAGTTCGGACCGATACAAGTTGGAATATCCGTTGGAGCTTAACCGTTCAAGTCAGTGTCAGTGTTTCTTATTGGCGCCATCCGTGGGACCATTCGGTAGCACTAGTTATTCCGTACCCGATGGCAAGCGGTCAGAACACGTCAACAAAAACAGTAGATCCGACAATGATATCTGTTAGGAACCTAAAACTGTAAGTATTGAAGAAAAATATAGTTATGCAGAAAGAAAGTCATCGAAACAGAAGAAATCTGAAGACCAAGATCTGCACGAAGAAAAGCATCATCAAAGGAAGCATTTCTGATGGAAGACATAATATTTCTGATGAAGAATCATCAGTTTCTGATATTAGCAGTAATGACCAGAAATTCTGGTAGAACACACATCAGAAATTCTGATGAGTCAACATGATCAGACTTCTGATCATATCAACTTGCATATCTACTTGCCTCTGCCATTTTTGAACGTTACAAGTTGACCCATGCAGAATTCTTTGAACAAACACTCAAGGGAAATTATCTATACAGAGGCAAGTGGAAGAATAAACTATTAGTTTATTCACCCCAAGACTTCTATAAATAGGAGCACCAATGATGAAGGACACAAGAGTGTGCATAGCATTTAATACATCCTACATCACTCTCACCTCTTTCATCACAGAATTCGTTTTCCAATAGCAAATAATCACATTGTAAAACAACCTTTTGTTTATTCAAAGTGATATAAACATGAAAATTCTGTACTTGGTGTCTTTTGTTCTCTGAAAGTTTGATTTCTAGTTCCGCACAATATTTTCACTATTGTTGAAATCTTTTGCCATATTGAAATTAAAGAAACCTTGTTTTTTATAAATCTGGGACCATCAATTGGAATTAGAGCAGATTGAATAAACTATTTTTCAAACGATCAACTGCTCACTTCTTGTTCTATATTCAACTATGGCAAACTTTCAAACTTGGAATAATGCTTTCAATATTGGGTCAATGTCAAAACCACCAACTTTGGTGAGGGAAGAATACCCTCAATGGAAAATCAGGATGATCAATTTCCTAAATGGACATGATCGAGCTCTGTTTCAATCCATTGTAAGTGCTCCCTATGTACCCAAACTTGTAATAGCAGAAATTCCAGCAACTGATGACACACCAGCAGTGCCTGCTACGTTTGTTCCTAAACCTAAAAGGAATTGGACACCACAAGATAAGGCACTGGTGGAAGCAGATGAAAGAGCCAAATCACTCTTGATTATGGCACTTCCCAATGACATATTTTCACAAGTAGACGCATGTGCTACTGATACGGAAATATGTGATCAGTTAGAAAATTTATGTGAAGGAGGAGAAAGAATGAAAAGGAATATAAGAACAAACCGTGTTTCCTCATATGAACGTTTCAAAGTTTACCAAATGAAAGCTTGTATGAAACATACAATCGTTTTACAAAAATTTTGAATGAGCTAAAGAAATTTGGTATTGAGAAATCAAATAATGAAAAGAATGTCAAATTCTTAGATTCTTTGCCCGGAGAATGGAAGAGTCTAACAATGACTCTAGCTTCCACACTAGAACTAGGGAACATGAACTTGCATGATCTTTACAGCATACTAGTTCCCAGAGAAGAAGAAATCTTTGAAGACATCAATCATAGAGGAGGCCTCATTGCCCTCATCTCCAACACTCAAATTCCTGATCCACAAACCTCTTACATTCAAAGTATAGAAAATTCTGATACTTCTTTAGAATTTTCAACACTTGCTGAAGCAATAGCATTGCTAACTAAAACCTTGTGAGCAAAGAGTAAAAGGAGGAAACCATAAATACCAGAAGAGTGACAAACCTAAGATGGAAGGGAGATCAAAGGATAAAGGAAAGGCAGAAGTTGTATGTTACAAATGCAAGCAAAATGATCATTTTGCATCAGAATGTAAAAACAAAAGACTAAAGGATGTTGCTTATTATTAGAAAAAATGGAAGAAGCAAAGAAGCAAGGTCTTATAGCAGGAACTGACTCATGGCTAACAGACGATTCATCTGATGATGAAGAGGAAGAAATGGCAAATTTCTGTCTAATGGCCAAACTTGCAGACAAAGCTTAAGTTGCTGAAAATTCTGTAAGTAACAACAACTCTGATCTTGAACTAAAATTAGATAAGCTAATACAAGATTTTGTTAATCTACAAGAGAAACAAAACTTGGAACAGAAAATTTTGAAAATTTGCAGCAAAAATTGCATAGTACAACTCTTGAAAATCAATTGCTAGTATAAGAAAGTCTAAATAAACAAGCAAAGACAGAATTTTATGAAAAAGAAAGAAATGAGTTATACAAAAAGATTCATGAAAAAGAGATTAATGTAAAAGGATTTCAACAAGCAAAAAAACTTTATAAACTACATTGAATCTACACAAAGAAACAGGGGAGAAGGTCTAAGATATGTAAAAACTCAACTTAAAACTCCAACTGTCTTTGTAAAAGCTTCCGAAGAAAATCTTGAAAAATCAAACAATAAATCAGAATGTGAATCTTTCAAATCAGAAACTTCAAGTGACCACCATCTCTGTTCAAAAGAAACAAGTAAATCCTACATTTCTAATGAATTAGATCAGAAATCTGATAACCATCCATCAACAATTATTGAGCAAAACAATAACTGTATGTGTTCAGATATAATTAAAGTAATCAAACAACATTTACAGGTAAGAAACAAAAGATAGTTAAAAGCTCAAGAGTTCGTAAGAATTCTGATGCAAGATATTCACCAGAAAGACACACTTTATTCAGAAATGCATCAGAGAGTGTACCCAAACAAGTTTGGGTACCTAAAACTTTCTAACCTTACCATTTCAGGACCATCATGTGCAGCAGATCTGGTATTGCGATTCCGGAAGCTCCAGGCACATGACTGGGAACAGGAGCTTGCTTAGCAACTTTGTTTCTAAGCCAGGAAAACTTGTAAATTTTGGTAACGGAGTGAAAGGAAAAACTTGGGGTTTCAGGTGCATAAGATATGGTTCTTTAACCATAGAAAAAGTTGCATATCTAGAGGGACTGAAATACAACTTGTTAAGTTGCGGTCAGTTCTGTGACAAGGGATTTCAGGTAACATTATTACCAGAAAAATGTTGTTATTGGTTTAGATGACAACAAAATTTATTTAAGAGGAAAAAGAATCAGAAAGTCCATCTATTATTTTGATTTCAAAGAAGAAATAGAACATCCACAACTATGCTTATTTTCAAAAGAAACCAAAAGTAGTAGTTTGCTGTGGCACAGAAGATTGGCTCACTTAAATTTTAAAAATCTAATCCCAATTGGCTATCAAAAATCTGGTGAAAGGGTTACCCTACATATCTTCCAAGAAGGATAAGATATGTGATGCCTGTGAAATGGGTAAATCAAAAAGAGGCTCACATAAATAGTGTCAGAATCTTCAATAAAACAAAACTTAGAACTCATACATATGGACCTTTGCGGGCCAATAAGTAAATCAAGTTTTTCAGGTAAAAAGTATATACCGGTTATGGTTGATGACTACTCTAGATACACATGGGTAGAATTTTTAACAAAGAAAGTGAAACTCCAGAGTTAGTCATAAACTTTATCAAAAGAATAGAAAACTCGATGAACTTACCAATCAGAAGAATAAGAAGTGATAATGGAACTAAATTCAAAATTTCAAAACTTGAGACATTCCTAATCTCTAAAGGGATATCTCATGATTTTTCAGCTCCTAGATCACCTCAACAAAATGGGGTTGTAGAAAGAAAAAATAGAACTTTAGTGGAGGCTGCAAGAACAATGCTTGCCTATGCAAAGTTACCTATTTTTATATATGGTCTGAAGCAATTGCAAATGCATGCTTTACTCAAAACAGATCCATCATTAACAAAAGACATCAGAAAACACCATATCAGATCATAAATGGCAGGATACCAAATATCAAATTCTTACACACCTTTGGGTGTAGATGTTTTGTGTTTAATGATTTTGAAAGTCTTGAAAAATTTGACAGAAAAGCAGAAAAAGGAATCTTTCTTGGTTATTCACTAAAGCAGAAAAGCATATAGGGTTTTTATGTTAAAATCAAGAATAATCAAAGAAAATCTGTATGTATCATTTGATGATACAAAATATTTCTGATGAATTACAAAGAGAAATCAATCATCATGAACCAACAGAAAGCTTCACTCATCTTCTCAACACACTAACTAAGCAATTTTGGAAAATAAGCAAGAAAATGAAATACTTTTCAAAATTCAATACTAGAATGTCAAATTAACTTATCAGAAAATCAGCAAGAACACCAGAATTCTGAACAAACCTTAATGAATATATCAGAAAGTCATAATTCTGACCCTATAATCACATCAAAAAACCAGGGGAAACCTCAGAACCATCAGAAAATACAAATAATTAAAATAATCATAGATGGATCAAAGGAATCTCTCAATCGAATATAATAGGGAAACCTGAAGATGGAGTTAAGACAAGACTGCAACTGCTCATGAATGTCTATATGCTGGATTTCTAAGCATGATAGAACCTAAGACTGTCAAAGAGGCTCTAAATGATCTAGATTGGGTGAAAGCTATCCAGGAAGAGCTAAACCAATTTGAAAAATGTCAAGTATGGAATTTGGTACCTAGACCAAGTGATAAGTGTATCATTGGTTCAAAATGGGTGTTCATAAATTAATCAGATGAAAATGGAATTATAAGAAGGAATAAGGCAAGATTAGTAGTAAAAGGGTACTGTCAACAAGAAGGAATAGATTATGATGAAACTTTTGCTCCAGTTGCAAGACTAGAGGCAGTCAGGATATTCCTTGCTTATGCAGCGTCAAAGAACTTCAAAGTTTACCAGATGGATGTGAAATCTGCATTTTTAAATGGCAAAATTGAAGAAGAAGTGTATGTACATCAACCAAAGGCTTTGTTGATTCAGAATTTCCAAAACAAGTCTACAAACTAAACAAAGCATTATATGGTTTGAAACAAGCTCCAAGAGCATGATATGAAACAATTTCCAAATTTCTGATCAATTCCGGATTCACAAAAGGTACAATTGACACAACCTTGTTTATAAAAACTCATAAAGGTCACACACTCCTGGTTCAAATATATGTTGATGACATCATATTTGGATCAACAAATGAAAATTTTTGTAAGAAATTTGAAAAGCTAATGACCAATCATTTTGAAATGAGTATGATGGGAGAATTAACTTTCTTTTTAGGTCTACAGGTCAAACAAAGAACTGATGGCATATTTTTAAGTCAATCAAAGTATGTCAATACAATCTTAAAGAAATACTCACTTAAAAACAGTTCAACCTCAAAAACTCCAATGGCAACCAGCAACAAGCTAGATTCTGATCAAAATGGTAAATGTGTAGATATAAAAATCTGTAGAGGAATGATAGGATCACTGTTATATTTAACTGCAAGCAGACCAGACATTATGTTTGCAACATGCTTTCTTGCAAGATACCAGTGCAATCCCAAAGATCTCATTTAAAAGCTGTAAAAAGGATTTTTAAATATCTGAAAGGCACACCTACTCCTTGGTCTATTTTACCCTAAAGATACAAGTTTGGATTTAATTGCATATACAGATGCAGACCATGCAGGTTGTAAGATAGATAGGAAGAGTACATCAGGTGCTTGTCAATTGCTAGGAGACAAACTTGTTTGCTAAGTAGCAAGAAACAAAATTGTGTCTCAACATCAACAACTGAATCAGAATATGTAGCTGCTGCAAGCTGCTGTTCTCAAGTAATTTGGATGCAAACACAACTGAGAGATTATGGAGTTCACTTGACAAAAAATACCTATACTATGTGATTCAATGAGCGCTATTGCAATAACAGAGAATCTAGTGCATCGTTCAAGAACAAAACACATAGATGTCAGGTACCATTTCATAAAAGATCATGTAGAAAAAGGGAACATAGAAATGTATTTTGTCCCAACAGAAAAACAAATTGCTGACATTTTTACTAAACCTCTCGATGAGAAAAGACACAATTATTTATCAGCAAATTAGGAATGCAACATAAGTGAAGAAGATGAACACACCTTGTCACTAACAGAAAATGATTAGAAAAATATTAGAAGTAGTGAAACTTCATCAGAAAGTAGTCAAGTTGGATCAGAATTCATCAGAAATCTGATGAACCGTCAGTAAAGTATGAAACTTCACTACAACAATTTTTTTTTCTGACACAATATAAAAATAATTTTTTTTCTCTAATGCACAAAGTTTAAATAGATTCAAAAACTCCCGAAAATCGAACATTGTATATTTTTTTTCTCTCTTATTTTCTTTATATATATGTGTGTAAATATATAGGCTTATCATTTTAGGATATGGTGAATGCGTCACTTGGGTGAAGAACTGGGCAAAATTAATGGCTAATACAATATTTTCCAAAGTCTCAATGCTTACTCAGCTTAACTAACAAGAAAAATTGAAGACACCTGTCATTTAATGATGATAGTCTCAGGAGATAGCCGCCTAAAATTAAATGAAGCGAAAATATATCTCACATTGCCATATATTTGGATTTGAAAAAAAGGGATACAAAAGAGAAGACTCACCTAGTAGGTAAGATCATTTATGGAAACACTGTCACTCTTCTATAAATAACTACCACTTGGACCACACAACTATCTCCAAATCTTGATAAGAAACCCTAAAAACACTCACACAACTTTCACCATGGCACAAATCAACCGAGAGCACTTTCCACTAGCATACTATCCCACTCACAACATGAGGCTTCGAGGGAGGCTTCAAAGGAATGCATGGGAAGACTGCTGGCATATCCTCAAACTCCTAGTACTCTACAGCCCACCGGGGTATGCTCTCACTGCTTATACCTGGATCTATCCAGATATCTTACAGGAGTTCTGGGCGAATGCTGAAATCACCACAACCGAGTCAGAAATACCCATCATCCGCAGCACCATCATGAACAATAGATTCTCCATTGTTCTTAGTGAATCCATGATCAGAGAGGCCCTACAAATCAATGATGATCATGGAGACACTACTTACAGTAGGGAAATGCTGGACGGAACCTTGGTAAGATGGGATATTTCACAGGGAATAGATCTAGAGGGATCTGCAAATCCGGGTTCATCAAACCTTGGCAGTTTCTGGTGAATCAGATTTGTGTATGCTTCTCACAAAAGCATGCAGGCTTCCACGAGTTTTCCTACAAAATCATGGAAGTGGTGCAAGATGTGGTGCATGAACTGACTTACAACTATTGTCATTATTTAATGAAAGATTTTCTGAATAACATGCACACAAACAAACCCTTTCTCATATATCTAAGAGTTTTGATGAAAATCATAAATCATCAAATAGGATTTGAAGGCATACCAAATCGATACCCAAGACTCCAGGTTGTTCTTCAAGAAGACATTAAGAACCCAAGCCTAGTACCCTCCAACCGCCGAACCATCGCCGACCTTTGGACTTATGATAAATATGTTCTTTAAGGTTGATTGTAAATATTTTCTTATATATATATATATGTAAGTTATATTTTCCTTATGATTCATCAAAAATGAGGAAAGGGGAAAAGTACAAACTTTAAATAGGGAAGAGTTAAACAAAAGATTTTTTTTTTAAAAAGGGGGAAAACATGATCCCACCATCAAGTTTTTTTTTTAAAGGGAAAAGGATTTCACAAAGAAAATTAAACCTTTTTAACGTGTTAAAAAGGAAGCATCAGAGACAAAGCAATGTAAGATCCTTCAAAGAACTCTACTCATTCCCTCTCATCCCAAAAAAAAAAAATCTACTGATGATTTCTGATGAGAATAAAAAACGAAAACCAAATTTCTGATATCTTCTAATGAGAATCATAAATGAAAACCAAGTTTCTGATATTTTCATCTTTCTCAAAAGCTTTATCAGAAATTCTGATAAATCCATCAAAAAATCTGAAAGGTGTCAAAAGAGGTTGAAAAGTGGTAAATAAGCAAAAAGGATTATAAGTGGACCATATCAAAACTGAGGAGAAAAAGGTACAAACTGGTCGTCAGTACACACCAATCAAAATTCCTTATATTTGATAGGGACTGAAGAATAGCAAGGACATCAAAAAGGGAAAACGGTTACTTGCATTTAGTGAACATTATCCAACCAACCACCCATGAAATGCCTTTATAATTAATCACAATTGATTAATTATTAAAACCACAGCTCCAGCTCTGCCCACGATCACCATATAAACCCTAAAATCCTCTTCTTCATTCAAAACAAAAACCATTCAACCATCACAAAACTCAATCGACATGGCTGTTCAAAATGTAAACCTCAACATCCAAACAGTAGAACACACTGTTCCATTCATTGATGATCGATATTGCTTACCGAACAAAGAAAATAACCTATAAATGAACTCAATGATTGAAGAGTATGATGAAAACTGCCAAGTTATGATAGAATTTCTGACCAGATGCCCAATTGCACAAGCTTTAACCAAAACCAGAGAAGTACCAGAAGAAATTATTCAGCAAGTAGTAAAAATCTTGGAAGACTCCGGCGAAACAGAGGTCTCAACACATGTTTGGAGGAACTTGACCATTCAAGTAAACCCAAGCAAAATTAGAGAATGTTTGGAACTACCAGTATTCAATGAGTACATGACAATTCCAGCAAAGGAGCAACTGCTGGAACAAGTAACTATACTCTTGAACTATAAGAGGAAGATTTCCAAGATCGCAGATTTAAAAAGAAAGGAATTACCTGCCTTATGGCATGTAATGATGGAAGTACTGACCAAATGCTTAACATCAAAGATAGGGGGAACAGATCAAACCAACCAGAGTGCTCTCACAATCATGTATGGACTTATCACTGGTTTTCAAATTGATTATGCTACAGAAATATTTCACTTGATGAGAAAATCTGTGATTGCACACAACAAAAGAAGTCCATCCCACCCACCCTTTCCCAGATTCTTGTCAGTTCTGATTGCACAAAGGTTTGAAGAAGCAGAAATGTAACTACCTGCATCAGAAATCTCTGGAAAACATCTGTTATGAAGCCCTGGAACGCCAAAGGAGCTTGGAAAGCAATCAGAGATTATCCACAACTGTCAGAATACCTTATCAGCATGTTGTTAGAAAATTCACCATATAAACAGAGGTATGAGCTTATCAGAAAAGAAAAGATGAACCAACCAGAAGCCCATGATAGCAGCTCACTAGTTGATGAAGATGATGAGTCAACAGCTAAAGAGATAGAAGATACAGAGAATTATGATGAACATCCATCAGAATTACATCAGAAAACCTTAACCAGATTGAACAATGCCCTACTTTTACAGGTGAACAAACTCATCATTCTGTTTACACTGCTGAAACTAAAGATGATTCAGATTCTGCTAATTCTGTATGTGGTGACTATAGATTAAAAGCTAGAAAACTGCAAAATACGGTAGTTAGCAGTTCTATTGGTCCATTTTCTGAATCATATAATGAGGAGGAAGTTGGTACAGCAACAGGTGGAGATCACTTAGTTGATCAAGGAAACCTGGACATGAGAAATATGCATTTCTCAACAACTCACCGAGAACCATTCACTATAATGTTTCAAGGAAGTGAGGAAAATCCAGATTTGAATTTGTTTCAAACGACTGGTAAAGGAATTCAAGCTAAGCTAAGTGCTCAACTTGACCCTTTAACAACTGCAGAAGGTATGTCCTATGCTGGTCAGTTAGAAGGAACATCTGTTGTTCCAGCACTCTTACCCACTCATCAGAAACCAATCTCACAAGAAAACATGGATGCCCAAATTTTGGAAAATGTTGTCAAATCATGAACCAAGTCTTCAATAGAAGAAAAGCTAGATCAGATACTGTAAGAACTGGGAGAACAAAGATCTGATATCAAAGCAATATCAGAAAAAGTTGAAGTGATCAGAAATCAATCAGTGAACAATGCAAAGATTCTGGAGAGTCTACAAAGGAAAAATAGCAGCAAGATGGAGGCATAAATCAATAAACTGTTCAATGAAGTAAATGCAATCAAGAAATTTGTTGAAAGCAGAGAATCATCATCCTCTGGTTCCTTAAAAGAAGAATTTGAGCTACTCAAGGCAACAAACAACAGCATGGTGGATGCTCTAAACAAGCTTGAAGATGAATGGAAATCTTTTAAAGGTGAAGCTCAAAAGGAATTCAGTTTGGTGCATGAAGAAGAAAAGAAAAATATGAAGAAAATAGAGAATGTTGTGATAAAGCTCCAACAAGACAATTTGTCATGTTACTTCAGAAACAACATACACACTTGACAGCACTCAGGAACACCAATCAGAAAGAAATGAAGCACAAGAAGTTCCACCAGAAAAAATCTCTGTTGAAAGTCTCAAAGACAAACCACTTCTTACCATCATGGGACCGCCACCAGAAATATCAAAAGAAGAAGTAATCAAGAGGTTTACCGCAATATCTCCTCATGTACAGAAGTTAAGAGAATCATCAAGTCTCCCACAAAGACCTGTATCATCAGGAGAAACCATCTTCAGTCAAAATCTAAATGAATCAACAAAAAGAAAATGGGAAAGCTCAGCCACATCATCAAAGAAGCCAAAACCTAGTGTTAGAAAAGGTCCAGATGGAGAACTGATTGAATGCTTCATACAGGAAATAGATCAAGATTCAATGATGTTTCCAGAATTCAATCTACAACACTACTATTAGGATGACACATCAGACATGCATGAAAGACCACTCAGTCCAATAAGCAGAAACATCAGAGAAGCAATAATCAGTAGAGGAAGATGTCTCCACAAACCATTGAACAAACTTATCACAAGGTTTATAAGCATCAAGACAAAGAGTGAAAGTGATCAGATTCTAGGAGCTTATAAACAAAACAGGTATCATTGGGTAAGGAAGGACTCAAGTGAAGAACAGGTACTAGATAGTGATCTACAAGGACTCCATCCACTGAATATTGCAAGAATCAAACAACTGCTTGATCAAGAAAAGGGAAAAACACAAGAAATCAGAAGAGGGCAGGATAATATACAAAAAGTGGCAATTAAAATGTACACCAGAGCAGCACTTGCTGATTTTGATCTATACATCACATTTGATCATCTTACAAACAACAAAGTACAAGTCTCACCACCTAATACTTCCATACCTGCTTATCTAGAAAAAGGAACTAGAACAGGTATGATTCTTGAAGAACCCACACTCTCAGTAGCATTCAGGGATCAATTAGAACAGAAAGCTCTATTCAGAGTTCATGAAATTTATAAGTATTCAAACGAAACTCTCAAGTATATTCAAGAATGCATGAGCATCAAGCAAGCACAACTTGAAGCCAAAGGTTTGAACAAAAAAAAACAGAGAAAGGAAATTGATGAACTTATAACAAAATGGACAACTGCAAGAGAATGGTACAAAGAAATGATAAGAACCTGCAACAAGATGATAGATCACAAGAAGAAGCTAAAGAAAGGAGATCTCTACAAAAGTGCATTGAAGATCACTAAAACCTAGTTTACTTAAATTCTGTTGAAAAACACTATTTTATTTCCAGTTGTATTGCTAAGTACATTTTCAGTATGTTTTTTATTTGGATCGTTATTTTTTTTACAATACTTAGGGGGAAATTGTTAGGAACCTAAAACTGTAAGTATTGAAGAAAAATATAGTTATGCAGAAAGAAAGTCATCTGAAACAGAAGAAATCTGAAGACCAAGATCTGTATGAAAAAAAGCATCATCAAAGGAAGCATTTCTGATGGAAGACATAGTATTTCTGATGAAGAATCATTAGTTTCTGATATAAGCAGTAATGACCCGAAATTCTGGTAGAACAAACATCAGAAATTCTGATGAGTCAACATGATCAGACTTCTGATCATATCAACTTGCATATCTACTTGCCTCTGCCATTTTTGAACGTTACAAGTTGACCCATGCAGAATTCATTGAACAAACACTCAAGGGCAATTATCTACACAGACGTAAGTGGAAGAATACCCCAAGACGTCTATAAATAGGAGCACCAATGATGAAGGACACACGAGTGTGCATAGCATTTAATACATCCTACATCACTCTCACCTCTTTCATCACAGAATTCATTTTCCAATAGCAAATAATCACATTGTAAATCAACCTTTTTGTTTATTCAAAGTGATATAAACATGAAAATTCTGTACTTGGTGTCTTTTGTTCTCTAAAAGTTTGATTTTTCGTTCCGCACAATATTTTCACTATTGTTGAAATCATTTGGCATGTTGAAATTAAAGAAACCTTGTTTTTTTATAAATCTGGGACCATCAATATCCAATCATCCGTCGTCCACAATAACCTCCGCAGTTACCACAACTCCCGAGACTCCAGCAATAACCAGGTCCGTCGACCCGGAATTCGAAGCGGAATTTCCACTGGGTTTTCAAGCAACCCCGACCGTCACCTATGGATCGGCATCTGGACACTCCCTATCATACCCTGCATGGCAACACAGGCGGGCAGATACAACCACGGGGACCTCCGTCGCCACTTCGCCTGTGTCATCCTTGCCCGCGCAGACAACTCACCACAATATCAGATCGTTAGGTTCAGTGGCCCTCACTGCGGCACTCACTTACCCGATGCCGCCATTATACTCAGCAGCCCTCGCTGCGGCACTATCAACACCTCCCCACCAGCCGGTAGTTATGCCGGCGGGGATCCTGAACGGCCCCATTACGCCAGGGAATTAGTCTTACTTGCCGGGTTATTACTATGCATCCCCTTACGGGTATATGTCACCATACCCAAACAAATCTTACCCATCTCAGGTGTCAACTCAAAGTTATATTCAATGGTCGCCGTATGCGGCTTTCATGCCACCCTGGTTGTCGTTCCCAATCCCAGACCAAACACATAGTCAGACTCCGCCTACGGCAGAACCTATTTACAATAGGGGGAACACTTCAAGACCTCGTCTCGCGCCTACAGAGGTCCCAAACACTCAGCCTTTTCTTGTGACATCCCAGACATGCTCGGGTCAAAGGAACGGTTTGGAAGGAGCGTATTAGTATACACATCCCATAAACTTGGAAGACGATTACCTCACCCAGCCCTATAGGCCGGCGGATGCCACGTTTAAGTCAAAGTTTACCAAAAGAATCGCAGAGGCCCCGATTGAAGAGAAACCCAAAATGCCTCAAACGGTAGGAAAGTATGATGGAACCAGCGATCCTGATGATCATTTAAACCTGTTTAAAAGCATCGGGAGGTAGCGTGTTGGCCAATGCCTCTATGGTGTAAAATGTTCGTTCAGACATTGGTAGGGGTAGCGCGTGTTTGGTGGGATGGCCTACTAATTGGGGAAATTGACAACTTCGAGGACCTGGTATCGAAGTTTCAGTTATAGTTTAGTCAGTAGAGGTGACATACAAAAGACAAAAACGAACTTCTCCACATCCGTTGGCGAGATAATGAGACGGTGGAAAGTTTAATAGTCAGATTCAATAAAGAAAGCCTGGCGATCCCAGGAATAACCAACGATTTGGCTTGCGGTGCTTTCTTATAGGGGGTAAACAATGATGATTGTTGAGGACGCTATACAGAAGGGACGGTGTACCCTTAACAATCAACGAGATCTTGAGAATCGACAAAGTCTATGTGACGCAAGAAAAAACAGTAGCTGCCAGCCACGCCGCAAACAGAAAAAAGGATCTCCACAAAAGCCAGGAAGACAGGGATCAGCGACACTCTAAAGGTATGATCAGAGGGGATAGGTTCCAAAAGAACGACTAGTCAGACTCACGGTATGACAGGCCCATGAGCTCTTTTTTCAAGAAACAAAACATCTTCAAGATCAAGATCCGATTATCCCACCTTGAGTAAAACACCTGCAGAAATCCTTGCTTCCGAGAACTTAAAGCTCAACCCTCCAAAGCCGTTAAAGGATTCACCCAACAGAGACACGAGCAAATACTGTGAATACTATAAAGGCAACGGTCACGACACTAATGACTGCTATCAACTAAAGAAGCAAGTCAAATATTACGTAAAGGCAGGGAAGCTGGCTCACCTGGTCCGTGACATAAAGCAGGGGCCTCCCCCGAACAAGGATGATGCTGAAAAGGGAGCGGGCAAAAGGCAGCGAGAGTTGAGCATGGTGTACGTTGACAAGGAAAAAGGGGTAAAACGGAGTCTCTCCGTGCTTGAACCCTGGATGTTGGCAACTATGACTGTTGAACCGCGTGTTGAGGATTCTACCCTCACTACTGATCCTCTCATCACAACCGCGGTGGGCGATTACAGCATGAGAAGGGTATTGGTCGATACCGGAAGTTCGGAAGATATCATATATGAACATTGCTACAACAGGATGCAACCTGAAAACAAAAGACTCATTGAACCGGTGCACGCCCCTATAAGAGGGTTCATCGGGGAGAAAGTTGACCCAATCGGCCAAATTACTTTCTCGGTAACATTTGGCTCGGCGCCGCGTGAAAGGACCATACTCCTACCCTCCTTGTTGTTTGTGCCAAATCATATCACAATGTCATCATTGGAATGTATACTTTAGGAAAACTGGACGTCATCGTTTCCACGGCACGAGGATTTGTGAAATTTCCCATGCCGAGGGGTATAGCCATGTTATACCGGGACAGGGTGGGTGAGGTTCTTGACACCAAAAGATGTCGCCAGGGACCCACCGGAGCAGTCGGTCCGGAAAGATGGGTTCTAAGCACACGCCATCCTGATCAGACGGTCATAATTGGAGACACTCTATCTCCTGAAACCAAAAGCAACCTAAAGCATTTGCTGAGGCGGAACGCCGACGTATTCGCTTTTGAACATTCTGATATGACTGGCATACCCCGGGATAAGGCGGAGCACAAATTTGCCACCTTTCCAGGAATTAAACTAGTGGCTCGGGGAAGCGAAGCATGGCTCCTGACCGAAAAGAGGCCGTAATCAAAGAAGTAAGAAAGTTGGTTGAAGCAGGAATTCTACGAGAAACAAAATATAATATGTGGGTATATAATCCTGTGATGGTCAAAAAGCCTGATGGCTCTTGGCGGATGTGCATCGAGTTCAAAGATTTAAACAAGGCTTGTCCAAAAGATGCATACCCATTGCCCGAAATGGATTTTAAATTCGATTCATTGGTTCCTTTCAGATACAAATGTCTCTTAGATGCCTACAAGGGTTATCATCAGATCAAGATGTCAAGAGAGGACGAAGAAAAAACGGCGTTTCACACTGATATAGGCATTTTCTGTTACACCAAAATGCCTTTCGGTTTGCGCAACGCCGGGGCCACCTATCAGCGCCTCATGGACCAGGCGTTTTAGAAGCAGATTGGCCAGTATACGTCGATGATTTGGTCATCAAGAGCATGGAAGAGAAACAGATGTTGGAGGATATCGAAGAGACTTTCCATAAATTATGAGAATACAACATAAAACTGAACCCCAAGAAATGCATTCGGGGTGGAAGAGGGAAAGTTCCTAGGGGTGGTAGTCACCTGGGATGGCTTCAAAGCTAACCCAAAGAAAGTAACAGCAATAACGCGAATGCCATCACCCCGTACCTTAAAAGAAGCACAAACGATGAATGGGCGTTTGGTCGCCATTAACAGGTTGCTGGCAAGACACGCTGA
The DNA here is from genome assembly GCA_947069175.1 of Scalesia atractyloides. Classification (NCBI taxonomy): domain Eukaryota; kingdom Viridiplantae; phylum Streptophyta; class Magnoliopsida; order Asterales; family Asteraceae; genus Scalesia; species Scalesia atractyloides. The sequence goes on from CAMTDV010000005.1 coordinate 35,027,990, forward strand.
GAGATCCTTACCATTCATAAAGACATTAAAGGATTGTCTCAACAAAAGCAACTTCAAGTGGATAAGGGAAGCAGAAGAAGCATTACAAGACATGAAGCGGTTCATGGAAGAACTTCCCAAGTTAACAGCACCGTATCCAAAAGAACTCTTGAAAATGTACTTGGCGGCAGCCCACAACGCCGTCAGTGTAGTACTAGTGGTAGAAAGAAATCGCAAACAAACGCCCATATACGACATTGGTCGGGTACTGGCGGGTCCCAAAACACGGTATCCAACGCTGGAAAAGCTAGTACTAGCATTGGTTCACGCTACTAGGCGCCTCAGGAGGTATTTCCAGGCCACCGGGTGCAAGTCCTCACCAACTACCCCCTACAGCAAATTCTCCACAAACCTGAAATTTCAGGGAGACTAGCTAAGTGGTCAATCGAGCTAGGGGCCTTGGACATCGAATACAAGAAACGAACTGCCATAAAAGGACAAGTAATCGCTGACTTCTTGGCAGAAATACCTGAAGGTGAAGTAATTCAGGATCCAACAATCAGTAACACTACGGAGTCTAGTTCGTCTAGGCAAACTTGGAAACTGTACACAGATGGATCCTCAAGTGGAAAGGGTGCAGGCGCGGGTCTCATGCTAAAAAGTCCAGACGAAGTTAAGTTAATGTGTGCTTTGCGCTTCGACTTTGAATGTTCCAACGACGAGTCAGAGTACGAAGCATTGCTAGCAGGCCTAATGATGGCTCAATTCATGGGGGGCGACAAGGGTCGACGCTTATGTTGACTCGCTGCTGGTTAACAATCAAGTAAACGAGACATACGAGGCCAAAGATGAGACGATGGCGAAATATCTAGCAATAACTAAGGAACTCATCACTTCATTTGAATGTGTCACGCTCAACCATGTTCACCGTGGAAGAAATCACATAGTTGATGCCTTGAGCAAGTTAGCTACATCTAGAATGGAAAAGGAAGTGAAGGTTGAAACGCTCCAGTCTCCATCGATTGAACACCGAGGGGTATCCGCACTCACGATGGAAGAACCCAGTTGGTACACCCCTATCTTGAAATATCCCACAAAAGGAGAACTCCCTCACGCTAGGGGCGACGCCAGGAAGATACAAACGAAGGCCTTACAATATGAGGTACAAAACGGCATCCTGTACAGAAAATCATACCTAGGACCACTACTACGCTCCGTGTCATCATCTGAGGCCTCCTACCTGATCGAAGAAATACACGCCAGCATATGAGGCATTCACGCTGGCCCCCGGGCAGTCGTTGCAAAAATTCACAGCGCTGGGTACTATTGGCCAAAGATGCACGAAGACGCAATGGTAGAACTCAAAAAATGCCGCAGTTGTCAAAAATATGCACCACAAACGCTTCGCCCCAAGAATAACCTGATCCCCGTAACGGCGGCATGGCCTTTTAAAAAATGGGTGATTGACATCGTTGGACCATTCCTGCCGGCCCCGAGGAAGCTAAAGTATCTGATTGTAGCAATCGATTATTTCACTAAATGGATCGAGGCAAAACCGTTGACCAAAATAACAGCAGAAAACACCAAAAAAAATTTATAGGAACACATGGTTTGCCGATTTGGGCTCCCGCTTTACCTTGTCAGGGACAAAGGGACACAATTCACAGATAATGCCATGCAAGACTTGTGCGCAGATTTGCAGATCCAGCAAATTTTCACGTCGGTTGCACACCCGCAATGGAACGGCCAAGTGGAAAAGGGCAAACAAAAGTCAATTGGATGGGATCAAAAGAAGGCTGGGCCACGAAGGTAGCTCTTGGGTTGAAGAATTACCAAATGTCCTTTGGGCACACCGAACCATGCCCAAGACAAGCAACAATGAAACCCCATTTAGCCTCACTTATGGCATGGAGGCAATGATACCGGCAGAGGTAGGGCTACCCTCTCTAAGACGACTAACGACGGAGGATAACAATAAGCTCTTACAGCAAGGTCTGGACTTGCTGGAAGAAAGGCGTGAAGCAGATGCCATCTGCGAAGCGAAATACAAGAAAGCCTTGGAGAATAATACAACCAGCGTGTGGCTAAGCAAACCTTCAAGGAAGGCGATTATGTAATGCGAGACAACGAAGTAAGTAGGGCGGAACCCACAGGCAAGTTGGGACCCAACTGGGAAGGTCCTTACATCGTCCAAGAGGATCTAGACAAGGGAGCATACCGCCTATCCAAATTAGATGGTTCGGCAATCCCGCGCAGCTGGAAAGTTGCCCAATTAAAGAAGTGTTACATGTAGGCTTCCGCCCCTAACAGCGGAATAGACATTAATAATCCATCATACACGATGTCTTTTTATTTTGGCAGTTATTAATAAAAAAAAAATTTAATATTCTTTGTGTCATCCACACACATACAAAATACTACCACCACATTTAAACTACACATTCCGGTAAATGATAACTCTGGTACGAAATGTTTTTCATAATATCAAAGTTAGTTAATTAAACTTATACAACGCTAAAGTGGGTATCTTGGTAATAGATACATCAACCACTACAAAAGATAGGTATTTCGATAATAAATACATACAACTACCTAACAAAACCAAGTACTTATCCCGGGTTGACAAAAAACAACATACCGGTTGATAAAAAAACGAACATGCTCTAGTTAATTACAAGTCAGCAAACATTGCCAACACCTCTGCAGGGGTATGCAATGCCTCGCCATACCACTTTTTTTTTTGGGTAATGGGTTACCCCAGTGATTCTATATATTAAACAACCAAAGAAAACAAGTAGTGAGGATAATCTCCCACTAGTTCAATCATGAGACACACCTCATGAAAGTAAGCCAAGCAAACAACAAAAAAACAACCACCAAAGCACAAGTACATCACTAGACTAAAAATCTAGAAAACTTAATCACACAAAGAAACACATTAATCAGCCTCCATTATCTGATAGGTAGTTGCCATTTATCTTCCATTCACCTAGCAGCCTCCTAACACTCGCCATACCACTTCAAAGGATGAGGATCCACAATCAAATCCTCATCGATGTCATCATTGATCGGAGCAACCAACACTTCTTGAGCGTCGGTCAGGTTTACCTGGCTAGACCCACCGTGACGTCGCTGGTACACTATGTTACACCGACCGGATAGCTCTGAAGGAAACAATTGCGTCAAAGCATCAGCATTTAGCGAATCGATAGCCGACAAATTGAATACGACAAGAGCCTTGACAACTGGGAAGGTATCATCATCAATATCTTCACTGAATAGGCTGGGGCATGGTACAGTATTAGAAGAATCAACCAAACCAAGCCCTGGTGCCTTATCTTGCAGGCAAAGCAATGCGTCAGCCGCGTCAAGAGCTCGAAGAACATCAGAAACCTCTCGTGAATGACACTCTTCACTCATGTTGTATTTACTAAATTTGGTAAACACATGACATGGATATATAAAGGCTAAATCAGCTAAGATAGTAATGACGCAAGCAAGTATTAAAAGATTGTACAAAACTGTGATGATTACATGTCAAATCGCCACGCATGAAACGACGGCGCTGCTGTAATCATGCATTTCATTAATTGTCCCTGACAACAGCAGGTACCATCATACAAAATATTAAAATATAAGTTTTACAAAATATCTGAATAACAACACAAAAAGCAAACAAGAAGAAATCTATTCTTCTCCCGGTTTGTTAGTACATAATGTCTATGTCTTAGTCTTAGATTGAGTCTGTTTAGTTTGGGCTAGATTATGTCAAATTTTAAGGGTATTTATGTAAATACTATACAAGTTCGCCCGGAACAGAATGTGAGAACAAGTGCGGTCGAACTTGTTGTAAACAAGTTCGCCCGAACTTGTTATCCTCCCAACGAACTTGTACTAGTACAAGTAGTGTGCCTTAGTTTGTCATTTATAACTTTTGCAACTTTGGCACGACAGAGGCGAAGCTCTGCCCAATCAGGATCTTTCATGTATTTGGACATTATGATCAATAAACAACAATTAAATGAGTAAATCTCACATATTTGGTTAACACGTCATCTAGTTTCCGCCTTTATGAACGTTAGATATCAAATTAGGTTCCTGTGCTGAACGAGGAGCGATCTAACAAGTGGTATCAGAGCCACGGATACCTGATTTGGTGAAATCATTGCAAGATCTACTATATTTCATCTCATTTCTACCATTTTTCTTAACTTTTTCATGAAAAACAATGAACCTATGGATAAAAGTTGCTAATTTTTGAATATGTCATGTAAAATAGACCAAAGATAACCCTCAGAGTTTCAACATCAAATTCAAACAAACTAATGTCAAGAAGTTGAAAAAACCATGTTTGGAAAACTCATTCTGGTCGAACTTGTAATCAAGTCCGCTCGAACTTGATTAAAAATTCGTCATTTTTAATCAAGTCCGCCCGAACTTGATTGATATTCCAAGATTATTTGATAAGTCCGCTCGAACTTGCTTGTCTTTCAATCAAATTTCTATCAAGTTCGCCCAAACTTGATTAAAGTTTGTTGAAATTCACTTACAAGTTCGCCCGAACTTGATAATTCACTTGAAAATCTACACAAGTTCGCCCGAACTTCTTCAGGGTGAAATTTTCAAAATTCCCAACACAAGTTCGCCCGAACTTGTGTGAAAAAATTGAATATGATTTTATTAAACTGCAAGTTCACCCGAACTTGTCAATAGTCTAATCATTTTTCAAAGTTTGTGAACGCGTTTTCAGCGATTCTCATCATTTTTCCTACGATGGAAGAAATTCACAGTGCGTTTATGACGGCTTCACCATCGGATGCTCAAATTGTAAATCAAGTGAACATTGATAACAAGATGGGTACGTCTGTGAAGCCACCGAAACTCATGTGTATAGATGAATACGAGGGGTGGAAAGAAAAGTTTACAAACTGGGCTCAGTCTACATTCTTTCACAGCTGGGTTGCAGTAGAGACTGGTTATACGTGGCCCAGAGATGAAAATGATAATGTTATCGATATAAGCAAGTTTTCTACTGTCGCCGAGAAGAAAATGATAAGTTTGATCCAGCAGTCGGTAAAAGAAGATATTGGTGCTTCTACCGGAATATAAGACTGCATAAGAACTATGGAAATTCTTGAAGAACAAATACCAGGGAAGTGCAGAAATGGTCAAAAGCAAGAAAGCACTCATCATGAAGGAATTTGACATATTCACGATGATAAAAGGCGAAACGATGAAACAAATGATCGAAAGGTTTTGTCATCTGAAAGTGATTATGAGGGGAGACATGGGCTTGAGAAGACGGAAGAAGAATACATTGATAAACTGGCTGACGCATTGCCTGAAGGTGAATGGACGACATATCTCATGGTGCTTAAAGAAAGTCCGAGCTGGGAATTCTTCAAATTATCCACTTTCATTGATAAGCTGGAGGGGCACGAGATGGAGTTGTTAAAGATAGCCAAATCAAAGAATTCAAATGTTACTCAAGATGTAGGGCTCTACTACAAGACAGGAGCTCAAGAGAATATCACTAGCCTAAAGATCCAAACGGCATTCAACGCAAATCTGAATTCCTCGAATCATTCACCACAGAGTCAAACTCAATGATATCCTAACTATGATCAGAGTCCTAAGAATTCTTCATATTCGAGCACGAGTTCTAATTCTTCATTTCAGAATCAGTCAATCAGAATAATCAATCGAATTCTGATCCAAACGTGTTTAAATGCAATATTGCAGTCAATTTAAGCAACGTTGTTTCTGAACAGGTGGCCAAACAACATATGGTACTACTTGCCACAGTGTTTGAATCCTACGAGAGTTTACTGGCCGGAAAGATCGGTTATCCTGAAATGACCGTAGAGGATTATGATCAAGTGGATGAGGAAGAGCTTGAACTGATGGACATCAAATGGTCCTTAGCCTCTATTCGAAGGGTTACTAAATTTGTTGCTCTAACCGGCAGAGACATCGGGAATTCAAGCAACAAATTAGGTTTCGATAAGACGAAAGTTACTTGCTTCAGATGCCGACAAAAAGGGCACTTCAAAAGAGAATGTGAGAATCCAGAAGCGAGTGGCAACCAAAGTCCATTTGGAGGTGGCAGTTACAAGAAGTCGCTACAATACAAGCCATTCCCAAAGAAGATTCAAATCGAAGTTCAAGAGAAACCATTCAACAACACAGAGAAAGCTATGGTTGCTTCGAATGAAGATGATGGTTTTGACTAGAATTCATACATTGGCAAGAAAACCGGAGTAGCTCTAATGGCCGAAATCATGGAAGATACATCTGCTGAGGATGAAGCCATGGAAAGCGCAATGCTAGAAGAATACTTACAACAAGCAGAAGAAGAGGAGATCTATCATCACACTATGATGCAAAGTGTTCTTTCTCCTAACATGACTTCTAGTTTTGCAGGTTGTTTTGGTGATACAACATCTTCGAAGCATGTTGCTGAGGAGAAACTAGAAGTTGAAGAAGTCATCAACGTGTCAAAGGAAATGAATGAAGAAAACCTCATGGAGATTTCCAACAAAGCTATGATGGCAAATTTAAAAAAGGTAGGTCCGGAAGTAAAAGTCGTAGAAAAGGAAGTTGTTAAAGTGCAAATCGTTGAGGTTGAAAAACCTTGCATGAAATGTGCTGAGTAATGTTCTGAAAAGACTCAAATCATAGCTGAACTCAATGTGCATAATAACAATTTCAAATATGATTATCGCACAATGAAGGAAGCATATGATAAAATGAAAGATGATTATGGCAGGCTTGATATAAAAAACATTGAACAAGATGATACAATAAGAATGTTAAAATCCACTTTAATGGAAAAACAAAAAGCTATTAACGTTAATATAAACAACATTGCTGAAGTAAAACAAGAACTTCAAGACATGGAAAATCGAAACAGAAAGGGTAAGAAAGCTTTTAAAAAGCTATACCACGAATGCTTATATCATCGATCATTTTCTTCCAACGATTCCGTTGGAAGAAGATGTTCAGAAATCAAAAGGTAAAAAACATGGAGATTATAGCAATGTTCCACCACCCTTGTGTGAAAAGTATTGTCGCAAGAAAGCTGAGGGGATGGAAAAGGCGCTTAAAATTGAACTTTTAACTGAAAAGAAAAATGAACTGCCTGAAAACATTGATATAACCTACACAAAGGATGACAGTGAAGCTGTGGTAAGAAATGTTGTTGAAAATGTTTTGAGTGAATCTGATGATGGAAGCTATGAGAGCGCCAACTCGAGTTCGAAAATTCTGAATCACAATCTGAAGATGACGATACATCATCGGAAGATAGTCTAAGTGATGATCCTAACGTTTTCATGTACAAAGTTAAGGAATCTGATAGACTATATTTCAATGACAGTTTTCCGATTCAAAATGTGAAAGAAGACCAAATTGATAAATTGTTCAAACTTGTCGAAGTATCATTAGATGATTTGGAAAGAAATGAAAAGAAATTTTATTCTAAACCTAAAAGAAACTATAAAAACTACCGAAGGAATGGTGGTGACTTTCCTGAAAACAGGAGAGCGGGTTTGGGTTTGGAGGTTGAAGATGAACCGAATAAGAAACAGAAGTCATCATTTCACGAATATAAAAATAAAAACATAGCTTTTGTGTATGGAACTAGTACGGTTCATGAAGAGAATTTGATTGGAAAGTAATCAAATGACGAGTTCAAAAAGGAAAAAAGAACTTATAGATAAGGCTAAAGTTGTAAGTGGTGTAAAACCCACTAGTGGACATTCTCATGACACTAGGACTTGCTTCAAATGTAATGAAGTTGGTCACATTGCTCGCAAGTGTCCGAAATCTAAGCATGTTTATCCTCGAAGAAAAACAAGTTCAGATGTTGAGAAATCTAAGCAACCAGAGATTGTAAAACCCGTCACAATTCTAAAACGAAACAATGAATCTAAAATTGAAGTTAAACCTAAAACTGAATCGAAGTTTGAAAACTCAACTTTTGACAAAGGTGAAACTTCTAAATCGAACAAAAACAAAGATTCAAGGTTTTACATAAAGAAAGCAAGAGTTAAATCACAATCCTGGGTTGTCAAAAAGAAATCAACAACATCTGAAGTTGCTAAGTCTGAGTCAGTTAATATTGGTAACAACAAAGTATGTGAATCAGAGATTAAAACTGAAACTGTCAAACTTTCAAAAGATAAGAAAAAGGTCAAGTTTGAAAATGATAGTGTCGATGAAGTCTTAGATGGTGATTTTGAGGATGATTATGAACTTTATTATCCCAAACCCAAGACCAAAAAGGCTTGGGTTGCACTGTTTCACTGAATGTTAATGTGTGTAGGGGCTCCAAAGATCCATATTATCGAAGTAGATTCTGGATAGCGGAGCATCAAGGCACATGACCGGGATGAAAGCACTACTCTTTGATATCAACGCGATAAATGGAGGGTATGTAGGCTTCACTGGAAATCAAGGAGGCCGGATTGTAGCTGAAGGAAAACTTTCAAATGGTGTTGTGTCTTTTGATCGTGTTAACTATATCGCCGAGCTGGAGAACAATCTTCTCAGCATTTCACAGATTTGCGACAAGCAGTTCATAGTTCATTTCAATGATAAGGAGTGCATGATACTGAAGCAGGGCTTCAAGATTCCTGATGAGTGGATACTAATGCGCGCTCCACGCGAAAACGATCTATACGTGTTAGACATGGGTGTTACTACCACATCATCGAAATCTGATCAATGTTTTGTCACAAAAGCCACGGAGAAGGGTTCGATTCTATGGCACAAGAAAATGGGGCATATACATCTGAGGAAAATGAACTTTCTGGTTCACAACGATCTGGTTGAAGGAGTAAATCTTTGAAGCTTCCACATGACGGATCATTGTCTTGAATGTAAGAAAGGGAAGCAGATTAATAAGTCAGATCCTAAGAAGATTCTTAACTCCATAAAATTGGCGCTTGAACGTCTACATATGGATCTTTTTGGACCGGTAAACGTTCAAAGTATATCTGGAGATCTGTATTGTATAGTCGTCACAGATGATTATTCTCGATATTCATGGGTTTTCTTTCAAGAGTCTAAGGATGAAACGTTCGACAATCTTGTGATTCTCTTCAAGAAGCTCAAAAATCTATATCATCTACCTGTTAGACGAATTCGAAGCGATAATGGAACGGAGTTCAAAAACAACAAGATGAAATATTTTTGCAACACTAAAGGAATCTTGCACGAATTCAGTGCACCTTACACTCCACAACAAAATGGCGTAGCATAGAGGAAGAACAAAACGTTGATTGAAACGGCAAGAACTATGCTTGTTGACTCAAAGCTTCCTGTCAGGTTTTGGAGTGAGGCGGTTGCAGCGACATGCTACACGTTGAATAGGGTCTTAACTGTCAAACCGACTAAAAAGACATGCTTTGAAATGATCAACCGAAGGAAACCAAATCTCAGATATCTAGAGCCGTTTGGTGCACCATGCACATTGATTGATCAAGATGGAAAATTTGGTGCTAAAACGCTTGAAGGTTTCTTCGCTGGTTACTCTTGTCCGCTCAGGAGAGTTTATGTTCCTACTTTGAGAAGAATGATTGAAGCACAACACGTAGATTGCTTTCGGTACACAACTCCTATTCAGAGGAAAGGCGATGCGTGGTTGTTCAATTATCAAGATTTGTGGAAGTCATTCGACTTGCCAGAAGAACCGTCTGAAGAAGAAATTGCAGCTCTTTATTATCTTCACCAGTCGGCTAGCCAAGAACAGATTATAAGGCCAATTGTGGTTAATCAACCCACTGTTGGTTCTACCTCGTCTTCTGGTGCAGGTCCGAGTAATAGTGGTGTTCAGGTTGAACAAATTTCTGAAGCAGAAGTAACACCTACTACAACTCCAGCAAATGTTTCCACTGAACCAGGAAATGCAACTAAAGAGCCTATTATTCTTCAGAATCAGAATTCCGACTCCGATGAAGCTCCAACTTTCGATGATGATGGAGAATCTTCCTCTGATGAAGAATCCGAGTAGATATCCAATATGTTAAACCAATCTGCTGGCCCTAGCACTCAAAATGAAGCAACATCGAGTGCTCCTGAAGTTGATTTGATAGTTGATCTGAATATTTCAAATCAGAATAGCTCAGTTGATGTTCCTAGCGACGAGATGTCACGATCTTATTCATATCACCCTTCAACAAACATTATTGGAGAGCTACAGACTGGTGTGAGAACGAGAAACCAAATCAACAAAGCTTTAAGTTGTTTCTATACTCAAGTGGCTCCGACTCAAGATTATTGTTATTATTCATGTTTCATATCTCAAATCGAGCCGAAGACTGTGAATGAAGCTTTGGGTGATGAGAATTGGGTGATAGCGATGCAGGAAGAGTTGTTACAGTTCAAGAAACTGGGAGTCTAGAGACTGTCGACTTACCACCTAAGAAGAAAGCGATAGATACGAAGTGGGTCTTCAATGTAAGAGGGATGATCGAGGTGTGATTGTTAGAAACAAAGCTCGGTTGGTTGTCAAAGGTTTCCACCAGTAAGAAGGAATTGAATACACGGAAGTTTAAGCACATGTTTCACGCTTAGAGTCAATCCTCATTTTCCTTTCATTCGCTGCTTGGAAAGGTTTTAAAGTGTACCAGTTAGATGTGAAATCTGCATTTCTCTATGGTAAGCTACGCGAACAAGTGTACGTCGGCCAACCACCGGGGTTCGTCGATCCGCTGAACAAGAACAAAGGTTATCTCCTGGACAAAGCCTTATACGGATTACACCAAGCCCCGAGAGCTTGGTACAAGACGTTATTCTCAACATCTTGTTGGAAACGGCTTTACGAGGGGCACAGTGGATAGTACATTGTTTACCAAAGAAGTCGGAAATCATCAAATCATCATACAAATCTATGTCGATGATATCATCTTTGGTTCAGATAGTCTTTGCAAAGAATTCGGAAAGATCATGAAGAAGAAATTCGAGATGTCTTCTATGGGCGAAATGAAGTTCTTCCTCTGGTTACAAGTTGATCAGTTACAAGACGGCATATTCATTCATCAAACGAAGTATGTTCACGATATTTTGAAGAAGTTTGAAATGGATAGCTCGAAGCGGCTTTCGACTCCTCTGGCGCTGAATCACGGAATTTGCATCGACGAAACAGGAACCAAAGTGGATGATACGCTCTATCGGTCGATGATAGGATCTCTTATGTATCTGACGGCATCTCGCCCAGATATCATGTATCCTACCTGCCTTTACGCGAGATATCAGTCCAGTCCCATAGTATCGCACATGCAGATAGTCAAGCGAATATTCCGTTATGTGAAGGGATGTCCAAGCACCGGCTTGTGGTATCCAAAGAATGATAATTTTGATCTGACAGGATACGCTGATTCGGACTTTGGGGTGGACAAGCCGAATTCAAAGTCTACGACGGCTGGTTGCCAGTTCTTCAGAACTCGATTAGTAACGTGGCAAAGCAAGAAACAAATCACGGTCTCTCTCTCAACTTGTGAGACAGAACGTGGCAAAGCAAGAAAAAAATCACGGTCTCTCTCTCAACTTGTGAGGCAGAATACATTTCTGCTTCCACATGTTGTTCACAAATCCTACGGATTCAACAACAGATAAGGGACTATGGATTGCAATTTCTTGATACGCCTTTATATGTAGATAATAAGGCAGCAATCGACATCACTAAAAATTCTGTTCATCACTCCCGAACTAAACACATAGAAATTCGTTACCACTTCATTCGTGATTGCTACGAAAAGAAGTTGGTACAAATAGAAAAAAACCACACCGATGAACAAAAAGCTGATTTTTACACCAAAGCTTTTCCTTTAACAAGATTAAATATCTAATGAGGCTTAACAGTATTAAAAATTTGTTGACAGGTGCGGAGGCAGAGATTGAATATGGATCGGACGACGAGTTCATGTGATCCACATTGGTTTGTTTATCTTTTAGCTTAGTATTTCTTAAAAAACTAAAATACAAAAATATGTTTTTGATTTTAGTGGGAGAAATATTTGAGAAAATACAAAAACATATGAAAAATTCAAAAAGTACAAAAACATTGAAAAAGACAAAAAGAATTTTCAGTCACAAAGGAAATGATAGTATATCAGTGGACTATCACAGTATGCTAAAGAAGTGATAAAGAAGTCTTACTGTTGATGTGTCGATAGGCTTTACACGTTTAGTAAATTGTTTCCGGGATATAAACTAAATTTTACAACTGCTTAAACTTGTGGCTTAACATCTCTCGGATATATGGACTTAGTACTCCGAAATTTCGTTTGAGAGATTGCCTGATTCTGAGATACGAGGTCTTTATAGATGATTGATATCTGGGGTATTATACAAGTTCTTATGATTATGCGGAAGGAATAGCCTAGAACTTCTATAATGCTTTTGCTAAAAACCCCTAAACTGCATGCAAAACTGAAAAGAATCGAAAGATCTAATCATTTGCAGTGCTTAAAAATTCCTTAATTGGAACACACCTTTAAGTCAAGCCTTCATTTCTTTGTCGATACGGTGGTATTAACCTGAGCTCTCAAGGTCTCGCACAACCCACATACAGATATCAATTACGCTATATTCACTTGTAAGATGAAATCTAGGGAATCTTGATACGGGAGTATATTCTGAGATGGGAACCATAGTTGAGTCAAGTTTTATAAGTCTAACTAAGATATCTTGAAACAATTGAGAAATGTGCCAAAGTTTAAGTGGACAAACATATCGACAATCTAGGTAAACGAGTTAAAAACTTAAAGTCATCAAAAGGTCAGTGGTACTGGTGATATGTCTCAAACAACTGATATGATCCTTAGACACAAATTCACAAAAATATGTCTGGAAACAAGTTCATACATAGTTTACTTGTTAAATTTCTATAAATATGTCTGTACATAGTTTACCTGTTTTACATATTAAAACCAAAAAGATTTTCAGTGTGTTTTAGCATAAACTTACAAAAATACAAAAGGATTTTGTTTCTACATTAGTTTCTACAAGCCAATGTTGGAGAAAGGATCTTCGAAGTTTGGTAAGGTGCTAAACTGGTGGAAATCTGATTGACAAAGGGCTGGGAGCTAATCTGTAATCTGATAAGTCAAAACAATTAAAAGTTCATTAGTTTGAAACTTGATTTTGAGAAAAACAAATAGTTTGTTCATAACGGGTCGAACCGAGGTTATTAACTTGGACTCGGCAGACAAATCAGTTAACCAAGGTCATTAGCTTGGACTTGGTCAACTGAGTGGATAGAAAAAACTGGCAAAAAAATGAAAAGTTCGGGGTTTAATTTGAGAATTTTGAAAAATTTGAGTTTGAATTGATCAAGTTCGCCCGGACTTGTAATCAAGTTTGACCGGACTTATATATGCTCATAAAGTGTCATCAAATGACAAGTTCACCCGAACTTATTCTAATCTTAACTGATTAGTTTACAAGTTCGTCCGGACTTATTACCTATATATAAGGTACAAGTCCGCCCGAACTTCATTACCTGTTTCAACAAATTTGAGCGAACTTAAGGCGATTTTGAGCGATCTTCAAAATTGGCACATTTAAGTCGAATTGCTGCCCAAAATTTCAGTGAATCTTAGTGATTGGCACACTAAGGATCATGGCAATGGTGAGAATTGGAACTTTAGATCGTGGATTGATAAAATTGAACCGTTTGAATCTGAAATTGTTGATTGGATATGATTTAAGATGTTATAGGACAAATTGAACCTTAAAACAAGTTAGTTAATCATAATCGACCATAAAAGTGTAATCAATTTAAATCAAAATGCTGTAAAATGTTGATTGCAGGAATGTGTGAAAGAGATGACAAGTTCGCCCGAACTTGTCAAATGGTTCTTTGAACCAAGTGCGACCGAACTTGTCCTCAAGAGTTAAACTGTTAACATACTCACAAGTCCGCCCGAACTTATAAACAAACATAAAAATAATAAATGATATATAAGTTCGCCCAAACTTGTATGAGGGTTTCAAAAGTCATAAATATGCGACAAGTTCCCCCGGACTTGTCTGTATCTGTTTCAAATGTTAAGTCTTAACAAGTTCGCTCGAACTCGTTTAAGATTTGATCAAATGTCTTGACATGTTCGCCCGGACTTGATACTTGTGTAATGTTTTAAGTGTCTAATCAAGTCCACTAGAACTTGATATTAGGTTTGTGAAAATTGTTATACTTTGCTAATTTCGTCTCAATCTTCGTGCTTGCTGAATATTCAGCTCTCGTTCAATAAGTTCCACAATACGTTCATTATGCTCGACAAGACTGTTTGTCCGTCACTCGAAGCATTTGACAGTATTCTCTAATTCATGGAGCGTATTCCTATTCACAAGGCAATAACGGAAAAGATAATGGTTTAGATTTTGGAATTCCGCGGCAATGAATGATGATGATACAGTGATCAAATCAGTGGTTTGTGTTGGAGACGACGATAAGGAAATTACAGAATCTGAAGCTGACATCCGAAAAGTTCTAAACTTCAACGACGCTAAGAATGATCCAACGATGCTAGATGAAAGTATGGTGCGAGGTTGTTTTTGCCTTATGGGATACAAGGGGCACGTAAACGAATCTACTTTGAAGAAAAGGGGAGTTCCGAACCCCCACAAGTTTCTAATGCATGAAATTATTCACGCGTTTAGTCATCGTAAAGCTGGATTGGATGATGTTCAAGATTACATGGCTGGCCACTGCGCCCATTCTTAACAAGAAGTTTAATTTCTCGAAGCTTGTGTTCACGTATATGAAGAACAACATGGGATCGAATAGGCTTGTGATGTATCCAAGATTTATTCAGATGTTGATCGACGAAAAATTCAAAAAGATTGTGAAGGATCCCAACGACATCTTATATCTTAGTCACATGGACGAAGTCACAGTGAAGAAGTTGATAACATTTCAGAAGCAGGCTTCAGCGCCGATCGCAAAGCCTTTATTTGGTGCCATTGCTTCTGAAAATTACATTGCGCCACCAGAGTATAAATGGCGTAAAGATGACAGTGGTGACGAGAAAGAAAGGAACGCTGAATTAGAATGGATGTCAACCTTCAAAGAAAAGCACAGTGATTGGTTCCTTAAGAAAGTGGTCATTGAAGAGAAAAAGAAAGTTTCACGAAAGACAAAGAAAGTTGATACAATGTTGATTGACGAAGAGGAACCTGAAAATATTCAAACTGAAGCTGGTTCGAGTGTTGCAGTTGTTGTTGAAAGTCAAGAGAAACCTACACAAGAAGATGACGTTATCTCTGCAACATCTGATAATGACGAAGATAGCGATGATTCGTTAGAAAAAGCTACAAAGAAATCAATTGCTGAAAAAGTAGCAGAGAAAATTAAAGAAACGGATGCTGATTATGAACCGGAGATAGAAAAGGGTTCAGATGAGGAGAGGCCAAAGAAGAAAGCTAAACGTGTTAAGTCTTCTGCTAAAGATACAACAACGAAGACAACTGGATCTCCAAAGACAAAAAGGCAAGAAAGTTCAAAAGCCGAAAAGCAGACGATATGTTAGTCAAAAGAAGAAAGGTACAGAAGTCACAAAAGAACCTTCTGGGGTAGAGACAACAGGAGTTACACAAGAACCTCCTGCAGATGCAACAATACAAACTTCTGAAGTTCAAGAGACTTTAGTACAGACATGAGTCACACAAGAACCTCCTGAGTCTGAATTGCTCGAAATTCCTATCATTATGTCTCAAGATCCACCAATGTCTTCTCAACCAGAAAGCTCGATTCCGAAAGAAGTTCCTACACCAAGGAGTACGCCTAAGTCTACACAGAAGACTACTCTGAAGTCAAAGCTATTTGGAAATATTCCTAATGAGCCAGTTGATATTCAAGATTTGAACGATTTCTTCCTAGAATCTGATATTGATGAATTGGAAAAACGTGTTAAAATTCTGGAAGACAAGGTTGCAAATAATGAGAAAACAGTGTTAGAAAAGCTGGTGAAGCAAGTGGAAGTTGAATAGGAGATTTTGAACGACAAAGTCAAATTCTTGGAAGGTGATAGAGGTTATCTGAAGGCCCTGATTGAAAGTTTACAAGATGCTAACGAATGACTGCAGAAAGAGATAGCAGAACTACGATCAGAGAGGGATTTGAATGACAGAAGATTCAACAGACTACAGAAAGTATTATCTAACAGTCTAGGTATTGATTTTGCTGCAGAGTATGCCAGGTTAGATCTGCAAGAGGCAAAGGAAAAAGCAGAAAAATAATTGGCTGAACAGGGGAAGGGTAAACATGTTGTTGAAAGTATGCCCGAGATTACAGAGCCTGTGATTGAATCTACTAAAGCTTCTAAGTCTGTTATTGCACCAGAGACAGAGACTGAACAGAAAGACGATGAAGAAGCTCAAGATAAAGATGATGATGAACTTGTTGATGATACCAAAGACGACTCTGACGATGATGATGGTAATAATGATGACCAGGGAGGAGTTGGTCTGAAGGTTATGGATGCCAAAGTTACTGATGATTTTGATTTCTCTTCACTACTAAACGATGATGCTAATAGAATGGAAGATCAAAGTCAGTGGAGCAGAAAGAGCAGACATGGCAAAAGGATGATGTTGATATGACTGATGCAATTACTGCAATGCCTGTTGCTGCTAAACCAATAAAGCCAATGATTCTTATGCTAGAACATAATGTTGAGGAAGGTGAATTCGTTCACAATTATTCGAAGGAAGATTTGGCAATGTTGCTGAACATTGATGCTGAAACGTTTGGCTTTGATTTCAAAGAAGATGTGGTGAACATTGATACGTTTGAACCGAACGAATATTGTTATAAAAGAAGATCTGATGCTGACGATTACAACAAGGTGATTATAGAAGATTGGTCGTCAAATGATGAAAAGGACGAAGTTGAAAAGTATGTTGGTACAAATACAGATAACTTTCCTACATTTGAAGAGATGTATGAGCAGTTGAATGAAGATCTGCTGAAAGAAAAGATTGTTGAATCTGCACGAGAAGGAAAGATTCCAAAACCAATGACTAAAGAAGAGATTGCACAAGCGAAAAAGTCCTGGTTCAAAGAAATGCAGAGAGAAAGAAAGTTTCGACGTCCATTAGCATTCTTTACCAGAGATGCAGATATTTCATTAGGTGATATACTGAGTTGGGGTTGGTTGAAAGAATTAAACGTTTACGCCATCAAAAGAGAGGTTGGAGTTCAATACTTCCGACACATGGCAGATTTGAAAACACTTCCGTACTAGGATGTAGAGGAGTTGGTGTAGACAAGAAATGTTACTTATCATATGAAGTTTATTGATCAGTACTGTGGAAGATGATCAAATTTAAAGCGACGCAAGGGTTCAAATACTGGAAACCATTCACTCCAAAGCGCCGAATCAAAACAAATAAGAAGACTGGTGAAAGGGATAGTACGTTGATTATGAAGCCTCCAAGAGCACTGAGAAACATTCCCCTGATGCCTATTAAACAGGATTTCTATCCTCTGTTTAAGTGGTGGCAAATTGATCCGACGACATGCGAAGTAGTGGTAGTGCTGAGATTTGAAGATCATTTGGATGTCACTAAAGAAAGAGTTGAAATGTTTCATACAGAAGGTTTAAGAGGGTTATGGAGGACGATACGTATACTAGACCCGATGTTGCTAGTGAATTACTCGAAGGAGGATATTAAATGTCTAGTCTTCAGTAAGATATTCTATGAGGAGCGTGAGAAGTAACAAGCGATGCAGTATCAAAGGATCGTGAATATTTTCTGCGCACATGGTGTGAATTCTGGAAGAATGTGGGAACCAGTTGGAGGGAACTTGAGCGCAAAGAGTTTTTGAAGGAAGAAAGGCGAATAGAACATATACACGAAAGGGGTAGAGAGGCAAGACTCAGACATTTTCAGTTCATGACTAAAGTGACACCTACAGACCAAACGCCGATTCCGTCGCAAGAACGTAGAAAGAAACCAATCAAGAACTTCTTTGGACGCGTTAGACAAAGATAGAGCTTCGAAGACTGATCAAGATGAAGACGATATCCAAGGGGGAGTCTGTTAGTAGATAATGTCTATGTCTTAGTCTTGGATCGAGTCTGTTTAGTGTGGGCTAGATGATGTCAAATTTTAAGGGTATTTATGTAAATACTATACAAGTTCGCCCGGAATAGAATGTGAGAACAAGTTCGGCCGAACTTGTTCTAAACAAGTTCGCCCAAACTTGTTATCCTCCCAGCGAACTTGTACTAGTATAAATAGTGTGCCTTAGTTTGTCATTTGTAACTTTTGTAACTTTGTCACAACAGAGGCGAAGCTCTGCCCGATCAGGATCTTTCATGTATTTGGACTTTACGATCAATAACAACAATTAAATGAGTAAATCTTACATATTTGGTTAACACGTGATCTAGTTTCCGCCTTTATGAATGTTGGATATCAAATTAGGTTCCTGTGCTGAACGAGGAGCGATCTAACACGGTTCATCCGCCACCTCCAGCATATGGCGTAACAACTCTACGCCATCTCTGGCAACCTTGTTGGTCAAATCATCATACGCCGGTAAGGGATCATTGTAAACCGCCTCCAATGCATCCGCCATGTTCGCTGTGAGTTGGCCTCCCGCCTCTTAGAATTCGGGAGTAATCCTATTCATTTGATGGCAGCCGACATAACCTTCGTAAATGCCATCATGTTGACCTGATTTATAAGCAGCGGTAGATAAACGGTCCAAAAGTGCAACAAAAGGCTCAGACTGGCGTAAATACTCAAAGGCACCAACCAGGCCACGGGATATTAACCATGTCACACCCCAACCGAATGGCGGAAACATCGGGGTGCGGCACTAGGCGAATCAGATTGCTCAAGAGAATCCATAACGTCTATTTAAGCGGTAATATTTAAGCGGTCAAATTTCCCATACAATTCAACAAACATTTTGCAAATAGTCAAACAGAATACATAATGTGACACTTGTGCCAAATTTCGGGCTTTCAAAAACTTTTTCTTTGAAGACCTTTTGATAATTGATACTTAAACGTAACCCTTTTAATGTAATGTACGCACCGGGATGAGGACATAAGCTAAACATACCCTAAATACCCTTTACATAACTTAGAAATAGGTTTTGAAAGGGGTGGTATGTCAAAAACAAGCCTATTCGATCACAGGGACTATTTATGACAAACTACGAAATTCTGCCGATTCTCATAACGACGCACACTCCAGAACAATGACAGAAGCTTAACATGCCTTAAATAACGTTTACATAACTTAGAAATATGTTTTGGAGGTTTCGGTATGGCAAAATCACGCTTTCGTAACTTCAGGGACTATTTTGTAAATTTTGCGAAACTATTCCTTTTCGCGTATTTCGCTATCCGGATCATGTCCGCACATCCAAAAGTTTTTTTTATCATTAAAATATTGTATTTTAATGATTGAAATGCAAAAATGTCAATTCGTTACGCATTTACGGTCATTTGCGCGTTCGTTAGGATTTTCGTCGTAATTAACCGAAAACCGCAACCGTACGACCAAACGAACTGAAACCCGGAACATTTTTGAACATATTTCAAGTTCCTATGCTTTACCATCCTTATGAAGCTTGAAAATGAGGTTAACGGGTGTTAAAAGTGCCAAAACGCGACGAAACATGTGCATGGGCCTGTTCTGCCAATTTTCAAAAGTGTCTGCCAGCTAAAGGGCTTACGGACCATAAGCCCAAAGCCCTTACGGTCCGTAAGGACCATCCAGCACATCAGAAACTTGGCAACAGCTGGTTAACTCTTTTGTTGACTCACCAAACGAACTTACCACCCTTCTCCCTGCTTCCAACATGTGTTAGGACACTAATCAAGTTCAGTGATGATTCATGGACACTTGTCTTGATTATATGACTTCAAATTATCTATAAATACCAAGCTAATTCTCTATTTTTGAACTTTTGCAACAACCCCGTTTTATTCTCACCTGCAAATCTGAAATTGCAACAATCTCTGGAGTTCCTCTGAGTTTTCTTGACATTCCTTTAGTGTTGTAAGTGTTCTCAACATGTTTTGATTCAATTCTTGTAGTTTAATTGGATTAAAAGTCGAAAAGTTTGACTTTTGTTTGACTTCCAGATTTGATTATGAATTGATCAACTTAAAATCCAATTGAGCCTTGCAATATGATGGTAATCAAGATGGTTACGGTCCATAATGACCATACCTACTGATTTCCATCTTTACTAGTCATTTTGACAAATCAATGTTTGGTCAATAATGCAATTTATGCGCAATTTACAACAAAACCATTTCCAGGTATCAAAACAGTTTGTTTTGATGCTAAAACACTTTTTTAAACTTGATAAAGACATGTCAAAACATGTCTAATTTGTTACTTTTAGTTTAGTGCGTGTTTAGGATCGTTTGTCGAACGGTCTTGACCACCACTTTGACTTTCGTTTCCGACCCGTTTGGTCACCTTTAGGATCCGACCAAGCCCATTATTATAACCATAGTATTATAGGGAATAACCCTTTGAGGTTATACCATATGGTCATACCGTTTAGTTAGTTAAATGACAAGTTGACTATGTATACCTTAAAATGCCAAAAATGCCCTTTTTGCACATACATTAGTTTTAAACATATAGGAACATTGCTTTGACATCTAAACTGATTTTACAACTTATATAAACTGATTTTGGCATATTAGACTTGTCATAGGACAATTTAACCATCCGAACCCATAGTTACGTTTTTTACCCTTTAAATGGCGTAAACCACTTTAGCAAGCCGTATCAAGTCAAAACTTTTTGAAATACTTCCAATTCAGAATGTTAGGTAATATGAACTATATTATACAAGATCCAACTCTTGTTTGGTTTCTATACCTCATTCTATCCGATTTGTCGTTTTCAAGTTTCGACACTAACATGTAATTATCCAATACACTAGGAACCAAATTCAACACTTGAACTCTTGATCCTTTGAGCTTTGTTATATCATTTGAGCAAGATCTATACGCAATCCAAGGCGAGTACATTGCTCCCCCTCTTTTACGTTTTTGAAATGTTTTTGGGTTGATTCATATGTGTAATCAATATTTCTCAAATGTATGGCATGAATGTGTTTACTAAGTGCTTTTTGTGTATTAATTCCGATTATGCAACACGACAATTGATGACAGATAGTTAAAGAGGTCTTTTAGTGCCTAGTTAAAGTGGTCTTTTAGGGCTTAGTTAAAGAGGTCTTTCAGGGCCTATATCCTTGTAGGATCTTTCTATCTTCATAGTTAGATTCTCAAAGGATGTTTGAAGTACAGTCTTAAAATCTTTCTATCTTCATAGTAGGATTTCTAAGAAGTGCTTTATAAGACGATGGTTATTGTTTATGTGTAGAGATTTTGGTGATTTAGATAATGAAACTAGAGTAATATAATAAGAACATGGTGGATACGCCGCTGGTACTTCCTATATATAAGTGTGCTTATTGTATTACCCTTCGTAGCCTTATCCGAATCACCATTAGGATTATGATTTTTGTGATACAATGTGACTAGACTTACTTCCTATTACATCTACCTATCTTCGTAGTGGAATGTTTAAAGTACTAATTGGTAGTCCTTATTGGATTATGTGTACTTTAATGCGTATTTGACGAGACAAATTGACAAGACAATGTGACTAGACTTAATTCCTTTTACATCTACCTATCTTTATAGTTAGATATTTGTGGATTGTTTAAAGTACTAATTGGTAGTCCTTATTGGGTTTTGTGTACTTTAATGCGTTTTTGACGAGACAATTTGACAAGACAATGTGACTAGACTTAATTCCTACTACATCCACCTATCTTTATAGTTAGATATTTGTGGAATGTTTAAAGTACTAATTGGTAGTCCTTATTGGATTCGGTGTACTTTAATACGTATTTGACGAGACAATATGACAAGTTGATGATTATATGTTTACGTGGTTAGTTGTGATTAGGATAACGAAACAAGTGTAAAACCATAAGAACATGGTGGATACGCTGATGGTACTTCCTATATATAAGTGTTCTTATTGCATTAATCTTGTAGCGTTATTCGAGTCACTTTAGGATTTTGTGTGCAAATGATTTAAAGGTTCGACATTTAAATCCTTTAAGAATTCTTTAATATTTTGTATGATAGATTCTTAGAAGGATATTTAGTATTATTATAAATCATTGATTGATTTCCAATAATACTCGCACAAGTTTATGGACAATTTCAATATGTTTACAAAGAACAAAGTACAATTTTCAAAGGCATGAAAATTACTTAGTAATGATCATGATGCCATATACAAAACTCTTTTGTCACAAGTTCAATGATCAGGTTAATGTATTGCAATGCTAACCCTTTTTGCCATTATTTGGCTACAATGAGTCGATTTACAATTAGCAACTCTCATGGTTGTCTAAGTATTGCAATATCAAACTTTTTGCCATTTATTTGGCCAACAAAACTATGTGCTCGCCAACATTGTTTGTTGACGTCTCTTTTCACATATGTTTCAGGTTGATGATTATTCGAGCATGCTACACATAGGAATGCATCCGTGCTTTAGATTTCTTAAACCAAAAAAACAATTTGTTGTATTCTTTGTATTGTAAAACAATGTAATAATAATGAAACAATTTAGTTCTAGTTGTGGCTGAGCAATTTGTAACATGACTCCCTGATATTTCTGCCGCGTCTTGTTGTATTACGCGAGTAAGGTGTTACAGAATTGGTATCAGAGCACTGTTTATAGGGAATTAGTTTATTAGAATGCCTTTAACCTAGTCTATAACCTTTCTAGGGACCCAGACATGAGTAGACTTAGGATTTCTATCCTAATCCTCATCCTTACTCGTGCCACAACTACTCTATGATTCACAAATCATCTATCCTTAGATGGTTTATCCTAAATCCTTAGGCTTTATGCCTTAAGGAATTTCTCAAAATGTTTTTCTTTCAAAACATTTTTCATTGGAATGTTTCTCAAATATTTTCACAAACTTTTTCGTCAAAATGTTTCTTGACATATTCATCTAAAGTATTATATCAAAAATGTTTTCTCAAACGCTCTCAACAAAATGTTTCTCAACTTATTTATCTCAAACATTTTATCAAAAAGGATTTCTCAAAATGTTTACTCTCAAACATTTTTCATCGAAATCTTGGGTTTCATCAATGTTAACTCATGCAATCTGGAAGGGTGAACGCCTTTACCCCGAGTTTTCTGTCTAAGGCTAGAGTGTTCGTACAAATCCGCATTCTCGGACCAGTCACTCTTACCTGGGAACTCTTAGGGTGAGTGTTCATTTATAGGCTAAAGCATGTCTTCTCGAAACATTAGGGAAACCAATCTACCTTGATCAGTCGAACGATTTACTACTACCTTTATGACACCGCTCCGACATGTTACCTTCGGTAATATGTTACGACTATATTCAACACATTTGGAACAAATTTCATTTTATATTACGACACTTTGTAATCCTATTTAGATTCTCAAATATTATCTCTTGTCTTTTATAACTACAAAATTTTATCATTGGATGAGAAATTTTCAAATTTTATCCACGAAATTTCTTCATTTCGAAAAATTTAAATAAAAATATTTTTACCTTAAAGGAATAAAATTTTAAAAGGTAAAGAATTTATAACACAAACTATTAACTTGGTTTGTATTTACTCATCCAAAAATATAACAAAAGTTTATTCTCAAAGCAATTTTCAAGACAAAATCGACAACATTATTTTTCTAGATACAAGAACAAGGTTTTTGAACAAATGCCAAGTCCAAATTTTCAATTCACTATGATGCTTTAAAACTTATAACAATCTTACTAAATCTCACTTATGTTGATTTCACTGTAGCTACTTCTTCAGGATGCCTCCTCACCATGACACCACCCAGGATACTGAAATGACAGCAATGATCGCTCAACAGATAGTTGTTGTACTCCCAAACCTTGTGATGCAACTTAATCAAATCTATAACAGTAACAACAACAACAACAATGTTTCCACGCCTTGTAATTACAAACAGTTTATTTCGACTAAACCACTACAGTTTAATGGGTCTGAAGGAGCAAGTGACTTCTACAATGGTTTGAGAGTATAGAAAGCACATTCCGATATGTTCAGTGTCTTAACGAGTGGTGTGCGTTAAGCGTACAATATTTTTGTTGTCATTTTAGGTTCATTTTATGCATTAGTCAAGTTTTAAATTTATAAAACACGATATTCTACTAACACTAAACACACACTTGGGCAAGTGCACCCATCATGAGCGTAGTATAGCGTTGGTAAGATATCGAGATCATCCAAGGGCACAAGATCTTTTAATACCGGTTCATCGTCAATGTCTAATCAATCTAAAATTTTTGATAAAGATTTTTAAAAACATAAAGATAAATAAAAAGATAAATAAAATAAAATACAAATAGACAAGATAGAATCACTTGGATCCAACTTCTCTTTTATGTATCCTTTGATAGTTTTTGCACTTTCGGACTTTTTAAAAGATTATCTTAGTTATAGTAGTAGGCCCCTCTTTTAAAGGTGACGTTACCCTCAACCCGGTGGTTTGAGTCAGCAGGGATACAATCCCAAAAGGTCGGAATATTGGAAGACAATTAAGTAAGTTATTAATGCGAAAAGTGGTAGGCCCCTCTTTTGAAGGTGACGTTACCCTCGGCTAAGTGGTTTGAGTCAGCAAGGATACAATCCCAAGTAGCCGGTTTAAAGTATTAATAGTAGTTTACATATGAGGGGTTCATGCCATTCGCGCCCCCGCAATTCAATACCCATAGAGTATTAAAGGAAGCCCTAGTAAGCTTGAACCAAGTCCTCGCAGGATCTATACACTGAACGAGACAAGAACTTTACCAAACCACCCTTCTAACCCCCTTCCAAGTAGTTAACGCGCTTTATATAGACCGTAAAGACACGAATGAGCGAATCAATGACACCATAAAGAATTGGTTAGTAAGTGGTTGTCTTACGGGTTTTTGAAACGAAAAGGGGTTTAGGTTCAAAGGGGTTAACTAGGGAGATTCTGGTAATGGGTGAAAAGAAACGAAAATAATGGTTTTGAATGAAAAATGGGTTAGTCCTAATGCCTCTATCATTTACTTACTTGGGTTTAAGTTGATAAGGACCGGGAATGCATCGTCTTGGCAAGTTCTAGAGTCGTAAGAACCAAGCGGCTATTCACATAAGAAACGAAAATGAGCGTTTAGTTTAAAGGTGTATGCATGTATGCTCAATAAAGGCTCAAAACTCACTTAATGTGGGAATGGGTTTATAGTGTGAACAAGTATATATAATCAAATTTTAAAAAGATTTGTAACGCCCCTTTTTTATAATTTTCTTATTCGGTTCTTTTTATCACGACACTATCGGTTGTAAATTCGTAAAAACCTAACTTTTTTAGAACTTGTTATTCCCAAATTAAACCAAGACAAGTAAAAAATGAAAATTTTAGAAAAGATTTGGGTTGATTAGCGGTTCCAATAGAGTTTTGTGTAAGGCTTGTTATTAGGACTTGCTAAATTCAAAGTGTTAGTTACCCCCCCTAACACTTAAATTACACATTGTCCTCAATGTGTCCTAAAATAATTTTTTCGGTTGATTCGAATGCGTAAAAGCGTGTTTATAAACAAATTTTTATGTTACTGGGCATTTGGGCACGGGCCCGTGTGGTCCGGGCACGGCCCCGTGTCCAGAGTACCAGTATCAAAAACTTACAGAAGCTTGACCACGGGGCGTGGCCAGTCAACACGACCCGTGGTCAATAACCTTGTTTCAGAAAATTTTCTTGCAGAACCTGGGCACGGGGTGTGTTGGACAGAGCACGGCCCCGTGCTGCACATGCTGGAAAGATGTGGAAGCTGTCGGAAGGCACTGTTTTTATGCATGGGGTGTGGTTTCGACGTCCCTTAAGCATTTTTCATCTTTTCTCGTGTGTTTTATTTCTGAAAAGGAAAACTAAACTAGAAACACAAAATTTAAACTAAGTTAATACTAAGGATAGTTCCGTGGAATGCCTCCGTGGTACGCCACGTTTATAAGGGTCCTTGGCTAGACCCAATACCTGTCATATGTTACTCAAGCGGGATGCATTGCATCCCATGCTGCATCGTCGGAGTGCATCATCTACGCTTGAGTCTATGACATCCATGTCGTTGATCGAGTCGTCCTCCATTCTCTTTCCTACCCCGAACTTCAATTCCTTGTCTTCCACCCTTATTGTAAGTTTTCCGACGCTCATATCCACCATGGCTCGTGCGGTGGCGAGGAATGGTCTTCCTAAAATGAGTGGAACTTCGGCGTCTTCCTCCATGTCTAGTATGACAAAGTCGGTAGGGAAAACGAATTCCCCAACTTTGACCATGAGGTTTTCGGTGACGCCTTGAGGGTGTTTGATTGACTTATCAGCGAGTTGGATGCTCATTTTTATGGGGCTTGGTTTCCCAAGTCCGAGTCGGTCAAACATTGATGCGGGCATGAGATTAATGCTAGCCCCAAGGTCGGCTAGTGCATTTCGAATAGGTGATCCCCCGATGGAGCAAGGAATGGTGAAGCTTCCTGGGTCGATTTTCTTTTGGGGGAGCTTGTTGAGGAGCACGGCGGAGCATTCTTCACTTAAGTTAACAAATTGCAATGTTTCAGTCTTTCGTTTGTTGGTGAGGAAGTCTTTCATAAACTTTGAATATTTTGGCATTTGAGTGAGGACTTCTACAAATGGGAGGTTGATTTGCAATTGTTTTAGCAGGTTTATGAATTTCGTGAATTGCTCATCGGTCTTTTGACGAAGTAAACGACCGGGGTAGGGTACCGAGGGGTTTTTTGTTGGTTCGGGATGATGTGCGATAGTGGTTTCTTGATGTTTAGGAGGTGCGAGTGTGTTTTGTTCGGGTGGACTGTTGTTGGTGGATTGTGGCGGTGTTTCCTCGGGACCTACTTTTCGGTTTCTTAAGGTTATGAAGTGTACTTGTGCGTTTGGATTTGTTTCGGTATTGCTAGGTAGTGCGCCATATGGTCATTCGGAGAAATTTTGAGCGAGCTGACTAAGTTGTTTTTCAATGTTTTGAATGCTTGCCCGTTGGTTTCTAATATCGGATTCTGTTTGTGAAAACCGGTCCAAGTGACTTTTTCGGTTTCGGAAATAAGGCGTGTGATGAGGTCTTCAAGCCTCTCTCGGCCCCCTTGTTGTTGAGTGAAATTTTGTGATTCGTTTCTTGGTTGTTGTTGAAAGTTAGGTCTTTGATTTTGATTTTGTTGGTTACTACTATTCCCTGACTCCCTCCAACCAAGGTTAGGATGGTTTCGCCAACCTTGGTTGTAGGTACCTGTAGGAGGGCCCGGTGGTCTAGGCCGATTATCTACGTAGTTTACCATTTCTGTTTGATTTTCCATATCTTTCCTACAACTCCAATTTTCATGTGGCCCACCACACCATTCACAAGCCATAACCGAAGCCGTTTTTGTCATTTCTATTTTTTTTATTTTCGAGGATAAGGCTTCGATTTGGGCTTGCAAAGAGGTGTTTTCGTCAACCTTATGGGCGCCCGGGGCAATAGATTTTGAACCTCGGGGGTGTGCCATTGAAAATTGTTTTGAGCAATTTCCTCAATTTGATTATAAATTTTGTTTGGGCGTCTATTGCCTAGGAGTCCCCCGAAGCTTGAGTTGAGTGTTTGTCTTGTGTGTGGCAACAAACCATTCTAGAAAGTGGATACTTGTTGCCATACTGCAAGACCATGGTGTGGGCATTTTCTCAAGAGCTCCTTGAACCTTTCCCAAGTTTCATACAAAGTTTTCCCGTCCTCTTGTGAATAAGTGTTTATTTTTTTCATTAATTTAGTGGTTTTAGAGGGCGGGACATATTTATATAGAAACTGTTGGGTAAGTTCATCCCAAGTGTTTACCGACCACTCGGGAGGGTGTTTAACCAAGCCTTAGCCCGGTCCTTTAGTGAAAATGGGAACATGCGGAGGCGAATGGCATCGTTTGATGCTCCATTGATTCGGAAGGTGTCGCATATTTCGAAAAAGTTGGTAATATGTAAATGGGAATCTTCATCGGGAAGGCCGTCAAATGTTGCGGAATTTTGGAGCATTTGAATCAAATGCGGCCTTAGTTCGAAGTTGTTAGCATCAACGTTTGGTGCATTGATCGCGGCCCCAAGATTACCGACTGTCGACCGTGGGTAATCCATTAGGCTACGTTGATCCGCCATTGGGTTTTGATTCTCCGGAGCTCTCTCTTTATTCTTGTCTCTTAGTCTTTTTCTTAGAAAGCTTTCGGGTTCGTATAGAGGTTCTTTTTATGTCTTTATCGGAACTAGAGCTAATGCACGGTGTAGAGATTTCAGGCCCTGCAATCGAGTTTAAAGTCCCATGATTAGAACAAAAGAAATATGGGTCAACTTCCCTCACCACGGCACCGTGTTAAACGGCCACGGCCCGTGGTCGAGATGCAGTAAATTAATTTTCTGGATCCCAATTACAGAGGAGCTGGGCACGGTCCCGTGGTGCACCGCCACGGCCCCGTGTTCACTCTTCTGTGACAGAAAACTTTTTACTGCCCGTGATGGTGTTGGGCATGGCCCCGTGTTCGCCCAGCACGGCCCGTGCTGCACTTCTGTAGAAAGTGCAGATTTTTCTAAAAATCGAAAAATTCCTAAAAATAAAAAGAAAATTGTTAAAAATAATTAGGCCATTAATTTTGAACTTTCTCAAAATCCTTGTGTCCCTGAAAACGGCGCCAAAAACTTGGTGTGCGTTAAGCGTACTATATTTTTGTTGTCATTTTAGGTTCATTTTACACATTAGTCAAGTTTTAAATTTATAAAACACGATATTCTACTAACACTAAACACACACGTGGGCAAGTGCACCCATCGTGAGCGTAGTATAGCGTTGGTAAGATACCGAGATCATCCAAGGACACAAGAGCTTTAATACCGGTTCATCGTCAACATCTAATCAATCTAATTTTTTGATAAAGATTTTTAAAAACATAAAGATAAATAAAATAAAATACAAATAGACAAGATAGAATCACTTGGATCCAACTTCTCTTTTATGTATCCTTTGATAGTTTTTGCACTTTCGGACTTTTTAAGAGATTATCTTAGTTATAGTAGTAGGCCCCTCTTTTAAAGGTGACGTTACCCTCAACCCGGTGGTTTGAGTAAGCAGGGATACAATCCCAAAAGGTCGGAATATTGGAAGACAATTAAGTAAGTTATTAATGCGAAAAGTGGTAGGCCCCTCTTTTGAAGGTGACGTTACCCTCGGCTAAGTGGTTTGAGTCAGCAAGGATACAATCCCAAGTAGCCGGTTTAAAGTATTAATAGTAGTTTACATATGAGGGGTTCATGCTATTCGCGCCCCCGCAATCCAATACCCATAGAGTATTAAAGGAAGCCCTAGTAAGCTTGAACCAAGTCCTCGCAGGATCTATACACTGAACGAGACAAGAACTTTACCAAACCACCCTTCTAACCCCCTTCCAAGTAGTTAACGCGCTTTATATAGACCGTAAAGACACGAATGAGCGAATCAATGACACCATAAAGAAATGGTTAGGAAAATTCACTTTCAACATAAGAAACTAGTTATTAAAGTCATCAATACATACCCAAATAAAAGGTGCCGAAAGATTAAAAACTAAAAGTAATACATAAAACATTAGTCTTCACCAAGTGATGTAAGGAATTTAGCCAAGCATGGCCTTTGTTTGACAAGAACCCTTACAATCTATCTTGGATCCCAAGACTACTACACACTCTAAAGATGATTGATGGATGATGGTGGTGGGTGTTGGTGTTGTAGTGGTGGTGGAGTGGTGGCAAAGTGAAAGAGAAGTGGTTTGCCAAGGAATGCCTTTGAAGGTAACCAAGCACCCTTATTTATAGTAAAAATAGAGGCCCGGCCACAGCCCCGTGTCCAGTGGGCACGACCCGTGCCCATCATTATTCTCTTTCTTCATTAACTGCATCTGTCAGCAAAGGGCCCCACACAACCCTGTGTCCTCTGGGCACAGCCCATGGTCAATCTGTTCTTTGTACTATCTGGGTTCTGCAAATCTTACAGTTGACCACACCCCATGTTGGCCTGGGCACGGCCTCGTGATGGGCGTAGAAGCTTCTGCAGGTTTTATCTTGAAGAGTGAGGTCTGACCACGCCCCGTGTTGGCCTGGGCACGGCCCCGTGATGGGCGTAGAAGCTTCTGCAGGTTTTGTCTTGAAGTGTGAGGTCTGACCACACCCCGTGTTGGATGGACACGGCCCGTGGTCGTCTTCTGTAACTTTGTTTTTGTCTTTTTGGGTGTTACTGAGGGGTCGGGCATGGTTCTTTATTCCTTCTTTTCGTATTTATGTTGGTTTTGGCTGTTTATTTGCTTCTTTCGTTCTTTTATGCTCTTTTAAACCTGAAAATACAAAAGGAACAAAAAAACGTGTTTTTTCCAACATTAATACTAAAAAAAGGGTTAGTTTTATGCCTCAACTAATATAATTTATATGTTGCATTTTGCACACGTCAACGAGCGTAAAGTAGAGTTTGCCTCGAGTGTTTTCCAAAAGAGAGCACTCACTTGGTGGAACGGGATCATGAGGGACAAAGGTGCAGAAGTAGCTATGGCACAAACGTGGGAAGAATTCAGGAATCTTATGATGAGAGAATTCTTTCCACGACACGAAATAAAGGCACTTGAAAACGAATTTTATTATCTCAAACAAGATAGTGGGGAAAACCGTGCCTACACTGACCGATTTGAACAGTTAAGCCTACTATGCCCCACTATGGTCACACCTTTAGATCGGGCCATTGAGAAATACCTTGATGGTCTACCTGATCCAGTCCAAGACATTGTCACTGGCAGCCAACCTACAACGCTTAGGGAGGCTAAAGAATTAGCCGCTACCCTAACTGACTCCCAGGTTAGGAAAAGGAAACTTTTTAGAAAGGGAGACAAGAAACGAACTAAGGAAACTACACAAGAGAAAACGAAAGAAACAAAGGGTGAACTTTCTAAAAATTCTAAGAAACATAAGACTTCAAATAATTATACGATCACTGCACCAATCCCACTTAACTCAGTACCCGTTAGGGGGTCTTATCGTGGGAAACATCCTCGGTGCAATCGTTGCAACTATCACCACCCAGCAAATTCTCCGTGCCGCCAGTGTACAATCTGTGGTTTTCATGGACATCTAGTTGCGACCTGTCGCGTCCAAAACCAAACAGTCCCTACTCAAACACGACCTCGTTATCCAGCTGGAGCATGTTTCAATTGTGGTGAATTGAATCATTTCAAATGAAACTGCCCTAAGCTTGCTAACGCAAATGGACGAGTATACAATGTCAACGAAGCTCAAGCTGATAATCAAGCACTTATGATCATCTGAACTTTTTACAATCTTGTTTATTATCTAAGAACAATCTACATATTTCAATAATATTTGTAATAACAATATAAATTTCAAGAAGTTTTTCTTCATTCTTGTTATTCGTATTTCAGTTACAAATTCCAATATGGTTACGCTGCGTGTAATTACAAAGACATACCAACTTCGAGGATTATGTTCTTTATTCCTAGGAACTAAATCTCACAAGAATAAATTTTGATTTGCACATTAATGCGTTCATATAATCGCTGCAAAACAAACACTACAATTATTTTGTGCTTATCACTACTACTTTTGCTTTCATGACAGTACATATATGGTTTATTTACCTATTATGTATAGTACATGAATACAATTTGCTTCGTATGTTAACCTAACATACTGAGTACACGATTTACAAATACATTTTTGCTTAGTATGTTGACTTAGCATACCTAGCACATGAATTCAAGACATATAACGACATACTTACATTGTTTATGACAATTCATGCTTATTATATGATGCATACTACCAGTATGGTTAGTGTGAAACATATAATAATATTTGCACTGGAATGAAATACCTCCTACTAATTTTGTTGTATGCAAAACAAGTAGTGTTATCATTACTAGTATGAAACACACCCAAATTCAATAGCTATTGTGTTGCGATGATGTATATTTGATTTCAATAATGTATTACGACGATGATTATCTGACTTAGTTATTGTTTCGACCTTATTATCTGTTTCCTTTACTTAAAAAGAGAAGCTATGTGGACCATGTGACAAAACGCGTAATTATGGGTGCACAATTAATTACGAGGATCGACACATGAGAATCATAGTAAGCTTTGTTAAGATGGTGGCATAAAATCTAGAGTGATTAGGTAACGGGACGCAATAAGACCACGGTGGATACGCCGATGGTACTGCCTATATATAAGTGTTCTTATTGTATTATTCTTCGGAACGGTAGCAGGATCGCTTGAAGGTTTGATGTTATCTTGGACCATTATGTGATTATGTGACTATTTGTTATCTGGTTATTGGATACAAGGACGATTGACGAGTACATTCATTAACTCTATTTGAGCCGACCGGGAGTATATTATGGTGTTAAAGGTGACGACCTTGATGCCATAGGCATGTTGGCCCGTCTCCCATGCATGGGATGCTCATGGTACGGGATGTACCTCGTGGGACGTTAGAAACCGTGTACGTATGGCTAGGCTTGAATGTACACCCCTTTGTTGCTAGGATTTGCACTAAAGACTTAGTATAACATAATGCCATTTTTACACACTCGATGACACTTTAAAGATTCAGAAATTCTGAAGGTTTGAACACCTTAAGATGATTTGAATATCTTTGTTTACGCCTTGAATCCCCCAAACATTCCCAATACCAAATGATGCTCCACATCTTTGGAATCTTGAGCTATGTTGTCCTCCAACTGTTTCAAACACACTCTACGGTCTCCTTCGAATAAATTTCGGGACGAAATTTCCTAAAGTAGGGGAGACTATGACACTTGTGCCAAATTTCGGGCTTTCAAAAACTTTTTCTTTGAAGGCCTTTCGATAACTGATACTTAAACATAACCCGTTTAACGTAACATAGGCACCAGGACGAGGATATAAGCTAAACATACCCTAAATACCCTTTACATAACTTAGAAATAGGTTTTGAAAGGGGTGGTATGTCAAAAACAAGCTTATTCGATCACAGGGACTATTTATGACAAACTACAAAAGTCTGCCGATTCTCATAGCGACGCACACTCCGAAACAATGACACAAGCTTAACATGTCTTAAATAACCTTTACACAACTTAGAAATAAGTTTTGGAGGGTTCAGTATGGCAAAATCACACTTTCGTAACTTCAGGGACTATTTTGTAACTTTTGCGAAACTATGCCTTTTCGCGTATTTCGCTATCTGGATCATGTACGGACATCCAAAAATTTTTGTGATCATTAAAAATATTGTATTTTAATGACTGAAATGCAAACATGTCAATCGTTACGCATTTACGGTCATTTGCGCGTTCGTTACGATTTTCGTCATAATTAACCGAAAACCGCAACCGTACGACCAAACGAACCGACACCTGGAACATTTTTGAACATATTTCAAGTTCTCTATGCTTTATCATCCTTATGAAGCTTGAAAATGAGGTTAACGGTGTTAAAAGTGCCAAAACGCAACGAAACGTGTGCTGGTTTTTGTTCTGCCAATTTTCAAATGTGTCTGCCAGCTAAAGGGCTTACGGACCGTAAGCCCAAAGCCCTTACGGTCCATAAGGACCCTCCAGCACATCAGAAACTTGGCAGCAACTGGTTAACTCTCTTGTTGACTCACCAGACGAACTTGCCACCCTTCTTCCTGCTTCCAACATGTGTTAGGACGCTAATCAAGTTCAGTGATGATTCATGGACACTTGTCTTGATTATATGACTACAAATTATCTATAAATACCAAGCTAATTCTCCATCTTTGAACTTTTGCAACAACCCCATTTTATTCTCACCTACAAATCTGAAGTTGCAACAATCTTTGGAGTTCCTCTGTGTTTTCTTGACATTCCTTTAGTGTTGTAAGTGTTCTCAATCATGTTTTGATTTAATTCTTGTAGTTTAATTGGATTTGTTGGGATTGAACCCAATGAAAGAACAGATGATACAAAGCCAAATAACACTATTCGAGCTTTGGTTAAACTATCAGAGGTTACAACCTCTGATGTACATACACTGCTTTCCCTAAAGACTGCTCATACTATCATCTGCCTTCACAAAGCTTCAAAGGTCTGCCAGAGTTACAAGGGTCAGAGGATAGAGATCAGAGTTTAGTCATTAGCTTAGTTAAATCAATGTAACAGTGCTAAGCACTGATAGTTAGTATTAGCAGTGTTTTCAGTTAGTTACAATTGGTTTCCTGTCACCATCAACCCTGACGTCATCAAAGATGCTCAGTGGTTAGATAGTTAGAATAAATAGGTAACTTCTGTAATAGTTTAAACTTGTCTATTAAAAGATCAACTTTCGCATATCATCTTCTCTGCATTTTCTTATTACCAAACTGAAATTGCAAAGGCTGAGGGGGAGTTTGTGAATCACATGCAAGTTTACCAACTTGAAAGCATGATGATGATGAAAACAAACGACCATTGCTTGTAGTAAAAGTTTTCCATCTTATTCCACTGCAAATCTCTTTTCATTCAATCATTTTCCATTTTATTGAAACAAAACTACAAGTAATTTAAACTCAGATCCTAACAATTGGTATCAAAGCTTGATTCATCAAATTCGATCTAACAATCGATTTGGTTCGAACATATCAGCTCTCTTGCTAATCAGTTTGGTTATTTTAGCTTGATATTCAGAGTTTTATTACGTTCAAAGTTTTTAAAACAAAATTTGTGAAAAATCAACTGAAAATGTCTCAAAACACACAGGATGCCAATTCTGGATCCTTGTTCAAACCGCCGATGCTTAAAAGAAATGAATATTTCATTTGGCAACGACGGATGGGTCACATCCTTGCTCAGCAAAACACCGGTTACTGGAGATCTGTTGCTTATGGACCACACGTTCTAATGGTTCCAAGCACAGAGGATCCAACTAAACAAGTGCCAAAAAATCCTGAAAACTTTTCGGAGCAGGATTTCCAGAAAATTGAATTGGATGCTAAGGCATTTAGCATAGTTGCTTCTGTCTTACCTAATGAAATTTATGCTGGTCTACTCCATTGCAGTAGTGCAAAGGAGTTATGGGATGCACTGAAAGAGCAATTCGTGGGACTGAGTAAGTGATTGAAAGTAACAGAGAAGTTCTAAATCGGCAGTATGAAACGTTTGTCACTTGA
This sequence comes from Scalesia atractyloides, assembly GCA_947069175.1. NCBI lineage: Eukaryota > Viridiplantae > Streptophyta > Magnoliopsida > Asterales > Asteraceae > Scalesia > Scalesia atractyloides. The sequence goes on from CAMTDV010000005.1 coordinate 35,063,229, forward strand.
AAGGGGAGTCTCTAACACAACAATTCGAACGTTACAGCTGTCTCATCAGTGAACTTAGACTGGTTAATGTGGTTTTTCCTAATTCGACTGCCAATAGTCGTTTCCTTAGAGCGTTACCAGATAAGTGGGAGAATATAGCTTATATAACGAGAAATTCTGTTGGGTTTAAAGAAATGTCGCTGACACAACTTCATGGGATCTTCTCACTTATGAGAGAGAGTTAAACCAGAAAAAGAAGTTGCAAGATTCTGGCAAAATGACTGATGATTACTCATTGGGTAATACAACTCTTTTTGGCCAAGAAGAGGGATCTGGCAGCAGTAAGGACCAAAGCTATGATCACTATATAGATATTACATCTGGTGGAAACTTTGGATCTGAAACATATGCACCCAACTATGCTTTCACTGCTAGTGGGGAAAGCCAAACCTCTGACAATCTATCTTTTGAGCTGAATGATTTACAACACACTGAACCCTCTGATCTTGAGGAAATGGATATTTTGCACCAACTGGCCCTATTGAGTGTTAGGGCTAGTAAATTCTATAAGAGAACTGGTAGAAAATTCCCAGGTTTGCATAGGGGGTTGAAGGTTGGGCTGGATAAATCAAAAGTCAAGTCTTATAAGTGTAACAGGCTAGGACACTTTGCCAGAGAATGCAGGTCTCAAAGTTCTGGATCAATAATGACTCATCCTGGCCCTAGACCTCAGCACACACAAAACATTGCTCACTATTCCCAATATGCCCATGCTCAACATGTTCAAAACAATGCCCACTTTGCACATCCTGCTACCATTGTTCCAGTGCATTATGTTCAATCCACTGCTCCACAAATTCAATATGTCCAGGCACCATCACATCCTCAAGTGCTTGTTAACAAGCACCCATTGTTAGACAACCTGCTCAAACCACTACTAGTCCAGCAGAGGTTGCTCAACAAAGCTTTTTCACACAAAGTTATGTTGACTGGAGTAGCTTGCCTGAGGATTTGACTGATGAAAATTTTGCTTTAATGGTCAAAAATGATGTTGAACAAGAATTTTGTTTAATGGCCTTAGAGACAAGTGAAGAAAAAGAAAATGCTGCTGATAAGGAAAAGAACTCTCCTACTGACCCATGGAATGTTGATGTGTGTGAAGATGAGTGCGATTGTGCGCTCATGGCTGCTACAAAGGTATCACCTCAGATCCTTAAAGATCTATGTTCTGACAAATGCATCATTGCTTTTGCAAACATCAAGAAGGTGAACGAAAACCTGAGAAACAAAATTTTTGAAGATGAACTTAATTTTGAAAAACTGATTAAAGAGTTAAAAACAAAGTTAAGTGAAAAAGATTCTGAAATGAGTAGCCTGAGCCAAGGACCAACTCCAAACTATGGTAGAAAAATACCAAGGTTGTAAAAAGGAGTTAGAAGAAACCCAAATCACTTGTGAAAAATGGGTTGAGTCCTATAAAGGTTATGAGATTATGCTTGATGCTCAGATCAAGAGCAACATTAAGTTTGGTGTAGGTTTTAGAACCTATGACCAGATTGAGAAAAATGCTGCTGAAATTGATTCTGAGTTGGTTGAAGTAGTCCCCAAAATTTGGCTGGTGAAGAGATAAAAATCACAGATAAAGCTGGAAACAAAATTGTTTTGGAAAAACCAGAGGTTTCAACAAAAGATAAAGAAATTGAAAAATATCAGGTTAAACCAACCTGGTCAGATGAATGTGATATCTTAGAAAACTTTAAGCCAATGGACTTCACAACCTCTGATGGTACTAAAGCCCCAAAAGCACTGGTGATTCCTATCAAAGATGTGCCAGCAGAGGTTACAACCACTGCTGATAAAAAGTCTGATAGGAAAAGAAGAGTAAAGATTAAAAACCTGTTTTGTGAATTTTGTGAAAAAAGAAATCATGTGGCTGCAGATTGTTTTCTTTAAAAGCCTATGACATTAACAAAACTTGTGTTATCAAAAACTCTTCAAAATGCACCATCTGCAACAAAACAAATCACTCAACTCAACAATGTGCCTATCTCAAAAACTATGAACAAAAGGTAAAGGAGACTAAGGAAAAAGCACTAGAAAGAGAAAGTTCAAGTTCTGCTGGAAATAAATCTAAGCAGAGTTTTGAACAAATTGAAACATCTGTTACAAAAGCCTTAAACAAAACCTCTGTTCAAAGAGAAGTGCAAGTGACAAATGCTCCACCATCAAACTCATTTCCAAGAGGGTATGGCCAACCTGCTTATAAAAGGTTCCTCATGCTTAGGAAGGTTACAAAAAGCCTTCAAAGCAAAGAGTAAACAGGCACCCTTATGGATACAATCATTTGATAGGAAATGGTCAAGAGCAGTTGTTACAAGAAAATTTCAAAACCACTGACCATTGTCCTAGACTTGAGGCTGGACCATCTGTGACCCCATCCAAAGCCATTTTGGCTTTGGAGAACAATCTTAACTGATCTATTTACTTGATGTGCAGGGACCCTCTACTTGCCTTGATAGCTTATGGTATGTAGATAGTGGAGGTTCCAGGCACATGACAGGATGTAGAGCCCTTCTTAAGGACTTCATGGCTCATGGGGGGGTGATATATCTTTTGGTAATAACTCAAAGGGAAAGGTTTTAATGTCTGGGTTGGTTCTGGCGGGTAAACGCAAGTTTGAAAATGTGAATTTAATTGACAATCTGAAATTTAACATGCTGAGTGTCTCACAAATGAGTGACAGAGGATATGGATCCTTCTTCACTAAGAAAACTTGTCAAATTGGGGGACTAGAGGTTGTTAAAAAGATTGATCAAATCATTGCTGAGAGCAAAGCACAACTCACTGCACACAGAAGTGGGAATGTGTATGTGGTAGATATGCTAAAAGATAATCATATGTCTAGAACATGCTTATTCTCAGTTGCTTCTAGCAAAGAGACAGGGTTATGGCATAGAAGACTTGGACACACAAATCTTAAAACTATCACCACACTCTCAAAACAAAGTCTTGTAAGAGGTTTGCCTCACAAGCAATTTTCTTGTGAAGAACATTGTGTTTCCTGTTTAAAAGGAAAACAACATAAAAGTTCCTTCAAATCAATTGAAGAGTTCAAAACAAGCCAGTGTTTACAACTACTTCACATGGACTTGTTTGGCCTAGTGCAAATCATGAGCGTAAAACACAAAAGGTATTGCCTAGTGATAGTTGATGATTTCTCTAGGTTTACATGGACCTTCTTTCTTCACTCTAAGGATGAAACTGCAGGCATTTTGCAAAACTTTGTTAAACAAGTAGAAAAGCAATTTGATCTTCCAGTAAAATCTTTAGGAGTGACAATGGAACAGAGTTTAAAAATAGGGAGTTGGATGCTTTTTATGAGTCAAAAGGAATTGTTAGACAATATAGCATTCCAAGAACTCCAGAACAAAATGGGGTGGTTGAAAGGAAAAATAGAACATTAATTGAATCAGCAAGAACTATGCTAGCAGATTCTGGTTTACCCTTGTCTTTCTGGGCAGAGGCTGTAAACACTACTTGCTATGTTCAAAACGGAGTTTTGATTAACCCCAGGCATCAAAAGACTGCCTCTGAGATTTTGTACCAAATCAAACCTCTGATTTCATATTTTAAAGTTTTTGGTTGTCCATGCTTCATTTTGAACTTAAAAGATTCCATATCTAAATTTGCAGCCAAAATTGATTGTGGTTATTTTCTGGGATACTCAACCACTGCAAAAGCCTATAGAGTTTTTTACTCTAGGACCAAGTGTGTTGAAGAAACTTTGAATGTAAAGTTCAATGAACTTTCATCATTGAAAATTCTAGCAAATCCTGCAGAGCTTTTTGATTTAGATAAATTCACATTTGCTGATGTTTCTATCAAGCTAGATAATGCAGGTACACCACAACCATCTGAAGAAGATCAAGATCAAGGGTATGACTGTGTGCTTCCACAAACAAAAGTCTATTCTTCCAACAGAGGATCAGGTGCTACAAGCTCTTGTGTAAACTCTGCCACTTCTGGGTCAATAGTGGTCGATCCTCAAACCTCTGTCCGTTCACAAAATCAAACATCTGTTGATAAAAGTCCTACATTTGGGCACCAAAATCATCAGAATGTTACCTTATACCCCCAATACCACCACCTCCATTCTCATCAGTGGCTGATACTTCAAATTCACCAGCAGAGGTTAGCTCAGATGATACACATTGCAGCCATCACCTCAAAATGCTATTGTTCCATACCAAGGAGATTTGATTTATCTCAAAAGTCATCCAGCAGATCAAGTTATTGGCAACATCAAATCTGGGGTACTCACAAGGAGCCAATCCCAAAATATTTGTCTCTTTGCTGGTTTTCTATCACTCACAACAGCTAGTCAAGTACCAAGAGGCACTGAAAGACAACAGCTGGGTAGAAGCCATGCAAGAAGAACTCCTTCAGTTCAAAAGACAACAAGTTTGGGAGCTTGCGCCACTGCCAAAAGATGTAAGTTCAATTGGCACAAAGTGGGTCTTCAAAAACAAAACTGATGAAAGGGTATTGTTGTCAAAAACAAAGCAAGGCTCGTGGTTCAAGACTACAGACAGGAAGAAGGTATAGACTATGATGAGACTTTTGCTCCTGTAGCAAGGTTAGAAGCTATTCGCCTGTTCTTAGCTTTTGCTGCTAACCACAACATAAAGGTGTATCAAATGGATATAAAGAGTGTATTTTTGTATGGAAAATCAAAGAAGAGGTGTATGTCTGTCAACCTCCAGGTTTTGAAGATGCATTCCATCTTGGTCATGTCTACAAGCTCAACAAAGCATTGTATGGCTTGAAACAAGCACCAAGAGCCTGGTATGAAACTCTATCCACTTTTCTCTTATCCATAGGGTTTACTAGAGGTAAAATAGATAAAACCCTATTTTTAAAATGGAAAGGAAAAGATTTGATGCTTGTCCAAATTTATGTGGATGACATCATTTTTGGATCCACAAGCACTGCTATGTGCGAAGAGTTTCGAAAACTCATGGCAGCAGAGTTGAGATGAGTGCAATGGGTGAGCTCCAATGTTTTCTTGGTCTCCAAGTTAAACAATTGCACAATGGTACATTTATCCATCAAAACAAGTATGTGAAAGAACTGCTTAAAAAGTTTGATATGGATGATTGTAAACCATGTAGCACACCCATGGCAACCACCAAGCTAGTCACTATTGATGGTAAAGATGACCTTGTTGATCAAACTCTTTATAGAAGCATGATTGGGTCCTTATTGTACCTAAATGCATCAAGGCCAGACATCATGTTTGCAACATGTGTTTGTGCCAGATCACAGGCATTACCTAGAAAGTCTGATCTTATTGCTGTCAAAAGGATATTCAGATACATAAAGGTGCTCCCACACTTGGTATCTGGTATCCAGCTAATGGGAATATTGAGCTTTCAGGTTTTTCAGATACTGACTTTGCTGGGTGCGAAACTACAAGGAAGTCCACATCAGGAGGATGTCAATTCCTAGGTGATTGTCTAGTGTCTTGGCAAAGCAAAAAGCAGGTTGCAGTTTCAACATCCACTGCTGAGGCAGAGTATATTGTTGCTGCTAGCTGTACTGCTCAACTCTTGTGGCTTCAAAACCAGTTGCTGGATTTTGGTGTAACTGCACTAAAGACTCCACTCAAATTGGACAGTCAAGCTGCTGAAAACATCATTAAAAATCCAGTTTCTCACTCAACTACAAAGCACATTGACATCAGACATCACTTTGTCAGAGATTGCTATGAAAAAGGTTTGATTTCTTTGCATTATGTCCACACTTCAGATCAATGGGCAGATGTTTTAACCAAGGCATTGGATACATCTACCTTTGAAAATTGATCTCAAGAATTGGAATGCTAAACATGGATTAAAAACAAGGTTTCTTGTAAATTCATGCGTACATAGCATCAAAAAGTTTTCAGAAAATCAAAAACTCATCCTTAAAAATAGTTAAAATTGAATTTTTCAATAAGTCTTTAAAAGTATGATCATAACATCTGATTGCTCAAAACCTCTGATAGGCTTCAGAATCACATCCACTGTTAAAGTGTATCCTCTGACTTTCATTTTTACCACTTTCTCAAACCACTGATAGCTATCCTCTGATAGTGTTAAAAATTAGTATTGTTCCATCCTCTGTCTTAAAACAGTGGTTTGCCACCTCAACGGTTACTTTTTCTCATCAGAGGTTACACGTGGCCAGATGTTTGCCATCAGATCTTGCAACAGATGCCACGTCACGTTCACTTTTTCAAAACCCTATAAAACCCCCGTTTTATCCTTTATCAGTGTTTACCCTAAACTGTGTCGATTCCAAAAAATCTCAAAACAGTTTTTCTCTCTAACACCATGGCTCCCAAATCAAAATCTTCAAAGAAATCCACACAAGAACTTCCACCCTTCACTCTCATAATCAAAACTCCACATAATTATATCGCCATACCTGAAGAAACCGATGCCAATACTCGTTATCATCCAATGATTTGAATTTTGCAAAAGTCGAAATTCAAGCACATGTTAGAAGTCAAAGCCCCCATCTACATTGATGCTCTTCGTGATTTTTGGAAAAATGCTAAGGTTCACTCAACTGCTGCTGGTGTTCCTTACACAATAATCTCCAGAGTCGGGGAGTGTTGATGCAAATTAGCCCCCCATCGATCTCTCAAGTTTTCAAGTTAAATGACATACAACACCCTGTGTCATTTCCTCAAAATGAGATCCAAGCAGAGTTTTTGGAAAGAGGTTATGAAGGCCAGATGAAAGGTATGACAATTTTTAAACCTAACTTTCCTGCTGAGATGAGATTTTTCTTTCACACAAATTCTTACTGTCTCTCAGCAAAAACCACTGCTTTCAATGAAATCCCATTGAACATGCAATATCTGGGGTATGCAGTTTTAACTGACACAGATTTCAACTACTCCCAGATATTGTTCAATGATCTTGTGAACAATTTTAAAAATATTGAAAAAAGAAAAGCCTTTTTGATGCATCCACGTTTCCTGAGAGTTTACTTACAGGATCAAATTAAAGGTCCTGAAAGTAAACAAGGCGATGTGATTAACCCAGGCCGCCTTAATCATGAAACTTTCACCAGAATAACAAACAAAGATAAAGTTGTGAAGACACAAGTAGGGGAGGTTGAGCAAGTTTTACCTGAACAAAATGTTCAAACTCAACCTCTTACTACTGAGCCCACTGCTCTTGGTGATCAGGGCACCACAACCGCTGCTCTGAAGCCCACACCAAAAATCTCCAAAAAGAAAACCAAAACAATTTCCAAAAAGCCCACCAAACCCAAAAAGGGTCCTCTGGAAGATGAGATCCCAGAGGTTAACCCAGTGACAGCACCAAAGTCACAAACCACTGCTGCTACTTCTTCACAGCAGATGGTTCAAAGATCTCCTACCGGCTTTGAAACTCCTCCTTCTTCCTCACAAAAGGAAAAGGTTGTAGACACAGGGACACCAAATTATGAAGCTCTAGATCCACTTGGCTCTATCTTCCTTAGCCCCTCTCCCAAGGCAATGTCGCTTTCTACACAACCACCTTCACCAATGACTTCACTTCCACCCACAATTGTACCATTGCTGAATGCAATTGAATTAGTTCAGACACAAACCAGCACTTCTCGACAACCTATTACTGAGAATATACTTCATCGAGAGGCTGGGTCTGATTCTTTATTCATTGCTAGCCCATCAGCAAATGAAGAGGCTACATCCCTTAGGTTACATGTAACCTTTGGTGATAGTTCAACACAAGCAGCCACTACAATTGCTGAACTCCCAAGTTCTCAGTTGGACAGTGGTTTCATTAATAAGACTTGGTTGAAGGCAACCACTGTTGAGGCAACAACTGTTACCTCTGTTGTGGGAAGTCCCCAGTACCAAGACAAAGGGGCATCTAGGTTTGAAGCTGGTCCTAAAACCACTGCTCATGATGACATAGATATAACTACCACCACTGGTAGGAGTTCAGATGATCCTATTAAATTAGGTGATGAGCTAAAACATCAGGATTTGACGGAGAGAGTGACAAGGATAGAAAGTTTTGTTGATGAAATCAAAAGTTTACTGAAGCAGATGATAGCTACCAAAAGTCAACCCTCTATTCTATCCACTGCTGATCTCAAAGAAGCTCTTAACCCTCTGTTTCAACATCAACAACATTATTTGGATTTACAACACAAGCATCAGATGAATGATTTAAAGCCATCAAAGCTCATCTACTCACAACCACTGGCCATGCACCTCCTACGGTTATCTTTGTTACAACAGATGAAGCCATAAAGGGGGAGAAACCTTTGGAAACAAAAAACTGACAATAGATGATGACAAGGCCAGACCTACCTTAAATATTCCAAGGCCTGATGGTTCAAAGAAGAAAGATTTGACCGATGAAAGTGTGGCCAAGGCAAGGGCTACTCACAAGAAGAATGTGATTGAGGAGAGCAGAGTGTTGGTTGAGAAAAAGATTGATCAGCAAAAAGAAAAAGGTTGGTACTTCATCAAAAAGAACACCTGCTAGAAAAGCCAAGCAACCAACATCCACACCTCCTAAACTAAGCCTGCAACCAATCCAACCATCAAAACCTCTGCCTCTCAAAAACCTATCACATCTTCAAAACCACAACCCACATCCACACAAGTAGATGTTACAGCAACTGTTGTGTCAACATTTGTTGATACATCAGAGGTTGCAACAGATGCAACTCCATCCACTGCCATGATCACATTTCCCACATCAACTCAACCATTATCCACACCACCAAAAATCCCACAACCACCATCACCCACTCTAAGGTTTAAAAGGAGGAAAATCACAAAACTGCTAAATGATGATGAGATCTCTGCACCTCTTCCACTATCATCAACACCAATGACCTCCACTTCAGTGATTACAACATCTTCAACTCTTCAAGTTACTCCAGCATCAAAGTTATATCCTCTTGATTTACCAGCAGTCAGGGAAGAGATCCTAAGTTTCTTTTCAGAGGATGACCCTGACAAAAGAACAATCATATCCGATGGCTATCCAAGACCAGCAAATGTTGATGCTTATTTAGAACTGAAAAGGAAGCAAGCAGAGGATATTACCAAAAGAGAATCACCTGGTAAAGATTATAGAGAAATACAGATTGTTATGTCCTTTCAACTGAGCAAAGTCACCATTTTACAAAACTTTGTCAAGAACCTGAGCAACCAGATTTCAGAAAGAGAAGATAAGCTGGTCAAAAGTGAGCTCATTGAGTACATCATCGAAAACAAGAAGTATAGGGCAACAAGGCCACAGTTCAGGGATTGGAGCTTGGCTGAGCTAAGAGAAGAAATCAGCAGAATACAAGAAATGTCAAAAGATCCTCTTAAAAGGCCAACTCCTCTCAATTGGGATTTATACAAGAAAGATGTGTCTGAAAGAGACTTGAAGTTGAAAAGAATGAGAATGAACTGATTCAAAATCACTATGGTTCAAAGAACCAAGTGATGAGATAGGGTGAGATCAGGGTGATAGACACTTATAAAAGTTTGGAAGAGAAGAGGAAAAAGGATCCATCCATGCCTCCTAAGCCTGACTATTCAAAAGAAGATGCTATCCTCAGAGCTCAACTCTCAAAAAAGTCCAGCTCAACATCTGCCCATTCCACACTTGCCCTGTTACACAGAAAAAGGCAAGAGGGTATGTCTGAAAAGACTGATAAAGAGTTTGAGGATACATTTATCAAAGAAGGCATACAGAACATGATTGATTGTCCAACAGATGATAGAAGTGCCAAGCTAGCCAAAGATCTATCACAAAAAGCTCCTGCTCAAACCTCAGCAATAATAGCTCCTTCAAGAAACCATCAGACCCAAAAATTCTAAAATGGAAGGTCGACAAAGACACCCATGAATTGACACTGCTCAAGTCTGAGGGTGCAGCCACTAAACTATCCATGGAAGCTGCTTATGAGCTTGTAGTAGAAGACTTCCAAGAACTACTATGTTTAGAGCTGGAGAAGGATGCTGATGACATGGAATCTCTTAACTTTGAACTTCAATTCAAAGGTCAAATAAGAGAATTCCTTCTGAGGAATAAAGACCAAGAATAAAGTGTTTTTGGCATCATCTGTTCTAGGGGGAGATTGTTGGGATTGAACCCAATGAAAGGAACATATGATACAAAGCCAAATAACACTATCTGTGCTTTGGTTAAACTATCAGAGGTTACAACCTCTGATGTACATACACTGCTTTCCCTAAAGACTGCTCATCCTATCATCTGCCTTCACAAAGCTTCAAAGGTCTGCCAGAGTTACAAGAGTCAGAGTTTAGTCATTAGTTTAGTTAAATCAATGTAACAGTGCTAAGTACTGATAGTTAGTATTAGCAGTGTTTTCAGTTAGTTACAATTGGTTTCCTGTCACTATCAACCCTGACGTCATCAAAGATGCTTAGTGGTTAGATAGTTAGTATAAATAGGTAACTTCTGTAACAGCTTAAACTTGTCTATTAAAAGATCAACTTCCGCATATCATCTTCTCTGCATTTTCTTATTACCAAACTGAAATTGCAAAGGCTGAGGGGGAGTTTGTGAATCACATGCAAGTTTACCAACTTGAAAGCATGATGATGATGAAAACAAATGACCATTGCTTGTAGTAAAAGTTTTCCATCTTATTCCGCTGCAAATCTCTTTTCATTCAATCATTTTCCATTTTATTGAAACAAAACTACAAGTAATTTAAACTCAGATCCTAATAGGATTAAAAGTTGAAAAGTTTGACTTTTGTTTGACTTCCATATTTGATCATGAATTGATCAACTTAAAATCCAATTGAACCTTGAAATATGATGGTAATCAAGATGGTTATGGTCCATAATAACCATACCTATAGATTTCCATCTTTACTAGTTATTTTGACAAATCAATGTTTCTGTCAATAATGCGATTTATGCGCAATTTACAACAAAACCGTTTCCGGGGATCATAACAGTTTGTTTTGATGCCAAAACACTTTTATAAACTTAATTAGACATGTCAAAACTTGTCTAATTTGTCACTTTTAGTTTAGTGCGTGTTTAGGATCGTTTGTCGAACGGTCTTGACCACCGCTTTGACTTTCGATTCCGACCCGTTTGGTCACCTTTAGGATCCGACCAAGCCTATTATTATGACCATAGTATTATAGGGAATAACCCTCTGAGGTTATACCATATGGTCATACCGTTTGGTTAGTTAAATGACAAGTTGACTATGTATACCTTAAAATGCCAAAAATGCCCTTTTTGCACATAAATTAGTTTTAAACATATAGGAACATTGCTTTGATATCTAAACTGATTTTACAACTTATATAAACTAATATTGGCATATTAGACTTGTCATAGGACAATTTAACCATCCGAACCCATAGTTACGTTTTTGACCCGTTAAAGTGGCGTAAACCGCTTTAGCAAGCCGCATCAATTCAAAACTTTTTGAAATACTTCCAATTCAGAATGTTAGGTAATATGAACCATATTATACAAGATCCAACTCTTGTTTGGTTTATACACCTCATTTTATCCGATTTCTCGTTTTCAAGTTTCGACACTAACATGTAATTATCCAATACACTAGGAACCAATTCAACACTTGAACTCTTGATCCTTTGAGCTTTGTTATATCATTTGAGCAAGATCTATACGCAATCCCAGGCGAGTATATTGCTCCCCTCTTTTACGTTTTTCAAATGTTTTGGGGTGATTCATATGTGTAACCAATATTTCTCAAATGTATGGCATGAATGTGTTTACTAAGTGCTTTTTGTGTATTAATTCCGATTATGCAACACGACAATTGATGACACGATAGTTAAAGAGGTCTTTCAGGGCCTAGTTAAAGAGGTCTTTCAGGGCCTAGTTAAAAAGGTCTTTTAGGGCCTAATTAAAGAGGTCTTTCAGGGCCTATACCCTTGTAGGATCTTTCTATCTTCATAGTTAGATTCTCAAAGGATGTTTGAGGTACAGTCTTAAAATATTTCTATCTTCATAGTAGGATTTCTAAGAAGTGCTTTACAAGACAATGGTTATTGTTTATGTGTAGAGATTTTGGTAATTTAGATGACGAAACTAGAGTAATATAATAAGAACATGGTGGATACGCCGCTGGTACTTCCTATATATAAGTGTGCTTATTGTATTACCCTTTGTAGCCTTATCCGAATCACCATTAGGATTATGATTTTGTGATACAATGTGACTAGACTTAATTCCTATTACATCTACCTATCTTTATAGTTAGATATTTGTGGAATGTTTAAAGCACTAATTGGTAGTCCTTATTGGATTCTGTGTACTTTAATGCGTATTTGACGAGACAATTTGACAAGATAATGTGACTAGACTTAATTCCTATTACATCTACCTATCTTTGTAGTTAGATATTTGTGGATTGTTTAAAGTACTAATTGGTAGTCCTTAATGGGTTCTGTGTACTTTAATGCGTATTTGACGAGACAATTTGATAAGACAATGTGACTAGACTTAATTCCTATTACATCTAGCTATCTTTATAGTTAGATATTTCTGGAATGTTTAAAGTACTAATTGGTAGTCCTTATTGGATTATGTGTACTTTAATACGTATTTGACGAGACAATGTGACAAGTTGACGATTATATATTTATGTGGTTAGTTGTGATTAGGATAACAAAACAAGTGTAAAACCATAAGAACATGGTGGATACGCCGATGGTACTTCCTATATATAAGTGTTCTTATTGCATTACTCTTGTAGCATTATTCGAGTCACTTTAGGATTTTGTGTGCAAATGATTTAAAGGTTCGACATCCAAATCCTTGAAGAATTCTTTCATATTTTGTATGATAAATTCTTAGAAGGATATTTAGTATTATTTTAAATCATTTATTGATTTCCAATAATACTCGCACAAGTTTATGGATGATTTCAATATTTTTACAAAGAACAAAGTACAATTTTCAAAGGCATGAAAATTACTTAGTAATGATCATGATGCTATATACAAAACTCTTTTGTCACAAGTTTAATGATCAAGTTAATGTATTGCAATGCTAACCCTTTTTGCTATTCTTTGGCTACAATGAGTCGATTTGCAATTAGCAACTCTCGTGGTTGTCAAAGTATTGCAATATCAAACTTTTTGCCATTTATTTGACCAACAAAACTATGTGCTCGCCAACATTGTTTGTTGACGTCTCTTTTCACATATGTTTCAGGTTGATGATTATTCAAGCATGCTACACATAGGAATGCATCTGAGCTTTAGACTTCTTAAAACAAAAGACAATTTGTTGTATTCTTTGTATTGTAAAACAATGTAATAATAATGAAACAATTTAGTTCCAGTTGTGGCTGAGCAATTTGTAACGTGACTCCCTGATATTTTCGCCGCGTCTTGTTGTATTACGCGATTGGGTGTTACACATAACCCATAAACAATTCTAATCTGATCTTCCCGAGATTTCTATTACATGAGTTTCAAGAGATAAGATCCTAAATCTATTGCAGCAAAAGCCATCAACCTGCCACATATGTTAAAATAAACGTCAATACAATTAAGTAAAGGTGAGCATACCGTTTGCATACATAATAAATATACAAGCGTTTAGCATACACCGCATGAACATACGTAAGAGATGTGAATTATACTACTGCATTGATACATGTAAACCAACAAACCGCGAGTGCGAGGCACGCGAACAAGTGTCCACGTCCTAAAGAGAAAATAAATGGGAAATAAAAGTGTGAGCCTTAACAACCCCGGGCCTCAGGGTGGCGGGTCAACCTCTAGCAAGCTATCATGTTAAGGGTGGCATACAAACCAAGCAATACATACAATTCATCGATTCACGTATAATCATGTAAAGGCGGGTTGCGAATAAGCGTTTTGAGTTGTGTGATGTGTTTTGATATAGGAACATATATGACACCCAAAAGTGCGTTTTAGCGTAAAAGGGTTCAAGTATACTCACAGTCGGTGCGATAAGAGAGAGAGATGGGATCTGATGTGGATGGAATGGAGCGTCGGTTCAGCCTGTAAGCGAACAGGAGTGCATCAGTCTTCCGAAGTGCTGAAACGGTCGAAACATGAAGGAGCAGAGGACAAGTTCGGGTGAACTTGCTTGAATTCTTCTGGATTTGTACAAGTTCGGGCGAACTTGACTGGAACCTTGGAGAAAGGGTCAAGTTCGGGCGAACTTCTCTGGTTTCCTTAGAAAATGTACAAGTTCGGTCGAACTTGGTTGGTTTTCTTGAGGTTTAGACAAGTTCGGCCGAAGTTGGTCACCAATCTGGTGTCAACTTTGAGCGAACTTGCTTGTTTTGGAGCGAACTTGACTGTTTTGGTCACCAAATCGTGCGTTTTCGCGTCGTTTGCTGAGGAAATCGAGTGTCCATCCCTCCAACCTTAAGCTACGAAGCAAAACATAGGCTGCAGAGGTCTTTTGGAGCGAGTTTTAGCCACTTAACAGGAACTCGGGCTAATCCGGGCGAACTTGATGGTTCGTACGGGTTAGTCCAGTTCGTGCAAGGTGACGACAACGTCCTTGTGCTTCCGAATCTGAGATCTTGCTTGACAACGCCTCGTTCCACTTCATAGTGAACGAAACATACGTCATTAGTCCATATTTTGTGTAAAAATCAATGTTCTAAAAGGTTTTAATTAGATCCTACACTTGGTGAGTCGAAATCATGAAGATTTCTAGCTTAGGAAGCCAAAGCTAAGCCCAAATACACTCGTTTAGTGTAGATCTAAGTGAAAAACAAAAGTTTTGTAGAAAAAGATGAAGATTTTCATAAACAGAAGAGATTTGATGAAAACGAAGGTAATCCTTGTGCAAAATCGTTGTAAAACGTTGTTGTTTGCATTAAAACGGGTTGAACCATACTTGGAAATCAAAGGTTTTCGGTTTTAGGAGCTTTCGGGCGAACTTGCAGCAAGGAGAGCATGAATGGAGGTGCTGGGTATTTATAGGTGAGGAGAAAGTGAGCTGGTGGAGACCAAGTTCGGGCGAACTTGGTCAGTTATGCTGGAAATCATGCAAGTTCGAGCGAACTTGAGGATCCTTGAGAGAATTTCTTATGTTTTCACCACTGGTCAAGCTCGGGCGAACTTGGATACCCAAGTTCGACCGAACTTGGCCTGATGGCGAAGTTTTGTTTGTTATTTTCGTGTTAGGTGATGGTTTGGCTATCGCTTCGTATTAGATAGTTATATTAAGCGTTTTAGCGAAGCGTTAAGTGTTGCGTTATTAAGATTAATGAGATTAAGCGATTCGAATAAGCGAGAGCGATGCGATAGCGAGTATAATCATAATCCATAAATGTGATAACTGTGAAAAATCCCGGTAAACTTTTATTGGTACAAGTCCATGGTGACCGGACGTGATATGTATATCGTGATATTGTTGTGATTATGTGTGATGATACGAATTCTGGAAAATGATACACCGACTATAATGGGACTATATGCATAGTAATTAACAAAAACATTACAGTGACATTATGTGTCACCCACATGACAAGACAAGGTCGTGAATGAACTGACGACTCTGGGGAATAAGTATTAGTAAACACACATGACTTGTGTGCTATGCCTAGCCATATCTGTAATGTCTCAGAAGAATCCGAGAGTACGACATGGTTGACATGACACTACTAAGGACCAACAATGCGAGGTTGGCATCCTTAGCCTTGAACAACGTGTTAAACGGAGACTTGACGTTTAACAGCGCATTAAACCTTTAATGTCGATTATTAGATTATCGGTAGCCTTATTTAAGATTCGAATTCCAGGAATAACTTAGTTTGGTGTCATAAACTTTGACATAAGGTTTGAAAATAATCAAAGCCGGGGCACGCAAAACGAAGCAGCTCCCGGTTGAGGAAACGCATTCGTTCCGGGCATAATATAAGGCAACCGAATGTGCAAGGAACGATCGATCAAGCTTAAAAATATTTAAACGACGTCAAAAGAGACTTTTATGATTAAAACGTAACTGGGTTCGGATTCTAAGACGGTTATGCATAATTTATAAAACTGAGTCTTTTGTCACTAAGTACGCGCAAAACGGAGTCCGTCGTGCAAATCGAGAACGCACGCCGGACCCGAAACGAACCTATACTTATCTGTAAGATAAACATCATTTCACACACGCAAAACGAAGCACGAGGTGGCCTAGGGGCCCACCTCTATGCCACCACCACCCCCCCCCCCCCCCCTCCATGGTTATAAATACTTTTTTATTCATTTTCTTTTAATTTTAATCATAAAAATCTTCAAAAACCTTTCAAAACCTGCTCTCCAACCTTCATTCTCAGCTGATTTCTTCAAAATCAACTCCAATCAAAGGTATTAACTCAAATCCATAAGGTTTCAAGCATGGTTTCTTGATTAAACATGATTTCTAGCTGAAAAACGCTTTTTAATCCATGAATTTTGGAGTTTTAAACAAGTTTTAGGGTTGAATATGAACACCACATATATCCCTGGTGTTATATGGCAGCCATGGTTGCTAATCAATGGGGTTTGATACCCTAATCAACTCTTATTTGACAAAAATCGCTTAACTATTCGATTAACCGAAAACCCATGAATTGAAGCTTGATTGATCTAAGTTCTAGCATATTTGGATGGTACTTGGTGGTAGGTACTGAATATAGCCTTTACACACTTCTGGGATCAAGATAAACGCTTGGAAACGGAAGAATCGCTATGTATATGATCCGAAAACCGAATCTAGGCTAGGCAGAAAATTGCTTTGCCTATAACTTGGTCCGTGTAACTTGGATTGAGCTGAAATTTGGTATGGTGATTTAGGTACTGTCAGGAAGGTCCACGTAAAATTTTAGAATTTTTGGAATTTTCTACGATTTTTGGTGAATTTGTAACTGTTTTACCGAAAGAATTTCGGTAAAAATGTCAAACTGGTTCAATAAATCACCAAATTTTATAGAGACACTAAGGAACATATGGGGAATGATCTGGTAAAATTCCGAGTCCATCGGTTGAGTTTTGATTGGGGTTAAAAATCCGCGTTTTTGCGAGTTTTCGGTAGCCGGGAACGCACCGAAACGAAGTCGGAAAAATCCCAAAATTTTCTGAGAAGTTTCGGGCATGTGTAAGGTGTTCTGAAATTTGTTTGGAATTTTTTAACTACTTATGGTATTTAATTGGAATTATGTGGTTGAAAATAGTTTAATAAATAATTTAATTAAATGAGTAAATTAACAAAATGAATTCATAGAAATTTTTCCCATAATCTAAAGATAATTACTGATTTATATAAAAATTTACAGATTTTTATATAAAATATAGATTAAATGGGAATTTAGGGAATTAAAAACAGATTATTTTAAAGCAATTTCGGCAGTTTACCGTATAGCGAACCTGCCGGAACTGAGAACTGACCCAACCCGACAAATACTATAATTGGAACACCGGGAGTTTTCCAGAAGATTCCAGGGTAAATTAGGCACCTTGGGTGTGTCCTAAGGCAATTCGAAAGAATTCCCGACGGTGAAAATGGAAACTCAAATTTGGGCAACTTAGACCCCCCAAACACTCAAACTCCCTTAAGGGAAAGTTAATCATTCTTGAATAACCACGTGTTGGCACTACTGGTATTCCCGTACCATTACCCGAACACGTTAAACTACTGACTTTGGCTGGCACGCGAATCGGTGTCCAGAAGCCAAACTGTAAACTAATACTACCCTAACGTCCATCACCATACCAGTATGCTATAGACTCAATCCGGAGTAAAAACTACCGACTAGATCCAATTTATAACCATTACCAACTTAGATACTGATTTGAGTCCATACTTGCATGGGTATTATTAAAGTTGGTCCAGTTGCTTGATCACTCTTGCATTGAGATCACTACTCATACTGTGAGTTTCACTACCCCGTTTTTAACTGTTTTAACGTTTTACTTGGGGTGGAATGCATGTTACAAACTGTGTTGATTACACAAACTTATGAAGGGGAATTTCACTTCCCTAACACATGAACTTGTTACAAATCGTGATCCTTGCCCCAATTTGGGAGTAAGTTTCACTTTCCCACTTTTAAACTGTTTTACTTTTCTGGGACTTGCATGTTATACACTGTGTTGATTACACCAACCTGGGGATGAGTTTTACTCTCCCACTTCTAAACTATGATATTGGTTCTGAGATGATTAACATGTTATGAAACTGTGTTAATTGCACCAACTTATGATGTGAATTATCTAACACATGAACTACCTCCCCTCTACAAGTAATTAATATAAGCCGTGGGCAGTGAATAGTACTATTGGTCTGACGAACACAGGCCGCGCCCGACAGGAAGGTCGGCAACCAGGTCTGCACGTGTCCTAATTTGGTTATGTTGTTAGGCATAACTGCTAAGGGGCGTTGAACTGCACGTGACGCAGTTGATGGGCCGGGAGTGTCTTTGTGACACAGTCCGGTGGGCGGGAGTGTCTGGGATGACACAGTCCAGTTACCGGGAGTGTCTGGGATGACACGGCCCGGGGTAAAGCAGTCAGGTTTCACTTGTGTCCTCGTGTAATTCCATCTGCGACTATGACTGTGACCGTCATTGTGACTATGACTAGTGCAATTAAACTTGTTAACACATGTTGTTACACAACGACTAAACTAGTGGAACTCACGCAGCATTTAGCTGACCTTTTTAAAACTAACATGCATTTCAGGTAACTTGAGACTGATGTGATCCATGTATGTGGTTCAAGACGTGTTTGTAAACGAATCCTGGTAACATACATGGAGTATGTAATCAACATTTTGTAAGCAATAAAATGTAGTGTCTTTATAAACAATATGCTTGTCCCAGAGGTGTCTGTTGCATCCAGTATTTTTGTCTTCCGCTGCAAGTCGGGGTGTGACAATAAAGCACACATAACACATAATTAACTGCGTTTGCGATGCGATGAGATAAGCGATGTCGAAGGCACAAGTGGTTATTATACAACAACACACTCGGCTCTTTAGATGCATAATCACTTGTGATTGCGTTGAGTTAGCTTTGCGTTTAATAGGCGTTTAGATGTAATATAGTTGTGACAAAACATAATTAGTTAACATAAACCATCCTTTCATTATCGAATCTCGAATTACAAAGACAGATATAACAAACTAGACGGAAAAAGATAACAACGAAAAATACGAGTTGTTACAAACCAGTCTCGGTCACCTTGCAGGCCAGCTAAACGCTGTTCAAGCTATCGACCTCAGCGTTGGATTGATCCAAAGCACTCTCCGTCTCCTTAAGACAAGCGTGCTGAGTAGAAGAAGCTTGAAGAAGTTGATTCTTTTCAGCGAAAAGGGCGTCACAAGCTTGTTGAAGCTCTCTAAGTTTGGCTTCACTCTCTTCCAGCTCAACCTGCCTGTCCCAGGCTTTGGCCTCAGACGCCTCTAGCTCGAGAGTCAAATCTTGGTATCTCTCCTGCACCTGATAAACAAAGTCTGTGTCAATACGGTACCTTTCTACCTCGGCAAATAGCTCAGATCTAACCTTTTGGGCTTCACTCGCAGCCTTCCGTTCTAATTCCTCTTGAACGGCTCGAGCATGGGAAATTATACGCTCTTTTCCTGCGACATCGCGGGCCTAGGTTATCCTCTCTTTCGCCAAGTAAGCAGTTGCACGTTTCAAGTCATCTTCAGCTTTGTTTTTCTCAGACAAGAACTGGTTCTCCCTAACATTGGCAGCATGAAGTTGGCCCTCCAAACGGCTCTTTTCATCTACTAACTCTTGGATGGTCATACGCGCTTGGCGTAGTTCGTTGTTGTCATGCATCCACCGACGACGGATCTCAGCAAGCCTCCTGGGCCCACCAACAGCATCCGCCATAGTTGTGTTCACTAGATGCTCATTGTCCAACCCCTCGATATATGCAGACTCGGCAGGCGGATATGCCCACTCAACCCAATGATGCACAACCGGGGGGAACACAAGCCTGGATGATTCGGCAATTTTCCACTTGTGTTGATAGCGCTTATCTTGGGAAGTTGGATCCCAACATACAGTGGGAAGATAGGGATCATTGAACAAACACGCCTCATCTTCAGCAAAGTTATCACTGGATCCCACAGTGTCACTAATGATGGTCTCTTTAGCACTTGTTGATTCACCCTTACGAAAGTGGCAGGCTTATCTCACCCAGACCCAGGAACGTCACCCTTGGGCTAGTCAAATGTTGGCGCGGGGGTAGAGCTTGAAACTAATGGTGTCGAAGTGCTAATCACAACGGAGGTAGTAAACACGGGTGCCGGCATAGAGGAACCAACGGGAAGCATGCTCGCCCGGGATATAAGCTCGGCAAGAGACGTACCTTGATCGCTGAGATTGGAAGTCCCGATCTCCACAAACGTCTGAGATATTGAGGATCTACCGCCAACTGGAGCCCCAGCAAGAGCATCTGCATCAAAGAAAACATCATCAAAAGATAAATAACAAAAAGAAACACACAACGAGCCCTACATAGACAAGCACAGACACATACCAGCATGTAATAACAGGGCGGTCTTGGTCGCTTGAAAGGTTGATAGGGAGGGCATGGTCCTGCGCCTCTTCGGCGAGGACTGGGACTAGCAACAGCAGGGGCGAAAGTAGTCAACAAGCCCTTTGACGCCAAAGGTACACTGGCAGTCACGGGTGGAACGGTCACACCAACGACAGCAGGCTTCTTAATAGGCATCCTTATGCCAGGCGTTTTCTTTGTTACTCCAAATGACGCTTCACCCCCACTGCCGGGGAGAGGATTAACAACTTTAGTGGGTAGACCCGCTGTGATGGAAGGAAGGAGGAAACGCTCAGCGTAAATTTTCAACACGCTTGCTTCTTGTTCCCCAACCACGCGATCCACGGATCTCAGCGCAGCGTTCTGGGGAGGATCCACAAAGTCAAATAGAGACCAATCACCTGTTTTCATCCAAATAGTCAACACATCAGAATAAACGTCGATCGCAAATTTAGTACCAATACCTTAACAATTACCATTCAAATCTTTGGAATGCTGGGAAAAGTCGGCTGTCACGCCATAACAAACTCATCCCAACCAACACGAGTGTCCCCTCGGGAATCACCTGACACTCAGAGGGGTGTTGGCTAAGTTTCTTGAACAGAGCATTCTCCACATATGTATCGGCGGAAGGACCTTCATCCTTATATTTCTCTTTTGGAGCCATCTCTCGCCAATACATCTCCCTAGGGATGACATTAGCATCTATAAAGAAGAATTTCTTTTTCCAATCTTTATCCCTGGAACTCGAGGGTACGTTTCTCAAATAAGACACACCTATGTCCCGCCGATCAAAGGTAAAAAATGGGGATTTCCATACGAGAATAAAGAAAGCCTAAAAACCAAAATTTTTAGGAATATGGCCCAAAGCTAAGCAAGCAAATTCAAAATGATGAAGTTTCGCCAACCCAAGGGGATGAACCTGTGAGATGTTAATTCGATATTCATCGAGAACATCGTTACAAAATTTGGTAATGGGAAGCCGGAAGTTGCAGAACTTAAAAAAGTCACTAAACAGGGTGATTTTTCCCTCTTTCAACGAGAACGCCGAATCTCCCTCCGACGGTAATACCGGATTCCATTCCGGTTTAATGTCATACTCTTGAAGAAGGTTACTAAACGAAATAGTACCCCACTTGCAGTAAAGAACGTCTGAAGTAACTTCTGATTTGGAAGATGCGCCTGTTTTGGAAGACATTTTTCTATTTGGAAGTTGAACGGGGTACCACAAGGAAAGGAAATGACAAAAGGTGGAACGGTACACCTATTTATAAGAAAGGTAAGAGCCTTTTTGAATTTCAAATGGAAATACCTATGGCTTGGTGATACGCGTCTGCTCAGGGTATACATAACTGTCATCCTAATGATGACCAGCTGCCACACCCTGTCACATCACCGCCATATTCCGAATTAGGAAATATATTTTTGGTATTTGTTTTCACTTTTTCTTTCTAGTCCGATGTCACGAATTTTATTTCATAACTTCGGACTGGGGGGACATGACAAGGAATGACCCGGGCAGGACGACCCGACCCAGTCATTGCCTATTATTTTATTATAAATAATTAATCACATTTACGTTTATTCTAGAATGTTTTATTCTGCATGGATAAACTAGGTAACTGAATCCCCGATTTATCGGAGGATTTCCTAAATTGAAGGAAACCCTAATCATAAACTATAAATAGGGGTTAACGTCAAAGGTATGCATATACTTTTATCATCCTCTTCATACTTTCTCTTACTCCCAAATACCGAAACTTATTCTCACGTCGAATGGTGGTTACAGGAATAACCTCATTCCTGTAATGAGACCTAACGGTGTTCTGTTTTGCAGTTAACAGTTCGGGCCGATACGAGTTGGAATATCCGTTGGAGCTTAACCATTCAGGTCAGTGTTTCTTCACTTATCTATTTATTTAATTGATACTAAATCAACAATATCTATTAATAGCTTTGAATTGTTTATTGTTTAAAGTGATCTTAAAAATTAAGTGAAGATAAATAAGAATAAATACATTTTAGGCGGGAAAATTCCATAAAGATCACTCTATAGAGTGCCATGTGTCCTCTACTTGATTTACATTATTATACGATATAGATTTTTTGAAAGACAATTTTGGATCACTGATGGACACTTGAGTATCATCGTGTCGCCATCGGAACCACCCGATCATATCTATCTTCAATAAGCAATTATGTCTAAATCAATTCAGTAGGAAACCCAATTAATCTGGAAACCTCTTTATGTAAATCGAACTCAAGACCTAATGGTCAATTATATTTAGATCGGATTTGATGTTTTTAACTCTTTTAGTTATATCATTTACGTCAAAAGATACGTACAGTTAAGGTAAATTTTGAAAACTTATCATCCAATAATTTCTCAATGAAGTAATTCGAGCAATTTAGGCTTAGATAAAACACACAAATTTTTTCTCGTTATATTTAGCTCCTAAACAAGTCATTGGGGCGAAAAGAAGAAGACTTTTTGGGCTGTCTGACGACAAAAAGAAAACATGTTAGATTAGATGGGAAAAAAATTACCATGCCTATTTATTGGGGTGGTCTAGGCCTTACGCCGCTTCATGAAGCTAACATTGCTTTACTTACTAAGACCGTGGGTATGGTGGACGTGGATTTGGGGCGTTGGTACCTCACGTGGTTTGGGTGGGCTCCGCTGGGTTAACCTGAAGGCGGTATGGTGGGGCGAGACTCTGAGGCGTGGCCAGCCCACAATATATATATATATATATATATATATATATATATATAATATATATATATATATATATTAACATAAACTTTATAAAATGCAAAACCTTAGGAAATATAATAGAAATTAAAAAAGAAACTAAAATTCCTAAAAACTTTCTACTTCTTGGAGTATTTTTTCTTTATCTCCTCTTTCGTTTCCAACGTTAGATCCAATTCTTCACCTGATAAGCCGACTTGGTGAATCATCCAAGTCTTCTAAATTGAGATCAAACTTTTGATCTCGTGCATCTGATTGGGCTTGGGACGAGGGTGTCCTAGCCCTTTTGGATGACGTGGTAGTTTCGCTCCCACTGGTGATGTTCGCCCATTTTGGATGGTACTTGCAAATGTCCCAACAATGCAAGTACCGGAATTCGGTCCCGACATTCACTTTGAATGAAACCAATGCGTTTGTAATGTAGTCGGATTCAGTTTCACCACTTTTATGGTTTTGCCTTGCCTTATGCAAATAACCACTAAACTTGGTTATTTGCCCCCTTATCTCGGACCACTTCGATGACAAGCTATCATTTTCACGATACAACTCCATTTCCATTTCTTCGTGGAATTTTTTATTGACCACGTCCCACAATCGGTTTCTATGTTGGGAGTTTCCTATTTAAGAAAAATAACCTTTAATATATTTACATTATTAAAAGATAAGGTGTAAAAAATTTTAAAAAATACCTATAACCGGATGTTACGATATTTGAGCCCAATCGCCAACGCAATTTCTTCTTTAGCGACCCATTTTTGTTGCTTTTTTTTGAGGTTTCTGCCGCTTTCTCGGCCTCTGTTTTCTTCTTATGACTTCTCCTCTTGGGTTTGGAACCAGAAGAACCATCAATAGGGGGTTGGGTTTCGGGGACGGTTTCGGTTTGGGATAGGTTGGTAAGGTTTTGTTGATTCGGGGTAGGTATGTAATCGTCGGTATGAGGAAAGTTAGTATACAAACGGTTTCCTATAAAAGATGCGTAACTGGCCATATCCGGTACAGGGGAGTGTATTGTAAATGGAGGCCTTGGCCGAATGGATGATGGGCTAGGTGTGGGTGTTTCGTTGAATGCCCACGGATTGTTCGGGTCGAAAGTACGGTTATGCGGATTCATTTTTTGGTATTGAGATTGGTTGAAAGAAAAGTAAGATATAGATAATTGTAGAAGAGGTGAGGTAATTAAGTAGAAGTGTGTGATATTTATATTGAAAAAAAAAAAAAATTTCTCAAACGGCTATCCCAACGGCTATTTTTATTGGCCAATCAAAAACCGCCAAGTCACATTCGTAGCCCCGCTCAACGGGCCACGCCATAAGCCAAGCCCCTTCGGGTGGTGACTTGGGCGTTGCCCTCCAACCTACGGCCAAACTCTCACCCTATACCTCATAGCCTAAATGATGGTGGCGTTATCAAATGGAACCAAATGTGTTATTGAGAATAATTATTTATGTTATTGATCATAATCATAGTTCGTGCCAATTTCTTTCTTACGGGGCGAATCCGACGGGGACGTGGAAGACAAATGCAAATATAGATAACATCAAAAATCTGATGTGAACTTGGTGAAATGTAAGGGTGGCAAAAGTGATGGGTTTGGTAGGTTTGGGCCATAGGTTAGAATGGGTATAGGTTATGATGGGTTTGAGTTAAGATAGGTTTTTTTAAGAAAAAGGTTATAATGGGTATGGATTAGGATGGGTTTGGGTAAAGATGGGTTTATCAAAGGTTTAAGATGTGTTTGGGTAAATATTCAAAAAAAAATCTAAAAAATAAAAAAATTTCTAAAAAAGTCCAAAAAATTTAAAAAATTCTAAAAATCAAAAAAATTATAAAAAATAAAAAAACTAAAAAAAATTAAAAATTATAAGACTAAAAAAAATTCAAAAAATTCTAAAAAATCAAAAATATTCAAAAAATCTTAAAATAGAAAAAATATAAACAATTCAAAGAAATCAAAAAAAATCTAAAAATTCAAAAAAATTTCTTAAAAAAATAAAAAAAGTCAAAAAAATCTAAATATAAAAAAAATACAAAAATCCAAAAAATTCAAAAAAAATCTAAAAATTCAGAAAAAGATCAAATAATTCTAAAAAATTCTAAAAAAAGTTCAAAAAATTCTAAAAATAAAAATTTCAAAAAATCAAAAAAAATTCTAAAAATTTTAAAATTAAAAAAAACAAAAAATTAAAAAAATATATAAAGATCAAAAGTTACTTTTTTTATTTTTTTTGTTTTTTTGAAATTTTGTACATTTTTTTGATTTTTTTGTTTTTTTTGAATATTTATAATATTTTTTTTAATTTTAGAAATATTTTGATTTTTCTAGAAATGTTTTTAGTTTTTTGGAATTTTTTTTTTTTTGAATTTTTTAGAATTTTCGAATTGTTTTTTATATTCTTACAGTTTTTTTTAATTTTTAGAATTTTTAGAATTTTCTGAATATTTTATATTTTTTTAATTTTTTACTTTTTTGGATTTTTTTGAAATTTTTTTATTTTTATAATTTTTTTATTTTTAGAAATATTTTGATTTTTTTAGAATTTTTTGAATTTTTTGGATTTTCTGATTTTTTTTTTGAATTTTTTGTTTTTTATGTTTTTTTATTTTTAGAATTTTTTGGATTTTTTTTTGATTTTTTATAATTTTTTTTATTTTTTTGAATTTTTTGATTTTTTATATTTTTTTTTGAATTGTTTAAATTTTTGAGTTTTATTGAATATTTTTTATTTTTGATTTTTTAGAATTTTTTTATTTCTTTTTACTTTTAGAACTTTTTTTGTT
The DNA here is from genome assembly GCA_947069175.1 of Scalesia atractyloides. NCBI lineage: Eukaryota > Viridiplantae > Streptophyta > Magnoliopsida > Asterales > Asteraceae > Scalesia > Scalesia atractyloides. The sequence continues at coordinate 35,089,300 of CAMTDV010000005.1, forward strand.
TTTGGATTTTTAGAATTTTTTATTTTTTTGAATTGTCTTGATTTTTCCGAATTTTTTATTATTTTTTAGTTTTAAAATTTTTTTGACTTTTTTTGTATTTTTTAGAATTTTATTTGAACTTTTTTATTTTTTTAAAAATAATTCTGATTTTTTCATAATTTTTAGTTTTTTTTTTTGATTATTTGTTTACATCTACGAACACTTGAATAAGATCAAGAATCTGACGATACTTCTGTTAGAGTTATCTATCTACCTATCCTGACTCATCCTTAATTATTTCTCAACCAATCTTGACCCATCCACCCAAAATACCCAAATGAGTTTTTATTGCCAGGTCTAGTTAAATGTTTCAAAGGTGAGATTGGGCGAGGCAACTCTTTGCGGTTTTGAATCGACCCTTGGGTTGGTTTCGAGCTGATTAGGAACACCTACCCGAATTTATTTGCGATTGAGAAAGTAAATAATGTAACAATAAACCAGTGTGTAGATCTTAATGGGCAGTACACCACTTGGAAGTGGTGATGGAGTTTTTTTTGCTGAAATGATACCATTTTCAAAAAAAAAAATTCAAAAGTAATGTCTTCCTCCAAAAGTTTACACAGCTAGTGCTAAAGCCATTAAAAATGACGATTTCTTACATTTTCTAGGCATTGGCAGAGAATGTAAGCTTTTAATCATTGGTTTTGCAGAAGTTCCATTGAGAATGACGATTTAATACAAGATTTTATTGGAAATGACGATTTAGTACAAGTTCCATTAGTAATGGAATCATGTAGTAATCGCCATTCTTAACAATGAATTTATTTATATACAAAAAGTTAACTTAATTTTAATATAAAATAGTAACTTATTATTCATACTAAAACCCTACATGTCATACATATCAACAAAATATATTTTCTACCTCCGCATATGTAATAGTTATGCTAGTAGCCACTATTTATATATATATGTGTATTTAAACAAACTTTAAGTACTTTAATATATATTATAAAATTAGACTGAAGGCTTTTTTTAATGCAAGTTAAACAACACACTTGAATTCAGGAATTAATTATCAACATGTTTTCATATATTAAAGTTGCATGATTATCTCCTAATCTTGATTACCAAAACAAACTTATTTTGGTGTGTATCCATTCTTTCAACTCAAGTTACTTTATGTGTTGGAAAATATAAATATACACATTTATATTGGAAATGTGTGTAGAAATCGTCATTCAAAATGGAAAATAATCCAAAAATCGTCATTCACAATGGAAAATCGTCATTACCAAAGGAATCTTGTACTAAATCGCTGTTATCAATGGTAACTTCCGCAAAACCAATGATTAAAGCTTACATTCTCTGCCAATGCCTAGAAAATGTAAGAAATCGCCATTTCTAATGGCTTCATTAGTTGTGAAAATTTTTGGAGGAAGATATTACTTGTGAATTTTCTTTTTTTTAAATGGCATTATTTCAGCAAAAAAAATCAGAAAAAAAACTCGCGGTGATGGAAAAGAGATATTTTAATTTATCTCATGAACAAAGCAAGGAGCTGGAAGATTGTGAAGATATGTTGCACCAGAAACCATTCTCACAAAGACCAGGCAAATAGAAGTGGCCAAAGAATCCGAAATGGGTGTTTACAGTCAAGTCGATGAAAGTGGTGATTGTCACACCCTGGTCGTAGCGGAAGCGCAAACGTGTGACTTAACGGTAATCATTGCAATCAATCGTGTAAACATAATTATAACCCAACAACGATGCCATATGTTATACAAATTCAAATTCAAGTTTACATGTTCCAATAAGTTTCATAAGTTTACCAAAACAATATTTAGTTAAGTTACATCACAAAAATATGTTTGTTATAATCGTAGTTTTAAGTCGAGGTTTTGACCCCTATATGCCCAAACAAGGAAGGGATATATGAGGCAAATCCTCCAAAAGTGGCCATCGTTGTATCTTCCGAGAGTGCATCACCGGTTAAGCCTCGTTTCCTGAAATACATGTAGTTTGAAAAATCAACAAAAGTTGAGCGAGTTCATGTTGTTTTGTTTTCAAATAAGTTGTCATAATTGTCATCAATTATTGAAATCCATGTATGTAAATAATTATGGAATATAAGGATCTATCAGTGGGTAGCGAGCCCACCGACACTATGCACCGTAAGTATATAACCAAACCGATGACACTTTGTTCTCAATTGGGATCACAAAAGCACCCCATGGTATACAACTAGGAGTGGAGCGTGCCTCAAGCTCAATAACCTCATTCCTGTAATGAGGCCTAACGGTGTTCTGTTTAGCAGTTAACAGTTCGGACCGATACGAGTTGGAATATCCGTTGGAGCTTAACCATTCCGGTCAGTGTTTCTTCACTTATCTATTTATTTAATTGATACTAAATCAACAATATCTATTAATAGCTTTGAATTGTTTATTGTTTAAAGTGATCTTAAAAATTAAGTAAAGATAAATAAGAATAAATACATTTTAGACGGGAAAATTCCATAAAGATCACTCTATAGAGTGTCATGTGTCCTCTATTTGATTTACATTATTATACAATATAGATTTTTTGAAAGACAATTTTGGATCACTGATGGACACTTGAGTATTATCGTGCCACCATCGGAACCACCCGATCATATCCATCTTCAATAAGCAATAATGTCTAAATCAATTCAGAAGGAAACCCAATTAATCTGAAAACCTCTTTATGTAAATCGAACTCAAGACGTAATGATCAATTATATTTAGATCGGATTTGATGTTTTTAACTCTTTTAGTTATATCATTTACGTCAAAAGATACGTACAGTTAAGGTCAATTTTGAAAACCTATCATCCAATAATTTCTCAATAAAGTAATTCGAGCAATTTAGGCTTAGATAAAACACACATATTTTTTCTCGTTATATTTAGCTCCTAAACAAGTCATCGGGGCTAAAAGAAGAAGACTTTTTGGGCTGTCTGACGACAAAAAGAAAACATGTTAGATTAGATGGCAAAAAAAATTACCATGCCTATTTATGTGGGTGGTCTAGGCCTTACGCCGCTTCATGAAGCTAACATTGCTTTACTTACTAAGACCGTGGGTATGGTGGGCATGGATTTGGGGCGTTGGTACCCCACGTGGTTTGGGTGGGCTCCGCTCGGTTGACCTGAAGGCGGTATGGTGGGGCGAGACTTTGAGGCGTGGCTAGCCCACAATATATATATATATATATATTGTGGGCTGGCCACGCCACCATACCGCCTTCAGGTCAACCCAGCGAAGCCCACCCAAACCACGTGGGGTACCAACGCCCCAAATCCATATACATATATATATATATATATATATATATATATTAACATAAACTTTATAAAATACAAAACCTTAGGAAATACAATAGAAATTAAAAAAAAAGCTAAAATTCCTAAAAACATTCTACTTCTTGGAGTATTTTTTCTTTATCTCCTCTTTCGTTTCCAACGTTAGATCCAACTCTTCACCTGATAAGTGATCGGTGGGCTGGGTTAGAAATTTAATATCCTCGCGTCTTTGCTTGAGGGCGTCCCTAGCTTCTATACTTTAACGGATTTCGGCCCTTTGTTGTTGGAATACGTTAAATGTATCCAACTTGGATGCAATGTCCTCCAACTGCTCGCTGTAGACTCCCCTACGCGAGCCCGAACTCCAAACTGAAGGCGATGGCGTGCCCGATTTGGAACTTTTAGCGCGTCTTTTTACGGCGTCTCTTCCAAATTCTGGCCGACTTGGTGAATCATCCAAGTCTTCTAAATTGAGATCAAACTCTTGATCTCGTGCATCTGATTGGGCTTGGGACGAGGGTGTCCTAGCCCTTTTGGATGACGTGGTAGTTTCGCTACCACTGGGGATGTTCGCCCATTTTGGATGGTACTTGCAAATGTCCCAACAATGAAAGTACCGGAATTCGGTCCCGACATTCACTTTGAATGAAACCAATGCGTTTGTAATGTAGTCGGATTCAGTTTCACCACTTTTATGGTTTTGCCTTGCCTTATGCAAATAACCACTAAACTTGGTTATTTGCCCCCTTATCTCGGACCACTTCGATGACAAGCTATCATTTTCACGATACAACTCCATTTCCATTTCTTCGTGGAATTTTTTATTGACCACGTCCCACAATCGGTTTCTATGTTGGGAGTTTCCTATTTAAGAAAAATAACCTTTAATATATTTACATTATTAAAAGATAAGGTGTAAAAAGTTTTAAAAAATACCTATAACCGGATGTTGCGATATTTGAGCCCAATCGCCAACGCAATTTCTTCTTTAGCGACCCATTTTTGTTGCTTTTTTTTGAGGTTTCTGCCGCTTTCTCGGCCTCTGTTTTCTTCTTATGACTTCTCCTCTTGGGTTTGGAACCGGAAGAACCATCAATAGGGGGTTGGGTTTCGGGGACGGTTTCGGTTTGGGATAGGTTGGTAAGGTTTTGTTGATTCGGGGTAGGTATGTAATCGTCGGTATGAGGAAAGTTAGTATACAAACGGTTTCCTATAAAAGATGCGTAACTGGCCATATCCGGTACAGGGGAGTGTATTGTAAATGGAGGCCTTGGCCGAATGGATGATGGGCTAGGTGTGGGTGTTTCGTTGAATGCCCACGGATTGTTCGGGTCGAAAGTACGGTTATGCGGATTCATTTTTTGGTATTGAGATTGGTTGAAAGAGAAAGTAAGATATAGATAATTGTAGAAAAGGTGAGGTAATTGAGTAGAAGTGTGTGATATTTATATTGAAAAAAAAAGTTTTTTTTTTCTCAAACGGCTACCCCAACGGCTATTTTTATTGGCCAATCAAAAACCGCCAAGTCACCTTCGTAGCCCCGCTCAAATGGCCACGCCATAAGCCAAGCCCCTTCGGGTGGTGACTTGGGCGTTGCCCTCCAACCTACGGCCAAACTCTCATCCCATACCCCATAGCCTAAATGATGGTGGCGTTATCAAATGGAACCAATTGTGTTATTGAGAATAATTATTTATGTTATTGATCATAATCATAGTTCGTGCCAATTTCGTTCTTATGGGGCGAATCCGACGGGGACGTGGAAGACTATTGCAAATATAGATAACATCAAAAATCCGATGTGAACTTGGTGAAATGTAAGGGTGGCAAAAGTGATGGGTTTGGTAGGTTTGGGCCATAGGTTAGAATGGGTATAGGTTATGATGGGTTTGAGTTAAGATAGGTTTTTTTAAGAAAAAGGTTATAATGGGTATGGATTAGGATGGGTTTGGGTAAAGATGGGTTTATCAAAGGTTTAAGATGTGTTTGTGTAAATATTCAAAAAAAAAAATCTAAAAAATAAAAAAATTTCTAAAAAAGTCCAAAAAATTTAAAAAATTCTAAAAATAAAAAAAATTATAAAAAATAAAAAAAGCTCAAAAAAATTAAAAATTATAAAAACTCAAAAAAATTCTAAAAATTCTAAAAAATCAAAAATATTTCAAAAAATCTTAAAATAGAAAAAATATAAAAATTCAAAGAAATAAAAAAAAATCTAAAAATTCAAAAAAATTTCTTAAAAAAATAAAAAAAGTCAAAAAAATCTAAATATAAAAAAAATACAAAAATCCAAAAAACTCAAAAAAAATCTAAAAATTCAGAAAAAGATCAAATAATTCTAAAAAATTCTAAAAAAAGTTCAAAAAATTCTAAAAATAAAAAATTTCAAAAAATCAAAAAAATTCTAAAAATTTTAAAATTAAAAAAAAAAACAAAAAATTAAAAAAATCTAAAGATCAAAAGTTACTTTTTTGATTTTTTTGTTTTTTTGAAATATTGTACATTTTTTTGATTTTTTGTTTTTTTTTGAATATTTATAATTTTTTTTATTTTTAGAAATATTTTGATTTTTTTAGAAATGTTTTTAGTTTTTTGGAGTTTTTTTTTGAATTTTTTTGAATTTTTGAATTGTTTTTTATATTCTTACAGTTTTTTTTAATTTTAGAATTTTCTGAACTTTCTGAATTTTTTATATATTTTTTTAATTTTTTACTTTTTTGGATTTTTTTAAATTTTTTATTTTTTTTATTTTTATAATTTTTGAATTTTAGAAAATTTTGATTTTTTTAGAAATTTTTTGAATTTTTTGGATTTTTTGATTTTTTTTAAATTTTTTTTTATTTTTACAGTTTTTTTATTTTTAGAACTTTTTGGATTTTTTTTATTTTTTATAATTTTTTATTTTTTTGATTTTTTATATTTTTTTTGAATTGTTTAAACTATTTTGAATTTTTTGAGTTTTATTGATTTTTTTGATTTTTTGTATTTTTTTGATTTTTTAGAAATTTTTTATTTTTTTTACTTTTAGAACTTTTTTTAGTTTTTGCATTTTTTAGAATTTTTTTATTTTTTGAATTGTCTTGATTTTTCCGAATTTTTTATTATTTTTTAGTTTTAAAAATTTTTGACTTTTTTGTATTTTTTAGAATTTTATTGATATTTTTGAACTTTTTTTATTTTTCTAAAAATAATTCTGATTTTTTTCGTTATTTTTAGTTATTTTTAATTTTTGTTTGCATCTACGAACACTTGAATAAGATCAAGAATCTGACGATGCTTCTGTTAGAGTTATCTATCTACTTATCCTGACTCATCCTTAATTATTTCTCAACCAATCCTGACCCATTCACCCAAAATACCCAAATGGGTTTTTATTGCCAGGTCTAGTTAAATGCTTCAAAGGTGAGATTGTGCGAGGCAACTCTTTGTGGTTTTGAATCTACCCTTGGGTGGGTTTCGAGCTGATTAGGAACACCTACCCGAATTTATTTGCAATTGAGAAAGTAAATAATGTAACAATAAACCAGTGTGTAGATCTTAATGGGCAGTACACCACTTGGAAGTGGTGATGGAGTTTTTTGCTGAAATGATACCATTTTAAAAAAAAAATTCACAAGTAATGTCTTCCTCCAAAAGTTTACACAGCTAATGCTAAAGCCATTAAAAATGACGATTTCTTACATTTTCTAGGCATTGGCAGAGAATGTAAACTTTTAATCATTGGTTTTGCAGAAGTTCCATTGAGAATGACGATTTAATACAAGATTTTATTGGAAATGACGATTTAGTACAAGTTCCATTAGTAATGGAATCATGTAGTAATCGCCATTCTTAACAATGAATTTATTTATATACAAAAAGTTAACTTAATTTTAATATAAAATAGTAACTTATTATTCATACTAAAACCCTACATGTCATACATATCAACAAAATATATTTTCTACCTCCGCATATGTAATAGTTATGCTAGTAGCCACTATTTATATATATGTGTATTTTAAACAAACTTTAAGTACTTTAATATATTATAAAATTAGACTGAAGGCTTTTTTTAATGCAAGTTAAACAACACACTTGAATTCAGGTATTAATTATCAACATGTTTTCATATATTAAAGTTGCATGATTATCTCCTAATCTTGATTACCAAAACAAACTTATTTTGGTGTGTATCCATTCTTTCAACTCAAGTTACTTTATGTGTTGGAAAATATAAATATACACATTTATATTGGAAATGTGTGTAGAAATCGTCATTCAAAATGGAAAATAATCCAAAAATCGTCATTCACAATGGAAAATCGTCATTACCAAAGGAATCTTGTACTAAATCGCTGTTATCAATGGTAACTTCCGCAAAACCAATGATTAAAGCTTACATTCTCTGCCAATGCCTAGAAAATGTAAGAAATCGCCATTTCTAATGGCTTCATTAGTTGTGAAAATTTTTGGAGGAAGATATTACTTGTGAATTTTCTTTTTTTTAAATGGCATTATTTCAGCAAAAAAAATCAGAAAAAAAACTCGCGGTGATGGAAAAGAGATATTTTAATTTATCTCATGAACAAAGCAAGGAGCTGGAAGATTGTGAAGATATGTTGCACCAGAAACCATTCTCACAAAGACCAGGCAAATAGAAGTGGCCAAAGAATCCGAAATGGGTGTTTACAGTCAAGTCGATGAAAGTGGTGATTGTCACACCCTGGTCGTAGCGGAAGCGCAAACGTGTGACTTAACGGTAATCATTGCAATCAATCGTGTAAACATAATTATAACCCAACAACGATGCCATATGTTATACAAATTCAAATTCAAGTTTACATGTTCCAATAAGTTTCATAAGTTTACCAAAACAATATTTAGTTAAGTTACATCACAAAAATATGTTTGTTATAATCGTAGTTTTAAGTCGAGGTTTTGACCCCTATATGCCCAAACAAGGAAGGGATATATGAGGCAAATCCTCCAAAAGTGGCCATCGTTGTATCTTCCGAGAGTGCATCACCGGTTAAGCCTCGTTTCCTGAAATACATGTAGTTTGAAAAATCAACAAAAGTTGAGCGAGTTCATGTTGTTTTGTTTTCAAATAAGTTGTCATAATTGTCATCAATTATTGAAATCCATGTATGTAAATAATTATGGAATATAAGGATCTATCAGTGGGTAGCGAGCCCACCGACACTATGCACCGTAAGTATATAACCAAACCGATGACACTTTGTTCTCAATTGGGATCACAAAAGCACCCCATGGTATACAACTAGGAGTGGAGCGTGCCTCAAGCTCAATAACCTCATTCCTGTAATGAGGCCTAACGGTGTTCTGTTTAGCAGTTAACAGTTCGGACCGATACGAGTTGGAATATCCGTTGGAGCTTAACCATTCAGGTCAGTGTTTCTTCACTTATCTATTTATTTAATTGATACTAAATCAACAATATCTATTAATAGCTTTGAATTGTTTATTGTTTAAAGTGATCTTAAAAATTAAGTAAAGATAAATAAGAATAAATACATTTTAGACGGGAAAATTCCATAAAGATCACTCTATAGAGTGTCATGTGTCCTCTATTTGATTTACATTATTATACAATATAGATTTTTTGAAAGACAATTTTGGATCACTGATGGACACTTGAGTATTATCGTGCCACCATCGGAACCACCCGATCATATCCATCTTCAATAAGCAATAATGTCTAAATCAATTCAGAAGGAAACCCAATTAATCTGAAAACCTCTTTATGTAAATCGAACTCAAGACGTAATGATCAATTATATTTAGATCGGATTTGATGTTTTTAACTCTTTTAGTTATATCATTTACGTCAAAAGATACGTACAGTTAAGGTCAATTTTGAAAACCTATCATCCAATAATTTCTCAATAAAGTAATTCGAGCAATTTAGGCTTAGATAAAACACACATATTTTTTCTCGTTATATTTAGCTCCTAAACAAGTCATCGGGGCTAAAAGAAGAAGACTTTTTGGGCTGTCTGACGACAAAAAGAAAACATGTTAGATTAGATGGCAAAAAAATTACCATGCCTATTTATGTGGGTGGTCTAGGCCTTACGCCGCTTCATGAAGCTAACATTGCTTTACTTACTAAGACCGTGGGTATGGTGGGCATGGATTTGGGGCGTTGGTACCCCACGTGGTTTGGGTGGGCTCCGCTCGGTTGACCTGAAGGCGGTATGGTGGGGCGAGACTTTGAGGCGTGGCCAGCCCACAATATATCCCACAATATATATATATATATATATATATATATTGTGGGCTGGCCACGCCACCATACCGCCTTCAGGTCAACCCAGCGAAGCCCACCCAAACCACGTGGGGTACCAACGCCCCAAATCCATATATATATATATATATATATATATATATATATATATTAACATAAACTTTATAAAATACAAAACCTTAGGAAATACAATAGAAATTAAAAAAAAGCTAAAATTCCTAAAAACATTCTACTTCTTGGAGTATTTTTTCTTTATCTCCTCTTTCGTTTCCAACGTTAGATCCAACTCTTCACCTGATAAGTGATCGGTGGGCTGGGTTAGAAATTTAATATCCTCGCGTCTTTGCTTGAGGGCGTCCCTAGCTTCTATACTTTAACGGATTTCGGCCCTTTGTTGTTGGAATACGTTAAATGTATCCAACTTGGATGCAATGTCCTCCAACTGCTCGCTGTAGACTCCCCTACGCGAGCCCGAACTCCAAACTGAAGGCGATGGCGTGCCCGATTTGGAACTTTTAGCGCGTCTTTTTACGGCGTCTCTTCCAAATTCTGGCCGACTTGGTGAATCATCCAAGTCTTCTAAATTGAGATCAAACTCTTGATCTCGTGCATCTGATTGGGCTTGGGACGAGGGTGTCCTAGCCCTTTTGGATGACGTGGTAGTTTCGCTACCACTGGGGATGTTCGCCCATTTTGGATGGTACTTGCAAATGTCCCAACAATGAAAGTACCGGAATTCGGTCCCGACATTCACTTTGAATGAAACCAATGCGTTTGTAATGTAGTCGGATTCAGTTTCACCACTTTTATGGTTTTGCCTTGCCTTATGCAAATAACCACTAAACTTGGTTATTTGCCCCCTTATCTCGGACCACTTCGATGACAAGCTATCATTTTCACGATACAACTCCATTTCCATTTCTTCGTGGAATTTTTTATTGACCACGTCCCACAATCGGTTTCTATGTTGGGAGTTTCCTATTTAAGAAAAATAACCTTTAATATATTTACATTATTAAAAGATAAGGTGTAAAAAGTTTTAAAAAATACCTATAACCGGATGTTGCGATATTTGAGCCCAATCGCCAACGCAATTTCTTCTTTAGCGACCCATTTTTGTTGCTTTTTTTTGAGGTTTCTGCCGCTTTCTCGGCCTCTGTTTTCTTCTTATGACTTCTCCTCTTGGGTTTGGAACCGGAAGAACCATCAATAGGGGGTTGGGTTTCGGGGACGGTTTCGGTTTGGGATAGGTTGGTAAGGTTTTGTTGATTCGGGGTAGGTATGTAATCGTCGGTATGAGGAAAGTTAGTATACAAACGGTTTCCTATAAAAGATGCGTAACTGGCCATATCCGGTACAGGGGAGTGTATTGTAAATGGAGGCCTTGGCCGAATGGATGATGGGCTAGGTGTGGGTGTTTCGTTGAATGCCCACGGATTGTTCGGGTCGAAAGTACGGTTATGCGGATTCATTTTTTGGTATTGAGATTGGTTGAAAGAGAAAGTAAGATATAGATAATTGTAGAAAAGGTGAGGTAATTGAGTAGAAGTGTGTGATATTTATATTGAAAAAAAAAGTTTTTTTTTTCTCAAACGGCTACCCCAACGGCTATTTTTATTGGCCAATCAAAAACCGCCAAGTCACCTTCGTAGCCCCGCTCAAATGGCCACGCCATAAGCCAAGCCCCTTCGGGTGGTGACTTGGGCGTTGCCCTCCAACCTACGGCCAAACTCTCATCCCATACCCCATAGCCTAAATGATGGTGGCGTTATCAAATGGAACCAATTGTGTTATTGAGAATAATTATTTATGTTATTGATCATAATCATAGTTCGTGCCAATTTCGTTCTTATGGGGCGAATCCGACGGGGACGTGGAAGACTATTGCAAATATAGATAACATCAAAAATCCGATGTGAACTTGGTGAAATGTAAGGGTGGCAAAAGTGATGGGTTTGGTAGGTTTGGGCCATAGGTTAGAATGGGTATAGGTTATGATGGGTTTGAGTTAAGATAGGTTTTTTTAAGAAAAAGGTTATAATGGGTATGGATTAGGATGGGTTTGGGTAAAGATGGGTTTATCAAAGGTTTAAGATGTGTTTGTGTAAATATTCAAAAAAAAAATCTAAAAAATAAAAAAATTTCTAAAAAAGTCCAAAAAATTTAAAAAATTCTAAAAATAAAAAAAATTATAAAAAATAAAAAAAGCTCAAAAAAATTAAAAATTATAAAAACTCAAAAAAATTCTAAAAATTCTAAAAAATCAAAAATATTTCAAAAAATCTTAAAATAGAAAAAATATAAAAATTCAAAGAAATAAAAAAAAATCTAAAAATTCAAAAAAATTTCTTAAAAAAATAAAAAAAGTCAAAAAAATCTAAATATAAAAAAAATACAAAAATCCAAAAAACTCAAAAAAAATCTAAAAATTCAGAAAAAGATCAAATAATTCTAAAAAATTCTAAAAAAAGTTCAAAAAATTCTAAAAATAAAAAATTTCAAAAAATCAAAAAAATTCTAAAAATTTTAAAATTAAAAAAAAACAAAAAATTAAAAAAATCTAAAGATCAAAAGTTACTTTTTTGATTTTTTTGTTTTTTTGAAATATTGTACATTTTTTTGATTTTTGTTTTTTTTGAATATTTATAATTTTTTTTATTTTTAGAAATATTTTGATTTTTTTAGAAATGTTTTTAGTTTTTTGGAGTTTTTTTTTGAATTTTTTTGAATTTTTGAATTGTTTTTTATATTCTTACAGTTTTTTTTAATTTTAGAATTTTCTGAACTTTCTGAATTTTTTATATATTTTTTTAATTTTTTACTTTTTTGGATTTTTTTAAATTTTTTATTTTTTTTATTTTTATAATTTTTGAATTTTAGAAAATTTTGATTTTTTTAGAAATTTTTTGAATTTTTTGGATTTTTTGATTTTTTTTAAATTTTTTTTTATTTTTACAGTTTTTTGATTTTTAGAACTTTTTGGATTTTTTTTATTTTTTATAATTTTTTATTTTTTTGATTTTTTATATTTTTTTTGAATTGTTTAAACTATTTTGAATTTTTTGAGTTTTATTGATTTTTTTGATTTTTTGTATTTTTTTGATTTTTTAGAAATTTTTTATTTTTTTTTACTTTTAGAACTTTTTTTAGTTTTTGCATTTTTTAGAATTTTTTTATTTTTTGAATTGTCTTGATTTTTCCGAATTTTTTATTATTTTTTAGTTTTAAAAATTTTTGACTTTTTTGTATTTTTTAGAATTTTATTGATATTTTTGAACTTTTTTTATTTTTCTAAAAATAATTCTGATTTTTTTCGTTATTTTTAGTTATTTTTAATTTTTGTTTGCATCTACGAACACTTGAATAAGATCAAGAATCTGACGATGCTTCTGTTAGAGTTATCTATCTACTTATCCTGACTCATCCTTAATTATTTCTCAACCAATCCTGACCCATTCACCCAAAATACCCAAATGGGTTTTTATTGCCAGGTCTAGTTAAATGCTTCAAAGGTGAGATTGTGCGAGGCAACTCTTTGTGGTTTTGAATCTACCCTTGGGTGGGTTTCGAGCTGATTAGGAACACCTACCCGAATTTATTTGCAATTGAGAAAGTAAATAATGTAACAATAAACCAGTGTGTAGATCTTAATGGGCAGTACACCACTTGGAAGTGGTGATGGAGTTTTTTGCTGAAATGATACCATTTTAAAAAAAAAATTCACAAGTAATGTCTTCCTCCAAAAGTTTACACAGCTAATGCTAAAGCCATTAAAAATGACGATTTCTTACATTTTCTAGGCATTGGCAGAGAATGTAAACTTTTAATCATTGGTTTTGCAGAAGTTCCATTGAGAATGACGATTTAATACAAGATTTTATTGGAAATGACGATTTAGTACAAGTTCCATTAGTAATGGAATCATGTAGTAATCGCCATTCTTAACAATGAATTTATTTATATACAAAAAGTTAACTTAATTTTAATATAAAATAGTAACTTATTATACATACTAAAACCCTACATGTCATACATATCAACAAAATATATTTTCTACCTCCGCATATGTAATAGTTATGCTAGTAGCCACTATTTATATATATGTGTATTTTAAACAAACTTTAAGTACTTTAATATATTATAAAATTAGACTGAAGGCTTTTTTTAATGCAAGTTAAACAACACACTTGAATTCAGGTATTAATTATCAACATGTTTTCATATATTAAAGTTGCATGATTATCTCCTAATCTTGATTACCAAAACAAACTTATTTTGGTGTGTATCCATTCTTTCAACTCAAGTTACTTTATGTGTTGGAAAATATAAATATACACATTTATATTGGAAATGTGTGTAGAAATCGTCATTCAAAATGGAAAATAATCCAACAATAGTCATTCACAATGGAAAATCGTCATTACCAAAGGAATCTTGTACTAAATCGCTGTTATCAATGGTAACTTCCGCAAAACCAATGATTAAAGCTTACATTCTCTGCCAATGCCTAGAAAATGTAAGAAATCGCCATTTCTAATGGCTTCATTAGTTGTGAAAATTTTTGGAGGAAGATATTACTTGTGAATTTTCTTTTTTTTAAATGGCATTATTTCAGAAAAAAAATCAGAAAAAAAACTCGCGGTGATGGAAAAGAGATATTTTAATTTATCTCATGAACAAAGCAAGGAGCTGGAAGATTGTGAAGATATGTTGCACCAGAAACCATTCTCACAAAGACCAGGCAAATAGAAGTGGCCAAAGAATCCGAAATGGGTGTTTACAGTCAAGTCGATGAAAGTGGTGATTGTCACACCCTGGTCGTAGCGGAAGCGCAAACGTGTGACTTAACGGTAATCATTGCAATCAATCGTGTAAACATAATTATAACCCAACAACGATGCCATATGTTATATGTGACATCCCGGTTTTTCAGATATCTTAAACGCACTACTTCACGGTTATTCGTTCCTACGCTAAATTGATTCGGAGACTTAAATTGCACGCTCGAAATAATTACGATAATTTCGTGTACTTGTCAAATGAATTACGTGCTACGTCTTAAACGTTTATAAGTTGGTGCGTTATTATGTGATGTTCCGATTTCGTGTTTTGTTTTAGTTGAAAAATGTAGATATAATAAATAGATAAATGAATCGAACCGAGCCGCGAAACGAATAGACTTCACTTCCTTGCGACTCAAGTAGTTAATCGAAACTTGAGGACCAAGTGTTAGACCCAAACCAACCCACCCGAATCCCTTGTGGCCGCGAGCACCCCAAACCGTAAACCCTTCCCTTTTCCTTTCACCTCTTACGCTATATATACACATACATGCATGAGCATTGCTTCAAAACAAAACACACAAATCCTAGTTGTGAAACAGCCGACGGCAGCCTTTCATTCATCATCCCGGTCGCAAACAGCCTTGCTACATCCCTCTCGGTCGCGACAAGTCTTCCTCACTCCCTGCTCTCGGTCGCGATCACCTTCATCATATCCGAATCGGCTCCCATCCAAGTCTCGGCTCATTGATCTTATTGTTAAAAGTTAGGATTTATCATTGTTTGCAAAATCATATTTGGATTTATAAACTCTTGATCATGTTTGAATGTAGTGTTATGTTGTTAGCCTATTTATTTATGCTAGTTGCGGTTAAGATGATTAGCGGAATCCAGAAACATTAGGCTGCGTTTTGTGTAATAAAAACTATATGTTACGATTAGGGTTTGCATGGGTATGATATATATGATGATATATGATTGGTAATTCTGCTCATGATCGCTTATGTTCAATGTATCGATGGTTTTAAGCGGGTTAGATTGTGATAAAGTGCTGAATCAGGATGCTGAATGGTGTTTACAGCCAACTTCAACTGGCTGTAACTTGGTTATTATTTATCGAAAAACGGATTTTCTGAAGTCTAAAACGTAGAGTTTTGAAAAACGCTTCTAATGGCGCTGGATTCATATTTTTATGAAGTCGTTTGATATTTTTAAGTGGCCAATTAAGTTCAGTAACTGAAGCTGTGAAAATTCTGAAAATTTGTTAGTTGTTTATCGAGTCGGATCTAATAATCTGTAGGGAGTCGAATCATGAAATTTGTACAGCAACTAGATATGGAACTTTCCGGGAAAATCCCACTGGAATTTTGTTAATTGGACGAACGGTGATTTTTAAATAAATTCTCCCGTGGACTGCAGTCAGAAAGTGACGAATCTGACTGCAGCCTAGTATATTAATATTTATGAATAATTGGTAAAGTATTAGGACTTGAAAAATTTATATAAAATTCTACGTTATAGTTGACACCTTCTGTAAAATAATTGGAATTTTTGGAATATTGGAACTATTTTATAAAAAGCCTCGAAAACAGCCTAATTATGAGTATATAAGCTGAAACTTGATAACTTGCGAATGTGTGTACCAAAGTGTTGTATGGATTGATTGTGTTCATGATAAATTGTTTTGATCACTATATTGGCATGATGATACTTGCATGCATGATTTGAGTCTTAGGAATTGTCATTGTATGAACCGCATTGTGTGTTAGTATGTGTAGGACTTGTATCAGTGTGATCGCACACTAACTCTAAATCAATTGACTTGTTAGGACGCAATTAGCGGTCCCATCATTTGCTACATCTGTGTTACACTAACCGAGCAACTAAAGGTGAGTTCACGGCCCCTAATTTTATCCGGTTTTAAACAACAGGGGGAGAAACATGTATACACTCTACAACTCTATCTCTTTACGTTATACGAAATTAACGTCATTTAACTATTCGGTAACTAAGTTAATGTTAATGTACGTTATGGTCACTAAGCAGCTATATCACACAAGTCCTCGACAATCTCTCGGATCGTTAGTATTGGGTTTAGATAGCGGGGAAATTATAAGTAGTACTACTGGGCCCGACAAGCCCCATCCGAGCTAGTCGCGCTAGCCGACCGGGTATGGTCAACGGGTGAATAATTTGGCCTAACTTCGCCATGGTCAGTGATAGGCCTGGCAACACGGAGGCACAACAGTCAGCTTCGATCGCGAACACTTACGTGACATAACTTTAGGCTAGCTACCTATATATATTAACATTGAACTTAATTACGAATCAACAGTATTATCCCGGGTTAGGGATAATGGAACCAACAACGTTATTATTCCAGATTAGGAATAATGGGACATCATTATTATTCCGGGTAAGGAATAATGGAACTATCAGTATTATTCCGGGTTGGGAATAATGGAACTAAATCGTTATCCCGGGTTAGGGATAACGGGGGAAACAAACTTATAACCGAACAAACGAATTTATGAAAACCTGTGAACTCACTCTTCTTTAATGTTGACACTTGTTTCTTTACATGTTCCTCAGGACGCTAGGAGCTCTAGGTGCACTCACTTGCATTGATCAAGACATCTTTTATCGAGTCTCATTTACAAACTTTGTTTTGGGTTTTTCTTTAGTTTTGGCGTTTATGTTGGCGCCCGTTCCTTTACTTTATGCTTCCGCTCAACTTTAAGAACTAAGCTTCCGCTAAACATTGAAACCAAACTAAGGCAATCTAAAATTAACTATTAATGGTTAAACAAATGATTTTGGAAAACATATTAACAAATCATATAGAGTCGTTCGACGTTACTAGTGTCTCAGATTCTGGTTTGTTCACACGCCTCGCTGTAAAACTCTGCAAGTGGAAATTGAGGGTGTGACAGATTGGTATCAGAGCCTCTAGCTATAGAGAACCAGGTTTGCATTAAAAGTAGACCTAAAATATAGCTGATTACACGACACTAGACGTAGTTTGGCACCGAACTGTTATATCTTGTTATGTGATGTACCACAACTGTGTTATGTAGAATATGAATGCATAATAAGAAATGAATGCAACTCGTAACTAACTACACAACCTAACAGGCAATGTCATCATCATCATCATCCGACAAACTTTCGCAACCAAGGGCGCCGGGAAAGGCACCTATGGTGGAACCCTCACCATCTTATGGCGTGGAGACACGCTCAGCTGCGAGAAAAAGGCTCGCTCTAGGGGAGGAGTCGTCCTCACGCCCGACCGTCGCTGTGCCGGTCGAACCGGTTAACTCGGTAGAAGTAGGGAACGACCTACTTAGAGATATGATACGGAAACAACAAGAACAGTTAGAAAGAATGCATGAAACCATCCTAGCACAGGGATGGATGATACGACAATTGACAGGTAAGACTGGATCGCTCGAGGAAGAGCAACATACGAGTAAGATAGCTCGTAACACTTTAGCCAGAGACCTTCGTGCTGAGCAGCTAAGGGCTGACTGGCTAGAAGACAGAGTTCTTGAGTCTAGCTGGAGAATTCAAGAACTAGAACAGAATCAGGCACCTGTACCAGTACCTGCACCAGCACCGGCCCCTCCAGTGCCGGTAGAGGAGGATCCAGAGGAGGATCCAGAGGAGGATCCAGAAGAGGATCCAGAAGAGGATCCAGAGGAGGATCCAGAGGAGGATCCAGAAGAGGATCCAGAAGAGGATCCAGAGGAGGATCCAGAGGAGGATCCGGAGGAAGACCCAGCTGTAGAAGCTGGAAACGCCGCGCAGGATGACGGCAACGATAGCGATTTGGGGGATGGAGATGTAGAAGACTGACACGTCTCGCTTATTTTATTTACTTTCTTTCCGTCTATTTATTTTCCTACTTGTGTTTAAACTTGAGACTTTATAGTAAACTCATATGTTTGGTTGGCACTTTGTAAGACGTTGAAATTTTATTTAATCAAGTATTTCTTTTGACTGTTTAATTTATTTGGGTTGACATAATCTGAGGAATTATTTAAGTATGGAATAGGATAACTATATTGGATATATAGACTTATCGGTGTGTGTTTATGTTGTCTTACGAAGATCTAAATGGCAACTGGACGTCGCGGAAACCTTAACCTGACGCCCGAAGAATTAGCTGCAATGATCCAAGAGCACGTGAATGCAGCTCTAGCGGGTGTTCAAAACCAACCGGCAGGAGGGGGTCTTAACCCCTACAAGATGTTCCTCGACGCGAAGCCAAGCAAATTCACGGGGGCAGAAGGACCCATAGGACTAGTCCGCTGGACCGAAAAATCTGAATCAGTGTTTGAAATGTGCAACTGTCTGGAGGCCAACAAGGTCAAGTATGCAGCCTCAACATTGGAAGATGGGTCACTAACTTGGTGGAATGCACAAGTCCAAACGCGTGGACTTATTGCTGCAAATGCAATGGCCTGGGCCGAGTTTAAGGCCCTAATCAAAGAAGAGTACTGTCCGCGAGACAGAGTTCAACAGTTGGAGCAAACATTATGGAACCACAAGATGGTGGGATCTGAAATCGAAGCATACACAGCGAAACATCACGACTTGGTATTTCTATGTCCCGATCTGGCCAACACTGTTGAGAAACGACTCGAGTTTTACCTTGGGGGTCTGGTCCCTGAGATTCAGGGTATGGTAATGGCTAGCAACCCTGCAACTGAACATCAAGCAATCAGGTTGGCGCACAAACTCACCGATAAGGCGGTGGAACAAAAGAAGTTGCCAACTCGGGGTACGACTGAAGTTGCCCCTGATAATAAAAGAAAGTTTGAAGACTCGTCTGCTCGATAGTCTTCGTCATCCCAGCCACAACAGGGGAACCAGAAACAGTTCAATAATTTCAACAGCCACCGGGGTCACAATAATCAGCCCGCCAACAGCAACCAGAACGCAAGCGGCTATGTAGGTCGAAAGCCGCAGTGCAATCGCTGTAATCTTCATCATCACGGCCCTTGTGCCGGGAATCGCTGCCAACGATGTGGCAAAGTGGGACATGCGGCAAAGGATTGTTGCGGGGAAATCATGTCCCGACAAAACCAAAATCAACCCCAGGGTCAGCAGCAGGGTGTTAACCGGGGATGCTATCAGTGTGGTAGCACTGCCCACTTCAAAAGAGACTGCCCACAGCTTCGTAACAACAACAACAATGGTGGGAACAACCACAACCACAATAACCACAACAACAACAATAACAACAACAATAATGGAAATGGTGGCACAAGAGGTGCCAAAGGTCGCGCATTTACGCTGGGCCGCGGAGAGGCCAGAAACGACTCGAACGTGGTCACCGGTAAGTTTCCCCTTAATGAACATTTTGCTACTGTGCTTTTTGATACGGGTGCGGATAGGAGTTTTATATCTGAGTCTTTTAAGAAGAACCTAAATCTCACGCCTAAACCCTTAGAGACCCCTTATATCATAGAACTAGCCGATGGTAAATCTGTAGATGTGACCCATATAGTATCCGGCTGTCAACTCAAACTCGCGGGTCACACCTTTACCATTGATCTGATGACAACTACCCTGGGTAGTTTTGACGTGGTAGTCGGAATGGACTGGCTATCCGACGTCCAAGCTGAAGTTCTCTGTTTCGAGAAATCTATCCGTATTCCGCTCTCTAACGACGAAATCTTGACGGTGCAAGGCGAGAAGGCAGGCGCCATCACAAACATCATCTCTTACATGCAAGCGCAGAAGTATCTTCGGAGGAAGAACTCTTTCGCTTTACTCGCACTGGTTACCGAACAGCCTAAGGACGAGAAACGTATAGAAGACATCCCCGTCGTCCGTGATTTTTCCAATGTATTCCCAGAGGAATTACCTGGTCTCCCACCCTATCGACAATTGGAGTTTGAAATTGAATTGGCGAACCATGCAACTCCTATCGCCAAGGCCCCGTACCGCCTAGCTCCAGCCGAGCTGCAGGAGCTGTCTACCCAACTTCAGGAGCTGTTAGAAAAAGGATTTATCCGACCTAGCGCTTCGCCATGGGGAGCTCCAGTCCTTTTTGTCAAGAAGAAGGACGGGACCTTCCGCATGTGCATCGACTACCGGGAACTCAATAAGGTTACTGTCAAGAACCGGTACCCATTACCTCGCATCGACAATCTCTTCGACCAACTTCAAGGGTCAAGCTACTACTCCAAGATTGACCTACGGTCCGGTTACCAACAGTTACGCGTCAGGGAGGAGGATATCGCTAAGACGGCATTTCGTACTCGGTATGGCCATTATGAGTTCTTGGTCATGCCCTTCGGTCTCACCAACGCACCCGCGGTGTTCATGGACCTCATGAACCGTGTGTGTAAACCATACCTCGACAAGTTTGTCATTGTGTTCATCGATGACATACTCATCTACTCTAAAGGTGAAGAAGAACATGCCGAACATCTACGATTACTGCTGGGATTACTTCAACAGGAGAAACTATATGCCAAGCTTTCAAAGTGTGATTTCTGGATTCGGGAAGTTCAGTTCCTCGGGCATATCGTAAATGAAAAGGGTATCCACGTCGACCCTGCCAAGATTGAAGCTATCAAAAACTGGGAAGCACCCAGGACACCGACGGAGATCCGCCAATTTTTGGGTTTGGCTGGTTACTACAGACGTTTCATCGAGGGATTTTCAAAGATCGCGCAACCGCTTACTACCCTCACCCAGAAAGGCATCAAGTATGCTTGGGGTGACAAGTAGGAAGCGGCATTTCAATTGCTGAAACAGAAACTTTGCAGTGCACCCATTTTGTCCTTGCCGGAAGGGACAGATGATTTTGTAGTATATTGTGATGCTTCCATTCAGGGATTGGGATGCGTACTGATGCAACGCGATAAGGTCATCGCGTATGCGTCCCGACAATTGAAGGTTCACGAAAAAAACTACACAACTCATGACCTGGAATTGGGAGCAGTAGTGTTTGCACTTAAGATTTGGAGACACTACCTCTATGGAACGAAGTGCACAATCTTTACAGACCACAAGAGCCTCCAACACATCTTTGATCAGAAGGAGTTGAACATGCGACAGCGTCGCTGGGTCGAACTCTTGAACGATTATGAATGTGCCATTCAATATCACTCGGGTAAAGCTAACGTGGTAGCTGATGCCCTCAGTAGGAAGGAACACTTGAAACCTCGTCGGGTACGAGCACTACAGCTCACTATTCATTCGGGGTTACCCGAACAGATACGCGACGCGCAGTTAGAAGCAGTTAGTTAAGGAAGAAAACATCAAGGCCGAATTGGTGGGAAAAATGGAACGCGATTGGGAAGTAAAACCCAATGGAGCCCGGTATTTCATGAATCGTATATGGGTACCTCTCTACGGAGACCTCAGAAAGCTAGTCATGGACGAAGCTCACAAATCCCGATACTCTGTCCATCCTGGTTCGGATAAGATGTATCAAGACCTTAAAGCTGCGTATTGGTGGCCCAACATGAAAGCTGATATAGCCACATACGTGAGTAAGTGTTTGACTTGTGCAAAAGTCAAGGTAGAGTATCAAAAGCCATCGGGGCTACTCCAACAACCTGAGATCCCAGTGTGGAAATGGGATCAGATCTCGATGGATTTCATCACTAAACTCCCGCGAACTTTGGGTGGTTGCGATACCATCTGGGTAATCGTGGATCGTTTAACTAAGTCCGCACACTTCCTAGCTATTAAAGAAACAGATAAGATGGAGAAGTTGACTCGCATCTACATTAAGGAAGTAGTTTCTCGGCACGGAGTGCCAACGTCCATCATCTCAGACAAAGATGCTCGCTTCACGTCCAACTTTTGGCAGTCACTTCAGAAAGCGTTGGGCACACGCTTAGATATGAGCACAGCTTATCACCCTCAGACTGATGGTCAAAGCAAAAGGACCATACAGACCTTGGAAGACATGCTTAGGGCATGCGTAGTAGACTTCGGGAATAGTTGGGAAATCCACCTGCCTTTAGTGGAATTCTCGTATAACAACAGTTACCATACGAGTATATCGGCAGCACCGTTTGAGGCATTATACGGTCGTAAATGTAGATCACCGGTCTGTTGGGCAGAAGTCGGTGACAGTCAACTCACAGGCCCTGAGTTGATACTTGAGGCTACTGAAAAGATTGTTCAAATCAGAAACCGCATGGCGGCGGCACGAGATCGACAGAAAGCTACGCTGATCAACGACGCAAACCGCTCGAATTTCAAGTAGGCGACCGCGTCCTACTGAAGGTGTCACCCTGGAAGGGTGTAATCCGCTTTGGAAAACGAGGCAAACTAAACCCACGGTACGTAGGTCCGTTTGTGATCTTGAAACGTATTGGACCCGTAGCTTATCAATTAGACCTTCCTGCCGAACTCAGTGGAGTTCACAACATTTTTCACGTGTCAAATATGAAGAAGTGTCTATCAGATGAAACCCTAGTCATTCCATTGGATGAGATTCAAGTGGATGAACAACTGCACTTTGTGGAACAACCTATCGAGATCATGGATCGTGAGATCAAGACTCGAAGGCATAGCAAGATTCCGATCGTTAAGGTTCGTTGGGACTCTAAGCGTGGACCGGAGTTCACATAGGAAATAGAGGACCAAATGAAAAGCAAATACCCACACCTCTTCGCAGCTGAGCAGCAAACTAACGATATTTTCAGAACGAAAATTCTTTTAACATGGGGATGATGTGACAACCTGGAAATTTCTTGTAATTTCGCGTACCATTGTTAACGAACTAAATCTTTGTGCGTGGCACTCTAAACATGTACGCTGCATTCTAACCGCGTTTACTCAATTTTCGGGACGAAAATTCTTTCAACATGGGGATAATGTGACATCCCGGTTTTTCAGATATCTTAAACGCACTACTTCACGGTTATTCGTTCCTATGCTAAATTGATTCGGAGACTTAAATTGCACGCTCGAAATAATTACGATAATTTCATGTACTTGTCAAATGGATTACGTGCTACGTCTTAAACGTTTATAAGTTGGTGCGTTATTATGTGATGTTCCGATTTCGTGTTTTGTTTTAGTTGAAAAATGTAGATATAATAAATAGATAAATGAATCGAACCGAGCCGCGAAACGAATAGACTTCACTTCCTTGCGACTCAAGTAGTTAATCGAAACTTGAGGACCAAGTGTTAGACCCAAACCAACCCACCCGAATCCCTTGCGGCCGCGAGCACCCCAAACCGTAAACCCTTCCCTTTTCCTTTCACCTCTTACGCTATATATACACATACATGCATGAGCATTGCTTCACAAAACAAAACACACAAACCCTAGTTGTGAAACAGCCGACGGCAGCCTTTCATTCATCATCCCGGTCGCAAACAGCCTTGCTACATCCCTCTCGGTCGCGACAAGTCTTCCTCACTCCTTGCTCTCGGTCGCGATCACCTTCATCATATCCGAATCGGCTCCCATCCAAGTCTCGGCTCATTGATCTTATTGTTAAAGGTTAGGATTTATCATTGTTTGCAAAATCATATTTGGATTTATAAACTCTTGATCATGTTTGAATGTAGTGTTATGTTGTTAGCCGATTTATTTATGCTAGTTGCGGTTAAGATGATTAGCGGAATCCAGAAACATTAGGCTGCGTTTTGTGTAATAAAAACTATATGTTATGATTAGGGTTTGCATGGGTATGATATATATGATGATATATGATTGGTAATTCTGTTCATGATCGCTTATGTTCAATGTATCGATGGTTTAAGCGGGTTAGATTGTGATAAAGTGCTGAATCAGGATGCTGAATGGTGTTTACAGCCAACTTCAACTGGCTGTAACTTGGTTATTATTTATCGAAAAACGGATTTTCTGAAGTCTAAAACGTAGAGTTTTGAAAACCGCTTCTAATGGCGCTGGATTCATATTTTTCTGAAGTCGTTTGATATTTTTAAGTGGCCAATTAAGTTCAGTAACTGAAGCTGTGAAAATTCTGAAAATTTGTTAGTTGTTTATCGAGTCGGATCTAATAATCTGTAGGGAGTCGAATCATGAAATTTGTACAGCAACTAGATATGGAAATTTTCGGGAAACTCCCACTGGAATTTTGTTAATTGGAAGAACGGTGATTTTTAAATAAATTCTCCCGTGGACTGCAGTCAGAAAGTGACGAATCTGACTGCAGCCTAGTATATTAATATTTATAAATAATTGGTAAAGTATTAGGACTTGAAAAATTTATATAAAATTTTACGTTATAGTTGACACCTTCTGTAAAATAATTGGAATTTTTGGAATATTGGAACTATTTTATAAAAAGCCTCGAAAACAGCCTAATTATGAGTATATAAGCTGAAACTTGATAACTTGCGAATGTGTGTACCAAAGTGTTGTATGGATTGATTGTGTTCATGATAAATTGTTTTGATCACTATATTGGCATGATGATACTTGCATGCATGATTTAAGTCTTAGGAATTGTCATTGTATGAACCGCATTGTGTGTTAGTATGTGTAGGACTTGTATCACTGTGATCGCACACTAACTCTAAATCAATTGACTTGTTAGGACGCAATTAGCGGTCCCATCATTTGCTACATCTGTGTTACACTAACCGAGCAACTAAAGGTGAGTTCACGGCCCCTAATTTTATCCGGTTTTAAACAACAGGGGGAGAAACATGTATACACTCTACAACTCTATCTCTTTACGTTATACGAAATTAACGTCATTTAACTATTCGGTAACTAAGTTAATGTTAATGTACGTTATGGTCACTAAGCAGCTATATCACACAAGTCCTCGACAATCTCTCGGATCGTTAGTATTGGGTTTAGATAGCGGGGAAATTATAAGTAGTACTACTGGGCCTGACAAGCCCCATCCGAGCTAGTCGCGCTAGCCGACCGGGTATGGTCAACGGGTGAATAATTTGGCCTAACTTCGCCATGGTCAGTGATAGGCCTGGCAACACGGAGGCACAACAGTCAGCTTCGATCGCGAACACTTACGTGACATAACTTTAGGCTAGCTACCTATATATATTAACATTGAACTTAATTACGAATCAACAATATTATCCCGGGTTAGGGATAATGGAACCAACAACGTTATTATTCCAGATTAGGAATAATGGGACATCATTATTATTCCGGGTAAGGAATAATGGAACTATCAGTAATATTCTGGGTTGGGAATAATAGAACTAAATCGTTATCCCGGGTTAGGGATAACGGGGGAAACAAACTTATAACCGAACAAACGAATTTATGAAAACCTGTGAACTCACTCTTCTTTAATGTTGACACTTGTTTCTTTACATGTTTCTCAGGACGCTAGGAGCTCTAGGTGCACTCACTTGCATTGATCAAGACATCTTTTATCGAGTCTCATTTACAAACTTTGTTTTGGGTTTTTCTTTAGTTTTGGCGTTTATGTTGGCGCCCGTTCCTTTACTTTATGCTTCCGCTCAACTTTAAGAACTAATGCTTCCGCTAAACATTGAAACCAAACTAAGGCAATCTAAAATTAACTATTAATGGTTAAACAAATGATTTTGGAAAACGTATTAACAAATCATATAGAGTCGTTCGACGTTACTAGTGTCTCAGATTCTGGTTTGTTCACACGCCTCGCGGTAAAACTCCGCAAGTGGAAATTGAGGGTGTGACACTATACAAATGCAAATTCAAGTTTACATGTCCCAATAAGTTTCATAAGTTTACCAAAACAATATTTAGTTAAGTTACATCACCAAAATATGTTTGTTATAATCGTAGTTTTAAGTCGAGGTTTTGACCCTTATATGCCCAAACAAGGAAGGGATATATGAGGCAAATCCTCCAAAAGTGGCCATCGTTGTATCTTCCGAGAGTGCATCACCGGTTAAGCCCTGTTTCCTGAAATACATGTAGTTTGAAAAATCAACAAAAGTTGAGCGAGTTCATGTAGTTTTGTTTTCAAATAAGTTGTCATAATTGTCATCAACTATTGAAATCCATGTATGTAAATAATTATGGAATATAAGGATCTATCAGTGGGTAGCGAGCCCACCGACATTATGCACCGTAAGTATATAACCAAACCGATGACACTTTGTTCTCAATTGGGATCACAAAAGCACCCCATGGTATACAACTAGGAGTGGAGCGAGCCTCAAGCTCAATAGATCTACACCTTTTGCACCTTGGTCACTAAGTGATTAATGGTTACTAATGTTATAATATCATCCAATCCTACTTACGCACATCGATCTTATTGTCATCGAACTCCATAACTAACATACCATATGTCTTGACATGTATTTTCCCTGAATGTTATAAAACCGAGAATGTTTAAAAAGAAAGGGGGACATGAACTCACAGATTCGCGTTCCTTGTGTACAACTCACAGTGTTTTTCCTTGGTCTTGAACCGAACCTACAAGTGTTCTAATTCTCATTAGACACGTAAGTCTATGTTTGTTCTATGTACAAGTCCTCATCTTATGTTAGTTGTTTTTAATCATTTTATTGATTAATTATTTCTTGACTTAGTACATATATTTTGTTATCGTGTCTTGATTAGTGTGTGAACGGTGTCGCCCGTTCCTTGTCCTTGTGCCTAGCACACTTGTCATTGGGCCTAGCCCAAGTTCTTGTGTCATTGGGCCTAGCCCATGTGTTTATGTCATTGGGCCTAGCCCATGTTCTTGTATCATTGGGCCTAGCCCATGTGTTTGTATTCTTGTTATATTTATTTTTCAAATAAATATGTATACTTGTAAAATAATATTTCCAATATTATTTCTAGTATAAGTATATTTGTTATTTTCAAAATGTACACTTAGGAAAGTATACACGTATTCTAGTGTTAAGGTTCACGTATTTCTTATTTCCTTAACAAGATTTATTACTTGTAATTCTTATGTTTTTCCGGAAATTATACTTCTTAAAAATAATATACTTTTAAGGCTTGTATGGAATATATATATATTTTTACCAATCTTGTTAAATATATATATTTTGTGTATAAGTCCATTTATATGTCCAAGTCCATTTTACCAAGAAATATATATAAGTTTATATATATATTTTGTTATGGTTGCCCAAATACTCAAGGGTGAGTTTTTTGTGTGTATTTTGTCCAAGTATTTCCTTTGGTATTTAGGGGTATTATTCATATTCCATTGGGAGTTTTTAGTGTTTTAACTTCCCTATTTTTGTCTACTACATATATTACACATATTATACACATTCCACACAAAAATCCTTGGTGACCATTAAATATATATTTTCCTAAATATATATTTATACTTGTTTACATCCTTTAAGAAATATTTATTTTCTTAACTTGTATTTCTATATGAAAATAGGGCATGGCCATGTTTACTTTATTTAAACATCTAAAAACCAAAAGTTTAGTAGTAAACTTCATATTTTTTTCTAAGTGTTGAATTTTTTATAAAAATTTGGCCATAGTTTCCCCTATATTAGGAGTTTTCCCATGTTTATAAACATGTGTTTAAGCTTAAAAAATTCACCAATTCATCCATAACAATTTCTTCAAGTTTAAACAACTTCATCCAAGAACATTTTACATGATGATGAACTCAAAACTTTATAAAAACATGTAGTCTTCTAGTATGGTGTTTAACATGTTTAGTTATCTTCAAAAATGCTAATTATCCACTAATTGCACAACTTTGGTAGAAAATCATGTTTAACAACTTGTTCATCCATTTATAAAAATAACTTTAAATCCATGTTTATGTGTGGTAAATCATTTTAACTAGTTCATTAGTGACCTACATCAAGCTCATCAACTTATTCTTCATGGATCTTTCAAGATCTATATATACACTTTTAATATCTTCACGTACAACACTACTAAACATGATGATCATCAAGCTAAGCACAAAATAAGCATACATAACATCATTTCATTTCAAGATTATGTTTGTTTTCTTTAGATCTTTAGATTTCTTCATGTGTTCATCTTTAAAGTTTGTGTTTCTTGATGGATCTACTTGTACGTGAGAAATATATCAATAACATGAACTTAAACAATGATCAAGAAGCTTACTACTAGCTCTAGTGGCTAGGGAAGTGGCTTGACAAAGATGAAGATGAAGATAGCACAAATGTGGTGGATAAAAGCACTCCAAGGTGGTCCTTCAACTTCTAAAGCTTTGCACCTTCTTAAATTACCTTGTAACACCTTTGAGTATGCTTGATCTTGCTTGAAAGTGGCTAGAGAATGGTGTGATGTGGTGGTGTTTGGGGCCGAGGGCAAGGGAGCAAGAGAGAAGGAGTTGGTGTTTTGAATTTGTGAAGATAAGGTTAGGAGTCTTATGCATCATGATCCTCGAGCATCCTTTTAACTCTTGGATATCATGTTTAGTATCTTCCTAACAATCTATATAAAATAATCAAAAGAATTGGGGCATGGTGGGGCCCCTTGTAACCGTCCACATGAGGGGGGGGGGGTATTGGTTTGGTTTCAAACATTAGTTAGATGTTTAGTTGGAATCTGGGATGTTTAGTTAAGGTGTTATGTGTGCTAATGTTTTTAGGATGAATTATGGTGTTTGAGGATCATAATTAGCTTATTATCACTAAAACAATGCTTCTAGTGTAAATTTGGTGTTTCGGTTAGTGTCCGGTTGTTTGGTTGTTTACCGGTTCGTTAAAGTGCTAAATGGCGCAGTTTAGTGTGTTATGAGGTACCTTTTATGATGGTTTTGATTCCCGGCACTTTGCAAGTTATTCTGGACACTTTAACCTCAATTCTGCATTATATTTTAGTGTAACGATGCTGAATTTTGCTGATTTATGCTGAATTCTGCATTTAGTGTGTGTTTTGGGCACTTTTAAGTGCTTTAAATGGTTTCCGGAAAGTGTTAAGACAAATCTTTGTTTTTTCCATATTGGATTTAATGTATGATTGCTATTGGACTTCTATCTAAGCCCTAGAACTGTCGTTAAGTTGAGTACCGGTCTAGTGCTGACTCTACTAGTCTAACTGGTAAGTCTACTAGTTGTTTTAGTGCATTGTTTCCAATTGTTTTTAAACGAGACTATCCACATGAATAATATGCACTATTCAAATGTTTTCATGAAAGTTCAAAGTATATGAGGTGCAAGCAAGCAGTTTAAGACATTTTAATACATAATTGCATGATTAAATTAATAGTTTAATTGTACGGGCCGAAAGTTGACAGTTGTCACATACTACCCCTGTTAAAAGGAATTTCGTCCCGAAATTCAAGCTGAGTTATCCGTTACAGGAGTCTTCTCAAACAGGTGAGGGAATTTGACCTTGAGTTGATCTTCACGTTCCCAAGTATACTCGGGTCTGTGCCTAGAGTTCCAACGGACTTTGACTAGCTTGATACGACTTCTCCGTGTTTTCTGGACTTTCCAGTCCATAACCTCAACAGGTTCTTTGGTGAATTGGAGGTTGTCGTCTATATGGATCTCACCCGCAGGGATGAGACTGTCTCTTTAGTTGGACTCTTTTTGAGATTAGACACATGGAATGTCGTGTACATTATTATGTTCCTCGGGTAATCTTAGCTTGTAAGCAACAGTATCGACTTTCGCCAGAATTTCGAAAGGTCCAATGTATCGTGGGTTAAGCTTCCCACGCTTACCAAACTAGCTACGCCCTTCCAAGGCGAGACTTTCAACAAAACATTATCTCTGACTTCGAAGGATAATGGTTTACGTCTTTTGTCTGCGTAGCTCTTTTGTCGATCACGACGCGGATTTTGACTATCTTCTCAGTGGTTTCTTGGACCAGTTCGGGACCAATGAGTTGTTTGTCACCAACTTCCGCCCAGCATAGCGGAGATCGGCACTTGCGTCGATACAACGCTTCGAATGGCGCGGCTTTGATGCTAGTGTGATAGCTATTGTTGTAGGAAAACTCTACCAATGGTAAATGAGTATCCCAGTTTCCGCCTAAATCTATCACACAAGCACGAAGCATGTCTTCTAAAGTTTGGATGGTTCGCTCGCTTTGACCATCAGCCTGCGGATGAAACGCCGTGCTTAGATATAGGCGAGATCCAAACGAAGCTTGAAAAGACTGCCATATCCACGACATAAAGCGACCATCTCGATCTGAGATTATGGAGACTGGCACCCCGTGATGTGCCACATTTTCCTTAAGGTACAGTTCAACTAACTTCTCAGTAGTATCCTTCTCACGAATCGGTGAGAAGTGAGCCGTCTTGGTTAACCGATCTATAATCACCCAAATCATGTCATCTCCTCGAGAGGTTCGTGGGAGCTTGGTTATGAAATCCATTGATATCTGTTCCCACTTCCAAACATGGATTTCGGGTTGTTGTAATAATCCAGACGGTTTCTAGTATTCGGCCTTGACCTTTGCACAAGTCAGACATTTTCCAACATACGTTGCAATGTCTGCCTTGAGGTTAGGCCACAAGTAGTACTCTTTCAAGTCTTGATACATCTTATCCGATCGTGGATGAATTGAGTACTTTGACTTGTGGGCTTCGTCAAGTACTAAGTCTCGTAAATCTCCGAAATAGGGAATCCAGATTCTTCCCATGAAATGTAAGGTTCCATCTTTATTTGGTTCCATTTGTTTTTTCATTCCTCACAATGATTCCGCTGGGATGCTTTCTGGTTTTAAAGCTTCTTGCTGTGCCTCACGCACTCGGGTTGTGAAATTTGTCTGAATTGTCATCTCCAAGGCTCGTACTCTTAGTGTTTTGACTCGTTCCTTGCGGCTTAAGGCGTCTGCTACAACGTTCGCCTTACCCGGATGATACTTGATCGTGCAATCATAGTCATTCAACAACTCAACCCAACGTCGTTGACGCATATTTAATTCTCTCTGATTAAATATATGTTGAAGACTTTTGTGATCCGTGAATATAGTACATTGGGTACCATATAGGTAATGCCGCCAAATCTTTAAAGCAAACACCACGGCACCTAACTCGAGGTCATGCGTGGTATAATTTTTCTCGTGAACCTTCAATTGGCGTGACACATACGCGATGACTTTTTCTCGTTGCATAAGCACGCAACCTAAACCTTGATGCGAAGCATCACAGTACACCACGAAGTCATCGGTACCGTCGGGAAGTAATAAGATTGGCGCATCACATAGCTTATCCTTTAAGAGTTGAAATGCATCTTCCTGTTTTTCATCCCAAACAAACTTCTTGTCTTTTTGCGTGAGTGTCGTTAGCGGTTGAGCAACTTTAGAAAAGTTCTCAATGAATCTCCGATAATAGCCCGCTAGTCCAAGGAATTTTCGAACTTCGGTTGGAGTCTTGGGTGCTTCCCAATTCTTGATGGCTTCAATCTTTGACGGGTCTACGTGAATACCTTTCTCGTTCACCACGTGTCCGAGAAATTGTACTTCGCGAATCCAAAATTCACACTTCGAAAATTTCGGGTAGAGTTTCTCCTTCTTTAGAAGTTCTAGAATGGTTCTCAAGTGTTGCTCTGCTCATCCTTTGATCGCGAATATATTAAGATCTCGTCAATAAACACGATTACAAATTTGTCGAGATACGGCTTGCACACGCGATTCATTAAGTCCATAAAGACCGCTGGTGCATTTGTTAAACCGAATGGCATAACAAGAAACTCGTAATGACCGTAACGAGTTCTAAAAGCCGTTTTTGGTATGCTTTCTTCTTGAATCCGTAATTGGTGATATCCAGACCTTAAGTCTATCTTGGAATAGAAGCTCGAACCTTGTAGTTGATCAAATAATTCATCAATCCTCGGTAGCGGATACCGATTCTTGATGGTAACTTATTCCACTCTCGGTAATCGATACACATCCTGAACGTTCCATCCTTTTTCTTCACGAATAAGACTGGAGCTCCCAAGGCGAAAAGCTCGGTCTAATGAATCCTTTATCTAGCAACTCTTGAAGTTGTGTTAATAATTCTTGCATTTCAGAATGTGCTAGTCGATATGGAGATTTGGCTACAGGTGCGGCTCCCGGTACCAAGTCGATGCGAAATTCGACTTGTTGTTAGGTGGCAATCCCGGTAAGTCTTCTGGAAAGACTTCAGGGAATTCCTTCACGATCGGAATGTCTTCAAGCTTAGGCTCCTCAGCCTTCTTGTCGACAACATGTGCTAGAAAAGTGATGCAACCTTTCCTTATGCACTTTTGAGCTTTCATACAATTAATGATTCGTAGTGGTGCGTTTTGTTTTCCCCCCATGAACCATCAAAGGTTCTCCGTTTGGCGTTGGAATGCGAATGATCTTTTCATGACATAAGATTTCAGCTCGGTTTTCGGATAGCCAATCCATGCCGATAACGACATCGAAGCTACCTAATTGAACGGGTAAGAGATCTATGTCGAACTTTCGTTCACCCAGTTCTAAGGTACATTTCTTTATGACTTCGCTCGACTCTACCAGTTTTCCGTCAGCTAATTCGATTGAGTAAGGAGTGTCTAATTTACTCGATTCTACCCCAAGCACGTCTCTAAATTCCATAGATATAAAGCTAAAATTTGCCCCGGTATCAAAAAGTATAGATGCAAAGTGGTTGTTTATAGGGAACGTACCAGTGACCACGTTCGATTCCTCGCGTGCGTCCTTAGCTCCAAGCACAAAAGCTCTACCCCGAGCTTGATTTCCTTTCGGGTAATCTTTCTTGAAATGCCCTTTGTCACCACAATTATAGCATCCATCAGTTGTTCCTCGACATGCAATAGTAGAATGTCCAAACCTTCCACACTTGCGGCATTTGGTGCCTCGGCACTCCCCATAGTGGTGGTAAGGACATTTGGGGCATTTCGGTGCTTCTCCACCAAAAGGTTTCCTTTCAGCATTGTTTGGCGCGTTAGCGGCATAAGCTTTCGCTATTTTGTTTTCCCTCGGCGCTTGCCTCTTTCCTTTGTTAAAGTTGTTACCACGAGTACTTTTCTTGAAGTGGGAAAACTTTCTCTTGTTGGAGTCCGTAGTCTCCATAGTAGCTTCTTTCTTGACTTCCCCAAGTTTCGGCAGCTTCTTTTAACGTACAGCCTCTTCAGTAAGGCTCACAGCTAGTTCAATCGCTTCCCCAATTTCAGTCGGTTCCGATGAAGTCACCATGCTTAGAACTTCAGGGGCGAGTCCCCATACGAATCTCTCAATCCTTTTGAATTCCGGTTCTACTAAGTACAGAACCACTTGTGATAAATCATGAAACCTTTGGACATATCCCGCGTTGTCAGAGACAATCATCTTCAGATTCCAGAATTCTGTTTCCAACTTTTGGATTTCAGACCTTGCGCAATACCTTTTCCTCATGATTTCCTTCAACTCCTCCCAAGTCAGACCATATGTAGCATCGTCTCCTTTGGTCTGCACCTGGAGGTTCCACCAAGATAACGCTCCGTCAATGAAGAGTCCAGTGACATATGTGACTCTTTGCTCAGTAGGGCACTTGCTCATTCGTATGACCGAGTCAGTCTTCTTGGTCCAGCGCACGAATGAAACAGGTCCGTCGGTGCCATCGAAGTTTAGAGGCTTGCAGTCCAAAACTGTTTGTAAGTGCAACCTGAAATAGATTAGGTACACCAACTCAAGAATGAGATTCAAAGCACGAATAGAATAAACGAGAGTGTCACATGGCTATATGAATAACCAAAGATTGCCGGTGGGTGGGTTGGTTCCAGTTGAACCTCCGGTTCCACTGCTTTGTTCGGTGCGGTTGGCCTCGTGTTGCGCAATGGCCTGAGATATGCGCTCGTTTTGCTCTGCTTGAGTTGTTGGGAGCAGGTTGTTATTGACACTTCTTCGGCGTGGAGGCATCGTCTTCTAGTATGAAATATCGATTGTAATTAGACGATTGTTTAATAATAAAAGAAGCATTTATAAAAAAAATATATTAGGAAAATCTTGTTTGTTTATTGTTATTATTGTTATTATTTTTTTTGGTCAAGTATAAGAAACATCACGTTGGATAAGGGGTAAGCAGTCGTGTATATGGCGTACAACACAATCGCGAACACGCAAGAATAAACCAATCATCACAACCATCATGTAACATCTAACGTACACGCGCACCATGGTAAAATAAATAAACATCATCCACAACACAATATAAAATCAACCACGACATATCATAATATAAAATTAACCACGACATATTATAATATCAACCAACACATCACGATATCAACCAATACATCACCATATCAACCAACCATGACATAAATAAAATACAATGCGAGATAAGAAAATACACTTCCATACATGATTGACAACTTAGTACATTTGTTCATGAAGAATCAAAAGGACTTAGGGTTACATAACCCTAGTCGATACAAGTTCGTACAATACAATATAAAAGTAAAGTTTTCTTCTTCATTGCATCTTCGTCTCTAGTCTTCTCAAAAGTTGGATCTTTTGGCTTGAGTCTTCGGAAGCTAGATCCACAAAAGCTGGGGCTGATCCCCAATGATAACTAGTACTAAACTACTGAGGTGGCGGGGGTGGAGGGGATGGTGACCTATGGAGCAACGTGCGGTGATAGGCCAACTCCTCCTCATCCCAGAGACACGGTGAATGGAGGCAGCCTGGATACGCTCCCACTCGCGCATACGTGCCTCAAATGGGCATCTAGGGTGGTGATAGGGACACAGGGGTAGTGGAGTCGGTGGGGGTGGTGAAGATGGTGTATAAGGTGGTGGTGACGGTGGTGCTGTGGTAAATCTAGGGGTGTGGATGGTGTGTATGGTGGCGGTGAGGGTGGTGCAGGTGGTGCTCTAGCAACCTGAGCAGGGCGCTGACCCTGGAGCTCGTGAATCATACGATAAAGCTGAGCTATCTGACGGTCATGTGCTATCACTTCCTCCTCGAGAGGAATAACAGGGTAATGACAAGGGTGGTATGGGTCAGACGGGCTCATGCCTGGTGGAGGAGAAGGGGGATACCTACGATAGCGGGGTGGCGATGAGTATGAAGCATGCATGGGGGGTGCAGTAGGGGGTGGGGGTCCAGCCCAGTGAGATGATCTGGCCGCATGTGGGTCATGGATAGGGTGATAAGTGGAGCTACTCATGAAGGGTGGGGCTGGATGCTCGTGACGTCAGGGCGTACCGCCCAATGAGTGATGGCGTGGAGGTCCAGAAAATGGAGTAAACATAGGGGCGGGAATGCTAGCATAAGATGGGCCTACAGAAGCATGCGGTAGTACAAAGGGTGGTAACACGGTATCAGGCGAGTGGACAGGTGAGGGTGTGGCTGGTACAGCTGACATAGCATCGTCAGACATGTGTCCACTGTCAGAGTCAGAAGATGAGGATGACAGGTCAACAACAGGGATGGCAGGCGGGGGTAGCTCAAGTATGGCCAGCTCATCGATAACCTCGCCATCGCCCAACTCAGCATCCAGATGGTTGACATGGAAGACCGGCATGTCATCATCCTCGTCATCGTCTAACTCGATGATCGGTGGGATGACGGCTAGTGGTGCGACTAAGTGCACCACAACGTGCTCCCTATTTGGGTGACCATGGACGGCCACGTCGTGCTGGGGCTGGGGTACGGCTAGCACATCGTCCTCAAGATCGTGCGGGTGACCCTGGTCATCTCTCATGTAGTAGTCAGGTAGGGCGAAGGGCTGGAAATCGTCGAGGTCCTCATCGTCCGAAACCTCGTGACTGGCTGCGTCCTCGGGAGGTATGGCTGCAGAAGCCTCGACACCAAATCTGTCATCTGAGAAGTACTTCATGGGGTCCTCCTCGTACGAAGATACTGAAGACATGGTCCTGGAAAATACAATCCGTACAACATATGAACATAATGGTTAGTAATTTTATTCAAATTTCATGCAATTTTGTTCTTTGGTTTCGTGTAATCCTAGTGTTCTCATGTCTATCCATTATAGACTAATCAGGAATAACTCTTGTTCTTTCCAATAGTTGAACTCGTGTGATAGATCCACATGTTATCGTGACATTTGTAATATTTTTTTTATATACTTGAAAACTGTTTTGTAATGTTATAAACTTTGTTTTCACGTGAGAGCCCCTTGGTGATTGTAGACCAACTTAGTAAAAGTTTGTCCCCGGTTCACTACAATCGAAGATCTGATACCAATCTGTCACACCTCGGTCGTAGATCCACATGTTATCGTGACATTTGTCCCCGGTTGAATTTGTACCTTTTATGATGGTTTTGATTCCCGGCACTTTGCAAGTTATTCTGGACACTTTAACCTCAATTTTGCATTATATTTTAGTGTAACGATGCTGAATTTTGCTGATTTATGCTGAATTCTGCATTTAGTGTGTGTTTTGGGCACTTTTAAGTGCGTTAAGTGGTTTCCGGAAAGTGTTAAGTCAAATCCTTGTTTTCCCATATTGGATTTAATGTATGATTGCTATGGGACTTCTATCTAAGCCCTAGAACTGTCGTTAAGCTGAGTCCCAGTCTAGTGCTGACACTGCTAGTCTAACCGGTAAGTCTACTAGTTGTTTTAGTGCATTGTTTCCAATTGTTTTTAAACGAGACTATCCACATGAATGATATGCACTATTCAAATGTTTTCATGACAGTTCAAAGTATATGAGGTGCAAGCAAGCAGTTTAAGACATTTTAACACATAATTGCATGATTAAATTAATAGTTTAATTGTATAGAATTTACCCGAAAGTTGACAGTTCTCACAGTGATGGTGAGCGCCAAGGCCAATGGAGGGAATGAAGGGTGGAAATGGAACAGTGGTGTAACACAGCCAAAACGTCAAGGCGTCACGTAACTAGATTAGATTAGATTGTTCACAAGACATGATTGACTATTATTATAATAAAAACCTAGTTACCTGGTCTCGAATGAAACCTGACCAAGGAAGTAAGGCTAGCATCCGGCAGCAAAGATGGTTGCCGAAACAGATGCAGTAGTGGACAGTGGATTGTTAGTGACGGCGGCGCTTCAGAATTGTATATTGGGTGGGGAAGCTTCACAGGGGCGGATCCAGGGGTGTTTTGGAGTTTCCCGGGAATCCCTTTGATTTGGAAAAAATATTAAGAATCTACCAAAAGAACGCGATGAAAAATATTCTTGGAATGATAGACGTTTTAGTGTCCACTAGCATCAACTTTCTCTTTAATGAAGCTTCATAGCGTGAGAGGTAGGTATAATTGGCATGATTGATTGATATACAAGGAAATTTAAACATCCCATCCCGTGATTATTTAAGATTTCTTGCCTGAGCTTTTGAAATTAAAACGGTCATATATTCGGCTCCAGAATTGTCATTGCTGTTGGAGAAATCGGGTTTGATTGAAAACGAATCCACTGGGAGATCTCCGAAATTACACTGGTGATAAAAATGGAAACCAAAAAGACGATCCCAGCCGGTGTTTCGTTCTGCATCCTAATTAAAAACAAAAGATTTACAAAACTTCTTAAATAGTCCTGAAGAAGTTCCTTATGTTATGCAATTCCAATAACACTAAGTAATGGAATGAGTGGGGGAATGGAATGGATGAGGTAATGGAATTGATCATTACCATTCCTTGTCTTGTTTGGTTACCATGTGAGAATGGAATGAACCATTGCTTTTTATTGTTTGGTATGCGTGAAAAGACGAATGAATAAAATCGAATGGAGGTGGTCAATGATAGGCGGTGATGGTGGGTGGTGATAGATGGCATTTGTAGCGGCATCGGTGGTGGTGGGCGGAGACGACGGTGAGTTGTGACAGCGGTGGTGGTGGTGGGTGACGACGGATGTGGGTGGCGGCGGTGGCGGGTGACGGCGGGTGGTGGCGGTGGCGGGTGGTGGCGTGTCACACCCCAACCGATGGTGGAAACATCGAGGTTAGTGGCGGGGGCGACCAGATTGTCTCACGATAAATTTCCATAACACTATTCGTTCAACAATATTTTAAGGTCTAATATCCCATACTATTAAACAATATGTCATCAACAATTTCACGAAATACATAACTTTCTCATAAAACAATAAGGTTCGATATTCCCTAGATTTTACTATAAACCATTCTAAACAAAATAAGCAAAAACAACTAAGCTCAGCTATCCAATGCATCCGATAAGCTAACTCGTCAACCTGTTACATACGTTAAAATACAAGTCAATACAATTAAGTAAAGGTGAGCATACAGGTTTTAGTAATACTAGCATAATAGAGAAAGCGTTCGTGAAATAGTCCAATTACATACCATGATACACCAAAGCACATCACATAGATAAACATAGGCTTGTTTCTCATGCTAACTACCGTGAGAAGGCTTGCGCGTCCATCCTAACTAGACCCTGTCGGGTGTTAGCCACACTATAGTTCCATACTAGCTAAGGAGGCAAGTTAACGAAAATAAGTCCTAGTCACATGTTTCTAGTATCACGTATTGAGCATACATAATCAGATTATTTCACGTGTGATAAACAGTTTGATTTGTGAGGTGATTTTGATAGAGGAACATATGTAACACCCAAAAAGTGCATTAAAGC
This sequence comes from Scalesia atractyloides, assembly GCA_947069175.1. Lineage (NCBI taxonomy): Eukaryota > Viridiplantae > Streptophyta > Magnoliopsida > Asterales > Asteraceae > Scalesia > Scalesia atractyloides. Next base: position 35,128,066 of record CAMTDV010000005.1, read on the forward strand.
GAAAACTGGTCAAGTATACTCACTGTGGGTGCATTTAGGAGAGAGTAGACGACTGCCGAGAGGTGAAGAAGAGCGCCGGATCAGCCTGCATACGTGAACGGAAGTGCATCAGTCTTCGAAAAGTTGAAATGGTTAAGTTTGAGTTGGGCAGTAGGCAAGTTCGGGCGAACTTATATGTAAACATACAAGTTCGAGCGAACTTGTATGTAAACATACAAGTTCGAGTGAACTTGTAAGCATTTGGTGAGATTAGAGTCAAGTTCGGGCGAACTTGTAAGTTTCTCAAGGAAACTTTGACAAGTTCGGTCGAACTTGTGGGGTTTTGATAAGAGGAGAGACAAGTTCGGCAGAACTTGTGAAGTTTCCTGAGAAACTTTACAAGTTCGAGCGAACTTGAGGGTTTCTGAAGCAAATTTTGAGTATTTCCACTCAAGTACGGGCGAACTTGACCCCTTGAGGGCAAGTTCGAGCGAACTTGACTTCCTGTTCTGTCAAAATCAGTGCAATCTCGAGTGAACTTGATGTTTTCGGGTCTAAAATCTTGCGTTTTCGCGTCGTTTGCTGAGGAAATCGAGTGTCCATCCCTCCAACCTTAGGCCACTGAGTAATGCTTAGGCATAAGAGGTCTTTTGGAGCGAACTTAGCCATTTTACAGAAACTCGGGCTAATCCGGGTGAACTTTATGGTTCGTAAGGGTTAGTCCAGCTTGTGTAAAGTGACGATTTCATCCTTGTGCGTCCGGATCTGAGATCTAGCTTCGACAACGCCTCGTTCCACTCAAAAGTGAACGAAACATACGTCATTAGTTCGAAAAAGGTGTAAAAATCAAGGTTTTTAAAAGGTTTTGCTCAGATCTAGTATAGATCTGAGTGAAAACAGAAGTTTTGATGGAAAAAGATGAAGATTTTCGTAAACAGAAGAAATTTAATGAAAACGAAGGCAATGCCTTGTGCAAAACCGTTGTAAACTGTTGTAAAACGTTGATAAACATTGTTGTAGTTGAAATCGGGTTGACTCTTACTTAGAAAATCAGAGGGTTTCGGGTTTCAGGAGCTCAGAGCGAAGTTGCAGCAAGTTCAAATAAGAGAATGAGGCTGAGTATTTATAGGAGAAGGCAAAAAGGAAGGCTGGTGGAGTCAAGTTCGGTCGAACTGAAATTCATGCAAGTTCGGGCGAACTTGCTAGTTATTCATGGATTACCAGTCAAGTTCGGCTGAACTTGTACATATTTGTACAAGTTCGAGCGAACTTGAGGTCAGATGAGGGTTCTTGTGTCTCAGGAAAGTTCGGGCGAACTTGTGGTAGTCAAGTTCGGCCGAACTTGACCTGGTGACCAAGTTTCGTTTGCCGATTTCGCGTTAAGAGTTCGTTTGGCGATTCGGTTTTTATTAAATAGTTTTATTAAGCGTTATAATTGATATAATAGTGCGATTTAGCGATTTGAGCGGGCGAGAGTGATGCGATAGCGAGCGTAATCATAACCACAAACATACACAACACATAAATAACATGAAACCATATAATTAACTGCTGTTTGCGATGCGATGAGGTTAGCGATGCGATTTAATAAGCGATTTGATGTGATATAACATACACAACTGTAATTAATTAACACAAACTTTTCTTATAACGAATCTCGGAGTACAAAGGATAAACATAATCGAAAAAGATAACAACGAAATTTTAGAGTTGTTACAGTCTCCCCTACTTTAGGAAATTTCGTCCTGTAACAAAGAGGTGCGGGTACTTGGCCTTCATGTCACTTTCCAATTCCCAAGTGAACTCAGCGCCGCGTTTGCCTTCCCATCGGACCTTCACGATAGGGATTCGTGAGTGTCGGAGTTTCTTGGTCTCTCGGTCCATGATTTCCACAGGCTTTTCCACAAAGTGGAGAGTCTCGTTGATTTGCAGATCTTCGAGAGGTACATGGAGATTTTCTTCGGCTAGGCATTTCTTGAGGTTAGACACGTGGAAAGTCGGGTGGACGTGGTTGAGTTCCTCAGGTAATTCAAGATGATAGGCTACTTTACCGATCCTTTCCAGAATCTTAAAGGGACTAACGTATCGAGGCGCTAGCTTTCCTTTCTTCCCGAAGCAGACCACTCCCTTCCAAGGTGCAACCTTTAGGAGAACATGGCATCCCACTTTGAACTGTAGGGGCTTGCGGCATTTATCGGCGTAACTCTTTTGACGACTCCGAGCTTTCAAGAGATTATCTCTGATCTGGAGGATCTTGTCTGTCGTTTCTTGAATCAGCTCGGGACCGGTGATTTGTGCTTCTCCGATCTCGTGCCATGCAATAGGCGATCGACATTTTCTTCCATACAGTGTCTCAAAAGGAGCCATTTGAATGCTGGTATGATAACTATTATTGTACGAGAATTCGATTAAAGGTAAATGCATATCCAATTTACCACCGAAATCTATGATACACGCACGAAGCATGTCTTCAAGGGTGTGGATCGTTCGTTCAGTCTGACCATCGGGTTGAGGGTGAAAAGCGGTACTGAGACTGAGAGTAGTACCAAGAGCGGATTGAAAAGTCTCCCAGAGACGCGAGGTAAAACAACTGTCTTGGTCAGAGATGATGTCACGAGGCGTCCCGTGTGGACATATAACTTCGTCGGTATAGATTCGGGCTAACCGTTCGACCTTAAAGTCTTCTCGTATAGCAATAAAGTGCGCTGATTTAGCAAGACGATCAACGATAACCCAAATGCTATCGTGACCAGATGAAGTGCGGAGAAGTTTCGTAATAAAGTCCATAGCTATACTCTCCCACTTTCACATCGGGATTTCGGGTTGTTCGAGTAGGCCAGAGGGCCTTTGATGCTCGGCTTTAACCTTCGAGCATGTTAAGCACTTTGAGACGTACAAGGCGATATCCTTTTTCATGCCCGGCCACCAGTACTTAGGACGAAGGTCCTGGTACATCTTGTCGGCACCGGGGTGAATGGAATATCGAGATTTATGGGCTTCGGTCATTAGCAATTCACGAAGATTATCACGGCTCGGAATCCAAATGCGATCGGGAATATAATAGATACCGTTAGGTTTGACAACGAGTTGAGTTTCGGCACCACATTTCATTTCTTCCTCCAAAGTATTCTCGTTAAAGCAAGCGAATTGGGCGGAGCAAATCATGATTTCGAGATCATTCAAAGCTTGAGAGTCGCGAACACTATACACATAGCTTCGTCAACTTAGAGCATCGGCGACGACGTTTGCTTTGCCAGGATGGTAGCGTATCTCGCAATCGTAATCGTTGAGAAGTTCAACCCATCTGCGTTGGCGCATATTCAGTTCCTTTTGATTGAAGATATGTTGTAAGCTCTTATGGTCGGTGAAGACCGTACACTTAGTACCGTAAAGGTAGTGTCGCCATATCTTCAATGCAAAAACAACTACACCGAGTTCGAGATCGTGGGTTGTGTAGTTTTTCTCGTGGATCTTGAGTTGACGAGACGCATACGCGATAACCTTGTCTCGTTGCATGAGAACACATCCAAGACCAAGGTTTGAGGCATCGCAGTAAACAACGAAATCGTCATTTCCGTCGGGTAAGGCGAGCACAGGAGCGTTGCATAACATACACTTGAGAGTTTGAAAAGCTTCCTCTTGCTTGGAATCCCAAACAAAAGGTTTGTCTTTATGAGTTAAAGCGGTAAGCGGCACGGCAATTTTCAAGAATTCGGCGATGAATCGACGGTAGTAACCCGCCAATCCAAGAAATGAACGGATTTCGGAAGCATTCTTCGGTGTAATCCAACTCTTGACAGCTTCGATCTTTGCAGGGTCGACGTGAATTCCTTGACTATTGACGATGTGGCCGAGAAATTGGACTTCTTCGAGCCAGAATTCACATTTAGAGAACTTAGCATAAAGGCAATTTTCTTGAAGAAGTTCGAGGACTAAACGAAGATGGCACGCGTGTTCGTTCCTCGACTTCAAATAGATAAGGATGTCATCGATAAACACAATGACCAAACGATCTAGAAAAGCTTTACACACACGGTTCATCAAATCCATGAAGACCGCGGGTGCATCGGTAAGACCAAAAGGCATGACCACGAATTCGAAATGGCCATAATGGGTACGAAAGGCGGTTTTCGGAATATCTTCATCCAACACGCGTAACTGATGATAACCGGAACGTAAATCGATCTTAGAAAAACAAGTAGCACCTTGAAGCTGATCAAATAAGTCATCGATTCGAGGAAGAGGGTAACGGTCTTTATCGTAAGCTTATTAAGTTCACGATAATCGATGCACATTCGGAATGTCCCATCTTTCTTTTTCACAAAAAGAACGGGTGCGCCCCAAGGCGAAGTGCTCGGGCGTATGAAGTCTTTATCAAGAATCTCTTGGAGTTGGCTTGATAGCTCGCGCATTTCGGAAGGTGCGAGGCGATAAGGAGCTTTAGCGACGGGAGTAGCATCGGGAACTAAATCGATACGGAATTCCACATCTCGAGTAGGGGGTAAACCTAACAAAACGTCGGGAAAGACTTTAGGAAATTCACAAACAACGGGAACATCTTTATAAGTCTTCTTCTTTCTCCGGGTTCACGATATGAGCGAGGAAGGCAACACATCGCTTTTGCAAGCATTTGTGTGCTCGGGTACATGACAAAAGCATCAACTTCTTTGAGGGAGTTTCACCGTAGACATGAAGTTGATCACCGTTCGAGAGGGGGAAGCGAATCATTTTATCGAAACACACAACTTCAGCGAGAAAAATCCATACCGACTATGATATCGAAGCTACCTAACTGCATAGGTATGAGATTAATCGAGAAGATGTGGTTGTTGAGATCGAGAGAACAACCACGTAGGATGGAATTAATGGTAATGGTTCTTCCGGTAGCGACTTCCACATCGAAAGTCTTTGGGAGTTTAGCGCGCTTACATTTTAAAACCTTTTCGAATTCTAACGATACAAAACAATTATCGGTACCAGTATCAAATAAACATGAAGCATAAATACCATTAACAAGGAACGTACCATTGACAACATTGTTGTCATTCTGAGCCTGGCGGTGATTCAGGTTGAAAGTCCTTCCACGCGCAGCTTGTTGTTGCTGCTGAGGCTGCGGCGGTGGCTGCTGCTGAGGCTATTGTTGCTGCGGCTCTTGCTTCATGGTACGGTTTGGGTAGACATTTGCAAAGTGGTTCGGATCACCACACACGTAACACACACACGTGCATTTGGGGCTGCTTATTGCTGCTGGTTGTTCTGGGGAGTACGCTGAGGAGCTGGCAGTGCTGGAGCTTGAGGAGTTTGAGGAGCTGGTTGACGAGGGCCGGTACGGCAACTGACAGTAAAGTGACCGTAGATATTGCAGTTCGTGCAAAAACAGCAGTTTCTACCCACCACGTGATGATATGTGCACTTAGGGCACAGTGGGTGAGGACCGGTGTACGCACGTTTAGCTGGGGGTGCGTCCTGAGTAGGAGCCTGATAAGGCTGAGAGTTGAGCAGTGTAGCAGCGGCGTAGTTCTTGCTAGGATTTCCTCTTTTGCGTCCCTGACGCTTTCCCTTCGGGTCATTGGATGGTTCGATAGCAGCAGTTGGTTTGGTGACAGCTTGATTGGCAACTTTCGCATGGTTCTTGAAGTAACCATCTTGAACTCGCTGATCATTGATCTCAGCGACGAGCATGTAGGTTTCCTCGATGGTTGTAGTACGAGCAACTTTCACAAAATTCGCGACACATTCGGCTAAACCACGGATATACTTGTTGATAGCTTTCTCAGTAGTATCAACTTGGCTGGGACAGATGATGCTCAAAATCTTAAATCGAGCGGTAAATCCAACATTGTCGGGACCATCTTGTTTGATTACCAAAAATTTATTCTCGAGCTTTTGAATCTCGTGCGGAGGACAGAACTCCTTCATCATCACCTCCTTGAGTTCCTCCCAAGACAGATTATAGGCTTCATCATTACCGCGCCTATTTCTTTCGGCGGTCCACCAGTCGAGAGCACGGGACTGGAAGACTCTGGTAGCGTTCACCGTGCGAAGGTCATCGGGGCATCCACTTTGCCTAAAGGTGACCTCAATAGCGTCAAACCAATGGAACACAGCAGTCGGTCCGTCGTTGCCCGTGAAGGCGAGAGGTGCACAAGCTTTGAAATTTTTGAAGCTGAATCGTGACTTGGGGTTTTCAGCTTTCGAGTCGACCGATGAGTTACTGCTGACAGCATGAATTTCCAAGACGATTTGCGGGATGACCTTAGCAATTTCCTTGGCTACCATTGTAGCGATACGCTTGTCGGTGTTGCTGCGCTGGAGAATCCTTCGGGTGTGCGATCCCATTGAAGACATCTACACGAAGGATTAAGATTAGATGAGATTCGATTATAATGGATTTATGTTTAGATATTTATTATTATTATTATTCATACAAGGCACAAAATCACATAAGCATGTAGACATGTAAACACGTAGGCACGTAAGCACATAAGCACGTATTTCACGTAAGCATATACTTTGCACGTATTCACCTTTTTATAAGTAAAGCGTAGCGCGTTCGAGATGCGATATAATAGCAAGATATAAGCGTTATATAAGCGAGATAGGAGAGATAAGCGATTTATTTTGGTTGGTGTATTAATTAGCGTTTTAGATTACGAGAGTTGTGCGTGTTGTGCATGCGTTTAGGGGGTGTAAAGCGAGAAATCGATAATGCGAGAAATAATAAAGCGAGAAATCGAATAAAGCGAAAATTCTTAAAATTTTAAACACATAAGTAATAATAAACTCGATGATGCGTAAATCGACGATATAGGCTTAAATCAATTGGGAGTGTCCGGGGTTTTGAGACGTTGACTACCGAAAGTGGTTCGACTACCCTTTGAACTTGGACCCACGTTTTGGCCCAATAGATAGATTTTCTCACCGCAAGCGGCTAACGGCATTATCCTTCCGGTTACTACGTGTTCCAAATCATTGGAATAATTGAGACTTTGGTGAGATTGAAAATCGAAAGGCGGAATTCGTAACTAAGATGCGGGTTTCACCCCTAACTTAGTAACGTCGTTCCTAGTTGTGGCTACGCGCACCGATCACATCGGGCGTTCCACTAGATAGAAATGGAGATTTTCGTCGAGGTTTGGATATCACTCCTAACTCAACGAAGGTATCTCATGCGATAGAGATTGCGCGGAGTGAATGATCTCATCGAGAGTTCTCGGTTTTCACACCTAATCTTGACTTGATCACTTGTTTTGTTTGATACGAGCGTTTCCAAGCATGTATATTGTATTAGCCTTAGGAAAGGCACATTTAAGTATTTATGGCAAGTAGTTTAACATTTAAGTCAAAGATAGGTCAATCGGGCACTTAAACATGCTACTAGGTCGAATCATGGAAATTCTACCTATTATCCTAAGGTTATGGGCGGCTCTGATACCAATCTGTCACACCCCAACCGGTGGCGGAAACATCAGGGTTAGTGGCACTAGGCGACCAGATTGTCTCTCGAGAAATTTCCATAACAATATTCGTTCAACAATATTTTAACGTCTAATATCCCATACTATTAAACAATACGTCATCAACAATGTCACGAAATACATAACTTTCTCATAAAACAATAAGGTTCGATATCCCCTAGATTTTATTACAAACCATTCTAAACAAAATAAGCAAAAACAACTAAGCTCAGCTATCCAACGCATCCGATAAGCTAACTCGTCAACCTGTTACATACGTTAAAATACAAGTCAATACAATTAAGTAAAGGTGAGCATACAGGTTTTACTAATACTAACATAATAGAGAAAGTGTTCGCGAAATAGTCCAATTACATACCATGGTACACCAAAACACATCACACAGATAAACATAGGCTTGTTTCTCATGCTAACTACCGTGAGAAGGCTTGCGCGTCCATCCTAACTAGACCCCGTCGGGTGTTAGCCACACTATAGTACCATACTAGCTAAGGAGGCAAGTTAACAAAAATAAGTCCTACATGTTTCTAGTATCACGTATTGAGCATACATAATCAGATTATTCGCGTGTGATAAACAGTTTGATTTGTGAGGTGATTTTGATAGAGGAACATATGTAACACCCAAAAAGTGCATTAAAGCAAAAACGGGTCAAGTATACTCACTGTGGGTGCGTTTAGAAGAGAGTAGACGACTGCCAAGAGGTGAAGAAGAGCGCCGGATCAGCCTGCATATGCGAACGGAAGTGCATCAGTCTCCGAAAAGCTGAAACGGTTAAGTTTGAGTTGGGCAGTAGGCAAGTTCGGGCGAACTTGTATGTAAACATACAAGTTCGAGCGAACTTGTAAGGATTTGGTGAGATTAGAGTCAAGTTCGGGCGAACCTGTAAGTTTCTCAAGGAAACTTTGACAAGTTCGGTCGAACTTGTGGGGTTTTGATAAGAGGAGAGACAAGTTCGGCCGAACTTGTGAAGTTTCCTGAGAAACTTTACAAGTTCGAGCGAACTTGAGGGTTTCTGAAGCAAATTTTGAGTATTTACACTCAAGTACGGCCGAACTTGACTTCCAGTAATAGTAACTAAAAAAAGGAAAAAAAAAAAAGAAAGTGGAAGACAACATGGCCAATGGACGCAATATGATTTGGACCAATAAAAACATATCAAAATTGAATAGTGAAGTTGTTAGTAAAGTAAAACTTGATAAATAAAGAGGATGGGGAAGATAAGGTTAATGATGGTGGTAAAAACGAAAATTGAAGAAAATGTGATATAATAATAACTAAAAAAAGGAAAAAAAACAAAGTGGGAGACAACATGGCCGTCAAAATCAGTGCAATCTCGAGCGAACTTGATGTTTTCGGGTCCAAAATCTTGCGTTTTCGCGTCGCTTACTGTGGAACTCGAGTGTCCATCCCTCCAACCTTAAGCCATTGAGTAAAGCTTAGGCCGGAGAGGTCTTTTGGAGCGAACTTAGGCATTTTACAGAAACTCGGGCTAATCCGGGCGAACTTTTTGGTTCGTACGGGTTAGTCCAGCTTGTGTACAGTGATGATTTCGTCCTTGTGCTTCCGGATCTGAGATCTAGCTTCGACAACACCTCGTTCCACTCAAAAGTGAACGAAACATACGTCATTAGTCCGAAAATGGTGTAAAAATCAAGGTTTTTAAAAGGTTTTGCTCAGATCTAGTAAAGATCTGAGTGAAAACAGAAGTTTTGATGGAAAAAGATGAAGATTTTCGTAAACAGAAGAAATTTGATGAAAACAAAGGCAATGCCTTGTGCAAAATCGTTGTAAACTGTTGTAAAACGTTGATAAACATTGTTGTAGGTTAAATCGGGTTGATTCTTACTTAGAAAAACAGAGGGTTTCGGGTTTCGGGAGCTCAGAGCGAAGTTGCAACAAGTTCAAATGAGAGAATGTGGCTGAGTATTTATAGGAGAAGGCAAAAAGGAGGGCTGGTGGAGTCAAGTTCGGTCGAACTTGCATGAAATTCATGCAGTTCGGGTGAACTTGCTAGTTATTCATGGATTATCAGTCAAGTTCGGCCGAACTTGTACACATTTGTACAAGTTCGAGCGAACTTGAGGTCAGATGAGGGTTCTTGTGTCTCAGGCAAGTCCGGCCGAACTTGGCCTGGTGACCAAGTTTCGTTGGCCGATTTCGCGTTAAGAGTTCGTTTGGCGATTCAGTTCGTATTAAATAGTTATATTAAGCGTTATAATTGATATAATAGTGCGAGTTAGCGATGTGAGTGTGCGAGAGTGATGCGATAGCGAGCGTAATCATAACCACAAACATACACAATACATAAATAACATAAAACCATATACTTAACTGCGATTTGCGATGCGATGAGGTTAGCGATGCGATTTAATAAGCGATTAGATGCGATATAACATACACAACTGGAATTAATTAACACAAACTTTTCTTATTACGAATCTCGGAGTTCAAAGGATAAACATAATCGAAAAGATAACAACGATATTTTAGAGTTGTTACATGGCGGGTGGTGGCGGTGGGTGGTGGAGGTGGCGCGTGGCGGGTGGCGGGTGGTGGCGGGTGGCGGCGGGTGGCGGTGGCGGCGGTGGCGGTGGCGGCGGGTGGTGGCGGTTGCGATGGGTGGTAGCGGTGACGGTGGCGGTGGGTGGAGGCGTGTGGCGGTGGGTGGTGGCAACGGTAGTGGGTTGTTGCATTATTAATGAAGGGTGAAGAGGGAATGGAATGAAAAAAAACACGGGGGAGGGATGGAATAATTTTGAGGGAATAGAATGCATTTTAGAATGAGCGATTCCATTCCATTGATCAACCAAACACTCTATTCTTTATTCCCTCTTAATGGTCCATTCCATTCCCCCTCTCATTCCTGCATACCAAACACGGGTTTTCACTTTCTAAAATGGTCACAAACCTTTCTATGTTTTATTATATATATATAAGCAAAACCTTACGAAATCTTTTATATCTTTTAAATTTAAGAAGCAAAACCTTATGAAATCTTTTAAATTTAAGTTTAATCTTTTTATAAATTTCAGTAACACCTTTTGTAAATGATTAATTAAATAAAATACATATCCTTAAAAGAATAAAATGTCTGTATAAAAAATGACTTTTGTATATAGAACATCTTTGTGTGATTATTGGAAATTTAGAATTTGATATAAAAAAAATCAAAAAATTCAAAAAATATAAAAATCAAAAAAATTCAGAAAATAAAAAAAATTATAAAAAATCAAAAAATTCAAAAAAATCCAAAAAAATTCTAAAAATATAAAAACTGTAAAAAATCAAAAAAATTCAAAAAGAATCAAAAAATAAAAAAAATATATAAAAATTCAAAAAAATTCAAAAAATTAAAGAAAATCTAAAATATTCAGAAAATTCAAAAAACTCTAAAAATAAAAAAAAACTATAAGAATATCAGAAAAATTCAAAAAATTCAAAAAAAACAAAAAATCCAAAAAACCAAAAAACTAAAAAACTAATTTTTTTAAAGAAAAAATCAAAATATTTCTAAAAATCACAAAAATTATAAAAATTCAAAAAAAAAAAAAAAATCAAAAAAGTGTAAAAAATTTCAAAAAAAAAAAAAACAAAAAAAATCAAAAAAGTAACTTTCGATCTTTAGATTTTTTTTTGAATTTTTTTGTTTTTATTTTTAATTTTTAAAATTTTTAGAATATTTTTTTATTTTTGGAATTGTTTTATTTTTAGAATTTTTAGAATTTTTTTATATTGTTATAGAATTTTTTATTTTTTGAATTTTCTGAATTTTTTTAGATTTTTTTTTAATTTTTTGGATTTTTTTTGAATTTTTTATTTTCTGATATTTTGAATTTTTATAATTTTTTAGATTTTTAGAAAATATTTTGATTTTTTTAAGGTTTTTTTGAATTTTTTGGATTTTCTGATTTTTTTTGAATTTTTTTGATTTTTTACAGTTTTTTTATTTTTAGAATTTTTTTGATTTTTTTTACTTTTAGAACTTTTTTGAGTTTTTGGATTTTTTTGGAATTTTTTTATTTTTTTTGAATTTTCTTGATTTTTCAAATTTTTTATTATTTTTTAGTTTTAAATTTTTTTGACTTTTTTTGAAATTTTTAGAATTTCATTAATTTTTTTTAACTTTTTTGATTTTTTAAAAATTAATTCTGATTTTTTTCATAACTTTATTTTTTTTTTGTTTACATCTACGAACACTTGAATAAGATTAAGAATCTGACGATGCTTTTGTTAGAGTTACCTATCTACCTATCCTGACCCATCCTTAATTATTTCTCAACCCATCCTGACCCATCCTCAATTTTAAAATGACCCAAAATAACCCAAAATACCCAAATGGGTTTTTATTGCCAGGTCTAGTTAAATGCTTCAAAGGTGAGATTGGGCGAGGCAACTCTTTGCGGTTTTGAATCGACCCTTGGGTGGGTTTCGAGCTGATTAGGAACACCTACCCGAATTTATTTGCGATTAAGAAAGTAAATAATGTGACAATAAAACAGCGTGTAGATCTTAATGGGCAGTACACCACTTGGAAGTGGTGATGGAGTTTTTTTTTGCTGAAATAATATCATTTTAAAAAAAATTCACAAGTAATGTCTTCCTCCAAAAGTTTACACAGCTAATGCTAAAGCCATTAAAAATGGCGATTTCTTACATTTTCTAGGCCTTCGCAGAGAATGTAAGCTTTTAATCACTGGTTTTGCAGAAGTTTCATTGAGAATGACGATTTAATACAATTTTTTATTGGAAATGGCGATTTAGTACAAGTTCCATTAGTAATGGAATCATGTAATAATCGCCATTCTTAACAAAAAAATTATTTATATACAAAAAGTTAACTTAATTTTAATATAAAATATTAACTTATTATTCATACTAAAACCCTACATGTCATGGGGTTAGTTCCGGTACAAACCATATTTATCCTACAAACCGTAAGAACAGATCCTAGCACTTAAAAAAAGTTAAATTAGCACATACCAAAATAATACATACATAAAAGTAGCATTTTTAAATTATATTAGCACATTAAAATTAATCAAAATAATTGATTTTAACACATATGTGAATGGTTTCAGACTTTTCTTAATCAGCACATTAAAAACAAAATGAAGATCCAAATAAAGAATTAATTGTTTGTTAACATAATTATAGGAAATTCAATATAACTGATATTATTTAGGTTATTATTTTATTATTTCTTTATAATTGGTTGGATGTCTTGTAATACTTTTTAAATGGTTCTTGCAGTTTGTACGTAAAATGTGGTTTGTATTTGATGTTACTCCTGTCATACATATCAACAAAATATATTTTCTACCTCTGCATATGTAATAGTTGTGCTAGTAACCACTATTTATCATTCATTTCACATATATGTGTATTTTAAACAAACTTTAAGTACTTTAATATATTATAAAATTAGACTGAAGGCTTTTTTTAATGCAAGTTAAACAACACACTTGAATTCAGGTATTAATCATCAACATGTTTTCATATATTAAAGTTGCATGATTATCGCCTAATCTTGATTACCAAAACAAACTTATTTTGGTGTGTATCCATTCTTTCAACTCAAGTTACTTTATGTGTTGGAAAATATAAATATACACATTTATAATTGAAAAAGTGTGTAGAAATCGTCATTCAAAATGAAAAATAATCCAAAAATCGTCATTCACAATGGAAAATCGCCATTACCAAAGGAATCTTGTACTAAATCGCCGTTATCAATGGTAACTTCCGCAAAACCAATGATTATAAGCTTACATTCTCTGCCAATGCCTAGAAAATGTGAGAAATCGCCATTTCTAATGGCTTCATTAGTTGTGAAAATTTTTGGAGGAAGACATTACTTGTGAATTTTTTTTAAATGGCATTATTTCAGCAAAAAATCAGAAAAGAAAAAAAACTCGTGGTGATGGAAAAGAGATATTTTAATTTATCTCAACAAAGCAAGGAGCTGAAAGATTGTGAAGATATGTTGCACCAGATTTCACTCTCACAAAGACCAGGCAAATGGAAGTGGCCAAAGAATCCGAAATGGGTGTTTACAGTCAAGTCAATGAAAGAGGAGATGGCGAGCGCCAAGGCCAATGGAGGGAATGAAGGGTGGAAATGGAACAGTGGTGTACACGACGAAAACGTCAAGGCGACACGTAACTAGATTAGATTAGATTGTTCACAACACATGATTGACTATTATTATAATAAAAACTTAGTTACCTGGTCTCGAATGAAACCTGACCAAGGAAGAAAGGTTAGCATCCGACAGCAAAGATGGTTGCCGAAACAGATGCACTAGTGGACGGTGGATTGTTAGTGACGGCGGCGCTCCAGAATTGTCATTGCTGTTGGAGAAATCGGGTTTGATTGAAAACGAATCCACCGGGAGATCTCCGGAATTACACCGGCTATAAAAATGGAAACCAAAAAGACGATCCCGGCCGGCGTTTCGTTCTGCGTGCTAAATAAAAACAAAAGATTTACAAAACTTCTTAAATAGTCCTGAAGAAGTTCCTTGTGTTATACAATTCCAATAACACTAATTCTTAAGGTCTGTTTCGAATGGGGTAATGGAATGAGTGGGGGAATGGAATGGACGAGGTAATGGAATGGACGAGGTAATGGAATTGATCGTTACCATTCCATGTCTTGTTTGGTTACCATGTGAGAATGGAATGAACCATTGCTTTTTATTGTTTGGTATGCGTGAAAAGACGAATGAATAAAATCGGATGGAGGTGGTCAATGATAGGCGGTGATGGTGGGTGGTGATAGATGGCAGTTGTAGCGGCATCAGTGGTGGTGGGCGGAGACGACGGTGAGTTGTGACAACGGTGGTGGTGGTGGGTGGCGGCGGCGGCGGGTGGCGGCGGTGTGGTGGCGGTGGCGGGTGCTGGTGCGGCGGTGGCGGCGGTGGCGGTGGGGGTGGTGGTGGTGGCGCGTGGCACGTGGCGGGTGGCGGGTGCCGGTGGAGGCGGGTGACGGTGGTGGCGGGTGGCGGCGGGTGGTGGCGGTTGCGATGGGTGGTGGCAGTGACGGTGGCGTTGGGTGGAGGCGTGTGGCGGTGGGTGGTGGCGGTGGCGGCGGTGGCGGGCGACGGGTAACGGTGGTGGTGGGTGGTGGCAACGGTAGTGAGTTGTTGTATTGTTAATGAAAGGTGAAGAGGGAATGAAATGGAAAAAACAGGGGGAGGGATGGAATGCTTTTGAGGGAATGAAATGCATTTTGGAATGAGCGATTCCATTCCATTAATCAACCAAACACTCTTTTCTTCATTCTCTCTTAATGGTCCATTCCATTCACTCTCTCATTCCTGCATACCAAACGCTACCTAAGGGTTTGTACTTTCTGAAATGGTCACAAACCTTTATATGTTTTATTATATATATAAGCAAAACCTTACGAAATCTTTTATATCTTTTAAATTTAAGAAGCAAAACCTTATGAAATCTTTTAAATTTAAGTTTAATCTTTTTATAAATTTCAATAACACCGTTTGTAAATGATTAATTAAATAAAATACATATCCTTATAAGAATAAAATGTCTGTATAAAAAAATGACTTTTATATATAGAACATATCTGTGTGATTATTTGGAAATTTAGAATTTGATATAAAATCACCTATGTATCTACATATACACATATGAAATAAAAGAAAATGATCATGGATAACCAAATAAATGGTTAAATGCAGTTGTAAAAGTAAGGTTAAATAATTAAAAAAAATCCAAGTGACTTATTAAAATCAATGATAAATAAATTAAATGAAAAGTGGAATATCTTGGTGGTTACAAGTTGGGTTCCAAAAAAAGTTAAAAAATTTAGAGTTAATTGTCGTTTTCGTCCCTAGGGTTTGGGCACGTTTGTCATTTTCGTTCAAAATGACACTTTTCTACCATTTTGCCCCTCACGTTTGGCCATTTTTGTCATTTTCGTTCAAATGCCTAATTTAGTTAAAAAGTTCTGTTAAATGAGAATTTTTTTAATTTAATTTATAATCTTTACTCTATAAAATATAATATATATCTAAATACACACAGATCACAACCATCTCCATCTCCATCTCTCTCTCTTCTCTCTCTCATCTCTTTCTGTCTTCTCTCTCATCTACTATCACCGCCACCACCGTTCCCCACCACCTCCACCACCATTCCCCACCACCGTTCACATCTTTCTCTCTCTCTCTCAATACTCTCTTCTTCTCTCTACTCTCTGTCCAATCACCACCACCTACTACCACTCACCGACATCATCAACCAACACTGCCGCCATCATCATCATCGAAAAACATAAATCACACCAGTTCGCCATCATCATCAGAAAGCCATCACCGGAAAAAACGAGGGGAAAACAGTGGTGGAAACTCGCTGGAAGTTTGGTTGTACCTCGCCAGATCCGGTCTGCGGCGTGGTGATGTCAGTTCCTGCCCGGTCAAATGCTTCCGGCCGGATCCGGTCTGTGGCGTCGATAAGAGAGAGAGTGGTCATCAGCGAAACACTACACAACCACTTCATCTGAGCTTTTAGATCTGGCCGGCGGATGTTTCAGATAGAGTGGCCGGAGGTGTGGGGATGGGTTATGTGGTTGTTGGAGGGAGAGAGAGATATGAAGCCGGTTGTGGAGGTGGTGTTGTGGTGGGGAATGGTGGTGTCGGTGATGGTGGATGAGAGAGGAGAGCTCTTTGCAGATTTGCAGATGATGATGATTATAAGAATTCAAAAGGATGTTCTTTAACAATTATATTTATAATCCATAGTTACAACTTACAAGTTACCTCCTTGGCATTAACAAATTTCAAAAATACCCCAATTTAACATTACAAAGTGACTAGGTTAGATATTTGGACGAAAATGACAAAAATGGCCAAACGTGGGGGGCAAAATGGTAGAAAAGTGTCATTTTGGACGAAAATAGCAAACGTGCCCAAACCTCAGGGACTAAAATAACAATTTACTCAAAATTTTATGTGGAAAGCCAACATGGATCGATTGCCGACCACCTTCGCTTTACTTCGAAGGAACATGTTGTGGGGCCCGGAGGATTGTCGCTTGTGTGGCGAGGGTGCGGAAAACTGTGATCATTTGCTCACGTCTTGTTATTTTGCGAGTCGGATTTGACAAGCGATTAGCTCTTGGTGCGGTATACTAATCGGAGTGCCATGGTCGGTCTTAAAGAAAAGTTAAAAGAGTTCTTTAGTACCTTTAGCTTGGTAGCATTGTAAGAAGGGTGTCGACCCTCGAAGAGTTTGCTATCGATGTTTAAGTCTAATTGATTAAGGGATCACTTGAACAATGTTATTTTTTTGAAGGTTGCTATTTTTCTTTTTTAAATTTTGTTAGTATCACTACTCATCAAAAACAATATCTTTTTCTCTACTATTTTGGAGCACTTTAATATTTGCAAAATCATAATTTTACAAACAAATATACTATTAGAAAGCATGCAACAATAGATTTCAAGATAAAGAGATTAGGGTGGTTCGGTTGGTCTCAAGAGGTGGATGGAGGAGAGCAAAATTTTTTTAATTAAATATTTACTTGAAGTCTTAAGTTTGATATATAAGTTTATCCAATTAATATGTATACCAAATTAGTATTAGTTGTTAAATATAAGTTTGAATTTAAATCAAACTAGTCTTAAGCCCCCGCGTTGCGGGGCGGGGGCGTAAAACCGTGCTAACCGAATGACGATCAAAATCGGGGAAAAGCGTAAATCAAATAAACGAATTTATAACACAAGTGATCAACTGAAGACATACATAAAAAAATAAAGGACAAAAACATATTATATTTGACTTGATGGAACTCAAGAAAAAACTATGTCGAAACGTAAACCAATTTGTATTATACTGATGTGTACATAAAAGAAAACACGTAAAACTCAAGGGAGTAAAATTGACATTTTAGAAAGTTTTTGAAATGTTGAGGGGCTATAAGTGTCCATGTTAAAAGTCAAGGTAAAAATAACAACACCCAAAAAATAAAAAAATATAAAAAAACAAAAAAAAAAGGGTAATAAAAGACAATAAACAATATTCACTGGAATGTTATGAATTTATATATATAATAATCAATAAGTATAATTGTATGGGCATAAATATAAACCCTCAGGTTAGGTTTTTTTATTAAGTCTCCTCCTACGTATTTTCTTATCTCTTTCGTATCAGTAAAAGAAAATAATTTATGATTGTTTAACAAGTGGTATAAGAGCCAAAACTCTTTAGTCATGTCAGATTTCCAAGGTCTCGGTGTTGTGAAGAGGTTAAACCACTCAGGTTAGGCCCCCTTCTTTCAGGGCCTCCACTTTAAGATTTCTTTCTGTTGTATATTTTATCACATTGGGCTCACTATTTATCACATTGGGCTCAGTAGCTGGGGTATTATGAATGGGTGAGGGGTGGGAATTGAATAGCCAGGGAATAATAAAACCTAGTTAGGGCTTGTCTGGCTAAGATTATTTAATTCAAAGAGGACTTTTTGTTAAATTTTAACTTATGATTTTTTGAAAATGTGTTTTTAAAAAAGTATTTGGATTAGGCTATGGGATGGGAAAAACCAATAAATAAACTTCAAAAAGTCACTCCTTACTAACTTTTCAAAACTATCTTTTCCACCCTATACAAAAAAGTCATTTTGAAAAGGGATTATGACTTTGCCAAACACTTTTTCTCCTTATTAGCTTTTAGTAAAAGTTAATAAGTTATAAGTAGGTGTTGAAAAGCTTAGCCAAACACCCCGTTAATCGGTAATGACGAGTAATTATGACCTTCGAAGTTCCAACTATCAACTTTTGCTGCGCTCTTTAGTCTTTACAATGAAAATGAGAGCGAAGTTGTTCTGTTTTGATTAGCGGTTTTGGTTAATCGAAATCGTCAATAGAAGCTTTTCAGTACAGTACTGTTATGCTATTCCATTTGATAATCTTTTTTTTTCTGTTATGAGTCTCATTTGAATAACTGGCATAAAGTTTATTTCAATTTGGGCCTCATTTGATAATCTTTTCTTTTTGATGAGCTTTTCAGTTAAGACATTTAATTATTTAAGTAACTGGCTTAAAGTTTGTTTCTATTTGGCTGAAAAATCACAAAATCATGGTTTTGTTTTCTGTAAAAAAATAGGTCTTTACTTTCCAAACAAATATGCAGGCTATGAGTCTTTTATATGCACCATTGCTCAGGTTTGCTTTCTAAAATAATGTTTTATATAATGTTTTATTTGTTTCCTTGTTATTGGCAGCAAACTAGCATCATCAGGAATACAGAAGTCCTCTAATATATCAGCATGCAGTGATAACGATCTCAATATCTTTTCCTTCAGGTCTACTATTTGAATAATACTTTATAATCATGTTTCTAAGCCCTTGTTTGAATCAAAACAACCATACTATTATTATTTATTAAAAACATAAGCAAAAAACTTTTAACCGGAAGGGCCCCATTTTTAGACTTTGCTTTTGGCCTCCTGTTAGGTTGAGCCGGCCTCGAATTATAACACATGGTCTACATGAATGAGTTCGTATTTACAAACAATGGATTTGTAGGAGGTTGTTAACGAAGATAGCACTATGGAGCCGAGGATTGATACTAACGGGGGTGGAGGGTGAAGTCCGGTAAAGCAATGTTCGTGTTAAAAACAACTATCGATGAAGAGCACATAAGGGATCTGCAGACACCGAACCAAGCTTGGACTGTTTTGGCAGAATTTTTTTTTTTTTTTTTTATGAAAAGAATGATACCAGACTTCAATTATTAGAAAACGAACTATTGTCTATAACCCAAAAAGATCAAACTATACCTCAGTACTTTCATAAAGTAAAATCTCTATGTAGTGAGATCGGAGAGTTAGATAAACAACCCGGATCGATGAAGCAGATTATTATTCATGGGTTCAAACCAGAGTACCAGAGTTTTATAGCTATCAAATGAGAAGAAGAGGTCTTTGATGAGTTCGAGACTAAATCCAAGCCAGTTCTGCAAGGAAGGAAAAACGACACCATCTACGTGTTATCTGCATCAATAGACTATGTAGATAAAGCCAAGAATAATTAGAATACTGATGTGTGGCACAAGCGTCTCGGTCATGTGGGATATGATAAGTTGGAATTGATGATTAAGAATCAGCTCGTAAACGGAATTCCAAAGATTGAAGTAAAAAAGGATCCGGTATGTGCTGGATGTCGCTTTGGCAAGTCTCATCAACTACCCTATGATAGTTCCAAACATCGGTCTTCCAAACCTCTTGACTTAGTACACTCTGATGTGTTCGGACCAGTCAAGCAAGCTTCAATCGAAGGTACGAAGTATATGATTACATTTATTTATTGACGATTTTTCTAGACTTGTTTGGGTTTATTTCATGAAGGAGAAGTCAGAGGCGTTTCAGAAGTTTAAAGAATTTAAAAGTGAAGTTGAACGAGATACTAAGTGTGGTGGAGTGCCTTCGGGGGCGATTATACTCCAAGATAGTTTAGCGAGTATTTAAGAGGGTGTAAAGTTAAGCGACAACTTACGTGCTCGAACACTCCGCAACAGAACGGTGTCTTGGAGCAATCAAATTGAATGCTACACGAACTCTCGGGAAGTATGATTCATGACAAAAACTACCTGGAAGATTTTGGGCTGAATCTATGAAAACCACAGCTTACTTAAGTAATAGACTTCCTCAACAAAACCTGAAATATATTTCCCCTTTTGAAAAATTATTTAACATAAAGTCAAGTGTAAGATATTTTCGTGTGTCGGATGTGTGTGTTATGTCTTTGTTCCCGAGCATTTGAGATGAAAAGAAGGTTGTAAGATGCATCTTCGTGGGTTATGACAATGAGAAGAAGGGATGTGAGCCAGGAAACCGGAAAATGTTATGTATCTCGGGATGTCATATTTGATGAGGCATCTTCTTGGTGGTCTGAAAACCATGAGACTCTACCAGAGTCTGAAAGAAGATGTTGAGAACTGTGTTGCACTCAACATAAATGAATCAACTAACGAAGAAATAGAATGTATGGAACCTGGTCCAAGCCGTAAACAGACACCAAGGGAAATGGGAACAAATATAGAAGGCCATGAGAGAATTCAGTAATCATATTGAAGAGCGCAAGATATAAAGACCCAACTATTACACTTAAGTACCCTCTAATTTATTAAATATGAAACACATAGTCTAACAGTCCTTCGCAAGTTGAGGACGTGGAATGAGCTGCAACTTGGATCTTAAAAAGAAAAATCTCTGAGAAGGTAAAGGCTTCGTAAAGACATCTGCGATCAGAGCACTTGTAGAGATAAATTGGCTGAGACAAGATTTGAGCCTAAATAGATGGCAAACCCTCCCGTGGATCGATGGTCGACCGGTCAACCTGCCCAATCAGAATCAGAATAGGAGGCCTGAACCGGTGAGGTGACTGTGCGTTGTCAATGAACATCGGTGAAGGCCTGTAAGGAGGATCCCGACGTGTGACAGATACCCAAATCGGTTGTCCCTTTTATATAACACATGATTTGTTTAACAACTGACCAATGGTTTTCTGTTTGAGCGTGCATGGATTGACACGCACGGTTTACAACAAAGGCAATATCTTGTCGAGAGAGAGTGGCATATTGTAATGCTCCAACAGTTTGGCTTACTGGATCGGAGAGCAAGGGACTATCATCAATGGACAAAAATTTAGAGGTAGTCATCGGGGAATGCACAGGTTTGCAATCAAAGAGGCCTGATGAGTGGTGAAGAACATCTAACAAGCGTTTTTGATGGATAACCTCAATTCCTAAAAAATAGTGAAGTTGGCCAAGATCTTTAATGGCAAAAATGGAGCTCAAACAATAAATGATGTTATCAATTGTAGAGTTATTATTGCCCGTCATGATGATGTCGTCCACATAAACAAGCACGTAAATAAGAGGGAGGCGAAGATCAAGTTGGTAGGGTATTGTGATGCCGACTATGCAGGAGATCAGAGTACTCGTCGGGCAACAACAATGTATGTTTTTATGATCGGTTCTGGAGCAGTCCCGTGGTTAGGGCTGCAAATGAACCAAACGTTCGGCAACCGTTCGTGAACCGTTCGGTGGGAAGTTCATTTGTGTTCGTTGGTTTAGTTAAACGAACGAACATGAACAAAGGCCACGTTCGTTCAGTTATGTTCGTGAACGTTTAGTAACGTGTTCGGCTGTGTTCGATAGTTCATTAGTGTCTTTAGTTTTAATATTTTATTTATATACTTCAAAATTCCGACATATAAAATACTTAATAAGTGTTGGTGTATTATATATTATGTTCATGAATGCTTGTTTGTGTTCGTTTGTGTTCATGAACATTATTTTAAAAGAGTCGGGTCAATTACAAAATGTTTTATTTTTATGTACGTTTTGATGTAAATTTTGTTTGGAAATAAGGGAAATGATCAAATAGAAAGTTTGTTTTGGGTGAGAAGGGTAGGAAGCAATAGTACAATGACACGTGGAAAAGAAGAAATAAACATACGAAGGGCATTTTAGTCCACAACAAAAACTAGTCTTGCATCACCCCATAAACCCTCGTTCCCCATAATTCATAACTTTTACTCCTTTTCTTTCTCTGTTTTCCTCTCCTCCTCAACACAATCAAAACCCTAAATCTAGCCTCTGCTACATCAAACCACCATGACCGGCAAAGCGAAATCGAAGAAGAACACGATCAAAGAAATTCAGGCGACAGTCGGACTCCGCCACCACCAACAGAGGCGATGAAAAGCCCGGAGTTTGCGATCCGACATCAAAACGATTCAGATTCAAAACGATGCAGATTCAAAACGATGCAAGATCAGCGCACGGGACATCAAAACGATGACCAAATTGCGTTTTACGTTTTACGGAGTTAGCTTGGCACCATGACCGAATTGCGTTTTACAGAATAATGGTTGCGTTTTACGTTTTATAGAGTTAGCTTGGCGCCTATTGTGTTTTTATGGACATCAAAATGATGCAGATTAAAAAATGATCGGATTGCGTTTTATGGAATTAGCTTGGCACCATGGCCTGATTGCGTTTTATGGACATCAAAATGATGCAAATTGAAAACGATGCAAGATCACCGCACCGGACATCAAAACGACGCCCAGATTGCGTTTTACGTTTTATGGAGTCAGCTAGCTTGGCACCATGGCTGTATTGCGTTTTAGGGAATAACGGATTGATACTTGATCAATAAACGCAGGTGTTGCTTCTTTGGATTTGGGAAGAATATGGGATACAAGGTGTGTTACCGGCTGCGATAATTTGGATATTAGGATTGTTATTTTTGCTGCATAGTGTGTTTTATAATATTTGATTCATCCATAAACCTTTATCCATTTTGTTTTATGATACTGATACAATGATTTTTTTATCCATTGTTTTTCTGATTCAATATATATTGTAATTCATACATAGTGTTTTAGATATAAAATACATATTTGAATCATAAGTATGTTTTGTTAGCTATAAAAATATAAGATGTAAATTACATAATATTTTTTATCAGATTCATTACGTTTTAGTCCATTGCGTTTTAGAAATAACACATTTTTTTTTGTGTTTTTAGTCCATTGCGTTTTACGAAAAACATATTTTTTTTTGTGCTTTTAATCCATTGCGTTTTAGGAAAAACGTAATTTTTTTGTGTTTTTAATCCATTGCGTTTTAGGAAAAACACAATTTTTTTGTGTTTTTTAGTCAATTGCGTTTTACAAAATAATGAAAAAACACAGTTTTTTATCCTTTGCGTTTTACAAAAGAATGAAAAAACAAACTTTTTGTGTGTTTTTTGTCCCTTGCGTTTTACAAAATAATGAAAAAAAATTGTTTTTTATCCATTGCGTTTTACAAAAGAATGAAAAACCACATTTTTATGTGTTTTGTGTCCATTGCGTTTTACAAAAGAACGAAAAACACAGTTTTTTGTCCATTGCGTTTTACAAAAGGCACGTTTCTTTTGTGATTTTAGTCCATTGCGTTTTAGAAAGTACACTTTCTTTTATATTTTTATGATGGTTTGTTGAACTTGATGTCAAAAAATGGTAAACCACTTGTCCCACATTGGTGTGGAGACAAAGTATAAGGTTATTTATAAGGTGAAACCTTTGCCTAACCAACATAACTTTATGACATGTTTTACCATAAGTCCTACGCGCAGGGGGGTGCAAATTCGAACCGGAATTTAGTCGAACTCGTGTGCACCAGCACGTCCTGCGGAAACGAATGCTTTTGCTTTTTTTCATTACGCAACTGGGTTTTCAAAATTATTATATAGCAATAGCATACTCGTTTTAAAGATAAAAATAATGTCGTATGAAAGAGCTATTAACGTTTAAAAAATGAGGGGGGAATTGGAGGAGAGAGAAACTATTACCTTAGATTGACTACAATACCCCTCAACAAACTCACGCGCATCTTTTTCTTCTTCAATTTCACCCATTTAATCTTAGCCCTTGATTCATAGATAGATTGTCAAGATTACTTCCTAGCCTTCCAATCCATACAAACTTCCTATTATATCCAACCGTTGGAAACAAATCGGGTCAAATATAATACGTTTCATTCGACGAGATAAATTTGAGTTACTGTATGTTTCAAAGTAAATTTTGTTCAGAAATGAGTTGGGTCAACTTAAGTTTATAATTTAGCACGCTGCGTACGATGCCACACACACATGTTTATTTTATGTACGTTTTGGATTGGTCTACGTTTCGACGTATATTTTGGAAACAAGTCTGCTCAAATATAATATATTTTCATTCAACGGCATCAATTCGGATTACTTTATGTCTCAACGTAAATTTGGTTCGGATAAGAGTCGGGTTGATTGTCGTCTATAATTTATCACGTCGTGCACGCGCGAGGGGTTAAAATAGTTAGTATTAGTATTTAAATATTAGTTTAAATTTATGTCAAATAGGTCTTATTGTATGGGTATAAATATGAACCCTCGGATTAGGTTTTTTGTTAAGTCTGCTCCTACGTATTTTCTTGTATCTTTCGTATCAGTAAAGAAAATAAAAACTTGTTCGTCGAGTCAAGGATCAGCTGTTGTTGTTGTGTTTTGTATCTGGTGATTCACTTGTGATTGTTTAACATATACAAATCATTTTTTTCTTAATTGATTTAATGATTTATTTTTTCAATATCTGTTTGAATAACTTTATTAATTAAAATCATACATAGTCATGTTTCATAAATAAATATATAAGTTCACTTTTTATTTACTGTCTTATCAAATAATTGTCACATTAACAATATCTAATGTTATAACATTAACAGCCATCTATAACATAGTAGTGCATCCTCATTTCACATTTTTTGATCCACCACTAAACTCGGGTCACATTAACATTGCATACGCATTTCACATTTCTGGATCCACCACTGACCTCGGGTCACACAGACGGTGCATCCCCATATCATATTTCTGAATTCACCACTAAAGTCGGGTCACATGGACCCCCATTCTAGTGTGGTCACATGTGCCTTTTCTTGCCAAACAGAAAATTTTCATTTACAGTTATGCCTTGTAAAGAAAAGAGAACAACAATAAAGAAAGAACCAATTCAATCAAGGTGAGGTCCTTGCAGGAAGTTGAAATTTGTGGACAATGCAAATGAGTGCACATTTGAATTTGACTAATCACGCATCGCGGACTATTGTTTGTGGGGTCCATTTGAGATGCAAAGTCAGCTTTCCTGATTTACACCCATCCAAAGCGAATGTCTCTGTGAATTCGCCTTCTAATATGACCCTCGAAAGTGTCATGATGCATTTACCCATCTTGTCCTGCAGAAAAACATATGAAGGGATACTTAGCATATACTTAATCAGCAAGGCTGATGTCTTGATGCAGAAAGGATCAACTAGAACTGTAAAAAGTCAACTAAAATTTTCACATATCGACTTGATGGCTGGATATGTGATGCATGTATTTGCATATGCATATATTATTTAAAACAAAATCAATTTGGAAAAGATTTTCTGTCATCTTGAAGTTAGTATACATTCGTTTACCATTAATTCCTTGATTTAACACTCTCATTTCGCTTTTATTTGTTATCCGGTTAAAGAGGATCGGTTACATGAATAGGAATAACACTGAGGTGTACCTTTCCGAAAGTATCATGATCCCACACTTCACACATTAGCAAATCACGTAATCCATCTTCGACAACAAAGTCAAATGTTTGATTCCATACGGGATTTAAGGTGTTATTTATAACCTGGAAAACAGAAATCATTTTAGCATACAACATGGTATATAAGCAATTCGGTAGAAACCTTCAAGGGATAGCACAGTGGTTCTACTTCAGCCTTTAACCCCTTGAAGGCCCCATGTCCTACTTCAGCTTTGTTTCACGTGGTCTCACTGGTCCCGTGGGTCAACATTGTATTGATTGGCCCTGTGAGTTTTCCGGTAACTGGTTCTCATGGTTATAAAAGTATAAAAAGAGAAGGTTGGGTTTTGGGTCGAAACACATTTGAGTCTACGGGTCCAGCTCCAGCCGGTACTTTTGTTCCATGTCTTTTATAAACAATTATTTGCCAAGCATGATTAGATACGTTATATTCTTTCAAAACTCATCAACTTTTTAAACAAAATGATTTACGAGAGTACACCATCAACGACTTATGAGCCGTTTCATTTTAGGCTAATTTTTTTCAATCAATATTTAAAGAATAACATAACCTGAATTAATTAATATCAGCTGTTTGAAATGATATAATAACAGAAGAAACTTACTCTGGTCTTGAGTTTTTGTTCCGTCTTCTTCATCAAAAGTACAACATAAGGATCACTTTTTCCCATAAGATCAACAGCTGGCAAATCATGAGCAGACATTACAGTCACAGAAAGAACTCCTCTCCTTATGACTTCTTTTTTCTTCTGTGCAGCAAGTTTTGCAGGATCCACATTTGTTTCACTAATTCCAGATTTAAGAGCCTTCTCTAAATCCGTTAATCTAAAGTCCGGGTTAATCGGATTCTGGAGTCCAGTCTCTGTGCCATAAGGACAATACAAGAGCTCCAAATGCACCTAAACACCATCAAAATTATCAAGAAAAATGCCAGAAAATGTTGAAAAAGATTAATTTATCTTCTATTCTACTATTTGGAGAAAACATAACGATTGTACCTGGCCTCGGTTCTTCGTATCTCTTTGAATTTCCAAATCTTTGACGAGTTTGATCCATATATCTTTAACCTTTCCAGGTTCAAGATCCTTTATGGCAACATGACCACAACCGATCAATTCAGAAGCTTGGACTCCTTCATCATCAAACACTCTTATGGTGAAGTATTGGGTACTAGGATCTTCAACAGTGAACTCGAAATGCTCGTTCCAAATAGGATTTAGTTGGTTGTTCTAGGAAAACAATCAACATTACATTTATCTCAACGTAGAACAAGAAAGTTTTATATGGAAAATATTGTCTACTTACAATCGTCTTGCTGTTTTTCATTCTGGCACGTAGAGGCCGTACGAATAAAGTGGCGAATGGATCAGATTTTCCTATAATGTCTTTATTTGTCAATTCTTTTGCTTCTATGAGCTTTACCTCTAATATTCCGGAAGGCTTCAACTCCAAGTCACTAAATCAAACAGATTAAAATAAATATTTCTCATGAATAAATAACTATTAGAAATGTTTATGATGAAATTTCCTTGTTTTTATGCAAGAGATTGTTTCATAATTCAAACTGGAAAAGAATTGAGATATGACAGAAAGTAGCTCGTTCTTAAAGATATTTACCGTCATGTGTTAACTGTAATATTTTCACAGTTCCTAACGGAACAGAAACTTGTAATGTACCTATAGTCCCCTGCTAATATGGATATGACGATTCGCATTGGCCATGTGACTGAATCCTCAACAGCATCCTTGATTGTTTCCTGTATAAAGAGAACTACATTAGTATTATTTGCATTATTAATGACAAAGTAGGGGACTATATTAAAGCCTAAGAACAATGTAAAGACGTCGAATGATAAATTGGTATTTTCACATTTTCTGAACTAAAATCAGAAAGAAAGAAAGAAAGAAGGAAAAGGATAATAGCTTAAACCTCTATGGCTTCCGATACCCCAGGAAGTGCTGATAAATCTCCACCGATAACTTTTAGTGTGAAATCCAGTTGTTTCTGTGCATGAAAAACATACAAACAGTTGCAGCAAAACGTGAGAATGCGAGAAAACCTGTTAAAATACAAGTGAAAGCCTTCATGAAAATAAATACATATATATAGAGACGGATATTTAATGCATAACCAATTCTAAGTAGAAAACTGTTATGAACCCGCATAACCACCTCTTTTTCTCTCTACTTAAATTGATTTTGTATTAATGCCCCCCTACATATGACAAAACAAGATTAAAAGTCATGGCACGCCTTTTCTCTCAAGGAAAATAGAACTGCTCCAAAACAAGGAAACTCGTCAACCAATGGTTTGAAAATGAGTCTGAAAAGACCGGTGAACGCGATATTTTTTACCTGTTGCAAAAGTCGAAGTAAAAAATATTACCAAGAAACATCTGATTATCGAATATGAGTTGTTCAAAGGAATATGGTATCAAATATGGTTTTTTTTTTAAAGTACATAACTCATTTTGAACATGCATCATCATAGCCAAATTAAATTAAGCGAACCTGTATAGGTAAAGCCACACCAACTTTGGTGACA
This sequence comes from Scalesia atractyloides, assembly GCA_947069175.1. NCBI lineage: Eukaryota > Viridiplantae > Streptophyta > Magnoliopsida > Asterales > Asteraceae > Scalesia > Scalesia atractyloides. The sequence continues at coordinate 35,156,209 of CAMTDV010000005.1, forward strand.
ATATCCAGAACAACATTCGGGTTTCCATCCCATTGCATCTCTAATTCCATGGTAATTTCTCCAGGATCACCTTCATCCACAGATAGTCCTACATGACAACAAAGAAGATCACCATATCTATCACACTGATAAAAAGAAAGTGTTAAGTAACAGATGAATTGGACAAACCTGTAAATTGTGGAGCCACAGTACCGAGGGTTAACTTTGAAAACTTTAGAGAAGACAAAACCATGGGTTTGTATTGCTCGAGTATCGGCTCCACAGAGCTTCTTATTAGATCTGATGCTGCCTATGCTAGCATCCAAAAAAAGAAACTGTAACAGTTTAAAAATGTTATTCCCATGATTGATAGAAAGAAGCTAAAGTACCTCATCAACATATGGCCAGATCTTATTCATCATATGATTAAGCCAATTTAACTGTAGTTTACAACACAAAGTGAATTTATTAATCACCTAAACCATTTAATTATTATACGAAATAATAAATTTAATATAAAAAATGTGACTCAACTTCTGTCTCTTTGCGAATACAACCCAAGGAGGGTAATACTCTCCTGGAAGAAGCTTTCTTGAATCTGCAACTGTCATCCTTGCAAACGCTGCGATGGTTGCCGCCTGAAAGAAAACACAATCGTTTGTTTACAATGACAAACAAGAATCACATTGTTTTCATATCTCATTAATGATAAAGGTGTATGGATCAGAAAACATACCAAAGTAATACGTTGAGCTGATCGCAAAATTTGTTTACGCGCGACGGACAGCATGAAACAAATGCCAAATGCAACACCAAACATGAGACCGCCGAAGAAACCCATCGTTGTGATTGTTTGTTTCTAAACACGACAACCCGATTGATTATTACTGTTTCTTCCGGTGGTTGCAGGGGGATCTCAATGGCAGAGGTGGTCATTGAATATAATTTTTGTTGGACGCATGGAATAAACCATTTCTTTTCGTGTGGGGGAATGACAGAGAGGGATATTTGTTAAAAGTGGGGGTACGTAGCGTACGAATCAAATCAAGTCATGGCTAATAACATTTCATTTCATTTCATTACATTATAACAAATATTATTATATATGCATCATGGTATGTATAATTTGTGTTGTAAGTGATGCTTAGTTTTTATTTAATTCTTCTTTCTTTCTTTGACGTGTCTATAAAAAAAATAGTGACGTGGTGCCAGGGCGGGCGACATCCCATGCATGCACCTTTTGTTACCGACAATTAAGAGACAAGGATATCGGCTTTTTCGAGGGTTCAGGTTGATCCACTGGGGCTGGGGATAGTTTTTTGGGTGGGTTAGTTGCGGGTTTAGCGGAGGGATTCTGATGCGGTTGTGCTTGTGAACTTTTTTCGTAGTTTGATTTGAGGTAAATGCAGGTGGGTTTTTGGTTAATGTTGTTCGCATTGAGTTTCAAAATTCATGGTTGTGCATGATTTAAGGTTGGTTTGTGGTTAATGTTGTTCACATTGTGGATTTTAGTTGAGCTTAATGCAGGGTTCTCGGAATTTTTTTATTTTTTTTTAAGGCAAATTTTACTCCTTTAATTATGACCCCCTTACTTCATTGGTTGATTGGTTTGGGAATTGTTTTTTTTATTAAAGTGTGGCTTTTGAATTTTGGTAGTTTATTTATGGAGTTTTTTTTCAAATAGGTGTAGGTGGAAAAAATATTTATCAAAATAGGTGATTTGAAAAATGTTTATCAAATTAGGTGTTTTCTTATTTTTTAACTAATCTATTACAAATCTTCTCTTTTTTTAACTCAATTATCACTTTTATACTTTTTTTCTTCAATCAACTCATTATTTTTTATATATAGCTAACTTATTATATTTTATTTTTATTTTTATTTTTATGATCAAACCATGTTAAAACAAATTGAAATTGTTGAGAAATACCTCCTACTTTTTTTAGATAATATTTCATTCACTATTTTGTTTGTATTCATGATTATCAATTCAACACTACTTTTATTTTAAGTTTATCAAATCAATAATGACCGAGCAAACTGTTTACTCGATTTTAAATATTATTGAATTAATAATGACAGAGCAAATTGTTTACTCGGTTTCGCAGATATGTTGGTTCATTGGCGTAATTTAAACTCGAAACTAATCTCTTTTAAATTATTACCTTATTTTTTAAAAAAGCCACGAACAACTTTTTTTTTGATTTGGTTAATAAACTAACATGAACATACGTTTCATTCGTTTATTTATTTTCGTAATTGTTTGTTTATGTTCGTTCATTTAAATCCGCTTAACCCACCCTTCTTTATGTTTGCTTGTTTACGTTAACTTATTTTCGTTAGTTTGCGTAGATTTAAATTCATTCATTTACGTTTCTCTACGTATTCATTTATTTTTTTAGTTACATTACAATTTAGTCTAGTTTTGTAAGTTAAAGTATTGCTCATTACAGATTAATCTAGTTTTTTTTCCAAAAAATTGATGTTCGTGCTTGATAGGAGTAATATTATCATTATCTTCGTGTTCGTTTATAATCCTGGAATTACATGAGCAAACTTTATATTAAAATTATTTATCTTACATAAATATAAATTGAAAATAAAAGAGAACATTAAAAAACAAAAAAGAAAGAATTAAAATAAGTTAGTTAAAAAATAAAATAAAACATATAATGGGTTGTTTGGTAAAAACAAGATGTTGAATAAAAAACAAAAGCAAAAAATGCAATATATTAGTTTAAAATAAAGAAATAAATGAAAACACTCATCTTGGTAAATTATTATTCTAAATAACCTATTTTGGTAAATATTTTTTGCACCATCACCATTTTAGGAAAAAACTTTAAAGAAAACACCTATTTTGATAAATATTTTTCAAATCACCTATTTTGGTAAATATTTTTTTCCATCACCACCCTTTTGGGAAAAAACTCTTTATTTATGGGTGTAAATATTCAGATACCTTTTTTTTGAAAGACTAATTGCATATTATTTATCACCAAAATTTTTGTACAATGATTAAGACAAGCAAGATACCGGAACAAAAAAACATTATACAAAAAATTGATACACATCACCCGATCATACGCCTGCGTAGAGGTTACTTCATCATGTCAAAAGAAATCCAGTTCCTCCACTCCAAGTTATGCCTTTTTGCCCTGTTCTTGACCCATGTAAAAGATACTAACTGTAGATCGCCAAAAATTTTCTCGATTCTCACCCTTTCTCCTGAAAAAATTAAGGCATTTCTCGCTTTCCATATCTCCCAACATGTCGCAATAACTATAGTATGAAACACTTTCTTCTTGAATTTTGAGAAGTTCAATTTTTGTTGGAGGTTCAGTAGCTCACACACATTATCAATTTGTACATATGGAATCTTGCACCAGGTACAAACTTTATACCACACGGACATCCCACATAACAATTAACGAGAATGTGATCTGTGTCTTCCTCATGTTCATTACACAATCTACAGATAGTCGGACCATTGTAAATGTGTCGTTTCTGCAGATTGGTCAGTGTGGCCAGCTATGAAGCACAGAAACGGCATGGAGCTGCCGTCTCCCGTCCCGGGGACTGCAAGGGGACGGAAACGCGACGGGTACGCCTTGGAAACGTCCCCGGCGATTAGGAAACGTGGAGGAAACGGTCAGGCGAAGGGGACGGCCACGAAACGGCAAACCGAAACGTTTCATGCGCGTTTCCCGGTTAATTTTTCGGTTTTTAAAAAAAAAAGAAAATTTATTAATTCCATTTATAAAACATAGCCAATCCAAGTCTTTTATACGTAAACGCTTAAACCCTACGGCCTTTCAGTTTCATACGGCGATCTTCACTTCTCCAATTCGAATTTTATTCATGGCATCTAATGAAGAAACACAAGGATCATCATCATCTATAGATGAACCTCCATTGTGGGATTATGTGGAAAAACAAGAAAAGCAAGGTTCGGGAGGAACTTGGAAATTCAAGTGCAAAGTATGTGGCGAAAATCGACAAGGATCGTATTCAAGAGTTAGATCACACTTGCTCGGTATAAAAGGTAATGCAAGCGTGTTAGTTTAGTTTTTTTTTTGTATTTTATGCCGTTTTTGTATTTTATGCCGTTTCACACTTGCGCCATGCCGTTTCTGTGCTACAAGTGCAGTAGTCTACAGGTGATCAGTGATCACTGATCAATGATCATATGTCAATGCAGGCTATCTGAGGCGCGTTAGATGCACTGAGGCGCGTAGGCCGCCGCCTTAGGTGCATTGAGGCGCGCAGGCCGCCGCTTTTTTAGGTTGAGGCGCGCCTAAAACATGTAAAATATAATCAGTGCCTAAACATGTAATGTCTCCTAGATGACTAGATGAACCGTAGAAGAGAGCTAAACTAAGACGAATGTCAAATGTCTCCTTTCAACCTAGATTATTTAGTGCCTAAACATGTAAAATATAACTTGTTTTCTTAATAGGCATTCATCTGCATTTTCAAGAAAGTATATGTCTATATGATACCAAACACTAAAACACAGGTCTGTTCAGAAAACATAGAAAGATACCAAAAACAGAAAATAACATAACTGATAGAATTAGAAGACAGAAGTTACAAGAAAAAACAAAAAACAAATCTTTAAACAGAAAGCCCCAATCTTTCCACATGCATGTATACTACTGTCTGGAATTTGTAAAGTTTATACATTTATGCACACCATCTGTTTCATTTTATGCATTAAAATGTTGTGCAACAAGTCTTTTGTCTCGTACGCGTAGATAAAATCATATAAAAACCTTATTTATAGCTATATTTTGGATACAAATAAGCAAAAACTAATGCTTCATTATTCGTTATTGTTGATTTGTATAAAAGGTAATGGGATTGCTATCTGCAAGAAAGCAACACAGAGTGATAAAGTTGCAATGAAAAAGTTAGAAGATGCATATGAAGAGAGAAAAAACAATTCAAAAGCGAAAGAAGTCGGGTTGCCATGTGAAGCTGGCAATCCCTTAAAGAGGAGAAAACCCGCTTCAAATCCTATTCAAAAAGCTTTTGGTGTTGAAATAAGGGACCAACTTGATGAGGAGATAGCAAGGATGTTCTATATTGGAGGTATACCTTTCAATTTTGCAAGAAACCCGCACTACCAAAGGGCTTTTCAGTTTGCTGCAGAGAACAAAATTGAAGGGTATGTACCTCCTAACTATAATAGGCTTAGAACAACCATGCTACAAAAGGAAAAGGAGAATGTGCACAAGTTATTGGAACCGATTAGGTTATCATGGAAAGAGAAAGGTGTGTCTATTGTCAGTGATGGTTGGTCAGATCCTACACGAAAGCCTTTAATCAACTTCATGGCTACCTCAACTAATGGACCTTTATTTCTAAAGGCGGTTAATTGTTTTGGAGAAATCAAAGATAAGTTTTTTATTGCTAATCTGATGAAAGAAGTTATCAATGAGATTGGTCATGAAAATGTTGTGCAAATCATCACCGACAATGCATCAGTTTGCAAGGCGGCTGGAGAGATTGTCACGAGTGAGTTTACTAACATCTACTGGACACCATGCGTGGTACATACGCTTAATCTAGCGTTGAAGAATATATGTTCACCAAGGAGTGTGGAAACCAATCAACTAACATATGATGAATGCAAATGGATAACAGAAGTTCACATGGATGCGGTTGCAATAAAAAACTTTATCATGAACCACAACATGAGACTGTCTATTTTAAGCAAGTTTACTCCTCTTAGATTGCTTTCGGTTGCTGATACTCGTTTTGCTTCAATAGTTGTGATGCTTAAGAGATTCAAACTTGTCAAACAGGGTCTACAAGCTATGGTCATAAATGATGAATGGGCTTCTTATAGAGAGGATGACACGGTGAAAGCTAACTCTGTTAAAGAGAAGATTTTGGATGACGATTGGTGGGATAAAGTATCATACATTCTCAGTTTTACTAAACCAATATATGATATGATCAGAGTTTGTGACACCGACAAACCATGTCTTCATTCCGTGTATGAGATGTGGGATTCAATGATTGAGAAGGTGAAGGCCGAGATCTACAAGAAAGAAAAACGTCCCTTATCTACTCGTAGTATCTTTTATGATGTTGTGTATCAAGTTTTAGTGGCTCGGTGGACGAAGAATAACACTCCTCTACATTGTTTAGCACACTCTTTAAATCCAAGGTATATGATTTAAAATTACATGATTGGTTTCTATTATGTATTTATATTTTTACTTTTAAATGTTGTAGATATTATAGTGACGCATGGATACTTGAGAATAGTGAAAGAGTCCCTCCTCATAGGGATGGAGAAATTTCACAACAGAGGCGGACTTGTTTTAAGAGATTGTTTCCTAATGATGATGAGCATGATAGAGTCTTGGATGAGTATGCTTTGTTTTCAATGAAGGTTGGTCCTTTTGAAGATTTAACATGTATTACAAAGATGGATACTATGGAACCCAAGTCATGGTGGGCTAACTTTGGTGCTCAAACCCCTCTTCTCCAAAGTTTAGCTTTTAAATTACTTGGACAACCTAGTTCGTCTTCGTGTGCTGAGCGAAATTGGAGCACCTATGCATTTATCCACTCGCTTAGGAGGAACAAATTGACTACAAGTCGTGCTCAAGACTTGGTTTACGTCCACAACAATCTTCGGCTTTTGTCTAGGGCGCCTAACGATGTTGTAAATATGTGGGATGTGGGTGGAGATGCTTTTGACTCGATGGAAGATGTAGGATATTTGGAGTTTGCTGATCTTTCATTAGATGAACCGGAACTTGAAAGCGATTTGCTTGTTAATGTTTGATTAGATTAGTAAGATATGGAATTTTTTAGCTTTACATCAATATATAACTAATTTGAGTTTTTGTGTTACATTATCATTGATATATATTTATTTTTTTATATGTTTTTTTTCCCGTACCCGTCCCGTCCCCGCTTCTTAAATTTTTTAGTTTTGCCGTTTCCCGTGCCCGTCCCCGTACCCGTACCCCGTCCCCGTACCCGTCCCAATGCAACCTAGGTGGCCAGCCTATTCTACACACTTCTCCACATAAAAATATTAGTTTTTTTGGTGCCCAGTTCACCCAGTGTGTAGGACGATACAGGACAGCATATCTTGATAAAAAAAGACCTGCAGGACGAAACCGAGAATATCCCATCCTTATCCAGCCGCCACTTCCATCGGTCATCAACTCCGGATAAAACCACTAACTGTCGAACCATGCTGATTTGTACCAACTATTGCTGATCAAGAGGTGAAACAGGATTTCGTTTCCGTTCCCAAGAATCCATTCATTCAGCAACCGATACTTTTTTATTCTTCTCCAAAATAAACAGTTCAGGAAACCTGTCTTTAAGCGGCCCATTTCCATCCCAACTGTCAAGCCAGAACCTTGTATTGTTGCCATTCCCTATCGTAGCTTCAATTAGTTGAGGTATCTGCACATTAAAATCCTCCAAATCCTTTTCTATTTTTATAATTCCATTCCATACACCAGCGATACCTGTTTTAACAGGCAGGAACGACCAAGAAGAGGGGTTGAAATGAATTGATTCAATAGTTCGTTGCCATAAGCTACCCGTTTCATTTTTAAATCGCCACCACCATTTTAAGAGAAGACTCACATTCATGTTTCTTAGAGAGCCGAAGCCGAGTCCCCCTTTATCCATCGATCCGGTAACCCTCTCCCAACACACCCAAGATGTTTTCAATTTTTCTTCATCTCCTCCCCAAAAAAATCTCCTTCGTAAGCCTTCAATCGTATCAAGAACACACTTCGGAGCACGATACAAGGAAAAGTAATAGATTGGTAAACTATCCAAAACAGATTTTAAAAGCGTAGCTCTCCAACCTATCGATAAGGTTTTCGATTTCCATTTCGACAAACGACTCTTGACACAGTCGATCACACACTTCCAATATCGAGCTTGACCCATATTAGCACCGACCAAGAGCCCAAGGTACTTATATGGGAACTTGCCACCATTACAATTAATTTCTAAAGCCATATTTGTTACAACCAATTCTTCTACCCCAATACCAAACAAATGTGATTTTTCATGGCTCAATTTTAATCCGGAAATGAGATAGAAGCATCTCATTAGTCGGATTATATTTTTAATATTATTCTCGTCCCACTCCCCCATAAACACCACATCGTCTGCTTACAGTAAATGAGATAAATTCGGCCCATTGTTTGGCAAATTTATCCCTTTGGTGCAGCCCATTGTTATCGCCTTAGTCATGAACCCGGATAACGCTTCCATAGCTATAATAAAAATGAACGGTGATAGAGGATCCCCTTGTCGGACCCCCCTATAGCATTGGAATTCCCAAGTTGGTGAGCCATTAATTAGTATCGAAGCCCTCGAGGAGGTAAGAATACCCCACACCCACCTTCTCCACAACTCGGGAAAGCCCATTTGTAATAAGATTGAATCAATAAAGCCCCAATTTATTGTATCGTAGGCTTTTTCAATATCAATTTTTAATACAAAGGCCTGTTTTTTAACTTTCTTAATCCAAGCGAGCGTCTCATTCAAGATTAAAGGGCCATCAAGTATATTCCGATTTGCTAAGAAACCAAACTGATTCTCGGACATCACCGAACCTATTACCTTTTTTATCCTTACTGCAAGAATCTTAGAAATTACCTTTGAGATGACACCAATTAGGCTAATCGGTCGGTAATCGCTAAAGGAAGTTGGATCTGTGCTTTTAGGTATAAGAGCTAGGAAGGATGAACCGCAGCCTTTACTGATCACTCCATCCGTGTAGAACTTTTTCATCACCTTATGTACTCCTTCAGTAATTCCCAAAAATGCTTAAGAAAACCGAAGTTGAACCCATCCGGTCGGGGTGCTTTATCGTTCTCGCAATCCCAAACCGCATCCTTAATCTCTTGTAAAGAAAACGGAAACACCTAACTGTCTGCTTCCACATCCGTCAGGCCTTTTAGGTTCGGACAAACAAAGGAGGGGCGGTGATCCATCAGTTCGCGAAACTTAAAAGCAAAAAACTTGCGAGCTTCGTGTTTGATTAATGTTGCATCAGTGATCCAATCTCCATTATTTATAATACCGTTAGATTCTTTTATCCAGATTATTCTGGTTAATCAACCCATGAAAAAAAGCTGAATTTTCATCCCCTTCCACCGCCCACTTCACTCTTGCCCTCTGTTTTAAGATCATTAGCTTTGATTTCTTTAATCTCCCCAACTCTTTTCTTACTCTCCACCCAATCTGATCTTTCCGTATCCGTGAGAACCCTCTCCTCCATAATTAACTCCAAGGCATTTATTTTTGCTTCCAAATTAGTAGTCACTTCATTTTCCTTATCTCGCTCCGCTCTTAACCAGCTTTTAATTGCCGCCTTAGCTACTTTTAACTTACCAGCCAGTACTAAATCAGGAGGTCCAGGGGTAGTATAATTAGTGATCGCATTTTCAATCATTGAATCAAATCCGGGCTTTGAGATACAAGAATTAAAAAAGCGGAAAGGATGAGGACCAAAATTTATTACCGAAGTCGAAAGAACCACCGGGTTATGATCTGACTCACACCTAGGGAGAGCCGTGATGGTTGCATCCGGCCATCTGTCCCAAGCTGTATGAAACCAGGAATCGATCAATTTTACTGAGCTTATCACCCGAATCCGCTAACCTTGTGAACTTCCTACCACCCATCGGATATTCAATCAGCCCATTATCCTCGATAAACTTGTTAAAAGCTTCCGCACACCCCGGAACAAATTCTGTGTTAAGCCTTTCTTCAGGAATTCTAACCGCATTAAAGTCACCTATTAGAACCCATAACCCATCTAAAGACTCCAAGATAGTTGATAATTCAGTCCACAGTGCCCATTTTTTGAGGTAGTCGATGAGGTGCATAGACATTTATTAGATGTAAGGTTTCACCACTGTTCAATTTTCCAGAGATAACCATGAAATTTTGGTTACGGATTAGATCCATTTTAATAAAAAAAACCCAGGATCCCAGATACATAAGAGACCCCCAGACTTACCATCCGAGTTGACCCAGTCGAAGTCAACCGGGCGATTACCCCACAATCTCCTTATTGGAATTCTTGCACCATCCTTAACCATAGTTTCATGAATCGCTACAAACTTCGCCTTTTGTTGACAAATAATCTCACCAACACTAATGATTTTTTTTTCTTCGTTAATCCCCCTGGTATTGTAAGTTAACAAATTCATTGGTCCACAAGTTGGACCCTTTCTTCAATGATGCATGTCTTCACAACCTTTTCGAAGCCACCGACATCAATACCCATTGCCGTACCCAGTTCCATTGTATCCTTCACCTCTGCATCCAGTTTGTTCGCTACTTTCTCGAAATCAGACTCGTTAACCTCCATCACAGGGATATTTTGGGTGTTAAAGGGAGTAACCGCTGTGAATAATTGAAAAGGAGGGCCAGATCAGGAATTAGCCAAAGGATTTCTTCTAGTTTTTCTTCGTTCCCCTGTTGGCTTATCCACTCGTTTAGGATAAGGTACAGAAGATGACATGAAAAGGGAGTATTGGGCTTCGAATGATCTATCCGGTGGCGAGTTGAGATCTAGATCTGGCCCGTTTCCTTGGGACAAGCCCAATTTGTTTATTAATGGGCTCCTCCCCGTTTGATTCCACAGCCTCCCTAGGGATCACCTGGGAACCATCCACAGTCTTATCATTAATGAACACATTAATGTCTGAATCTTCCATGGTGTCCCCACTGTCGTTTGTGTTTCTCGAGACTGATTTTGCCTCGTTCCCATGCAAACCTTTCAACTTCTGCTTATCGGACTTCTCACCGGTAACAGCCGGAGACTCTTCATTCTCCGGGCAGTTTGTTTCCTTCGGCTCCTCCACTTCCCTAATCTCTCCTTCCTCCGCTTCCTCCTCCACCTCCAATACCTGTGTTTCCGGCACATTAAACACCGGCGACGAATTGCAATTGTTCTCTTTTTGACTTTGGGTTCCAATTCCCGGATCATTACTGGATAACTTATCATCTTTTTTCATCACAAAGTCCGGGGACCAAATGGTATCAGTTTCAGAGACCCAAACTGAAAATTTTTCCTTTCTCCATTGTATTTTGATCTCCTCCTCAATTCTTTTCCCGTTTTTGATCACCACTCCAACACATTCTTGTGCAAGATTGCCATCTCGGACCGAAGCTTGCGATCCATGCACCACGGTACCAAACTTCCTGGCTATAATATCGAAAACATCCTTGTCCCACAGTTGAATTGGGACACCAGTGATTTTCAACCAGGCCACACGCTCAAAGTTAATGATTTGTCCCTCCCAGAGTTCCAACTGTGAAAACCAGCCACGCCACACCTCTTGACTCTCTTCTAGAAAGCGTATAGCTTGATAAGACCCGGAGAAGATTAGTAGGACCTTCAATCCACCAATGTATTTTATTACCTGTTGGAAATATTAATGAGGAACATACAAGTTGGTGTGTTTCTTCCATCCCACATTGGTGGGGGAGGTGAAAGTTGAGTGCCTTATAAGGGATTACCCCTTATGGGCCTCCAAAGTGTTAAATGGGTTGAGAAGTGGGTCAAGCCAACACGCGCGCCGATCCGAGCCGCGAGCTCGCGAATGGGCGCGTTTCAGGCGCACTTCGCACGTACGCATCATCGCTAGGAGCTGAGGAGCTTTTATTTTTAGCTGGGGTCCGGTTCAGTGCTATGGATCGAGATCGAATGCGATAAAACTGGGATAGAGGGATAGAGATGAATTCAAAACCAGTGGGGGTTATCTCTAGGAAATTCGAATTCGTATGGGATATACCCAGGAATTCGAATCTTTTTGTGATAATGGTTATCCCATTCCCCGTTTTTCTCATTCTTAGTTATGATCTCAACCTATAAATAAAGGCCTCCTGCTACCCATTCAAACACTCTAATTTTCACAGCCTGTCATCTCTGTGCTTCTGTTTCTTCTCAAGCTTCTGCGTTTTCTGGTTTTCATTGCTGTTGGAATACCAGATCAGTTCTGCATTAAATCCTGGGAGTTTACGCTGCAGCTCACAGCAATACGAGCGCGTAAAATCCTTTAAGGACAGGAATCCTCCGTGCAGTTCAAGAATCTCGGTTTCTTAAATCGCCAGGTTAGTTTTAGTTTTTGCGTGTAATTTAAATTCGTCAGATAATGGAAAGTCTCCTTCTACCTTTCTTCAATCAGTTTGTTCAAGTTGGAATAATCTGGTTTGGCCAATAACTCGGTAACTAATTAAATTGTTTTCAACAATCTTAAAGGATTTTATTTTTTGTGTTTAATCGCCAGAAATAATGGACGGTGAACTACCAACAGCTAATCTGAGACTCATAAATCAAGAGTTTGTCAAGTTGGACAGATTCGATGGCCAGAACTATACCCGTTGGGCGGACAAGGTTAAGTTCATGCTCGTTGTGCTGAAACTCTACTATATCCTTGATCCAAGCTTGCCCGCAATACCTGATGACCCTCCTTTTGAGGCTGGAGAGGCCCCGAATCAAGATTTGGCTAAGCAAAGACTTGTCCGTAAGGAAGCTGAAGATCTTTGCCTTGGCCACATCAAGAATTCTCTTTCAGATCGTCTCTATGACTTATACGCGTCGGTGACAAGTGCTAAAGAATTGTGGAAAGCTTTGGAAGATAAGTACAAGGCTCATAAAGAAGATACTAACAAATACCTTATTTCCAAGTACTTAGACTTTCAAATGGTTGATGACAAGTCAATCCTGGAGCAAGTGCATGAACTCCAAGTTCTTGTTAACAAACTGACCGCGATTTCTATTCCACTGCCAGAAAATTTTCAAGTAGGGGTCATTATTGCAAAACTTCCTCCTACTTGGAAAGATTTCTCAAAGAGAATGATGCACAAGTCTGAGGACTACTCTTTGGATGAACTGTTGAAGCACCTTCGAATTGAGGAGGAACGCGCAACAGGGAAAAAAGAGGTAAAGTCGGATCAAGTATGAGTTATATTGTTGGAGGATCTGGGCAAAAGGAAAAAGGGGCATCAAAGAATAGAAAGTTTACAGCACCAAAGAAAAAGGAATTTAAAAAGTCACATCAAACGACCAACCATCAACCAAAGAGATCGGGTAAATGTCATGTTTGTGGAGAAACCAGGCATTATGCACGAGAGTGCTCTCAAAGGAAATCTAGATCTATGGTTGGTTCTACAAGTGCTGTTGATATTGAGAAATCACCAACCTAGTGGCTAATGTGGGTCTTGGAGATGTTAACATGCTTTCTCAATATACACGCGTTGTTGCATGTAGAGGATGGTTTTTGGATTCTGGAGCAACTGTTCATGTTTGTGGGAATCGTGGCTCATTTCTTACTTATGGTCCTGTTCCTCAAGGAACAATGGTGGTATGTGCTGATGGACATTGAGTGGAAGTTCGTGGTGAAGGCACAGTGCGACTAAGCTTTAAAGATGGTCAAACGGTTACCCTTCAGGACGTGTTGCATGTTCCTGGTATCACCAAGGGTCTTGTTTCTGCTGATAAGTTTGATCGAAATGGGTACAAGCTGGTTCTCAAGAATCTCCGTGTGAAGTTTTCTCTAAATGACATCTATGTGGGTCAAACAAAGAACACGGGTGGAATGTATCGCCTTGACCTAGCTGAAGATGGAATTGATGAAGAAGAAGACTCGGATGAAGTTGGCGTTCAGTGATTGATGGGTTTGAGAATGAAAGTGATAGTGATAGTGGTGATGGTGGTAGTGATAGTTTTTATCAATGTAATGCAATTGGTTTTGGTTTGAATTAAATTACGTATTCTGATTATATGCTTATTCAATTTCTTTATGGCATAAACGTTTAGCTCATACAAATATTAAAAACATTGAGAACATGCAAACTAAAGGTTTATTGAAATTAAAAGATAAAGACTTTGAAAAATGCGAAACTTGTGTGAAATCAAAATTTACAAAGAAACCTTTTCCAAGTGTCCATAAACGTAATACATCACTACTAGAACTAATTCATTCAGATATTTGTGAACTGAATGGAGTCCTTACTCGTGGGGGTAAGAGATACTTTATCACTTTCTGAGATGACTTCAGCCGATACTTATATGTTTATTTATTGCATTCAAAAGATGAAGCTTTTGAGGCATTTAAAATATATAAGGCTGAGGTTGAAAAACAAAAGGAGAAACGCATTAAAATTCTTTGCTCGGACAGAGGCGGAGAATACTTTAACCGAAGATTGATGCATTCTTCAAAGAAGAAGGCATCATACATGAGAGAACTGCACCATATACTCCCCAACAAAATGGTTTGGCTGAGAGAAAGAACCGAACCTTGGTAGAGATGGCTAACTGTATGTTAAATCAATCGGGTCTATCTCGTAATATGTGGGGGGAAGCTGTGTTAACCGCTTGTTATGTTCACAATAGGATCATAGTCATGTGATACCTATGAGTCCATATGAGTTGTGGAAAGGAAGAAACCCAAACCTAGAGTATTTGAGGGTTTAGGGGTGTCTTGCCTATTATCGCGTACCTGATCCAAAGACACTCAAACTGGGAATACGAGCTTACAAGAGTGTATTCATTGGATATGCTCCGCAAAGTAAGTCTTACCGGTTATTGGATGACGAATCAGGTACAGTTGTAGAATCCAGAGATGTGGAATTCTTTGAGAACAAATTTTCTAGAGATGATGAAAACTCAAATTACATCACATCTTCTAGTACGTCTGTGAAAAGAGTCGAACCTTCACAAATGGTTGAAGAACCGAGGAAAAGTACTAGAGTTAGAAAAGAGAAAAGTTATGGGGATGACTTCTTTTCTTACCTGGTTGAGGGAACTCAAAAGAAAGTGACGAGAGAGGTCATTTTCGCTGTTAATTTGGATAATGATCCTAAAACTTTCAGCGAAGCAATGTCATCAAGAGATGCTCCTTTGTGGAAGGAAGCAGTCAATGATGAAATGGATTCCATTATGGGAAATGGAACTTGGGAGTTAGCTGATCTACCCAAGGGAAAGAAACCTATTGGATCCAAATGGATTTTCAAAAGGAAGTATCATCCAGATGGATCCATCTCTACCTATAAAGCGAGATTAGTTGCTAAAGGGTATAGGCAGAGAGAAGGGATCGACTATTTTGATAACTATGCACTTGTGGCTAGAATTAGCTCTATTAGAACTCTAATAGCGGTGTCTGCTTTGAAAGGGCTGTGCATCCGTCAAATGGATGTAAAGACTGCGTTTCAAAATGGGTATCTAAATGAGGGGATTTATTTGGAGCAACCAGAAGGATTTGTGATGCCTGGACAAGAGAACAAAGTGTGTAGCCTTATTAAATCTCTTTATGGTTTGAAGCAAGCTCCTAAACAGTGGCATGAGATGTTTGACACCACTGTGACTGCTTTCGGGTTTCGACACAATAGTGCTGATAGGTGTATCTATACTAAATGCAAACCCGGTTATACAGTCGTGATTTGTCTCTATGTTGATGATATGTTGATCATTAGCACTCACCTTGAAGGTATTTCTGAAACTAAGAAATATCTGTCCTCGAACTTTAAGATGAAAGATCTATGAGAAGTTGATACCATTCTTGAGATCAAGGTGAAAAGAACTGAAAGTCAGATTTCTCTAAGTCAATATCATTACATAGAGAAAATTCTGACTAAGTTTCAACACTTGAACATTAAAGAGTTTAATACCCCATTTGATCCAAGTGTGAAACTTAATGTGAACTCAGGGAGAGCAGTGGCTCGACTGGAGTATGCGATTGCTATTGGAAGTATGATGTATGCAACACATTGCACTCGTCCTGATATTGCTTTTGCTGTAAGCAAACTGAGTCAGTATACTATCAATCAAGGGACAGAACACTGGAAAGCAGTGGGTAGAGTACATGGATACCTGAAAAAGGACCAGTAACTTAGAACTGACATACACGTCTAATTCCAGAATACTCGAAGGTTATTCTGATACGAGCTGGATTGATCACACCAGTGATTCAAAATCTACAAGTGGGTGGATTTACACTCTAGCAGGAGGAGCAATTTCTTGGGCGAGCAAGAAACAGACGTGTATTGCCCACTCAACTATGGAAGCTGAGTTCATAGCACTAGCTGCGGCTGGTAAGGAAGCAGAGTGGATTAGAGATCTACTTACGGACATCCGTTTGTGGGATGTTCCAATGCCGTATATTCCTATATATTGTGATAGTGGGGCCACACTATCTAAAGTATACAACGCAGTGTATAATGAGAGGTCAAGACACATAGGTCTACGGCACAATTATGTGAGACAACTTCTTGAAAGTGGTACCATCAAGGTTGTCTATGTCAAGATGAGTAAGAACTTGGCTGATCCATTTACTAAACCTCTGACGAGAGATTTGGTAATGAATACCGCGAGAGACATGGGTCTACAACCACAATAGAATCGTTAGTGATGGAAACCCAACTTGAACTTAGTGCTCCTATTTCTCAAGTTTAATGGGTAAAAACGAAGTCACTTAACGATAGAAGTTACTATCAATTTTTGATAGATCCATGTGAGGTATGATAGTACGTCGTTGCCGAGAACAAGGGTGAGCTAATGCTCTTAACAAAGTTTTGGAGGCATCCAAGCAATGTGGATGATGTAAAACTTTGACTATATGATCTAGGGGTGGTGCCGCCTCGAGTGAAGATAAGTGGTTTGTCTTCTAAAGGATCATGAAAAGGGTTTATAGCGCACGGCCATATTCACGCTCAGTGAGAACGCAAAGTCGGCCGGTGATGTGTGGGGGTAAACCGAAGGGGGCTATCAGGTTAATGGTTTAATTCCATAGGACACCATCGAATCTGTCTCTTCTTGTTTATCAACATAAACTGGGTTTAATCTTCATGACACCTAGTGACATCATCTGTCTAAGTGAGAGGAAACATTCCAACTTGGTGGGGGATTATTGGAAATATTAATGAGGAACATACAAGTTGGTATGTTTCCTCCATCCCACATTGGTGGGGGAGGTGAAAGTTGAGTGCCTTGTAAGGGATTACCCCTTATGGGCCTCCAAAGTGTTAAATGGGTTGAGAAGTGGGTCAAGCCCACATGCGCGCCGAGCCGAGCCGCGAGCTCGCGAATGGGCACGTTTGAGGCGCGAATGGGCGCGTTTGAGGCGCACTTCGCACTTCGCACGTACGCATTGTCGCTAGGAGCTGAGGAGCTTTTATTTTTAGATGGGGTCCGGTTCAGTGCTGTGGATCGAGATCGAATGCGATAAAACTGAGATAGAGGGATAGAGATGAATTCGAAACCAGTGGGGGTTATCTCTAGGAAATTTGAATTCGTATGGGATATACCCAGGAATTCGAATCTGTTTGTGATATTGGTTATCCCATTCCCAGTTTTTCTCATTCTCAGTTATGATCTCAACCTATAAATAAAGGCCTCCTGCTACCCATTCAAACACTCTAATTTTCGCAGCCTGTCATCTCTGTGCTTCTATTTCTTCTCCAGCTTCTGCGTTTTCTGGTTTCCATTGCTGTTGGAATACCAGATCAGTTCTGCATTAAATCCTGGGAGTTTACGCTGCAGCTCACAACAATACGAGCACGTAAAATCCTTTAAGACATGAATCATCCATGCAGTTCAAGAATCTCGGTTTCTTAAATCGCAGGTTGGTTTTAGTTTTTGCGTGTTATTTAAATTCGTCCGATAATGGGACAGTCTCCTTCTACCTTTCTTCAATCAGTTTGTTCAAGTTGGAATAAACTGGTTTGGCCAATAACTCGGTAACTAATAATAAAATAATTAATTTTCTGTTTGATTAAATTGTTTTCAACAATCTGAAAGGATTTTATTTTTTGTGTTTAATCGCCAGAAATAATGGACGGTGAACTACCAACAGCTAATCTGAGATTCATAAATCAAGAGTTTGTCAAGTTGGACAGATTCGATGGCCAGAACTATACCCTTGGGCGGACAAGGTTAAGTTCATGCTCGTTGTGCTGAAACTTTACTATATCCTTGATCCAAGCTTGCCCAAAATCCATGATGACCCTCCTCTTGAGGTTGGAGAGGTCCCGAATCAAGATTTGGCTAAGCAAAGACTTGTCCGTAAGGAAGCTGAAGATCGGCCACATCAAGAATTCTCTTTCAGATCGTCTCTATGACTTATACGCGCCGGTAACAAGTGCTAGAGAATTGTGGAAAGCTTTGGAAGATAAGTACAAGGCTCATGAAGAAGGTACTAACAAATACCATATTTCCAAGTACTTAGACTTTCAAATGGTTGATGACAAGTCAATCCTGGAGCAAGTGCATGAACTCCAACTTTTTGTTAACAAACTGACCGCGCTTTCTATTCCACTGCCAGAAAATTTTCAACTAGGGGTCATTATTGCAAAACTTCCTCATACTTGGAAAGATTTCTCAAAGAGAATGATGCACAAGTCTGAGGACTACTCTTTGGATGAACTGTTGAAGCACCTTCTTATTGAGGAGGAAACGCACAACAGGGACAAAAGAGGTAAAGTCGGATCGAGTGTGAATCATATTGTTGGAGGATCTGGGCAAAAGGGAAAAGGGGCATCAAAGAATAGAAAGTTTACAGCACCAAAGAAAAAGGAATTCAAAAAGTCACATCAAACGACCAACCATCAACCAAAGAGATCGGGTAAATGTCATGTTTGTGGAGAAAGTGGGCATTATGCACGAGAGTGCTCTCAAAGGAAATCTGGATCTACGGTTGGTTCTACAAGTGCTGTTGATATTGAGAAAGTTACCAATCTAGTGGCTAATGTGGGTCTTGGAGATGTTAACATGCTTTCTCAATATACACGCATTGTGGCAAGTAGAGGATGGTTTTTAGATTCTGGAGCAACTGTTCATGTTTGTGGAAATCGTGGCTCATTTCTTACTTATGGTCCTGTTCCTCAAGGAACAGTGGTGGTATGTGCTGATGGACATCGAGTGGAAGTTCGTGGTAAAGGCACAGTGCGACTAAACTTTAAAGATGGTCAAACGGTTACCCTTCAGGACGTGTTGCATGTTCCTGGTATCACTAAGGGTCTTGTTTCTGTTGATAAGTTTGATCGAAATGGGTACAAGCTGCTTCTCAAGAATCTCCGTGTGAAGTTTTCTCTAAATGACATCTATGTGGGTCAAGCAAAGAACACAGGTGGAATGTATCGCCTTGACCTAGCTGAAGATGGAATTGATGAAGAAGAAGACTCGGATGAAGGTGGCGTTGCAGTGATTGATGGGTTAGGGAATGAAAGTGATAGTGATAGTGGTGATATTGGTAGTGATAGTTTTTATCAATGTAATGCAATTGGTTTTGATTTGAATGAAATTATGTCTTCTGATTATATCGCTTGTTTAATTTCTTTATGGCATAAACGTTAACTCATACAAATATTAAAAACATTGAGAACATGCAAACTAAAGGTTTATTGAAATTAAAAGATAAAGACTTTAAAAAATGCGAAACTTGTGTGAAATCAAAATTCACAAAGAAACCTTTTCCAAGTGTCCATAAACGTAATACATCACTACTAGAACTAATTCATTCAGATATTTGTGAACTGAATGGAGTCCTTACTCGTGGGGGTAAGAGATACTTTATCACTTTCTGCAATGACTTCAGGCGATACTTATATGTTTATTTATTGCATTCAAAAGATGAAGCTTTTGAGGCATTTAAAATATATAAGGCTGAGGTTGAAAAACAAAAGGAGAAACGCATTAAAATTCTTTGCTCGGACAGAGGCGGAGAATACTTTAACCGAAGATTTGATGCATTCTTCGAAGAAGAAGGCATCATACATGAGAGAACTGCACCATATACTCCCCAACAAAATGGTTTGGCTGAGAGAAAGAATCGAACCTTGGTAGAGATGGCTAACTGTATGTTAAATCAATCGGGTCTATCTCGTAATATGTGGGGGGAAGCTGTGTTAACCGCTTGTTATGTTCACAATAGGATCACTAGTCGTGTGATACCTATGAGTCCATATGAGTTGTGGAAAGGAAGAAACCCAAGCCTAGAGTATTTGAGAGTTTAGGGGTGTCTTGCCTATTATCGCGTACCTGATCCAAAGACACTCAAACTGGGAATACGAGCTTACAAGAGTGTATTCATTGGATATGCTCCGCAAAGTAAGTCTTACCGGTTGTTGGATGACGAATCAGGTACAGTTGTAGAATCCAGAGATGTGGAATTCTTTGAGAACAAGTTTTCTAGAGATGATGAAAACTCAAATTACATCACATCTTCTAGTACGTCTGTGAAAAGAGTCTAACCTTCACCAATGGTTGAAGAACTGAAGAAAAGTACTAGAGTTAGAAAAGAGAAAAGTTATGGAGATGATTTCTTTTCTTACCTGGTTGAGGGAACTCAAAAGAAAGTGACGAGAGAGGTCATTTTCGCTGTTAATTTGGATGATGATCCTAAAACTTTCAGCGAAGCAATTGCATCAAGAGATGCTCCTTTGTGGAAGGAAGCAGTCAATGATGAAATGGATTCCATTAAGGGAAATGAAACTTGGGAGTTAGCTGATCTACCCCAGGGAAAAAAACCTATTGGATCCAAATGGATTTTCAAAAGGAAGTATCATCCAGATGGATCCATCTCTACCTATAAAGCGAGATTAGTTGCTAAAGGGTATAAGCAGAGAGAAGGGATCGACTATTTTGATACCTATGCACCTGTGGCTAGAATTAGCTCTATTGGAACTCTAATAGCGGTGTCTGCTTTGAAAGGGCTGTACATCCATCAAATGGATGTAAAGACTACGTTTCTAAATGGGTATCTAAATGAGGAGATTTATTTGGAGCAACCAGAAGGGTGTGTGATGCCTGGACAAGAGAACAAAGTGTGTAGACTTATTAAATCTCTTTATGGTTTGAAGCAAGATCCTAAACAGTGGCATGAGAGGTTTGACACCACTGTGACTGCTTTCGGGTTTCGACACAATAGTGCTGATAGGTGTATCTATACTAAATGCGAACCCAATTATACAGTCGTGGTTTGTCTCTATGTTGATGATATGTTGATCATTAGCACTCACCGTGAACGTATTTCTGAAACTAAGAAATATATGTCCTCGAACTTTAAGATGAAAGATCTAGGAGAAGTTGATACCATTCTTGGGATCAAGGTGAAAAGAACTGAAAATCAGATTTCTCTAAGTCAATCTCATTACATAGAGAAAATTATGACTAAGTTTCAACACTTGAACATTAAAGAGTTTAATACCCCATTTGATCCAAGTGTGAAACTTAATGTGAACTCAGGGAGAGCAGTGGCTCAACTGGAGTATGTAGTGCTATTGGAAGTATGATGTATGCAACACATTACACTCGTCCTGATATTGCTTTTGCTGTAAGCAAACTGAGTCAGTATACTATCAATCCAGGGACAGAACACTGGAAAGCAGTGGGTAGAGTACATGGATACCTGAAAAAGGACCAGTAACTTAGAACTGACATACACGTCTAATTCCAGAATACTCGAAGGTTATTCTGATGCGAGCTGGATTGATCACACCAGTGATTCAAAATCTACAAGTTGGTGGATTTACACTATAGCAGGAGGAGCAATTTCTTGGACGAGCAAGAAACAGACGTGTATTGCCCACTCAACTATGGAAGCTGAGTTCATAGTATTAGCTGCGGCTGGTAAGGAAGCAAAGTGGATTAGAGATCTACTTACGGACATCCGTTTGTGGATGTTCCAATGCCGTATATTCCCATGTATTGTGATAGTGAGGCCACACTATCTAAAGTATACAACACAGTGTATAATGGGAGGTCAAGACACATAGGTCTACGGCACAATTATGTGAGACAACTTCTTGAAAGTGGTACCATCAAGGTTGTCTACGGCACAATTATGTGAGACAACTTCTTGGTGGGGAAGGTGAAAGTTGAGTGCCTTATAAGGGATTACCCCTTATGGGCCTCCAAAGTGTTAAATGGGTTGAGAAGTGGGTCAAGCCCACACGCGCGCCGAGCCGAGCCGAGCCGTGAGCTCACGAATGGGCGCGTTTGAGACGTGAATGGGCGCGTTTGAGGCGCACTTTGCACTTTGCACGTACGCATCGTCGCTAGGAGCTGAGGAGCTTTTATTTTTAGCTGGGGTCCGGTTCAGTGCTGTGGATCGAGATCGAATGCGATAAAACTGGGATAGAGGGATAGAGATGAATTCGAAACCAGTGGGGGTTATCTCTAGGAAATTCGAATTCGTATAGGATATACCCAGGAATTCGAGTCTGTTTGTGATAATGGTTATCCCATTCCCCGTTTTTCTCATTCTCAGTTATGATCTCAACCTATAAATAAAGGCCTCCTGCTACCCATTCAAACACTCTAATTTTTGCAGCCTGTCATCTCTGTGCTTCTGTTTCTTCTCCAGCTTCTTCGTTTTCTGGTTTCCATTGCTGTTGGAATACCAGATCAGTTCTGCATCAAAACCCTAGGAGTTTACGCTACAGCTCACAGCAATACGAGCGCGTAAAATCCTTTAAGGACAGTAATCATCCGTGCAGTTCAAGAATCTCGGTTTCTTAAATCGCCAGGTTGGTTTTAGTTTTTGCGTGTTATTTAAATTCGTCCGATAACGGGACAGTCTCCTTCTACCTTTCTTAAATCAGTTTGTTCAAGTTGGAATAAACTAGTTTGGCCAATAACTCGGTAACTAATAATAAAATAATTAGTTTTCTGTTTGATTAAATTGTTTTCAACATTACCCCCCATTCATTTCCATCTCATACGATAAATCATCAATCCTACAAAGTCTTGTTGCATCCAGAACCGAGCCAACAAGCGAGCATCGGCGCCAGGCAATTTTGTGAATTAAAATTCTTATCGGGGAACATGATAGGGTTAACTGAGACGTTATCCTTTGCACATACCTGGGATACGATTTTATGAGGGCCACCATTCACAGTAGGATCGTTCTGTCTCCTATTATCTTCATTTTGAGTCTTTTTCTTTTCCTCCTCTTTCTTCATGAACTTTGCAACATTAACATTGGCCTTGAATTCCCCTATGAATATCTTGTTAAGTGCCTTCACCATCATATCCACATTTTTCACATCCTCAAATCTGATAAATGCGAAAAATTTCCCTGCTTTGTCTCTCCTCCTGGCCAGATACGCGTCCACCATCTTCCCACATAGTCGGAACTCTCTCCACAATAGTCCGACAGAACAATTGCTTGGGAGGTTCGTGACATAGAAGGTAGTAGAACTTTTCCGGACTCTTTGGGTAGTTTGGCGGTTTCTCTCCATCTATGAGGATTGATTCTCGAACCAATGGAGTCTTGACGTGTTTACAAATTATTGGTTGGTTGACAATGAGCCTAATATTCAGACACCTATTTCCTCGATCTCTTTATATGTATACATAAATATATAGAGAGAGATAAAGGGAAAAAGGGTTTGAAAATAAGATGTAGGAATGTGAGAATAAGACGAGCCTTCTTTATTTTGTATTGTTTTTGCTGTTGTATTGATTTGGAGGGGTTTTTTTTTCTTTCTTAGTTTTTTTTTCAGATTTTTTTTTGGTAATTTTTTTGTCTTATTGCTTTGTTTCTTTTTTAATCATTGACTTGGGTCGAAAATATTATACTTTCCAATAATTAAATGTTGTATTATACTTTCCAATAATTATATGATGAGATGTATAATGTGTAATTTGATTCTGTATAAATAGTGACGTGGTCGGAATTCGGCGAAATGATGGAAGAATTAGAGATGGCGGTGGTTGAATGGTGGTGGAGTTGGTGGAGATGTGGTTGAAGACATGTCAAAAGAAAAACAAATGGATGTTTGGTACAAAATGGGTTGTGGCTTGCTGGTTAATGTGTTTGTGTCTAAGCAGCTGGCCACGGGTCGATCCCTGCCAGTTGCAAATGTTTTTCTTTTAAACCTAGCTTTAAAAAAAATAAAAGTATCTTTATCAAATGACCTATTACCCCTAAGCTAACCACATTTTTTTAACTGGGGTTTACTTTTGGGGCTGAAATGGCACGTTTCTAGAACGTCGAGGAGGAAAATGACGCATTTTTGAAAATTGGACTGAAATGACAGAAGTGAACAAACCACAGGGACGAAAATGACAGTAAACTCGTGAGATTATCTTATAAGACAAAAAGTAACTTGGGTGCCTCTATAAATCAACATCACATCGTTTCATTTAAAGACACCTGTTTGATTCAAGGAAAAAAAGGGTTCAACAACCACATCCAATTGACACGTAACTTTAAAATAATATATATATTTAAATGTTTTATATATAATATAAAATAAAATATATGTTTTAGATATAAATTAAACAAAATATTTTAGTTATAAATTAAACAAAAGATATGTTTTAAATATAAACTAAAACAAAAATAACAAGAAAAAAAACCCGCGTACACTTCCTTCTTCCTTCTTAACTACAAAACCCTAAACCTATAAACACAAAAACATAACAGATACACACACATGAAAAAAATAAAAAAAAACCTCATTTCCCAAGTTTCCCCATGAATCAGTGAGGGGTCCCCGTTTATCGGGGTAAAAAGGTAATTGGGACTGGAGGGCCGGTGTTCTATGGGGCCGGGCTTCACCAAGCCCTCCCCGGCTTCCACACCGAGCACCTTTATTTTCCATTGCTGCCCACTTGTCTTTTGTTTTCACAATCCAAGCCACGGCCCAAACAAACGTGTAACAGCCCAATGCCGCAATTGATTTCCTTAGGGGTGTAGAAACGTGGTCCCGAGGAACACCTCTTCAATGAATACTCCTGATGGCTAGGATCCGAACTCGAATCTGCAAAAGAGAACACCGTTAGGACTCGTTACAAGAATGGGAGGATTCCAATAACCACCCTCCGACGTGAGAATAAGTATGGAATGTGATAAGGGAACGATGTGAGTGAGTGAATAGTACCTTGACGTCTTTATCTATTTATACTATTCGATCCATTTGGGTTTCCCCTTTTCTAGGTGTCACCGTTTGCATGGGGTAGGCCCATGATTGGAAGATCGTGTATATCTACCCAATATTTCGGAGATTCAGTTGTGTTATTCGTATCTCATATTTAGAACATTCTAAGATAATATGATATATTTGGGCTTACTGATTTGACCGCCCAAGTTGACCGAATCGGGCCATACCCCGACCTGTCCCCCAGTCCGATGTATGCAAATTGTGCATGATGTCGGACTTAAAAAAAATCTTAACAATAGATCGTGTTATTATCATATGTTATTATAATTATTATTTTGAAAAAATGATGAAAAAAAAAAGCAAGGGTTTAAAACACGTGTCGGATCATGAGATATGGCGGCGTGCGACAGTTGATAGACCGTTGATGTAACAGCTAAGAAAGCCCTGTGGCAACACGTGTACAATAGGGCTCCAAATTCGAAATTCTAAAAAGGGTGCTTGCCACACTATAAAATAGGGGGAACATTTAATGTAGAAATCATTTCCCCCAAAATTGTAGAAACCCCTTATTCTTCAACCGTCATGGCTCCCAAAACCTCCGACTCTTCCAAAACCAACGATTCCTTGTAATGCAAATGGGGCAATATATCATTTGATAATCTCATTCGAGAATGTGGGATCAAATCAGAGTGGGAGCCCATACTGCCATCGGAAAAAGACACCGCTTTTCTTCTAAAGGACGTGATGATTACCCTATTTGCTGATTTCTTTAAATTCTGCAACTTTCGACTTTCGATAACTGAATTATGTAAGGAAGTATTAGATGATTATGCCATCCATTTCTCACAAGTATCAGATGATTATGCCGTATATGGATGAGTATAAAGAGAATGCTTTGTTTAAGAACCTAGTGCACATCCGTCGGAGTGTATGGTTATTCCAGAAGGTACCATTCCTAATTGGAATGAGCCAGGTGTGGAAGGATACTCGCGTGCAGCCAAGTTTCAAAAGCTCTGGCAGTGGTACGTATACCATTTTCATGCCCGTAATATTTCTGTATCCCCTTTGGTGCATATTAAATTGATCATATTTGCAGGTATTTGTAGGGAGCTGGTCGTTTTTTATTTCGTTAATCTCACGAGGTCGTCCTCAATAAGTGTGGATGACCATGCCCTCCTAGCAGATGGTGTGAGCATCTTGAGCGCTCATGTGGACAACTCTTTGCTACCAGTGACATCGATGAGTGGGACGAAACGGTAAGTCCGAATTTGCCCCTAGGCCAGATCATGGTCGGGGGATCATCCAAGGTTAGTGTGGCAGGGAGGATAGTCATCCATATTCAAAAACCGGCCAAAGGGTTTGTGACAAGCACCTAAGCGTGGAACAAGTCCACCCCGGGTGGTGCCCCCGCCGTGGTGCCTGCCCCTAGCAACTCTGCCGCCCCAGCGTCCCTTTCTTCCGTAACGCCATCCTCATTACTTGAAGCAAATGTGGAAGTCCTAGTGAAAAGGGCAGGACCAACCCATTGTTATCCCAGTTTGATGCAAAATGACAGGCTGTGCTTGCTCACCTAGGTACATGTTATGCTGAAGATACTTTAATACATTAAATGAGTGGCTAAGAGATATTATTGTGCAGGTCTCCCTTCCAAGAGTCAACCTGAAATATCCTTTGCTTCGCTGCTCGTCGTTGAACCGACCCTAACACTCACTTCTACTGACGAGATGGTGGAATCGTCCTCTTCTGCCACATTGCTAGCCCTGATCTCGAATGACAGCATGGCAACCACACATACGTACTATTTTTACCGAGGCTGTTGCTACGACTACTATATCGCTTCCCCCGTGACCTTAAATGTCCAGGTGGAAAGTGAGATGGCCACCAAGGATAAGAATGCGGCGGAGTTGCCTTGAACTGCTACTTCCATTCCCTTTAGTCAAACGCTCGCAACATCTGTGCCGATGGGTGAATCTTCTGGAGGCCGTGATGTTGGTCAAAGTGAAGCACGCGGATCTAGTGGAGGATTTTATAGTGGGGAAGATGTCTTGGATGGTCTCCACTTGCCTACCATATCATTGGACCCTCGTGTTCCAGATAGGCCGTTTAAACGAAAGTGGAAGATTGCTGAGTCTACGAGACTGATACATCCTAAAGTAGTAAGCCATTGGGTAGAGCACGCCTATCCTCCAGTGAAAGTGGCTTTCCTGGAAGGTCAAGAAAACCAGTAGTTGATGGATGTTACTCTGGTAGATGTTGTGTCCGGGGTGTGAAGGGTAGCTGAAATAAAACGCCGTTGGATGCATGACAACAAGGAACTACGTCAAATCTGAATGTCAAAGAAACACATGATGGACGAGCTCCACTGAATGGAAGGTTTGTTGGGTGCAGCCCAAAAAAGGGAATTGCGCTTGCAAGTGGACAAGGAGAAGGCTGAGGATGCCCTTAAGAGTGTAAATTTGAATTTGGTGAACGAGCGGCTGGTGTGGCCACGGGATATACAGGAGAAGGATCGTATAATCGCCCAATCCAAGAAAGTGGTGGATGAGTTAGAGAAAAAGGCGGTGGTGGAAGCACAAAAGGTTTGTACCTGACCTCCCCAGTTAGGCGATTGTATGTTGACATGGACTTTATATCGCAGGTGCAGGAAAAGTATCAGCTACTAGTGAACGAGTTAGAAGACTCCTAAGAGAAGTACCAGCAGGCCCTCCAGTATTGCGATGGTTTGTTGGAACACAAAGCTCTCCTTCAATGAGATGTGGATTTAAAGCAGTCCCGCCTTGTTGAGACTGAAAGTGCCCTGTATCAGTTCAACACTGAAGTGGAAGAGCTAACTAGCCAAGTAGCTGGGTTGCACGGTGACAAGAACCGGTGGATATCCCGAGGTTTAACTGAAGCATTCAATTATTTCAGAAGGTCCTCTAGTTATGGCGTGTTATTAGATAAGGTCTCTGTGGTAGCCTATGATACCCGCCGCCACGACGGTATTCATGAGGGTTACGTTGATTGTGAGCAGCAGGATCGACTGACTATCTGAAGTTTTCCATACCACAAGTGTTGTATCTTCCGCTTGTATGACGGAGGCCTTAGCCGCCGTGATTAATGACCCTCCATCGGAATACCAACAAATTGTTGGCAAGACCATAGAAGAAGACATGGACACCCTTCGCCATATGCTTGGACCTCCCCTCGCCGATGCCCAAGACCCCTGATTGTTTTGTTGCATCGTTTCATATTTCTCTTACTTATATACTTTATGACTTTGTAAATAGATTAATATTTAAAATGCTTATGACGTATGTATCTAAAGTCTCCTGATCACGTATCCCCATGTGTAATTAATGTTGCTCACCATTTCCCTAACGACCCCTCCTGACACGGGGTGATGTGACCGTCGACGTTATTGTTAACAATCATTACAATGATATATATATATATATATATATATTACTTGTGTCTCTTCATATATGGCATTCACAATACTTAAAAAGGCATTGATACAAAGAGAAAGGTCGTTCATTTTCGTTCCTTATCCAAAATATTGGAAGGGTGTGAAGCGGCAGAAACGATGATTTATCTGAAACGAACCCCTCCCCATGGTGACGTAAAGGAAGACATTGACTTCCTATATACCCTCGATGCCCAAATTGGTGTGCATGAGGCAAATTATCGTCGCCTTTGATTGGAACCTTTCCTGGTATAGTTTATTTACCAGTGCCAAACCCATCTAATGGTGTTATGTGCCCTAGGAGCCATTGGGAGTTGGTACTCCTTCCTACAGCCGTCATCATCGTGGATCACCTATATGCTTTGGTCCGACTTCTCCCTCCGTGACGAGGACATCCCTGATACTGGGAGAAAAATGGTGATGGGTGATGGGCTTGTGATGTTAACTGTCATTTTCGTTATGGCAGCTTTCACCATCGCTCAATTTCTACCATTCACGTCACTCATATGGAGCAGCTTTCAACGATCAATTTCGTCATCCGATATGTGGACAAATTAGCATGGCGGTGGTTGAATGGTGGTGGTGGTGGTTGAAGACATGTCGAAAGAAAAACAAATGGATGTTTGGTACAAAATGGGTTGTGGCTGGCTGGTTAATGTGTTTGTGTCTAAGTAACTGGTCACGGTTTCGATCCCTGCCAGCTGTAAATGTTTATTTTAAACCTAGCTTAAAAAAATAAAAATAAAAGTATCTTCATTAGATGACCATATTACCCCTAAGCTAGCCGCTTTTTTTAACTGGGTTAACTTTTTGGACTGAAATGGCACGTTTCTAGAACCCTGGGGAGGAAAATGGCGCATTTTTAAAAATTGGACTGAAATGGTAGAAGTGAACAAACCACATGGACGAAAATGACAGTTAACTCATGAAATTATCTTATAAGACAAAAAGTAACTTGGTGTAACGCCTTGCTTTTCATAGCTTTCTGTTTTTTAGGAAGTTTATATCTTAATTCTATTTTCGGAAACTCTTTCCTTTGTAATCATATCTCATCTTGAATCGATGTAAATCCGAGACTTCGACCGTAACGAAATTGATCTTTATGTGGAATATACATTACTTATAGATGTTTATATATCGATTCACACACACATTTATTAACATAGTTCGTATCATAAATTAACTTGTAAACAATTCTCGTGTAATCGTAATTCTTAAAGCATTTCATTCATTCAAGATACTTGGTTAGTCAATCGTGAAAATTATAATCATTCGACGCTTCATTATAAATTTCACCCTTGTTATTTACTTTGTGACATTAAACTTTTATACACTTGTTCTTTTTACCAAGTAAACACTAGCATATGATGTCCATACCTCAAAAAATACCATGCCACACCTTAATATATGTTAGTTATATAATAAATGGCATCAAATAAACAACTATATATCAATTAACTAACAAAAATAAAATAAAATAAATAGTGGACAGCACACTTGAGGCTGGGTTTAGTGGTTTGTTTCAAGGTTAATGACCCACTAATCTTGTCCAAAGCCCAACCCATTAAAACCCTAATGCCTTCCCTATATAATGAACACTTCCCCATCCTTTATCCCGCTTTTCAAGCCTCCAAATACTTCAAAAAGCCTCCCAAACTCAGCTGAGTTTCAGTAACAACATCAGAAATTGTCAGCCATAAAACTTGAGTTTAACTCACTTCTACTTCGATCTTCTTCTTGTTTCTTCTTCTAAAACACTTGGATAAACTTTAGAAAGGTTTTCACAAGTTTGCTTGGGCAAACTAAGTTGAAAACTCATCCAAAACAAGGCTCAAAGTGCAGCAAATTTTCTACTCATTTTTTTATCTTTTCAAATCTTTATGTTCTTGATAGAAACTTGGTGGAATCTTGTACCCATTGTTTTGGTCAAAAATCACAATAAGGATAATGTAACCAAATCTGATTTTGTGAGGTTGAGTGCTTGAATGATGAACAATGAAAAAATGAATTGCTTGATGAATGTGAAGATGAACACACTGATTTTTTACGAGGAAAAGCCATTGATCGCTAGCAGATCGCCGGCATAAAAACCTCGGAGAGTGAAAACTTATCAACTATATTGCACGAAAAATATTACAACTTTTGATATTGATCAAGTGTATTACAACTGATTGTATGCTAAGTGTGTGTTGTGAAAGCTCTGGTTCGTAGTGCGTGTAAATGAAAGTGATAGTCAGCCTAAAACACTTGATCAACCCCCTTTAAATAAGCTAACTACAAGTCCTATTTTCTAGGAAGATCATGCCCATGTTCACATGACCGTTACTTGGCCACCAAGTAGCATCTTAAAAGGAATATTCCTGCGATATTCCAGCTTGACCTAGCCCACTTCGTCCATTTGACATGGGAAACAATTGTTAGAGTTAAATAAGCAATAAGGATCCTTGATCCTCCGAGTTCCTGCACCATCCGCTAAGGATAAGTGATCCAGGCAACGCTTCAGGATACAGGATCCATAGTTATAAAAATCTATGCCCTAACAATTGCCCCCAAATATAGCAGATAAGATATGAATCAAGTCTGTCATATTTCCTTTGGATGCGAACTAGCCGTTACTGCATGTAACTAGCCGTTACACTGCCTGACGCCACTGATATCTTCGTATATCTTCATGTACAAGTGCCTTTAAAGATCAGAAGATCCTTCTGTATATCTTCATATCCAGTGTTCAAGATTATTTGAACAATAGCTATTAGGATAAGGATCCATGACCCTTAAAACAATATGGGAATGGAAAAGGTGGATGGGTCCTTCTGTTTGTGGAGGATGAAGCCTTTTACACCCTTCATTCTTAACCTTCCTACACTTAAAACAATTAGTAACACCCTGTATCAATCCGACTGGATGGGCCACGGATTGCTGACGAAGCTCGGGTTGAGCATCTTGGTAACCTTACAGGGTTTTAAATATAATCTTTTGACTATATTTGGTGTTGTTCATTTGTTTGGTAAAGTTTACATGATATGCTTGTGTTTCCACATTCAAATAGATTATTTGTGAAAATCATAAGTTTGACCATATAAGAATTTAGAAAAATTCATGTTGTTAAATATTTGCCAATTCTTATATATAACAATCATAGATAAAATCTGATTAGATACAAGTAAATAAGTCATATACCCTTAATTGCAAGGTTCAGGGTGAAGTCAATAAGATAAACATGTATGAGAATAAAGCATACCAGAAAATCCAAGTTAGGATTTTGTATCCTTAGGAACTACCTTTGTACAAACAAACAAGTCATCGTTAGATAAACTTTAAGGATCCAGGATCCTTTTTGAATCAACTTGTGAATCTTCGAGCCTCCAAAACCTATTGAAATCAACTTGGGACTAAGCCAAACAAACTGGGGACTAGCCCAAACAACTGGGGACAAGCCCAACAAACTGGGAACAAGCCATAACTAGGGACAAGCCCAATAAACTAGGAACAAGTCAATGATAACTGGGGACAAGCCCAATAAACTGGGGACAAGCCCAACAAACTGGGGACAAGTCCAAAGCTTAAGCTAACGTGAAAACGTTAGAAACCTTAGGATACTGGCGTACGGCCCAAACTGGCGACTAGCTCATCGTAAGTGACATGAAAATGCCAAAACCTTAGCTAACGTGAAAATGTTAGAAACCTTAGGAACGATGTATGGTACGTCTACCATTATACTTGAGATCCTACATATAGCCAACAACAATGAAATTGTCAGCTCCTAAAGCGGGTACTGGTCCCATTGCCTTGAACTATACTTGGATAAACTGCGCTGCAGGCGGGGTGTGAAAACCCAATTCGTGTGAAAGGTGAAAACCTTTAAACCGTAGAAGGTAATAGATACCTTAAGCTGGGGACAAGCCCGAAAGTCTTGGAGAGGTGGCCAACCTCTTGATTCTTTGTAAAAATTCTGCAAAAACTTAAAACTTGATAAAATTGGATGTTAAAAATCTAACACCCTTTTCTCATGATGAATAATAAGTATGATATGAAAGAATTAGTAAAATGTTACCGAAGGAAGGATCATATATCTTTTGAGGATTCTTCGATCCGGACTAGATATTAGAATCTCTAAGGATCCTTGATCCTTGCTACATAAAGTACTTCTTTAAATGAACAACATTCCACGCTCTGGCAGGAGATCACCATCCATGGTTAGCAAAAGATATGCCTCCTTTCCAGCTTCAGCTTCAATGAGATAGGGACCTTCCCACTTTGGTGCCAACTTGCCATCAGCAGGATTCGTGGTATTCTTGAATGCTTTCCTTAGAACAAAATTACCAACTTGAAATCTTCTGATCCTAACATCTTGTTATATGCTCCAGCCACTCTTTGTTGATATCTGGCCATCTGTCACAAAAGTTAGTAGTTCTACTCCCAATAAATTGGGATCCATTATCACAAAAAATTTCGGGAGGAATTCCAAATCTAGTAATAATGTTTCAGTTAATGAAGGATATAGCTTCCTTTTCTCAGACTTGAGTAAAAGCTTCTGCTTCTATCCATTTAGAGAAATAGTATGTCATGGCTAGCATCCACTCCCCATCTCATGAATGGACAAGGGGAGGATATAGGATACAGAGGTTTCGCTGGTTAATGAAGAATGTTACTATGTCTTTGGCAAGCATCACATTTCCTTGCATACTCTACAGCATCCTTCTTCATGATAGGCCAATAGTATCCTGTTCTGAGGATCCTTGAGAATAATGCTCTGCCCCCAGTGTGATTTCCATAGTCTCCTTCATGAAAATCCTTCAAGACTTCTTGGATCTGAGGATCCTCAATGCATCGTAGATAGGGGCCTGCAAGAGATATCTTATATAATATGTTATTTAATATGGTGAATTGGGATACCTTAATCTTGAAGGCTTTAGGTTTTTCCCCTGTGGGAATTTCCCCTTTCAGGATATAAAATTGGAAGGATCCAGGATCCTGAATTTGACTGCACATTACTAGGTACAATTGCAGCGTCCTCAGCTATCTCCATTGCTTCATTTTCGTCAATTGCAAGAGACAAAACATAGATGATAGGTATCTTGACATCCTTTGGCATCTTTAGGGATGATCCAAGGTTAGCTAAAGCGTCTGCTTCTGCATTCTCTTCTTTAGGTACCTGTGTCAAACTGAAAAAAGCAATAGACTGGGAGACTGGGGACAAGCCCAAATAAACTGGGGACAAGCCCAAATAGACTGGGGACAAGCCAAAAGAATCTGCCAGTTTCCTGACTATCTCTAAATATTTGATTAGCTTTTCACCTTTGACAGTATATGAACCATTATAATAATTAGTAATTAATAATGAACCTACATACACTTGAATATACCTGATCCTTATATGTTTAGCTAATTGCAAACCTGCTATCAAGGCTTCATATTCTGCCTCATTATTGGTGGTTTGAAATTCACATGCTATAGATTGGGGTATAATGTTCCCCTATGGCGATTTTAGTAGTAAGCCTAGTCCAGTTCCCTTGATATTCGAGGCTCCATCTGTGAAGAGTGTCCAAGGATCCTTGGTCTCCTCAAGTTGTTGCACTGCCAATTCAGCTTCTCTTTGTAGATCACTACTAAAATCAGCCACAAAGTCGGCTAGAGCTTGCGACTTGATGGCAGTTCTAGGTTCATATTTAATGTCATAAGCACTAAGTTTGATAGCCCACTTTGCCATCCTTCCCGACATCTCTGGCTTCCTGAGAACATTCTTAATGGGAAAATTAGTCTTAACCACAATAGTATGAGTCTCAAAATAATGTCTAAGTTTATTGCAAGCCATGATTAAAGCAAGAATAAGTTTCTCTAAATGAGAATACTTGGCCTCAGCATCAAGTAGACTTTTACTTACATAGTATACCGGATGTTGTAGGCCTTCATGATCCTTAACTAGGACCGCACTTACCGCTTTACCTGAAACAATTAAGTATAAGGACAAGGGCTCTCCATTTTCTAGTTCCATCAAAGCCGGTGCTGAGGATAGGTAATCCTTAAGGGCTTGTAGAGCAGCTTCATGCTTCTCAGTCCATTCGAACTTCTTATTCTTCCTCAGAATATCTTAGAAATCCTTGCATCTTTCTAAGGATTTTGAAATGAATCTATTCAAGGCGGCAATTCTTCCTGTTAATCTTTGCACATCCTTGGCATTGGCAGGAGACTTGATTTTCACTAAAGTCTTGATTTGTTCTAGACTTGCTTCAATCCCTCTCTTGGTCACCATGTATCCTAAAATTTTTCCAGCTTTGACTCCAAAATGGCACTTAGACGGGTTCAACTTTATGTTGTATTGGTGGAGGATATTGAATGCTACTTCAAGATCCTTCAGGTGATCCTCGGCTCTATTGGATTTGACCACCATGTCATCTATGTAGATTTCCATTGTGTGTCCAAGCTGCTCCTTGAACATCATGTTCACCAACCTTTGGTATGTTGCACCTGCATTTCTTAAACCAAAGGGCATAGCAATATATGCCGGTGGGTGTCATGAACGCTGTGTCCTCTTGATCAGATGGTTCCATCTGAATTTGCTGAAATCTAGACGAAGCATCCATAAAAGTTAACAACTCATGACCCGTTGTAGCATCCACCAGGAAAGGATCCTTGGGACATGCCTTGTTTAAATCAGTAAAATCGACACATACCCTCCACTTTCCATTTTTCTTTTGAACAATAACCACATTGGCTAACCATTTTGGATATTTGACTTCTCTTATCATACCTGCCTTTAGTAACTTGTCTACCTCGTTTTTTATGATGGCATTTCTTTCAGGGGCAAATTTTTCTCCTTTTTTGGTGTATTGGCCTGAAAGACTTGTCAATAACAAGTTTATGAGTAATGACATCCTTAGATATACCTGTCATGTCTTCATGTTTCCAAGCAAAGGTAGATTTCCTTCTCTTCAGGAAGGATATTAAATCCTGTTCAATATATTCCAGGATCTCGGATCCTATAAAAACTTTGGATTAAGGATCCTCAGGGTCTAACAGAATATCCTTGACGTCCTGTTCTCTAGCCTCCATGACGTCTCTCGGAGGATACTTTAATTGCTATGCTTCCCTGGATTTGGAAGCTGGTTTCATCGAAGAAGTGTAGCAGTTCTTTTCCTCCTGCTGATCACTCTCTATCTTGACTACTCCCCATGGAGTTGGGAGCTTGACACATTGGTGATATGTTGAGGGGACTGCCTTCATGTCATGTGTCCATGGCCTGCCAAGGATAACATTGCAACAAGATAAGCATTCAATAACATAGAATTTCTGAATAGAGTTTACTACCTCTATATAGATCGGTAGTTTGATGTTCCCAATGTATTTTTTGCTTCTCCAGTGAATCCTACGAGCACTGACGATCTTCGCACAATTTCGGATTCAGGAATATTCATTCTTTTGAGGACATCCAATTGGATTATGTTCACAGAGCTTCCTTCATCAATAAGGATCCTGCAAACAAAATGGTTAGAAATAAACAACGTAATGACTAAACCGTCGTGATGAGGATCCTGTATGTCAACGTGGTCATCCTCATCAAAGGATATCACTTTCTGCTGTGTTATAGCGGTCGTTCGAAGAGGTCTCTCTCCATTCTCCATCTTTGTCTCCTTGGTGTGCCTTTAGCTGCAGAAAATGAGGTTCCACAAATATCAGAGCCTCCAGAGATGAAGTTAATGATCTGAGCATTTGCTGGCGGTGGAGGAGCTCTTTCAGGAACTTTTTCAGGATCCTGGATCCTTGACTTCTTCCTTCCGTGCAGCTCCTTCTGGTAACCTTTGCTCAAAAGATAGCCTATTTCCTTCCTTAGTGCTATACATTCATCGGTGAGGTAACCAAAATCCTCATGATAAGCGCATCATTTGGACTTGTCTTCATTGGCTGTGGCCTTCTCATTTTTTCTAGGCCACCTGGCTTTGTCACCTAAATTCTGCAAAGCAATGATTAGTTCAATGTTATAAGCAGAAAAACAATATTCAGAAATATGAGGATAATCTTCATCGTCTTCCTCTTGTTAATCTGCATGAGCATTCTGATTGTCATGCTTGGAGTATTGCTTGGATCGATTATTCTTGTGAAAGGATCCTTGATTCTCATGTTTTGAGGATCCTGACAACCTTTCCTGGATCCTCTTGTCATCCTCTAAACGGATGAACCTTAGGGCCCTGTTCCTTACTTCGTCTAAATTCCTGCAGGGTGTCATAACAAGATCATTATAGAATGGAGAATCTTTCAGTAATCCCATTTTAAAGGATTCCACAGTAGTGGAAATATCTAAACTAGGGATTTCCAAGGATTCTCTACTAAATCTAGTGATGTAATCTCTAAGTGATTCATCGCGACCTTGGCTTATCCTATACAAATCACTAGTTAATCGTTCAAAGGTTCTACTACACGAGAATTGATTATTGAACAAATTAACTAAATGAGACAACGAAGTAATTGAGTATGGAGGAAGACTTAGCAGCCATTTGAGTGATGATCCAGTGAGTGTGGATCCGAAGCCCTTACAAAGGCAGGCTTTCTTTAACCTTTCTGGAATGGGGTTGATCTCCATTCTTTCCCGGTATTGTGCTACATGCTCCTCTGGATCAGTTGTATCATCGTACAGCTTCATGCTGGGGGTTTGAAAGCGTTTTGGTATCTCGTCATTGCTTATGTGAGATGCAAAGCGAGACACTCTATGACTTCCATCCGGGATCTCAGGAATGGGTTTAACCACTCTGGGAACACTGGATATCATATCCTTGAGTTTTTGTAACTCCCCGGCCATAACTTGGTTGATACCTGCGTCCTACATATAAGTAAAGTTAGTATCAAAAGATGTATTGAAATTGTTACCTCCAGATTGATTTGGAACTGGTATCCCAGAAGTATAT
Source organism: Scalesia atractyloides (assembly GCA_947069175.1). Lineage (NCBI taxonomy): Eukaryota > Viridiplantae > Streptophyta > Magnoliopsida > Asterales > Asteraceae > Scalesia > Scalesia atractyloides. The sequence goes on from CAMTDV010000005.1 coordinate 35,193,433, forward strand.
CTAGGGTAAGACATGTCTGGTGCAATGGTAGGACCAGATGAAACAATGGCCTGTATAGGAATGAAATCCCCTTCATGTACTTCGGAACTTCTGAATGGCTGACTCCTTAAGGATCCTTGATCCTGAAATATGTTGGATCCTTGATACATTGGTGCTGACTGCCTTGGAGGTTAATCCATGAATCCTTGAACCTGAGACAAGGATCCTAGATTCTGAAAGTAGGATCCCTGAGCTGGAAACGTCTCCATATATCCTCCCAAACGAAGGAAGGATCCTTGATTCTGAGTTGTCTCTAATGATCCTTGCTGAAGGATAGAGGATCCTTGAGGTTGTGTCATTGCTAGTGATCCTTGTTGAAGGATATAGGATCCTTGGGGTTGAGTCGTGGATCCTTTGGACTGCTGGATTATTGATGATGGAGTAGCAAAATCCAATGCTCTAGGCATGAGTGGAGACTGATTTTCCACTGTCTCATTTGCTTCTTTATTTCATCCATCTCGTGTGTCACACCCCCGCGGAATAAGAGTCGGGGCATAATTGGGTTATCACCAAAGCTCATGATGTTTACTAATATGTTTCATATTTATTAAAATCAAATTACATCTCAAAGTTTCAAGTCAAATTCATACAATACAAGGAAAGGAAAATTAACTAAAACAATCCAAAATCTAAACTGGTTTGTTCTTCTAGGCCGCCCTATATGTTTCTTGCTTCAACTTGATCACCTGTATCATGTGTAAAAATGGGGAGTTTTGGGTCAACAAAAGTTGGCGAGTGAACCTTGTTAAAAACGTTTATTATTGATTCCTTGTTATAATTAATATGGAAAATTGTGCAATAATCATATATGAACAAACGTACGTAAACAAACAATCACAAACACCTTGCATGAGTATATGATATGAATGACAATGTATATGCTGGCAACGTCTCGTTCACGCTCATAGGTAATGGGGAACGGCTCACGCTCATAGGTAATGGGGAGCAGACGGCCTATGATGTAATGTATGTGCGATCAAGGCTCAATCAAACGGAGCCGATCGTATGTTGGCAACGCCTCGTTCACGCTCATAGGTAATGGGGAACGGCTCACGCTCATAGGTAATGGGGAGCGGCGGCCTATGATAATGTATGTACTGAAAATGATAACTTTAATCTAAACATTAACCACACAAACAATAGATATATATTGGTAATACATTTGATCATGAATATGATGAATGCACAAGTGTTTAATTTAAATAAATAATAACGACACATGATACACCCCAAAATGTGATTAAAACGGGGAATTGGTAGAGATGCACTCACATTGGGTGCGTTTGTTTGAAGATGTTGAATGCGCACGAGTTTAGAGGATTGATCGACGAGAGATAACTAACCTAATTAATAACGAAAAGGTACGGTAAGTAAGTGGATTTTATTAACAATTTTAATTGGATTTTTGGATATATTTTTGTGAGTTTAAGGCTCTTTTCTAACTTTAAAAACGTTATTTTTAAGTATTTTTAACTGATTTTTAAATTAAATAAATAAATAAAAATAATAAAAAAATGTTGACTTTTGACCGTTGACCATGACCGTTGACCGTTACTGTTGACCGTTGACCGGTTCGGTCGTTTGTATATGTGCGCTGGGTGAGACTCGAACCCGTGACCTCCCGTATGCGTGCATGCAGCTCTACCAACTGAGCTACGTGTCTAACCCGAAATATTTCTGTTTTTAATTATATTTATATACTATTTAACTTAATCCGAAAATCATTTATTTTTAAAAAGGATTTTAATTGCATTGATCCGGTGCCGTCAACCAGTCTCGAACCCGGGACGTATGAGTTAGTGTTGCACACAGTCCACCGCTGGACTGTGTGTCTAACCTGGTTAATAATCCGGTTTTTATTATACTTAACATGATTCTGTGAGTTATCCCGGTTCGGTTAAAAAGAGCATTTTTATTTAAGAGAGTGAGGTTGGGGCAGGAATCGAACTCGCGACGTGTATGTATTTGTTTGCACACAGTCCACCGCTGGACTGTGTGTCTAACCCGTTCATAATACTGATTTTAATTAATCTTATAACATAACCGGACTTCGTCTTCTTCGCTCAAGAACACAGATAATGATAATTCGACTGTTTCATGTCTAATTCGATTAACAAGCATTATAAGCAATTGAAAGGTAATGAACGGAGAGAGTTTGGGGAAAGGATGTACCGATCAGTGTCTTTCATAGAACTCCGGCAAGGATTCGTCGGCTCTGTTTTGTGAACTCCGGCTGTTAGGATCAATTAACAGTTTGGATGGATTAGATGTGAAATTGAACTACTGAGCAACGATTATCAGTAGATTTAAATGATCATACCGGCTCACAGCGTGATTCTGGAAATTTCAGAAGTTTTCCGGCGAATGCAGAAATTCCGACAACGTCGTCTGGGATTGATTCTGGATGGTGGATTTGTGTTAATAATGGTCTAACAATGGAATGAAGCAGAGAGAGTCGAGGTATTTACCGTGTAGATGTGAGTCTCGGTTTTCCGGCGAAATTCCGGTGATGACAGAAAAATTCCGGCGAGTGAATTTTCGTCGAGAATTGGTGTGATTGTGAGCGAAAAGATTATCAGAGGCTAGAGTGTGTATTTATAGGGAAGAACATCGATGAATTGAGTCTGATTAGCGTCTTGATTCGTTGGTCAAAAATTCTCCGGCGGTTATGACTGATGTTGCGGACTGGACATCGGTTATAACCGATGTAAGAGTTATTATATACGTTAGGTCACAAGAAACCGACAGTAAAAGGCGAAATCGTCGGGTTTTCCGACGACTGCAAATTGGGCGCGTCGGTTGACTGATTTGAAATCGAGATTTGATATTTGAATTAATTGTTTTGATATATTACTAAAGAACACAAGTGGCGGAGTGGTTTGGTGAATGAGAGTTAAGACTTTGGCTGACCCGGCTGACCCGGGTTCGAATCCAGGCAGCCTTGTTTTATTTTTAATTTTCTTATTTTCACTTTTTAGCAATTTTTGTTTTTAAATCCTAATTTGTTTATTAATTATGTATTGTTTAAAATTAAAATTAATCATAAATGAACAACAAAAATTTAAAACTGATTGTTCGATTAATAAACGAAGCGGGTTTTGAAAACCCGTTTTTCGACGGATGTTACATCGTGAAGGATCCTCTGGTTAGTTTTCTCTTGTTGTTCCATGTAGCCTTTCATCTGCAAAATCAAAGTAGAAACATCACTGTTAGTAGTTGTAGATGAAGAAACAACAGAGGTTTTTGATCTTATGAAGACATGTGATGTCTTCTTCTGAGGATTCTCAGCACTCCTCAAGGGTGCAGGGGGAAGAGGAGGCAACGATGCACTAGTCTGGGATGAGGTAGCCGCCGGCATGGCACTTGAAGCTGATTTTCCCTGAGAAGCCATGTGGTTGATGAAAATGAACAGAGATGAGAGAAATGAATGGGATTTTCAAGGTTGAAGCACCGATTGCCCCACGGTGGGTGCCAAACTGTTTTGGTCAAAAATCACAATAAGGATAATGTAACCAAATCTGATTTTGTGAGGTTGAGTGCTTGAATGATGAACAATGAAAAATGAATTGCTTGATGAATGTGAAGATGAACACAACGATTTTTTACGAGGAAAAACCCTTGATCGCTAGCAGATTGCCGGCATAAAAACCTTGGATAGTGAAAACTATCACTATCAACTATATTGCACAAAAAAGATTACAACTTTGATGATATTGAGCTTGGTACAATGAATTCTAGTGTGTGTGTGTTTGAAAGAATGTTTGCGAGTGTGGCAGAAGTGTATTGTGTCGAAAAGTGTGTTCAAAAGTGTGTTCTATCAGCTCAATATCCCCTTATAATTATATAAATATCTAAGCAACAAACTGTCCTACTTTCTAGAAAAATCATGCCCATGTCCACATGACCGTTACTTGGCCACCAAGTAGCATCTTAAAAGGAATATTCCTGCGATATTCCAGCTTGACCTAGCCCACTTCGTCCATTCCTGCATATAAACACAAGAAAACATGGGAAACAATTGTTAGAGTTAAATAAGTAATAAGGATCCTTGATCCTCCGAGTTCCTGCACCATCCGCGAAGGGTAAGTGATCCAGGCAACGCTTCAGGATATAGGATCCATAGTTATAAAAATCTATGCCCTAATACCCACCAAGCTCATAACCTAGTCTATGGTTGGGGGTTTGTGTAGAGGTGATTTCCATCAAGGTTTGTGTTTAAAAACTCATTTTATTTCAGTTATACATGGTACTCGAATGATGAAAGAAAGCACAAGACACCATCTTCCATATGGTGAACTTGTGACTTGTGAAGTGTGAACCAATGGAAGCGTGGGCTTTCCAAACTAAGTTCCACTCCTTCATTTGGTCTTGTGTACGAACAATCAAAGTGATTTACTAGAATCAAAGTACCTTAACCCCGTCTAGACTCCGACACTTAGTTAACTCTTTCTATCTCGGGAATGGCTCACCTGGGTTGAAGTGTATTTGGTCACTTGAGCTTGTAATAGTTAGATTTACATTCTTGTTATTCTTGACCCTCTAAATCATCTCCAAGATGTTTTGCGTAGTGGTGAATCATATAATGAGGTTTTAACCTCCATGCTTGACATTCATGATGCTACATGATAATCTATGATTGGACTTAGTTTTAGGATGTTATTATTATATAAACTATACGTAACTATATAAAATATGGCCGAATTTGTGATGTTAATCAAACCATGATTAACCATCATTAACCTAAGCTATCATATCAAAGATTCTAGAGCTCTTGTTATGATTCCAATGGGCAATTTGAGACCCATGAAACCACTAATTATGGTGTCATAAACAAACTCTTAGAACTTGGATATTACTTTCACTTAAACATACTTTGATATTTGATTTTCAAGTCTGAATCCTTCCATTCATTCCTAACCCCTTGAACTTACACACCTTGTTTACCCTTGTAGGGTGACTCGGTGTTCCAAACTCCAAACCAACCAACTCTTCACGGAATTACTGTTTTGGTAAAAAATTACCGAAGCAATTTAGTGATCAAATTACTTTTGTGAGGTAGTGTGCTATGTAGACTAGATAAAAATGTGTTAACTTGATTAAAAATATAAGCAGGTTCAGGATATAGTTCCAGGATACAGAACTATATCAATTCGTAAAAACAATGCAATAAAGTAAAGGTTGACACATGATATACGAGGAAAGCCCTTGATCAATCTAGATCGCCGGCATAAAACCTCGGGAGCTGACAATCGCCAGCTTCCTTGTTCTTCTTATTGATTAAACAGCAGGATACAACTTCGGGATACTGCTTGGATCAGCTCTAAGTGTTACAATGTTCGAACAATGTGAGTGCAGTGAGTGTTTTCGAGTGTTGCTGTAATCAGAAAGTGAAAGAGTGCATGATGTTGTGTCCCTTACTGCTGATCCAAGTGCCCTTTAAATAGTAAACAAGACTAACTAACTATCCTACATTTTAGGGATCCTTCGAATATTCCCTCTTGACTGTTGAAGACCCTTTCTTCCAGCCTCCAACGTCTTTCTTTCAACCGTCATGATCGAGTCTTCAGGAGGACCAAGCCCTGTGAACGTTGGTACCTTGCATCCAAAGAAAATCATTAGTAACGAGTAGGATACTTCCGTAGGATGTTACCAATATCCTGGTTCAGTATCCTGGTCGCTGTAATCAATATGTAGGGTCAAGATATATCCTCAGGATACGAGTCAGAAAATTCCACCCCTAATAATTGTCCCCAAAAATATATCTGTTGGGATTCTCTAATCCAAACGGATATATTTTTCTTTCTTTGTGCCACTTGATGCTTCTTAATGAGATATAGACGTTGATGTGACATGGTGTAACTTCCCAATATATTTTCACTCCATGCCTATCTATATTGCTCCTATATCTTCTCACTTCTTGTTTGATGGCTAGCCATTCTTCTCAGAATTTCCAGGTATACTTTCTTTCTCTCTTCTTTCTCTGTCTTATCTCTCTCTTCTGCCATGGCCAACCGAACTCACTCTCACACCGGCGATTCTGCCCTGATGTTCATCGAGCAAAACCTGCTCAAAGAGCCAACGAAGGAGGTCTGCTCTTTCGATAATGCCGACATTGCCGCTCTAAGAGCCTCCGGCGCCTTCCCACCGGAATGATTATTCGTCCGTTTGATCGGAGCCTCCGATCATATGTATCTTCTACTGAATGGCTCTGTTTCTTGTACTGCCCTTTTTCTATCGGACTTCGATACCCCTTTTCAGACTTCATCATGCGTTTCTTCTATCTCACTCGTCTAAGTTTTGCCCAAACCATGCCTATGATTTGGAGGGTGCTAGCGGTGTTGGATCGGATCAAAACTCATCATATTCTTGAGCTATGTGTTGAAGACATAGCCATAGCTTACCGTCTGCGATCCCACGATTCCAGCCGCTTCTTACTTTTTTCCACCTCCAAACACCCCCTCATTCTTAAGGCAACCAAAAACGAGGATGAGTAGAAACGAAAGTTCTTTTTCGTTAAAAGAGACTCCATTGAGCACGGTGTCGATTTTCCTGTGGAATGGGAAACTGCTGGTAGGATTTAGGGTTTTGGGAATATCCCCAAACGTATCCTGATCTTACATCCTGAACTGACATCTTTATATCTTTTTGTTGCAGTGAATCTCAAGGAACGGGCCCCTCCATTCGTAGAATCGGAAGAAAGGATCAACACCATCTACCAGCTACCAGAAAGCGAGAGAAGTTTTTCTGTACTCTCCACAAGTTTAAGCCAACATTCAAGCTCCAACATGTCTGGTAAGGATACCTATATTACATATTCCTGCATATGTTCAATCAATTAAGCTATAAAAGTTTATAAGAGTTGAGAGTTTCCACTTTTTGTGCAGACTCAGCCAAGATCCCTGTAGTGTTCGACCTCGAAACAGCTACTCCGGACCTGCTCCGGTGAAGGTAGAGCCAAGTTCAAAACCTTCCACCACGTCTAAGCCGCCTGTCAGTTCCAAGCCTACAGTCACCCCAAGCCTTCTTTAGCAACTAAGGCTCGTGTCTCCAGCTCCCGCAAGAGGAAAGAGACCGACTCCCCGGCCACTTCTGCCGAGGCCTTTTCTTACGAGAACCAGGGGTTCTTTGAGTCCAGTTGCTTGATGACTTCTTTCCTCAATCAGGTAAATATCCTTATCCTGTATCCTGCACATATATGTTGAACAGATATCCTGATTAAGTTATGCTGATACCTGCGTTTCTAATTGTAGGGTCTTGGCCGCCTGACAAGTCTCTATGAGGAAGCCTGTGGGACCGCTAAGATGCTGGAGGCCTAACTAAAGAAGGCTGAGATCACCATTGTGGATCAAGGGAAGATAGCCGCCGCCAAGTCTCAACATCACGAGGACAAATACAAGGCTGTGACTCAGGAAGCTAAAGTCGCCATCCAAAAGGCTAATCAGGATGCCCAGGCCAAGGTGGATGCGGCTCAACTTCAGCACGAGCAGGATATGCACTCCTATCGGGAAGGCCTCAAAGGTTCTGTTGTGATTTCCCTCCTCTAAGCCAGACTGAAGATGGTGTATGAAGCCAGAGTTGCGGGCTTCGAATGCCCTGCATGGAACATCGACGCTTGGGAGGCGAAGCTAAAGGATCTAGGAGATAAACTTGTGGAGTGCCCTGCTAAACCTGTGGTCGAGGAGCCTTCGAAAGCGGTAGAGGCTCCCAAGGATTCTGAGGCTGATGCTGGTGGTCAAGGTGCTGATGCTGGTGGTGAGGATGTGGTTGATGATAATGCCAAGGATACTGCTGAAGGTGCTGCAGCATAATGGCAGTGAAGTGGGCGATGATGGATATTTGATGCCTAGGCCGGAGCCTACTTTTTTTTAAATTTGATGGTCTGTAATCCAAAACAATTTTACTGTAATCCAAAACAATTTTACTTTTCCTGCACTTGAACAATTTATATTTCCTGCACTTTAAACTTTAGTACTTTGTGATGACTAGAGGTGGAGGGATCCTGAGTTTCAGACGAAGCCCTTAGTCATCAATGTTCATATGCTTTAGTACTTATCACACTCCTTGGTGGATGGGTCTTGGTTTAAGACGAAACCAGGAGTGTGACATTTTGGTTTGCTAATAATAGACCAACCTTTTGACCTTATCTATTGTAGTTATATTTTCATTCTGAAAGACATGTTTTAAATATCCTGGTCAGGATACTGATGAAATGTTTAATATTTTTATCATCCTTAATCATTTTGATTAAAGATGATCTTATGAAAGAACTTAGATTGTTTAGATAAGGCTTTCAAAACTTGAAAAATAAAAAACCATACCAGAAACACTTAGGTGATAATTTCCAACTTCAATCTTCAAACCGTTTGCAATGTCCCCGGCATGGATGTCCCCTGTCTGTGCATAATATTGCGTCAGTGCATGACATACCTCTGGATCTTGTCAAAAACTATAGTTTCACTGGGGATAAACCCTTAGTATCCTGGGGATAAACCCTTGTTTTCGTGCGCTACAGGCGGGAGTGTATAAACTCCAAGACTTAGAAAGGTGAAAACCTTTAAACCTTAGAGAGTATGAAAATACCCTTTCGCGAGAGAGGGTGATCAATCCTCATATACCTTAAGGATCCAGGATATAGCCAATAATAACGAAATTGTCAGCCACTGTTACATGAACTAGTCCCGCTATCTTGAACTATACCCGGATACTTGCACTCAAGGCGTGGTGTTTAATCCCAATTCGGGAGAAAGGTGAATACCTTTAAACCTGTGAAGGGGTCTGAATCCCTTAATTGTGAGAGAGGTGGCAAATCCTCTAGTCTTTCGATCCGTCTTGAGTACATATCTTGGAGTAATATACTGAAAAGTATCCTACAAAACACCTTTAAACTAAGGTGGGCGTTAGGTTAGCTAGCACCCCTCCGATGCTTAATTCAGTATTAGGTTTCAAAGAATATTAAATTAAACATAGTTAAAAGAGAAAGTAAATCTGAAACTCACTTGAAATAAGCCTTAAGATGTACAGCATTCCAGGATCTTGGTATCATATCTCCTTCATGGTTTTGAGCCGGTATGCTCCTTTTCCTGATTCCGACTCAATTTCGTATGGTCCTTCCCATTTTGGAGCCAGCTTCCCATCAGCAGGATTAGTCTTATTCTGAAATGCTTTTCTCAATACCCAATCTCCAACTTGGAATCTCCTAGTTCTTAAATTCTTGTTGTATGACTTTGCTCTCCTTTGTTGATATGCCGCCATCCTTAGCTTTGCTACATCTCTAGTTTCATCAACAGTATCCAGTTCTTGACATAGGGTCTCAGGATTCGCTTCAGGATCCCGTAGGCTTGACCTAGCTGTGGGTATCACCATTTCTGTTGGAATCACTGCTTTTGCCCCAAATACCAAAGAAAATGGGGTTTGCCCAGTAGCATTCTTCACAGTTGTTCTATCATCCCATAGGACAAATGGTAATTCTTCTGCCCATTTTCCTTTCTTAGCACCTAATCTCTTCTTCAAGTTATTGACAATTATCTTGTTCGAGGATTCTGCCTGTCCATCAGCTTGAGGATGCACCGGTGTTGACTTGATCATCTTAATTCCCCAACTTTTGCAAAAATCAGTAGTCCTTTTGCTAATAAATTGGGAACCATTGTCGCAGATTATCTCGGCCGGTATCCCAAACCTTGTCAGGATATTCCTCTTGATAAAAGACACCACTTCCTGATCCCTAACTTGGACAAATGCTTCTGCTTCAACCCACTTGGAGAAATAATCTAGCATTGCTAGCATGAAAATCTTTCTGCCAGGAGCCTTTGGAAGCTTTCCCACTATATCCATCCCCCACTTCATAAATGGCCAAGGAGATATGATAGGATATAATGGTTCTGCAGGCTGATGTAGTATATTGCTATGTCTCTGAGATGCATCACATCTTCGAGCATATTCTGCAGCGTCCTTCCTCATGGTCGGCCAGTAGTATCCTGTTCTCAATACCTTAGAGAATAAAGATCTGCCCCCAGTATGGTTGCCACAATCTCCTTCGTGTATATCCTGAAGTACCTCGGTTTCAGGATCTTCCAAGCACCTCAGATATGGACCTGCAAGGGATTTCTTATACAAAACATCATTTATTATAGTAAAGCGGGATACCTTCATTCTGAAAGCCTTGGGATTTTCGTCCTTTGGGACATCTCCTTTTTCAAGGTACTTCATAGTTGGAGTCATCCAAGATTCAGGATCCTTATCAGGATATGCTTCACCAGGATCCTGAACAGTTGTTACCTCCTTATCCTGAAACTTCAAGAGTTTCGTCACAGGATACAGGATATGTAATATTGGTATCTGAGTTCCTTCCAGTATCCTGACAGTAGATCCTAGATTTGCTAGAGCGTCGGCCTCAGCATTTTCCTCTCTTGGTACCTGTTCAAGTGTAAAATTTTCGAAGTATCCTGCTAATTTTTTAACAATTTCAAGATATTCAGCTAACTTTTCACCTTTGACTGTATAAGATCCATTGAAATGGTTAGTAATCAACAGGGAGTCAACATACACTTGCAAACACTTAACGTTCATATTCTTAGCCAATTCTAATCCTGCTATCAGGGCTTCATATTCTGCTTCATTATTAGTAGCAGGAAATTCACATCTAATAGCTTGGGGTAATATGTCCCCTTGTGGCGATTTTAGTAGTATTCCTAATCCTACACCTCTTATATTAGATGCACCATCTCGTACACAATTTCCAACATCCTGAATCCCCACCTAGTTGTTGTACTTCTAGGTCAGCTTCATTTTGAATATCACTACTAAAATCTGCCACAAAGTCTGCTAGGGCCTGAGACTTTATATCATTTCTAGGTTCATATACTAGATCATAAGCACTTAGTTAAACAGACCATTTAGCCATTCTACCAGACATTTCTGGTTTCCTAAGCACATTTTTAACAGGGTGAAGGTCCGTGATCAGGCGGTTCTAGACGGAAGTTAATGCGTAAACGTAAACCGATTCGGTAGAATGTTATTAAGAATGGAGCAGAAGTAGAATACAGCGGAAGTCTTCATTCATACCGAAAGAGTATACATCTTTAAGTCCAGCTGCCGGAGTTCCTGGAGAGAATCCGACAGCACCTCCCTGTAGGGATGCCAAAAATTTAAACTACAAATGAACACACACATATATAGGGAGACAAGTTCGCCCGGATGTGCTATTGTCAAGTTCGGGCGAACTTGACTAAAGGCACATCAAGTTCGAGCGAACTTGACCAATACAGGTCAAGTTCGGGCGAACTTGTTCCCTTTTACACTGTAATCTCCGTATTTCGGTCGTGTGTTCAATTCTAACCTATACAATATTCAACACACGCTCAATCTAGCCTATTCGACGAACACAATAGTGCATCAACACAAGGTAATTGGTTTTAACACGAATCCTATGTGTTTCAAAGTAATGTCTAAGTTTAGTTAATGCCATGACTAGAGCTAATATTAGTTTTTTCTAAATGTGAGTATCTGGTTTCAGCATCTAATAAGCTTTTACTAACATAATAAACAGGATATTGCTGACCTTCGTGATCCTTTACCAAAACAACACTTACTGCATTCACTGATACTGCAAGATATAGGGATAAGGGTTCACCATCCTCAGGCTTCATCAACAGAGGTGCACTTGAAAGATATTGCTTCAACTTTTGCAAGGCAGCTTCATGTCTTTCACCCCATTCAAACTTTTTGTTTTTCTTCAGGATATCATAGAATTTCTTGCATTTTTCTAAGGATCTTGATATGAATCTGTTTAATGCCGCTACTCTTCCTGTTAGCCTTTGAACATCCTTCATATTGGATGGTGATTTGAGAACTAGGACAAATTTAATATGTTCTGGACTTGCTTCTATTCCCCTCTATGTCACCATATATCCTAGAAATTTTCCTGCCCCCACTCTGAAGTGACACTTAGCAGGATTCAGCTTCATATTATACTGGTCCAGGATATTGAAAGCACATTCAAGATCCTGAAGATGATCCTTAGCTTTCTTGGATTTTACCACCATATCGTCAATATACACCTCCATTGTGTCCCCCAGTTTGTCTTTGAACATCATATTGACTAACCTTTGGTATGTTGCACCTGCATTTTTTAAACCAAAAGGCATGGCAGTATAACAGTATATACCGGTAGGTGTCATGAATGTTGTATCTTCCTGATCAGATGGCTCCATTTGGATCTGTTGAAATCCTGAAGATGCATCCATAAAGGTCAGCATTTCATGGCCGGCAGTCGCATCTACCATCGAATCTATGTGAGGTAATGGGAATGGATCTTTAGGACAGGCTTTATTGAGGTCTGTGAAGTCTACACAAACTCTCCATTTTCCATTCTTCTTTTGAACCACTACTACGTTTGCTAGCCACTTAGGGAACTTGACTTCCCTAATCATCCTAGACTTCAATAATCTTTCAACCTCCTCTTGTATAATCGCATTTCTTTCAGGAGCAAATTTCCTCCTCTTTTGCTGAATTGGCTTGAAAGACCTGTCAATTCTAAGTTTATGAGTTATAATATCTTTCGATATACCTGTCATGTCCTCATGTTTCCATGCAAACGTGGACATCTTGCATTTCAAAAAGTTAGTAAGTTGACTCTCAATATCCTGAGGGATGTTGGTCCTTACAAGCACCGAGATATCAGGATTATCCTGATCCAGGATAACTCTTTTAACATCCTCCTCAGAAGTTTCCACAATATCCTGGGCTTGTATCTTTAATTGCTATCCTGCCCTGGATTTTGTTGACGCCTTCATCGAGGAGGTATAGCATTCCTTTGCTTCTTGCTGATCGCTTTCCACCTTGACTACCTCCTAAGGAGTAGGAATCTTGACACATTGATGATAAGTGGAAGGCATGGCTTTCATATCATGAATCTATGGCCTGCCTAATATAATATTGTAACAGGATAATGAATCCATAACACAAAATCGCTGCATAGAATTTACTCCCTCAACGTAGACAGGTAGCTTTATCTCTCCAACAGTGTTCTTTGCTTCTCCACTGAACCCTACAAGTGCGGTGGATTTCGAGGTTATCTCCATTTCTGGGATGTTCATCCTTTTCAGGGTTTCTAACCGGATGATGTTGACCGAGCTCCCATTGTCCACCAATATCCTGTGTACAAAATGGTTAGCGATATATAAGGTAATAACCAAACCATCATGGTGAGGATCCTATCGAACGTTATGACTTTGTCATTCGTAAGCATCGTCATCCTCATTGGCTTATCCCCTCTTTCTGCCTTTGCCTCTTTGGCATGCCTTTTAGCGGCAGAATAAGAGGTCCCACATATATCGGATCCTCCAGATATGAAATTGATTATTTTGGCATCTGAGGGAGGCGATGCTGCTCGTTCAGGATCCTTGTCAGTATCCTGTCCCTTATTCTTCTTCCTGCCGATAAGATCTTTCAAGTAGCCTTTGCTTAGGATATAGCTTAACTCCTTTCTGAGGGCTATGCAATCTTCTGTTACATGTCCAAAATCTTCATGGAAGGCGCACCACTTGGATTTATCCTTCCAATCAGCCTTTTGTTGGTTCTTCCTAGGCCACCTTGATTTATCTCCTAACCCCTGCATGGCATATATTAGTTCAGGAGTATTAACAGAAAAACAGTACTCAGATAACTCAGGATACTCCTCAGGATCTTCGTCCTCAACAGCATTCACTTTTTTGTTTTCATTCCTACCATATGGCTTAGAGTGATATGGCTTGTACGAGGATTCTGAATTCCTGTTAGTTGATTCATATGTTGAGGATGAAGTCATCTTCTCTTGCATTTTCTTGTCATCATCAAGCCTGATATATCTCAGGGTCCTGTTTCGAGCTTCATCCAGATTCCTGCAAGGATTCATCACAAGATCCTGATAAAATTGGGAATCCTTCTATAATCCCATCTTGAATGCTTATACTGCCGTAGCAACATCAAGGTTTGGGATATCCAGGGATTCCCTACTAAATTTGTTCACGTAATCCCTAAGGGATTCTTGAGGTCCCTGTGTTATCCTGTAGAGGTCACTTGTTAGTTTTTCAAAGCTTCTACTACAAGAAAATTGATTGTTAAACAAATTAACCAAATGAGAAAATGATGTAATTGAATGAGGTGGAACACTTAAGAGCCACTTCAAGGCTGATCCTGTCAGAGTAGAGCCCTTGCAGAGACATGCTTCTTTAAGATCCGGTGGAATAGGATTCACTTCCATCCTCTCCCTATACTGGGCAATATACTCTTCAGGATCCGTTGTCCCATCATAAAGCTTCATGTTGGGAGTTTGGAATCTCTTTGGGATTTCAGCATCATAAATGTGGCGAATGAAGCGGGATACGTTGTGACTATCCTTGGACACTTCCGGTATGGGCTGCACTACCCCAGGTACACTTGATATCATATCCTTCAACTTCTGAAGCTCTCTAGAGAGTGCTGAGGTTACACTTGTATCCTGCGAAGATCCAACATTGTTAGTAGCAAAAGTATTAACATTATTAGATAAGTTACCAGCCTGTTGATTCTGGCCATATCCTGGAACATATCCTGGATCCCTGACAGTTGACATCCTGACTGATGAGGGGATCTCTTGGATATTGCTCCGGGAGTGACTCGGCATAATGTTGCCCTGATTATCCTCAGTGTATACTGCCGAACTAAAGTTCAGCATCTTGGGTTGTAAGGGAGTGACAATATCCTCAACAGGTTTCCTGGGGTTGGATTTTAAAAGTTGTATTTCTCTATCAGCATCTGGTTAGTTTCCTGCTGTTGCTTCATTTGACCCTGTATACTATCAAACAAAGACAAAATTTCGTCGTTAGAAGCAAAAACAGGAGTTCTCCCTGAAACTCCAGATCTGGAGATATTTTGAGCAGTAGTTGTGTCTCGAGCTGCTTGGCTTTCATTCCTCCTTTGGGAAGTCTGGGCTGGTGGAGGTGGAAGAGGTAATGAACCAGTTACAGCAGAGGTTGATGCGGGCACCGAAGAAGAACTCAAACCTGACTGAGAAGCCATCAAAAATAACCTCGCGAAAAGATTAGAGAATAAAAAACCAATTAGTGATTTTAGAAAACTTTTGATTAGAAATAGCACCACTTGCCCCACGGTGGGCGCCAAATTGTTTTGGTCAAAATTACCGAAGCAATTTAGTGATCAAATTAGTTTTGTGAGGTAGTGTGCTATATAGACTAGATAAAAATGTGTTAACTTGATTAAAAATATAAGCAGTTTCAGGATATAGTTCCAGGATACAAAACTATATCAATTCGTAAAAACAATGTAATAAAGTAAAGGTTGACACGTGATATACGAGGAAAGCCCTTGATCAATCTAGATCGCCGGCATAAAACCTGGGGAGCTGACAATCGCCAGCTGCCTTGTTCTTCTTATTGATCAAACAGCAGGACACAACTTCAGGATACTGCTTGGATCAGCTCTAAGTGTTACAATGTTCGAACCATGTGAGTGCAGTGAGTGTTTTCGAGTGTTGCTGTAATCAGAAAGTGAAAGAGTGCGAGATGCTGTGTCCCTTACTGCTGACCCAAGTTCCATTTAAATAGTAAACAAGACTAACTAACTATCCTACCTTTTAGGGATCCTTCGAATATTCCCTCTTGACCATTGTAGACCTTTTCTTCCAGCCTCCAACGTCTTTCTTTCAACCTTCATGACCGAGTCTTCAGGAGGACCAAGCCCTGTGAACGTTGGTACCTTGAATCCAAAGAAAATCATTAGTAATGAGTAGGATACTCCCGCATAATGTTACCAATATCCTGGTTCAGTATCCTGGTCGCTGTAATCAATATGTAGGGTCAAGATATATCCTCATGATAGGAGTCAGAAAATTCCACCCTTAACAATTACCAAGTGGAAGCTTGCAAAATCGTGAGTACACTTGACCCATTTTCAACTTTTAAACAATTTAGGTTGTAACATGTTAACTTACAAAATACACAAATACACACAACATACTTTATACACTCAATCCGTTATACATGCTTATTGTTATGCTTAGGTTCATTCTAGATACATACATGCTTTTGTCATTAACTTAGCTAGCCCAACTTCACATATATAGCGCTATAGGAGTAGCACGCCGCCCGTCGGGGTATTGTTAAGCTCATTCTTTTATTCGTAATTTAGTCTCATTACTTTTGTGGCGAGGGACACTTAATTCTTTTGGACACTTGCGTTTGACAATAGTATTGCATGCTAGTTTACCTTGTATACATTGCCATGTGGATTCGAGTAAATACTTTTTATACTTATGCTACGTAATCCAAAACTTGTGTACTCGCCTTTGCTTTTGCATTGTACTTTATTTTAAACATGTTACAGGTTGAGGATTGATGTCATGATGAATCTAGTAGTGATGACTAGAAACCTGCTCAAGATACTAGATTTAAATTTTGATTTGTTATGTTATAGTTGTTATGTTTAGTTATTTCCATGTTGTACTTGAACCTTCCTTGTTGTATTGATAATCTATGTTTATCTTCATTCGGTTTTGATTTAACTATTGTCGTAAATAGTGTTATGTCTTGAGCAATCTATTTCGTCTCACTCTGATGTTTCCGCCGTCGGTTGGGGTGTGACACTTCGGTTGCCTCTATACACCATCACATCGTTTCATTGAAAGGCACATGTTTGATTCAGGAAAAAAATGGTTCAATAACCACATCCAATTGACGCGCAACTTTAAAACAATTTATATATTTAAAGGCGTGAGCATTGTCGGACAAAGCAGACTTAACTCCTCATACCGATCAGTATAGGCACGGTGTTCTCCACTGTCCTGTTTCAGGTCATGGAACTCGTTTTCAAGCGCCTTCTGCTCGTGACGAGGGCATAACTCTTTCATCATAAGAGCTCTGAGTTCTTCCCATGTCTGACCCATGGAAACATCTGCACCCCGATCTCTCACCACCACATTCCACCACATGAGTGCCCTCTTTTGGAACATGCTTGAAACAAACTCGACTTTGTGCTAATTCAGACATTGGACATGGCGGAATGTACTCTCAAGACTCTCGAACTACTGTAGGAGCCCAGTTGCTCCCTCAGAACCACTAAACTTGAGCGGTTTAGCCGAATTAAACTGTTTGTAATTACACGGAGCAGGTGCATTATTGTTGGCTTGGTTTATCTGAGTCATGAGATTTGGTAGCACAGTAGCAATCTGATGAGCTATCATGGCTGCCATTTCGGTGTCCGGATTTGCGTTTTGACGAGGAGGCATTCTAAAAGAGAGGAAAAATATAAGAGAAAACGTGTGAGATGATATTGGATAATCAAAATGAGATGTTAAAATATTGACGAAACATAAGGATGGTGGTCATTCGTTCATTACTTAAAACAAACAAACATGACACAGTGACGAATCAAAGTAAATGGGTCTTTATAATGTATCACGAAGACATGCTTTAGCCTATAAGTGGACACTCACCCCGAGAGTTCCCAGGTAAGAGTGACTGGTCCGCTAATGCAGATTTGAACGAACACTCTAGCCTTAGACAAAAAACTCAGGTACAGGCATCCACCCTTCCAGATTTCACGTGTTCACATTATTAAAACCCAAACTTTGACGAGATTTTGAAAACATCGAAGGCTTAAAGTGCCGATGATTTGTTTTTGGCTTTTAAGAATTAATTATGCTTTGTTTTTGGTAGTCACCTAAGGATAGGTATTGTTTTAAGATCTAAACAAAATATAACTTGTGTTAGGGTCCTAGGAAGGTTATAGTCTAGGTCAAAATATTACTAATAACCTAATTCCCTATAACCATGAGCTCTGATACCAATCTTTCTGTCACACCCCGACCACGAAAACAACAAACTATGGCGGAAACGTCAGGGAGTAACGTAATAGAACTATTGTTTCACAAGCATGGTAGTTAAAGTTTTGTATTATTGAATTTAATTGTTTACATTGTCTTGGATTAAACTAGAAAAACATAACATAAATTAAACTTCTCTTTCATGATTTTAAGTCACCAAGGCCCAAGTCCGCCCTGAGTGTAGTATGCTCAACATCAAACATTCGCTCCTGAAACATATGTGAAAGCAAATACGTCAGCATAAAAATGCCTGTGAGTAACATAGGTTTTGAGTTAAAGATTCATGTCTTTGGATGTTAAAAGAAATTTTAACTAAAAAGTAGCGATGAACCTTTACAAAGATGTCTTCTTTTTATAAAATCATATGAAAATCAAATGATTTGAAAGAAATGATGCATGGTTAAGTGAATAGCCAAATGAAAATAACTTGTATAAAATATGATATGTCTTGTATAAAAGTTGTGTTTTGTGTAAAAGATGTCATGTCTTGTTTTTGTTCGAAGTGACTTAGATAACGCTACGATGTGTTTTGATGTATTGTAAAATACATCGTTTATTCGTGTATAGTTTGTACAATATTTATTAGTTTTAGTTTCATTTTCCGTAGAATAGTTAGTCTTTTGATCCAACTGCGTTTTGCAGGTCGTACGAGCTTAAAGTAGCTGAAAAGCGTGATAATTGAGTAGAAATACGAATTGGTAAAGTCCTGGAACGAATTGGAGAGCTTGGGAGCTGAAATGAACTAAATTCTGGAAAAAATGCCTTCTGGCGGGCCGCGACTAACTGGGCTAATGCTTCTCGCCACCCGCGAGAAGCTTATATAGTGATGACGTCACTTAGACGGTCGCGGGGCGCGACTGGATGGCCAGAACCCTCTCGCGGCCAGCGAGAGGGTGTATCTGCGGATGATTTCGAATTCAGCTTAGATTTGGGGATATAAAATCAATTTTATCATAATGAAACCCTAATTACGAATTCGGAGAG
This sequence comes from Scalesia atractyloides, assembly GCA_947069175.1. NCBI lineage: Eukaryota > Viridiplantae > Streptophyta > Magnoliopsida > Asterales > Asteraceae > Scalesia > Scalesia atractyloides. The sequence continues at coordinate 35,212,313 of CAMTDV010000005.1, forward strand.
AACTTGGGCGAACTTGGAGCATTCTTGGAGTGATTCGTAGTAGCTGAGGCATTCGGCTGAAGATAAATCAAGTGTAGCAACTTCGGGTCGTCATTCTGTCGTCCGGGTGTTCTCGTTTGTGCTATCTGATCTTTTTTATGCTTTGCATACTTGAACTACTCTGTTTTCAATGTTTTCCATGACTTTGATTGGCTAATTTTTATAGACTACCTAGATTGGACGAATGATTATGTTAAAGTATTGATTTTTATGTGATTTATGGATGCTATGGATTGTTAATAAGTTTGTAAGCGACTTGGTCTTTTGTTTAGATGCATATGCATGCTTGATAGTATTTGTTGGTTATTTGTCACTTCGCTTGATTCTTGGTGACGGTCTTTATCAGATAATAGAGTCTTGCTAGATTTAAGGTTTTGGTGAGTGTCTATATCATATAATAAATCTTTAATCTTTGGGGTTAAATTACGTAACAAACCTTAGGAGTGATATTCGATTAACTCATAAAGTCAAGTGTTCTGCTAATCATCAATAGTTGTAAGGTGCGAGATTATTGCTAGGTCTAAGTCATTAAACTGTAAGGTAGGATATTCCCTAGGGAGTAACCCATTGGCTATTGCCTAGTAAGTCTAACCGAAAGTCCAGGTCTACTTTTGATTCAGATCCTGTGAAGGAGTGGGTCTTGCAAGGTACTTCCATAAACCCATTAGAGGTCCTGTGAGGGAGTCTAATAACCGGTATTCTTAACAACCTTTAGGGTGTCATTGTATGCTCTTGAGAAGGGTCAGGGGTCCTTTAGATATTCCGAAAGGTGAGAATTTTATGTTCCCGGTTCCATAGTTGACAACTTCTAATAAAAAAATCATTACTTGAAGCAATCAAGATTCCAGTCTAGGTAGTGTTTTCTCACCATCAGAGGTTAAGTCCAAAGTAATTCGTTTAGTTAACTTAGTTAATCTTAGTTAGTTTTTTGTTAATTGCATTCTTAGGAATTTGTTAGAACCCCCCCCCCCCCATCAAACAACATCACCTTAGTCCGTGTCTGTCAGAGTCTAAATAAAGTAGTTAATTCAATCAGAAGAGTTTCATGGGTTCGATATCCGGACTTGCTTTAGCTATACTAGAGTCGATCGGTACACTTGCCGGTTAGTAGTTTAGTTCATTTTAGTGAGTCTAGAGTATTACTTTGAGTCTAGATTTAGGTTAATTTTAGTTGTTTTTATTAAACTACTTTTAGCACATCAAGTTTTTGGCGCCGTTGCCGGGGACTCTTGGCGATTGCGTTAATTACTTTGTTTTGACTTTCTTTTATCATACGTGCTATTTGTCGTGTTTGAGTCGTAGGAGTCTAATATAATACCGTTCTTTTTTTGTTTGTATCAAGTAGTTTATAGAGTCTTCTTACTTGTTTGTTTTTGGTTTTTCATTGGATGCCCCATACACGTTCGCAAGGTCCTCCGCCGAAGCCACCTACGGACAAGTCATCCTTCTCGTCCTCTTCGTTCAAGGTTAGTACTCCATTACCATCATCTTCCACCCATTCTGACTCTAGACCCCAATCTAAACTATCAAACTTTGACTTCACTCCGAAGTCGTCCCTGCAAAACTCCCCACCACCCTCCCGTCCCCAAAGCCCACCACCCTCCCGTCCCCAAAGCCCACCACCCGTTGTCCAAATGGCCAACCGAACCGTTTACCAACAAGCAAACACCGGCTTCACCGGTGCTCGCTCACCCATCCGCCTACCCGAAATCACCAACGAAAAGTCTTGGCAAATCCCATCCTATATCATGACCGCTATTACCAAATCTTGTCAATTTCACGGTCGTGATAATGAGGACGCGCCGGCTCACATCAACGGCATCACTCGTCTCTGCGGCACTTTCTCCATTGAAGGTGTCAGCGCTGATGCGCGTTATTTACAGGTCTTCCCATTCTCACTTGCTGGCCGCGCAGCCGTCTGGTTTGATTCGCAGCCATCAGGTTCTTTCACTACTTGGGCCGGGTTATGAGATGCCTTCTTAGCTAAATATTACCCACCCGCCAAGGCATCCCGTATACGCGATCAGATTCATTCGTTCCGAATGGACCCTGATGAGCCATACCACCTGGCATGGGAAAGGTTCCAAACCCTACTCGCTCGTTGTTCACAGCATGGCTTGTCAGATTGGGCACTTGTAGAAAAGTTTTACAACGGTCTCACCCCAGAGATCCGGGCCCGGTTTGAAACTTCAGCTGGAGGACAACTCATGGGAAAGAAATCGACAGCTGAGTGTAATGATCTGTTTGAGAGTTTTGCCCATTCCGAAATGGACTATAGCACCACCGGCAGGAATTCCATCCCTGTTACTAGTACCTCTTCGACTGCTCGAGGGGTGAACCAAGTTGGATTGGACTCAACGGTGGCTGCTGCACTAGATCGGATGGAGAAAACTTTCACTAAGGAGCTTTATGAGATTAAGAAAAAGGTCGATAGGTGTGAGCTTTGTCGAGGGGTCATGATACCGTACATTGTCCCACCATTACGTTAGAGCATGTAGAGTTCATAGCCGGTCAGAATAGGGGTCAGTTTAACAATAATTCAAATTATAACCCTAACTGGTGAAACAACAATAATAATAACTTCCGCTCTTCCGGTAATCCTCCTGGTTTCTCATCTGGTCAGTATCAAAACAGGGGGTAGGGTTTGTTCACTAGTCAGGTTCTAATCAACAGGGGCAGTTTAGTCATTTGGGGTCGAATCAGGAGGGTCGGAGCAGTGAAAAGGCCTCAGATATTAGTAGGATCAAGGAGATGTTCGCTTGAATCATGGTTAAGGATCAAGCCACTCAGAAAGCCTTAAATGATCTTAATGGTTTCGTGAAAAGTCAAGAAAACTTAAATAAAAATCAAGAACTTCACGCTAAAAACCAACAGGCGGCTCTCTTAGATCTTCAAAGACAATTAGGTGGTATTTCCAAACAGTTGCAAGAATACCCTTCCGGCCAGTTCTCAGGTAACACTTACCAGAATCCGGCCAATCATTCGGCCAAGGCCATCACTACTAGGAGCGGTAGGAATCTAGGAGAGGTAGTTAGGGAGAGTGTAGAAGTAGAGAGTGAGGAGGAGGTAGAAGAGGAGATAGAGATGGAAGCTTCCGGTAAGGTGCACGATAGGCTAGTCCCAGCAAGTACTGCACAAATCAAGGAGTTTCAGGTAGAAAAGAGAGTAGAGAAACAGCCAGTAGGAGTCAAGCCATCCCCTTTGGTTGATCATTCGCGTGTTCCGTACCCCGCTCGTCTCAAGCATCAGAAATATGCTAGGGAATACGGGCACTTCTTAGAGATGTTTAAGCAATTAAAGATAAATCTTCCGTTCATCGAGGCCTTGCAATCCATGCCTAAGTATGCGAAATTCCTCAAAGATCTTCTCAAGCGGAAAGATAGGCTAGGTGAGTTGTCGAACATTCCATTGACCGGCGGTTGTTCGGCGGTAGTTTTGAACAAGCTACTGGAGAAACTAACCGATCGGGCACCTTCACCATTCCATGCTTTTTTGGGGGCGCCGTTGCTCCCGCTCATGCCCTAGCCGATTTAGGAGCTAGCATCAATTTGATGTCATTTACACTTTACGAGCGCTTAGGTCTAGGAGAGCTTACACCCACACGTATGTCATTATCGTTGGCCGATCGTTTGGTCAAGTATCCTAGGGGTATCATCGAGAATCTCTTAGTCAAGGTCGATAAGTTCGTCTTTCCGGTTGATTTTGTTGTCCTCGACATGGAGGCCGACGAAAAGGTTCCAATCATTCTAGGTCGTCCCTTCCTTCGAACCGCCAAGGCAATAATTGATGTCTACGATGGTAAGATCTCCCTTCGTGTGGGTGACAAGATTGTCACATTCGAGATAGATAGAGCCATGCAACACCCTAGTGGTAGTGACGATCATAGCGGTCCGTGTCATTCCGTCTACTTTTCAGATTCCTTCATGTCATGTGTGGATCAGTGTGTTAGTTACATTAGTGGGAGTGATCTAGTGGGTGGAGATGAGATTGAGTTCGAAAGTGAGGATGAGGAAGTTGGGAACGATCCGGAGTGGATTCCGGAAACTTTAGAGTTGTGTGAGGTTAGGGAAGAGGTAGAGAGTAAACCCTTAGAGTCGGCACCTTTAGAGCTTAAGCTTCTTCCTTCCCATCTAGGGTATGCTTTCTTAGGAGAGGAGTCTAGTTTGCCCGTCATCATCTCTTCTAAGTTGACGGAGGAGGAGAAGGGTAGGTTAGTTGAGGTGCTACGGGAGCACAAAGATGCCATAGCTTGGAGATTGTCCGATATCAAGGGGATTAGCCCCACGTTTTGCACACACCGAATTCTCATGGAAGACGAATTCAAACCGGTAGTGCAGCCTCAAAGGCGTCTAAACCCTAACATGAAAGAGGTGGTTAGGAAGGAGGTGATTAAGTTGATGGAGGCCGGGCTAATATATCCTATATCCAATTCCTCGTGGGTTAGTCCCACTCAAGTATCCCTAAGAAGGGTGGGATGACTGTTGTCATGAATGAGAAAAACGAGCTTATTCCTTCCCGTACGGTCACCGGTTGGCGTGTGTGTATCGACTACTTCAAGCTAAATTACGCCACCTAGAAGGATCACTTTCCTCTCCCGTTCACCGATCAAATGCTCGAGCGTCTCGCGGGTGGTCAATTCTATTGTTTTCTAGATGGTTTTTCCGGGTACTTCGAAATCCCAATCGCCCCGGAGGAGCAAGAGAAAACCACGTTTACATGTCCTTATGGCACATATGCGTACCGACGCATGCCCTTCGGATTATGTAATGCACCAGCTAGGTTTCAGCGGTGCATGGTCGCGATCTTTCAAGACATGGTTGAGAGTACAATGGAGGTCTTTATGGATGATTTCTCAGTCTACGGTGATTCCTTTGACCATTCTCTAGGTAATTTAGAGCAGATGATGAAAAGGTGCATAGAAACAAAGTTGATGTTTAATTGGGAGAAGCGTCACTTTATGGTGACGGAAGGGATTGTGTTGGGACACAAAATCTCGAGAGTAGGGATAGAGGTCGATAGGGCCAAGATAGATACTATTAGCCGATTACCCCCACCCACCAATGTTAAATCGATTCGGAGTTTTCTTGGTCACGCGGGTTTCTATAGGCGTTTCATTAAGGATTTCTCTAAGATCACACGCCCCATGACCCGTCTTTTGGAGAAAGATGTTCCTTTCGTCTTCGACGAGGAGTGTCTTAAAGCTTTTACCTTTTTGAAGTAGAAGCTTGTTAGTGCCCCCATTCTTATGTCGCCTGACTGGAGTTTACGTTCGAGCTCATGTGCGATGCGAGTGACAATGTCGTAGGTGCGGTTCTAGGACAAAGAAGGGATAAGCACTTTCATCCAATTTACTACGCGAGCAAAATGTTGAATGATGCTCAAGAGAATTACACCACCACGGAGAAAGAGCTTTTAGCCATAGTATTCGCTTTCGATAAATTCCGATCTTATCTCGTGCTTTCCAAAACCGTCATTTTCACCGACCATTCTGCCTTGCGTTTTCTCTTCCAAAAGAAAGACGCTAAACCCAGACTTATCCGGTGGATTCTATTGCTTTCCGAGTTTGACATTGAGATTAGGGAAAAAAAGGGGGCCGAGAATTTAGCAGCCGATCGCTTATCGCAGTTAGAGAACCCGAATAGAGAGGAAATTCGTGAGGAGGCGATAGGAGATAGATTCCCTCACGAGACCATAGATTTTGTAGAGGCGGAGAGAGAGGGGTTGCCCTGGTTCAGTGACTTAGCGAATTATTTGGCAAATGGGTATGTCGTGGGGGACATGAATGCCCAACAGAAGAAGAAGTTGTTTAGGGACGCGAGAAAGTACATATGGGATGATCCATTCCTTTTTAGGATAGGAGGTGATCGAGTCCTTAGGAGATGTGTCGCAAGAGAGGAAGGTAGAGAGATTCTTAGGCATGTTGATGAAGGATTAACCGGTGGACATCATGGTGCGTACGCAACCGCACAAAGATATTTGATTACGGGTTCTATTGGCCCACTGAAGTAGATAACGCGGTAGAGTTTGTTAGGAATTGCGATGCTTGCCAACGTACCGGCAATATTTCATCTAGGAATGAAATGCCCCAATATCTAATCCAAGTCCTAGAGATATTTGACGTGTGGGGCATTGACTTCATGGGACTGTTTCCCCCCTCTAGTGGGAATCGGTACATCCTCGTGGCAATCGATTACGTCTTGAAGTGGGTTGAAGCTCAAGCTTTGCCTACAAATGACGCTCGAGTGGTGGTGAAATTTCTCAAGAAGTTGTTCACTAGGTTCGGTACACCTAGAGCTCTCATTAGCGACCGCGGTTCACATTTTTGTAATGCCGTGATGGAGAAGGCATTGGAGCGATATGGAGTTACCCACCGTTTTGCAACCGCATATCATCAGCAAACGAGTGGGCAAGTTGAGAATGCGAATAGGGGAGTGAAGAGAATTTTAGAAAAGACGGTAGGGAAGTCTAGAAAAGATTGGTCCGACAAGCTTGATGACGCTTTGTGGGCATTTCGTACCGCCTATAAGACACCTTTATGGACCACTCCGTTTATGATCGTGTACGACAAAGCATGCCATCTTCCCGTCGAGTTGGAGCATAGGGCACTTTGGGCCCTTAAGACCGTGAACCTAGATTTGACCGAAGCGGCTAGGCGTAGATATTTTCAAATCCATGAGTTGGAAGCGCTTCGAGATGCGGCTTATGAATGATCATGGAGTATTAAGGAAAAGTCGAAAGCTTTGCATGATCGAAGGTTGAAAAAGTTGAAGGAATTCTCGGTTGGCGACAAAGTACTTCTCTATAATTCGAGGTTGAAATTGTTTCCCGTGAAATTGAAGTCGAAATGGACGGGACCATATATAGTTAGAGAAGTTTTCCCACATGGAGCGGTCGAGTTGCTAAACGAAGTCGATGGATGTATTTGGAAGGTAAATGCCATAGGTTGAAGCACTATTTAGGTGGCCCGATCGATAACACCGAGAAGGAAGTAACTCCTCTCGAAGACATGCCTAGCACCACCACTTAGTGTCTTGAGCATCGGCTCAAGTGTAAAGTTTGTACCAGTTGTATTCTCGTCTATTTTTGTTTATTTTTCGTGCTAACGGTTTTCTTTGGTAGTTTGTTGGTCTTTGTTTGTGTTTTTGAGTCATTGTGCAGGAATTCTATACCAAGGATATGCAGGAAATGAGGAGAAAAACGATTTCCAGGTAAGTTCCAGAGTTAGAAAAATTTTGGGTTGTGTTTTGGGGGTTTGGTTAATTGTTGAAAAATTTTCTAAGGCATGAACTTGTCAAAATTTCGAAACTTTCTGTGAAAAATGACCAGTCGCGGGGCGCAACTCCCACAGACAATCCGCTCGCGGCCTGCGAGTACCTAGAAAATGCTGACATCACTTATGCGGTCGCGGGGCGCGACTCCATGAGCCTATCCGCTCGCGGCCCGCGACTAGCCTTATCTGCAGCCGGACTCCATTTGTAACCCTAATTTCACTTGCTTGCTTCACTTATTCTTCTCCAAACCGCCGAACACAACCAACACCTACCTTAGACCTCCGAATTTCAGCTATTTTCACTCAAATCAACCACCCACATTCACCCAAAACCGCTATTCTACTTGTTTTCACCATTAATCTGCAACCATTCACCATCTATTGGGTATTTTCACGATGGTTTCAAGCTTCAATCGTATTCATCTTACTCTTTCTTCTCTAATCCGGTTCCAAGGTATGTTTTCTTTCAATTTTTGTGCTATGAGTCCATTATTTCAGTTTTTGTTTAGAATAAAGTTAGATTTAGAGGTGGAGTTTTAGTTTAATCTTGTGTTTGGTTGTGATTAGTGTTAGGAGGCAGTTGTGGGTGGTTTGGGTTGATTGGTTTGTGTTTTGTGACTGCCATAAGGTTTGTGGTGTAGTAACATTGAGTGTGGGGATTCGGGTTGGTCATTCTTGAGCTAAACTTGCGTTTATAATTTAACTTTTGACCCGTTTTGCTGATTATGACATGAAGCATTTAACTTTAGCACTCAATCTTAGCTTGTTTCGGCACTTGAGTTTTAATTGAGGACAATTAAAGTGCCGGAAGGGGGTAGTACATTGAGTCGTGTATTTAGAGTCTAGTAGTCTTAGTGTTAGTTGGTCATGGGTTTACTTATATGCACGTACAGGTACAAAACACTTCGCCCGTACTCAATCTCCATTCGGGCGAGGTTGTTTATGACTTATGCTTTTGTAAACGGTAACACGGTCTTTCATTATTTGTTTAGTGTCGGTATCAACCGCGAAAGAAATGCTATACGGTTGATATATATAAAAAAATTAAAAATCCCAAAAATAGTTTGTGACTTCTAATGATCTGCTTTTCCTTGTTTTGTCAATTATAATTGTTTTGCAGATGTCAGGTGAAGGCTCGTCGAGTAAGAGGGGCAGGAAAAGAGGCCCACCGGCTCGCCCTCAAGGTGTTCCGGAGGAGCTAGTACCATAGGAAGAGTATGTCCACTATAGGGAAGTGGATTATAGGGGCCCGGGAGTCCTTCATGGTCAGAGTATAAGGCTAGTGGATAGCCCGTTGTTGCAATTCGAGTTGAACTCAGGGGAGTATGATAGGTTGGGTTCTTTGATTTCAGTTGACCTGTTGAAGTTTAGAAGGATAGACTGGGGTTTGTTGGATCGTTTGGGGGAAAGGGCCCGAGTTGAGCATTTGTTGGGGCCGAGGTTCAGGAGAGTTTTGGATTGTGATGCTCGGCAATACAAGGAGATTACCCTTGAGTTTCATTCGACATTCGACTACAAACAACGGAATTTCTTTGAGAAGGATGCGGTATTCTTTGCTTTGGGTAGACAATCTTATGAGATGACCATTCCCCAATTTGTTGTGGCATTGCAGTTTTAAATGGAAGAAGAAGTGCAGTCACATGATTCTATCACAAGTCTTCAAGGGGTTTTTAATAAAGATCATGATTACAGTGTTAAGTCGACTGAGTAGGCCAGGTTTTGGAGAACTATCGAGGGTTGCTTATTCGAACAACATGGTAGCGAGTGATATTACCGACCCGGTTCTTTGTTTTATCCACAAGATTTTGGCAGCTACATTGGTGGGAAGAGGTCAAGGTGACAACAAGGTGAATCAGGTTAGTTTGTTTTGCTTGATGTGTATGGTGGAGCAGAGGCCCGCAAATTTTGCATGGTCGATGAGGAGACCGTGGAGGGGCGGTTCTGGGGCTAGGATATATTGTGGTTCGTACATTACCAGGTTGGTGGAGAGTTTATGTGTGTTTGGTAGGTATCCGGCTGATAAGATGAGAGAGGGGCCGACAGCGAGCTCATGAGGATTATAGATCTACAGGCTGCGGGTATTTTGACTTATTTTGACCCGCCAGAGTGGGACTATGTGAGTCATGGACCACAAGTTCCACCACCCCCAGGGTCCGCTGTAGCTGAAACACTTCAGCAAGCTATTCCGCCGCGTTATCAGCAGAGGACCCGACAGCAGATACTGGCACCTCAGTATCCTATTAGACCACCACATCCGGATCCCCTCACTTTGGATTCTTTGTATGACCGAATGGAGACCGGTTTCGGCGATTTGCGGGGTTATGTGGATGATCAGTTTAGAGGTGTTAGGCAGGTGATGATGGAGAGTCGTCGGATGCACGAGCAGGGTCAGCAAGGGTTAGAGGATGGTATGAGGTACATGATGGAGGGTATGCATCTCGCGGTTCCCCCGTTCTTTAGGCAGCCACAGACAGGACCGAGTGATTTGGCAGGGGTTGAGCCGTATCATGTTTACCAGCAGGGATCGGAGTAGTCAGATGATGACGAGTGATTGGAGGCAGCAGTAGTGGTGTTTTATCTAGTATCTTTTATTTTTCTTTTATGTTGTTTTTAATCTAACTCGGTCTGTATCCCTAATTTTGAATACTTTGGTACTTGGTTGGGATGGTTTGGGGTAGGATGTTTGATTCGGTGATGTTGGATGTTGAACACACTTTTACTTTTATTATGCTATGTTAGTAGGTGGTTTGATTATAGGTATGGTGTTTATTTTTGCCACTTCCGTTCGCGTTTCCGAGAGTTAGGAATTGTTTGCTGAGCGTGTTTGGATTGGAGGGCGTTTGTGGAATTGACTGGCACATTGACAGTCTTGCATGTATATTCAGCTAAGAAGTTTCACATGTATATTTTGTATATATTTATTTCTTTATTTAGTATTTTAATTTCTAGGTAGTTGGTAGAGTCGTGTCTCGTCTTTGCATTAGGGACAATGCAATCTTTAAGTGTGGGGATGGGATGCATGGTATGAATAGGAGTCGTAGTTGTAGAGTTAAATGAAAAAAAATTTGAAAAAAATTGAGAAAATGTCTTTTGAAATAAGAAGTTTGCAAAAATATAACGTAAAATGATAGAAAAGATGGGTTTCTACTCGGGTTCAAATAATAATAATATGAGTTAAAGTAGTCGAGCTTGTGTCTAGTTTGGGATATGTGAATAGGCCCGGGTTTGGTTCTAGGTTCCTTTGATCTTAATATACATAATTGTCGGTTTGCTAGTGGATACTGATCTACGAAAAATGGAAAGTCGAAACCGCCAATAATAGTATAAGGAATACCGTTATAAGTTAAAATCGCCAGAATTTTTAATCATGAAAAAAAGAATAGAGGGTGGAAAAAAAATTGAGCTAGAAACTAAGAAAAGTAGCACAGGCCTACGTAATCTTCGTTGGGGATGGTGACTCTGACTTAGAATGCCTCTGGGATGTGTGAAATCAAGTTGCATAGGAAAGATAAATTTACCGAAGCCTATTGTAATCCGAGTTGGGGATAGCGACTCTACAGCCGGAATGCCTCTGGGTTAGGTAAAGCATTGTCTAAGCTCAATGAGAAAAAAAAGTAATAAAGAGAAAAAGGAAAATTGGTTTTAAATTCTTTTGATTTTGATATAAAACGGTTAGGAATTGGTCCAGTGATCGTTCCTTTTGTTCTATAAGCTTGAGGCGGGATTAGATGGACTGTGGCTTTTAGTGTGAGACCTTAGGTAAACTGGTTGCACTTGAACTAAATCTGTATGATAGGGGCTTGGAACCGGGTTTGGGTTTAAGAGGACAAACATATTTGCAATCGCGGCTAACACAAGTTTTGATTTTAATAAAAATAACTTTTGTCTCGAGTAGTTGTTTGTCTATGATTCCGTTTGCATAGATTCTTTTTCGAGGACGAAAAAAGAGTAAGTGTGGGGATATTTGATGTATTGTAAAATACATCGTTTATTCGTGTATAGTTTGTACAATCTTTATTAGTTTTAGTTTCATTTTCCGTAGAATAGTTAGTCTTTTGATCCAATTACGTTTTGCAGGTCGTATGAGCTTAAAGTAGCTCAAAAGCGTGATAATTGAGTAGAAATACGAATTGGTAAAGTCCTGGAACGAATTGGAGAGCTTAGGAGCTGAAATGAAATAAATTCTGGAAAAATCGCCTTCTGGCGGGCCGCGACTAACTGGGCTAATGCTTCTCGCCACCCGCGAGAAGCTCATATAGTGATGACATCACTTAGACGGTCGCGGGGCGAGACTGGATGGCCAGAACCCTCTCGTGGCAAGCGAGAGGGTGTTATCTGCAGATGATTTCGAATTCAGCTTAGATTTGGGGGTATAAAATCAATTTTATCATAATGAAATCCTAATTACGAATTCGGAGAGAACTTGGGCAAACTTGGAGCATTCTTGGAGTGATTCGTAGCAGCTGAAGCATTCGGGTGAAGATAAATCGAGTGTAGCAACTTCGGGTCGTCATTCTGTCGTCCGGGTGTTCTCGTTTGTGCTATCTGATCTTTATTATGTTTTGCATACTTGAACTACTCCGTTTGCAGTGTTTTCCATGACTTTGATTGGCTAATTTTTATAGGCTACCTAGATTGGATGAATGATTATGTTAAAGTTTTGATTTTTATGTGATTTATGGATGCTATGGATTGTTTATGAGTTTATAAGCGACTTGTTCTTTTGTTTAGATGCATATGCATGCTTGATAGTATTTGTTGGTTATTTATAACTTCACTTGATTCTTGGTGACGGTCTTTATCACATAATGGAATCTTGCTAGATTTAAGGTTTTGGTGAGTGTCTATATCATATAATAAATCTTTAATCTTTGGGGTTAAATTACGTAATAAACCTTAGGAGTGATATTCGATTAACTCATAAATTCAAGTGTTCTGCTAATCATCAATACCTGTGAGGTGCGAGATTATTGCTAGGTCTAAGTCATTAAACCGTAAGGTAGGATATTCCCTAGGGAGTAACCCATTGGCTATTGCCTAGTAAGTCTAACCGAAAGTCCAGGTCTACTTTTGATTCAGATCCTGTGAAGGAGTGGGTCTTGCAAGGTACTTCCATAAACCCATTAGAGGTCCTGTGAGGGAGTCTAATAACCGGTATTCTTAACAACCTTTAGGGTGTCACTGTGTGCTCTTGAGAAGGGTCAGTGGTCCTTTAGATATTCCGAAAGGTGAGAATTTTATGTTCCCGGTTCCATAGTTGACAACTTCTAATAACAAAATCATTACTTGAAGCAATCAGGATTCCAGTCTAGGTAGTGTTTTCTCACCATCAGAGGTTAAGTCCAAAGTAATTCGTTTAGTTAACTTAGTTAATCTTAGTTAGTTTTTTTTTAATTGCATTCTTAGGAATTTGTTAGAAACCCCCCCCCCCCTCCCATCAAACAACATCACTTTAGTCCGTGTCTATCAGAGTCTAAACAAAGTAGTTAATTCAATCAGTAGAGTCTCGTGGATTCGATATCCGGACTTGCTTTAGCTATACTAGAGTCGATCGGTACACTTGCCGGTTAGTAGTTTAGTTCGTTTTAGTGAGTCTAGAGTATTACTTTGAGTCTAGATTTAGGTTAATTTTAGTTGTTTTTATTAAACTACTTTTAGCACATCAGTTATATAATAAAAGCACTTATATATAGGAAGTACTAGCCATGTATCCAGCATGCTTTTATCATATTACACACGCCTCGTTATCTAAGTCACTCACTAAAACCAGTGTCTTGTATAAATAAATGCTATGTGTAAACAATGTCTTGTGCAAGCAAATGTCATGTATAAACAATGTCTTGTATAAATCAAATGTCGTGTGTTGGTCCCAGTTGTATAAGAATAATTCATTTATTGTAATATGGCAAGTGATTTCAACATTTGTGAAAATAGTGTGCGGAAATAGAAATCGAACTTTCAAGAACCAAGCACTTATAGAATTTTCAAGTTTTATTTCACTTTGAAACAAAATGGTTTACAAGGTAATTGGATAATTATTGGCTAGTACAAAACGAATACTTGTGTAATTATGTGATGAAAGGGCAGTGGAGTTTTTGGTAGTATGTATTGAATGCTAGGCTTAACTCATTGTCCTTTCCTAATAGACCTTCTATTATAGAAAGTCTTGGTTCATGAATAAACATTTGTTTATTCATACATTTCCCCTGCATAAAGTAGCTCGTTGTCAAATTCATTGAATCCATTTGGAACAACTTGCATTTTCAATTGTGGCAGAGCTGCTTTTCAAACAAGTGGGTTTCATCAAATTTCTGATGATGAATAGATATTCTTTTATCAGACTCCTCTGGTATCCATCAGAAATATCATTAGATTCATCAGAATAGCTCTTTCTTATCGTCTTTCCTTGTTTGGCATCAGTTTCTGATTGATGTTGAGGATGTGTTCTTCTTTTCTGGTGTTTTCCCTTGTATCTTCTTGTTGTGTTGGCTTCTTGCAACCTTTATCCTCATCCATTAATCATGCTTATTGCATTTTTCTTCAATACTTACATAAAAGGTTTCCTAACAGTTCCCCCAAGTATTGTAAGAAAAATGAAAAATCATGACTATCAAGTAAACTTCAAACAATGCTTAAACAAACCAAGTACGAAAGATTCAAACAAGTTCAAAAACAGTTGCAAAAAAAAACATATCATAAACCAAGAGTTTTAATTTTTCTTCAGTCCACTCGTGTAAACATCTCCCTTCTTTAACTGCATCTTATGATCAATGCTCTTCTAGGTTGCTTTGTACAGTTCTTTGTACCATCCTCTTGATGTCTTCCATTCTTCAATTGTGTCTTCAACTTTCTTTTTCAGCTGCTCGTTGTTTCTTGCTTTCTTCTTGAGTTGATCTTGCTTCTTGTTCATGTAGTCTTTGATGTAATTCAAGTTCTGATTTGAGTACCTGCAAATTTCTGCAACTCTAAACAATCTCTTTCACTATTTATCTTTGAATACCACTGACAGCTCAGGTTCTTCGAAGATTGCCCCTGTTCTTGCTTCAGAGGTATCAAGTTCAGCTGGGATCTCGGTGTTGGGAGGAGATACATGTACTTTCCTGTTGTATTCAAAATTGATGCTCATATCAAAATCTGCTATGGCTGCTCTTTGGTACACTTTTCTTCCTGCTTCAGCAATGCTGTTGATGGCTCTTCTGTTGATCTTTGTTTTTCCCTTTCTTTGTCAATAAGTTGTTTCATTGTTATGATATCCAAGGGATGAAGATCATTAACCAAGTCATTATCCATGACTATTGTTACACTGTCGTCTGCCCTGAGCAAGGAGTATTTGTTCTGCATGTGTGCTCCTAAGATTTTGTCTGAATAAGATTGCTTAGTCATTCTATCAATTATGACCATTGGATTGGTGAGAGGTTTGTGTAGGATGGTCCCATCTCTCTTCAGTCTTACATCTACTATCTTTGAGCTTATAGGTAAGAGTGGCCTTTCAAGTTTATCTACCTCATCATTCCAGTAGCATTCTCTGAGGTAATGTTCAGGGAACATCATAGTGTCTTGATCAGCAGTTAGAACCATGTATTCTTCAAGTTTCCCTGAGAGTCTTCAATGGTCTCCTTTCTTGGCTTCTTTGAGGATGTCTAGTCTCTTCCCACTTCCTTTTCTCAGCTGAAACAACTTGTCTACTGAAGATGGTTTCACTAGAAGTGGTCATTTTAGGTTGACCTCTTTGGTTGAAACTACTCCCAATAGAGGTTCCAGCTGGTGGTAAATCCAAGACCCTTTGTTTTTCAATCCTAGGAACTTCAGAGGAGGACCCATAGAGGTGGGTTTGGGTTGAGATCTTGAGTGTGACTAACTTGTTTCCGTTTCCTGGGTGGTTTCTGGTTTCTTTTGAGGTGGAGACTTTGGTAGTGAGAGAGTTTCAAGTTCTTGCACGCTTGATTTTGTCAAGTTGTCACTGCTTAGTTGCAGACCCTTGATGAGTGATTGCATATTGCTTAAGGACTGAGCATTTCTTCTTTCCTGTTCCTGCAATCTTTGAAGCTCACTCTTGTGTTCACTGTGTTGTGCAGACCAATCCTTCATCATCTTTTCAAGTACATCTACCATGCTGCTGTTATGCACCCTTAGAAGTTTAATTTCTTCTAGAATTTTCCCAGAATTTGAGGTGTCTCTTGTGGTTAGAGCTTCTGCTATCTTTTCTTGTATCTCCTTAAGAATTTCTGTTGTTGCTTCATTGTGTTCTGATGACCGCTGCAATTTCTACAGAACTTCAGTGTTGCTTTCTGTCTGTTTTCTGATTAATTCAATTGTTTATGACAGACACTTATATCTGATCTTTGACTTTTGATTTCATTTAGCAGCAGGACCAGCTTCTTCTGTAGGAGATTTTCCAATGCAGGCTTTAGTTATGCTATCTAACTCTTTCTGAAGTTATTCTGATGCCATGGTTGGGTAATGGGTGGAACAACAAATGCTCCTCCTTTAACACCAGCAGTAGACAAACTTACTGTTGTTGCAAAGTCATGAGGTTGAGTAGATGTTTCAACCTCCATAACTTTACCAGAATATTGAAACAGATTCAAATTCGGGTTTTCCTCACATCCTTGAACCAATGATGGTTCTCCGTGAGTTGTAGAGAAACTCTGATTTTTCTCTTCCAGGTTTCCTTGATCAGCAGACTGATCTCCACCTGTTGCCATCACATTCTCCTCCTCATTATCTGATTCAGAGGGTGGATCTTTGGAACTACTCAAATTCTTTCTAACATAGCTTCCTTCAACTGATTCATCAGAATCTGTATCTGTTGAATTTGCAACAATATTTTCATCAAAGTTAATGTTTTGCTCACCTGTTTCTGCCATATGAGATTCTTCTGCATGATGCTGTTCAAACCTTTGGCTTTGTTCATCACTTCCTTCTGGTTCTGGTGTTAGTCTGACAATTCTATCTTCTTTCTCTGTATATGGTGCCATTGACTGTTGATCATCATTTTCTGGAGGGGATGTACTGTCGAAGATTTCAGCTATTCTTGCTTCTTGTTTAAGAGCTCCAAGTGGTGTGCCCTGTATGGTGATTCCTCTGGTATCAGATTCATCATGCTTTCTGGTAGTGTTGGAACGTCACTGTCTGATTTCCAAGCACCAGCAGCACCCCAAGGTTTCATGATATCAGTTTTCCTTATATTTTCTGATGCAAGGAATTCAACATTCTTTTTTCTACAAAGGCATCAAAATCAGTAATGACCAGAATCTGGGAAATGGCAGGTGTGAGGTGATTCTCCCATCTTTTGTTAGCACAGATCTTTTCATCAATCTGAATATTTATGTTTCATAGTCAATGTTTGTTCCGGTGATGAGACAGAACATGATTGTTAAAACATTCATGTTTATCTAATCAATTCCTCCAATTTTGGACGTCATACACTTATTTAGAATTTCCATCATTACTTGCCAAAAGGCAGGGAATTCATTTCTCTTGAATTCACTGATCTTTGCAATTTTCTTCTTGTAACTCATCACTTCTTCAAGTTGCTCAAACATATCTTCCTTTGAAGGTACATGATTATAGTGTTCAGATACAGGTAACTCCAAACATTCCCTTACCTTTTCTGGTGTGATTTTTAGAAAGATATCTCCCCATAGATGAGGGCTTAATTCATTGGTAACTGCTTCATTCAAAGTGTGAATGAGTTGCTGCAAGATGTGCTCTGGTACTTCTTCTGATTTGACTAGGGCTTGTGCAATAGGAGATCTTATCAAGTATTCTATCATAATTTGACATTTAATATCATGATCTTCAATCTTTGTGCTCAGCTTCTCGTTATTGCTCTTCATTGGTAGGAAGTTCTCTTCGTTGATGAGTGGAACAGAGTGTTTGATGGGTGGATTGTTGAGATTGACAGGGTTGATTACGGCCATGATAGCAGTTTTGGACTTTGAGAGAAGGTTTTTAGGGTTCTTGAGCTGGATGATTTTGAAGAGGTGGTTTATTGAGATGAAGGACGTGGGTGGTAGATCTTGGATGGATAGTGTTTAAGTGGGTTAATGACGGTTTAAATGGGAATTAATTTTCTTTTGAATGTGATAAAACTGTCAAAAAGCTTTTTAATTTATCTATTAAGGTCTTGATGTATATCCTTTTAACAAAGAAATTTGATTGGTTAATGCTACCGCCAAATTTCACCTTTTTCTTCCAGTGGGACCTTCTTTTGTGAAAGGTCCAATAGAACCCTTTTAAACTCTGTCTTTCATCTTTTCTTTTGTCATCCAAAAGCTCTGTTAGTTGAAATCACTTGGAGGAATTTTTGAGCAAGAATTTTGATGTTTTTTATAGCATCAAACTTTTAACAGAAAGTCATCAGAAATGAGTGTGTGTACATCAGAGATTTGAACAAAATCATATTTTTTAGATGAGAGGGAATAAGTAGAGTTTTAGAGAAATTACTTATACATGCTTTTCTGGTGTCACAACAAGTCTTAATTCTTTTCTTCCAAAAAAACTTTTGTTTCCATCATTATCATTCCTTTTTTTTTTTGAAGATTTAATTGACCAGATTTTGGAGTCATTTTAAAGTTTATTTTATCAGAAACTTTCCTTTTATATGTCAAAATATTTTGTTTCTGATAAACTTAAGTTTATCTTTGTTTTAACTCCCCCCCCCCCCCCCTTTTTTTATAAGGATAGGGTTCTAGAGTGAACCGAAGGTTAAGAGTGAACTGTGTGAACTAATTTGGGCATTAGATTACATCATCTAGAGATTTTTAGACAATGGCAAGATTGTAATTATAAGGTTGTAACTTCCCTTTAAAATAATTCAAAGAAGGGTATATGCGTATTTTGTTAATTGAATTTATTAAACAATATAATCAAAATCCCTAAAATCTCGCTAGTTTTCGTATATACAAGATACACAGCTGTTAGTGTATACACATGTGTACAGTCTCGCTAGTATCAGTTTATACAAGATATATAGATGTTAGTGTATACACATGTGTACAGTCTCGCTAGTATCAGTTTATATAATATACGCAGATGTTAGTTTATACACATGTGTACAGTCTCGCTAACTATCAGTTTATACAAGATACACAACTATTAGCTTATACACATTTGTACAGTCTCGCTAACTATCAGTTTATACAAGATACACAACTGTTAGTTTATACACATGTGTATAGACTTCTATACATCTGTGTATTATATTCAAAATGGTTAGATATGTGTATATTAACAACATATCATATATTATACATGCACAGGAGTAGATTCATATAAAAATTATGAAATTAATGAAATCGAAACAAGTTACATGTACGCAAAAATAAATAAGTTCATCACATATTCAGAAAAAAGTTAATGTCAAAAAATAATTACAATTTCAATCTTAGAGAATTTTTTCAATATTTATTGAAAATTATAAAAAGCTAAGAACAATATATTATGATATCTATATATACGGATAATAAATGAAAAACAATAATCAAGTTAAAATTAAAACAAAATCTATGGATAAAGAAATGAGTGCGATTTAGAAATTAAAAAAATTTGTAAAAAGAATATTTCCAAAAGAACAAAACATTTAAAAAGTTAATAGTTTTGTCTCTATCACGAGTTAAAAGAATGCCTGCAATATTCATTAATCAACTTCAACATGTGAACTGAAGATGTAGAAGGATAATGTCATAATCCATGATGGTCTACTAAAGTTTAAAGCCCTTCAATTTCTTATAATTAAAACACTGGAGAAATAACTAAAAATTCTTGAGAGTTAAGAGATGAGAAAATTAAGGGATATTAATTAAACATACTTGGCTAATGTCACTCTTATCCTTTTAAGCTAAAAAATGATCAAGGGCCAAGATTAGTTCACTCAGTTCACTCTCAAAAAGTTGTTCACTCTTGAACCTAATCCTTTTTATAAACCCTTTTTAGTTTCCTTTTCCTTTTCTATCCTTCCCCACCCCCCCCCCCTTTTTTCTTCCCCCTACATAAGACAATAATATTTTTTTAATTATTTTTTTAACAAAACTAATTTATTTTATATCTACTTGCTAAAATAAAGAAAACAACAACAACTACAACAAAAAAAACTAAATGAGACCAAACCAAAGCATAATGAAAAACCAAAACTCAGTTGTGTGCCCGGTGTGCTGTGTGGTTAGGACAAGGGTAGGCTCATATATGTTCTCTTGCAAGACAACTTGAGCTTTGGATACCAGTCTTGTCGTATGCTTCCAAAGTCCAGTTGACTTATGATCACCTTTGTTAAGAAACGTGGGTAGATTAGAAAAGGACGGGAACAACGCATGTTTTTTTCAAAGTCTCTCATGAGATACTTTGAGAACTGCATGCATTACTTCCAACAACTTATAGGATAAGTCCTTGAAACTCCCATACTTTAAAGAGAAGCATACTCCAAGCTGAGTTGTCAAAAACTGCCACTGAGGTATGAACCCAAATTTCCTAATCCCTCTACATGTGCTGGGAGAAGAATATCCCATGTCTATGAGAGTTTGGTCCAGAACTGATCTGCTGAAGACGGTGACATCAGTGTCATCGTTGAGTTGAAGAGCAGATCTGATGGTCTCTTCATTGAGAATGATCTCCTTTCCCATCACCAAGCTGGTGATCCACACCTTGGTTCCCTGGTGAATAGTTTTTGCGTTCCACCAGAACACTTGCAGAATAGTGGGGTGCAACCAGATGAATGCTGATAAGGCATAGCCAAGGGGGCTTTGCAACAGCATGTTGAGGATGGGCCTGCCTCCTTGGTATTGAGGCTCATCAAGCCTCATCCTCACCCTCATGTTGTGAGTGGTGAGAAGTTCAAGTGGGAAGTGCCTTGTTTCAATTTCTCGAGCCAGTTTTTTGTGAGGTGGAAGTGCAGTAGGTTTTGAGTGAAGAGAAGAAGTTGAGATGGTGATAGTTGTGATAAAAAATTTATGTGAAGTTAGTTTAAATAAATGAAAGTGATAGCTATGCTATTAATGGACTTCACCAACTAAAAGATTTTATCCTTTTATTCTTTCTTTTCATAAATACACTAAGATCCTTCGTCAGATGCAAATGGTAGCTTGTGTGAGTGAAAGTCTTTGTGTATTTATTGATTTGGGCGGCTATAACCAGTAGATTGTAATCATTTTCTGCCCAGGTGTCCCCTTATATACTCTTCTAAGCATGGTGATTAAGCCGATTATGAATTGAGTTAAAGAGTTTTCACAATTAATTTTGCTCAGAGGGGTCATTTTTGACGCATACTGCTCTATGCTCATGCAAGTGGCTCCTTGTCTCCTTTTAAATTTTTTTTGTTTTGAAAGAAAAAAAATTATATGCAAATGAAACAAAAAAATATTTTTTTTTTGAATTTATATGCATTGGGTTATGTTTGTATTTGATATGAAAAAAAACGAGCACATGTTAGATATTTTGATTTTTAACATATGTCTAACAAATTATCAATGAATAACTCATATCATGTCGTTTTATCTAGATTTCTGATAAGATACCAAATTTTCTGATATCTTATCAGATTTTCTGGTGATGTATCAAAATTTCTAATAATTCATCAGATTTTCTGATATTTTACCAGATATTTGACTGATTCATCAGACACTAAGTTAATTTATCAGAATAACTAATGTGTTTTAACAAAATATCTTATTTTTTGAATTTGGACTCGTTATTTCCCTTTTTCTGTGGTGACAAGTTGTTCTCTGAATTTTCATCACATTTGATGTTGACCATCCCAAGTTTGCTGATCAGAAAATTATGTCTCTTTTCATCTAATGGTTTTGTGAAAATGTCAACAATTTGATTTTCAGTTGGTACAAAATACATTTCGATGTTACCTTTTTCAACATGATCTTTGATGAAGTCTTATCTGACATCTATGTGTTTTGTTCTTGAGTGTGGAACTGGATTTTCTATGATGGCTATTGCACTTTTTGAATCACACAAGACAGCAATCTTTATCGAATTTACTCCATAATCTTTGAGTTGTGTCTTCATCCATAGCACTTGTGAATAGCAACTTGCTGTTGCTATGTATTCAGACTCTGCTGTTGATGTAGCAACACAATTTTGCTTTTTACTTGCCCAACATACTAGTTTTTCTCCCAGCATTTGGCATGCACCAGATATGCTTTTTCTATCAATTTTGCATCCTGCATAATCTGCATCTGTGTATGCTATTAGCTCTAGACTGGTAGCTTTGGAATAACAAAGACCAAGTTCTGATGTGCCTTTTAGATACTTGAAGACTCTTTTGACTGCTTTTAAGTGGGACTCTTTGGGATCACATTGATATCTTGCCAGAAAGCATGTAGCAAACATGATGTATGGTCTGCTTGTAGTTAGGTACAACAATGATCCTATCATTCCTCTATAGGTTTTAATATCTACACTTTTTCCTTCTTTATCAGAACCAAGTTTATTTGCTGTTGCCATGGGAGTTTTTGAAACTGAGCTGTTTTCAAGTGAGTATTTTGTCAAGATTGTTTTTACATACTTAGTTTGACACAAGCAAATTCCATCAGTTCTTTGTTTGACTTGTAAACCTAAGAAAAAAGTTAACTCACCCATCATACTCATTTCAAAATGGCTGGTCATTAATTTTTCAAACTTTTTGCATAATTTTTCATTTGTTGAACCAAATATGATGTCATCAAAATAAATTTGGACTAACAATGTGTGACCTTTGTGCGTTTTAAGAAAGAGAGAGTTGTGTCAATTGTACCTTTTGTGAAACCAGAATTGATTAAGAAGTTTGACAAAGTTTCATACCATGCTCTGGAGCTTGCTTCAAACCATACAAGGCTTTGTTTAATTTGTAAACATGATTTGGAAATTTTGGATCAACAAAGCCTTCAGGTTGATGAACATATACTTCTTCCTCAATCTTACCATTTAGGAATGCAGATTTCACATCCATTTGATATACCTTGAAGTCTTTTGATGCTATGTAAGCAAGAAAGATTCTTACAGCCTCTAGTCTTGCCACTGGTGCAAAGGTTTCATCATAATCTATCCCTTCCTGTTGACAATAACCTTTCACCGCCAGCCTTGCTTTATTCCTGGTGATGATTCCATTTCATCAGATTTGTTTCTGAACACCCATTTTGAACCAATGACAGATTTATTTTCAAGCTTTGGCACCAAGTTCCATACTTGACTCTTTTCAAATTGATCTAACTCTTCTTGCATGGCTTGTATCCAGTCTGCATCATTTAGTGCTTCTTTGATTTGGTTCAATTATGCTTAAAAAGGCAGCAAATGCACATTCATGTACTGTTGTAGATCTTGTTTTTACACCATCATCTATATTTCCAATGATGTCTGACTGAGCATGCCCTTTTATCCATCTGAGACGAACATGGGAGCTTGTTGATTCTGATGGATTTGATGCTTCTCCCTGATTATTTGCTTCAGTATGGAAAGATGTATCAGAATTCTGATCAGCTGACAAATTTTCTGATAAGACTGTGTTATTCTTATTTTGTGTCAGAATTTCTAATGCATTTTCTATTTCTCCTGCAGAGTTAGTGAATGATTGCTCCTTTATTGTCCTTGTTAGATAATGATCTTGTTCTAAAAATTCACTTAATATATTTTCAAAAAGTTGATTGAGGTTTTCTTGATTGTCAGGGGGTTTAATTCTTTTAAGTATTCATCAGAAACTTCTGTCTCTGTTGAATCATCAAAAGACAAATATAGACTTTCTCTGATTGTCCTTGTGTTTAGAATAAAAACCCTATATGCTTTTGAGGACAAGGAGTACCCAAGAAAAATTCCCTTTTCTGCTTTTCTGTCAAATTTCTCAAGACTTTCAAAATCATTGAAAACGAAACACCTGCAGCCAAACATGTGCATAAATTCTACATTTGGTATTCTGCTATTTATGATGTGGTATGGTGTTTTATGTAGTCTTTTATTGATTATGGTTCGATTTTGGGTAAAACAAGCATTTGCAATAGCTTCTGCCCATAAATATGTGGGAAGTTTTGCATAAGCTAGCATTGTTCTTGCTGCTTCAACTAAGGTTC
This sequence comes from Scalesia atractyloides, assembly GCA_947069175.1. Classification (NCBI taxonomy): domain Eukaryota; kingdom Viridiplantae; phylum Streptophyta; class Magnoliopsida; order Asterales; family Asteraceae; genus Scalesia; species Scalesia atractyloides. The sequence continues at coordinate 35,235,668 of CAMTDV010000005.1, forward strand.
TGTTTCTTCTTTCTACAACTCCATTTTGTTGTGATGTTCTTGGAGCAGAAAAGTCATGAGATATCCTTTGCTAATTAGGAAGCTCTCAAGTTTTGATTTTTTGAATTTTGTTCCATTGTCTGATCTGATCCTTCTCACAGTTAATTTTAAAAGATTTTCAATTTTTCTGACAAAGTTTCTAATCTGATAAGGAGTTTCACTTTTCTTTCTTAGAAATTCTACCCAGGTGTATCTGGAATAGTCATCTACAATTACGAGGATGTACTTCTTTCTAGAAAAACTAACATGTTTAAAATACCTACACCTGAAATGTGCTAGCGTGTAATGTGCTAGTATATATCACTCCAATAAGGAAACATGAAATCCTGCAATCATAGGCTTGTATGACAATCACACCTCCACTGTATCATCTAACATAGCACATATCAAAAGGACTTTTCTGGTTTTGGGCTAAGGCTAAGGTAGGAAAATTTTGGGTTTCTTTTTCTTTTCTAATCGGCTCACAAACAATAACCAAACCGTGATAACTTATTCAAACTCAAACCTTGGGTTGATTTCTACCCAAACAACCAAGCAAACATTCACACTTTTCTTTTCGTTTCCTTTTCCTTTTCATTTTCATTTTCATTTTCATTTTTTTCTTTCATAATTTTTCTATTTTTCTCCTTTTTTTTTCTTTTCATAACACTATCATCACGACCGGTTTTTCACAATAAACAATAGGTGGACAATTGAAAGGTAGCTAGGCTCAACAGGGCTACTAAGGGAAATTGGTGGATAACAACACAAGTAACACAATCACAAATGGTGAAACAGATATCCTAACGCCTTTATCACGTATGTGCACATGTCAAATCCACAATCTCAGCATGTATCAAATCACACAAGTTCTAACACAGAATAACACATAGCCTGCACTCAACAAACGAATTCATCATACAATGCATCCTATCCATCTGCAGGCTCAAAATCTCACCAAGAAAAGGATAAAAAGGTTGACGACATGTAGCATATGCAATTAGAAACATGTTACCCCCTAGATAGACATCTCTTTCCAACTCAATTTCTATAAAGAAAAGCTTGTCTAACCTACTCTCATGAAACTTAAAGGGACAACCATGACAAGGGACTAATTTAGTCTACTACCTGTAAGGAATCCATTAGCGATTGAAACTTTAGGTTTTCATATCCAATTAGCAAGCTTAAGGGAATGAAAAATTTTAAAAATTTTCACTTTTTCAATTTTTCATCGATTTCAATCACTATTTCATCTTCTTCAAGCTTTATCCACAAATCCTTTCCCGGGCTTCCCATCCCCACACTTGGGATACATTGTCCCCAATGTATGGTGCTTTTAAAATTTTGCCCATGAGTCCAACCAAACAATCTGAACTGAGCGGCTAACTCCTAAACAAACACTAACTCGTTCCCATAAAACATAAATAGTTTAACACACCACCAAAACGAAAACACACCAAAATGAAAGCAAAGCAATTAAAGATGGTGAGACACATTTACCTGATTAAAAAAGACACAGCGTGTCCGTGGTGTTGTCACTATCGCATTCCAACTGGTCTAGACATAGCCTATGAATTCCTTGATATTTTGTCAGGGATGTTGCTAAACATCCCCACGCTTGGCTCATTGCCTCAGTGAAAATTGAATCATAGAAACCTACCAAAACACAACACATCACACAAAAACAAAACAAAACCAAGTACCCAACTCTACATACTCAGGCTGCCTCCCGAGAGCGCTAAGTTTTAGGTCTTCCGCCAGACCATAACTGCATTACTTAAGGTGGTTCAGAAGCACAATCCCCCACCCTTTTTACGTTATATGTCTCAGTCCAATATTGTGGGATTGTCATTGCTTCATGCCCATTAGGACAGTCCTCAGCTTCCTCACTTCTAATATCTTCATATCGATCCATATCATCACCTAACAGACCCCAGTCATCCCAATTACCCACACTCACATCTTGCTCTCCAAGTGTGTCCTCATTCCCCTCAGCACCAAACCTGTAACATTCTATCTCACTAGAACTGGATTCGTCAGAATTTTCCACGCTTCCAACATAATCACAAGGGTCATAAGAGATAGTACGTAACAGAACATTGAAATATAGCTTACGAGTTTGGTAACTTAACGTAACAAACCCACCTCTACAATCAATCTGTGCATTTGCAGTAAACAAAAATGGACGGCCTAATATTACCTGTGGTTGCTCGTTCGTCTGTGCTGGGGCAAAATCAATAACTAGAAAATCAACCGGGTAGTAAAACTCACCCAATTGAATAGTCACATTTTTCACCATCCCTCTAGGCTGCTTCACACTCGCATCCGCTAATGTTGTTGTGCTATTACACTTTTGCAAAGGACCAAAGTCATAATGGTTATACAGACTTTCAGGAAGAACACTGACCGATGCTCCATAATCAAATAATGCCTGATGAATTTTGAAACTGCCCACTTGAATAGGAACAACTGGCTCCCCTAAATCAATGCCGCTACTCCCGAGGCCCGTCTCGCTAATACCTGCAATCACATCATCCTCAGAAAACATTAAACTCTGATCATTTAACTTGTACTCTTGAACGAAACTTACCTCACTGATAGGTGCACTCTTCACATTCTTGGGATTCACTTGAGTATCACTTGGAAGTTTTCCACTATTCTGCCTCAACTCTTTCATCTCAGTTGCAAGTTGTTCCATCTGTGTAGTCAGTGACTGTATAGCTTTGTCTCGAACCTCATCTTTCTGTGCTCGCACTTCATCCATCTGAGTGTGCTTTTGCAAATCTTGTTGAATAGCCTTTAATATTTCCATTACATCATTGTCCCCAGTAGTGTTAGAGGTCTAACTGGTCATCTTTGATTGTTTTGGTAGCCTCCTTGAAAGTTACCTTGGAATTGATTCTGATTAAAGTTCCGTTGACCACCAAATTGGTTGTTTCCTTGAAAACCCGGATTGAGCTGATTGTTTGCATTCCCAGAGCTCAAATTCAGGTGATTCCTAAGGCCTGGGTGGTAGGAGTTGGATTGCATCTTGAAACTTCTACCACCTTGAACGAGGTTTACATATTCACTATCACCCAAAATCATCGGATATTGATCTGCGATATGTCCTATGTCTCCGCAATGCCCGCATAATGGGTATTGACCACTCGATGCCGGTGGATTCTCTATCACTTGCACTACCGAATGCCGAGTGCTCCTCGAAGATTGAGCTTTTCGTTTTGATGTCTTTGTTGTCCTTTCCAAAACCTCCCAATCCACCTCTTCGTAATTTGTATCAAAAGCACCATTTGATGTTGAACTCATATCTCGTGCGTCTTCATTGGTTAAACCTTCAAGGAACGCATTAAGAAGCTCCCAGAGTTTAAGCATCATCTTAAAGTGGTTGAAAGCCTCGTGAAATAGCTCCCCGGGTTGTTGTCGAAAACCCCGAATATCTTTCCAAGCATTGTTGGTACGCAGCGGAGTGTAAAATTCATCTAAGAACAACTGATGCATCTCATTCCACGTAAAAATCGAAGCTGATGGTAATGAGTGAAACCATTGTTGGGCTTTGTCTTCAAGTGTGAACTGGAAAAGTACCAGTTTCACATCATCGGCCAAAAAACCTTGGCCACCAATTGTATTGCAACGAGCATCATATGCGGCGATGTGTAAATAAGGCTCCTCGTGTGCTTGACCATGATACTTTAGCAAACTAGAGATCGATTGTGCCAGCACTTCAAGCGATCTACCCCGAACTTGAGGAATAACTACCGGTGATGGGTTGTTGGCTACCGCGGGCTTGAAATGGCTTTCGACACCGCGAATTGGACCCTGGTTATTTCTTCGTGGAATTCCTTCCGGTAGATTCACTGGTGGGTGTAAGTTTCATGGAAGCGGTCTTGCCTGAACCGGCATCGGAAGTGCCGGTGGTGGTAGTGGAATATCCACTGGTCTTCTTGGAATGGGTTGCTGATTGACCGGGTCAGGTTGGTAATATTGTTGCTGCATCGGTATCGGTTGCCCTTGCGGTTGCACATATTGTTGATATCCCAAATTGTCCTGATTAACCTAATTAAACATCCCTACTCCCGCTGTTTGCCTTTCATTAATACCCGTGTTGACTACCTGTCTTCCATTCTGACTAGCGTAATTGTCATACTCTTCATACCCGTCATCAAACTCCCCCGAATTATTCCCTTGATCAAAAAATGTTGATCGATGGGGATATTGTTGCGGTTGACTTTGTTGTGAATTACTCGGTCGGGTAGCTTGTGGGATTAGGTTGCTCCTTGCATTTGAGGTTGATTCGGTGACACGGTGTCATCCGAAATAACTATCACAAAGGATATGTCTGTTTTATGTAGGTTGCAGCTGGGTATTGGAAAGATGTAAGTTGAGTGGATGCTTGCTGACGGTTATCAAGGTTTGGGAAGAAAGTTGAGAATGGTGGAACTGGTGTAGTGGATGCAGGTTGTGTGGGATTTGGTGATGGTGGATTTGGTAATGTAGTGTTTGGTGAGGGTCTGTTCGGTGTCAGTGAGAATTGCTGCAATTGCGAAGTCTCAGGTTGTTTTTCCGGAGTTCCTAAGTTCTCCATTGCTGTCAGCGTCTGTATCGGTGATTGTAAGATCTTGTTCTCACGATGTAAAACCCTTTTTGTGTGCTTCACAGTTCTTTCGATCTCTGGGTCGAACACTAACGGTAATGACTTCCGGGAGTTCCGAATATGCTGCATACACCTTCAAAATCACCTGCAAAAACAAAAACAAAGAAAGCTCGCGTAAACCCGAACAAAACAAAGTAAAACTCTATTTTATTTTTGTTTTAATTGTACTAAAAACTTAACACTTAAACACTTTGCGCATGCCTCCCCGGCAACGGCGCCATTTTGATGACTGTCGTTAGTGTCATGCAAAAACCTATTTAAACTATTAGTATAGAATAAGCATTGTATCAAACTAAAGGAGGATTGTGGAAAGTATCACAGTGAAAAGTACTATCTAACTATTACTGAAATGGAAAATCTGTTTGTTTGATTGTTGAGATTATCTACTTAGCGAATTAAAAACGAAGTTTTGATCAAATGGAGGAACAATGGTTCCTCCGGAGTTCAGATTTTCAGTTAAATTCAAGTGTTCTAACTTTAACACTCACATAGACATAAGTGCTAAACCAAAACCATCAATTATGGTAATTGCAGACTAAGTACTCCGACTAATACGTAACGGGAGGTTATCAAACACATACCAATTACATTTACCAACCCTAATCCCATGTCAAATAAATCCTAATTACTGGAACTCTGGGGAACTGAATGATTAAGAATTAAAGTTCAATAAAAGCAACTGTTTACAATTTCAACAGGTCAAGTTTACCGGCAACAAGCATCGAATGCTTAGATTGCCGGATTAACAAAGTTATAAACACATAATTAAATCAACATACGAGAATCCTCCATCCGGAGGGAACCACCAGAGTTTTAGCTGCTCATCTCACAAGTAAACTCGACAAAAGCTTGAAGGAAAGATGAATTCATGATCGCCGGATGTGATTTGATGAAGAACCGTGATGAATTGGGTGGAAAAGCCTTGAACTTTCTTGCCTCCGGAGTGCCTTTTTCGTCCTTGGAAGTGAAGATAATGAATGAATGAATTCTCAAACCCTAATATACCTTAAAACCCAGAAATTCGCGTTTTCTCGTCAAGCCAACCGTAACTGACGGCCAGGGACCGTCGGTTACGGTCCCAACTTTCTGTTTCTTCGTTTAACCCAGCCGTAACTAACGGTTTGAGACCGTCGGTTACAGTTCCAATGTTCTGCTTGTTTCTTCATCAAAGCCACCCAACCGTAACTGACGGTTCGGTAACCGTAGGTGACGGTCGCACTTGCGACCTTTCTTTCTCTTCACATACAACTTTCAATAAATGAGATTTAAGACCCTGAACTTTGTTTCTCCAAATTCCTTGCATAAATAGGCGCGTACCAACTTTCAATTAAGTTCCCGTTGGCCCCTGGACTTCACTCCTTCTTGATTCTTGCACTCTCAACTATCTCTATCAACCGAACAAGCTCCAAATTCGTGTCACGAGCTGCAATAGCCAATCCAATGCTTTCCACTTCATCTTTAACTCACATAACTTTGCCAAGTTATGTGTTTTACCTACAAAACACCAAATTCTCATAGTTAACTCATTCTAAGCAAGTAAACACATAAAACACACATAACATTCACAATTAAGACACTTTAAGACTCGGGTTTCACCCTCTCCATCATTACTCCATTTCCAAAGTTAACTAATTTACCCAGTTTTGGAACAAAATTACTGAGTAAGCTCCTATCTCTAGTCATGTGCTTGGAGCTTCCAGAGTCGCAGTACCAGATCTGCTGCACATGATGGTCCTGAAATTGAAAAGTTATAGGGTTTTTGGTACCCAGACTTGCTTGGGTACTTTTTCTGATGAATTCTTAAACAGGCTTTCTACATTGGATGAATTTTCATCAGAATATTGTTGCATTCTGATCCATGATCAGATTGTTATATTTTTTATTGGAGATGGTGTTGAATCAGTTTTAGAATATCAACACACATACAAGATTTCTTATTAGAAGTTTCTGATACTTGATCCTGAGATGGAAGTTTTGGATATTTTGGATAGGGTCCTTTTGATATTTTTGAAGATGTTTGTTGAAATGTGTCTTTTGAGATTACAAAGGAGTTATCAGAGCTTATTGATTCTATGTCAGATTCTGATGTTATTTTATCAGATCTCTGATCTGTTGCTTTTACAAAAACAGTAGGTTCTGGTATCTGACTTAACATAACCCAATCTTTCTCCTTTGTTTTTCGGTGGTGTTTCAATAAAGTTGATGAACTCTTTTGCCTGTTGAAAACCTTTTACATTTATTTCTTTGTCATTAATTTTTTTGTATAAATTTTTTTCTTTCTGTGTCGTAAAATTCAACTTTTGCTATTTTGTTTAGGTTTTCTTCAATCAATAATTGATTTTCAATTATAAGCTTGTTCAGAGTTCTTTGCAACTCACCTGATTTTTTTACTTTCTAGATTTTGTTTTGCTTGAAGGTTTGTAAAGTCTGTCATAAGTTTGTTTAACTTTTGTTCAAGATCAAGGTTTTCAGTGTTTACCTTCAGCTCTGAGTTTGCAGTTTCTTCATCAGCAAGTTTTTCCATGAGACAAACATTTGCCATTTCTTCTTCATCTTCATCTGAAGAGTCATCTGTCAGCCATGTATCTGTTCCTGCTATCAGAGTCACCTTTTGTTGCTTTTTGGCTTCTTCTAACTTCTTTTCATAATAAGCAACATCTTTCAGCTTCTTATTCTTGCATTCTAATGTATAGTGACCCTTTTGCTTGCACTTGTAACAAACAACTTATGCCTTTCCTTTATCCCTTGTTTTTTCCTTCCATCCTCCCTTTATCACTTTTTTGGTACTTATGGCTTCCTCCTTTCAACCTCTGCTCGAATGTTTTAGTTAGTAGTGCAATTGCTTCAGCAAATGCAGAATAATCTGATGTGGTATCAGTATTTTCTGGATTTTCATAGTTTGAAGCTTGTGGATCACAAATTGGTGCTTTTTGTGAGTTTGAGATAAGAGCTATAGACCCCCCCCCCCCCTCTTTGATTTGATTTTTCATATATTTCTTCCTCTCTAGGGACAAGGATGCTATACAAGTCATGTAGACTCATATTTCCGAACTCCAAAGTGGAGGCTAAAGTCATGGTCAGACTTCTCCACTCTCTTGGTAGAGCATCTAGGAATTTCACATTTCTTTCATCATTTGATTTTTCAATTCCAAATTTCTTTAGCTCATTTAAAAGTGTTGCAAACACTATTGTATGTTTCATAAAGACTTTCATTTGGTAAACTTTTAAATCTCCCATATGTAAGAGGCACAATTTGTTCTCTTGTTTCTTTTCATTCTTTCTCCTCCTTCACAAATATTTTCCAACTGATCCCATATTTCTTTTGTTGATGCACAAGCATCTACTTGAGAAAATATATCATTAGGAAGTTCCATAATCAAAAGTGATTTGGCCTTTTCATTTGCTTCTACCTTTTTCTTATCATCATCATTCCAAAAATTTTCTCCTTTTGGGGCAAATGATGCTGGTACTTCAGGTGAATCATCAGTTGCTGGTGTGCCTGGTATTTCAAGCATAGTACATGTGGGCCACTCACAATGGATTGAAACAGAGCTCGGTCATGTCCATTTAGGAAATTGATCATCCTGATTTTCCATTGGGGGTACTCCTCCCTGACTAAAGTCAGAGGCTTTGACATGGACCCTATGTTCAAGGCATTATTCCAGGTTTGAAAGTTTGCCATATTTAAATAAAGGAAGTGAGCAATTGATCATTTTGAAAATAATTTAATCAATCTGCACTGATACCAATTGTTGGTCCCAGTTGGACAAGAATAATTCCTTTATTGTAATATGGCAAGTGATTTCAACATTTGTGAAAATAGTGTGTGGAAATAGAAATCGAACTTTCAAGAAACAAGCACTTACAGAATTTTCAAGTTTTATATCACTTTGAAACAAAATGGTTTACAAGGTGATTGGATGATTATTAGCTAGTACAAAACGAATACTTATGTAATTCTGTGATGAAATGGCAATGGAGTTTTTGGTAGTATGTATTGAATGCTAGGCTTAACTCATTGGCCTTTCCTAATAGACCTTCTATTTATAGAAAGTCTTGGTGCATGAATAAACATTTGTTTATTCATGCATTTCCCCTGCATAAAGTAGCTCGTTGTCATATTCATTGAATCCATTTGGAATAACTTGTATTTTCAATTGTGGCAGAGCTGCTTTTCAAACAAGTGGGTTTCATCAGATTCATCAGAAAATCTGATTAGTCTTTTATCAGAATCTTCTAGTATCCATCAGAAATATCATTAGATTCATCAGAATAGCTCTTTCTGATGGTCTTGGCACTGGTTTCTGATTGATGTTGAGGATGTGTTCTTCTTTTCTGGTGTTCTGTCTTGTATCTTCTTGCTTTGTTGGCTTCTTGCAACCTTTGTCCTCATCCATTAATCATGCCGATTGCATTTTTCTTCAATACTTACATAAAAAGTTTCCTAACATCGTGTATAAACCAATGTCTTGTATGGTAAACAAAAAGGTCTTTGCTTAAACCATAGGAAATAATGTGTTGAATAGCCAAAATGTCTTGTATAAAACAATGTCTTTGAATAAACAAAGGTTTTGTTTAAATCAAAAGTTATATCTTATAAACCATTGCTTTTATTGTAAAAACGTATATTAGGATTGTTGGCGAATACATTCAAGCCTTGTTGACTGTCGGATAGACCCTTATAAAGACAAAGGTCTATCAATGTTCATCGGATTCTGTCGTTCCCTAGGGTTCACTTCCAAACAAACCTAGGAAGCGGGAACGAGATTGTCAATCCTATGGTACCATTACATACTACTGGTCGGCGTGATCAATAACAATGAATGTGTCATTGTATATGCAACGCACCAATATGTCATGAACAATGTAGGTGTGTTATGAAAAATGTTTTGAAACCATGCACTAGGTATGCTAAGTAAACATACGACGCAAGATGTCTTTAAAATAATGTACTTGGTATGCTAAACATCCGAAGCAAAAATTTAATTGAAATCAATGTGCTAGGCATGCTAGGTAAACATACGAAGCAAAAGTGTATTTGAAATCAATGTGCTAGGCATGCTAGGTAAACATACGAAGCAAAAGTGTATTTGAAATCATTGTGCTAGGCATGCTAAGTAAACATACAAAGCAAAAGTGTATTTGAAATCAATGTGCTAGGCATGCTAGGTAAACATACGAAGCAAAAATGCAATTGAAATCGTGTACTATATGTACTATGTAATCAAAGCATGTATAATGTCATGAAAACAAGAAAGTAGTGATAGGCACATATGAATCATCCCAAAACATTTGAAAAACGTAAAAGAGGGGACTATGTACTCACTTGGGATTGCGTATAAATCTTGTATAAAAGATCAAACAAAGCTTGGAGGATCAAAGATTCAAATGGCTCCTAATATCGGATAACTATGTTAATAATTCGGGACTTAAATCGGAGGATTGGATAGAATGAGGTTTTATAAATCAAATGAGTGTTGGAACTCATGTGGCATGATTTAGTAAACTTAACATTCGGATTTGAAAGTGGTCCTAAGTGCTTTTGACCCGTTATGACTCGTTAAGGTAGTTTACGCTACTTTAACGTGTCATTTGCGTAAACCCGTGATCGGATGGTTAAACAAGTCTTATGATAAGTCTTAAATGCCCAGACATGTTTGAGAATGTTATAACATCAGTTTATATGTCAAAGCTATGGTTACATATGCTTAAAATGAATTTATGTGCAAAAAGGGCATTTTGGTCATTTTTAAGAACATAAGAACGACTTATCATAACACTAACCAATATGTGACATAAGGTATAACCTTAGTAGGTTATTCCCTAGCAACTAAGGTCACATACATGTGTTTGGTCGGATCCTAAGATCGACCAAATGGGTCAGATTCGAAAGTCAAGGCGGTGGTCAAGACCGCTCGACTTACGACCCTAAATAAGCACTAAACTAGAAGTGACGAGTTAGACATGTCAAAACATGTCTAACTAAGCTGCAAAACTGATTTGGTATCAAGACTTAGTGTTTTGATACCCGAAAATAGTTCTGTCGTAAAACGCACATAATGTGCATTTTTGACCGAAACTTTGACTGGTCACTTCGACTAGTAAACGTGGTAATAAGAAGGTGCAATCGCAAGGGATTATAACCTTCGTGATTACAATCACATTGCAAAGTTCAATTGAACTTTGACTTGACCAAATATGGTCAGAACCAAAAGTCAAACAGAAAGTCAAATGTTTGACTTTTAGCTCAAAATAAGCTAAAATAATGAACAAGACTAAGGAAGAGTACTTACTTGTGTTAGGAACACTATAAGAACTCGGTTAGGAGGCCTCAAAAAGATGGAAGCAAGCTCCAAGAGAGTGGGAGAAAGAAGTTGGAATTGAGCAAGTGAAAATGGTGGATTTTGCTTGTTATTTATAGTGTTCATGAACTCATAGGATCAATCCAAGTGTCCAACAAGGTGTCATGATCTTATGAGGGTGTTAACACATGTCAAATGCAGGTTAGAAGCTGGCAATTTCGAGAACTTGGAGCCCAAGGCTTTGCACAAGAAGCTGCCAAGTTGCAGCCAAGAACCTACTGTGCTAGGCACCCCTTACGAACTGTAAGGGGATGTGCATACGGTCCGTAAGCAAGTCTGGGGCCACGTTTCGCTTTATGGCATATTTGGTCCCAAGACTTGTTTCGTCACGTTTTGTCACTTTTAACCTCTTTTAACCTCTTTTAAGGTTATATAAAGGTGTTAAGGCATATGTAACTTGGATTTTGCCCGAAAATATCGTGGATGTCGGTTCGTTCGGTTGTATGGTTACGCGTTACGTATAATTACGTAAAACGCTTTAACGAACACGAAAACGACCGAAATTATGCAACGATTGAAATTTTTGCATTCTCATCAATAAAATACAATATTTTATTTATTACAAGAATTTTTGGATGTCATACGGACCAACAGACTTTCGCAGTTTATCGAAAATAGTCCCTGAGCTCGAATAAGCATGTTTTTGCTATACCTAACCCTTCAAAACTTATTTCTTAGTTATGTAAAGGGTATTTAGGGTATGTTTAGCTTATGCCCTTGTCCTGGAGTATATGTCGTGTTAAACTGATTACGTTTGCATACCGGTTTACGATTTCACTTCCAGAAAAGGTTTGAAAGATCGAAATTGAACAAAGATTGAAAATGCACGAATGTCATAAATTTATACAAATATTGGAAATAAAACACAATGTTTCATTGATATGAATTGTTCAGAGTTATACAATGATTGAAAGACACAAATGTCACAAACGCCACCGCATTAATCTCTAGTGCAAAAAACTCAACTGAATCGGATCTCAATTTCACCTATTTTAACAATCCAGTTGACCTAGGGTTTCCGAAAAACAGAGGTTGTTGAAGAAAATTAAAGATAATTTGTATTGTGGAGCTTGACGCGGTTGAACTGCTAGCAGAATACTTACATTTATGTGAGTTATGTGGTAAGGGTTTCAAAGATTGTAGACAATGTGGAGAAGAAGATGGATTGGTTTGATGGGTTAGGTTTGATTGATGATGTTTTTTTGTTTGTAGGAAGAAATGGTTTTTGAAATAAATATAAAATTCATTTTGTTCAGATATAATGGTTCGGTTGTAGACAATATGTGTGTTTAGATATATATATATATATATATATATATATATAATATTCTTTTTTTAATTATTAAACTTTTTAAAGTGGTTTTTTAAATAAATCAATAAAAAGACCAAATTAAACTTCACTAACATTTAAAATTAAGTGGGTTAGACTTAAAGCACATACCATATAAGTTTTTGAAATGATAAATACAAAACTCGTTAATTTTAAAGAAAAAAACACCGGCTAAAACTTGATATATAGATAAAAGACAATTATACATATGAATTTTAAGTGGTCATGAACAGTAATCAGAGAACTTTGAGAATTTGTTTTTTAGTAGTTTTTTTATATATTATGTAATTTATTAGTATTTGTTTTATTATTTTTAGTTGTATTGTATTTATTGTTCGGCTTCATCTTTTAATCATAATTTGCGTTCGTTAATCTTTTTAAAAATTCTAAATTCGATTCTATAATTATTCCAAGTTATTTTCCCGTGTGTTCTCATGTGCATTCGATCGATTATACATATGAATTGTAACTCATGATCAACATTTAAATATAATTTTGTACTTAATATATTAGGAGATGTCCTTACGATGTGCTTATTTTTATCTACGTCTAGATTTAAATTTTGCTCTATATCGATGAACTACTTTTTCGGTATCGAAAATGTTGTAGCAAGTGTCAGTGTCGTACCAGTATTGTGATGGACCGAACCAATTTCGACCAAACAACATCGGACAAACATCATTGAAGCTTGTATCGGTATTTGTTTTTATGATTTTTACTTATGTTAAAAGTGTCTCGATATCTTTTAAAGTCGTACCGGTATTGTGACGAACCGGCCAATTTCAACCGAACAACATCGGCAATATCGAAGCTTGTATCGATATTTGTTTTTATGGTTTCTGTCGATGTAAAATGCGTGTCAATATCTTATAGGGTATATAAAGACTTTGTTTTTTTGGGTTTTCTCTTCGGTCGCTATAGCGAGTGTTGATATGGTATGGTAGTCATACGATCTTAACTTATCAAAAGCAAAACAATAAAAATAAATAGCGTTACTAATGCAAACAAATGGCGTTCAGTCGGTTTCGTTTCGATTTTGTACGATAACGACACAATAGCCGTTTTCAATCACATTTGTATGTCAATGTTGAAAAATGTAAACATAGAATGCAAACCACCGAATGATATCAACTGAACAATATCGGTACCGGTGTCGATATTCGTTTTTACTGTTTTTGATCTATGTAGATTTTCTCTTTAATAGCGAGTATTAATACCATAACTAACTTCTAAACAGATACCAACTGAATTCCGCCGCAAAGCGCGGGGGAAATCACTAGTTCACTATAAATTATAGTTGTTTCATATATTATTTGCGTTTGAAAAATCCAGAGAAAAATAAGGTGATTGAAAAATAATAGATAATATAAAAATAATAGTTATTTACGTTTATAGAATGAGGAAATCATAAGTTATTGAATTATTCATATATCTACTACAGTTGCTATATATATACATACATGTATACAATAGATTGGAGCTAGACAACAGGGTCAATTTGATAATTCCCTCTTTTTCGCACAAATTTAAGCTTCAAAAATCACATAGAGCCAGCCAAAACACCAGCAGCTTTCAGTCCTCCGTCTCTCACGGCCTCACCATGAACACGACGACATGCGGAAACCTTCTTGCTTACGTGGCGGTTGCCGTCGTCACTTTCGTCGTCATCTTCTCCTCCGCCGACGTCTCTTTCTCCTTCACCACCACCAACTCCAAACCGGACTTTCTCATTCCGATCGTTCAATTGCGAAGCAAATTGAACTTGAATCGTCAACATTCCAACGGTTATATGCTCCGGCCATCAACATTATCTTCGCCTATCCGTAATACTTTTATGGTACGTTCTTCAATCTGTGTTTTTGATTGAGTTACAATCTATCGTTTTAATAAATCTGCAGATATGTTCATAATCAAAATCGGTTACGATTCACGATAAACATCTGTTTTCGCTTTGTGTATTTCCGGATTTTGGAAAATATGCAATTACAGTAACGTATTATATGAACCGATTGCTTTAATTCATACTGATTCTATTTCTAAATCTGGTAGAATTCAACTTTGTGTGTGTTTATGGAATAGTATTTTTGAAATTGAAACTGTTCGATCAGTTAGTTTAAATGATAACGATTTATGTTAATCATGAAAATAAGTTTTGATTATAATTGGTGTCTTTAATTTGAAGATTAAGTGTGTGTGTTTATGGAATAATTTGTTGAGGATTTTGAAATTGAAACTGTTGATATCGATTCAAGTTTTAATGAGAATGATTTGTGTTAATCATGAAGTTAAGCTTTGATTATGCATGTGAGTTTGTTTAGTTTTGAATATTAACAGAGTGTGTGTGTGTTTATGGAATAATCCGTTGCAGATTTTTGAAATCGAAACTGTTGATACTAGAACAATTCAAGTTTAAAATGATAATCATTTGTGTGAATTATGAAATTAAATGTCTGATTATGCAGGTTAGTGTGTTTAATTTGAAGATTAACATTGCGATCTGTTGAACGTAGGGACGAAGGTTGCCGGAGTTGGAACTTGCTAGAGCTAGACGCGCGATTCAACGAGCGGCTACTGTTCATAACCTATCTCAGCTTCTGCAAAACGGTGACGTTTTGTCCGCTGCTATCTATCATAACCCGGCGAGTTTTATCAGTAAGTTTCCATCACTTCTTTTTAACTTTTTATTTTTATTTAAATTTTTAAGAGAATATCTGACGAAATTAAAAAAAATATGGTTATTAAACTCGTAGAAAATAATAACTTTAACGATATTATTATAATTGTCGTAGTAAATTGACTTATTGTCATGTTATTGATCTTAGCCCTCTATTCATTTAATTTTGTTTGATGAGATAAAATGATAAAAGGTTTAATGATATTATTATTAAGTTAGATAAAACAAGCCTTAGACCATGTGTAGTGGTTTAGGTGAATAAAGCCCTCATCCTTGTACGTTTTCTATCATGTGGCAGTACAGTCAGCAAGGGGCATTATTGGGCGTTTTTCTAAAATAGGTATAGTGGGTGTGTGGACATTATATTAATAAGGGGTGGTAAAAACAATTAAATAAAAAAACAACAAAAAAATGGTATTGGGTGAATAATGGAAAACTGCATGTGATTGGCCAAACAAAATGAGTTGGGCGTGGATGAAATCACGCTAGGAGAGGGTTTTTTGCAAATTCGCGCTCAATAGCGCCTAGGGGGTGGGGTGTGATTGGGCGTGATTGAGGAGAAAAAAGTGTAAATTCACGCCCACTGCACATGGTCTTATCATAGTTTATTTGCGATAAATATTCCGGAATTTTGTTTGGAGAGATAAAATGATAAAAAGGTTTAATGATTTTATTATTAAGATAGATAAAATAAGCATTATCATAGTTTATTTGGTATAAATATTCGGAAGAAAATATATTAGGATTAAGATCAAATATGTTAAGTTATAGTTTGTGTTGTAAATAACACGTATTATAATTATGTCCCATATATATGTTTGATTTGATCATACATTTTTATAATTATCATATTCGTATGGTTCTATTTTAGTTTTTAGAAAAAATGTCTTCGGTAAGCAAATCTAAACTAGCTGAATAAAACTTAAACATTCGAGACATGTATTTATGGATGGAACTAAATTAGTTTAAAAATTCCGTGGATATAATATGAATATAGTGTTAGATGATAGTTTGTCTGCCTAGATCATCTAAAAGATACATTCTTTACCCGAGTACCATTGTAACGTTTAGTTTTTTTGAAAGGTGTGAATTATTCGTGAATGTCGGGAGGTTTAGCATACGTTGTTTTAACCGGGTCCGTGCTAGAGAGTCCATCACACAATAGATCCCCAATTTAAACCCCTCAATGAGAAACCTTTATCACCAAGACTCAAACTTAAGACCTTAAGGGGAAAACTCATCCGAACCCACCATAGGTGAAACTTAAATACCCGTGGTCACTACTAGAGCACCAGTGATGATTAAATTGTAACGAAGTCTTCACCTAAAACTAAAGGAAGTGAAAAACTTTGACCATATAAATGCATTGCCTTTTTGGAAAATGGTTTCCTTCCTTCTAAGTGACTACTAGAATGATAACCACACATTCCATTCATAAAAAAAGACAATTAATGTCACCGTTTCCTTGGGGCTATGATGATGAGAACATATATATCAAATTCTAACTTCTAATAGACGCATGCACTAGCATGACTCATTCAATCCTTTTATTTTTATCTTTTTGCAAATTTATATGTAGTTATTGTTAAAGCTTTTTTTCTCTTTTCAGATTTTGTAGTATGTCTATCAACAAATGTCGAGCTTATATCTAGAGTTGTAATTACGTCGGTTTTACTGGTTGAATTGTTGGGCTTGTGCATGACCTATATTTTATTGGTGTAAAAACATCAACTTTAAGTAGGACTATGGTTGGCAACTTTTGCACGACTTGAAACACGACCTAAATCCGACACGAGAAAAAAAAACAGGTTTGGGTTGACCCGTTAACCCGTTTAACTATAAAGAAAAAAAAAACTTTTATAATTTCTTTTTGTTTTTCCCTTTTCTATTTTATATGGTTAGGTTATAATAATGTTAGTTTTGACACACTACATTATTTACTTATCACACCGAAGCTCACCATTAAACATTTCTTGATTACCCACTTAAAACTCAACACACTTATAAATCGTCAACAGGCATGACTTATTTAAAAATACAGGTTAAGTGGGTCATGTTCGAGTTGACCTAAATTTATATGTGTGCAAGTTAGGGTTGTAATCTTTGACATTTAATAATAATATGGGTCTGGTTTAGGTTGCATATTTCAACCCACCATCCCACAATCCGTCAACCTGCCAACTTATCAACCTGGCACGATTGACGCCCTTAACTTGGACACACTCAAAATCATTCAACTCGACGACGACTCATGTAACCCATTTATATATCTAAATGTGTTGTGAATAGGGTTGACAATTCCTGTCGTATTTACACGGACGGCTGGATGTTTTTGAAGGTCCAAAGCAAACTAAAACATTGAGGCCCTTTTCGAAAAGACAAACTCTTTGATATAAACCCTCCTTTTTTCCTAGGCCTAAGGCCCGAAATAATAAATTAAAAACTTTATAGTTGACGGAGTTAAAAACATGTAATGTTGATATCTCATATGTGTATAAGCTATTTTTCTTGGTTTACTTATTTTTTTAGGTTATTTGACGCATAAGCTATTTAAATGGTGACCCAAGTCCTAGCTCTGATTAGCAATATTAAGGAGTTAACCCTGCCTGTTTAAGACAGGATAACATAACTTTTATTATTTTTAATAAAAATAATTAAACTTAAGAGGTTCTTCATGGTACATAATACATACAACATTGTTATAAACATGAAGTATGAAGTAGTTAAACGAGTCGTATTCACGTTTGATACATGTGTTGGTGATGTCATGTCTGACCTGGTAAACACGATAAGACGTGCTTTTCTACCTTAGCTGTAAATAGATTAAATGATTCATAAACACATTGTAATAAATTCCTTAAATGAGTTGTATTCGGATTTGTAGACTGACTTTATAAAATGGATTTTTTTTAATTTAAATTGATTAACGGTTTAAATTGTTTAACTAGGCATGTCAAACCAAGACTACCCATGTATTAAAACGAGTTAAAACATATTAACCTGAGCACGAGGTGTTCCTTAATGGATTCAACATCACAACTGAAAATCTAATTGTTCATGTGACTTACAACTTACAATATTTTTTTTATTTGCTTTACTCTACCACCAACAATATGAAAACGATGATTTGAAGATTAAAAGAGCAAATTAAAATATTATTACAAGTATTTATATCTATTTTTTTTAAAGTTGAATTTTCTATTATAATGAAAGTATAAATATGTAAGTGAAGAAAATGCATGCAGGAGCTATATAGAGATGGAGAAGAGATTCAAAGTGTATGTATACGAAGAAGGTGAGGTGCCAATAGTACATGATGGACCATGCAAAGACATATACACAATAGAAGGAAGATTCATTCAGGAGATGGAGCAAGATCATCATTTCAGGACTAAAGATGCGCACAAGGCGCATGTTTACTTCATGCCTTTCAGTGTCACGTGGATGGTAAGGTATCTCTACAAGCCTAATTCCTATGACATCACCCCACTCCAACACTTCGTCTCTGGTTACGTCAGAACCATTTCCACCAAACACCCCTTCTGGAACACAACTCATGCTGCTGATCACTTCATGCTCTCTTGTCATGATTGGGTAATTACCTTTACTCTTCATTTTATAAGTTAGGGGCTTTCTTGCTTAAAAATTAGTTCTTACGAGCGGATCTATAAAATGCTTATATGGGCAATGTTTCAAAAAAACAAGGGTAACGAAATCGAAAAAACGTCAATTTTTATGCGTCAAGGGGCAATGGGGTTACCCCTTGTTACAAGGTAGGTCCGCCCCAGCTTACGGCTGCCTGTTTTTAAAAGTAACAAAGTATACCGGCCGGGTTGGTTGGCTACCAGACCAGCTAAAACGGTTCGGTTCCCGTTTTTAAAGTATATATGAAATCAATATCTTCTATTAAGTTGTTAAAAATACTAAAGATGATTTATAACTATTATTTTTTCAATACGTATAGATTGTATGAATTGTATTGTTAAAAATAATAAAGCTTGTTTCAAGTTTCAAAGGGCCGGTTTTAATTTCCACACCATGAATTGAAACGTTAAATTTGATTTTCTAAAGTCTAAACCGTATAAATCTGAAACTGACTGACATACTGATTTAGATTAATATATATGGTTTGATCAGTTTCTTTAAAACCATTAACTTATTCGACTTAAAACTCTTTATAAAGTTTTTTTTATTATTTTCCCTTTTTAGAGAGACAGATAAATATAATAATGATATGTAACCATTACTTTATAACCATGCCAAATTTCCATGATTTTTTATGCAGCTTTATTTTTTTTATTCTCACGTACATTTCCAAAAACATTTCAGGGTCCGCATGCCTCAAAAGGTAACCTTAACCTCTACAACTCGTCAATCAGGGTCCTATGCAATGCCAACTCTTCCGAAGGATTTGACCCACAAAAAGATGTGAGCCTACCTGAAATCAACCTCCGTAACGGTAAAATGCCCCCCAATCTTCTCTCTCATCCATCACCTACGTCCCCTAGACCCCACCTGGCATTCTTTGCAGGTGGGGTCCATGGTCCCATACGACCTATCCTCTTCAACCAGTGGAAGGGTCAGGACCCTGATCTTCAAGTCCACGACTACCTACCAAAAGGGGTAGACTATTATTCCTTCATGTTAGCATCAAAATATTGCTTGTGTCCTAGCGGCTATGAAGTGGCGAGCCCTAGGATCGTTGAGGCGGTTTATACGGAGTGTGTGCCGGTTATAATTTCCGACCACTATGTTCTACCTTTTAGCGATGTGTTGAGGTGGGAGGCGTTCTCAATTCAGGTTAAGGTGTCGGAAATTGGTGAGTTGAAACGGATTTTGACGTCGGTGCCGGAAAATGAGTACTTGAGGCTAAAGGAGAATTTGAGAGCAGTAAGGAGACATTTTGTTTTGAACCAGCCTGCTGAAAGATTTGATGTGTTTCATATGATATTGCATTCTGTTTGGCTCAGGAGATTAAATTTAAAGGTAAAGTAAAAAAGAAATATTAATAATATAGAAAAATTACACGCGAATTAATTCTTTCGTTTTGGTTTATAAGTTAAATTTAGTTTCTAAATCAGTTTGATTTGTAAAAAGATATGATCTAAATGTTACTTTGATAGTTTGATGCCTTATTTATTAAAGATATGATCATTTGAAAACTTTTGGATTAATCTGTGCAAAACTTATAAATGGAACTTTTTATAACTACTATTTAGTCCGTCAAATGGAACTATTTAGTCATGATCAGCAAGTGTTCATAACGGTGATAATGTATAATTATTATTATGCACTTCTTATAACTAACTATTTAGTACGTCAAAAAATTGAAATTGAGCTATTTTACAATTAATTAAAAAGTGCAAATAACGTTAAATAATTAATATATTGAAAATGAGCTATTTTAGAATTAAAAGAGTGCAACTAACGTTAAATAATTAATATATTGAAAATGAGCTATTTTAGGATTAAAGAGGGCAACTAACGTTAAATAATTAAATATAAATGGCTCTGATATTTCACTAGAAGCTATACCTGTTTAAGTATTTATAGAAATATTTTTTTCTTACCATTTATTTGAATCAAGATATATGACATGTGATAATGCTAGTAATAATTTCATTGTTAGTATTTTTGATAACTTCTAAAATGGTTAATAATACCTGTGAGGAAGATCTATGCTTAGACCAGCTGATATTTTGGTCTTCGGATGGATAGGAGGAAAACATGCATGTGTGGATTTAACAGGCGTCTTCCCCCTTTGTGGGTTTAGGGGGTAGTGTTTTTACGGTGGGTTAAGCTGATTTAAAAGCTGTTTCGGGCAAAGTAACCAAACACGAGAAAGCATGCCTTGACAACCAGCACGTGTTTATCTCATTTGCCTTTGATACTTTTGGGTTCCTTGCGCCAGAGGCTGTATGCAGAGTAATGTTATTACCTCGAGATCTATGGAAGTAGATTTCAAAAGACTTAGTTTTACTATTCAGAAAAGGGTAGCGGCGCGGCTTGTTGTCTGTTTACCTTCTATCTCGATGTAATTATTAAAGATATGCTATTTGATACAATCATCATTATTGGAAAAAATACCTGTAATGTAATGAAACAGTTTGAAGAATTGGCAAAAGAGTAGGATTTTATTAGAGTGAACAAGAAATCATAATCAATCAATCATACCCAATAAAATCTCACCAATAGCTAAGCTATTAGTAGGGTCTGGGAATAGTGAGATGTATGGGAGTCTTACCTCTATCCATGGGATAGAGAGGCCACTTTCAGGGAGACCATCGGCTCAACTTAAACAACGGACAGAACAAACAAACAACTAAATATAAGGATTAACACACTAGTAAGAACATGAACAAAATGCAACATTTATGGAAGTGTAATAAGAATAACTAGGAGCATAATATGACATTATAAGACATAGATGCATTAATACGACTACGCAATACCATGTAAAGTACACATAAATTATAGGAATATCAGAGTCCCTATTATAGACCTAAGACATCACTATATACCCCCTCTTACCCATTTAACCTTAATCCTACGCCTCCACAAACTCCTATCCTGGACCATGTCCTCGGAGAGGTGCAACTCTAGTAAATCTTGTCTAATCCGCTCATCCCCATGTAACTTTAGACAGTTGCAAAGTATAGAAGGGGCCGGGGGGGGGGGGGGGGGGGGCCTTGACCTCCCGAATTTTTACTCAGTAGTGTTGTATATGTAGTTTTTGTATAGAAATTTTTGGGTGTATACGTTTTCGACCCCCCCCCCCCTATTATTCGGGTCAAGCTTCGCCACTGACTTTAGGCCTGCCTCTACTCTGCTTCCCTTCCACCATGAGGATTTCCACAGCTCTAACTGGCGCCGTCGTCTACCTCCTCTTCACATGACCAAACCATCTCAATCTTCCCTTCCTTATCTTATCTGATATACTAGCCACTCCTAATCTTTCCATGAAAACCTTTCCCTTATCTTATCTGATATAAGAAACAATCAATAGCTAGTCGGCCGTAATGTAAAAGAATAAAACGAATGTAAATTGATTAGACATAAGCAAGACTGATTAAATCAACTCAATACATGACTCAAGACAAAAGAATGGCCAGAGAACAAATGATTGATACGGAAACAAGCATGAAGCATACTAATTGATATTAAAACTAAGATCGTATGATGATGATCGATTGAAACATGATGAACGGCAATTATTTGAACATCAGCAAGTTCCGGCGGTTGTAGCACACGTATCGAATAATTATTGCTTCTTGACAACAAAGGAGGAGTGTTTTCACAGCTTGCTATGAACGAGATTTAGGAGAGACAACCGGCTAATTGGTTGAAGTTTCCTTTTACCCCTTTAAGATTAGAAATTTTACCAAAGATAGTTGAAAAGATCAAATAACAAAAGTAAATTCAAATATATATATATACACACTACTAAATTAAGAATCTTTAAATTTTAACAAGAATTAGAGGTACTGTTCACAACGTTCTCTTTTTAACAGATAGTATAATATAATTATTGTGTATCTTAATTTCGCTTCGTGTACCATGATACTAAGATGAACAAATCCATTTTTGTGTCAAGTTTTATTGATAAAATGCCTATTACATATTCCTAACGCATGCTTAACCACAAGAGAGAGGAAATCTTTCTTTGTGCAACTTGGGCCTTTGTCGATAGAGAAAACTTAAGGATATGAAAAATGGCAAATTCTTAGGCCATCTCCTGTTAACATGGCAGAAGAAATGAAAATTTTCAAACCTACTAACCTCAAGTTCGAAGGTAAGAAATTAAACTACAACAATGTTGTATCCCACAAGAGGTCTAAGTTGGCATGTTGGAAGTGTGGTAGGCTCAAAAAATATCAACACAATTGTCATGTTAGATGGAAACACAATGGGAAATACACTTTCTGTGTTGGATAAAGGTCAAAAGTTCCAAAACCACAAGTCCCGGATGCAAAACTTGATTGTGAATCAACTAAGGATCATGGGCATGTAATTCATGATGCAAGTAATACACGTGATATATGTTGATCTTGCAAGATGGCTTGACTCTAGAGCCTAAGCCATGTGTGCAAGGATCGTTGATATTTCGATAAAATTGACCATCCTTGGACGTGGTTGTGTGGTGTTGGAGTTTACCTATGTGAAGACTGTAAAATTATCCAACATGCTATTCTTATTAGGAATCAGAATGAATCCAGTTTCTTATGAGGAATCAAAAAGTATGGTTATGAATGTAATGGTATGTTTAAAAACATATATACAATGTCAAATTATGTTTGCATGGCTAATCCTAGTATTGTGAATCCAATCGATGGAATGCCAGATTTAACATGTTTATCGTAAAAGAATGACTAAAATTTTAAAAGATAACTTAATATGTGCTTTTGACATTGATAAAGAGAAATGCAAAATATATACTTGAAATAAGAAAACAAGTAAACTTTCAAACAC
Source organism: Scalesia atractyloides (assembly GCA_947069175.1). Classification (NCBI taxonomy): domain Eukaryota; kingdom Viridiplantae; phylum Streptophyta; class Magnoliopsida; order Asterales; family Asteraceae; genus Scalesia; species Scalesia atractyloides. Next base: position 35,259,172 of record CAMTDV010000005.1, read on the forward strand.
TAAAGTTGAGTTACAATAGAATGTTTCGGAAAAAAAAAAACTTTTAGCATTGACGTATACTGTGATCTTATGCATTTACAACATGCTTGTTGGATAACGAATGTAGAGTAAACTACATAAATTTTCCTTTATTATTATTTTTTTGAATGGCAAACGAAACTTTTATTACTCAAAAAACAAACCCATACGACCCCTTAGCTGAACCGACTGATTACATAAGACATAAAGGAAACAAAATACACATAAATTCAGAGAACTATACTACCCTTTCCAACTGAAAAAATCTCTAATCATCCCGTGATGGTCCTGGTACTTTTGCCCTTACCTTCATCCAATGATATGATATTTATTTAATTTCTTCAACTGCTTTTGTATACCGCCTTGTTTATTTTGAAATAGTTTTGCATTCCGTGCTTGCCATACGTCCAAAACGTTAGAATAAAAACTGCATGTGTCATTTTCTTCCTCGTTTGAGACCATGGAAAAGTATTTATAACCTGCAGTAGATCCTTGACCGAATTCGCACTGTAGTTTCTCGGTATCTTCATCCAGCCAAACACTTGAGTCCATAACGCATCTGCGAATTGGCACCTGGTAAGTACATGATCCGCAGTTTCGTCTGATCTTTCACACATTTTACATGTAACCGAGTCGATTGCCATGCCCCTTGCTCTTAGTGCCTCCGATGTTGATATTTTCCCATCCATTGCTCTCCATGCAAACATATTTGTTTTTGGTATTGCCCATTTATTCCATACAAAATCACTTACTGGAGTCGATGCTTCAAGATTTCTCCATTAATTTGCTTACCCCTTTTACTGAGATATTCGTCACCTTATCCATTACCCACACCCATAGGTCTGTGCCTTCATCTCTCGGTTGCTGCACTAGTGATGCCACAAGCGCTTCCAATTCAGATTTTTTTCTGGTTCCATATTTGGTGCTCTCGTCCACGCCCAGTCCCACAATTTCACATTATTTACCACTCTATAACAGTCAGCAACATTTGCTCTTTTATCTTTCGCTAGACTATATAACAGTGAATATTGATCCCTTAACGATTCATTACCTATACACGTATCGACCCAAAACAATGTTTTATCCCCTCTACCCACCTTGCTTCTTAAATGGTGTCTGATATCTATATTATACTTATCGAAATCTTTACCAATTTCACCAATGGTTTCCACACTCCTGTACAACTATTTTTACTGGTATCCATGCTACTTGTCTTCGATTTTCATGAATAGCACTTACCACTTTTGCCCATAGTTGTTCCGGTTCAGCATTAAAAATTCCTCTTTGTTCCTTCCAAAACCTTTACTACAGCCTTCAAACTTTTATATATTGATAAGAAGTAATTCGGTAAACTTCCAAGAACTGATTTAACTAGGATTACCCGACGTGCAAACGATAAATGCCTTGCCTTCCAAATTGAGAGCCTTCTATGGAAAGTGTCAATGACATCTTTCCAATGTATTACCTGATTCATATTATCGCCAACCGGCAAACCCAAATATGTAAAGGGGAATCTTCCTGTTTTGCAATTAAACACTGCCGCCATGTTCTCTACATCCCCCTCCTTTATACCGACTCCAAATATTTGACTTTTTCTAGAATTTATCTTCAGTCCTGAAATTACATAATAACATCTAAGAATCCTTTTTGAGATTCCTTAAAATTTTCCTTTATTTATATACCAATTACACCCTTGTTTTTTGACTTCAATAATTACATAGATTGTTCTTTATGACTAAATTTTGCAATCTCTTTGTACTTTAAACTAACTACTATTAATTTTTCAGTTAACTTTAAAGTAAAGTGACAATTTGACCAAAGGACATAATCTCTAGTTTAATTATAAGTTCTTTTCTATGCTTTATTTTACGTTTTTCTTTTCTTTCTTTTCATTGTATTATTTGTATCCCTCTTGTTTTATCGATTACTTTAAATTTTTCTTAATTATTTAATTAACATATTTATTTATAAAAATTTATGTGTTTGCATGTTTTTTTTTCATTTGCGTGATTAAATATTTAGTTTTCTTATTTTATGAGTACCTTAATTTTATAGAATGATAAAAAAAAAGTAACCACACTGGTCATATGTTATGACAGATCGGTTTATAGAATGATAAAAAAAAGTATGTTGCAATGTTGTATTTTGAGATGAGCATTGGATAGTTTTAAACACGTCTAAAACAAGCGGTCACTTTAAAACGACGTTACAAAATTCGAACATTTAAAGAACTATATCATTAATCTAGGGTTTGTAGGTGCCACAACCGCAGAGTTTTGTGGTACATCTTCCAGAGGCGGTTTTTGAATTGAAAGACGATGTTTCGTTGATAGATTAATGTTTTATAGGCGTTAAAAATAATTTATCTATAAAATATCAATCCAAGTTTTTAACATCTATAAAATATTAATCAATCGACGACGCGCTGTCTTTTCAGTTCCAAGACTGCCTCCGGAATATGTACCACAAAACTCTCCAGTTGTGACACCTACGAACCCTAGATTTGCGTCGTGGTTATTTAAAATATGATGTTCTATAAAATTCATTTTTTTTGTAACGTCATTTTTAAAGCAACTGGTTGTAAAAGACGTGTTTAAACTGCCTGACGCTCATATCAAAATTTTAACATTGCGACATGCTTTTTTGATACTACATATATGTCCCTATACACTTAATCTAATGATCAAGAATGTTGATGAAGAGTTACAAACTTGAATTAATAGATAAGGAACATCAATGATGACGATCAAGCTTACAATCATCAGGAATTTAAAATTAAGGATCACATTTATCATTAATTGAAGATTAATGAAGATCAATGTCCATCCGTATCAATTGAATGAAGCACAATGTCCACATGCATCAAAGATTGTGAATTGGGAGCCTACAAAGATCAAACTATGAAAACCAACAAAGAAGTGAAAATCAAAGTCAACCTATGAACTGAATCACTTGAGATTCTAGAAAGGTGATAAAAATGGTTTTCATACAATCTAAATGAATTTGAATTTGGTGGATGAAGTTTACACTACTAAGTATGCTTTACATCAACATTAAAGACACAAAGTTGCTTTAATGGGTAAAGAACAAACACCTTGGGAAAACATCATTACTTCTTTACAAATCACAAAAGTAAATCTTAGCAATTTGGTGATAACCTTGTTTTTAAATTGTCACACCCCCAACCGATGACGGAAACATCGGAGTGAGACGAAAACGAGATTGCTAGAGGCTTCATAACGCTATATGTGACAAGTATTTAATAGTTACCCTTTTTCGTTGCTTAAATCCGATAATACAAATTTCGAATCACAACACGTATAAAATAAGTATAATTTCATTTCATTTCATAATAGTTTAATACAAGGTTCTGAATCAAATTATAACATTTACGAAAATAAAAATGCGATACAAGTAGTTAATGTTTAAATGAGTTTCTAGGCAATCCTACTAGATTCCTTGCATCATCAGAATTCCTGCAACATGTATTAAAAGCATGTATCAATACAAAAGTATTGGCACGCATACAAGTTTGAATAAAAGTATAAGTGTAAAAGTTTATTTCAATCCAACATGTCATTGTATATTCAAGTCTAACGAGCATAACAAACAACGTAAGCGTGGCAGCTAGCATGAAATTACGATCCTTGAACCAGCATGCCTAGCAACCTAATAATACAATATCATGGTAACACAAGTTGAAGCTAACAAGTATAAACAACTTAGACATACAATAGACATATTCGATGGATTTAGCATTTGATTATAATCAATTGCGTAAAGTGGGTTTTGTATACATGTTGCACCTCAAAAATGCGTAGAAGCGTAAAAAAGGGAAGTCGAGTATGCTTACATTAGCGAGCTTCCTTAGGAACTTTCGTGAAGAGTTGATGGTCGAATGATGGTATAAGGAGGCCACCTTGCATGGGTAAAAGAGAGTTATAGAAGTGCTATGAAGAGAATAATAAGATACTTATTTTTTTATTTTTTTATGTTATAACTCCTTTGGAGTTTTGATACGTCCCTTAGCGAAGCGCTAATATTTAGTGGGTATTTATATATATAGTTAGTCGACGAAAATATAGGAAGCGTCCATATAGAGTTAATTACTGTTTTCGTCCCTGTGGTTTGTCAAAAATCACTATTTCAGTCCATTAGTTTAAAAATTGCGATTTCAGTCCCTGTGGTTTCACTTTCGTAACCATTTCAGTCTACCTCGCAACCATTTCAGTCCCTGTACTTACAGAATAAATGGATTGAAGTGGTTACGAAAGTGAAACCACATGGACTGAAATGGTTACGAAAGTGAAACCACAGAGACTGAAATCGCAATTTTTAAACTAATTGACTGAAATAGTGATTTTTGACAAACCACAGGGACGAAAACAGTAATTAATTCGTCCATATATTTTTGACGGACGGCCTAGTATATATACATATTTGACGGAAAATATATTAGATATACATATTTGTATTCCGACGAATAATATAATATATATATTTATTTTTCGACAAAAGGTAAAATAGATGTATACATATATATATTTTGATGAAGTGACATAATAGACTTTTATATATATATATATATATATATATATATATATATATATATATATATATATATATAATATATATATATCGATGAAAAGTATAATAGATATATATTGACAAAAGGTATAATGGTTATATTTATTTCGACGAAGAGTTATAATAGATGTCTATACATCTTTTGTCGACGGACAGAGTTTCCCCTGTTTTCGGACGAACCCGACAACACGAGTTGTCGTTATAAGTTGTCAAAACTCAAGTCTTCACAACATTATAAAAATCATAGTAGAAATGCTAAAAGCAACAATAACACTAAATATAATGGTTTGAACTCGTTTGTGTTAGAAAAATATAGAGTATTATGATAAAACTCACGTCACTAACGTTCTGCCGAGTCTCGAGTCCAAACCGTTGACCCGATAGTTGACCGAACCCTCGAGTCTCAAAACTGGAGTCGAGGCACACCCAAACCAACCCAACAGTACCCGAACTCAAACCGAGACGAGAACAACGTACCTGAATCGAAACAAAACTGGAACATCCAAAACAACCCCGGCGGTCACCGAAACCGGTAACCCGAATCAGCTGTGCTGGGCCTGAACCCAAACTTAGTCGGGTCTGACCCGAGAACTGAGCTACGAGCACGACCCAAAAACCAAACTAACCGAGTCGTAACTGACCCAAACCATCTCGGATCTGGACTAAGCCGGAACCAATCCGGTGGCCGGAAAAACGGTTCCGCCGCGCCACGTCGTCGCCGCACCACCGCAGGTCCGCCTCCACTTCTATCCCGTCGTCTGTCTTTGCAGCGCGTCGCCGCCATCACTCCTGCTGGTCGGTCGTTCACTCAAGAGCGAGAGAGAGAGATGAGTGGGAGTGGGGCAAAGGGTTGGGTATGGGGTTTGTCGTGAGAGAGAGAGAGAGAGAGAGAGATAGGAGGGGGAGAGTGGCCGGAGGTTTGTGGGTTCTGTCGGGTCCTCGTCAGAGAAGCACCGAGGGGTGGGGAGAGAGGTCATGGTGAGTGTGGTGCGGTGGTTCCGCGAGGCCGGAATAACGTTTGATGCTGGAGACCGCCGGAATCGACTCCGGTCACCGGAGACAAGAGAGAAAAGGGGGAACAGTGTTGGTGACGGGTGTGTGTGAGTGTATTGAGTGTGTGTGTTAGTGATTTAGGGTTTAAGTTAGGTTTTGTTAGGTTGGGCCTAGAGTCCGTTAACTCGGTTATAGGGTTTTTGAGCGGCCCGGTCACAACTGCGAGGTCCATTTTCAGACCTGATCGTCATAGAACGTCGTAAAAATATAGTTTAGGTTTAAAACTTGTAAAATGGTGTCGCGTTCGTTCGTCGGTTTGTAAAACGTGTCGTTTGCTATAATATATATATATATATATATATATATATATATATATATATTTATATTCCATTTTTCATTTGTGTTTTTAAGATAAAAAATATCGAAACGTCGCGTATTTTCTGAAATAAAATTTTGCGAAAATATGAGGCGCTACAGTCTCCCCTACTTTATGAAATTTCGTCCCGAAATTTATTCAAGAGGAAGACTTTAGAACATATGGCATTCCGAGGTATGTGTGAGTATAACCGAGAAATAGGTGAGTGATTAAAGTTTGTATTTAAATATAGCAGTGAAACACCGAATTTCTCATGGCACGTTTTACGAAACCTTAGCAATATGATATTAACACTTATATATAGGAAGTACCAGCGGCGTATCCACTATGTTTATACCATATTGCGTCCGTTTTGCTAATCGATGCCATGTTACGTTCCGTGTCACAATCAGGGTTTATTAGCGTATTACGAATGAGAATGGTAGCGTATATTAATTTAAGTATTAAGCACGACTGTATTTAAGTATGAGAGAGGTTATAAGTATGAGTATGATTTAAATGAGGTATTTAGTTAACTAGATTAACGCATTACTGGCATGTGATATCACTGGTCAAACCATCGTGTCCGCAAGTATGTATGTTTGACTTAACATGACCGCAAGTTCATGTGATGGCGTTACTCCTATAGCGCTACACAAGCGCTATATATGTTAAGGTGCGGCTTGATCAAAGTTTATGGCAAAATGTCAATCCAACATTTAACGCAAGCGTCATCTAATCATAGCACATGTCATCATTTCGTTGCTATGAAAAGATCCGTAATGTATAAAGCGTTATCTAATCGTAGCACATGTCATCATGTCGTTGCTATGAAAAGATCCGCAATGTATAAAGCGTCATCTAATCATAGCACATGTCATCATTTCGTTGCTATGAAAAGATCCGTAATGTATGAATGAATGTCTTGACATTACCACAAACCCATGTAGCGGTGCGCTACTCCTATAGTGCTTCACAAGCACTACATATGTCAAGGTGTGGCTTCTTCCGAAGTTAATGACCAATATATCACATAAAGAATGTCTAGTAATCCCGAATCAAGTATAACGTATCAATATGCGTGTGTTAATTTATTGTGTGGAATGAAAATTTTAAAATAACGATGTAACAAGTATTAAATTGCATAAAAGATGAGTTTATATATAGAAGAGAGACTTGATAAGTATTGGAGTGCTTCGGGTTTAGAAACTTCGACTATTCCAAAGTGAATCGCAAGTCCTTTCGAATTAAGGAGACATGTTTTGGCCTAATAGGTATAAGACTCTCGTCGCTAGGCGATTAACGGTATTTTACCCTTCCAGTTAGTACATGTCCCTAATCTGATCGAAGGTACGAAACTTTGGCGAGATTGAAAATCGTAGAGCAGAACCAGTCATCAAGGTGTGGATATCAATCCTAGCTTGGCAATTTCGTCCCCTAAATTATGGCTTATTAAACGAAACAAAATATAATTTCGAATCGTCAATAAGGATCCACTGGATTATTAAATGGAAACTCTCATCAAGATATGGATATCACTCCTGACTTGATTGTGAATTTGGCGCAAAATATCATGTAAGGTGGATTGAAATTTGTCACCAAAGGCGGGAATCACCCCTATTTTGATGAGTTATTTCGATTGTAGAACATGTGTGTCCTTGAGTATTTATTGTGTAAAATGTGTTAGAAAAGGGCACATTGTATATTTAGACAAAACGAAGAGGTAGAAGCAAATAGGGAGAATTTCATATTAAGCGAGAATCAGGAATGGTCAAGTTTTGGTACTTAGACTATAGACTAGGTCGAACATGGCAATTCTACCTAATTCTCTATAGTTATGGCTCTGATACCAATCTGTCACACCCCAACCGATGGCGGAAACATCGGAGTGAGACGAAAACGAGATTGCTAGAGGCTTCATAACGCTATATGTGACAAGTATTTAATAGTTACCCTACTTCGTTGCTTAAATCCGATAATACAAATTTCGAATCACAACACGTATAAAAGAAGTATAATTTCATTTCATTTCATAAAAGTTTAATACAAGGTTCTGAATCAAATTATAACATTTACGAAAATAAAAATACGATACAAGTAGTTAAAAGTTTAAATGCGTTTTTAGGCAATCCTACTAGCTTCCTTGCATCATCAGAATTCCTGCAACATGTATTAAAAGCATGTATCAATACAAAAGTATTGGCAAGCATACAAGTTTGAATAAAGTATAAGGGTAAAAGTTTGTTTCAATCCAACATGTCATTGTATATTCAAGTCAAACGAGCATAACAAACAACGTAAGCGTCGCAGCTAATGAAATTACGATCCTTGAACTAGCATGCATAGCAACCTAATAATACAATATCATGGTAACACAAGTCGAAGCTAACAAGTATAAACAACCTAGACATACAATAGACATATTCGATGGATTTAGCATTTGATTATAATCGATTGCGTAAAGTGGGTTTTGTATACATGTTGCACCTCAAAAATGCGTAAAAGCGTAAAAAAGGGAGTCGAGTATGCTTACATTAGCGAGCTTCCTTAGGAACTTTCGTGAAGAGGTAACGGCCGAATGATGGTATAACGAGGCCACCTCGCATGGGTAAAAGAGAGTTATAGAAGTGCTATGAAGAGAATAATAAGACACTTATTTTTTTTTATTTTTTTTGTTTTTTTTTTGTTTCTGTTTTAACTCCTTTCGAGTTTTGATACGTCCCTTTAGTGTAGCGCTAATATTTAGTGGGTATTTATATATATAGTTAGTTGACGAAAATATAGGAAGCGTCCATATATTTTTGACGGACAGCCTAGTATATATACATATTTGACGGAAAATATATTAGATATACATATTTGTGTTCCGACGAATAATATAATATATATATTTATTTTTCGACAAAAGGTAAAATAGATATATATATATGTATGTCGATGAAAAGTATATAAAATAGATATATAAAATAGAAAAGTATAATAGATATATATTGACAAAAAGTATAATGGTTATATTTATTTCGACGAAGAGTTATAATAGATGTCTATACATATTTTGTTGAAAAACGAACAGATTTTCCGTTGTTTTCGGACGAACCCGACAACACGAGCTATCGTTATAAGTTGTCAAAACTCAAGTCTTCACAGCATTATAAAAATTATAGTCGAAATGCCAAAAGCAACAATAACACTAAATATAATGGTTTGAACTCGTTTGTGTTATAAAAATATAGAGTATTATAATAAAAACTTGCGTCACTAACCGTTCTGCCGAGTCTCGAGTCCAAACCGTTGACCCGGCAGTTGACCGAACCCTCGAGTCTCAAAACTGGAGCCGAGGCACACCCTAACCAACCCAACAGTACCGAACTCAAACCGAGACGAGAACAACGTACCTGAATCAAAACAAAACTGGAACATCCAAAACAACCCCGGCGATCACCGAAACCGGTAACCCGAATCGGCTATGTTGGGCCCGAACCCAAACTGAGTCGGGTCTGACCCGAGAACCGAGCTACGAGCACGACCCAAAAACCGAACTAACCAAGTCGTAACTGACCCAAACCATTTCGGATCTGGACTAAGCCGGAACCAATCCTGGTGGCCGGAAAAACGGTTCCGCCGCGCCACGTCGCCGCCGCACCACCGTAAGGCCGCCTCCACTTCTATCCCGTCGTCTGTCTTCGCAGCGCGCCGCCGCCCCACTCCTGGTGGTCGGCCGTTCACTCAAGAGCGAGAGAGAGAGATGAGTGAGAGTGGGGCGAAGGGTTGGGTATGGGGTTTGTCGTGAGAGAGAGAGAGAAAGATAGGAGGTGGAGAGTGGCCGGAGGTTTGTCGGTTCTGTCAGGTCCTCGTCAGAGAAGCACCGAGGGGTGGGGTGAGAGGTCATGGTGAGTGTGGTGTGGTGGTTTCGCGAGGCCGGAATAACGTCTGACGCCTGAGACCGCCGGAATCGGCTCCGGTCGTCGGAGACAAGAGAGAAGAGGGGGAACAGTGTGGGTGACGGGGGTGTGTGAGTGTATTGAGTGTGTGTGGGTGTGTTATAAGTAATTTAGGGATTTAGGGTTTAAGTTAGGTTTTGTTAGGTTGGGCGTAGACCCTGTTAACTCGGTTCTAGGGTTTTTGACCTTAGAAACCTAAAACCTTATTATAAAAATGTGTACTTGTTCTTGTAATTTTTCATCATGAGAGTGATAGTACTGTATCTCGATTGCGGCATAAGGATGTACGTAAATTCTTGTGTTCTTTACTTTTCTGTAGATTTATTTTTGTGTATGTTTGCAACCTGATCCTAACATTACCAGATATAAGTTTATTACATTTACGTCGTAAAAATATAGTTTAGGTTTAAAACTTGTAAAACGATGTCGCGTTCGTTCGTCGGTTCGTAAAACGCGTTGTTTGCTATATATATATATATATATATATATATTCCATTTTTCATTTTTGTTTTAAAAAAAAATATCGAACCGTCGCGTATTTTCTAAAATAAAATTTTGCGAAAATACGAGGCGTTACATAAATCACCATGCCAAATGAACTCTACTAGACTCAAAATATGCTAAAGATGTGTAAAAGTGGGTTAGCATGGGTTTATAGGACCATACATAACATTCACAACACAATATAGCAAAATAACAAGTTGGCTCGGTGTTCGGAGGTTGATACATAGATCGCAGGATCAACTGCCAAAGGGGCAACGAGCTCCTGCATTGTTACTCTGTTGTGCCTATATAAAGAAGCCTGCTCACTAAATCTAACTCACCCCATTTTCTCTAAACACTTTTAAACATACATCTAAATCAAATCTCTCTTCCCTTGTGATTCAAACATCAATTTAAGAGAGAATCAGGATCAAAGATAAAAAAAAAGAGTTGTGCTACAACTTCCAATTTTTCAATTCTCATATTCTAGTTGTATTGTGAACACTATTGCTGTAATAGTGACTGGTATATGAGGGGTATCACTAAGGTTGTTAGTGATTAAGATAGAGGTTATCCTAATGAAACGTAGAAGGTGATCACTACTTTGGATTAGTGAGACGAAGAAGATGATCACTACCTTGACATAGTGAGACGTTGTAAGTTTATTACTACCTTCATTTAGAGAGTGGTTTGTACCAACGATCTTTTTCCGTTCAAGAGAAACGTTTAGTAGAGCAACTCTCGATGGGAGGATCAGGGAGAGGACGTAGACAAAAGGAGGGCATAATCGTTATCTAAGACTTTAGACAAAAGGAGGCCATTGATTAATTTGATTCATAGGACTCTATTGTTAGAATCTTCACCATATACAATTCTTCCATGTTTTGCAACCCATGAAGTATTATCACTTTTGGCTTCAAAATCTCATAAGTGATATATTCATGTGAAGACCCGTAAATCTAGATTTGCCTACAACAAGGCTCGACTTATATCCTTCGATATGATCATCTTGATCTTCATACTTTGATTGTAGTGCTTAAACTTATAGTAGTTAGCATAAAAGTGTTACCTCGGATTGATCAACACACTATCAAGTATCAATGTATCATAAATTGGAGTTTCATATGGCTAAACTGAAGGTCAGCGTGAATTTCACTAAAAAAAACTTTGTTAAACTTTCTATCAGGTTAGGTTGACAAACAAAGTAAGTTTATTTCACACCGACTCTCATTGCTTATAAACTTTTTGACTTTGTGGTTAGTGTGAATGACTCAAGTATACAAATTATTTTCATCTACAAATTAATCTATACAAGAGTTAGATCCATAAATCCGAAAAAAAAAAAGCACGAATTAAATGTTTCACGTTTGCATGATTTTCCCTTGCATATTATGTTTTAGAAGTTTCTGAATCAATGATGTTAGTGATTTTAATGTCGTCAATCATGTTACTATAATTGAATTTAAAGATGACACCAAAGAGATTATAAGTTATAATATAAGTTATGAGGCGTGAAGTGTAGATTTATATAAAATGAGTCAAACCACATACTCCCAATATTTCAAATACTAGAAAGAATAAAGTACTGAAGTTTGCAAACACTAAGTAATTGTCAACTTCGACATTTAATTTCGTATTAGCTTATAAGCTTGGTTAACCTAGATGCTTGGTAAAACAAACCATGAGTGGCAATTTGATTGTTGGGTGGCTTGATCACGAATCGTTGTATCAACACAAGTACTAGTCAACGTGAGCCTGTTTACTAAAGAAACATTTTGGTACGATGAATACAAACCTAACAACCATTCATGCATTAATGTTGAACTACTTTCCCATAAAAAGTGAAAATGTGTTATGTTTTATGATTTAATAAGTGTTAGGCCCAACAATTCGACAAAAGCATGAATTAAGATGTTTTAACTTTTGCATGTTCTATTTTTAGAAGTTTTTGAATCAAGGTGTACTCGAAAATCAAGGGGTAAAGCTAGTGATTTTAGTGTCATCAACTATTTTATTATGATTGTATTTACATATAAGACTAAACGAGTTAGAAGTTATGCTATAAACAAGTAATTATGAGGTGTGAAGTGTAGATTTCAAATGGACTTTCAGGTTATTTGGAGTTAATTGATCGGGAGTTGTCTTGAATCAAGCTATTTGTTGATGGATTCGTATGCTCGAGTAACGACATTCAACAATACTACTACTAAGGCAAGATTCAAAATGTAACACCAAAAGCAATGACTATACAAAGGTAGTTTAATTGTTATACGAACCCAACACGAATTATTTGTGAATAACCAAGTCTAGGTAATTATTATTATTATTATTAAAGGAATATTTCGAATTAACTAAAAGTTATTTTAGTTAATGCAGCCTGACAATTGAGTTTCAACTAGAAGGAGGTCTTTGACAAGGAGATCCTCTGTCAGCATTTTTTTTTCATCTTACATGTGGTTGGTTATTGGTGACTCGGTTGATAATGAGTTTTATTGGGAAGGATATTCGGCTATCTTAATGTGGATGATGTTTTGATTATGGGGGAGTGGTCTCTTGGTAACATTTCAAATATTGTCCGGATCCTTAGTTGTTTTTATTTAGTTTCGGGATTGAAGATAATTTCACATAAGTCTAGTTTGTATGGTCTGGGAGTTGAGGCTGATGAAGTGCTTCGATTTGCTTGGTTTCAGGGTGCAAACCAGATAAGTAAGCGTCCGTTTACTTATTTGGGGCCTCATGTTTGGTCTAATGTGGGGAGATCTTTGGGTTGGTAAGTTATTATTGATCGTTTTCTCTCTTTGAGGCTTTTGAAATGGAAAACCAACATGCTTTCTATTGGAGGCAGATCTATTCTTAACTCTTCTGTGTTGAGATCCATTTTTTTAAACTTAAACTTCATTAAAAACACCAACCAACCCACGAAACCGAGCGGCAAACCAACAGCACACATTACATAATTACAAAGTTACACCACTGCAATGCAATTTGTTGGGATCCATTGGTATTTATCATCTATCATTGTTCTGCATGCCTTCTTATGTAAAAATAAAAAATAAAAAGATTAGAGTGAGTCTGGTTAGATAAAATTCTAACAAAGGAATTCAATGTCCAAAAGCCAAAGTGGTATGGAGTTTACTGAAAACTCGGCGAATGTGGATGCTCCAAACTCAGTATTGGAGAAATTAATTCAAGGAGAGGAATCAAAAGAAAAAAAGTCATTCAAAAAGATGGGGCTTATCATTACTTTGGTGACACGATGGTATCAAAGGTGGGGCAAAAATACTGGTTAATAACTGGTTCTGGTAAACTAACCGGTAGAACATTAACTGGTTAATGGTTAATTTTAACCATCGGTTAGTAATCATTTATATAGATATTTACAAAGGAACCGGTTATTCACCAGTAAACCGATTAATCCAAAAAGAAAACCGAACAAATTCAAAACAAAAAAAGAAAAAAAAAAACGCTTAATTAACCGACTAACCGGTTAAAATGATTAATCACACCAGTTAAAGCAATAACCATTTAAGTACAAAGGTAAATTAACTGTCATAACCAATTATAGAAATTAACCAATTTGTGCGCTTCTACTATGATTTGTGTGGAAAACAAGGAATGATAAAGTTTTCAACATCCACCAGAAAATCATGGAGGAAATAAAGACGAATTCGTTTCTTTGAACAAGGATAAATTCAGCTTGTTATCTTGCGTTGGGTTGATTAGTGTAACTTCAATATTATCTTGAAAATATGTATCGCAATTAAATTTATTCTTTCTGTTGTAGGCCTTAGTTTTTTTTAAAGAAATGCTCTTATCGTTTAAAAACTAATATACAGGTTTTAGTTTATTTTAAATGCTTTTATCGTTTAAAAACTAATATATAGGCTTTAGTTTATTTTAAAGAAATGCTTTTATTGTTTAAAAACTAATATATTAATACTTGAAAGAACAAAGTATTGAAGTTTGCAAAAACTAAGTAATTGTCATCTTTGACATAGAAAATATATTCAATTATGATACATAAAATTTTGTAAAAAAGTTAACCAAACAAATATGAGTAAAATGCCCGGATAGCCCCTGTGATTTTGTAAAATAACACTTATAGTCCCCAACTTTTGAAAATTACACTGGTGCTCCCTATGGTTTACAGAGTTGTTACTCAGATAGTCCCTGAAGTGGATGCCCGTTAGTTTTCTCCGTTAAATCCATATAAATGACAAAATTACTCCTTACTTTTATTAAAATATAATAAAAAACTAATTATTGAATACAATATATAACACCCCACCCCCACCCCACCTCCCTCTCTAAATCTATTCATCTCTCTTCAAAACCACCACTATCACCACCATGCCACCACTAAACGACCGGTCACCACCACCATCCACACCACATCTACCACACATCACCAAGCAACCATTGTAACAACCACAACCACAATCATAACTCCATCGTCACCCATGCCACCATTACCCCACCACATAAAAAGCCCTGATCTGCGAACGCTAAACCACCACCGTTGCACCACATCCTCCCTGAACACCCGACCACCGCACTACCTCCACTCTAAACCCACCACCGCTGCACCACCTCCTCCCTGAACCCCCAACTGTCGCACTATCTCCACCCTAAACCTACCACCGCTGCACCACCTACTCCCTGAACCCCCGACCGCCGCACCACCTCCACCCTAAAGCCACCACCGCTGCACCACCTCCTCCTGAACCCCCGACAATGTGGGGAATGGTAAGATCAGCATACTCCAATGCGACGAGTTTGGGACTCCTGATTTGGGGTTGTCGTTGAGAAACAGTTGCAGCTGGCGAACAGTTACAGATATGGCGGCCATACCCATGAAGCAATGAAGGATTGAAGGATGATTTTGAACATTTCAGAGTGCTTGAAGAGGTAATAACTGCGTAATAACTTCATTTTAAAAATTGTTTCGATTTAACGGTTTTATAGGGTTGGGTTTCGATGATGGTTATTGTTGATTGTGTTGGTGGAGGTGGATGGCTATGGTGATGGTGGGGAGGGTGGCTGTGGAGGTGGGTGGCTATGGTGATGGTGGCCGGTTGTTTTTAAGGGAGGGGTCAATAAGGTGGGCCCTACACTTTTAATAATCCATATTTGTTTTATTTTTTAAAGGGATGGGTAAATAAGTGATTTCAGATGGACTTAACGGAGAAACTAACGGACATCCAATCCAGGGACTATCCGACACGGGAGCACCAGTGTAATTTCCAAAAGTTGGGGAATATAGGTGTTATTTTACAAAACCACAGGGACTATCCGGGCATTTTACTCTATTGCTATATATTAAAATATAAGTAAAACATATAAAGAAAATAATAATTATAATAGTATATATATTAATTAATAAATTAAAAAAGAGCCTAACTGAGCTTTGATAAACTACTTGCAAACTAAAGTCTTGCATTAGAAATAGAGTTTGAAACAAGCAGCTATAGATGGCCAAGAATGAACGGATGCGTTTACAAGATATTACTTCAAATTATTTTAAAATCGAATGAATTTAGTTTAAAAACATTGTAAGAGGACGTTGACGAGATATATTTATTATATATTCAGTAATTCAAAAATATATCCAATAACCAAAACTTCTCTAGATGCTTTTGAATTAACTAATATGAAATGGAAAACTCCAAAAACATTTCCTTTAATGTTACTTCTATTGATCTCTTTATGATTCCAATAGTCTTACCAGCCAAAATGCCAAAACAACATCGCTCTTTAAATCTCAGGTGGTTCAAGAATGGTTGAACCAAGGTCCAATTGCACCATTTGCATGTCCATTGCCATGAACCCCCATACCATTTGGAGGAAGTCCAACCGCCATTGGACTTGGTGCACCTGCTGCGTATAAGCTGTGACTGTGAGGGCTGCCAGCTGGACTGGGCCCCTTGCGTTGTTGGAGAGCGCGAACTTGTCTAAGCCCTTCTTCATGAATGCGAGAGATTGTCTCGAGCTCCTTCATTGATAGAGCCTCGAGCCCTGCACCGTATAAAGGCGCATGTCTGGCCATTTCTTCTTGAACTGATGCCTCCAGACTGTGGATGTATTGCTGCAAATGTAAAGCCATCAGTTAAGCATACTTCTTATTTCACTCACTTTCATAGCAAAGCAAACATAAAATAGTAGAAGTAGCAATGCCGGCCCGATTACTTGTAAACGGGTCAATTTACCTCAAACGAATAAAAAACTAGTTATACAAAAACGAGTCCAAACAGAATGGAAGTTGCCTAAATCATTTTACGCAAAGTATTATATGATAACAGTGTTTCTGTAATCATAATTAATGTTACAAATAAAATGAACATATTAAGTCATCAACCAATCAAATGTGGCCCATTTTTAACCATACTAAAATAAAAGATGACCCGTTTCAACCAGGACCTATTTTGACACAATACACAGCTCATCTTGATACCATCAAAAAGGTGACAGGAGACATGGAATGTTATTTTCTGGGCTATAACAATTTCTAATTGCAAAGTGAGAATATTTCGAAAAAAAATCACAAGGAGAAACGGTAAACCAGTGTTTGATATTTTAAAACTTAATAAATACGCATTCGAATGATTTTTCACCCTATCCACTTGTATTTTCTTACCTTTTAATGACACAAACTATTAGAAAGGATCATCTATGCTCCTAATATCAGATACTAACTCTAAAAAGGATTAAAACAAAACAAGTAAAATCAATAAGAGGTAAATAAATAACGAACCTCGCAAGTCTGCAACTTGGATTCCATCCCATCGATATATGCTTCACATCGAGCAATTTGTTCCTCTTTCTCACGCTTTTCCCCTTCGGTTTGACCAACAGTTTGAGTCAATCTTCGAACTTCATCCTCCAGTGACTGCCTGACTTCTTCTCGACTCACATTCTCCGTTGCATAACGTTTCAGTTCATCATCAAATCTTTTCCTTGCAGCTTCAGCATTCCGTAGTCTTTCAGCAAGAGCATTTTTCTCCTTTGTTATCCTCTGCAACAGCCCACACACATACATTCACCAGTGTACTTGATTCAAGCCCAAGGAGAGCAAACAAAATTATACAAATAAGAAATATCCACAATCAAATAAGAAGAATTAGAAACGAAAAGAAATACCTTCAACTCATCGCGTTTCCTGGATTTCAATTGAGAAAGTTGTGCCTCTGCATCATGAAGCCTCTCTTGGAATAACTTTTTTTCAGCGGTAAGCTTAGCGATTTCATCATCTCGTTCTGAGCGAAGCCATTCAAGTTGACTTTCAAGTTCTTGCATTTGTTCAGACATTCCCTTTCTCTCCAAAGCAAATCGATCCATTTCAGCCTTCATATCAATCTGCCATTGCATCAAAACATATATAACTACCACCACTAGAAACTTTTTAGTTATTAACATAGATAATCAATAGCACAATTACGGAATTACCTTAAGACGACTATTAGTGGCCTCAGCATCGCTCAGTTTTTGAACCAGAACAGCCTTCTCTTTAGCCATACTACAAACTTCAGCTTTGGTTTCTTCACGAATGCGAATAACTTCATCTTCACTGGCACACAGCTGATGCCAAAGAGCAGCACGATCGACGTTTGCCATATCAGCAACCTCCTGCATCATGCTTAAAACCGGTCTAACGAATTCTTGTTCCTCAGAAACAAGGAATACCAAAATTTCCAAATCTAAATCTACTTCTCGGCTAGTATCTGTAGTACTAGTGGCTCGGTCAACGAGCCTCTTCAGTATCCTCAACCTGTAGGGCCCATCAGCATACCACTTAAACAATATAGCATAAAGCATTTTCACAAATCCTATCACACCGGGATCTCTAGAGAGCCCCAATGTCTCAACTAGACCAAGAACAGAAGTGAAATCATCTCGTTGCACTCTCAACTGTTCAATGGTTTCTCCTTCAACAGCCACCTGCTCATGCTGATGATTTTCAGTAACAAACTTTGAAGTTATGGTTAACCGTCGAGCCAGCCGTCTTTCCAAAACCATTGCCACTGATGCCGCCAATATTCCACATTGAGACACAATTTTCTCAAATGTTTGGGAAGCTTCGGC
The DNA here is from genome assembly GCA_947069175.1 of Scalesia atractyloides. Classification (NCBI taxonomy): domain Eukaryota; kingdom Viridiplantae; phylum Streptophyta; class Magnoliopsida; order Asterales; family Asteraceae; genus Scalesia; species Scalesia atractyloides. The sequence goes on from CAMTDV010000005.1 coordinate 35,277,628, forward strand.
AGCAAGGCATGGGATGGACAACATGTCTAATAACATGTATATATCGGAAAAATTAGCAGTAGGAGCAGCGAACGTTTGATCGTCTGTTCCATTTTCACCAAATAAGTAAATTCCACAAGGCATTGATGGACCAATTTCGACATAATCGTCATCATTTTCGATGTCTTTTAATATAGCTTCAGCAACATCAGTACAACTTGCTACCGTTCGACTTAAATAATCAAGAACACAAGTGGAAACTTCATCACCCAAATGTTTCAACCGTGTACGGACAGACCTGACCTGCACAGAGTAACACGTATTTTAGCAAGTACTGGAAGTAAAAAAGAAAACAAAAAGCAGGTTATACACGCTTACTGCTTCTGGAAGATGCTTGCAGTGCAATGCAGCTTTAAAGATAAAGTCAGCAGTTGCCGCAAGAGGTGCATCATTCAAGTCTTCCAAAAGTTGAAAAGATTGAAACAGAACTCGTTCCCATACTTCGCCGTTGCATTTCAACTGGATAAGGGCACCAAGAGCCTGAACATGATACCACATGTAAGATAACCAAATTGCCAACAAGACACCAGGAAAAGCAACTAAGAAAGTATCTTACCGGTAGTAGTAAATCGGGTTCTGCCTCTGCCTTTTCAAGTCTATCCAAGAGTGCAGAAGCAGCAAGTGGATGTTCGGAATGCTCAACTAATTTCGGAACAAGAGAAATAAGGTCTGGTTGCAGATGTTTAGGAGCCTTGTCTAATACAAGAGCAATCTTTTGTGCAGAATGTGGTCTTCGTCTTGGCTCAGGACAGCCTTGCGGAACAGCTCCATCCAGCGCTCTTAACGAGTTCACAATCAATCCTAATAGTTCCTCCGACTGTTCCGGCCATTTAGCCTGTCGGATACACAATAATACGCTAAACATCTTTTTAGAAAATAACTAAGGGACTGGATTACTCCAACAATGTATACCTTAGAGCGAAGGGATGAACTCTCTGATGAAGTGGCAGCAGCGCTCGTTTCAGGTGGAGAAGTGTAGCTTTTTTCAGATGCGTGATTTCCATTCATGTCTGAGCTTTGTACAGCTGAAGCAGTAGAGATGTCATCTGTACCAGAATCCAGCCGGTCGTTTACATGAAGATGTGAAGGTTCTGGAGAACAATTATCATCCGGAGAACGTCTATCAGAGGAATCATCTTCAGATGTTGATGGTTGGCAACACTCCACCATGATATCAAGAAGCAAATCAATTATCTCCTGCTGTAAAACTTTGACTCCCATTAAAAGGTTCATTAGACTCGGTGAAGATTCATTGGTTTTAGCAATTTTCTTCCCGTCATTGGTACCGGAAAGCTTGGTAGGCAGAAGCAAACTTTTTACTTTGGCAGGGTCGTCGAGATAAACTCGAAGTCCAGTTAAGAATCCGGCTATTGCACCGGCATCCATGAGAAGCTTTTCTCGTAAAGTGACTTGGGGCTGGGACGGATTATCACCGTATGAGAGATGAAAACCTGCTCTAGAAAGAAGGTTCCGGAATAAGTCTTCCTCGTCTCCACTGATTCCTTCACTGTCCTCTGAATCAATCAGTTCATCAGGATCAGTTGTCAAAGCATCCTGATCATCCTCAGAAGCATAAACCTGTTGCGGAAGACAAATAAACAATTCTAAAATAAACAGACATTATTTTCTAATTCTCACAGTTATCTACTTATATTCGTTTTGTATTGAATGTGCCCCTATAGTAAACAACCTTCAGAATAATAATTTAACTTTACAATTTACAAATTAGCTACATTATTACAATAATCTCTCTATAGTGATGCTTCTAAACATACTTTTTATGACAATTATATTTGGGTACAACAAAAGAAAAATCTAGATAAAGGTCTAATGAATAAAGGAACCAGCACACTGACCTCTAGATCTGCAAACTCAAACCATGGGCAGCAATCTAATATTTCACAAACAAAGACAATGGTGTCTCGTACAAGGAAACCTGCATCTGTTTCAACCATATCTGAAACCTTCATAAATTGAAGCACTGAGTTATTCCAAGTTTTCGTACAAATCGATGACTCCTTCCACACAGTTTTGGACGGATTCTTTTGATTTAGTACAGCCATCCGGTACTTGACCCAAAAGTTCTTATCGGGGTCAGTGCCAACTGACTGATCACTCTCCAGGTATATGCATATTGTGTCAAAAGACTCGTAAACACCTGCAATAAAAAAAAAACACGATTGTCATAGCTTGTGTGAAGATAATTATTATCAAGTTATTAACAACAGGTGAACATAAGAAAACCACTCACCAAGACGAAGCTCGCAACCACCAGCTTGAAAAAATCTGCTAAATATTTTGCGAGTTTCCATTATGTCTTTAAAAGACAAGAAGTTCTCCACCTTCCATGTAAACGAACTCATTTTGCCTAATTTATCTGTAAGGAGACCAGCATTACCAGATTCACTTTCTTTATCAGTAAATTCATGCATTATCGATGTCTCCTTCATAATTAAAACTTCTGCGGAGAACACAACAACATCATGAACAAGGAACCCAGAGTCTTGATCAAATAGACTGGTGAGAGTAACAAATTCCCGCCAGCCCCAGTCCTTCGCAGATTTCGAGTAGCGATTCTGAGATTCTTTTGTAACAGATTTGTCTTCCATCTTTTGATTGACAACTGACAAACGATGGTTCACAAAACAACTCCAGTCACTTGTAGTGTTTCGTGAATCAGTAACTTCTAGGAAAACTGAAAGATGACATGGTGGCTGAGACTGCCCTGATACAATGAAAAGAGCAAGTGTGAACATAATGCTTCATAAAGTTTCAATAATTACTTTTGATGGTGTTTGACAAATTTTTATAATTATTTCAAGAAGCAACAAATAAAATGTAAGTAACGTTATCATTTGATAGTCAGTTTGTTGCAGCTAGGATGAACTCCATAATTCAAAACTGATTACTCAACCCCTAAATAGCAAAAGCATTATAAGTAGAAAAGGTTTACCTACACGCTAGAAAGTAATTATAACAACTTGAAGTCACAATAATGAAATAACTACACGAAAGGCACAACTATAGTTTAGTAAAAGCCAATACAGAGCACACCTATTAGTTCATCACAATATTACAGGCTTATATTTACAATTGTACATAATTTTTTATTTAAGTAACTTTTGGATTCTTGCGATCTGGCAAAGCAATTGAACTATCAGCTGATATGAAGGTGCAGTAATTCTTTCTACAGCTCACTACATTGTTGTTAAACTGTCAAAAACAAATTGTGCAAAAAGAGGGAAATCACACTGCATACCTCGGGGATAAACTATAAGGCGACAATCACGGTTTCCAATTTGGAACCTCCTACTCTTGATACAAAGACCTGTAATCTTCCTTTTTTTAAGAAGATCCTTCAACTTGTGAAGTTTTCAATCTTCCATGTGAATTTTCCCAATGGCCATACGACTTTCGAGCACCACTCACAACTCTACCTCCAATTAACCCCCATTCTTTGAAAGGCAATGCTCCTTAATTACATGAAAAGACGTGCTAAAACAGCTGTATCGTCCACCAAAAACCCCAAATCAGCCCTGAAAAATCCATCATTTTTCATATAACATCCACCTAAACTGGTGTTATCCCCACTTTTATTATCACAGCAAAGCGCCATACGAATCCCTATGTAAAATGGTTCATCCCGGCTTCTGATTCAAAACTGACATCGAAACAAACACCAACAACTCTATCCGAAGCAGACGCCTTCTCATATCCTTACTCTCCAAACACATGGACAAATAATCTCCATTAACCGAACTCTGATAAATACATAATCCGCCAAATTAACACTCTCCTGCATGAAACACCGGCTCATTATATCTTCTGCGTCTTAATCATCTCCCTAAAACAAACTAAATTATGCACCTTCAAGTAAACTTCCCACTCAACACATCCCAACGGAACAGACGTCGACACTCAAACTCGACTGAAGCTCAATGTTATCCCTCACAAAGTTAACACTCTCATTCAATATCAAAATAACAGCAGTGATAACCACACAACAATCATCACTAACCAAAACCCCGATTTCGCATCGAGAATCGCCGCAGATGGTGTGAAATCACACCATCCGTGCGACTTCTTCTTCGTCGAAAACCTGTGCCATGAATCACGATGTGTAGACTTTGAATCATCAGTTAGGTTTACAACAGTTAACCGATAACTAGCAAAACAGTCCCATTTCGATGAGGAAGTTCCTCTAGGGTCCATAATCTGTAAATATATCGATATATAGCCAGGCAATGCCTGTGAATCGCCCTTAGGGTACACTAACAACCTACAATCATAACCGCCGACTTCGAAATACTTACTCCATAATATCCGAGTCTTAACCCTAGGGAAATTGAAGATCGTCCATCGGCACACGGCGGCGTATTCACCGCGCCGCTCGATTGTCACGGACTCCAATGAGGATGATGATGACGTGGAGGAGGAGGAGCAATCGCGAGAATACGGCGGCGTAGGGTGGTCGTCAGTGGCCGGAGTGGTGGCGTTCATTAGCTGTACGGACGGTGGCGGCGGCGGCGGTTGTGAGGAGGAGGAGGATGAGGAAACTGCTGCTTCTGCTGGTGAAGATGATGAAGATACAGCCTCAGATGAGGGTTGGTGATGGTGATGCTTCATCGTTGTTGGTTTGATTTAACGAAAAGTTTGTGTTCTATTTATAGATTGTTCTGCGTTTGATTTTTGTTAGATGATGAAATGAAATGAATTGTATGAGATATGGAAATGGAGAGTGGTGTGGTGTGGTGTGGTGTGGGAGATGGTTAGGCTGGCTAGTACAAGGTTTGGGTTCTTTGTTTACAATATGGGAAGGGTGTTGATTCCATATCGTTGTGACGCGTAATGGTCGCGCTAAATTGTAGGAGGGCGTATAGCGGTGTGTTGTGTGACACGTGGGATAATGTTTGTTTAACATATGCGTGTCGTATGTGTGTTGTACCGGATGTAAAGATATGTTACTAGATTATGGTAAAATGTGATGATATCGTTTTGGTGTAGTACGCATGGTGCTTTATTGGGTAACTTATGTGTGTGGTATGTATGTTGTACGGGTGTAATGATATGTTACTAGATTGTGGTAGAATGTGATATGATATCGTTTTGGTGTAGTAGGCATGTGCTTCATTGTGTAACTTATGCGTGTGGTATGTATGTTATACGGATGTAATGATATATTACTAGATTGTGGTAAAATGTGATATGATATTGTTTTGATGTAGTAGGCATGGGGCTACAATGGGTAAAAGGTATGCCTTTTGCTTAATAAAACGGTAAAAGGTTTTGATATCTGGGTGTTTTTTGTGACATAAATGATGCAATAAGTATGCATTATGCGTAACGTGGATGTGTGTTTTGTATGATACAATGTTGTAGTCATGTCCAACTAGATTATGTTATCTTTTGATATGATATCATTTTATATCATAGATTCTACTCATGTAACTTGTTTTCATGTGAATAACAACAATAATTTTGTAAAATAAACTTATAAGGTGTTTGAGGATACATGTGTCAATGTGACATGTGTGGTGCAATATTCGTGGATTATAAGTGTGGCGCAAAAACGAGGGGGCATTAATGATAGCCGGATTGTAGTAATCCTTAAATGGTATGCTTTGTATTATTACTTTGAAAGTATCACATTTCTCTCAATGTTTAAGGGTTTTTTCTTGAAAAAGTGCAAGGGGTGTAAGGTATACCTGTGTGTTATGTGACAGAAGTGTTACAATATGTATGTATATTGGACAGGGGAGGTAGAATACAGAGCCATAAGAAAGTCTCTATGTGGTGTTTTGTGATACTAATATTTTGTTAAACCTTTTAACAATATTATTTGTTTTGTTCATCAATTTTCACAAAATGCCCTCTAAAGTTCAATTAAAATATCAACCATGTAGTAGAAGGAGCTATAAAATGATGACAAGAAAAGCAAACACAATTCAAATGTATTGGGTGGAAGTTGAAACCAAAACAGAAAGCTCAATAAGTGTATATATACAAAATATTGATATGTTCCTTCTCGAGGCCCTCCATTTTTTTCTTTGTATCTAAGGTATATTACCAAAAAGTATACACCATACACACTTATTAACAATGATAAATGAGTACACAATGTGTTTGTCTCAAAGACCAAAGCTAAAATCCATGTTGAACAAACTTCAAAATGTTTGATTAGTTAAAATAGTGGGTCATACTATGTGTTTTTCTAAGGCGTGGTTGTGTGATATTCTAATCCATTGGGACACGTGTATGTGCCTTTTGATCAAATAGATGTGTTCCTTACACCATCCGATCACTATGCTACTTTTGACCACTTTAAGCTAGATATTTAGCTTGTAATGCCTCATTAAATCAAGTATTCTTAATCAAGTACATAAGTACTTGTAGTTAATGCATACACAAATCAAACAACATGATTAGGATGTGAAATTTAATGAGACTCATGGGTTCGGAAAGGTGGGTCCTTAACACAAAGCACCCGAATCAAACGATCACTTTAGGCAATACCTTATCGCCGGACACTCGGGACCACTTAAAGCAGTTGCTCAAAAACAATTTGGACGTGTTAGTCTTCAAACACGCCAATATGACAGGAATCGCCCGCAATAAGGCAGAATATTGCCTAGCTACATATCCTATTGTAAAAGCCAATAGCACAAAATAAACGAAGCTTAGCGCCTAAAAGGCACGAGGCAGTCGTGAAGGAAGTTAAAAAGTTGGTGGAAATAGGGATCTTAAAGGAAACCAAGTATGTGAGTCGATTACGAATACCTCAAGAAAGCATGCCCCAAAGACTTGTATCCCCTCCCTGAAACTGATTTTAAAGTTGATTCTTTGGCACCATTTAGCTAAAAATGTTTTTTGGACGCGTACAAAGGATATCACCCGATTCGGATGGCTGAGGAAGACGAAGAAAAAACTGCCTTTCATAAAGACATTAGCATTTTCTCCTACACAAAGATGCAATTTGGGTTAAAGAATGCGGGAGCAATGTACCAGCGCCTAATGGACCAAGTTTTCAATGGTAGGATAGGAAGAAATTTTGGAGGTCTATGTGGATGACTTAGTCATCAAAAGCGCACAAGAAGATCAGATGCTAAAGGATAGTAAAGAAACTTCCAGAAGCTAAGGGAGTATAACATTAAGCTTAATCCCAAGAAATGTTCATTTAGTGTTGAAGAAGGGAAATTCCTTGGTGTGGTAGTAACCAGAGATGACTTTAAGGCTAACCCTGGGAAGGTTCCTGGCTACGCACGCATAATGGTCCTTTACCTTCATCAAACACTTAAAGATTTCCTACACGAAAAGCAATTCAAATGGACGAAAAAAGGCAGAAGAGGCATTCCAAGACATGAACTAGTTCTTAACCCGCTTACCAACACTTACCGCCCCCAGACAAGTGAGACACTAAAGATGTATCATTCATGTGTGTTGTTTTAATGGTAGAAAGAAACTCAGTCTAAACGCCGATCTATTACATCACCAGGGTGTTACCTTCATCAAACACTTAAAGATTTCCTACACGAAAAGCAATTCAAATGGACGAAAAAAGGCAGAAGAGGCATTCCAAGACATGAACTAGTTCTTAACCCGCTTACCAACACTTACGGCCCCCAGACAAGTGAGACACTAAAGATGTATCATTCATGTGTGTTGTTTTAATTGTAGAAAGAAACTCAGTCTAAACGCCGATCTATTACATCACCAGGGTGTTAGCGGGTCCTGAAACTAGGTACCCCACATTGGAAAAGTTGGTCCTCACTTAGTGCACACCTCCCAACGCCTATGGCGATATATTCAAGGGCATGAGGTCTAGGTCCTAACTAATTACTCCATGTAATATATTTTACATGTACCTGAAATTTCATGAAGGCTCACCATATGGGCCATCAAATTAGGCGCCCTCGACATCGAGTACCGGAAGAGAACAACAATCAAATCCCAGAAGGGCAGCACATTGAAACTCCCACCATTCACAATGATCAACCGGGTGTTTCGAGAAACTTGCAGGGGGAGTTAACTAAAGTGAATCAAGCTTAACAAGGTGTGTGTGCATGTGTTAAATGACTTTAGGTAAGAAGGTGTTTATTGAAAGTGAGTTAAATATTAGTGTCGCCATTAACTTGGGTCATTAGTCTTCTGACTGAACCCTTAATGAAGGATCACGTACCATACAATACGTTCGATTAACGTGTTTAACGTGCGAAATCTGTTAAACACGATGTGGTTTATCAACAATGAAATCTAAATATTATTCAAAGCTTGTGTTGGCCTTAGCAAACCCTAGATTCTATTACATGGATGTGTGTGTGAAAACCCCTAGAATCTCTCCAAGTTATGTCAAGCTAAGATCTAAAACCTATTAAAGTCATCTGGACATTATAAGGAATATTACAATTTTGCCCCTAATGTCACTAAAAACCAATTGATCTATTGTTACACGTTAATTGCACTTACAAGCACTTAACCTAACTTGCACATGACCTATAACACTCAAATCACGTCACACAATGTGTGGAAAACATCGTTGAACAATAGTAACAAGATAAAATGAGTTGAAACATAATATCACACAAAACTGCACTTGTATTAATCATACACTATAAACATACATAATTAAGATCATACAAATTCCCAAGAACTACTAATCAAGCTACACACATAGACCGATATATAACCTAAAAGGCTAAACTCGAACATAAAAGTCTGTCCAAGTTTACCATGGTAAATACGGATGATCAGGTCAATCCCTGATCATCTACACACGCATGATGTTAAACTCGGATCATCAGCAGTGCTCACTAAGTACTGATGTTACATGTTGATCTGGATTTAACACTACCTCCTGACACACTTTACACTTATACAATAATACAAAATATTTCTAAGTGTTTTATCTCAAACACTTTCATCACCGGTTAGTGCACTTACACTTAAATCTACCAATAATCTTGTGTCACCATTAACTTGGGACATTCATGTTTACTATGTATATGTATAGTTAAAACATGTTGATGCTTCGAAAGGAGTTAAAGGTTTTGGAATGGGACTTGGGTTGGTAAGATCTTACCAATGCGTGGCGATAAGATCAAAGCGCAAAGGACTTGGTTTTTATAAAAGTAACTACCTTTGGGGAACTAACACCTCACCAAAGGAACCATAGTCACAAGTTATTTAAACCTCTTAAACTATATTAATTGATACTAAATCATAGTGGTATATACTTTCCTTGCTGATTGGGCAGTACCATTATGGTTTGATCCGACCTTGAGTGGTGTTTCCCTGCTAATTCAAAACGATATGGTCGAGTGTGCGAGGGTCCCTAACAAAGAACTACACAACTTTATGCATTAAGACACACAGTTCTTCATCTGATAATCGAGCCCTTGTTATCCATGGTAAAGTTTAGTTAACGAAGCATCAAGAGGTAAGTATATCCCAAACACCCCTTTTCTTATCATTAATTACAAAACTTTTTATTTTTCTCCTTATTTTTATTTCGAGCCATTTTTAAACCTTTACTTTTGGTTTGACCAGATGTTGTCAAAGACTCGGTACTAAAAGTTGTTTTATCCTTGGACGACCTCGGTATCTTACCATCACTATATTCCGCCAACGATGGGTGCACTTGCCTAATGCGAAGTGTAATGTGATAGTATTTTGTCGTGATTTTATAAATATTAAACTTGACCTGTGTATAAAACGGCTAAAAATATACCACTTTTAATACGCAAAACACAACACGTCAGTAGTAGATGGGTGAAAGTGTTTATCCTTCCTCTATCCCAGAACTGCTCCTACACCGAAGTTGCTTCCATTGCAATAATCTCGAATGGGGGTGTCTAGTTAGGAAAAATTATGATGGGAGCATTGAATAACTTTTCTTCCAACAATAGAAATGCTTTCATGCATTCATTGTTGAAGTTGAACGGGGCATCTTTCCTACCGTACCATCCGTTACACAAAGGGATTGTAGAAGACATTTAGTACAAGTGAATAGTGTTGTTATCCCTACTGACTTTGCCATTCTTGATGACACACCTCTTGTTCTTGGATGATCCTTCATAAATACTATTAGAGCTTTACTAAAAAAACAATAAATAAATTCAGTACAACTTGGGGACGACAAAACCACAATAAAAATAAAGAAAAGTCTGCAATATCCTCAAACCAATAATGATCTTTCAAATACTCATGAAGAAGCCCTCTTCATCACAGACATAAACAATGAAGTTTATGAAGAAGAAGTATCTTTAGTACAAGAAGAACCTCCTGGAACAATGGACATAGCTGAAGAAAGTGATGAACCAAAAACTCATACTTCCATTGAAGAACCACCAATTCTTGAACTTAAAGGACTTCCTAAAGGTTTGGAGTATGCTTTTCTCGAAGCAGATTCTAAACTCCCAGTCATAATCTCTTCTCATTTAACCAAAAAAGAAAGGGAGAAGCTGCTTACAGCACTCATGAAGCACAAGGAAGCAATCGTCTGGAGGCTAATGGATATTAAAGAAATCAAACCCTTGGTCTGCGCTCACAAGATTCTCACGGAAGAAGTCTACAAACCGGGAATATAGCCGCAAAGGAGGGTGGATCCAAATATCCAAGATGTGGTGAAAAAAGAAGTCATCCAACTGCTTGAGGCAGGGATGATCTATCATACTTTTGACAGTCCTTGGGTCATCATTTTTCAAGTAGTCTCCAAGAAAAGAGGAATGACTATCCTCACCAATGAGAAAAATAAGCTCATACCTAACCGAATTGTCACAGGGTATAGCGTTTGCATTGATTATCGCAAAGTCCACGATGCCACCAGAAAGGTTCATTTTCCTCTTCCTTTTATTGACCAAATGTTAGAATGTCTCTCTGGGCATATGTATTTTTTGCTTTTTGGATGGATTCTCTAGATACTTCCAAATTACCATAGCCCCTGAGGATCAGGAGAAAACCGCCTTCACATGCCCCTACAGGACATTCACATACAGGAGCATGACTTTGGGTCTCTATAATGCCCATCCACTTTTCAGCGATGCCTGATTGTTATTTTCCACGATATGATAGAAAAATCCATGGAAGTTTTCTTGGATGATTTTTCAGTTTTTTGGAAATACCTTAAACCCTTACTTAGCTAACTTGGAGTGGATGTTAGCACATTGTGAAAAGGCAAATTTAGCACTAAATCGGAAAAAATGTCATTCCATGGTGCACGAAGGAATCGTCCTTGGTCATAAGATCTCCCAAGCAGGGGTTGAGGTTGATTGCGTAAAAATCGACACCATCTCTAGGTTACCTCCACCATCCTCTATCAGGGACATTCGGAGTTTTCTGGGTAATGTTGGATTTTACAGGCATTTCATCAAATATTTCTCAAAAATATCCAGACCCCTGACCAAACTCCTGGAAAAAATGACCCGTTCGACTTCAACTATGAATGCATGAAAGCATTTCTATTGTTGGAAAAAGGTTAGTTAATGGTCCCATCATGATTGCTCTTGACTGGTGATGTATTACGAAATACATCTATTTCTAATGTATAGTTTGTATAGTTTTCGAGTCGTTTTGTGTCATTTTATTTAGGTTTTAACTTTGTACTTAGTAGTTTGTGATTTGCAGGGCTCCGGAGGAGAAAGGAAGTGAAAACGAGTTAAATTAAAGAAACCGAGCCTATAGACGGGAGCGGGAATTGAAAAATCAAAGATTGAAGAAAATACTCCATGTTGCGCTATACGACATGGATCATAGTTGATTGTCGCATGGTGCGAAGCTGCATAATGGACCTCGTGTTTTTAATTCGTTGAAATCGTGTTTTGGGCTTATAATTCGTTGAAATCGTGTTTTGGGCTTAGGTTGACTTGCTAAAAACCTAAAAATGAATTGGAGACGGGATAACGAGACCTGGAGATGAACTAGAGCATACAAGAGGCGAATATGGAGACAAGGAAACTAGGGTTTGAAGTTTCAAGCGTTGGATCAAAGATTGCTCGGGTTTCATCATTCGATTTCCTTGTTGCTTTGTTTTTCCTTGATTCAAACCATGATTTGTGAACTTGTTTTGATTTTTGTTTCTGTTTCAAAGATGATTGTTGGCTAAACTCTTGTTACTTTCTAGGTTTAAGATGATTATTTGTGTATGATTGGTTTTTCTTTCGGTCTATGGTAACAAATTCAATGGTTTAATACTTTGGTAGATTATCTTATTCATTAAGTCAAATGTTTTGCATGCTTATTACTGATTAAAATCTTTCATAAGTTCCACTCACATTTTTGTTATGGTATGTCATGTATGAATGCTAGTTAGGTCGGCTACTGTGTGTTTGCGGTTAGTTCGCGGTTAATTGTCGGCGCTTTCTGTAGGAACTATGATTGAGGTTTTAGAGTAATTAAGTGTTCTTCCTAGTCCAATAGCTGTGAGGTGAGGATTAGTTAGGTTTTTCTTCGTCACTAGATGGTTTAGGGTCTCATTACTTATGAGCAGATCTTCCTTAATTGTCTTATGACAGTTGCCTACTTCAGTCTGATGAATTGTTCGTAGATTACCCCTTTACACTTTAGGGTGCATTGAGATTATCACGCTGTGATGTAGACTTTCTTTTGGGTAGTTTAGTATTGTTGGATTCGTTGTGAGGCTATTCGACTAACCGGTGAGTTCAACAGCTTTAAGGGTTCTCTTAGTTGACATCCTTGATAATGGTCAAGTATACTCCAGGATTTCCTATTAATTTAGTATCATAGATCCTGGTTCAATCTAGTTACCATTACCGTTGTAAAACCATGATTGAATAATAGGATTCCAAACCTAGGTAGTACATTTACCATCATATGATCTCGTCTTCAATCTAGTTAGTGCCTTAGTCAGTTTTAGTTAATCTTTAGTTTATTGCTTAGGATTATTAGAAAACTCCCTCAAAACGTAAAAAACTATTAAATTAAGTTAGTGTAGATAAGTAATCGAGACTAGTTTACGTTTTCAATAGAGTCTCGTGGGTTCAATATCCGAACTTACTTTAGCTAGCCTAGTTTCGATCATTTCACCTGTCGGTCAGTAATTCAGTTTTTTAAAGAGTCTAGAGTATCACTTAGTGTCTAGTTTTAGTGTAGGTCCGTTCTAGGATCTAATAGCTCAGTTGTAACTTGATTAACCTAGTCCGAGATGTGCGAAATCCATTTTTAGATTATGCGACAAGTTTAACAAGATTACAGTTTCTCAATTATCTCTTTTCATTCGGTGATTAAACGTGAACCGGAAAACACTTGGATAGGGCTCCGTCGTCCAGTTTACACCAAACGAATACCTAACACTAAGTTCGCTCACCTATACATAGACATTTGACTTCGTGCGAACTTAACCTCTACCTTCGTACGATCTTAGCAGACTTTTCAAGATTGCAATAACATCTAAGTGGGAAACTGTTGATGTATATGTCTGTTGCCTATGTCATCGAACTATATCGAGTCTGTAATAGAATAAAATGTTAGAATTCTGTATGTATGAATGTACCTTTGTACGAAGGTAATTGATGTAACTTCGTGTGAAGGTTATCAACTCACTTCGTACGAAGGTGAGATAAGATCGTACGAAGGTAGAGGTTAAGTTCGCACGAAGTCAAATGTCTATATACAGGAGAGCGAACTTAGTGTTAGGTATTCATTTGGTGTAGACTGGATGTCGAAGCCATGTCCGAGTGTTTTCCGGATCGTGTAAACGTTTAATCATTGAATGAAAACAGATAAGTGAGAAATTGTAATATTGTTAAACTTGTCGCTTAATCTAAAAATGGATTCCGCACGTTTCAGACTCGTCTTCGTACGAAGGTGTGCTAGGATCGTACGAAGGTAGAGGTTAAGTTTGCACGAAGTCAAATGTCTATATATAGGTGAGCGAACTTAGTGTTCGGTATTCGTTTGGTGTAGACTGGACTGCGGAGCCCTGTCCAAGTGTTTTCAGGATCGTGTAAAAGTTTAATTATTGAATGAAAACAGATAATTGAGAAACTATAATCTTGTTAAACTTGTCGCCTAATCTAAAAATGGATTCCGCACATTTCGGACTAGGTTAATCAAGTTAGACCTGAGCTATTGGATCCTAGAACGGACCTACATTTAGGTTAATTTAGTCAGATTCATTAAACTACTTTAGCACATCAATTGGACATTCCCATTTGCGAATATATGCAACTCCAGCGAGTTCGCTGTGGGAGCAATTTTGGGATAGAGGAAGGAGAAACACTTTCACCCCATTTTCTACTAAGGTGTCATGTTGTGTGTATAAAAAGGTATATTTTTAGCCGTTTTATACACTGGTTCGAGTTTTAATATTTATAAAAACACGACAAAATACTATCCCACTACACTTCAGGTTGGGCAAGTACACCCATCATTGGCTTAATAGTGATGGTAAGATACCGAGGTCTTCCATATATATAACGAGTTTTATTATCGAGTCTTTGTTAGCGTCTAGTCAAACCAACAGTAAAGGTTTTAAAAATGGATCAAAATAAAAATGAAAAGATAAATAAAAAGATAGCAATCAATGATAAGAAGAAGGGGGTGTATATGATATGCTTACCTCTTGATGCTTTGTTGACTGAACCTTACCATGGGGTAACAAGGGCTTGACTGTCAGAAGAGGAAATACATGTCTTAATGCATAAAGTGTAGTTCTTTGTTAGGGGCCCTAGTACACTCGACCATATTGCTTTGAATCAAAAGAGAAACGCCACTCAAGGTCGGATCAAACCATAATGGTACCGTCCAATCAGTAAGGAAAGTATATACCACTATGGTTTAGTATTAGTTAACTAGATAGTATAAGGGGTTTGAATTACTTGTGACTATGGTTCCCTCGGTGAGTTGTCAATTCCCCTAAGGTAGTTAGTTTTATAAAAACCAAGTGCTTTGCGCTTTGATCCTATCGCCACGCATTGGCAAGAGCTTACCAACCCAAAGTCTCATTCCAACACCTTTAACCTCCATTCGGAGCGTCAACATGCTTTGACTCTACATAAACAAAAATGGTGACCCAAGATTACTGGTTGGTTTTAAGGGTTAAGCTAAAAGACCAATGACCCAAGTTAATGGCGACAGTAATATTTCACTCATTTTCAATATACTCATAATTAGCTAAAGTCATTAACACACACACACACACACACACCCACACACCCTATTCACCCATGGTTTGCTTTAGTTAACTCCCTACCAAGGGGGTAAGTTTCCCCAAAACACCCTCAAGAAATCTAGCCAATAATGGCCATGGAGCTAGTTTTCACCAAACTTGAAAAGATTATATTAATCATCAAAAGCTTGATTACACAAATGATTCTTGTGTTTTTTCTTAATGATTACAATGATTATAGAAAGTGAGTAGAAAAGAATGTGTTGTCGGGAAGAGGGACGGATTGAGCAAGTGAGAATTGAGGCCAAAGGCCTCCATTTATAGTGCTACTGGGGGCCCATGCACGGGGTGTGTTTGGGTAGTTGTCCTGCTGTAACTAGTTTAGCGAGGCACGACCTGTGTCTACCGGACACGGCCGTGGTCAACTCTTATGGATCCCCCGGATCTTCCACAAGTTAACTTTTGTCATTTTGTGCCGAAACGGCCTGTGTCTTGCCCAGACATGGGCGTTCCTCAAGTATTTGACCATGAAAACCATTTTTTTGGTCATACATACTCCTAGGAAATATATTCACACATGATCCAAGATATATAAGTGCCTTTTCAATTTTAAAGTCCCCAACTTGGATTGGGATTAAGGGGGCTCCTAGATCTTGGAGTTCGGGGGGAATGGCCCCTAACAATACGAAACTCACATGGGAAATCAAATCAAACTGTTTTGGCAGCTTTGTATGACGTTTCTAGGTTCTCAACTCTTTTACATATTCTACTTGAGCTAGAACTTTCTTAATAGTATCAAGTAACGACAAATTTATTTTAGCTTGTTTAAAAGTTCTCAATCTCTCGTCCTTCAGTGGGTCCCATTTCTTTTAAAACTGATATATTAGTTGGTTCTACTAAAGCCAAAGAATATGCGATGGTATTAACCTTCACATGCATAACATAGATCTTAGTATGCATTTCATTTAAACAATTTTCACAAAAAGATATTTTCAAAATTTCTTTTTCATTATTATGTAGTCAAATTGTTTCTTGCTCACGTTCACTTTCAAACTCAGCATCAACATCTTCCACCACATCATCAACGAATTGTTTTCAAGACTAAAAACTTCATCATTTGAAAGAAGACTTATCGCTTTAATGTATACATTCCTCACATTCTTCGTGCTTGAGCTTTAATGTTGTGGGTTCACAATGATGTCACTTGGAGCTTCCTCTAAAATGAGCCATTTCTTCGGCAAGTTTACTCACTTGTTTCGCTAAACCCTCATGTGACTTTTCCGACACTTCAGACTATTTCTTCAACTTAAGCTTGGACTACTTCATCATGTTCATGAGGGCGTCAAGCTTTGAGTTAACTGGATCATCACTACCATTGATTATTTGATCTTCCACCCGTATTTCCCCTTGGTTGTAACCTCTTGAGTAATTTCCAACATGATTACTTGGAACTGTAACACCCCGACCGCGTATAAAAACAACCCACGGCAGAAACGTCGGGGGTCACGTTAAAAATTGTTTCAAACACATGGTATTTAAAGTTTTGTTTTATTGAATTAATAAATTTACATTATTTTTGGGAATTCGAAACAAAACACAACAATTATTTTATTTTAAGCAAGCTAAGGACCAAGTCCATCCTATGTGTTGCATGCTTTCATAATCGTCACAAATTAGCGCCTAAAACATATGTAAATGAAGTCAACAATGAATGTTGGTGAGTAACATAGGTTTTGTAAGTCAAATTCATGGCTATGTAATTGTATTGCAATACCTTGTCTAACTACGAGAGTCGATGAGTGAAAACCTTGTAACAAACTTGTATAAAATGTGTATGGTATTGCAATATGTTTAACCAACTATAAAAGTTGGTATAATTAAGAAAATCTTGTAGCCATGAATCTCGACAAAAGTGTTTCTTTTCTAAAACCGTGTAAGTAATCGATTTAAAAGAAAACTTTGTATGGTTTATATATCTTTAATTTAAAACCATTTGTGACTTGTCTAAACCAATCGTTTTTATTTTGAGTGAACAATTGTCCTTATTTTGTATAAACCAATCGTCTGTGTTATGTACAAACCAATTGTCCGTGTTATGTATAAACCAGTTGTTCTTGTTTTTGTAAACCAATCGTGTCCGTGTTATGTATAAACCAATGGTTCTTGTTTGTGTAAACCAATTGTCTTTGTTTTAAATTTTATTTGTGTAAACAAGTGTGGTCGTGTGGTGAATACATTCAAGCCTGTGTTGACTCGACGAACAAACCACCCAAGTGTTTGTCAATATAACACCCTGATTTTTCGTAAGTTTATACTAAATTAAAATAATGGATAACTATTTAGTATTTATTATAATATAGCTTGATAAAACAATTACAAGTTTTAAATTGTAAATAATAATGGCTCTCGATGTGAACAAAGTGGTTATTCTTTTGTTTTAATTGGTTTTTTCTCCGAGTATCAAAAATATTATTATTATGGTACTTATACACTGTCATTACTAAATAAAAGAAAAGGTTACATATTATTTGTTTAAGGTACTTAATACTACATATTTATATGGATTATTAGATTAACTAAAGCAATTTATGATATTGTATCTTGATAAAAAAAAACGGAGATAATAGATTGGTAGAATGAAAAGGAAGAGATATGGTGCTAATAAGGATTTGATCTTATCTATGAAACCTCATTATTTTTACTTTAAATCTCAAGAGTCCATATGCAAATATAAATGGGGATTTTATTAGTTTTCAAATCCTCTTTATGAAATCGATGCAACCCAAAGTACAATCCATCCGTAGTTTCTTATTGATTTATGTGACTAAGAGTATTTGGGGCGAGCGTTATAGCATTTGTAAATTCAACCCTATATGTTTCAGGTTTGGACTCTTTAACAACTTTGTGTGTACGGATTTATATCTTCTCTACTTCGTAGTAGGAGATTAAATTCGTTATTACGTGATTGTTATCATTATGATGTTATTATTATTATATTGTTATTCTGAAATCTGAATCAGAATGTGAAATCTGAATCTGAAAATCTGAAATCTAAATGTGAAATCTGAATGTGCTACTCTGAATCTGTTATTATTTAGATATTTATACTATATATGTTATAGTTGTTGCTATATATGTTATAGTTGTTGTTCCACTGAGTAAATTTTACTCAAGCGTGCTTATGTGTTTTATGTACGTTAGGTTACATGTTTGTCAATGAAGATCTAGAAGTGGGTTCAAAGGATACAACACTCACCGGATTTTTAGATCAAGATCAAAGATTTTATTTAGGGAATGATAAAGGATGTTTTGATTATTGTAAAATTGTAATTTTTTTACTTATTTATTTCACAAATTAGTGGATTGAGAATTGATTTCTGATTCTGTAAAAGTGACACGTTAGCCCTAGTCGGGGCGGGGTGTTACAGTCAAATCGTGTTTCACAGTTTCTGTCGTTCCTCAAAACTTCCCCACAAACCCCAGGAAATTTGGTAACGGGATTGTAGTCCTATGGTACCATAACATACTACCGGTCGGTTTGGCCAAAGTTAATGAACATACTCATGTTATGGATAACGCACCACCAAGTTTCACACATTATTGAAAACATATTATATATATATAAACCATATGTATTGTTTTTGAAATCTTGGAAATAGTTTAAGCACATATGAATCGCCCCAAAACATTTGAAAACGTAAAAGTGGGGAACTATGTACTCACATGGTTGTGTAGATTGTCTTGTTCAACCGTGTATGCAAAACTCAAGGGTTTCCTAATTATGTCGGATTGTTATATAGTCAGTGTGTATCGTGGCTTAAACAGAAGAACGAATAGAATGTGGTTTATTAACCAAACGAGTGAAGGATCTCGTATAAAATGGTTTATTAAACCTTACATTCTGATTGGAAAGTGTCTAACGATGTTTTGACCCGTTACGACTTATTAAAGTTGTTTACGCCACTTTAATGGGTCTTTTGCGTAAATACGGGTCCGGATGGACGAATGAGTCCTATGACGAGTCCGATATATCAAAACATGTTTAATAATATTGTATGATCAGTTTAGATGTCAAATATATTTCTCATATATGTTTAAAACCTTTTTATGCAAAAAGGGTATTTTAGACATTTTAAAAGGGTATAAAGTTGACTCGTCATTTGACTAACCAAATGGAATGACCATAAGGTATAACCTTGGAGGGTTATTCCCTATATTACTATGGTCATATAAACGGGCTTGGTCGGATCCTAAGGTTGACCAAACGGGTCAGATTTGATAGTCAAAGCAGACGTCAAACTGCTCGACTTTCGACTAAGGAATAAGCACTAAACTAGAAATGACGAGCTAGAGATGTTAAAACATGTCTAATAATGTTATAAAACTGATTTGATGTCAAAACTTTAAGTTTTAATACTCGAAAACGCTTTAGTCGTAAAATGCATTTTTTTACGTTTATTTCGTAAAAGTTTGACTCGTCATTTCACCTACTAAACGTGATGATCAGAGGGTGTAATCGCAAAGGACTAACACCTTCAGTATTACGATCATGTAGCAAAGTTTAATTTGAACTTTGACTTGACCAAAATGGCCAGAACCGAAAGTCAAAGCAAAAGTCAATTTGCTTGACTTTTGGCTCATAACTAGCCAAATAAATAGGCTAGGAGAAACACTTACTTGTGTTTGGAAGAAGGATTAGAACTCAAGATAGGAGGCCTCAAAGCGGAAGCAAGCTTCAAGAGAGTGATTTAGAGTGAAAGAAAAGCGGTGTGCTTGAAAATGGAAGATTTCAAGCCTATTTAGGGTGTTCTTGGATTCGTGAGAGCTTGACAACTGTGTGATGAGGTGTTAGTGATGTTGCTTAGTGTCCATACATGTGTCTTAAATAGAATTAAGGTAGCAATAAGGGTGCAAAGGTGTTAACAGGCTGTTGCCAGCTCAATTCTACTGTCTGGGCATGCCTTACGAACCATAAGTCTTTAGGTCTTGAGGTCCGCAAGGACCCTTGGCAGGCAAAAGTTTCAGCCCCTGGACTTGTATTATCACATTTTTGCCATTTAAACCCTTCTAACAACATATTTAGGTTATATAAGGGCATTAAGGCATGTGTAACTTGGATTTTGTTCTAGGAATGACATGAATATCGTTTTGCTCGATGGTACGATTATGCATTTCATAAATAAAATATAAAATTTTATTAAATACAGAAACGATCGAAAGTGTACAACGGCTGAAATTTTGCAATGTTACAATTACCTCCTTTGTTAAACGAGCTCCTTTGATACCCACCTTGATTGTAGTTACCACCTTAAGAATTGTTTTGGCGGTTTTGATAAGATTTTCCCCTTGATTTCCCGGTTGAAATTTTGGATTCATTTGCTTTGATGCATTAGCATACCGAATGTTGCGATGGTTTCTCAAACCGAGATGGTAAGTGTTGGAGTTCATTGTTGCTACCATTCTCCATACAATTGATCGACCTCTTCTTTAGCTTGGAACATGTTAACTTGACAATTTTCGGTTCGATGCCCCTATCCCTACATTCTTCACAAACAGCAAATTGGACCGTGGATACATCTTTTTCTCGATGCAAGCTAACTCTTTTCTAAAGTTGCAATCCGATCTTTTGCACTAGAATCGAGATCGGGGAAGAGACCTTGAGTTGGGGTGTTTTGTGTCACACCCCGACCCGCAGCGGAAAAGGTGATCGGGGCATGATTGGGTTATCATCAAAGCTCATGACATTTATTATGCGTTTCATATTCATTTAATACAATTTAATGGAAATTTACAATAAATATTACAACATGTTCTAACTATCAATCTAAGCTTCTTTATTCTCTTCTAAGGCATTTCCTATGTTTTCCTCGCTTCAACCTGTTCACCTGTATCATGTGTAAAAGGGTTTTTGGATCAACAAAAAGTTGGCGAGTGAATCCTATGGAAAACATTTGAACAAGTTTATTTAATTGATTATGAAATAAGTGCACAACCAAACATGAGTAAAAATAAATGTAAACTTATTCAACAATCATTAGGTATTAAATAAAGCACACATGAACAATAATGGAACATTTAGAGGCACGCGTTGCTCTACTCGTCTCTCACGAGGAACTGATGGGCCTAATGAATGAATTGCATAAACATGATAATATGAATGACACAACTACAAACAATATAAACTCAATGATACACACATGAACAATAATAGATTGGTTTTGAGGCACGCGTTGTTCAACTCGTCTCCCACGAGGAACTGATGGGCTTAATGAATGAATTTCATATAATTTGACAAAATGAAATAAGTAATCACAACAAAATAAACAATCTAAGTTTAGATCACGATATGGTATGGCACAAGTTTAAATAAACGAGTTAATTAATTTGTGACACATGACACACCCCAAAACGTGTAATTAAAAAGGGGAGTTGTAAGATTCACTCACAGTGGGTGCATTCGGTTGATGATGTTGAATGCACGCGAAGTGGTTTTAACCACGAGTGAAATTAACCTAGATAAATATCATTATGGTTCGGTAAGTAAACGAATTTTATTAATCTATTTTAGTAGGATTGTTGGGTGTATTTTTGTGAGTTTAAGGCTATTTTCTAACCTTAAAAATGTTATTTTTAAGTATATTTAATTGATTTTTAATTAAAATAAATAAATAAAAATAATAATAAAAAATTGATTTTTTTGCTACAGTTGACCGTTGACTTTGACCGTTGACCGTTGACTTTGACCGGTTCGAATCGAGAAATTGTGCGCTGAGTGAGGCTCGAACCCGAGACCTCCCGTACGCGTGCACGCAGCTCTACCAACTGAGCTACGTGTCTAACCTGAAATATTTCTGTTTTTAATTATATTTATATATTAATTATGTTAAACAGAAAATCCTTTATTTTCTAAAAACGATTTAATCCAAGGAATCGGTGCGCTCCACAGGTCTCGAACCCGGGACCTGTGGCTTATACTAACACACAGTCCACCGCTGGACTGTGTGTCCAACTTGTTAACTTAACTGATTTTTATTATACTTAAACACAAACTAATTATTTTTATTTCTGACTTATTTAAAAAGGTAAATAATTGTCCGGGTCGATGCAGAAGACCGGACTCGAACTCGTGCGCTTTGATTAAACATACACACAGTCCACCACTGGACTGTGTGTCTAACTTGGTTATTTTTCCGGTTATTAATATACTTAACATATAACAGTGTGACTCCGGTTCGGTTAACAAAAAAATCATTTTTATTAAGGCAGCGTGTGTGGAACAGGATTCGAACTCGAGACGTTAGTGTGTTTATTGTGCACACAGTCCACCGCTAGACTGTGTGTCTAACCCGAGTTATTTCTTGATTTAAATTATACTTATAAGTTACCGTAACTTCGTCTTCTTCGTTGAGTTTTATCCAGAAACGATGACGATCTGGTTCGAAGTTTTATTCAGGTTTCTTTAGCGTTTTTAGGTTAATTGCAGATGAGATATAAGTAAAAAGAAAGGAAATTAGGCGTGAAGTATACCGACTGGCTTCCTCTGTTTTTCCGGCAAAACTCCGGCGACAGCAACCACTTCCGGCGACGTGTGTCTTGCAGCAGCGAGTCTTCAGAAAGTTTGAAAAAGGTATGGGTGACTTCGGTATAAGCTTAGGGGGTTCAGTAAGGCTCAGAAATGAGGTACCCGGTTTTCCGGTGATTTGCAGGTGATTTCCGGCGAGTGAGTTTTCGCCGAGAAAGGGTGCGGTTTTGAGCGAAAAGGTTTGCAGAGGTTCGAGGGGGTATTTATAGGGCAAATTATCGATGAACTTGGTCTGATTTCCGACTTGATTTGTCGGTTATAATTTCTCCGGCGGTTATGGTTTGTGTCGCGGACACAGACGTCGGTTATAACCGATGTAGCGTTTAAGTTTTACGTTATAACTGAAGATGTCGTTAAAACTCGCGAGATTGTCGGGATTTCCGACGACTGAACTTTGGGCGCCGGTTTTGAATTCGGAACTCATGATATGAATTAAATGATCCTAACATTTAACAAGTAGCATCAGTGGCGCAGTGGTTCAAGTGTTGTGTGTTAAGTTGTTTGATGAACCGGTTACTGACCCGGGTTCGAAACCCGGCAGAACCAAACTATTTTTATTTTCTTATTTTTGATAGATTTTCAAAAACTAATTATATAATCCCATATAATAATTGATTATGTATCGTTTAAAATTATTTTAGGCATTTAATTCGCAACGAAATTTTTAACTGACTGTTCGGTTAATAAACGGAGCGGGTTTGGTAAAATCCGTTTTTGACGGATGTTACATTTTGTTCTTCTATCGGCCGACTCTTCGGCCTTAGAGTTTTGCCACATTATGTCTAAAAACTCCCAATCATCCTTTTCTGGGTTGGATAACAAAGTCCCATTGCTAGTGGACTTCAAATACTTCATTTCTTCCTTTGTCAACCCATTCACAAAACTCTTCACAAGTTCCCACAATTCAATTTGGGATGTGGGCATCTTCTTATCATCTCCTTGAGATGAGTAAAAGTTGAACGCATGAGTTCACCTGGTTGTTTTTGAAAAGACGAGATTTCATGTCGAGTATCATGTGTTTTAGCCACTAAATAATATTCATCAAGAAACACTTGTTGCATTTCTGCCTAAGTGTATATACGATTAGCCGACGATGTAATAAACCATTGCTTTGCCTTGTATTTCAATCAATACTAAAACAACTTAGTCTTACCTCATCTTGAGAGAAATTGTGACCCCCGATGGTGCTACAAATAGCAGAGAATTCGGCTAAATGCGTGTATGGCTCTTCTGTAGCCATACCATGGAAATGAGGAAGGACATTAATATACTGAGGTTTGCAATCAAATGACCTTTTCCTTGAGCTGGTAGAATGATAGGTGATGCATTTTCAGAAATCGCCGGTCTAAACTAACCATTAACACCTTGAGTTAGAGTAGGTGGGTGCCTTGGAAGACCATTGACATCATTGTAATTGACGTGTCTTTGTTTTTGAGGTCTTTGGTTGGCCATTCCCACAAAGTTTGGAATCCAGTTTTGATTGTTGACATGATTGTAGCGGTTTCCTCTATTTCGCCTCAGTTGGCGATTTTTATCATAACCATCATCAGTCACATACCAGTCGTTTCAAGTCCCATTAAATTCCCCCTAGTTATCACTTTGATATTTATTGTCATTTCAACGAGCTTCCCCGTGAAAATATTCTCCATTATCCTTATTTTCCCGTAACCAACC
Organism: Scalesia atractyloides; assembly: GCA_947069175.1. NCBI lineage: Eukaryota > Viridiplantae > Streptophyta > Magnoliopsida > Asterales > Asteraceae > Scalesia > Scalesia atractyloides. The sequence continues at coordinate 35,302,044 of CAMTDV010000005.1, forward strand.
CGTTGTCTTCATCATCACCTGTGTGATCAGTGTGAACATTAATCCGCTCTTGCAATGATATGATGGGACACTATAAGGCTCATTATCATTGTTCATCATACCTTAAAGTTGTTTCAGTCGTCTTTAGCAAAGGCGGGATTACTTTGGTTTATAACGGGTTGGAGTGGATCGAGAATGCAGTTATTATTATTGTTGGTGTTGTAGTCATGGTTTGGGTTTAAGGGTTGGTTATAGAATTGGTTGGCGTGGGTATTGGTTTTGGTTTTCGGGTGGTTGTTAGTTTGGTTATGGATGGGCAGTGGTGGAGTAGGTGGTCTTAGGTTTCCACCACCTGAATGGTTATTTTGGTTATTTAGGTTTTGAGTTTCCATTTGGATGGTTTTGATTGATTGGTGTTGGTTTGAGATTGTATGTGAATTGGAGGCAATCGGCGCCTCTAAGTGACAGTTGGTTCGTTTCTTTGTACACTCTATCAATTTTCAACTCGAACACCAACGGTGAAGTTCTTTCGGATGTCCTGGTAAGCATGCACCCCTTGTACTATACACAAGTAACATACCGAGCATAACAAGAAATAGAGAATAATTCAAAGATACCAAACACTTAAATAATTAATCACAAGTAATCAACAAAAATCAAAACACAAAGCACACAGTCTCCCCAAAAACGGTGTCAGTATTTGACCGGAGTTGATGGGTCCGGTCAAAGATAGAGATTAAAGTGTTCCTAGTTACCTCACACTAGATAACAAGTGGCAAAATGGGTGTCCAATCCACGAAGAGTTTGTGGTCGGTATTTTAAGTTAAGCTGATTAAGAACAATGTTTATGAAGCTTGCTATGATTATTTTAATCTTTGAATTGGTTGTTTAAAACTGAGGGTTGGAACATCCAACAATTGGTGATCAATTAGTAAAACTAAATTAACAACTTGCAACTTAAACAAAAACACAGTATTTTGGATTTGGTTTAAAATAATAACATCGAAAAGAATTATGACATTTGTGCCTTTTCAATCATTGTACAATTCCAAATAATTTCGTATTTAATGAAACCTTATGTATTATTTCCGGGATTTGTATAATTATCAATGACATTTGCACATTTTCAATCCTTGCACGATTTCGAACTCTCAAAAACTTTTCTTAAAGTAATACATAAATTGTTACTCAAATGTAATCAGTTTAATACGACGTACACTTATAAACAAGGAAATAAGCTATACATACCCTAAATACCCTTTACATAACTCAGATATAAGTTTTAAAGGGTTAGGTATGACAAAAACACCCTTATACAAGTCCATAGACTATTTTCAACAAACTGCGAAAGTCTATTGATCCGTATTCAAGATACGAAACACGTGTACCAATCCAAACATTTTTATTCAATAAAATCTTGCATATTATTAGTAAGAATGCAAAAAATGTCAATCGTTGCACAATTTCGGTCATTTTCGTGTTCGATAAAGTTTTATACTTTATTTGCAAAACGCGTAACAGTACAACCGAACAAACCGACATCCATGAAATTTCCGGGAAAAATCCAATGTTACACATGCCTTAACACCTTTATATAGCCTAAATATTAGGTTAAAAGTGGTTAAAAATGACAAAACGTGATTATACAAGTCCAGGGACCAAACCTGCCAAAAAGCAAAACTTGGCTCCCAGACATGGATGCGGACCGTATCCACTTCTCCTTACAGTCCGTATCCAGGTGCCAGACGTAAAAATATAGCTGTCATTCACAGCTCGTTTCCTTGGGCTCCAAGTCGCGATTTTTGCCATTTCTCATCTGCTTTGGACACCTAGGAGGACACTAAGCAATACCACAACACCTGGATGGGCACTTGTCATGATTTGGTGACCTCCTGATCACTATAAATAGGTGATCAAGTTGCTCATTTCAACTTGCACCTTTCAAATTTCTTTCTCTCTATCTTAGAGCTTGTTTCATGCAATTGGAGACCTACTATCTGAGTTCTTATAGTGTTCACAACACAAGTAAGTACTCTTCCTTAGTCTAGTTCATTTATTTAGCCATTTTTGAGCTAAAAGTCAAATAGTTTGACTTTCGGTTCTGACCATAATTGGTCAAGTCAAAGTTCAAGTGAACTTTGTAACGTGATCGTAATCACGAAGGTTATAATCCCTTGCGATTGCACCATCTGATTACCACGTTTACTAGGCGAAGTGACGAGTCAAAGTTTCTATTTGACTTTCCGTTCTGACCATAATTGGTCAAGTCATGTTAGTGCATATGTCTGTTGCCTACGTCATTGTATATCGAGTCTGAGTGATTAGGGCTTAATCTGTTAGAAACGAGGCGTATTTATGATTGTAATGGGTTAAGTTCGCTCGGATCGAAGTTGTGAGAACAAGTTCGGCCGAACTTGTTCTAGACAAGTTCGCCCGAACTTATTAACCATCCCAGCGAACTTGCAACCCTATTAATAGGTGCCTTGGGTTTTCATTTGTAAGAAGTAGCAACTTTGGCACAGAGACGGCGAAGCTCTGTCAGATCCGGAACTTGAATGTATTGAACATTATTGATCAATAAACAAACTTTAAAGAGTAATTCTTGTTATACGATTAACACGTCACTTAGTTTCCGCCTAATTGGACGTTAGATACAAATTCTAGGTTCCTGTGCTATCGAGGACGGTCCTATCAAGTGGTATCAGAGCCTGGATACCTAGATTTGCTGAATTGATCACAAGAATCACTCTAATTCTACCTCATTCTATCATTTGTCTTATATTTTTCACATATTTGAAGAATTCATGGACAAAAGTTGCTAAAAACTGAACATGTCATTAAAATACACTTTTGATAAACCCCTGAGAGTTTGGACATCAAATTCACCCTAATTGATATAAAAAAGTTGGAAAAAACCATGTTTCAAAAACTGATTTTGGTCGAACTTAGGATCAAGTTCGCCCAAACTTGATTAGAATTCATTGATTTTAATCAAGTCCAACCAAACTTGACTGATATTTCAAGAATTTCCATATAAGTCCGCTCGAACTTACCTATTTTACTTCAATTTTTATTAAGTTCGCCCGAACTTGATTAAATCTTGTTGAAAAATTAGTATAAGTTCGCCCTAACTTGAGATATCACTTGAATTTATACATAAGTTCGCTCGAACTTCATCAGGGAGAAAAATTTTCAAATCCTCAACACAAGTTCGCCCGAACTTGCGTAAAAGCAAGAACTGATTTTTAAAACCACAAGTTCGCCCAAACTCGTGTAAAATCAAAATCTGTTTTTCTCGAAACTGCAAGTTCGCCCGAACTTGTCAGTGTACTGATCATTTTTCGAAGTTTGTGAACGTGTGTTTTCCAGATAAATTGCCTGAGTTTCAAAATGGAAGATCTTCACAACGCATTTGCTAAGCTTCAACGTCCAATAATGTTGCAGTGAATCAGATGAATCTCAACAACGAGATGGGTACTACTACCAAACCACCGAAGCTAATGAGTATGGATGAGTTTGAGTGATGGAAAGAGAAATTTGTAAACTGGGTACAAGCCAATCAGTTCCACAGCTGGGTTGCAGTAGAGAATGGGTACAAGAGGCCAAAGGATGAGCGCGAACAAGATCTACCTTTGATCAAGTTTTCACCTGCTGATAAAGAGGCGTATGTGGCCGAAAAGAAAATGATTAGTCGTATTCAACAATCTGTGATGGAAGATATTTTGATACTGTTACCAGAATGTGAAACATCACAAGAATTGTGGCAAGCTCTTTGTGACAAATTCAAAGGAAGTGATGAGATGATAAAGAGCAAAAAGGCGTTAATAAAGAAAGAATTCGAAATCTTCACGATGATCAAAGGAGAGACGATGAAACAGATGATTGACAGATATTGTCATCTAATGGTCCAGATGCGAAGGCATGACATCAAGAGAACTACCGAAGAGCAAATAGAAAAGTTGGCTGATGCACTTCCCGAGGGAGAGTGGTCAACTTATCTGATGGTTTTAAAGAACAGTCTGGCTTGGATGCATTTAAAGTTGTCATCTTTCATCGACAAACTAGAAGGTCATGAAATGGAGCTGTTAAAGATTGCAAAATCAAAGAATACAAATGTTGTTCAAGATGTCGGTGTGTATTACAAAGGACGTGTTCAAGATACTCCGATTCAGAGTCCGAAAATTTAAACAGCATTCAGTGCTAATATGACTTCCACGAATTATTCATCACAGAATCAGAGTTCTCCAGATACTGGATATTCAAGCATGGGTTCAAATTCTTCGTTTCAAAATCATAACAGTCAGTCATATCAGACAAATCAATCTAGTTCTGATCCGAATGTTTTTCAGTGCAACATAGCAGTTAATCTGAAGAATGTTTTTCCTGAAAAGGTGGCTAAACAGCACATAGCACTCCTTGCTACTATTATGGAATCGTATGAATGTTTAGTTGCTGGAAAAATCGGAAATCCTGAAATGACTGCTGAGGATTATGATCAGGTGGATGAAGAAGAGCTGGAGCTGATGGACATTAAGTGGAGTCTGGCTTCGATCATTAGAAGAGTTACAAAATTTTTAGCGCTAACCGGAAGAGACATTGGTAATTCAAGTAACAAACTTTGTTTCGACAAGACAAAAGTCGCATGCTTCAAATGCCGACAAAAGGGCATTTCAAATGTGAGCGTCCGAATCAAGAAGTAAGTGGAAATCAAATTCCTTTTGGAGAAAAAGATTACTACAAGAAAGCATTGCAATACAAGCCACTTCCGAGAAAACTTGAAGTTCAAGATCAATCATTCAACACCACAGAAAAAGCCATGATTGCTTCAAATGACAACGAAGGTTTTGATTGGAACAAGTATATTAACAAAAAGACAGGAGTTGCTCTTATGGTTGAGATTGTGGAAGAGCAGGATATTTCAGCTGAGAATGAAGCGCTAGAGAATGCAATTCTGGAACAATACATGCAACAAAGAGAGGAAGAGGAGATGGTTTATCTGGAAACTCAAAAACAAAATGCAATAAAGTCAGAGGCTGAAAAGGTGAACTCTGAGGTAAACATGATTGAAAAGGAAATTGTGAAAGTTGTGAAGGTTGAAAAACCTTGCACAAAGTGCGCAAATCCTTGTGAAATATGCTGAGAAGTCTAAAATAATAAGCGAAATGACCGTACATAACAAAAATTTTCGTTATGACTACAGAACAATAAAAGAAGCTTATAACAAAATAAAAGGAACATATTGCAATCTTGAAAAAGCTAGTCTTGAATTAAGTGCTAATGCAACCATGTTAAGTGCAACAGTTATTGAAAAACAAAAAGCAATTAACATGTATATTGACACTATTGCTGAAACAAGAAGAGAACTTCAAGACATGAAGATTGAAACTGAGAGGGTAAGACAATTGTTAAAGAGTTACACCACAAACCCGTATGTCATTGATCACATTCTTCCTATGATCAAGTCGGAGGAAAATGATGAAAAATCGAAAGGTACAAAGCGTAAAGAGTATGGAAATGTTCCACCTCCACTACTTGTGAGTTACTGCCGCAAGAAAGAGGACGGTATTGAAAAAGCAAAAAACATAACACTTTTATCAGAAAAAAAGGATCAATTGCCTGAGAACATTGACGTAATTTATATGAAATCAAACAATGACAGTGAAGTGGTTGTGAAAAATGTGGTAAAGAATGTCTTAGGAAATGATTCTAACGATGACATCTCTGAAAGCGCCAACTAGAGTTCAAACAACATTGGAATCACAATCCGGAGATGACGATATGTCATCAGAAAGTGATCTAAGTGATGATCCTAACGCTGTCATGTACAAGGTTAAGGAATAGGTTATATTTCAATGATAGCTTTCCGATTCGGAACGTGAAAGAAGATCAAATTGATAAATTGTTCAAACTTGTAGAAGTTGCTTCAGATGATCTTGAGAAAAATGAGAAAAGATTATACTCAAAACCCAAAAGGAACTTTAACGACTATCGAAAGAATGGTGGTGATTTTCCTGAGATCAGGAGAGCAGGTTTGGGTTTGGAGGAAAATGAAGATGAGCCGAAAAGGAACCAGAAGTCTCCATTTCATGAATATAAAGGTAAAAACATGAAGTTTGTGTATGGGACAAACACGGTTCAGGAAGAAGGTTTGATCGGTAAGCAATCAAATGATGAATTCAAGAAAGAGAAAGAACTTCGGGACAAGGCTAAGTCTACAAGTGGTTTGAAACCCACTAGTGGATATGTTCATGATACTCGGACTTGCTTCAAGTGCAATGAAGTTGGTCACATTGCTCGCAAGTGTCCGAAGTCAAAGCTTGTGTATCCACGAAGAAAAACAGTTTCAAAAGATAAGAAACAAAAGTAACCAGAGATTGTGAAACAAATCAAAATGTTAAAAAGAAACCATGAATCTAAAGTCGAAGTGAAACCTAAAACTGAATCGAAGTTTGAAAATTCAATTTTTGAAAAAGATGAAACTTCCACAAATAAATGAAAACAAGGATTCTAGATTTTATGTTAAAAAGGCAAGAAGTAAGTCACAATCCTGGGTTGAGAAGAAAGAATCTTCATCATCTGACAATGAAAAGTCTGTTTCTGATAAAACAAAAAATATAAAATCAAATAAGTCAGATATCAAAAATGATCTTTCAAAGTCAAATTTTTCAAAACAAATAAAGAAAGAAAAAGTTGAAAAGTCGTCAAAATTGACATCGGACACAATGTTTGATGATGATTTTGATTACTATGATGAATTTGAAAGTGATTACGATGATCTTTATCAAGTTCAACCCAAAACCAAAAAGGTTTGGGTTTCTCTATTCAAGTAGTCACTTCATGTGCAGGGGCTCTCAAGATCCACATTGAAAAAGTCAAACCAGGATAGTGGAGCTTCATGTCTCTTAATTTATTCTGAAAATGTCATATCTTTGTCATTTTGAGGGGGAGTAATTGAAAAGAATATTTTGTCAAGAACAAATTGTGAAAATCCACTCCGTTAAACAAAATACTGATTTTTATATCAAACCATTTATTCTTTCACGTAAATGAGTTTAATGGTATTTTCTGTTGAACAGGTACAGATGCAGATGTTAAAAAAAAGCATCGGACGACGAGTTCTAGTGATCCACATTGGTTTGTTATCTTTTTAGAATAGAATTTCTTAAAATTAAAATCCAAAAGTATGTTTTTGATTTTAAGGGGAGTACGAAAAACATTTGAAAAATCAAAAACATATGAAAAAGTTAAAAATTCAAAAAGTACAAAACATTGAAAAAGACAAAAAGATTTTTGTGTCACAAAGGAAATGATAGTACATTAGTGGACTATCACAGTATGCTAAAGAAATGTAAATTTTAAAAGTGATAAACAAGTCTTACTGTGGATGTGTCGATAGGCTTTACACGTTCAATAAATTGTTTCCGGGATATAAACTAAATTTTACAACTGCTTAATCTGTGGATTAACATCTCTCGGATATATGGACTTAGTACTTCGAAATTTCACTTGAGAGATTGCCTAATTCTGAGATACGAGGTCTTTATAGATGATTGATATCTGGGGTATTATACAAGTTCTTCTGATTTTGCAGAAGCAATAGCCTAGAACTTCTATAATGCTTTTGCTATAAACCCTAAACTGCATGCAAACTTGAAAAGAATCAAAAGATCTAATCAGTTGCTGTGCTGAAAAGATTCCTTAAATGGAATGGAACACACCTATAAGTCGAGCATTCATCTGTTTGTCGATACGGTGGTATTAACCTAAGCTCTCAAGGGTGCGCATTAACCCAGATACAGATATCAATTACGCTATACTCACCTGTAAGATGAATTCTAGGGAATCTTGATACGGGAGCATATTCTGAGATGGGAACCATAGTTAAGTCAAGTTTCATAATTCATACATAACGTATCTTGGAACAATTGAGAAATGTGTTGTAGTTTAATGGACAAACATATCGACAATCTAGGTAAATGAGTTTAGAACTTAAAGTCTCAAAAAGGTCAACGGTACTGGTGATATGTCTCAAACAACTGATATGATCCTTAGACATGAAGTCACAAGTGTTGAAAAGTTCATTAAATTGAAACTTTAAAACTAAAGAAAAACAATGGTTTGTTCATAACGGTTTCAAACCAAGGTCATTAATTTGGACTTGGTAATGAAATTGGTTAATCAAGGTCCGGCCTCGATAGCACAGGATCCTAGAATTTGTATCTAACGTCCAATTAGGCGGAAATTAAGTGACGTGTTAATCGTATAACAAGAATTACTCTTTAAAGTTTATTCAAGGATAAAGATAAAGACTCGGGAACTTTTTGAAGTCAAATGACTACAGCAAAAATGACCACGGCAACATCCAAGGGGGGTCTATTAGTGCATATGTCTGTTGCCTACGTCATTGTATATCGAGTCTGAGTGATTAGGGCTTAATCTGTTAGAAACGAGGCGTATTTATGATTGTAGAGGGTCAAGTTCGCCCGGATCTAAGATGTGAGAACAAATTCGGCCGAACTTGTTCTAGACAAATTCGCCCGAACTTGTTAACCATCCCAGCGAACTTGCAACCCTGTAAATAGGTGCCTTGGGTTTTCATTTGTAAGAAGTAACAACTTTGGCACAGAGACGGCGAAGCTCTGTCAGATTCGGAACTTGAATGTATTGAACATTATTGATCAATAAACAAACTTTAAAGAGTAATTCTTGTTATACGATTAACACGTCACTTAGTTTCCGCCTAATTGGACGTTAGATACAAATTCTAGGTTCCTGTGCTATCAAGGACGGTCCTATCAAGTCAAAGTTCAAGTGAACTTTGCAAAGGGATCGTAATCACGAAGGTTATAATCCCTTGCAATTGCACCTTCTGATTACCACGTTTACTAGGCGAAGTGACGAGTCAAAGTTTTTGTCAAAAATGCGTATAATGTGCATTTTATGACGAAACTATTTTCGGGTATCAAAACTCCAAATTTTGATACCAAATCAGTTCTATAACTTAATTAGACATGTTTTAACATGTCTAACTCATCACTAAGTTTAGTGCTTTATTTTGGGGCATAAGTCGAGCAGTTTGACCCTTTGGTTGATTTTTGAGTTCGACCAACCCTGTTTATAGGACCATAGTTCTATAGGGAATAACCCTCTGAGGTTATATCTTATGGTCTAATGGTTTGAATAGTTTTATGATTAGTCAATTGTTATGTACTTAACAATGACCAAAATACCTTTTTTTGCGCATAAATTTGTTCTAAGCATATGTAACCAAAGTTTTAACATCTAGACTGATGTTATAACTTAATCAAACTCGTTTTGGCATATAAGACTCATCATATGGCATATTTAACCATCCGATTATATAATTATGCTTATAACCCGTTAAAGTAGCGTAAACTACGTTAATGAGTCATAACGGGTCAAAAGCACTTAGGATCCTTTCCAAATCAGAATGTTAAGTTACTAAACCATATCATATGAGCCCCAACACTCATTTGGTTTATAAGACTTCATTCTACCTGAATCCTCCGATTAAAGTCTAGACATGCTAACATAGTTATCCGACACATTAGGACACACTTGAGCTTTGTCTATTCTATTGATCAAGGACACATATGCAATTCCAAGTGAGTACATAGTTCCCCTCTATTATGTTTTGTAAATATTTTGGGGTGACTCATATGTGCTAAATCATTTTCAAGTTTTCAAAAACGAAGTCAATGGTTTATATAAACAATACGATTTCAATAATGTGAACAACTTGTTGGTGCGTTATCCATGACACAAATGAAATTCATTAACATTGATCACGCCGACCAGTAGTATGTTATGGTACCATATGACTGACAATCCCGTTATCGGACTGTGCACTGGATTTGGTGGAAGTTTGGGTAATGACAGAAACTGTTTCTGATTAACAAATCATATGTTGATTTGTTAGTTTAGTTAAAGAGACCATTTGGTGGTCTATTAAAGATACCCTTTGGTGGTATAGTCAAAACAGACTTGAATGTTTTCATTAAAGAACGACAACAATTTTCACAATTAAAACACGGACGATTGGTTTATAACACGGACGATTGGTTTATAACACGAACAATTGGTTTATAAAATGGATGAATGGTTTATAACATGGATGATTGATTTATAACACGAATAATTTGAACGATTGGTTATAACAAGGACAAATGGTTTTAAACGATGTCATGCAACGATTTTCCCTTAAAGATATAAACCATAGTATGTTTTCTTTAAATCAATTTATTACTCGGTTTTACAAAAGAAATGTTTTTGGTCAAGATTCATGGCTACAAGGTTTTCTTTTACTTATATCAACTTGCTAAGTTGGTTAAATATATTGCAATATCGAACACTTTTTGATTTCAAGGTTCATACTCGTCGACTCTCGAAGTCGGACAAGGTATTGCTATATGAATACAAAGCCATGAATTTGACACACAAAACCTATGTACTCGCCAACTTTTTATGCTGATTGTCTTTTCACATTTGTTTCAAGAGCCACTGTTTGATGATTTGGTTGCATACTTCACACAGGATGGACGGGGGCCTTAGTGACTTTAAAATTGAAAGACAAATTTGATTGTATTTAGTTTCCACTATCCCAAGACAATATAAACTATTAATGCAATAAAAGAAAAATATAAATTCCAGGTGTTGTGAAACAATTCTTGTAACGTGACTCCCCGATGCTTCTGCCATGGTTTGTTGTTTTACGCGATCGGGGTGTTACAAGAATAACACCTGGGTTCGAAATCATAAGCACTTAGATTCAATCACACATTTAGATTTGGAATTGAAGTAAACACTTGGTATTAACGGGCTTGAATTTCAAGACTTAGGCATCAATACTCATCAACATTAATCAATGGACAAATGTATGCTTTATCAATCAAGAACACGAACAAAACCTAAATTGAATTGAGGTTTAATAAGTAGAATTAATTTCACAATGTTAATGATGCAAGAAAGCTCAACATTCATGAATACAAGACAATACTAACACAATAAAAACAATTGTTCCAACGCACAAATGTAAAATTAAACGATCCACAAACCACTTAGTGTAATAAGTGTCACACCCCACCGGTGGCAGAAACATCGAAGTGAGACAAATGGGATTGTTCAAACTTCATAACGAACTAAAAGTGACAATAATTAAATAAACAACTTCCATTTCATTCATAACCTCAAAAGGAAATTATTTTGGAAAGGAAATACAACATTGAATCTTACCTAACCAAACAAGCAAAAGATTACATAAGCAAAATTTGGGTGTGTTTCTAGTCTACTCTAAGTAGATTTCTCGATATTTCATCATCAATTTCCTGCAACATGTATTAAAGTATTTATCAACACAAATGGTCGGTGAGCATACAAGTTTGGTTTACATAGTATACGTATAAAAGTCTCAATTCCAACAAGGCAATTTGTACACTAAGTTATATATCATACTAGCATGCAAAAACTATATGTCAAACCAAAGTGTCCCACTAGCGTAATCTCATCACCGAAGTAAACGAGACCTTCATGATAGGATACTTAACAATGACCCCAAAATGGACGGTGTGCTACTCCTATAGCGCTATATATGTTAAGGTTGGCTTGCAAATTTAATGGCAAATAGGTTGCATGGAATGTATTCTAGCATGTATAAACATAAAGTATAACAAGTAGCATGTTTAATGTATTGAGTGTTTGCATAAGATTGTTTGTGTGTGATTTGTGAGTTTAATAAGTTATACATGTTACACCCAAAAGTGGCTTAAAGCGGAAAGAGGTCAAGCATACTCATAGTTTGTGAATGCTTTCCACAAAGGTGAGCTTGAACATTTGAAGGATGGAACATCGGGGTTATCCTAAAATCGATAAACAAGGTGTATAAGTTTATGGAGTCGATGATAGTAATAAATTTATAATTTATAAGTATAAAATACGAAAATATATCTTGCTTTAGGTACTCATTTGGACACTATTTCTAGTTAGTGTTCTTCATGAGTGTTGTACTCATTGGAAGTCCATAACGAGGAAGCTAAAACTAAGAGAAGTCCCACCTTAGGACACATTAACCATTATTTTTGTTAGTATCATTGTTTGGTTTTGGGTTAGATAGTATGTGTGTGTGTGTATATATATATACATATTAATATTCATATTATAGTCTAGTATATAGTCATGTATTGTCATGCATGGGTAGGATGAATCCTTTAACCTTTAGTTCACCAATGCACAAATCACCACATGAATGATCTGGATGGTCATGAACATAAGTACAAGAAAGTAATAACTTATCTAATTCACCAAGGAACCAAGTGGGTGTAACTAGATGAGTGCTTCCAACATGGTAATGGTTGGAGACTTGGTGTAGTTTGTCCACTTTGATTACTTGAAAGTTACTTAGTGACTTAGATTATTTGAAATGTTAACTTAAGACACCACATTTCTAGAACAAATCTTCAATCCAAATCTATCCAACATAGGGATTGTTGGCTACTTAAAGATGTCTTAAAGTTTTAAGGTTTGCATGAAAGTTTTGGTTAAAAACAAAAAATAAACTCCACTTTGGACCTCAAAATGGTGATGTTTCAACTTAGTTTACCATGGTAAACTTGTGGAAACACTTCTAGAGGTTATCCAAAGAAGGAGAAGCAAGAATCCATGAAGAAGAGAAAAAAGAAGTGAGTTGAAAAACACTTTTTTAAATGGAACAAATCTACCCAATTTGCAAATCTGAATGTTTGAGAGAGTTTATAGAGTGATTTGGGAGTGTGAAAAGTGAAACGGAGGTGTGGGAGGCTTTGTTTTATAGTTGAGGATTAGGGTTTGTGTTTTTAATGAATTGTGTAGTGATTGGAGGTTGAAGGAGGTGACAAAACAAGCCAATCCCACAACAACAAACAACTTTTTGCGGATTATGGGGTTGCGCAAGGGGAAGAGTGCACATCCCTCGCATCACGCGTGGGAGTTTTTTTTCAAAATTTGTTGCATTTTGTTCGGTTTCACCTCCTGAACTGTTTTGTTGTTGTTTTGAGTTATAATCTTAATTTAACATGTTTTTAAGCTTTAGGGTATATATATATATAAGTATGTATAATGTGTGGGTTGTATGATTGGCATTCTAATGATCATGTTAAGCATAAAGTATGTCTCAGTTTTATATAAATTGTGAATTTCATGATTGATTACGTATTGTGCATGTATGAATAAACAAGTATGAATAAATGCCATTTCCATTTATCAAACGTCTCGGATTACAATGATTGAAATGGAATACGATTACAAGTTTATAAAAATAGAAAGTACAAAAATACAGAATGTTACAATAAGAACCCTAGAAAGCTTACAAAATCTACACCCGATGTGAAACTTAATGGATTAGCCACACATGATTGAGGAAACTTGAATTGGAGAAAAAAAATCATCTTGAAACTAGGGTTTTTGATCTTCAATGATGGAGTTGTAGATTGATTTAATGTTTTGGAGGATGAGGGTTGATGATCAAAGTAAGAATTCCCTTATAACTCCCTTATAACTCCCAATTCGAATCATGGTCAAAAATTCCCACTAAACCCGAATTGAATGGTAAAAATCCTGAAATCCGCATGTTGTAACAGATAGGGGTGTCGTTGACGGGGTTTAAGCACGTCAGAGACGGCTTAAGTTAGCTGACGACTCTTTCTTCTGTCTAAGAGGTAGCCTACGGGATATAGGGCGTCCGGGACGAGCCTGATGCAGGCTAATGCCCAAAGTCCTGTGTTTCTTCGTTTGTTTGATTCTGGTCCCCTTAGCTCTATTCTAAAGCTCTGTTAACCTTCCAATGTGCACCTTAAACCTACCAAAGCTTGCAAAACACAAACCATATCAAAGTAGTGCATTCAAAAACTCAAATTAACATAATTTAGCGAATTTAAACACGAAAAGCTAAGGGCTTCCAACCACCTATCAGTTCTCTAAGAATAAAATATATATTCAATTTACAAGGCGTTTGAGTTGATTGTTTTTTATTGAAAAACGATGGTAATATCAACTCATAGATTATGAACATATCACAATGTGTATGCTGAAATCATTAATTAAGCATTAGTAATACCTCTGGAAGATGTAAGAGCCAAAAGACAGGAATAAAATAATTAGAAGATTCCGGTAAAGGCTAGTCTGTCAGCACTCCACCCACATACACCCTCCATAATTTGTCAACTAGAGGTGTTAACTCTCTGCAATTATGGAAAAAATTTATGTTTTACATAAGTAAACAAAATCAATAATTGAATTATTACACTTAATAGAATAAGAACAATAATGGCATGGAAGCCACTATACTATACTGTACTATACTATACTGTGCTATACTATATTATATTTACATTTACAAGTAATATGATAGAGTACAAAATTTTGATTGATTGAATTAGAAATGTTTTTTTTCACTTTAAATAAATACTAATAATATTCATATACTCATGTGTTATTGGACATCTTACATTATGTGTTATATGTTTCTTATTTAACTTTTTCTTGATTTGATATTCATAATCAAGATGCTGCAACTTCATACGCTTCTCTTTACGTACTTAATAACATCAATGTCACTGTCTCAATGACCGCTTTAAAAGCTAAAATTTGAATAGGTTTGTGGGTTTCCACATTTTATATTATGATAATATAATATATGTATATTCGTTTTCGTATTTTTAATGCTTCTTTTTATGACAAACAATTATATTTGAACTTTATATTAAAAATAAAGTAGCTTCTCGCAGCAAAGCACGGGTGTAACACTAGTTTTTATACACTAGTAGCTAGAGATAGACATGGAAACACAAACTCGTACTTAGCACATTATGTACTTAAAAAACGGAGAAACATAGAAACACAAACATTATGTACTTACTTCAAAATTGAAGTTTAGGAGATATTTGCAGACCTGGTGGCGTAATCATCGGTTTTGGGTTGATATGATGTCGGATTTGATCAATATTGTTAAGATTTGAAAAACTACAAGGGAAATTAATGATGATAATGAAAAGGGTTTTGAAGTATAAGAGTTGTGTTGTGGTGCGCATTGGTGGTGGTAGGATGATGATGATGGTGATGATCGTGGTGCGGCAAATAACCGGTAATTCCGTACAACTTAATCGCTATTTACATTACATAATATCGTGTATTAGACTTAATTTTTGCGTGATTGAGTCTTACAAAGTCTATCAAATAGGGCATACCTTTACAATTCATAACACATCATAGTGTTCGCCGCATCGCAAGACGATACAAACTATGTCCTAAAATGTTGGTAGTAAATGCTGAAAAGCACTATTCAGCTTAACACACTATTCATTACAGGAAGATTCTGATACAAACTAGAACAACAAAAACCAGATATGAAAGCATATCCAAATTTATATATATATATATAGGCCTTAACGATGAAATTGTCCGATCCGAATTAAAATATAACAACTTCAGCTTGTTCACAACATAAATTCACCATTCCGTAGCACTAATAAAGCTTGTAGATAATGTTATTTATCTTAAATGATCCTAAGGATATCAAATATATATTGAGGATGCTATTTCCGGTATTATTACGTGCCTTACATAATTCATCCGGTAACATTCCGGTATCGAAACTAGAAGCTAAATTATCATCTTAACATCTAATATACTAGTCTAGTGAACTAGTTAGATGTGACAACCGGTAGATTACAGGTTATAATTACGTTATAGCGAACATTAAGACAATTATAAGTGTTTTTTAAGACAAAAATTAACTTAATTAGGCCTTTGGTATGCCTAGGAACGTCTACCCGACTTTGTAGTATGCGAAAGGTGATTTGCTGGAAAACTGCAGAACCTTAAACGATAACAAACTAAACCGGACGAAATACTGAAAACGCCAAAAAATACGAGTTTCATACGTATATATTAAACTCATGAATTGGTTATGCTAAATTATCATGTTTTCGAACGACACAAAAAGCATACATGAACGAAAAACGCGACTGTAGGAACACACCGACAATGAAACGGAAGCATCGGACTCATGTATTACCTTAAAAGCTAAAATATTATGACATACATAGCTTTGTAATCGAATTTTAATATTCGCAGTTGAAATCGGATCGAAAAACGGACAAGAAACGACCACCAAAGCATTTGACGCAATTTTATCACACCCTACGAACGTACTCAATAAATATGGAATTCCGACATAATTTTGAGTATTTTCGACCTTAAAATAATATTATACGACATTCCACAAAGTTCGGGTTTGAAAATGGGCCTAGTAAACGCACTTGGGTTGCTCAAAACACTAGAAAGGGGTTAATGGGCCTTGGGCCTAACCCACCACCAAACCTTAGCTATAAATTGCTACTTACACACACTCACACCTTCATTTCACACACTCCACTCTCTCTCCTCACCCAACTCTCTCTTAGCTCTCTCTAGAACTTTGGCCGGCGATAACTCGGTGGAGCACGACGACGATGGCAGCGGAAGACGGCGAGCACGGCGACTGCTGGTGGCGCCACCACAGCAGCGCCGCCACCGCATACGTCGACGACGGTGGATTTTTCCGGCAGACCTCCTAAATCGGGACACCTGAACTTGATTCTGGTACCAGTTTCTCCGTTCGAGCGACGGTGGTGACCAGTTTGAGCTCATCACCATCGCAAGTGGTTAACGGTGGCAGTGGCAACAACGATGTGGTGGTTAGCGACTCGGTGGTATGAAGTGAGGGAAGGTGGCGCTCGACAGTTATGGTGATGACGACAGTGGTGGTCATGCGACGACAGCCAAGGGCGAAAGTGGCTGGCCGACGACGGCGACGGTGGTGTTCGTTGGGTTTGGGGCCACCAGAAACGAAAAGGTGGGTTTTTGTAGTGCCTCGGGTCAGATCGGGTTCGGGTCAAACAAATCAGTCAACACCGGTCAGATTTGGTTCAGGTACGGTTCAGGTTAAATTCGGGTCAACAAGTCAACGACTCAGTTTTGGATGTTTCGGGCCAAACCCACTTAACTCGGTCAACACAGTCAACTCAATCAAACCCGGTCAATGCATCGACATGAGATTTGGTAAAAGGTTAACGACGCGAAATACGTTAAACTACTTATTTTGAGTGATATCTTAACACGTAACCGAGCTCTAACCCGAACCAACTAACAAACTCATTACGAAATAAAATTCTTGGACTTATACGTGATTTTGTTTATATGTCTTGTGTACATACATATGTGTGTGTGTATATATATATATATATATATATATATATATATATATATATATATATATTAGTCAAAAAACGAACTGAAACGTGATATAATAATATATATAAATATATGAATATTGTATTTATGAGACGAGAAAGTGTCATTTTGAATATAATGAAAGATACACGTATATTGTTACATTAGATTGTTGTGTTTTGAAAATTTATCGACATCTTGTATAGTTGGGATCGTCCAAAAAACAGAGGAAAATCTGCCCGTTTTCAAAAAATCCGTTATACGAAACGTGTTTTATTCCAAAAACGAAACTTATCCCGATTCATGGTATTTTATAAAAATAAATATAAGTGTATATTTATTTTTGACGACCTTTTATAACTCACAAAAAAGGTTTATAACATTTCAACGAGCGTGATTACAAGATAACGGAACTCGGAAATCTTTAATAAAATAAATATAATTATTTATATTTATTTTGAACGCCTCGAACTCGGAAATTTATATAAAATAAATATAGTTATGTATATTTATTTCAAACGTTTAGAATTCGACACTTATATAAAATAAATAAAATCATTTATATTTATTTCAAACGTCCACAACTCGAAAAGTTTATAAAATAAATATAATTATTTATATTTATTTTGAACGACTAAACAGAATACGACGTGTTACCGTACGATCCTTCACATACCTTATTCCCCGAATCATTTTGGTAACAAACAAACAAAGCCGATCTAACAAGCATACAACTATATAATTATTTTGAAAATTGTCCACGAGACGCGAGTCTACTATTGCGGCTACACGACGTTTATATATATATATATACATATATATACACACACACACATATATATGTACATATATTTACATTGCATACATATGTACATATTACGGGAAACTACGATGAGTCGCGAAATGATACATCGACTTACGAGACGACTACTTGGAAATCATACGACCACATCATACGAGTATATAACGTGTGTTATTTTTATACGAAATTTGGTACATACACGTACGGTTATTTCAGACGACTAACACGATTTCATAAACATATTTATTTACATATATATATACACATTCTAAATCTCTCGGAAAACTAAGTACTGCCACTACATAATGTTCATCACCGACCATAAGTGGGATTAAACGAGCATAACATCATTGTTGCCATCAAGTTAACAACACCTTCCCGTCGAATCATTCGGGTAGCGATTTAATAGAGCTCAGTGACACGTAGTTTAGCTACGTTTTAAAAGAAACTTATAAGTTTATTCCATGATAGGAATGTTATAGATTACATGCTAGCGAGTTTACATTTTGGAAGGACATTATGGATCATATTATGCTAGCTTTGCACTGGATATCGAGTTGAGTTCATAACCCCCACTTTTTATAGTTTTACATTTTTATAAATGTTTTCGGGGGTGGAAAGACATGCAAGTTTTGCAAAAGTATACAATATTTCGATGAACAAAAATCACATATTTCTAAACCATGTTACAAATGAATTCCAAATAATTCAGATGGTTTATGAAAGGTTTATGCTAAACATACCGGTTATACAAAACACACGCATATTTTCGAAACATGCATGAGTTTCATGACTACTGACGGGATTGTCCTAGTTACAATAATGGGACTGGGGTTGTCCTGCATACGAACAACGAGACTGGTTTGTCCTGCATACGAACAATGGGACTGTTTTCCTGCATACGAAAAACGGGACTGGTTTGTCCTACATACAAATAAGGGTACTGGTTATGAACACAAGGACTGGATTGTCCTCTACTCAACTGTAAGGGTCGTAGGGTTCTTAAAGCTATATAGTGAACTCCTCACTGCATAACGGAACTATAACCCCCTGCTAGTCTACCGTCTTGAGTAAATGATTTGGCGAGGCACTCTCTAGCATGGGGTTGGTTATAGGCTCATGCGGGCATGTTGTCCTTGTCATACGTGGACACTCACGGTTATACAAGTTTTACAAATACAAAGTTTTCAAATGACATGCCAAGGAAAATGGTTTTATTACGTTTTCTCAACATCATTTAAACCGGTCACCAACAAGATTTATTTCGAATCTTTTCCAACAAACTGTGAACTCGCAAACTTTATGTTGATTTTTCGCATGTTCTTTCTCATGTTACATTTTCAAAATTATGGCATGATTGGAATAGGAGAACCCATGGGAATTCGAGTACTTAGCGGGCGTTCACTTTCTAGAAGTCTTAGCATTAAATACTTTCACTGTGCAATTAAGATACCAGTCAGATCACACCAACTCTGAATTTGCAGGGTGTGACATTAGAAGTTATATTAGTATACTAAACACGATTAGTACCCTAATTGTGCAAGAACAATGCGAATGGCATAAATATCCATCATAATAATACAACACATGTCTAAATGAAACTTATATAAAAATCACTAACCTACCCCTCCCACTCTAGAATTCGGTCAAGTAAGGGGCCCCACAAGCCCCTTCCCTAATGCTATATGATGATGAGAATGGATGGAAGTATGGCTAGAATATTGCACCCTTGACTTGTTGAAAGATCTTGAAAATTATAAGACAACCCACACACCATTCCTTATCATTTTACAACATTCAAACAAAATAAAAACCTTCTCGCTCTCTCTCTAAAGCTGCGGCCCAAAGCACCCCTCCTTAGCCATCCATCTTCAACCATTAAACACTTAAAATAAAGCTTCATACATCCATTTCAAGATGATCTAGGAAGGTAGCAAGTGGTTCAAGGGGCTCTCATACAAGGCTTGGATCTTCATATCATCTTCATCTTGTCTTCAAATTCATCTTGTAGATCATCCCTAGCCTAAGTGCTAGTAGTAAGATCATCTAAACCCTTGTTTAAGCTTCTTATACTTAGCAGATCTCAAAAGTACACTTTGATCCTCTTGAAATTCTCTAAATAAAATGCTTATAACCCTAAATCTAACATAATAATCCTACATATTTATGTGTTTTATGTGTTAATTATAATGTTTGGTGTAATGTAATTTAGATAAACTTGTTGATCTTGCATAATGGTACTTAAAAATGTGATCTAAACATAAAGATATTTAGATCTAGCAAGATTACCATCTTGGAAGATCATGAGCTTTATCATTAGTATTGAAAATGATTTTTAGAAAATGGAAGTTTATCAAGAAGCTTGAAACAAGATTTTAAACTAATGATCTTGAAATATAACCTAAAAAATTTAGATAAATTTTGTGAACTAGTAGATGAACATAAGAAGTATTATTATTTTTAGTGATCTTGGTAAATATATTTGGAAAAGTTCATGAACCTTCAAGAAGTGTTTATGTGATTAAGCATGGAAAAGTGTTGATTGGACATTGATTTGAGTTTTTGATGAATTTGGGATTGAAAAGTGGTTTAAAATACATTTTAAAAACACGGAAAACGCCCATAGCATAGGGGAAACTATGACGAAATTTTCTAAAATCCTAATCATGATTAGAGTGTGGTTTAACAAGAGATTATATTAACTAAATGAGATTAGCAACTTTAATCATGATTAGGAAAACTTTGGTGGGAAAGTTTAAGTTATAAACTTATAAACATTTTCTTAAACACTTATGGTTTTTTCTTAAATTAAATGGAATTATATATATATATATATATATATATATATATATACATATAGACAACCTTTTTATGTGTGTGTAAGTGTGTGCTAAAGTGTATGCATTTAGAACATTTAGGATGAATAATCATCTAAACACAAGATGGTTGATACACAATGTTTGCTGCCTACGTCATCGATTCGTGTCATATGTAATAGGGATTAACTATTAGATATTTTGATTTTTAAGTTTTAGTTTACATCTGTACAGATGAGCGCATCCACACGGATGAGTGTTAGTCCACACGAATGTCTCATTTGTACGAAGGTAGTCAGGTCCGCAAGAAGGAGTTGTCAAGTAGTATAAATAGTACTTGACAAGTTGAATTCTTGGATATAATCTGTTATTATATGAATGAAAACATTGAAAATGAACTAATCTTGTGTGTTGTCACCTAATCATAATGAATTCTTCACATTCTGACAAGGTTAATAGATATCCTGAGCATAACGTCAATGACAAACGGTCCTCACAAGTGGTATCAGAGCAAGAGGCTTGATATCTAGAAGATTTCACAAGGTTTGATCTACCGAAGACCTTCTTTCTACTCTTTTCTTTATTTTATACATATCCAGCAGTTAAAATGGACTGATTTTTCAAGGGGTTGCAAAAAACACGTTTATAACAAATCCTCTAAAAATTCAGCTTAAAATTCAAAGGTTATCATGCTAAAAATGTCAAAAAAAACGAGAAAACCTTGATTTTTCACATTCGTACGAATGAACTACGTCCGCATGGAAGTAAACTTTGTCCGTTTGAAAATCTTACACTCGCACGAACGAGCTGATTCGTGTTTAAGTTTCGTGTTCCTTTGCACGAACCAAGTACCTCCACACAAAATTTGTTCATCCGTACCAAAGAAACTACGTCTGGTTTTAGTCTGTTCATTCGCACAAAGCTTACATTCGTCCGAAAATTTGTCACTTTTTCAATTTGACCTCATCTTCACCAAACTTCTTTCAACATGGAAAACGAATTTTACAACGCGTTTGTCACAACACCGACAACTGTAGTGCAAAATCTCAATCTGGATAATGAGATGGGAACCATGACAAAGCCACCGAAGCTAATGTGTATGAAGGACTACAAGGGATGGCATGAGAGATTCGAAAATTGTGTACAAGCTAACTATCTGGATTGTTGGCTCGCCATTGACGAGGAATATGTTATTCCAACTGGGAGAATGGTGAAAAGATTAGCATTACCCAAATTCCACAAGGTGAAAGAGAGAAGTTTGTTAAGGATAAGAAGATGTTAAACTAATGGTGAAAAGATTAGCATTACCCAAATTCCACAAGGTGAAAGAGAGAAGTTTGTTAAGGATAAGAAGATGTTAAACTTGTTATATCAAGCAGTGAAGGAAGATATATTCACGTTGTTACAGCATCAAGGAACTGCTCAATCGATATGGAATGCTTTGATAGTCAAATATCAAGTAAGTTTGTCGATGCAAAAGAGCAAGAAGGCTATCATAAAAAAGGAATTTGACATTCTCACATGTTTAAAAGGAGAGTCAATGAAGCAATTAATCGAAAGATATAGTCATCTTGTTGCTAAAATGAAACAAATGAGAATCAATAAAGAACATGATGAATGGGTGGATAGGTTGGCAGATGCTTTTCCACAAGGTGAATGGTCGACAAACTTGATGATTCTGAAGATCAACACTAAAGAATATGGCAATTTAACTTTGGGAATGTTCATCGAAAAATTAGAAGCACATGAACTAGAGATCAGAAAAATGGCAAAGATACAAAGTTCAAACGTTCAACAAGACGTAGATTTATACTACAAGGGTAATGGTTATGTGAATATTCAAAGCCCAAAGATTCAAATAGCTTTTAGTGCAGACACTTCTTCAGGAAATTCTTTAAGCATTACAAGTAGTGGTGGTGGTTATTCGTCTTATCTAAGTCTTGAGTCAAATACTCCAATCAAGAGTCCACAATCTTCACAAAGCTCGAACAATTATTCAAATCAGAATAGTTTGAATCCTCATGTGTTGCAATGCAATATAGCGGTTAACTTGCAGAAAACCCAAGGTCTTAATGAAGTTACAGCCAAACAACATATGATTTTCTTGGCAACTATCCTTGAGTCATACGAATGCCTAATTACTGGAAGAATAGGTAGTAGTAAAATGACCAACGAAGATTATGAACAGATCGATCCAAAATAAATGGAATTGATCGACATCAAATGGTACATGACAAGTGTGATACGTAGAGCACAGAGGTTTATGGAGATCACATGGCGTAATAATATTGGAGGTCCAGATTCCAGACTTGGATTTGATAACCAAAGGTGACGTGCTTCAAGTGTGTAGGACCGATCCTCGATGCTAAGGAACCTAAATTTGATATCTAACGTCCATAATGGCGGAAATATTATGTCGTGTTTACCAATAGACAAGAATTAATCAGTTTAACATCAGTTTTATTGATCAAACGTCAAGAGTACAAACTGACAGAGCTTCGCCTCCAAAATGCCAAAGTTACAAATGAGGAGCACTAGCTAGCTATTTATAGAACATCAAGTCCGCTCATGGGAGACCCAAGTTCGCCCGAACTTGCTACTGCAAGTTCGGCCGGACTTGTCTATACATGACAAGTTATGAGCGAACTTGACTAAACAAATATAAATACTTCGAACAGCTAGCCTATTCAGCTCTATTCTATACAGACTCGATAAAGACTAAGACATACACATTATGCACCAACAGACTCCCCCTTGGATATAGTCTTCGTCTTGTATCAGTCTTCAAAACTCTGTCTTCATATAAATGTTAACGCACACGACCGAAGAAGTTCTTAAACAGCTTCTTTCGTCGCTCTTGCTTAGGATCCGACATCTGGTCTGTAGGAGGCATTTTGTTCAAATGCTGAAATCTCCTAATACTTGCCTTTCTTGTTCTCTCATGAATTGCTTCGAGACGCTTCTCCTCTTTTTAAAACTCTACTCTTTCTAGTTCTCTCCAGTTTGTTTGCCACATCTTTCCTGAATTAACTTCGTGTGCATAGCAAACATTAACAACTTTCTGAAACTGCATCGCTTGTACCTTTTCACGTTCTTCAAATACAATTTTGCTATAGAACAAGGTTTTGATGTCTTCTCTGGAGCAGTTAACCAACCACATAGGATCAAGAATCCTGATTGTCCTCCATAAACCCCTAATGCCCTAAGAACCAAGTATTTCAACTCGTTCTTTCGTGATATCCAAATGTTCTTCAAACTTCAAAACAATAACTGCTTCACAAGTGGATGGATCTATCTGCCACCACTTGAATAATGGATAGAAGTCTTGCTCAATCGGCATCAGCGGCATGTTTCTCATTGCCCTTGGTCGCTTCATTGTCAATGTAATGTCTTTTTCTCCTGTCTTTTTGTTTTTCTTGATTCTGCGACTAGGAAAAAATGGCTTCCAATATCTGAATCCTTTAACCGCTTCAAACTTCATCACTTTCCACAACAATTGATCAATCACCTTCATGTGGTATGTAACATTAACTGTCTGACTAACTCTTCCACATCCCAATAAGGTAAGGTCTTGAAATTAGAAAGATACTTGAAGTATTGCACTCCAAATTCTCTTTTGATTGCATATACGTTCAGCTCTTTAAACCATCCCCAACTCAAGATATCTCCCAATGAAACGTCTTTGTCTCTGGTAAAGAATGTTAGAGGACGTCGAAACTTACGTTCGCGCGATATTTTTTTGAACCAAGACTTCTTCGCTTGAGCAATTTCTTCTTTAGTCATTGGCTTTGGGACTTTACCGTCTCTCAACTATTCTTCAATCTTTTCTTTCAGCATGTCTTCGTCGAGTTGCTTGTACATCTCCTCAAAAGTAGGAAAACTTTCAGAATTAAGACCGACATAGTTCACAGTTTGGTCTGTTTCGTCATCAGAAGACCAATCCTCAACGATCACTCTGTTGTATTCATCCGCCTCAAATCTTCTCACATACTGATAATTATTTGGCTCAAATATGTTAACATTCAACACGTCTTCTTCGAAATCAAACTCTAGATCTGCAGCATCAACTTCAACTAACTTTGCAAGATCTTCCTTAGTATAGTTGTGTATAAACTCGCCTTCCTCCACGTTATGTTCAAGCATTAACAATAAAGGCTTCGTGCGTCCTGCAGCAACTGGCTTTACAAATCTTTCAACATTTAACATATCAATTTCATCAGTTGGCCCTTTCTGCCCTGACTCCCCCTCACTTTTATCATCCATCTTGTTCGATTCATCATTCATAAGATCAGAGAAATCAAAATCATCAGACACTTTTGCTTCAGTAATCTTTATACCAACACCACCCTGATCATCATCATCTTCATCATCGTCAGCTACATTCCAATCTTCATATTCCGAATCATCTTTTTCTTCATCAGCATCTTTATCCTCCTTTTCAGCTTCTTCATCGTCCTTTTCAGAAGCAACTATAGAATCAGAAGGCTTGACAGATTCGTCAACCTTTGGAATATCGGACTCAGAAGCTATAACAACATTTTCTTCAACTAGTTCCTCTGCTGTCCCAGAAGATTTATGAGCTTCACCTTCAACTCCTTTACCTTTACCACTCGCAGCTTACTCTTTTTCAGAACGTTCTTTAGCTTCTTGTTGATCCAGACGATCATACTCTTTGATGAAATCAATCCCCAGAGAGTTAGATAAAACTTTCTGCATCCTGGAAAATCTTCAATCATTTAGTGCTTGGATTGACTTTAGATCTGCAATCTCTGTTTGAAGCTTTTCATTTGCATCTTGCAAACTCTCGATCAATGCCTTGAAATATTCTCGTTCATTCTCTAACAATTTCACTTTGTCGTCTAACATCTCTTTCTCTACAGAGCTTTGATTCACTTTCTTTACTAACTCTGCTTTCTCTTCTTCATTCTTGGCAACTTTCTCTTCCAAGATTTTCACACGCTTCTCTAAAAGTTCAACATTAGTCTCTGGAAAGAAATCGTTTAGATCTTGCAGACTAATCGGATCACTATGCATATCACCAAATATATTAGGCCCTGAAGATTTTGGTGTTGACTTTGGAGTAGCAGCCTTTGGTGTTGACTTCCTTGGAGTAGAACTTTCAAGATTTGAAGTCGTTGGAGCAACATGCGATTGAATAATCGGTACTTCAAGCAATCCAGTCACAGGAGGTTCTTGTGTACTCCTTGACGTTCAATCTCAGCAGGAATAACAACAGGAGGTTCTTGTGTAGGAGGTTCTTGTGTGGCTCCTGTCTCCTGTGCGCCAGAAGGTTCTTGCGTAACTTCTGCGCTTTTCAGCTTTCCTGTATATCTTTTGCTTACAGCCTTTTGAATTTTCTTTGCTTTCTTTCTACCCTTTGTCTGAGGAGACCCTGTAGTCTTTGTCGAAGAAATAGTTGCAGACTTTACACGTTTAACTTTTTTCTTTGGCCTTTCCTCATCAGAATCTTTCTCAAGATTTGGATCGAAATTAGCATCCATTTCTTTTTCTTTTTCAGCTGCTATTTCTGTTACTGACTTTTCTGGTTCTTTCACATGTTCTTCTTCAGAATCATTTTCTTGTTCAGAAGTAGTAGAAATAACATCATCCTGTGTTGCTTTCTCAGTCTCTTGACTTTCAACAACTACTGCTGCACTACAACCTGCTTCGCCTTGAACATTCTCAGGTTCATCTTCGTCAATGAGCATTGTATCAACCTTCTTTGCTGCTCGTTTCTTCTTAGGCTTATCAGCTTCTGCCTTTAAGAACCATTCACTTCTAGCTTTTGGCTAAAAATCTTTGAACCATTCCTTTTCAGCATTAAGCTCTTTTTCATCATCGTTTCCGTCTTTCCTCCATTTATTTTCTGGTGGAGCAACGTAATTCGAATCTTTGATAGCCCCGAACAGTGGATTTGCAACAGGAGCTGATGCTTGTTTCTGAAACTTGATTAGCTTCTTCACAGCCGTTTCATCAAGGTGAACTAGATAAAGCACATCATTTGGAGACGTTCTATATTCGTGAATTTCTCATCTATCAGCATTTGCACGAACCTTGGATATAGACAAAGCCTTGAATCCTCCATGTTCTTTGACATGTGTGTAAATACAAGCTTCGAAAAGTTGAATGGCTTTTTCAGAATCAGTGTTGTTGCCATACAGGCCAAATAATATTGCACGTCATCAAGGCCCGCCTTTCGATGACTAAATGTATGAATAATCGCATGCATAAGAAGCTTGTAGGGGTTAGGTGCTTCCCCTTTCTTCAACGTTGGTTTGTTCACAATCCCTTTATAACCCATTCTAAAGAAACAACCTCTAACCATTTTCTCGTCGAGGAATATCTGTCACACCCCGACCGCGTAAAACAACAAACCGCGGCGGAAACGTCGGGGAGTGTCATAACAGAACTATTGTTTCAATAACCATGGAATTGTAACATTCGTGAAAATCGGGTTTCAAAAACCCGCACCGTTTATCAATCAAATATTCGGTTAAAAGTTCGTTGCGTATTTAACGTGTCGGTTATTTAAAATAATACATAATTAATAAATATTTTAAAGATTAAAGACCACAATTAATAAATAATAATGATTAATGAAAATTAATAAAGAAACAGAATGGGGTAGCCGGGTTTCAAACCCGGGTCTCCCAGATATACATATACACAACATACCACTACACCACTTGCCCACATCTGCTACATCTCAAAACAATTATAGATTTGTAATCCCATACCTTTGATCCGGATTCAAACAAAGAAACAGCCGCGCTAAGTCACCGGCTGTCATCAAGATATCTCGGATCCCTCTCAATCATCGAATGTAACCGATCACGTAATAGACTCAATCAGGGAGTCAACAATCCCCAAATCGGTTATGCAATCATCTCGGCAATTACATCTTGACCGAAATTCTTGAAACCGAAATCGGTAAGCTACTGGTTACTCTATAAATACCAATCGATTTCACCACAAACGAATTCGTTCAATCTCACAAACTCTCTCTTAAACTCTCGCTAAAACACTCTAAAGCTGTCCCTGCAAGTCGCTGGAATTCTCAGTTACTCGCCGGAAAACCGAAGAATCCATTCCATTACTGCCTTACTCTAAAATAGGACTTCTAGAGCTCAGACAGAAATCACCCACACAGACCTCAAACTCCCTGTAGAGCCTCTGTCGCAAGTTAAACTTCGCCGGAATTTCTTTCAGTCGCCGAAATTTCTGCACATTACCGGTATCCAACCGGAACTTCCATAGGTATGAATTCTTAATCTTTTCTGTCAGTTCTATTCGATTCATTTGTTTAATCTAAAACAGTAGATCAGTAAAATCAAAATGTTAAAAAATCTGTTTTCAGTTCTGAATTAATGAAGAAGATGAACAACGAGTCGTATATGAATATAATTAAAATCAGTATTTTAAACGGGTTAGACACACAGTCCAGTGGTGGACTGTGTGCATTTCATACTATCGATACCGAGTTCGATCCTTGACATAACCCCTATCCACTGTAATAAAATGATCTTTTTAAAACCGAAACCATATTAACTCGCTGTAAGATGTTAAGTATAATAAAATTACAATATATAACGGGTTGACACCCAGCCCAGTTGGTTGGGCTGGGTGCAACACAACACTGGAAACGCGGGTTCGAGTCCGAGCTCTCACACCGGTTCGACAGTTAAATCCTTTTTAAAAATTGAATAATTTCTAAATAACTTAATTAGTATATAAGAATAATAAAATCAGAGATTATTTCGGGTTAGACACGTAGCTCAGTTGGTAGAGCTGCGTGCACGTATACGAGAGGTCCCGAGTTCGAACCTCACTCAGCGCACATAAAAACACAGTCCGACCGGTCAACGGTCAAAAAGTCAACCTTTTTATTTTCTTTTTATTTATTTATTTAATTGGAAAATCATTTAAAAATACTTAAAAATAAGATTAATAAAGTTAGAAAATTTCCTTAAACTCACAAAAATAAATCTAACAATCCCATTAAGAGCACTAATTAAAAATATTAATCTCAAATAAAGTTTATTTATTTACCGAATCATTTCGTTATTATTTATGTTAGTTTTTCCCTCGTCGGTTGAGTCATAATATTCGTGCGCATTCATCGTCATCAAGGAACGCACCCACTGTGAGTGAATCCTTACAAATTCCCATTTTTATTCATGTTTTGGGGTGTATCATGTGTCGCTTTAATTATTTCGTTTATTCAAACTTGTGCTATTACCATTATATGACCTAAACTTGTGACGTAAATATTGATTGTTGTGATGCGTGTTTATATTCTTGTCAAGTTGCGTGCAAATAATTCATTAGGCTCATCAGTTCCTCGTGGGAGACGAGTTGAGCATCAAGTGCCTCATTAGATCGGCTCCGTTTGATTGAGCCTTGATCTCATTGTTCATCATTTGGTGTGTGTGCTTGTGCATTGTTTGATATTATGTGTTTTGTGATTAAATTTACATTTACGTTTATTCATATTTGGTTATGCACAATTTTATTCAAATAACCAACATAATTAATACTTTCAAATATTTAAATAAGATTCACTCGCCAACTTTTGTTGACCCAAAACCCTATTTTACACATGATACAGGTGATCCGGTTGAGAAAAGAAACACATAGGATGGCCTAGAAGAATAAACAAGTTAATGCCTTGGAATGAACGTTTAGTTTTGTTTTCCTTTGTAATTGTACTTTAGTTTGTAATTTGAATGAAAATGTATTTGAACATGTTGTGTTTGTATGTTTATTGTAACTTCTTCTCTAAAGAGAAATAATAAATATGAAACTTTATAGTAAATGTCATGAGCTTTGATGAAAACCCAATCATGCCCCGACTACCATTTCCGCTGCGGGTCAGGGTGTGACAGGAATAACAAGTTAAGATTTATTTAATAGAAATTGTTTACATTGTCTGAAAATTTAAACATAAACCATAACATAAGTTAAATTGTCTTCAAGTTTTAAGCCACTAAAGCCCAAAGTCCGTCCTATGTGACGCATGATCAACCTTAAACATTTGCTCCTGAAACATATGTGAAAATAAAGTACGTCAGCATAAAAATGTCTGTGAGTAACATAGGTTTTGTGATGTTTCATGGCTTTGATTATTGTAAGGAAAAGTTTGAAATAACACAAAAGTAGCCATGAACCATAAAATTTCGTTTATAAAGACCTTATGAAAATCGATACAAAACCAAGAAGTAATGCAAGGTCGAACAGATAACTAAGTAAATTCTTGTATTTGTTTGAAATGATTTAGATAACGCCACACTATGTAAGATAATAGAAGCACTTATATATAGGAAGTACCATCAGCGTATCCACCATGCTTTTATTATATTACATACATCACGTTATTTAAATCACTCGTCATAAACCAACCATCATCGAAAAGTCTTGTTTAAACCAAAGCAAATGCAAACCCAAGTCATGTAAACCAAGGTCATATATAAACAAGTCTTGTGTAACCAAAAGTCAAGTATAAACCAAATGTCTTGTAATAAAACACGTCTTTGAAATAATCAAAAGATATATTTTATAAACCATTGCTTTTATTGTTAAACATGTATTCGGATTTGTTGGCAAACACTTCAAGCCTTGTAACAGTCAAACAGACCCCTATCAGTCAAAGGTCTATCCATTTCATCGGATTCTATCATTCCTAAAACAAACTTCCAAACAAACCTAGGAAGCGGGAACGGGATTTGTCAAGTCCTATGGTACCATAACTTACTACCGGTCGACGTGATCAATGTTAATGAATGTATTAAGTCAATCTCCAACGCATCAAAATGTCATGAACAATGTAGCAAAAAGATGTCTTTGAAAACCAATGTACTAGTATGCTCAGTCAACATACATGGCAAGAAATGTCTTTGAAAACCAATGTACTAGTATGCTCAGTCAACATACATAGCAAGAAATGTCTTTGAAAACCAATGTACTAGTATGCTCAGTCAACATACATAGCAAGTAAATGTCTATGAAAACCAATGTACTAGTATGCTCAGTCAACATACATAGCAAGTAAATGTCTTTGAAAACCAAAGTACTAGTATGCTCAGTCAACATACATAGCAAGTAAACGTAATGTAAACCAATGTGCTCATATGCTAAGTCAACATATGCCGCAAAAGTTTCTTTGAAATCAATGTGATAAATATGCAAAATCAATGTATAAATCAAATGTAATGAAAGTCGTGTAGTATATGTACTATGCAATTAAAGCATGTATAAAGTCATGAAAAACACGAGAGTAATCATAGGCACAATATGTTTCACCCCAAAACATTTTAAGGCATAAAATAGGGACTATGTACTCACTTGAGGTTGCAAGAAAGTCCTTGTTCAAGAAGATAAACCAAAGCTCAAGAGTCCGAGAATTCAAGCGTGTCCTATAAATGGTTAACTATGTAAATATCGAGACTTGAAATCGGAAGATTTGGATAGAATGAGACTTTATAAACCAAATGAGTGTTGGAACTCATATGATATGGTTTAATAAGTTAACATTCTGAGTTGGAAAGATTTTCAAGTGCTTTTGACCCGTTATGACCCGTTAAGGTAGTTTAAGCTACTTTAATGCGTCATTTGCGTAACTACGCATTCGGATGGTTAAATATGTGTCATAATAAGTTTTAAATGCTTAAACATGTTTAAAATGTTATTTGATCAGATTATATGTCAAAATTTATGTCACATATGTGTTTAATTGGTTTTCTTGGGAAAAGGGCATCTTGGTCATTTTTAAGGGATATTACCATTGTTTATCATAACACTATCCAAAGGACATGACCATAAGGTATAACCTCAGAGGGTTATTCCCTATATGTTTATGGTCATATCTATGTATTTGGTCGGATCTACAAATCAACCAAACGGGTCAGATTCGAAAGTCAAAGCAGTGTCCAAACCGCTAGACTTTTGGTCGCAAAAGAGCACTTTAACAAAGGCGACGGATTTGACAAGTCTGGACATGTCTTAGTAAGTTTATAAAAGTATTTTAGCATCAAATCAACCTGTTTTGATACCCGAAAACAGATCCGTTGCAAAATCCACAAAAATCATATTTTGACCGAAACTTTGACTTGTCAAAATGACTAGAAAATGTGGAAATCAGTAGGCATAATTTTTAGGGATCATAACCACTTTGATTACCATCATAATGCAACTTTCAATTGAGCTTTATCTTGATCAATTCATGATCAAAACTAAGAGTGAAAAGTATATGAAGATTCGCTTCATGATCTGCATGTGTGATATTCTTGGGCTGGACTGATATCTGGCGCAAAGGCAGGTAGGATACATGATATCTGCGCGCGATGCCGTCAGATACATCAGCGATCCTATCATTTCTGTAGAGCGTCTCATCAACTTTGGTTCCAGTTTCGTCGATGCAAATCCCGGTAGATAACGGCTTCGAGTTTTCCATATCAAACTTCTTCAAAATGTCGTGCACATACTTGGTCTGATGAATGAAAATACCGTCTGGAAGTTGATCTACTTGCAATCTGAGGAAGAATTTCATTTCGCCCATCGAAGACATTCGAACTTCTTCTTCATGATGCCCTCAAACTCTTTGCAAAGACTATCATTCGTTGATCCAAAGATGATGTCGTCCACATAGATTTGAAATTAGATGACTACCAACTTCTCTGGTGAAGAGAGTACTATCCACAGTTCCTTTGACAAATCCGTTTCCCACGAGATGTTGTGATAACGTCTCGTACCAAGCTCTCGGGACTTGGTGTAAACCATAAAGAGCTTTATCAAGAAGATATGCATTCTTTTGTTTAGTGGATCGACAAACCCCAGTGGTTGTCTGACGTACACCTTCTCGCGTAATTTTCCGTACAGAAAAGCTGATTTGACATCCAACTGATAGACTTTAAATCCTTTCCATGCTGCGAATGCAAGAAATATTCGAATAGATTCTAAGCGAGCTACTTGTGCGTAGACTTCCGTGTAGTCTATCCCTTCCTGCTGGTGAAATCCCTTGACAACCAGCCGAGCTTTGTTTCGAACTATAACCCCTCGATCGTCTCGCTTGCATTTAAAGACCCATTTAGTATCAATCGCTTTTTGATTTTCAGGCAGGTCTACAAGCTTCCACACTCCTAACTTCTCGAACTGTAACAGTTCCTCTTGCATTGCTTGTGCCCAGTTTTCATCGCCTAAAGCTTCAGAAACATTCTTTGGCTCTATCTGGGATATGAAACATGAATAGTAGCAATACTCTTGAATTGGGGCAACACGAGTATAGAAACAACTCAAAGCTTTGTTTATTTGACTCCGTGTGTTCTCACACCAGCTTGTAATTCGCCTATTATAGAATTTGACGGATGATAAGAATATGATCTTGGCATTACTTCGCCTGGAACAACCCAGTATTCTCTTGATTTGTAATATTTTGATCTACCACTACTTCAACTTCAGGAGCATTACTTGGGCCTGCAGATTCATTCATTAAACGTGTAATCTGCTCTGCTTCTTCATCTGAAAAAGATTCTCCATCGGCATCGAATGTTGGAGCCTCGTCCGAGTCTGAACTCTGTGCTTCAGAAAGATTAAGAATCACTGTAGTATTGACTGGTTCTGTAGTCGGTGTCACTTGTTCTGTTTGAGTTTCTTGACCACCGCTATTACTTGAACTAGCACCAAAAGAAGATGATTCCAATGTGGGTTGATTAACCACAATTGGTCTGACGATTTGCTCTAGATTTGCTGATTGATGAAGATAATAAAGAGCTGCAATTTCTTCATCGGATGGTTCTTCAGGCAAATCAAATGATTTCCACAAGTCTTGATAATTGAATAACCATGCATCACCTTTTCTCTGAAAAGGATCCGTATAGTTAATACAATCAACGTGTTGCGCTTCAATTACTCTTCTCAAAAGGGAACATAAACTCTTCGCAATGGACTTGCATATCCGATAAAGAAACCTTCGAGTGATTTAGCCCCAAATTTGCCATCTTGATCGATTACAGTACATGGCGCTCCAAATGGTTCTAAGAACTTCAAATTTGGTTTCCGTCGGTTGATCATTTCAAAACAAGTCTTCTTCATTAGTTTGACTGTTAAGACTCTGTTAAGTGTGTAGCAACCCGTTGCAACTGCTTCACTCCAAAAACTGACGGGAAGTTTAGAATCTGCAAGCATTGTTCTTGCAGTTTCTATCAACGTTCTATTTTTCCGTTCAGCGACTCCATTTTGTTGCGGAGTGTAGGGAGCATTGAATTCATGCAAAATCCCTTTAGCGTTGTAGAATTCCCTCATTCTGGTGTTTTTGAACTCAGTACCGTTGTCACTTCTAATGCGTCTCACCGGAAGATGGTATAGGTTCTCAAGTTTCTTGAAAAGAATCACTAAGTTTTCAAACGTCTCATCTTTTGATTCTTGGAAGAATACCCACGAGTATCGGGAATAATCGTCTGTGACTACCAAGCAGTAGAGATCTCCAGAGATGCTTCGGACATTCACTGGACCGAATAGATCCATATGAAGTCTTTCGAGCGGCAACTTTATCGAATTGAGAATCTTTCTCGGATGAGATTTCTTGATCTGCTTTCCCTTTTTACACTCGAGGCAATTATCTGACATATGAAAACTTTTCAGATTCACACCTTCCACCAAATCATTATGCACCAAATGATTCATCTTTCTCAGGTGAATGTGGCCCATCTTTCTGTGCCATAAGATTGACTCCTTCTCGGTAGCTTTCGAAACAAAACATTGTGCCGTTTTTGAAGAAGTAGTAGCATTTCCCATGAAAAGAACATACAAATCATTCTCTCTCGGTGCACGCATGAGTATCTACTCGTCTGGTATTTTAAAACCCGGTTTGATGATCATGCATTCTTTATCGTTGAAGTGGACGGTAAACTTCTTATCACAAATTTGAGAAATACTCAGAAGGTTGTTCTCAAGCTCCACAATGTAGTTCACTTGATCAAATGAAACAACTCCGTTTGAGAGCTTTCCCTCGGCGACAATCCTTCCACCTTGGTAGCAAATCCAACATATCCGTCGTTGATAGCTTTTATGTCGAACAAGAGCGCTTTCAATCCTGTCATATGCCTGGAAGCTCCACTATCCAGAATCCACTTGGAAAGTATGGATCTCTGGAGCCCCTACGCATTTCAACAATAAGTTAAACAGCGCGACCCAAGCCTTCTTGGTCTTGTGTTGAATTGGATAACCATCATCGTAATCAAATTCACACTCGTCAGCATAATCAAATTCATATTCATCATCTGGATTTTCTACGATGTTTATGTTTGAAAACTTCACTTTCTTTTTATCTTTCAAACATTTGACATTTTCAATTTTGATTTCAGATTTTGATTCTTTCATGTTATCACTGGTCTTAGCAGGCTCAGACTTAGTGATTTCAGATATTGGCAACTTCCTTTTTGCAATCCAGGCTTATGATTTTATGTTAGCCTTTTTGATGTAAAACTTTGTTTCGTTTGCTTTTGAAGATTCACCTTTTTTGAAAGTTGAATTTGCAAACTTCTTTTCAGATTTAGGTTTATCTTCAGGTTCTGATTCGTTTCTTTTCAAAATCGTGACCGGTTTTACAAACTCTGGTTGCTTTGGTTTCACAACATCTGAACTTTCTTTCCTTCGAAGATAAGTCGGTTTTGATTTCAGACACTTGCGTGCAATATGACCAATTTCATTGCACTTAAAGCAAGTCCGATTATCATGTAGGTGTCCGCTAGTGGATTTTACACCACTTGTGGCTTGAGCCATATCTCGAAGTTCTTTCTGTTTCTTAAACTCATCGTTTGATTGTTTCCCGATCAAACTTTCCTCATGAACCGTGTTCGTCCCATAGACAAATTTCATGTTTTTATCTTTGTATTTATGAAATGGTGACATTTTCTTAACCGATTCTTCTTCCACATCTAAACCCAATCCAGCTCTCCGATTTTCCGGATGATCCCCACCGTTTCTTCGGTAGTTATTGTAATTTCTTTTGGGTTTTGAATAGAATCTCTTTTCATTTTTCTCCAGGTCTTCTGATGTAACTTCAACCAGTTTGAACAGTTTATCCAATTGACCTTCTTTGACGTTCCGAATCGAAAAACTGTCATCAAAGTATAATCTATCAGATTCCTTAACCTTGTACATGACAAAGTTAGGATCATCACATAGATCATCTTCCGATGATGTATCGTCATCTTCGGAATTTGAGTCAGAACTGTTCAAACTCGAGGTGGCGCTCTCAAAACTGCCATCATCAGAATCGTTCAGAATATTTTCAACCACTTTTTTCACTACCGCATTGTCATCTTCTGATTTAGTAAAGACTACATCAATATTCTCTGGCAACTCATTTTTCCTTTCAGATAACAACTCAATGTTGAGTGCCTTATCCATCCCATCAACAGTTTTGCGACAATACTTCTCGCATAGGGGTGGAGGAATATTGCTGTATTCTTTACCAATTTTCTTTTTAGATTTTTCTTCTGATGGAATAATGGGAAGAATGTGATCAATAACATATGCGTTAGTTGTGTAACTTCTTAAAAGTTGTTGAACACGTTTTGTTTCAATTTTCATGTCCTGGAGTTGTTGCTTGGTTTCAGTAATGGTGTTGATATAAATGTTTATTGTTTTTTGTTTATCCATTACTGTACCTTTCAACATCCTTATAGTATCAAGTTGTTCAATATTATTTCTATCGAGTCTACCATAATCATCTTTCATTTTGTCATACGCTTCCTTCATTGTACGATAATCATATTTGAAATGTTCAGTATCTACATTGAGTTCAGCGATGATTTGTGATTTTTTGGCACATTCAGCACATGGCTCGTTGCATTTTGTACAAAGTTTTACAACCTCTACAACTTGCACTTTGACAACTTCCTTTACCTCTGGACCTACCTTGGTTAGATTCGCCATCATAGCTTTATCGGCAAAGCCCTTGAGGTTTTCAGCAGTCACTTCTTGAACAACATCAGTGATTTCTTCATTCGATTTCTCCTCGATCACTTGCTCTTGAGAACTTCCGTCAAAGTTACCTGCAAAACTAGAAGATGAATTAGAACTTAAAATAACATGTGTCTTCATGTGAAGATACATCTCTTCTTCTTCCTGTTGTTGCAGATACTGTTCCAGTAAAGCATTCTCTATTGCTGCTGCTTCTTCGGCAGAAGTATCTTCAACAATTTCGGCCATTAAAGCAACTCCGGTCTTCTTACCGATATAAGAGTTCCAATCAAAACCATCATCTTCGTTGGTAGCAATCATTGCCTTATCATTGTTACTGTTGTTTGGTTTTTCTTGGATCTCAACTTGTGTCTTCTTTGGGAAAGGCTTGTATTGAAGAGATTTCTTGTAATACTCGTTGCCTCCACCGAATGGACTCTGATTTCCCGTTGCTTCAGGGTTTTTACATTCTCTCTTAAAATGCCCCTTCTGTCGGCATCTGAAACAAGTGACCTTGGTTTTATCAAACCCTAGCTTGTTGCTTGAATATCCGATATCTCGGCCTGTGAGTGCAACAAACTTTGTGACCCTTCAAATGATAGAAGCTAATGACCATTTAATATCCATCAGTTCAAGCTCTTCTTCGTCCATCTGATCGTAGTCTTCGGCGGTCATTTCGGGATTTCCAATCTTTCCAGCTACAAGACTTTCATATGATTCTAGAACAATGGCGAGAAGTGACATGTGTTGTTTTGCAACTTGCTCAGAAACAACATTGTTTAGATTGACAGCAATGTTACACTTGTACACATTTGGATCATAATTTGTTTGTTGATTCTGATTTGCTTGACTTTGATAAGACGAATTTGAACTTGTGCTTGAGAACGAAGAGCTCTGTGGACTTTGATCATATTGTGGATTTGATTGGTTCTGATTCTGTGGAGAAGAATTCATGTTCGCACTGAATGCTGTCTGAATCTTCGGGCTTGAAATGTTGTCTTGCATCCCGTTCTTGTAATACAGACCAACATCTTGAACAATGTTAGCATTCTTCGACTTTGCAATCTTTAAAAGTTCCATCTCATGACCTTCTAGTTTGTCGATGAATGTAGACAGCTTAAGAAATTCCCGGTTATGACTTTCTTTCAAGACCATGAGGTACGTAGTCCACACTCCATCAGGTAAGGCATTTGTAAGCTTATCGATGTACTCTTGTTCCGTCTTCTCGAGACCGTGTCTTCTCATTTGGACTTTCAGATGACAGAAACGCTCAATCATCTGTTTCATTGTCTCTCCCTTCAACATGTTAAAGATATCAAACTCTTCAGGATGAGAGCTTTCTTACTCTTGATCATCTCTGCGCTTCCTTGGTATTTTTTTTGCAGTGATAGCCAGAGATCTCTCGCAGTCGTATGTTCGGGCAACAAGACCAGAATATCCTCTTTAACAAATTGTTGAATGAGACTAATCATCTTTTTCTCAGCAATGTACTCATCTTTTTGAATTGTTGAGTACTTGTACTTCTCTAGAACTTGCTGATGTTCGTCTAACGGAACAGTATAACCTCTCTTAATCGACACCCAACCTTGGAAATGCATGGCTTGAACCCAATAAGTGAATTTCTCCTTCCATCCTTCGTACTCGTCCATACTCATTAATTTCGGCGGCTTAACGGACATGCCCATTTCGTTGTCAATATTGACTTGCTGTATGACATTGGCATTGGATGTACCCACTCCTGACATAAACGCTCTTTGAATATCATCCATCGCGAATATTAAGACACGTACGCTGAAAACACGTTTAAACTTTTGAAAAAGTTAGATTTACTACAAGTTCGATCGAACTTGTAGCTTGAAAATGAAGAATTTCAGTTTTAATACACAAGTTCGGTCGAACTTATGTATCCTGTTTTGAAAAATTTCCCTAATTTATCTTCGAGCGAACTTGCTGAATGGATTTTATAAGATTCTTACAAGTACGGGTGAACTTAGCTAAATTTTCTTAATTTTTATCAAGTTCGGTCGAACTTGATAAAATATCACTGAATTTTTAGTAAGTTCGAGCGAACTTAGCAAAATTACTAACAAAAACCCTCAAGTTCGGTCGAACTTGATAAATACTCACTCAAAAAGTGATTTTTTAAGTCAAGTTCGGCCGAACTTGGTTAACAAGTTCAATCATGATGAGTTTGGAAAACATGGTTTTTGCAACAATTTCACACCAATTCGTTTGATTTTAGTCTCCAAACTCTCAGGGGTGTATCTATGATGTATTTAATATGTCATATTCAAAATTGGACAGAATTTGCCCGTGAATTCTTCATTTTAGTGTAAAAGTTAAGAAAAATAGAAGAATGGAGTAGAATTAGAAGTGTTCTTGTCTTGATATCAATCAAATCAGGCTATTCTAGCTCTGATACCACTTGTAGAACCGATCCTGATAGCATAGGAACCTAGATTTGATATCTAATGTCCATAATAGCGGAAATATTATGACACGATTACCAAATAACAAGAATTAGTCAATTAATCATCAATTTTATTGAGGTAACGTCGAGTCTCCAAATTGACAGAGCTCCGCCTCAAAGATGCCAAAGTTACAAATGAGAATGACAAGCTAGCTATTTATAGGTGAACAAGTTCGTTGGTAAGGGACGAACTTGACTTCACATGATCTTCACCAGCGAACTTGACCCCAAAATACATAAATACTTCGTTTCGCTAGCCAATTCAACTCTAATCTATACAGACTCAATATAAGACTAAGACATAGACATTCCGCACCAACAATACGGTACTACGACCGACAATAAAAGTATACTAGTGAAGTTTATACATGGTATACGTATACGTATAAATACACAAGTACATATACTATACACAAATACACCTGATGAAGTGTACACATACAAGAGGACACCATACATGTACACATAACAAGTTCGATGTTAAAAATATTTATTTTTAACAATATATCAAATGAGATATACATATATATATACATGTACTTAAGAATATATATATATATATATACACATAAGGATCGAGGATCCCTTTAAACATGAATATACATATTAGCGACATAATATATATTTCACAACAACGACACCTGTGTGAGACACAAGCACAAAACTAGGGGCTAGGCCCAATCAATCGTGACAAAGACATACGACTAATTGAACGAAACCAACGCGAACAACTTAACATAAGACTATCGAGGGCGAGGCCTGTTCATACGTTACGAATATACATGATAATATATATATTTATGAAATATATATTAGCAACAAACGAATAAATAAGCTACCAACGTATTAACATAAACAAGGGTATCCAAACAAGACAAATATAAGTCTTAAGGTGCATTCAAGATGAGCAACGTGTATACGGTCTAGTAAAGACCTAGGTGTCTAAGGAGTTAGAACACTTATAGGTTGCGATGCATATACGGGCACCCGAGTCTGCTAGCACGCTATTTACTTGAACGCAAAACTATGAGTTCATGTCCCTCCTTTCAAACTTTTCAATGTTTTACTATTAACACTCGAGGGGAATACATGTTACAATAAATGGTATGTTTAGCTATGGAATGGAATCACTTTAGATCATGTGCGCATAAGTAGCAAATGACAATAGTAACCATTAATCATACATAACGACCGAGGTGCAAAAGGTGTAGATCTATTGAGTTTTGGTGAGCTCCACTCCTGGTTTCTTAACCCTTTAGGAGTGCTTTTGTGGTCCCATATGGGAAAGGTCCGAAGAACATCGTCTAGGTTTGGTTACTTACTTATAGCATACATATTAATGTAATAGGTACCCATTGATGGATCCACTAATTTCATAGACGCTTTCACATACCAGTTTACAATACTAAACTTTCAAATGTTTTCGAGACTCATTTGATACAAAGTAAACAAACACATGAATTCACCAACTTTAAGTTGACCTTTTCAAACTTACACATATTTCAGGAAAGAAAGCATAACATGATTGAAGATCAAGAAAAGTGGAAAAGCATGGAACGGTGGCCATTTTTGGAGGATTTGCCTTATATATCTCGCCTTTGTGCGAGCATATAGAAGTCAAAACCTTGTTTTGCATTTATGAAGCAAACTATATTTTTGTTGAAGTCTTTTTGTAACTTGAAATACATTTGGGGGAAATGTTGTGAAATTGTTCTAAAACTTTTGTTATTTGTGCTTCAACTATATATCGATGGCATCGTTGTTATTTTTATTGTTACTTACTTGAATGCAATATTTACCTTTCATGATCACACTTCGCGCTTCCGCTACGAGCAGGGTATGACAGTGGGTGTGGTGGATTATAGAAGAAGAGTAAAGTAAGAGTGACAATATAAAATGTGGATAAGAGAAGGGAGGCATCCATGAGTGGTGCACAAGATGAGGATGGGAAACTACTATCATACCCCTTATTCTAACAGTCAACAAATGATCAACTGACGGGAGGGGGGCTATGTGATTATGTATGTCTTCTGCTGTGTGAATAGGCTAGATAGAGCGTGTGTTGAATATTGTATAGTTACGAGTTAGAAACGAACAGATGACATTTTGGTGAGGACGAGACTCATTCGTACGGATGAGACTCATCCGCACGGATGAAGCTCAATCGCAAGGACAAGCTTGGTATTTCCCAAACCTAATGTCTATATATAGTGTTGTGTGTTGGAATTTGTTGATGCTCTCTCCAGCTGTCAATGATGTATGCTCTTTCGGTATTAGTGGAAACCTTCTACTTATGACTATTCTTACAAGATTTCTACCGAACTAGCACTATCCTATCCAAACTTCTTTCTAAACCCGACCGATCCAGAACTTTCACAATGTGTGATGAAATGCAGTCACGGGGAGACAAAATGCAGTTTCGCTAAACTTAAATCAATATTTATATAGTTCTATACATAAAATAGATAATACTTTGTAATGATTGTATACCAATAATGTAAATGAATGCATATACAACATGTATTTAATATCAAATATATAATAACAATAGTAATAGTCACAATCTGATATTTATTATCAATACATATAATGTTGAATGAGTTGTTAATGTTCAAATCATATTTATATGTTTGTTTGAAAAAAAAATCTCCGTATGTAATGTTGAATGAGTTTTTAATGTACAATTCGTATTTATGTGTGTTTGGAAAAAAATTCTTAGTATGTAACCCCTTAAAATTACAAGTTAATGACAACATTGTCATATGTTGCATGTTGTGCACATACATTTAATGGATTTTAAAACATTGTTCTTACTTTTGTATTATTTTGCAATCCTAAGTTCTTTTGACATAGTAAGCAGTAAAAGCTTCAGTAAGAGGACCCTTTTACATCGTTTCTTGAGTTCGACAAACTTGGTCATTTTTCATTACATATATTACTCTCGATTAGATCACACTTTCCTATTCATGATTTGCTATTTGTAAATCGTATTTAATCTAGATTTATAAATATTAACAGTTCAGCATATTAGCATATTGAATTAAGCATCACGTATATAAAAAATAATTTCTAAGTATAAAATACAAATATTTATTGTCAAACCACATGTTATAAAAAGGTCAAACAATTGATAACAAAACAAACAAATGATTTCAATAATTTTTTTAGTGTGAATACATAATAGAGATAATACGTTGTTTTTAGTCATGCAAATCATCGAAGTTTTTTACTCACACTTCAAAGGGTTGTTTTTTTTTTCAAAACCCATATGCATGGTTTTTAGTTTCAGTATTAAAATTATTAACATGCTTGAACTTGTTTGTATAAAGCTTCTGTTGCAAAAAGTATTTTAAGTTGTATAAAATTAAAAATATCTACATATTAAAGTAAATAAATCCTCATACGCAAAAAGGTGTACATAACTGGGTTTTTTTCTATAAACTAATCTGGTTTTTTTTCATAACTGGGCCAACCCCAGTACAGATTCAGAAGAAAAATGTTCGAACCTAACAAATCAATTAGGGTCAGTAAAACACTCTCAAAAATCCATTTGCAGAGTTTTACCGTAAGACGCGTGACAAACAAGGATCTAGACACCAGTAATATCGAATGACCTCTATATAAAAATAAACTTTTACCAAGCAATGAACAATTAAAAAAAAAATAATGAAGAAGCATTATAAATGTAAAGTAAAAACGTGCGTCAAAATAAATGCCTAATCAACCGATAAATAAATATGAAAATGCAACATTTAGAAATGAAAATGTTTTTTTCCTAGTCACAATTATAACATTTTTCCCCTCCACTATTCAACCCGTATAGTAATTATTAGTATTTAATTAATATATTATTATTATATTTATAAATAGCTAACCCGTGTTATGTCACGAAAGAGTTCGAAATCGAAGCTGACTGTTGTTGCCTTTGTTTGTCAGGTCTATCACCGACCATGGTAGTAAGTTAGGCCAATTCTACACTCGGTGACCATTACTAGTCTAGCTAGCGCGACTAGCTGGGGT
This sequence comes from Scalesia atractyloides, assembly GCA_947069175.1. NCBI lineage: Eukaryota > Viridiplantae > Streptophyta > Magnoliopsida > Asterales > Asteraceae > Scalesia > Scalesia atractyloides. The sequence continues at coordinate 35,345,353 of CAMTDV010000005.1, forward strand.
GAGTCTTGTCGGGCCCAGTAGTCCTACTCAAAATTCCCCCGCTATTAATCCCAATAACGGTCCGAGGTTTACAAGGACTTTATGTGATAATGTTACTTTGTGACCATAACAATATAACAATATTCTATTAAATAAAAGTGTTATTAACTTATAACGGAGAGGCATTACATTACTGTAATGTGCTCGTGTTACCTACCCTATGTTTCAAACGTTTAAAAATAGGGACCGTGAACTCACCTTCGTGTTGCTCGATAAGATTATGATTAAGTGTATGCAATCTAGGACGATCAACCACGCCCTATTATAGTTACCACAGTTTATTAGTGGTGGTTTAAGTAAATCATGAACGTCCTACACATATCTAGCAACTAGCACACGAACAATTAATCACATAGCACTTCTATCATATGTTTTCATACTCGTGTTCACAACCTATCCTACGATATGATATATGGTACTTCTACAATTATCAAACAAGCACGGATACTAAAAGTAGCAAGTTCGGTTCTTATATGTTCATGATTCATGCATAACAAAATCACTAAAAATAAGTTGTTCTAGGAGACTTGTTTAATCTGTTTATAGGCCTGAAAAAAAATATGATCTTTTTATGTTTACGTGCCACTTGGAGGGGTCAGCCTTGTGTAGAGTTTTCAAGGTCTAAATCTCTACCAATAAATTATAAAAAAAAATCTTTTACTAAGCAGCAATCAGATTCGTCACTTTCTGACTACAGCTCACCAAACAATTCATTTAGAAACCCTAGGTTATCCGATTGACGTAGTTCCACTTTGAGATTCACAAAAACACCTAAGACCATCTACTTTAAAATTTTCATGACCAAACTCCAAATACTCATCGAGATATGACTTAACATAACACACAAATTCTGCAGAAAACTGCAGCTTCGACCACCAAAACGAAATATTTTTTTTTAAAATAGCAATCGACCTCCAAAAATTGCGACTCCAGCGCCATTAGAAGCGTATTTCGAAATACCACGTTGTAGTTTCAAGAAGTCTATTTTTCATTAAATTAAGACCCGATTACATCCAACTGAAGTTGGCTGTAAATGGCAAACAACTTTATGTTTTTCAGCTTTTACTTCCTATCGCGAGTCCTAATGGACCTGTTAGCATGTTTAGTTATTATGCACCCTATCAACACTTTATATACTAGTTTTAACCCGTCCTTTAACTCCCCGTCATAACACCCATTCGTATTGAATCAACCACCAACTAGAAGCGTAGGTTTAACAAGTCTACTCATGTTTAACATTACTAATGCTTACCCGAACTCATAATTTTCCCCAACTACACTATTATAATCCAATCACAAAACGCAGCCACATTAATTTACCTTTTATCACGACTGCAGTCAAATACCCCCGCCCCATACGATCATGCTAGAGTTTTCACATACACTATAATACGTAGATTAAAGCCCTAACAATCTAACCAATCATATGATACCTATAATAGAATAATCATGAACTCTATCATCTTGTACTTCACATATTATCAAAATACCATACATAATCGGTTAAACACAGCCCTAACGACCTTGATCGCACCATCAAACCCATATAAAAATACATATATTATAACAAGATATAATGTAAAGACTAGTTACCTAATGAAGAAAGAGGTAGGATAATCAAACAGACAACTCGATCTCGGATTCTTGGCTCGGTTCTGGTTCACGACAGCAGGGAAGGAGAGAGAGACAGAGTGGTCATAGATTTCTAGTTTGGAGGTTAGGGCTTGTGATATTAAAAAAAACATCAGATGCAGATTACGTAAAGGGGGATGTGGCGGTTTGGGAGGTGGGCCAAGGTAATGGGCTGAACTAATGAAGTGGGCTGGAGTTTGGGCCAATGGGGGGGTGGACAATTGACGTCAAATAAGGGAGTGGAGGTGTATGTTGTGGCAGCAACATATATGATAGGTGTTATGTATTTATTCTCTTTTTAACAACTAATAATAAGAATATGATTAAGCATCAATTCACAAATATATATATATATATATATATATATATATATTAAATTAGGTTATGGTTCGGGTCTCATAAGTATCGGGTTACGGTTCAGGTCCCATAAGTATCGGGTTACGCCATAAAATAGATACGTATAAAAAAATTCGCCATACAAGTTCGTTCGGTAACCAAAATAAAACCAACGGTTATACCTTGAAATCTCGGGTTGTCACAGTCAGGTTATAAACAGGTTTTTTATACCTCTACTCTACTCTACAACACTGTCCAACTATAAAGTCCTAACTATCATGGTGGTTGTCGTTTCTTCTCCAACATCAATTTGCAACTCTAACTGTTGCAGTCGTCAACTTTTTGGAGTTGTTTCAAATACCTGTTAAACCGGCCAAATGTACATCCACCAAAAATAGATGCCCGAAACCCGACTCGTTTTGTAAACCGGATCCAAATTGTACTAAATAATAAGTGGAATTTGTAATAAATATTTGATATTTTTAATATTTTATATATTAATTTGATGAACTTAATTATTTTCGGATTCGAAGCATGAGTTAATAATATATATATATATGTATGTATATATGTATTATATATATATGTATATATATATATGGATAGTTCCATTAGATGCGTTAAATTACGTAAAGGAATTTATCAGACGAGTTTAGATAAGTTAGTTAGTTAAGATTAGGACCTGTTTCGCAATATTATGAAAGTATTGAAGGACTAAAACTAAAAAAAGAATATGGAGGAGAAAGGACTCGAACTCGGGTCTCCATCCGGTTAAGGAGAAACCAGAACGCTAATGATCACTGGGCTACGCCCTTATTGTGATAATTTATAACGGATAAATCTTTTAAACACAAACCAAATGTCATACCCCAACCGATGGCGGAAACATCGGGGTAGTGGCACTAGGCGAACAGATTGTCTCATGAGAAATTCCATAACACTATTTAAGCGACAATATTTAAACGTTAATATCCCATACTACTAACATAAAATCCTTAAACAAATTACAGAATTCAAGCATCCTGATAATACAAATCAAGTTCGATATCCCCGAGATTTCTATTACAATGCGTTTCTAGAAGACCAATCCTAATCCGATTGCAAGTAGACAAATCCTCAACCTGCCACATATGTTAAACTAAAACGTCAATACAATTAAGTAAAGGTGAGCATACAGCTTTGCATACATAATAGATATAAAAGCTTTTAGCATATACCGCATGACATACGTAAGAGTTGTGAACTATGTAACTACTTAGATTCATGTAAACCAACAAACCGCAATTGATCGAGGCATGCGAACAAGTGTCCACATCCTAAAGAGAAAATAAATGAGAAATAAAATGCGAGCCTTAACAACCCCGGGCCTCCGGGTGGCGGGTCAACCTCTAGTATATTATCATGTTAAGGGTGGCGTACAAGCAATCAAGCAATACATACAATTCAGCAGATTTCACGTATAGTCACGTAATTCAGTGGGTTGCGAATAAGCGTTTGAGAGTTGTGTGATGTGTTCTGATATACGAACATATGTGACACCCAAAAGTGCGTTTAAGCGTAAAAGGGGTTCAAGTATACTACTCACAATTGGTGCGATTTGAGAGAGTTACGGGACCTGAGATGAGTTGAGGAGAGCGTCGGATTAGCCTGTAAGCAAACAGAAGTGCATCAGTCTTCCGAATTGCTGAAACGGTTAACGGGTCAGAGAACAGTAGAAAAGTTTGGGCGAACTTGTACCTTGGGGTACAAGTTCGGGCGAACTTCTCTGGTTTCCTAGGAAACAAGACAAGTTCGGGTGAACTTGTCCCAATTGTTGAGGTGGGATACAAGTTCGGGCGAACTTGTCTCATTTCCTTGGAAATCAGTACAAGTTCGGGCGAACTTGTGTATTTTGGTGAAGATTTGATCAAGTTCGGGCGAACTTGGTCACCAATCTGGTGACAAGTTCGAGCGAACTTGATGCTTTCCGAGCGAACTTGACTGTTTTGGCATCCAAATCGTGCGTTTTCGCGTCGTTTGCTGAGGAAATCGATTGTCCATCCCTCCAACCTTAAGCCACTGAGTAAAACTTAGGCTAGAGAGGTCTTTTTGGAACGAGTTTAGCCATTTTACAGAAAGTCGGGCTAATCCAGGCGAACTTAAAGGTTCGTACGGGTTAGTCCAGCTTGTGTAAAGTGACGATTTTGTCCTTGTGCTTCCGAATCTGAGATCTTGCTTGACAATATCTCGTTCCACTTCAAAGTGAATGAAACATTCATCATTTAGTCCGAATATTGTGTAAAAATCGATGATTTAAAGGTTTTACTTAGATCTAAGCATAGATCTAAGTGAAAAACAGAATTTTTATGGAAAAAGATGAAGATTTTCGTAAACAGAAGAGATTTGTTGAAAACGAAGGCAAAGCCTTGTGCAAAACCGTTGTAAAACATTGTAGAACGTTGTTGTGGTTGAAAACGGGTTGAATCTTACTTATAAAACAAAGGGTTTCGGTTTTGGGGAACTCCGGGAAAAGTTGCAGCAAGTTCAAATGAGAAGAGGAGCTGAGTATTTATAAGGGGGGTGAGAATGGAGTGGGCAGACATCAAGTTCGAACTTGCATATTTTCCTGAGTTTTGGGACAATTCCGGGCGGACTTGTTGTGTTTGAAGGTTTCTGCTGGCTGGAACAAGTTCGGGCGAACTTGTGATGCACAAGTTCGGCCGAACTTGATCTGATGGCCAAGTTTTGTTCGATTATTTCGCATTAAGAGTTCGTGTGGCGATTCGGTTCGTATTAGATAGTTATATTAAGCGTTATAATTGATATAGTAGTGTGATTTATCGATTTGAATAAGCGAGAGCGATGCGATAACGAGTGTAATCATAAACCATAAAACACATAACATATAAATAACATAATGTAACTGCGATTTGCGATGCGATGAGATAAGCGATGCAATGGCACAAGTGTTGATTAAACAATAACGCACTTGGGCTATTAAAGTAACATAGTTACTTGTGATTGCGTTTGAATTAGCGATGTGTTTAATAAGCGATTAGATGCGATATAATTGTAAACAAACATAATTAATTAACATAACTTTCTTATAATCGAAATCTCGGAATTACACTGAGAAATACAACAGAAATAAAAGGAAAAAGATAACAACGAATTTACGAGTTGTTACAGTCTTCCCTACTTTAGGAAATTTCGTCTCGAAATTTAAGTAGTGGTCGTAACAAAGAGATGCGGGCATTTAGCCTTCATATCACTTTCCAATTCCCAAGTGAACTCGGTGCCGCGTTTGCCTTCCCATCAAACCTTCACAATAGGAATGCGAGAGTGTCGAAGTTTCTTGGTCTCTCGGTCCATGATTTCTACTAGCTTTTCCACGAAATGGAGAGTCTCGTTGATTTGCAAATCCTCGAGAGGTACATGGAGATTCTCTTCAGCTAAGCATTTCTTGAGGTTTAAGACGTGGAAAGTCGGATGTACTTTGTTGAGTTCCTCCGGTAATTCGAGTCGGTAGGCCACTTTGCCAATTCTTTCCAGAATCTTAAAAGGACCAACGTATCCGGGCGCTAGCTTTCCTTTCTTTCCGAAGTGGACCACTCCCTTCCAAGGTGCAACCTTTAGGAGTACGTGATCTCCCACTTCGAACTGTAGGGGCTTGCGGCGTTTATCGGCGTAACTCTTTTGACGACTCTGAGCTTTCAAGAGATTGTCTCTGATTTGGAGGATCTTGTCTGTCGTTTCTTGAATTAGCTCGGGACCGGTGATTTGTGCTTCTTCGATCTCGTGTCATGCAATAGGCGATCGACATTTTCTTCCATACAGTGCCTCAAAAGGAGCCATTTGAATGCTGGTATGATAACTATTATTGTGCAAGAATTCGATTAAAGGTAAATGCATATCCCAATTACCACCGAAATCTATAATGCATGCACGGAGCATGTCTTCGAGGGTGCGGATCGTGCGCTCGGTCTAAACATCGGTTTGAGGGTGAAAAGCGGTACTGTGATTAAGCTTAGTACCGAGAGCGGATTGAAAAGTCTCCCAGAGATGAGAGGTAAAGCGACCGTCTCGGTCAGAGATGATGTCACGAGGCGTCCCGTGTCGACAAATGACTTCGTCGGTATAGATTCGTGCTAATCGTTCTACCTTAAAATCTTCTCGTATGGCAATAAAGTGCGCTGATTTAGTAAAACGATCAACAATAACGCAAATGCTATCGTGACCAGAGGGGGTGCGAGGGAGTTTTGTAACGAAGTCCATGGCTATACTCTCCCACTTCCACATCGGGATTTTGGGTTGTTCGAGTAAACCAGAGGGCCTTTGATGTTCGGCTTTAACTTTCGAACAAGTTAAGCACTTTGAGACGTATAAAACGATATCATTTTTCATGCCCGGCCACCAATACTTAGGACGAAGGTCCTGGTACATTTTGTCGGCTCCGGGATGAATGGAGTATCGAGATTTATGAGCTTCGGTCATTAGCAATACTTGAAGATTATCACGGCTAGGAATCCAATACGGTCGAGATAGTAATGAATACCATTAGGTTTAACTACGAGCTGGGTTTCGGCACCACATTCATCTCTCCTTGCAAGGTATTCTCGTTAAAACAAGCAAACTGGGCTGAGCGAATCAGAATTTCTAAATCATTCAAAGCTTGAGAGTCACGAACACTATACAGATAGCTTCGTCGACTGAGAGCATCGGCTACGACATTTGCTTTGCCAGGATGGTAGCTTATCTCACAATCGTAATTGTTGAGAAGTTCAACCCATCGGCGTTCGCGCATGTTTAGTTCTTTTTGATTAAAGATATGTTGTAAGCTCTTATGGTCGGTAAAGACCGTACACTTGGTACCGTAAAGGTAGTGTCGCCATATCTTCAATGTAAAAACAACTGCACCGAGTTCGAGATCGTGGGTTTTGTAGTTCTTCTCGTGGATCTTGAGTTGTCGAGACGCATACGCGATAATCTTGTCTCGTTGCATAAGAACACAACCAAGACCAAGATTAGAGGCATCGCAATAAACAACGAAATCGTCGTTTCCGTCGGGTAGAACGAGTACAGGAGCGTTGCATAGCATACGCTTGAGAGTTTGAAAGGCTTCCTCTTGTTTGGAATCCCAAACAAAAGGCTTGTCCTTATGAGTTAAAGCGGTAAGCGGAACGGCGATTTTTGAAAAGTCGGCGATGAATCGACGGTAGTAACCCGCCAATCCAAGAAAGGAACGGATTTCGGATGCATTCTTTGGTGTAATCCAACTCTTTACAGCTTCAATCTTAGCAGGGTCGACGTGAATTCCTTGACTATTAACGATGTGGCCGAGAAACTGGACTTCTTCAAGCCAGAATTCATATTTAGAGAACTTAGCATAAAGGCGATTTCCTTGGAGAAGTTCGAGAACTAAACAGAGATAGCGTGCATGTTCGGCTCTCGTCTTCGAGTAGATAAGGATGTCATCGATAAACACGATGACGAAACGATCTAAGAAGGCTTTGCACACACGGTTCATCAAATCCATGAAGACCGCGGGTGCATTTATAAGACCAAAAGGCATGACCACGAATTCGAAATGTCCATAACGGGTACGAAAGGTGGTTTTCGGAATATCTTCTTCCAACACGCGTAGCTAATGATAACCTGAACATAGATCGATCTTAGAAAAACAAGTAGCACCTTGAAGCTGATAAAAAAATTCATCGATTCGGGGAAGAGGATAGCGGTTCTTTATCGTGAGTTTGTTAAGTTCACGATAATCGATGCACATTCGGAACGTCCCATCTTTCTTTTTCACGAAAAGAACGGGTGCACCCCAAGGTGAAGTGCTCGGGCGTATGAAACCTTTGTCAAGAAGCTCTTGAAGTTGGCTAGATAGCTCACGCATTTCTGATGGTGCAAGGCGATAAGGAGCTTTAGCGACAAGAGTAGCACCTGGAATTAAATCAATACGGAATTCAACATCACGAGTAGGGGGTAACCCAGGTAAATCGTCGGGAAAGACCTTAGGAAGTTCACAAACAACGGGAACGTCTTTGAAGGTTTTCTTTCTTTTTCCGGGTTCACGATGTGGGCTAGGAATGCGATGCACTGTTTGCGCAGGCACTTAGTCGCTTGGGTACATGACATAAGCATCAACTTCTTTGAGGGAGTTTCACCGTAAACATGGAGTTGATCACCGTTAGGAAGAGGGATATGAATCATTTTATCGAAACAAACAACTTCAGCATGATTTTCACGAAGAAAATCCATGCCTACTATGATATCGAAGCTACCTAACTACATAGGTATTAGATTGATCGAGAAGAGGTGGTTATTGAGATCGAGAGAACAACCACATAAGACGGAGTTAACGGTAACGTTTCTTCCAGTGGCGACTTCAACATCAAAAGTCTTTGGGAGTTTAGCGCGTTTACATTTTAAAACCTTTTCGAATTCTAGCGATAAACAATTATCGGCACCAGTATCAAATAAACATGAAGCATAAATACCATTAACAAGGAACGTACCGTTGACAACATTGTTTTCATTCTGAGCCTAGCGATGATTGAGACTAAAAGCTCTTCCACACGCAGCCTGTGGTTGTTGCTGCTGAGTCTGTGGTGGTGGCTGCTGCTAGGGCTGCTGTTGGGGCTCTTGTTTCACGGCTTTGCTCTGGCAAACATTACTGAAGTGGTTTGGGTCTCCACAAGTGTAGCAAGCACGGGCCTTTGGGGCTGGCGCTTGCTGCTGGAACTGCTGCTGATTAGCCTGAGGAGTGCGGGGTGGAGCTGGTAGAGCTGGTGTTGCTGGGGCCTGAGGAGCTGGTTGACGGGGGCCTGAACGGAAACTGACAGTGAATGGCCGTAGATGTTGCAGTTGGTGCAGAAACGGTAATTGCCTCCAACTGTGTGGTGATAAGTGCACTTCGAGCACAGTGGATGACGGCCAGTATACGCAGGCGTTACCGGAGGTGCGTTTGGTGCGGCTGACTGAAGCGGCTGAGGGTTTGGCGGAGCGGTAAGTGCACAGTTCTTGCTTGGGTTTTCCTTTTTGCGACCTCGGTGACTAGACTTAGATTCTCGAGACTGATCGGTAGGAGCTGCTGATTCGGTGATGGCCTGGTTTACAACTTTGCTATTCTTAAAATAACCAGCCTGAACCCTTTTGTCGTTGATCTCTGCGGCTAGCTGATAAGTTTCCTCAATAGTGACAGGGCGTGCGGCTTGAACAAAATCAGCGACGCAATCGGGTAAAGCACGCAGGTATTTCTTGATTGCTTTCTCAGTAGTGTCCACCTGACCGGGACAAATGCTCAACTGCTTGAAACGAGCTGTTAGGCCAGCGTTGTCTGGACCGTCTTGTTTGATATCCCAGAACTCATTCTCCAGCTTTTGAATCTCATGTGGAGGACAGAACTCTTTCACCATGATTTCTTTTGAGTTCCTCTCAGGTGAGCCCATAAGCTTCGTCGTTTCCGCGCTTGTTGCGCTACGCTGTCCACCAATCGAGAGCCCTCGATTGGAACACGCCGATAGCATTGATGGTGCGTAGAGCTTCGGGACATCCGCTTTGGTGGAAGGTAACCTCGATGGAATCGAACCAGTGGAACATAGCACTTGGTCCTTCAGTGCCAGACAAAGTGAGAGGTCCACATGCTTTAAACTGCTTGAAGCTGATGAAGTCTTGGGCATGTCGGACTTAGAATCGACAGACGAATTGCTGCTGACGGCATGGATCTCGCTGACAATTTGGGGAATGACCTTAGCCATCTGCTTGGCTACCAATGAAGCGATGCGCTTGTCAGCGTTGTTGCGCTGGATGTTCCTCCACGTGTGTGATCCCATTGAAGACATCTACACGAAGGATTTAGATTAGACGAGATTCGATTATAATAGGTTTATGTTCAAAAGTTTTCTTATTATTATTATTCAATCAAGGCACAAAATCACATAAGCACGTAAGCAATTAAACACATAGGCAAGTAAACACGTAGGCACATAAGCACATAAGGACGTAGCACATAAGCACGTAATCACATAATTCATGTAGACATATACTTTGCACGTATTCACCTTCTTATAGATAAAGCGTAGCGCGTATGAGATGCGAGATATAAGCGTAATAAGCGATATATATAAGTGAGATAAGCGAGTAATACCGCGTATGAGACCATACGCGCAAGAGAGATGAGCGTTATAGTTTGGTTGGTGATTTATTTAGCATTTTAGATTACGAGAGCTGTGCGAGTTGTGCGTACTTTGCAAAGTGATGGGCGATAAAGCGAGAAGCGATAATACGAGAAATCAATAAAGCGAGAAATCGAATAAGCGAAAATTTTCAAAATTTAAACACATAAATGATAATAAACTCGATGATGCGTAAAATCGACGATTGTAGGCTTAAATCAATTTTGGAGCGTCCTGGGTTTTGAGACAGCGACTACCCAAAGTGGTTCGAAAATCCTCTGAGTTCGGACACACGATTTGGCCTAATAGACAAATGCTCTTGCCGTACCATGGTTAACGGCATTTATCCTTCCAGTTACGTCGTGTTCCGAGTAATCGAATTACTCGAGACTTTGGTGAGATTAAAAATCGAGGAGCGGAACTAGTTATTAAGATGCGGGTTTCACCCCTAACTTAACAACTTCATTCCTAGTTGTGGTTACACTCACCGATCGAGTCGGGAGTTCCACTAGATAGAAATGGAGATTTTCGTCCAGGCTTGGATATCACTCCTAACTCAACGAGGTATCTCGTGCGATAGAGATTGCGTGGAGTGAATGATCTTATCGAGGGTTCTCGGTTTCCACACCTAATCTTGACTTGATCACTCGTTTGCAATATACGAGTGTTCCCAAGCGTGTATATTGTGTTAGCCTTAGGAAAGGCAAGTAAGCATTTATGGCAAGTAGTTTAAGCATTTAAGTCAAAGATTGGTCAAATCGGGTACTTAAACATATGACTAGATCGAACATGGTAATTCTACCTAATTATCCTATAGTTATGGCTCTGATACCAATCTGTCACACCCCAACCGATGGCGGGAACATCAGGGTAGTGGCACTAGGCGAACCAGATTGTCTCATGAGAAATTCCATAACACTATTTAAGCGACAATATTTAAACGTTATCCCATTCTAACATAAAATCCTTAAACAGATTACAGAATTCAAGTATCCTCATAATACAAATCAAGTTCGATATCCCCTAGATTTCTATTACAATGCGTTTCTAGAAGACCAATCCTAATCCGATTGCGAGTAGACAAATCCTCAATCTGCCACATATGTTAAAATAAAACGTCAATACAATTAAGTTGAAAACGAAGGCAAAGCCTTGTGCAAAATCGTTGTAGAACGTTGTTGTGGTTGAAAACGGGTTGAATCTTACTTAGAAAACAGAGGGTTTCGGTTTTGGGAAGCTCCGGGCGAACTTGCAACAAGTTCAAATGAGAAGAGGAGCTGAGTATTTATAGGGGAGGTGAGAATGGAGTGGGCAGACATCAAGTTCGGGCGAACTTGTATCAAGTTCGGGCGAACTTGCTACAAGTTCGGGCGAACTTGCTACAAGTTCGAGCGAACTTGCATATTTTCCTGAGTTTTGGGACAAGTCCGGGCGGACTTGTTGTGTTTGAAGGTTTCTAGTGGCTGGAACAAGTTCGGGCGAACTTGTGATGCACAAGTTCGCCGAACTTGACCTGGTGGCCAAGTTTTGTTCGATTATTTCGCGTTAAGAGTTTGTTTGGCGATTTGGTTCGTATTAGATAGTTATATTAAGCGTTATAATTGATATAATAGTGCGATTTAGCGATTCGAATAAGCGAGAGCGATGCGATAGCGAGTGTAATCATAAACCATAAAACACATAACACATAAATAACATAATGTAACATAAATAACTGCGATTTGTGATGCAATGAGATAAGCGATGCGATGGCACAAGTGTTGATTAAACAATAACACACTTGGCTATTAAAGTAACATAGTTACTTGTGATTGCGTTTGAATTAGCGATGCGTTTAATAAGCGATTAGATGCGATATCATTGTAAACAAACATAATTAACTAATATAAATTTCTTATAATCGAAATCTCGGAATTACACTGAGAAATACAATGGAAATAAAAGGAAAAAGATAATGATGAATTTACGAGTTGTTACACCAAACCCGGAGTTGAATCGTCTTCTTCCTTGCAATGCGACCCGAACCCCACAAGAACTCGACCCGATCATTTCGTATACGTTCCTTGATCATTTTGCCACATTTTTATTGCAATTAGTTTGCAATCAAAGAGAGTAAAGTCTCATGCCGATTAATTGTTCTACTTCGTGTTAAACCGACAACAATAAGATCAAATTTCATCACCATTGTTATACTCTTAGAACCCAAATCAGTGGTAGGTGAAATTGATAACCAAAATACATAAAGCTGGTCCCAAACAAGTTCTGGAACATTTCACAACAAGTCCACACTCTCTAAACCTCTTAAACATCATTCTAGTTCGTCGATTTAATTACGGATCAAAGCTAGGGCTTGGAACTTCAAGCATCGATTTCTCCTTCATTCCTTAACCAATTCGGGTAATTCTTGAGCCCTCTACTAATTTTCTGTGCTCTAAAAAACCCCACTATCCATTTCTGTGATACATAGCATATTGAATACGAATTTGATTTCTTAATAAACTAAGGTTCTTTGTTCATAGATTTTGGGGCTTTTGATCTTTGGCATGTGTTTTTATGAAATTGAAAGTAGCATATCATTCATCACCTTGCTAGATTAGTTTGTGTAATTTTTGAGATTGTTTAGACACCTTATGGATTTATTATGAATTTTGGACGTGTTATACTATATAGAAAATTATATAAAAATATAAAATTATCAAAATAAAATATCATGAATATTGATTTCTTATTTCTATAAAAATACATAAGCCATGGAATTCTTATAAATTTCTTGACTTTTGGTAAATTATTTTATAATAAAAGGGCTAGTTATAATATAAAACAAATTAAATCTTTTACAAATTCAGTTATTTAGTACAAGATAATTATAAGTTTCTAGATGTATAAATTTATGGGATGAATTTTACTAATTTTTCCTAAATTTTTGCATTTACAAAATATGCATATATATATAACGAAATTTGTTTTGCGTTCTTATCATAATTCACGTTTATTTATTTATTTCTACAAATATAGATTTATAAATTGAGTTATTAATAAATTAACTAGACTTAGCTTATACAAAATATATAAAGAATGACATAATTGATTGTATGTTCACAAGTTGACACATTTAGTTACTTTAAATTTACAAATATTGACTTATTTTTCATGTGGGAAATTATTACATATTCTAGGTATACAAAAGCCTCCAATTGTAGGATTTGATTTTATAGTTTTGGTTATATTGCTTGGTTTGTTTAGTATATTTTGTATTATATATTTTAGGCTAACTTTTGTCTTTTGGAGTGTTTCCTCAAATTCATACAATAATTCACATGGATCAATCTTCGCAAACAATGAGTAAATTTTATTCCCCTTTTTATATAAACCTTTTGGGGTGTATCATTGTGTCACAAATTTTCTTAAACATTTTAATCATATACCAAGCATACAATGTTAGTGTGTATTACATGTATTATTTGGCTGTTGTTTATTTGGTTTTTGTGTTGGTTATTGAATTCAATCAAGCAAGCATATTGTGGATCCACGGCTGACCTTTCCTCATGAATATGGGATGTTGATATTGCCACCTCATCTAGTCATGCCTTTTTGGTTGTGGGACACAAGTATTTGGTATGGTTTACAGACGGTTATAGATTTTCCGTTAGCGACTTCGACGACAAAAGATTTTGGCAACTTAGAGCATCTACACTTAAGCAATTGTTCAAATTCAATAGATACAAAACTTTTATCTGCACCAGTATAAAAAAACAAGCGTATACATCCGTTTACGAGAAAAATACCATTTATGACATCGTAATTGTTATGGGCCTGAGCGACGGTGATGACGAAAGCTCGTCTGCGAGGAGCTTGCTGCTAATTGTTACGTTGCGGACATGCGTTGCTGAGGTGGTTTGGGTCGCCACACTTGAAACAGGTGCGACCGTTGTTCTCTTGCGGTTGGTTTTTAGTTTTGGGCCAGTGGTTGGGTTTGATTGTCGAATGGCTTTTGGCCATTTCAGCATTGAGTGTTAAAGTGTCCAAACCTATTGCACGTGGTGCGAATGCAGCATGACACGGAGGTAGGTGGTGGTAGGTGTAGGTATTACACCGGGGATGAGTCCCAGTGTAAGCTCGCATTGCCAGCTTGGGGTTTTAGGCGAGGGCAAGTTGTTGTTGTGGTTGAGGAGCTGGGTTTTGTGGAGTAACAACTGCATAATTTTGGTTCGAAGCCTTTCGCTTCTAACCGTTGGTGTTGGTTTTAGGGGACGGTTTGGAAGGTTCGGCGATAGGTTCGGTGGTGGCTTGGTGAATGATTTTGGTAGAACCTTTTGTTTCATAGGTTCCATCTAAGATCCGATTGTGGTTAAACTTGGAGGCTAAACGGTAGGTTTCTTCCAGGGTTTAGGGTTAGGGGGACTTAACAAAGTTTAAAACGGAGGGGGTGAGGGCTCGGATGTATTTGGAAATGGCCTTGTCGGTAGAATCAACTTGGCTAGGGCATAGAGCGCTAAGTTTTTGAACCTAGCAGTGAGGCCGGTATTGTCACTCCCGACTTGTTTGATGTTCCAAAACTCATTCTCGAGTTGTTGGATTCCGTGGGGAGGAAAAAACTCGTTCTTCATGAGCTTCTTAAGCTCGATCCAAGTTAACGCGTAAGTGGCATCTTCTCCGCGTATGTTACGTTCAACGGTCCACCAATCAAGGGCCCGGTGGCGTTAGTGGTGTGAAGATGATCGGGACACCCACTTTGACAGAAGGTGACCTCGATTGTGTCAAACCATTGGAGCATCTTCGTCGCTCCTTCTTCGGCCGTAAACGGCATTGGGCTACATGAATTGAATTGCTTAAACGTGAAGGTCGATTTTGGTGGGTCAACTTTGGGGTCCATCGAGGCATGAAGGGAGTCGGTGTTGTTGGGGGTTTGGATCTTACTAACAATGTCGGGGATAACCTTGGCCATTTGCTTGGCCATGAACTTCACCATTTCTTTCTTGGACATCGAATCGGCATTAAACATCTCCTTCTCGAGTTCGAGTTACGGTTGGAAGACATCTATAAGATTGGAAATGAGGAAGGGATGAGACTTAATCATAATGTGTTTGAAAAATAAAGTTTGTTTGCATGAATGAGCATAATAGGATTTCACATAGCACGTAAGTTTCACATAGTTTGCATAACATAGCATGTATTCACTTGTATAATCATGTATAAAGACGATAAGAATAGTAGATTTAGTTTGTTCTCGAGTATTAGTATTGTATTGGATTGCGAGTAACGTGCAATTCGTGTCTTTGGTTTTTGAAATGAATGAAGTGTCAAGTATAAAAACACATTAAAATGGATGTAACATAAAAGAGATTCGATGCAAAACTTGGACCGTCTCGGAATGAAACTAAGATTATTCCAAAGTGATCGAAAATCCTTTTGAGTTAGGGAAACATGCTTTGGCTTAGTAGGTAGAATACTCTCACCGAGGAGTGGTTAACCGTATTCACCCTTCCGGTTACTACATTTCCCTGGTCAATCGAAGATCTGAGACTTTGGCGGGATTGAAAATCAAGGAGTGGGACTAGTTATCAAGATGCAGGTTTCACCCCCTAACTTGATAACATCGTACCTGAAATGTGGTTAGTACTTACTGAACAGGTCAAGGAAATAAATTCTGACTCGTTTGATAAGGGTCCACTAGATTAAGAATGGGAAATTTTCCATCAAAATGTGGATATCACTCCTAACTTGATGGCGTAATTTCGTGAAAAATTGATTACACGGATTGAGGGATTTCACCAAAATTGTGGGTTTTCACGCCTATTTTGTTGGTATCGTCTCGTCTATGTGGTAAGAGTGTCTTCACGTCTTCGTGTGTGTATTTTTGTTAGTCTTAGGAAAGACTTATGTATATTAAGACAAAAGATAAGATGAGAAGCAAAATAGGAAGAATTCAAGGATTTTAGACATGGAAACAAGAATGGTCAAGTGTGGGTACTTAAACAATAGACTAGGTCAAATCATGGCAATTTTTCCTAATTCCCTGTAGTTATGGCTCTGATACCAATCTGTCACACCGCAACCGGTGGCGGAAACATCAGGACGGGACGAAATAGATTGCAAGAGACTTCACAACACTACTTGTGACAATCTTTAATAAACGTAAATTTTGTTTCATTGCTAAAAACAAAGTACAATCGTTTTGAAACAAATACAACAAGTTTGAACAAGAAGCAAATTATAACAACAATACTAAAATTTAAATGGGTTTCTAGTCATCCTATTAGATTCCGTTCATCGTCATCAATTTTCTGCAATACCTATTAAAGTACATGTCAACACATAAAGTATTGGCGAGCATACAAGTTTGAATACTAATATATGTATGAACATTTTAAACAAATCCACATGGCATAACCATAAACTAAGACTTAACATGGAAATATTATCATGCAACTTATATTTGTCAACCCAAAGATTCCCACTAGCGTAATCTTATCGTAGCAACGATAAGACCATTTTGTTTACTTAACATGAACTCAAGAATATGGATAGTGCGTTAATCCTATAGCGCTATATATGTTAAGGGAGGCTCGTACGAAGTTAATGACAAGTATAAAGCAAATAAGTATTATGTATGAGTTCTAGTATCACGTATCAAGCATGTATATTGGATTGTTTGTTTGATTTTAAGCATAAAGTATGTGATTGTGTGAGTTTGATAATGTATACGTGTTGCACCCAAAGTGACAAAAAGTAAAGGGGTCATGTACACTCACGGTTTTGCAAAGCTTTCCAATTAAATTGCGAATTCGACGAGTCACTGAGATGGGAACATCGAAGTTACCCTACATGGGGGAACGAATGTGTGTGAGTATTAAGAGTTTATGGGGACTTTGGATTTGGAATTAAGTATAAAAAGTATATATGCACACGAAAAATATATCTTGTCTAAATACTCGTTTGGACACTAAGTTTCATGTGTTTTCATGCGTCCTAACGTGCCCATTAGAATTACAAACAAGGAATAACGAACAAAGATAATATAGCCTAAGTTCATAACATTTAACCATAAACCGGTTAGTATTATGGATTCGGCTAAATATATATTTTATATTGTATAATAATTGTCCAACATATAATATCATAGAAATCATGTAATTCAAGCATGGAGTTAGGATGATTATCATCCACTAAACCTCTTTGTATGGATTCACCAAATCACAGGGTTATCAACTTATTTGATAACCCAGTTGGCATGAATAACAAGAATTATAAACTAACTAGTTCATCAAGTAGCCAAGTAAGATCAACCCGGGTGTTCCATACCCATCATGGTAAATATTGGATGGGTGCACCGGGGTTTTATTACGTTGAGTCTTGGAAGCTACTTGGAAGAATATAGCAAAACATCAAGTGAGGTGGTGGAACAAGTTTGGAAAGCCAAGGCTTCCATGGTTCACACCTTTACCAAAACACAAGTCTCACCATATTGAAGATGGTGAGCTTGGATGGTTTCAACACTTATAGCTTGTCTAAAACCTTGTCAAAAAATAAAGTTTAGAGAGTGTTTCCACCTCTAAACTCATAATAATCAACCTTAAATAAGTTCCATAACCATCGATGGGTTTAGGAACAAGATAGGTATAAGATTCACATAAGAAAGTTAAGTTATGAAAAAGTT
This sequence comes from Scalesia atractyloides, assembly GCA_947069175.1. Taxonomy (NCBI): domain Eukaryota; kingdom Viridiplantae; phylum Streptophyta; class Magnoliopsida; order Asterales; family Asteraceae; genus Scalesia; species Scalesia atractyloides. Next base: position 35,363,176 of record CAMTDV010000005.1, read on the forward strand.
TGCAATGTGTAACTTCAAAACAGAAAGTTTGGACCTCAAAATTGTGATGTTCCACCTTAGTTTACCATGGTAAACTAAGGGAAACAACCCTAGAGGTGTTCGAAGCTTTCCAGAAGAAGAAAAGATGAAGAAAGTTGGAGATAAGTGAGGTAGATGATCACTTTTGACACTTAGATAATTCTGCCAAGAACTTGCAATTTCAACAGATTTGGGAGTGTTTGGAGAGTGTAGGAGAGTTGGAAAAGTGAAAATGAGGTGTAGGAAGCTTGCTTTTATAATGTGAAATAGGGTTTAGTGTTTATGGAGGTTTGAAGGTGATTGGGGAAGAAATAGGTGAGAAAAAGGTGACAACCCGTAGTTGGGAAACAACTCGTTGCAGATTCACCCCCGTGGCATCACGCGAAGCAAAAGGGGGAGGGGGTCATGTGATGCGGCGCCTCCTGGATCCGTTCAACTTTTGATTTCTTTCATTTTGGCCCCTAAACTTCCATTATGTTATCATTTTATGCTAAAACTTAGTATTTTACATATTTTCAAGTATGAAACGTGTATGTATGAGTATTTGCACGTAAACAAGTATCAGTTTTTGAGTAAATACGTATTTAATGATTGATTGTATGTAAAACAAGTATGTATGAGGTATGAATCTCATTATGATCAAAGCCTCGGATTACAAAGTTGGAAATGAATACGAATACAAGTTTCCATAAATAGAAATGCTCTTACACTTTCTAAATACGAAAAGTACAAAAATGCGGAGCGTTACAATAGGAAATGTGTGACATTTTAATTATGACATGTTTGAAATTTTAATAGTGCCATCATTTTTGGACATTCAGCATGCCCGATCACCAATCCATTGCGGGTCGGGGTGTGATAGATTGGTATCAGAGCCAATGGCTAAAGGGATTTAGGTATAGGTTATTAGACTATAACCCTTAGACTTAGACTATAGCTTGATTAAGTGCCTTATGTGCTTAATTGTTTATTTTGTCATAGCTTATAAATATTTAGTTGCACATGTTTAAAATTTTCTAATATCACACACATATGCATGTGAGCACTTTTATATGTTATATGTGTCTTGCTTGATAATATATGATTTATTACTATTCTATAGTTTATTTATAAATGCTACACTTGCAGACACTATACTATATAAACATTAACTTTCCTAATTATTACATTCCTATCCTTATTGGTATAAAGTTTTAAATGGATCTAATTTTCAATGCATTTTAGTTATTCTTGGATGTTATTTTTTTTATTCATTTTGAGTTCCGAATTTCATTTGAGTTTTTCAATCCCCATCAAAGTGAATTCATGTGATAGACATGTAGTAACTGGAAGAGTTAAGTACTGGTAGTCGGGACGTCCTGTCTAGGTTGGCATTCACATAAATCCTAAGGGACCAGTTTACCTACATGGGGCTTACGATGATAGTACCATAACTTATCAGGCTAAAGCATGTCACACCAAATGTCACGTGAGCTAATCAAACTTAGATAAGTTAACGTGTTCGTGTTAATTCATGGATACCATCTCAACATCTTTTCATATCACCCCAACTTGGTTCATTTGTCATTTCACGTTTTGTTTTTTGGTTTTGGTGTCCGTCAATGGGTAAACGTATGTGGACCATGCGAAACGCGGTAATTGCAGGAGCCCACGTGATTACGAAAGTGACGCGTGGAAGACATACCAAGCCTTATGATGTGCCAAATCTAGGAATTTTCAATATTTCATATTTGAAATATCATTTTCTCATAAGTTTTATGCTTTTGTGGATGTTGTTATTCAATTTATCAGTCTATCAATTCATTAAATTCTCAAACTATTTGCGTTAATCCTTGTAGATGTATGTCAGATGTCCTCATACTGGAAACTGTGCTGGAAATTCTTGTCGTCATATGGTGGCCCACATCACAGAAGAAATGGTTGTTGTCATCCCAAACATTGTGGCTCAAGTCCAATAAGCCCTAAACAATCACGGGGATGACAGTCAAGAGAACCATGATGGTGTTAACCTTCTAGGTGTTCCTACAAACCCTTCAAGTTGTGCGACACTCATACATATGAAGGCACCAAGGGTGCTACTGCTCTTCTAAATTGTGATTGTCCTAATAATCGCAATGTTCGTTATGCAACTGGGCGTTTGTTGGGGAATGCATTAACTTGGTGGAGTGGCGAAAAAAATACTCGCGGTGCTAAAGCCGCAGTGGCTTTAACTTGGGAGCAACTTAAAGAGATAACGACTCAACAGTTTTGTCCGCGTCATGAAATTAAGAACTTGGAGGATGAATTTTGGGCCGGAACAAGAAAGTGTTGAGAGCATGGCCTACAATAAGCGGCTCCATGAGCTAACGCAGATGGTTCCATATCTATTCATTCCTCTTTCTCGGCTTATAAAGAAGTACATCGGGGGTCTCCCTACAATCATCAAAGACACAGTGGAAGGTAGTAACCCTGCCACCCTTGAAGTGACCATGCGTCTAGTTGGGCAACTCACAGAAAATCGTGTGTAAGTCAGGTGATGTTAAACGAAAGGGGTACAAAGGTACAGTTGAAAAATCTCTAGTTGAGGAGTCAAAGGAGAGGAAGGAAACAAAGGCTAAGTTGTCTACCCGTTCCAATAAAAAGAAGCGTAAGGATAACAATAAGAACTATGTTGTAACCACAACCAACTCTTCCATACCAACCACCCCAATAACCCAAGTCATACCCAATGCTTACCCAAATATGAAATTGGTCCTTTTCCTAAATGCAACCAATGTCAATACCACCATCAACCTAACTCCCCATGTCGACAATGTACTGGCTGTGGATGTTTTGGCCACTTAGTCAATGCATGTCACATCCCTCAAAACAAAGTAACTAACCAACCTCGAAACCAACAAAATGCTCAAGTCATAGCTCAATCTTTCCACCAGTGGTTCCACCTCCTGCTTAGAACATGATTCAACCCTATTATCAGCCAAACTACCCTGTGGTGCCATATGCTAGGGCTTGCTTCAACCGTGGGGATCCCACTCATTTCAGAAACACCTGCCCTAGTTTGGTTAACATCATCAATGCTCAAACTCAGGCTAACCTAGTTAATCGAGCAAATCAGGCAGGGGTAGAGCTTTCAACATCAATGTGAATCAAGTTGGGGCTAACAATGACACTAGGAACGTGTGATCTAAATCTAAAGGAGCACAACTTCTCTATTTATTTCATCCCTAGGGAAATTAGGAAGTTTCAACATTACCATTTTGATTTACCATCGCTTTCATTTGATACTCTGATATTCTACGCTAATGGCATTTTTATATTTTTCGTATTATCATTGTTATAGACATTTTATGCTAATCTCATTTATTACCTTTATCATTTCATCGTCTTTTCGTATTGTTATTATTATTTCATATTATTGCCATTCATGTTCTTGTCATTTCAAGATTATTATCATTATTATTTCATTTCAGGCAATTACATGACCTTACCCGTAAGGGGCTAGGACGTTGTCACAGTTTAACTTATAATAGTTAAGGTTACAAGCATTATTATGACAAGCTTTGGTCGTTTGTGTTTTTTTTTTTTTTTATTTAGTGCGTGAGTTAGTAGTATCGTCATATAGAACCAATCTAGATATTAATAAAGACAATTTTTTATGTTATTTTATTTGGACTTGTTTGTGTATTTGGATATTTGATCTTATAGGAAATGTGTGACTTTTTAATTATGAAATTTAATAGTGCCATAAGCTTTCGAAAATTACCATGCCCCAATCATCAATCTGCTACGGGTAGGAATGTGACACCAAAAACTTGATTCACCGGTTTATACAAGTTTGACTGGTATAACCATGAGCGTTACTCATAGTTACCAAAGTGGCGCTTTATGCATCTTAACAACAGCATCCAAGAGAATGACATCGTGTATTATTTAATTTCATGGTATCACACATACATTGATATATGTATGTATGAATGTATGAATGCATGTAAATTTGTATGGTTATAAGCAAGCACGGATATACATTATATCTAGGGCTGCAAACGAACCAAACGTGTGACAAACAGTTGGTAAACTGTTCGGCGGGAAGTTCGTTTGTGTTCGTTCGTTTATTAAACAAACGAACATGAATAGAGGTTGCGTTCGTTAATTTATATTCGTTTGTGTTCGATAGGTCATTAGTGTTTTTTGTTATTATATTTTATCTAAATACTTTAAAATTCTGACAAATAAAATATTTAATAAGTGTCAGTGTATTATATAATCTGTTCATGAACGTTTGTTTGTATTCGTTTGTTTCTATTTGTGTTCATGAACATCAGTTGTGCTCATTTGTGTTCATCAACATTCGTTTTCATTTGTTGCTTAAAAATTAACAAACACAAACGAACACAAACAAGTTTGTTTCCTTAACAAACGAACACGGACATAAAATCTCGTTCAGCAAGTGTTCATGAACCGTTCGTGAACACGTATATTTCTTAACAAACAAACACGAACAAGGTATTATTCGTGTTCATTCGATTCGTTTGCAGCGTTAATTGTATCTGCTTAGTTCCCTCAGATTGATGGGATCTTTTGCTTATTTAAAAATAAATACAACTGTCAAACCAAACAAAACCTCTTACGAACACAAATGCAATATAGTTTTATTCTTACACATTTAAATAGAAACTGGCCAACTTTTAAAGAAACTTAATCCCATGACCTCCAAACTGTTCAACATAAATAGTTAACGAGTTTCACAACCAGATGGGTTTTTGAGAATCCGTATATCCTGTTCGAGCTCGAAAAAATGTGTCATTTCGTAATGTTCCCTTTTTTGTTATTAATTGTTAAAATCAAATGGGTATTGGACTCACTAAACCTCATGTTAATAGGCTAACTTCTAAACCATAAAAATTGTTTTGTAAATGGGCATATCTTAAAGTAGGCATATGTATAGATAAAATTGTAAATAAACACAAGTTTGATGTGATACATATCAAAGGTTTCATAATGAAATCTTTTCACATGTATGCACCAATTAGTAGGTTCATCAAGACCTAATAATGATGATTACAGCTATTGAATCTACACAAAATCTTTCAACTTCTATTCACTCCATATTTCTTTAGTGGTGATTTATAACCTTAGCATAGGGGCCAAGTTGCAATAAAAGTTCAAGCAATATGCAAATAAACACAAGTTTGATGTGATACATATCCACGAGTGGGAAATTTGGATTATGAATCCTAGACAATTACTGGTGTTGAATGATTTTACAAATGAAGGGTAGTTTTGCAAACAGTTGAATCCAAGTTTCTCACGATCAGCTGAGAGCATAACATTCACTCGTTGATGGAGATGATATCGAAGAACAAATGAGAACCTTCTAGGGTTTGTTAACATTGAATTGAACAGTTTAATTATGTGTGAATCGTGGTTCTGCCAAGGAAATGAGGTCAAAAACGCCGCTTCTTGGAGAATGGGGAATTAGGTTTTGAAATGAGAAGCTTTCATAAATTTGGGATGTTTTTCACCAAGCATCGGGCAGTCAATTTGCGGCTCGACCATCGACACCACTTGCAGTTTCTTCTCTACAACGTCAAACTATGAGCTGTAAATGCCATAACCATTCTCACTTCTGCTCCACCATTGATCTGCAACCCTAATCGTTGTTGACTTGTTGGAGTTGCAGGTTCACCGGTTTATACAAGTTTGACAAAACCAGTGTATTAAACCATGAGAAGTTTACCAAACCAGTGCTTTATGCATCTCTAACCAACATTAACGGATTCTGCAATAACAGCATCCAAGAGAATGACATTGTGTATGATTCAATTTCATGGTACTCAACACAGTCACACATACATGTATGTAGTATATGTGTATGCTTATATGCATGCATGTGTATACACATGTAACTACATTGTATCTGCTTAGATCCCTCAGGTTGATGAAATCTTTTGCTTATTCAAAAAGACATACATCTGTCAAACCAAACAAAACCTCTTAATAACACACAAATGCAATATAGTTTTGTTCTTACACATAAAAATAGAAACCGACAAACGTTTAAAAAAACTTAATCCCATGACCTCCAAACTGATCGGCATAGATAGTTACAATAACAAATAATGATACACATTCGAAACGAGTTTCACAATGATGCTTAACTAAACTTCGCACGAAAGATAACAATTCTGCACAAGTAATGAGCAATTACCGAGATTTGCAAAAGGAATTGGAATCGGGGCAGATTAACTTCAAGCGGAAGCTTAATATTTAATCTAATCTCGATTCCAAATCAAGAACTCAGTTACCAAAAGTAACCCAAGTCTCCATTTTTATCCTTAAATACAAGTAGGAAGTGTAGGTCCATGGCATACGAATGCCAGTACAACGTAGGCAATTATCAGGATAAGCAATATGAGTGCAATCCTGCATTTGGAGTCAAAACAATATGTCAATAAGCACACGATTTATACTTTATTGGATAAGCAATCACATTTTCATAAAATTAAGAAGAAGAAAAATTACGTGAGCTTGACATTTCTCCACCAAACTGTACTCCTGAATCGACGAGTCTGCTTTCTGAAACGCAATGTATTAGTTTGCATAGTGGCTGTTTTATCTACAAGCAACTCCAAGCGATCACCCCGGTCTAAAACTTTGTCTATATTCTCAATCATCACAGTTTGCACCTGTTTTATCATACCAAAACCAACCACTATGATCCAAGAACACAATCACATCACTGTTAACAAATTTACAGATTTGCATACAAGATGAAACAAGATCTAGAAGCTAATATATATATCTAATCAAAGCCAATGGCCACCTCTACCATTGGCTTTGATCTTAATATATATATTAGCTTCTAAATTGTGCTCTATATTGAAGTGAAACTCACCTGACCCATTTCACTTTTCAAACGGTTAATCCTATCTGCATTAGGATCATTTGAGTAGTACTCCATTTGTTGGCTCAAAACCCTTGAAAACTCATCATTCATGCCATAAGCCTGGGCTGATAGAACTGCTCGACCATAAGTCCTTACAAATCTCTGATGAATGTCTTCAAGAAAAGCAAAAGGAATTCTCCCTGCAAAATACACAGTGGTATTTATACACACCATTATTGTACAAAATCATCATAATTTCTCATTCAAGTAATACTAAATAGATAAGGTGCCACCAAACTCAATGAAATGACGTATACAAATTATGCAAGTTGAATTTTCAGACTTCCAATCAATATTCAAGTCTCAACACACCCAACCATAGTAGTCTGTAATTATGCACTCATACCCAAGGACAAAATCACAAGTGAAATACAATACAACGATACCATATTACACATGTATGTTATCAGGAATCAACCGATGATGACTAAAGGTTGTCTTTGCACAATTGGACCTTCTTGCAATACTTGAATTTGGAGACAAAGAATTGCTCCAAGAAAACAACTAGTGAAGCAAAATACAATCTTAGTTTAAAAAATCACGGCTGAGGCACGAGGCTCGGGCGCAGTACAAGAAGGGCACCTGAGGCGCAATTTTTGGCAAAAAGTTGACTCTGAGGCGTGCGCCTCATGTATTTCCCACCATTTGTGCAACAGATTGTGTATAAAATGCTTTTCAGGTTGTACATGTATGTAGTTTCAAAATTAGAACATAGATAAAGCTTATTTTGTGTCTAAATGATGCTAGAAACCTATAGAAAATATAAAAAATTATATAATTATTCGCTTTTTTAAAACCCAGAATGCAATGCAACATCACCAAGTCCCTATTGGAATATAGTTTTTAGGGTATACTCCAACAATAGTCCCAACTATATCAAACTTCTGTTAACAATCTTGTTCTAAATCACTATGTCTCAATAATCAATTAATTAAATCACTTCGAAAAGACACTTCCAGTTCCAAACACCCCCTAATACATCAACATATAGATAGCTCAGCTTAGTTATCTTTTCCTGATGAAGTTACAGCAATCAATTTCCTAGGGTTTTGTAAATTTAACTCTCAGAAACCATCGCTAACTTCAATTGCAGATCCTTGAAACAACAATAATCACTTTAAAACCAAGATCCAAACAGGTAAAACCCTAGCATCAACACGATTGAACAATATGAATGATGAAAACATAAGATGAGTTGATAAATAGGTAAAATTAAGCTTACTTCCTGCAACATCATCAGCCATACAGAGAACAGTGAGACCATCAGTACGTTTGACATGAAAAATATACCGATCTTGCGAATAAGAAACATTCATATCATTATTTCCGGGGATTTTCTCCAGAATTTGCCTGGCAATCGTGCTCGCATTCGTCGGAGTGCTGCTGAATTCCGCTAGCACTACAGATCCCCTCGCAACAAGCGTGTACAGAATCGTCATCTCTCTTCGAACTTGATTGCAGAAAGCTGAAATTCAGTTGGAGATCGATTTCGGAGAAGAAGAAAGGGGAGATCCGAGGCTAGGGTTTCATCATGTTAGGTAATGATGATTTAAAATCTTCATTGTTGACTAATTTTATATTACTTCAAAAAATATCTTTTGTTCAATACAAAACTATTCCTTTTTTTTATGTTGTTTCCTCTATACATCAATTATGTGAACGTGAGAATTTAGGTGGTTTCAAACCTAATTAGATAAGTTTGTTTCAAACATGTTTGGTTTTTATTGGATAATTTTCAGTCGAGTATTGGGTAAGCTCGTGGATTTTGGATAAACTCATCAATTCAAAAAAATGTTTCTTGAGCATACTTGAACCAAATCTGGTCGGATATCTATCGAGTAACTACGAATCATGTACATTGAGCATTATCATGTATCAAATAACTACCGTATATATAAATATAATACCAAAATAGATATAAAAAACTCAAATACGTAGATGACAAACATATTGTGTGTCAATAATTGATATACTATATATATATACATATTTTAAATATATATATATATATACATATATACACATATTGGGTATATGTTCGGGTAAACGGATACACTTTATCAGGTAATTGGGTCGTAAACAAGTATATAACCAAATCCAGAACTCGCTAAAAAATGAAAAACTAATTCCAAACACTGTCACATACCCAATTACCCGATCCAAACCAATTCCAAATTTGTCGGGTTTTTTGGAATTTACACAGCAGGCTCAAGTTCAATAGTCATCCCTGTGTGAGAAATGCGAAGGCAAGGTTAGGCTGGTTTTGGAAGAAAAAAAATTGTGTTGAATTGTTAACTACAGTTTTAGATAAAGACAAAGCAAACCAATCAAGTCGGCTTGACAAACCGTCCAGTTTTTACGGTTTGATGCTTGGTGTTAAAGTTTAGCGTTTTTAGAGAAAAAAATCAAAAGTGTAGTTTTATATTAGTTTTACAAAATGATTAAGATTGCTTATGAATATATATATATATATATATATATATATATATATAGGGTAAGGTTATTGTAAAAAAGAACAAAAGTGTGAGAAATGTAAGAAAGAATCTCAGCCATTAGATCTAAATTAATTGAAAAGGGTAATCAAGTAATTTTATCATTGATTTAATTAATTCAAAACCTTCCATAAACCACCACCCTAATTTATAGGAATACCGAATAACACTGCAAACACCATTCAGCACGTATATAACACCATTCAATAATTATATAACACCCTTCAATAAGTGTATAACACCATTCAATAAGTATATAACACCATTTTAAAGATCTCTATAAAAACACTATGAATAACACTGCAACAACCTTTCAGGGCATATATAACACCATTCAATAATTATATAACACCATTCAACAAGTATATAACACCATTCAATAATTATATAACACCATGAACTGAAACAAAAAACCATTAACTGAAACATTCGATTGAACGTAATTTTTTTCTGTATATAAGTATAGTAATATGGTACTCATATTAAAGATTAAAAAACACTCGTTATTATGGTGTAATTTTTTTAAAAAATGAGGTACGTGTAAAAAGTTATTAGCGTTTAAAAATAAAAGGGGAACTTGCATGTGGATTGCATGTGACTTCTAAAATTAAAAATGTTATTTTACGTTTATACCCTTTAATCTAGAAAATTACTTATTTTAATTGTTATACTATTTACAAGATTGTCATCAAGATATCAACCATTAGATTAAAGATCTAATGGTTTAGATTCTTTCTTACCATTCTCACACTTTGGGCCTTTTTTACAGGATCCTCTACCTATATATATATATATATATATATATATATATAGGTCAAGGATCCGTTAGGAACCACCCTTTACTGCGAGAACCGTGAGAACCAGTGTGAACACAAACAGTAATACCTACAAAAATCCAAAAAAATACCAAACTTTTTTTTGTTTTTTTAAATATTTTTTTTAAAAAGTCGCTATATTTACTCAACAATAAAAAAAATTTCAAAAAAAATAAAAATTTGAGTATCAACTATCCATGCACATGTGCATTTTCATCATTTCTTTGACAAATTCCGTAATACATTACAAACATTAGACAATTGTACTTTCATTTACACTACCATGTGTAACCACTACTTTTTACGTTACCAATATTAGCAATGCACATGTGCATCTATATATATCAACATGAAATAAGGTGTTTTGGTACACTAATTTGAATACATTTTCTCTTTCATCTATCATACCATCCATAATACACTACCATGCACATGTGCATTTTCATCATTTCTTTGACAAATTCCATAATACATTGCAAACATTAGACAATTGTACTTTCATTTACACTACCATGTGTAATACACTACTTTTTACGTTACCAATATACGAAATGCACATGTGCATCTATATGTATCAACATGAAATAAGGTGTTTTGGTACACTACTTTGAATACATTTTCTCTTTCATCTATCATACCATTCATAATACACTTCCATTACCTCCTACCATCCATAATACAATACCTTTACCTCCTACCATTTATAATACAATACCAATACCAATATTTTCACTTTATTACATGTATATCAACACCGTTTATACCATCCAATCAACATGTTACATCATAAAGTGACAACTATAATGAACTCATCAACCACTAGATATAACTAACCCAAAAACATATATATGAGCTACTTCATCATTCAAAATCATAAACTTTTTATACCAAAACACGGTATATAATTGTTATACATAATGATGCACATGTGCATTTAATGTAAAATTGAGTGTATTATGGATGGTATTGTAAATTAAAGTACAATTGTCTACTAGTGATAACGTATTACTGAATTTGTCGAAGTTATGATACATATGCACATGTGTTAGGATTGAACCCAATGAAAGGAACAGATGATACAAAGCCAAATAACACTATCCAAGCTTTGGTTAAACTATCAGAGGTTACAACCTCTGATGTACATACACTGCTTTCCCTAAAGACTGCTCATCCTATCATCTGCCTTCACAAAGCTTCAAAGGTCTGCCAAAGTTACAAGGGTCAGAGGATAGAGATCAGAGCTTAGTCATTAGTTTAGTTCATTAATGTAACAGTGCTATGCACTGATAGTTAGTATTAGAAGTGTTTTCAGTTAGTTACAATTAGTTTCCTGTCACTATCAACCCTTACGTCATCAAAGATGCTCAGTGGTTAGTGTCACACCCGACCCGCAGCGGAAAAGGTGATCGGGGCATGATTGGGTTATCATCAAAGCTCATGACATTTATTTTAACGTTTCATATTCATTAATACACTTTAATGGGAAATTACAAACAATATTACATCATGACCTAAACATCAATCTAAGCTTCTTTGTTTTCTTCTAAGGCATTTCCTATGTTTTCCTTGCTTCATCCTGCTCACCTGTATCATGTGTAAAAAGGGTTTTTGGATCAACAAAAAGTTGACGAGTGAATCCTATGGAAAAACATTTGTACAAGTTTATTTAATTGATTATAAAATAAAGTGCACAACCACACATGAGTAAAAATAGATGTAAACTTATTCACCAATCAATTTAATATTAAATAATACACACATGAACAATAATGGATCGTTTTGAGGCACGCGTTGCTCAACTTGTCTCTCACGAGGAACTGATGGGCCTAATGAATGAATTGCATATAAATAGACAAAATGAAATACATAACTACAAACAATATAAACTCAATAATACACACACGAACAATAATGGATTTGTTTTGAGACACGCGTTGCTCAACTCGTCTCACACGAGGAACTGATGGGCCTAATGAATGAATTGCGTATAAATAGACAAAATGAAATACATAACTACAAGCAATGTATACAATCTAAGTTTAGATCACAATATGGTATGGCACAAGTTTAAATAAACGAGTTTATTTTATGACACATGACACACCCCAAAACGTGTAATTAAAAAGGGGAGTTGTAAGATTCACTCACATTGGGTGCGTTCGGTTGATGATGTTGAATGCGCACGAAGTGGTTTTAACCACGAGTGAAATTAACCTAGATAATGGCATAATGTTTCGGTAAGTAATTTATTAATCCATTTTAGTAGGATTGTTGGGTGTATTTTTGTGAGTTTAAGGCTATTTTCTAACCTTAAAAATGTTATTTTTAAGTATTTTTAATTGTTTTTTAAATAAAATAAATAAATAAAAATAATAAAAAAATGTTGACTTTTTGACCGTTGACCGTTGACCATTGACTTTGACTTTGACTGTTGACCGGTTCGTATGTGTGTATGTGTGCGCTGAGTGAGGCTTGAACCCGAGACCTCCCGTACGCGTGCACGCAGCTCTACCAACTGAGCTACGTTTCTAACCCGAAATATTTCTGTTTTTAATTATATTTATATATTAATTGAATTAAACAGAAAATCAGTTATTTTAAAAACAATTTTAAAGCATCGAACCGGGGCGCTCCACAGGTCTCGAACCCGGGACCTGTGGACTGTGTGTCTAACTTGTTAAATAAACCGATTTTTATTATACTTATATACAAACTAAATATTTTCATTTCTGTCTTAAATAATAAGTTTGATAATTGTCCGGACCGGTGCGGTAGTCCGGACTCGAACTCGTGACGTGTGATTAAACATTCACACGGTCTACCACTGGACTGTGTGGCTATCTTGGTTATTATTCTGGTTTTTATTAAACTTAACATGTAACAGTGGTGACTCCGGTTCGGTTAAAAAAGAACATTTTTATTAAGGCGAGTATGCGTGGGACATGTATCGACGTGAGCGTGTTTAATGTGCACACAGTCCACCGCTGGACTGTGTGTCTAACCCGAGTTATATCGTGATTTAAATTAAACTTATAGACAACAGCAAACTTCGTCTTCTTCGTTGGATTTAACCAGAACTAACGTCAGACTGATTCATCGATTTTATCAAGTTTCTTTAGTGTGTTATGATTAATTATAGGTGAGATAAATGAAAAGAATGACAGACTAAGCGTTAGATATACCGAAATTGGACTCCTATGTTTCTCCGACGGAACTCCGATGTCAGCAGACTATTCCGGCGACTTGTGTCTTGCGGCAGAGAGTCTTCAGCGAGCTTGAGATGGATGTGAGTGGCTTCGGTATAAGTTCTGAGTGTTCAGTGTTTAGAGTAAGGCACAGAAGTGAAAAACCCGGTTTTCCGGCGATTTGCAGGTATTTTCCGGCGAGTGGATTTTCGTCGAGAAAGGGTGCGGTTTTGAGCGAAAAGGCTACCAGTGGATTGTGGGTGAATTTATAGGAAGGAATCGAGATGTATAGAGTCGGATTTTAGGCTTGATTCAAAGTCATTACGTTTTCCGGCGGTTATGACTTGCGTCGCGGATTCAGACGTCGGTTTTAACCGATGTAGTGATTAAAGTTTACGTTATAACTGAAGAAACCGTCCGATCTCGCGAGATTGCCGGGATTTCCGACGACTGCAATTGGGCGCGTCGTTATTTGAATTCGAGATTTATTTTATGTATTATTTGTTTCCAATATTTAACAAGAAGCATGAGTGGCGCAGTGGTTGAAGGGTTGAGTGTTAAGTCTGAAGTTGCTGGCTGACTGACCCGGGTTCGAAACCCGGCTACAACCTTTCATTTTTATTTCATTATTTTTAATAGTTTTTCAAAAATAAATTATATATTCCAATATAATTATTAATTATGTATCGTTTAAAATTAATTTGGGCATTAAATATGCAACGAAATTTTTAACTGATTGCTCGGTTAATAAACGGAGCGGGTTTGGTAAATCCATTTTTTTGACGGATGTTACAGTTAGAGAGTTAGTATAAATAGGTAACTTCTGTAACAGTTTAAGCTTGTCTATTAAAAGATCAACTTTCGCATATCATCTTCTCTGCATTTTCTTATTACCAAACTAAAATTGCAAAGGCTGAGGGGAAGTTTGTGAATCACATGCAAGTTTACCAACTTGAAAGCATGATGATGATGAAACAAACGACCATTGCTTGTAGTAAAAGTTTTCCATCTTATTCCGCTGCAAATCTCTTTTCATTCAATCATTTTCCATTTTATTGAAACAAAACTACAAGTAATTTAAACTCAGATCCTAACAATTGGTATCAGAGCTTGATTCATCAAATTCGATCTAACAATCGATTTGGTTCGAACAGATCAGCTCTCTTGCTAATCAGTTTGGTTGTTTTAGCTTGATATTCAGAGTTTTATTACGTTCAAAGTTTTTAAAACAAAATCTTTGAAAAATCAACTGAAAATGTCTCAAAACACACAGGATGCCAATTCTGGATCCTTGTTCAAACCGCCGATGCTCAATAGAAATGAATATTTCATTTAGCAACGACGGATGGGTCACATCCTTGCTCAGCAAAACACCGGTTGCTGGAGATCTGTTGCTTATGGACCACACGTTCCAATGGTTCCAAGCACAGAGGATCCAACTAAACAAGTGCCAAAAAATCCTGAAAACTTTTCGGAGCAGGATTTCCAGAAAATTGAATTGGATGCTAAGGCATTTAGCATAGTTGCTTCTGCCTTACCCAATGTAATTTATGCTGGTCTACTCCATTGCAATAGTGCAAAGGAGTTATGGGATACACTGAAAGAGCAATTCGGTGGAACTGAGGAAGTGATTGAAAGCAACAGAGAAGTTCTAAATCAGCAGTATGAAACGTTTTGTCACTTGAAAAGAGAGTCTCTAACACAACAATTCGAATGTTACAGCTGTCTCATCAGTGAACTTAGACTGGTTAACGTGGTTTTTCCTAATTCTACTGTCAATAGTCGTTTCCTTAGATCGTTACCAGATAAGTGGGAGACTGTAGCTTATGTAACGAGAAAATCTGTTGGGTTTAAAGAAATGTCGCTGACACAACTTCATGGGATACTCCTCACTTATGAGAGAGAGTTAAACCAGAAAAAGAAGTTGCAAGATTCTGGCAAAATGACTAATGATTACTCATTGGGTAATACAGCTCTTTTTGGCCAAGAAGAGGGATCTGGCAGCAGTAAGGACCAAAGCTATGATCACTATATAGATATTACATCTGGTGGAAACTTTGGATCTGAAACATATGCACCCAACTATGCTTTCACTGCTAGTGGGGAAAGCCAAACCTCTGACAATCTATCCTTTGAGCTGAATGATTTACAACACATTAAACCTTCTGATCTTGAGGAAATGGATATTTTGCACCAACTGGCCTTATTGAGTGTTAGGGCTAGTAAATTTTATAAGAGAACTGGTAGAAAATTCCCAGGTTTGCATGGGGGGTTGAAGGTTGGGCTGGATAAATCAAAAGTCAAGTGTTACAAGTGTAATAGGCTAGGACACTTTGCCAGAGAATGCAGGTCTCAAAGTTCTGGACCAATAGTGACTCATCCTGGCTCTAGACCTCAGCACACACAAAACACTGCTCATTATTCCCAATATACCCCTGCTCAACATGTTCAAAACACTGCCCACTTTGCACATCCTTCTACCACTGTTCCAGTACATTACGTTCAATCCACTGCTCTACAAATTCAATATGTTCAGGCACCATCACATCCTCAAGTGCTTGTACAACAAGCACCCATTGTTACACAACCTGCTCAAACCACCGCTAGTCCAGCAGAGGTTGGTCAACAAAGCTTTTTCACACAAAGTTATGTTGACTGGAGCAGCTTGCCTGAGGATTTGACTGATGAAAACTTTGCTTTAATGGCCAAAAATGATGTTAAACAAGAATTTTGTTTAATGGCCTTAGAGACAATTGCTGAAGGTGTTGAATCTGTGGAGATAGTGTCAAAAACTGATGAAGTTCAAGTTATGAAACAGTGGTTTCAAGTGAAGAAAAAAAAAATGTTGCTGATAAGGAAAAGAACTCTCCTACTGACCCATGGAATGTTGATGTGTGTGAAGATGAGTGTGATTGTACTCTCACGGCTGCTACAAAGGTATCACCTCAGATCCTTAAAGATCTATGTTTTGACAAATGCATCATTGCTTTTGCAAACATCAAGAATGTGAATGAAAACCTGAGAAACAAAATTTTAGAAGATGAACTTAATTTTGAAAAACTGATTAAAGAGTTAAAATCAAAGTTAAGTGAAAAAGATTCTGAAATGAGTAGCCTGAGACATGAATCAAGCATAACCAAGGACCAACTCCAAACTATGGTAGAAAAATACCAAGTTTGTAAAAAGGAGTTAGAAGAAACCCAAATCACTTGTGAAAAATGGGTTGAGTCCTGTAAAGGTTATGAGATTATGCTTGATGCTCAGATCAAGAGCAACATTAAGTTTGGTGTAGGTTTTAGAACCTATGACCAAATTGAGAAAAATGCTGCTGAATTGATTCTGAGTTGGTTGAAGTAGTCCCCAAAATTTGGCTGGTGGAGAGATAAAAATCACAGATAAAGCTGGAAACAAAATTGTTTTGGAAAAACAAGAGGTTTCAACAAAAGATAAAGAAATTGAAAAATATCAGTTTAAACCAACTTGGTCAGATGAATGTGATATCTTAGAAAACTTTAAGCCAATGCACTTCACAACCTCTGATGGTACTAAAGCCCCAAAAGCACTGGTGATTCCTATCAAAGATGTGCCAGCAGAGGTTACAACCACTGCTGATAAAAAGTCTGATAGGAAAAGAAGAGTAAAGATTAAAAACTTGTTTTGTGAATTTTGTGAAAAAACAAATCATGTGGCTGCAGATTGTTTTCTTTTAAAAGCCTGTGACATTAACAAAACTTGTGTTATCAAAAACTCTTCAAAATGCACCATCTACAACAAAACAAATCACTCAACTCAACAGTGTGCCTATCTCAAAAACTATGAACAAAAGGTAAAAGAGATTAAGGCAAAAGCACTAGAAAGAGAAAGTTCAAGTTCTGCTGGAAATAAATCTAAGCAGAGTTTTGAACAAATTGAAACATCTATTACAAAAACCTTAAACAAAACCTCTGTTCAAAGAGAGGTGCAAGTGACAGATGCCCCACCATCAAACTCATTTCCAAGAGGGTATGGCCAACCTGCTTATAAAAAGGTTTCTCATACTTATGAAGGTTACAAAAAGCCTTCAAAGCAAAGAGTAAACATGCACCCTATGGATACAATAATTTGATAGGAAATGGTCAAGAGCAGATGTTACAAGAAAATTTCAAAACCACTGACCATTGTCCTAAACTTGAGGCTGGACCATCTGTGACCCCATCCAAAGCCATTTTGGCTTTGGAGACCATTCTTAACTGATCTATTTACTTGATGTGCAGGGACCCTCTACCTGCCTTGATAGCTTATGGTATGTAGATAATGGAGGTTCCAGGCACATGACAGGATGTAGAGCCCTTCTCAAGGACTTCATGGCTCATGGGGGGGGGGGGTGATATATCTTTTGGTAATAACTCAAAGGGAAAGGTTTTAGGGTCTGGGTCGGTTCTGGCGGGTAAACTCAAGTTTGAAAATGTGAATTTAATTGACAATCTGAAATTTAACCTTGTGAGTGTCTCACAAATGAGTGACAGAGGATATGGATCCTTCTTCACTAAGAAAACTTGTCAAATTTTGTGGGACCAGAGGTTGCTAAAAAGATTGATCAAATCATTGCTAGAGCAAAGCACAACTCACTGCACACAGAAGTGGGAATGTGTATGTGGTAGATATGCTAAAAGATAATCCTATGTCTGGAACATGCTTATTCTCAGTTGATTCTAGCAAAGAGACTGAGTTATGGCATAGAAGACTTGGACACACAAATCTTAGACTATCACACACTCTCAAAACAAAGTCTTGTAAGAGGTTTACCTCACAAGCAATTTTCCTGTGATGAACATTGTGTTTCCTGTTTAAAAGGCAAACAACATAAAAGTTCTTTCAAATCAATTGAAGAGTCCAAAACAAGCCAGTGTTTACAATTGCTTCACATGGACTTGTTTGGCCCAGTGCAAATCATGAGCTTAAAACACAAAAGGTATTGTCTAGTGATAGTTGATGATTTCTCTAGGTTTACATGGACCTTCTTTCTTCACTCTAAGGATGAAACTGCATGCATTTTGCAAAACTTTGTTAAACAAGTAGAAAAGCAATTTGATCTTCCAGTAAAAATCTTTAGGAGTGACAATGGAACATAGTTTAAAAATAGGGAGTTGGACGCTTTTTGTGACTCAAATGGAATTGTTAGACAATATAGCATTCCAAGAACTCCAGAACAAAATGGGGTGGTTGAAAGGAAAAACAGAACCTTAATTGAATCAGCAAGAACTATGCTAGTAGATTTTGGTTTACCCCTGTCCTTTTGGGCAGAGGCTGTAAACACTGCTTGCTATGTTCAAAACAGAGTTTTAATTAACCCAGGCATCAAAAGACTGCCTATGAGATTTTTATAAAATCAAACCTCTGATTTCATATTTTAAAATTTTTGGTTGTCCATGTTTCATTTTGAACTTAAAAGATTCTATATCTAAGTTTGCAGCCAAAATTGATTGTGGTTATTTTCTGGGATACTCAACCACTGCTAAAGCCTACAGAGTTTTTAACTCTATGAGAAAGTGTGTTGAAGAAACTTTGAATGTGAAGTTCAATGAACTATCATCACTGAAAATCCCAGCAAATCCTCCAGCGCTTTTTGATTTAGATAAATTCACATTTGCTGATATTTCTATCAAGCTAGACAATGCAGGTACACCAAAATCATCTGAAGAAGATCAAGATCAAGGATATGACTGTGTGCTTCCAAAAACAAAAGTGTATTCTTTAAACAGAGGATCAAGTGCTACAAGCTCTTGTGTAAACTCTGCCACTTCTGGGTCAACAGTGGTTGATCCTCAAACCTCTGCCAGTTCACAAAATCAAACATCTGTTGATAAAAGTCCTACATCTGGGCACCAAAATCATCAGAATGTTACCTCTATACCCCAATACCACCACCACCATTCTCATCAGTGGCTGATACTTCAATTTCACCAGCATAGGTTAGCTCAGATGATACACATTTGCAACCATCACCTCAAAATGCTATTGTTCCATACCAAGGTGATTTGATTTATCTCAAAAAGCCATCCAGCAGATCAAGTTATTGGCAACATCAAATCTGGGGTGCTCACACGAAGCCAATCCCAAAATATTTGTCTTTTTGCTGGTTTTCTATCACTCATTCAGCCAGTCAAGTACCAAGAGGCACTGAAAGACAACAGCTGGGTAGAGGCCATGCAAGAAGAACTCCTTCAGTTCAAAAGACAACAAGTTTGGGAGCTTGTGCCACTGCCAAAAGATGTGAGTCCAATTGGCACAAAGTGGGTCTTTAAGAACAAAACTGATGAAAGGGGTATTGTTGTCAAAAACAAAGCAAGGCTCGTGGTTCAAGGCTACAGACAGGAAGAAGGTATAGACTATGATGAGACTTTTGCTCCTGTAGCAAGGTTGGAAGCTATTCGCCTGTTCTTAGCTTTTGCTGCTAACCACAACATAAAGGTGTATCAAATGGATATAAAGAGTGCATTTTTGTATGGAAAAATCAAAGAAGAGGTGTATGTCTGTCAACCTCCAGGTTTTGAAGATGCATTCCATCCTGATCATGTCTACAAGCTCAACAAAGCATTGTATGGCTTGAAACAAGCACCAAGAGACTGGTATGAAACTCTATCCACTTTTCTCTTATCCATAGGGTTTACTAGAGGTAAAATAGATAAAACCCTATTTTTAAAATGGAAAGGAAAAGATTTGATGCTTGTCCAAATTTATGTGGATGACATCATTTTTGGATCCACAAGCACTGCTATGTGTGAAGAGTTTTGAAAACTCATGGTAGCAGAGTTTGAGATGAGTGCAATGGGTGAGCTCCAATGTTTTCTTGATCTCCAAGTTAAACAATTGCACAATGGTACATTTATCCATCAAAACAAGTATGTGAAAGAACTGCTTAAAAAGTTTGATATGGATGATTGTAAACCATATAGCACACCCATGGCAACCACCAAGCTAGTCACCATTGATGGTAAAGATGACCTTGTTGATCAAACTCTTTATAGAAGCATGATTGGGTCCTTATTGTACCTAACTGCATCAAGGCCAGACATCATGTTTTACATGTGTTTATGCCAGATCATAGGCATTACCTAGAAAGTCTGATCTTATTGCTGTCAAAAGGATATTCAGATACATAAAAGGTGCTCCCACACTTGGTATCTTGTATCCAACTAATGGGAATATTGAGCTTTCGGGTTTTTCAGACAGTGACTTTGCTGGGTGCAAAACTACAAGGAAGTCCACATCAGGAGGATGTCAATTCCTAGGTGATTGTCTAGTGTCTTGGCAAAGCAAAAAGCAGGTTGCAGTTTCAACATCCACTGCTGAGGCAGAGTATATTGCTGCTGCTAGCTGCACTGCTCAACTCTTGTGGCTCCAAAACCAGCTGCTGGATTTTGGTGTAACTGCACTAAAAACTCCACTCAAATTGGACAGTCAAGCTGCTGAAAACATCATTAAAAATCCAGTTTCTCATTAAACTACAAAGCACATTGACATCAGACATCACTTTGTGAGAGATTGCTATGAAAAAGGTTTGATTTCCTTGCATCATGTCCATACTTCATATCAATGGGCAGATGTTTTAACCAAGGCATTGGATACATCTACCTTTGAAAAATTGATCTCAAGAATTAGAATGCTAACCATGGATTAAAAAAACAAGTTTTCTTGTAAATCCATGCATACATAGCATCAAAATAGTTTTCAGAAAATCAAAAACATCCTTAAAAATAGTTAAAATTGAAATTTTTCAATAAATCTTTAAAAGTCTGCTCATAACATCTGTTTGCTCAAAACCTCTGGAAGGCTTTAAAATCACATCCACTGTTAAAGTGTATCCTCTGACTTCCATTTTTACCACTTTCTCAAACCACTTATAGCTATCCTCTGATAGTGTTAAAAATCAGTATTGTTCCATCCTCTGTCTTAAAACAGTGGTTTGCCACCTCAACGGTTACTTTTTCTCATCAGAGGTTACACGTGGCCAGATGTTAGCCATCAGATCTTGCAACAGATGCCACATCACGTTCACTTTCTCAAAAGTCTATAAAACCCCAGTTTTATCCTTTATCAGTGTTTACCCTAAACTGTGTCGATTTCAAAAAATCTCAAAACAGTTTTTCTCTCACCATGGCTCCCAAATCAAAAGCTTCGATGAAATCCACACAAGAACTTCCACCCTTCACTCTCATAATCAACCACATAATTATATCGCCATACTTGAAGAAACCGACGCCAATACTCGTTATCATCCAACGATTCGAATTTTGCAAAAGTCGAAATTCAAGCACATGTTAGAAGTCAAAGCCCCTATCTACATTGATGCTCTTCCTGAATTTTGGAAAAATGCTAAGGTTCACTCAACTGCTGCTGGTGTTCCTTACACAATAATCTCCAGAGTAGGGGGAGTGTTGATGCAAATTAGCCCCCAATCGATCTCTCAAGTTTTCAAGTTAAATGACATACAACACCCTGTGTCATTTCCTCAAAATGAGATCTAAGCAGAGTTTTTGGAAAGAGGTTATGAAGGCCAGATGAAAGGTATGACAATTTTTAAACCTAACTTTCCTACTGAGATGAGATTTTTCTTTCACACAATTCTTACTTGTCTCTCAGCAAAAACCACTGCTTTCAATGAAATCCCATTGAACATGCAATATCTGGGGTATGCAATTTTAACTGACACAGATTTAAACTACTCCCAGATATTGTTCAATGATCTTGTGAACAATTTTAAAAATATTGAAAAAAGAAAAGCCTTTTTGATGCATCCACGTTTCCCGAGTGTTTACTTACAGGATCAAATTAAAGGTCCTGAAAGTAAACAAGGCGCTGTGATTAACCCAGGCCGCCTTAATCATGAAACTTTCACCAGAATAACAAACCAAGATAAAGTTGTGAAAACACAAGTAGAGGAGGTTGAGCAAGTTTTACCTGAACAAAATATTCAAACTCAACCTCTTGCTACTGAGCTCACTGCTCTTGGTGATCAGGGCACCACAACCGCTGCCCTGAAGCCCACACCAAAAATCTCCAAAAAGAAAACCAAATCACGTTCCAAAAATCCCACCAAACCCAAAAAGGGTACTCTGGAAGATGAGATCCCAGAGGTTAACCCAGTGACAGCACAAACGTCACAAACCACTGCTGCTACTTCTTCACAGCAGATGGTTCAGAGATCTCCCACCGGCTTTGAAACTCCTCCTTCTTCCTCACAAAAGGAAAAGGTTGTAGACACAGGGACACCACTTTATGAAGCTCTAGATCCACTTGGTTCTATCTTCCACAGCCCCTCTCCCAGGGCATTATCGCTTTCTACACAGCCACCTTCACCAATACCTTCCCTTCCACCTACTATTTTACCATTGCTGAATGCAATTGAATTCGAGCAGACACAAACCAGCACTTCTCAACAACCTATTACCGAGAATATACTTCATCAAGAGGTTAGGTCTGACTCTTTGTTCATTGCTAGCCCATTACCAAATGAAGAGGCTACATCCCTTGGGTTACATGTAACCCTTGGTGATAGTTCAACACAAGCAGCCACTACAATTGCTGAACTCCCAAGTTCTCAGTTGGACAGTGGTTTCATTAATAAGACTTGGTTGAAGGCAACCACTGTTGAGGCAACAACTGTTACCTCTGTTGTGGGAAGTCCCCAGTACCAAGACAAAGGGGCATCTATGTTTGAAGCTGGTCCTAAAACCACTGCTCATGATGACATAGATATAACTATCACCACTGGTAGGAGTTCAGATGATCCTATTAAATTAGGTGATGAGCTAAAATATCAGGATTTGACGGAGAGAGTGACAAGGATAGAAAGTTCTGTTGATGAAATCAAAAGTTTACTGAAGCAGATGATAGCTGCTGATCTCAAAGAAGCTCTTAACCCTATGTTTCAACATCAACAACATTATTTAGATCTACAACACAAGCATCAGATGAATGATGTTAGGAACATGTTTGAATCAAGGTATCAAGACACTGCAGCAGACATTAAAGCCATCAACGCTCATCTACTCACAACCACTGGCCATGCACCTCCTACGGTTATATTTGTTACAACAGATGAAGCCAAAAAGGGGGAGAAATCTTTGGGAAACAAAAAGCTGACAATAGATGATGACAAGGCCAGACATACCTTAAATATTCCAAGGCCAGATGGTTGAAAGAAGAAAGATTTGACTGATGAAATTGTGGCCAAGGCAAGGGCTAGTCACAAGAAGAATGTGATTGAGGAGAGTAGAGTGTTGGTTGAGAAAAAGATTAGTCAGCAAAACGAAAAAGGAGAGGTTGGTACTTCATCAAAAAGAACACCTGCTAGAAAAGCCAGGCAACCAACATCCACACCTCCTAAAACTAAGCCTGCAACCAATCCAACCATCAAAACCTTTGCCTCTCAAAAACCTATCACATCTTCAAAACCACAACCCACATCCACACAAGCAGATGTTACAGCAACTGTTGTGTCAACATCTGTTGATACAGCAGAGGTTGCAACATATGCAACTCCATCCACTGCCATAATCACATTTCCCACATCAACTCAACCATTATCCACACCACCAAAAATCCCACAACCACCATCACCCACTCTAAGGTTTAAAAGGAGGAAAATCACAAAAGTGATAAATGATGATGAGATCTCTGCACCTCTTCCACTATCATCAACACCAATGACCTCCACATCAGTGATTACAACATCTTCAACTCTTCAAGTTACTCCAGCATCAAAGTTATATCCTCTTGATTTACCAGTAGTCAAGGAAGAGATCCTAAGTTTCTTTTCAGAGGATGATCCCGACAAAAGAACAATCCTATCCCTTGATGGCTCCCCAAGACCAACAAATGTTGATGCTTACCTGGAACTGAAAAGGAAGCAAGCAGAGGATATTGCCAAAAGAGAATCAGCTGGTAAAGATGATAGAGAAATACAGATTGTCATGTCCTTTCAACTGAGCAAAGTCACCATTTTACAAAACTTTGTCAAGAACCTGAGCAACCAGATTTCAGAAAGGGAAGATAAGTTGGTCAAAAGTGAGCTCATTTAGTACATCATGGAAAACAATAAGTATAGGGCAACAAGGCCATAGTTCAGGGATTGGAGCTTGGCTGAGCTAAGAGAAGAAATCAGCAAAATACAAGAAATGTCAAAACATCCTCTTAAAAGTCCAACTCCTCCCAACTGGGATTTATACAAGAAAGATGTGTCTGAAAGAGACCTGCAGTTGAAAAGAATGAAGAATGAACTGATTTAGAATCACTATGGTTCAAAGAACCAAGTGATGAGATGGGGTGAGGTCAGGGTGATAGACACTTACAAAAGTTTGGAGAGAGGAGGAAAAAGGATCCATCCATGCCTCCTAAGCCTGATTATTCAAAAGAAGATGCTATCCTCAGAGCTCAACTCTCCAAAAAGTCCAGCTCAACATCTGCCCATTCCACACTTGCCCTGTTACACAGAAAAAGACAAGGGGAGATGTCTGAAAAGACTGACAAAGAGTTTGAGGATACATTTATCAAAGAAGGTATACAGAACATGATTGATTATCCAACAAATGATAGAAGTGCCAAGCTAGCCAAAGATCTATCACAAAAAGCTCCTGCTCAAACCCTAGCAATAAAAGCTCCTTCAAGAAAACCATCAGACCCAAAAATTCTAAAATGGAAGGTCGACAAAGATACCTATGAATTGACACTGCTCAAGTCTGATGGTGCAGCCACTAAACTATCCATGGAAGCTGCTTATGAGCTTACAGTAGAAGACTTCCAAGAACTACTATGTTTAGAGCTGGAGAAGGATGTTGATGACATGGAATCTCTTAACTTTGAACTTTAATTCAAAGGTCAAATAAGAGAATTCCTTCTGAGGAATAAAGACCAAGAATAAAGTGTTTTTGGCATCATCTGTTTCAGGGGGAGATTGTTGGGATTGAACCCAATGAAAGCAACAGATGATCTAAAGCTAAATAACACTATCCCAGCTTTGGTTAAACTATCAGAGGTTACAATCTCTGATGTACAACACACTGCTTTCCCTAAAGACTGCTCATCCTATCATCTGCCTTCACAAAGCTTCAAAGGTCTGCCAAAGTTACAAGGGTTAGAGGATAGAGATCAGAGCTTAGTCATTAGGTTAGTTCATTAATGATGTTATGCTCTGATAGTTAGTATTAGCAGTGTTTTCAGTTAGTTACAATTAGTTTCCTGTCACTATCAACCCTGACGTCATCAAAGATGCTCAGTGGTTAGATAGTTAGTATAAATAGGTAACTTCTGTAACAGTTTTGTCACACCCCGACCCGCAGCGGAATAAGAGTCGGGGCATAATTGGGTTATCACCAAAGCTCATGATATTTACTAGTATGTTTCATATTTATTTAAGTCAAAATTACATCCTCAATAATCCAAACATGTTCATACAAATACGAGAAAAATAATCAACTAAACAATCCAAGCTCTAAACCAGTTTACTCTTCTAAGCCAATCCTATGTGTTTCTTGCTGCAGCTGGATCACCTGTATCATGTGTAAAAATGGGGGGTTTTTGGGTCAACATAAGTTGGCGAGTGAATCTTGTTAGATAAACATTTATTATTGATTTCTTGTTATCATTATCATGGAAAAATTATGCAATAGTCATATGTGAGCAAATGTAAATAATCAAACAATAACAATAACAATAACAAACAATAACATACAATAACATATCAACTTGCATGAATATATAACATGAATGAAACTGTATATGTTGGCAACGTCATGTTCACGCTCATAATGTAATGGGGAACGGACGGCCTATGATGAATGTCTGTGCGATCAAGGCTCAATCAAACGGAGCCGATCGTATGTTGGCAACGCCCGGTTCACGCTCATAATGTAATGGGGAACAGCTCAACGCTCATAATGTAATGGGGAGCGGCGGCCTATGATATTGCATGTACTGAAAATGATAAATTAAATCTAAACAATAACCACACAAACAGTTGATACAAGCTGAATACACATTTGTTCATGAATATGATGTATGCACAATGATTTAAATATAATAAATGGTAAGACACATGATACACCCCAAAAACGTGATTAAAACGGGGAATTTTAGAGATTCACTCACCTTGGGTGCGTTCGGTGAATGATGTTGATTGCGCATGAATTTAGAGGATTGATCGACGAGGAATAACTAACCTAGTTAATAACGAAAAAGTACGGTAAGTAAATGGATTTTATTAACAATTTTTAATAGGATTTTTGGATATATTTTTGTGAGCTTAAGGCTATTTTCTAACTTTAAAAACGTTATTTTTAAGTATTTTTAATTGATTTTTAAATTAAATAAATAAATAAAAATAATAAAAAATGTTGACTTTTGACCGTTGACCATTGACCGTTGACCGGTCCGGTCGCTTATATATGTGCGCTGGGTGAGACTCGAACCCGTGACCTCCCGTACGCGTGCACGCAGCTCTACCAACTGAGCTACGTGTCTAACCCGAAATAATTCTGTTTTTAATTATACTTATATACTATTTAGATTTATCCAGAAATTATTTATTTTAAAAAGGATTTTAAATGTATCGAACCGGTGCTGTCAACAGGTCTCGAACCCGGGGCCTGTGGGTTAATGTGCACACAGCCCACCGCTGGACTGTGTGTCTAACCTGGTTAATAATCCGGTTTTTATTATACTTAACATGATTCTGTGAGTTATCCCGGTTCGGTTAAAAAGGGCATTTTTATTTCAAGAGAGTGAGGTTGGGACAGGGATCGAACTCGAGACGTGCGTGTATTGTTTGCACACAGTCCACCGCTGGACTGTGTGTCTAACCCGTTCAATATACTAATTTTAATTAATCTTATAATATAACTGAACTTCGTCTTCTTCACTCAAGATTACAGATAATGATAATTCGACCGATTCATGTCTAATTCGATTAACAAGCATTCAAATGACTAAAATGAAATGACAGAATACCGGAGAAACGATCTATCTCAGAATTCCGGCGAAGTCGTCGGCTCTGTTTTTACGGATTTCGTCTAAGCGGACAGATTAACAATTTTGATTAGCTAGATGCAGAATTGAAGCACTAAACAAGAGTTATCAGAAGGTTTGAATGACTCTACCGTTTCACAGCGGAAAATAGGAATTTTCAGAAGTTTTCCGGCGAGAGTTGATTATCCGATAACGTCGCCTGGGATTGATTCTGGGTGATGGATTGATGTTAGTAATGGGCTATCAATGGAATGGAACAGAAAGAGTCGAGTTAGTTACCGTTTTGAGGTGAGTCTCGGTTTTCCGGCCACTTGCAGGGAATTCCGGCGATGATCAGAAAGTAATTCCGACGACTAGTAAATAGAGTAAACGTGAAATTAGAAGCTCTGGGAATGTAACTGAATCGCAAAATGAGGGTTTTGTTGAAGTAATTCCAGAAATGAATGTTTTCGGTTATAAAACCAAACATCACCTGAATTCAAGTTCATTAACGACTGAATTGATTTAAGATGTCGGTTTATCGGTTATGATCAAGATTCCGCGAGCACTCAACCGTCTTGGACGGTTTGAAAGCCGATATCGGTTTCAGTTGGCACAACAGGTTGATTCTCAGTTGAACATATGATTTAATTGCTTCCTAGAACTAACAGAAAAACATCAAGTGGCGGAGTGGTTATATGTGTGTGAGTTAAGTCTTGGAGGATTTTACCCGGCTGACCCGGTTTCGAAACCCGGCAGCCGGTTTCTTTTTTTATTTATTTTATTTTCACTTTTTATCAAATATAGTTTATAAATTCTAAATTGTTTATTAATTATGTATCGTTTAAAATTAAAATAAGCCATAAATACGCAACGAAATTTTTATATCTTGATATTCGATTACAAACGAAGCGGGTTTGGAAAACCTGTTTTTGACAAATGTTACAAGTTTAAACTTGTCTATTAAAAGATCAACTTTCGCATATCATCTTCTCTGCATTTTCTTATTACCAAACTGAATTGCAAAGGCTGAGGGGGAGTTTGTGAATCACATGCAAGTTTACAACTTGAAAGCATGATGATGATGAAAACAAACGACCATTGCTTGTAGTAAAAGTTTTCCATCTTATTCCGCTGCAAATCTCTTTTCATTCAATCATTTTCCATTTTATTGAAACAAAAACTACAAGTAATTTAAACTCAAATCCTAACAACATGTGCATGGATAACTGTTACTCGAAAAAAAAAGTTTTTTTTTGTAACGAAATATAACGATTTTTATTAAAAAATAGTAAAAAATAAAATAAAATTTTGAGTGTTTTTTTTTATTTTTTTATATTTTATTTTGCAAGAAAGGTTTTTTCTCGTGGTTCTCACAATAAAGGTGGTTCTCGCATGAACCTTACACTATATATATATCCATAAATTTATTTTTCCACAATTTAGAAAATAAAACTAAATAATAAATGTTTAATGGTTGGTAAAGTTTACAAGACCAATTTCAAATTTAAACTATAAACCGTCAAACCGTTACAAACCACATGCATCTCAAATTGGCCAACTTTCTTCCGGTTGAATGGCCCGGTTGGTTATGGCAGTTTGAGAGCACCTCAAGGTATCATCTATATTTTTTAAAAAAATTTACATATATTTTTACACAAATTTATAGTTTATTCAAGTATTTTTATTTATTTTATTAGCACAAAATCTAAGAAAGTTCATTTAATATTATAATATAATTAAAAAACTTGATTTTTATTCTTTGATTTTAGAGGGGTAAAAGCTAGTTGTTAAAATAAAAGTGTTTGTGTTTTTATATATGCGGATACAAAGTAATTTATATTTTTCTTTTCCAAATTTCTGTAGAAAACATGAAAATGTTTAAGGATGTTTTTGATGATTAATTTCTATAGAAAACATGAAATATGTTTAAGGATGTTTTTGATGATTAAAATATCACAAAATTAAGTATTCAGGGTACTGAATTTAGTTGTGATGGTAAAAAAAATTTATTGACTAAACCTTTTGTAAATAACAATTTCCAAAACAGAATAACGTATGAAATAAAAGTACTTTTTCTAGTGACGTATAAAGCAAAATTATTATATATTATCAACACAATTTGGATTTGTACATAGATGGAAATCGGGATAAGTTTGAAAGAAGTTATAATTAAAAACGTTGTGTATGATCTTTAATAGACAGTATTTGTTTTAAGTTATAAATATTCAATGATAAGATAATGCGAATAGACTATGGTTATCTTGGATTTTAACAGTATTTGTTTTAAGTTATAAATATTCAATTAGATAAGATTTATAATGCGAATAGAATATGGTTATCGTGGATTTTAATATTATGAGTGACCCACTGGCCCATGTTTTGCAACTCTGTTTGTTTGTAGTTATATATTTGTAGTATCTGAAAATGATAAATACGTATGTCCTATCATACTTACACGTAAAAATTTAATAAGTTCAATAAATGTATAATTTGTGGGTTACACCCGCGCTCTATGGCGGAGCGACTCAATTTTAAATAGAAACGTAGACGCATAATAAAAATAACGTTAATGGCATGAATTCCTTTGATATTGGTTCGGTTCGTCAAGATATCGACACTTACCGAAAGAGAAACAAAGAAAAGTCTGATACGACCAAAAAATACCGAGATGTGTTTACATCGCTTGAAATGAATATAAATTTCGGTACTGACGTTGTTCGATCAGTATTAGACCCTTCATTTTGTTACATGTACAACACCAGGTTCGATTGAAACTTAAAATAAAAAAGAAATATCAAAAAAATTTGTAGGATTGTTTTCTAGCACAATAATTATTTGATCAAGATAATTAGGAGATTCAATAAAAGATGAACTCAAGAAATGTGTTAACTCAGGTTTGCAAAATTTATTAACTCAGGTTTTACAAAAATTAGCGGTGATGTTTAATTGTTTGCATATCAAGACCGACTGATTAACTAGGTCTTTTTCAGTTAGTTGTGACACATGCCTAGCATAAGTTATCTATTTCTATGATGTTAATTAAAAACCTAAACATATATGTCTAATTTTAGTTTAACATCATATATGTGTATATAGTGTGCCTTATATTAACTACTAAAACCTAAAGCAAAATATCAAAAAAATAGACATCAAGTCCACATATGCTTTGTGGTCAGACCATGAACCGAGCGCTAAGCTCCTTAGCCAACATTAGTGGTGGCAAAGTGGGCAAGTTGGGTGGGTTTGGGTAAAGGGTCAAAATGGGTTTGGGTTAGAATGGATATAGGTCAGGATGGGTATTTAAAAAAAAAGTCGGATGGGTAATTGGTCAAGATTGGTTTGAGTTACGATAGGTGTAGGTTAATACAGGTTTGGGTAAAAATGGGATGAAAAAATAAATAAAAAGTAAAAAATCTAAAAAAATAATAAAAAGAAAATCTAAAAAAATTTTAAAATTTTGAAAAAATAAAAAGTCAACAAAAATGCTAAAAATTCAAAAAAGTAAAAATAATTCAAAAGAATCCTAGAAATTCAAAAAATCAAAAAATAATAAAAAATAAAAAATTTAAAAAAACAAATAAAATTTAAAAAAATTAAAAAATCAAAAAAATTCTTAAAAAATTCTAAAAATTCAAAAAAAAATAAAAAATTAAAAAAAAAAAAAATTAAAAAAAAATTCTAAAAAATAAAAAAATTAAATTCAAAAAATATCAAAAAAAAAAAAAAAATTTAAAAAAAACCAAAAATTCTAAAAAAATTAAAAATAAATTAAAATTCAAAAAATATAAAAAAATCCAAAAATCTAAAAATTAAAAAATTAAAAAAAAATCCTAAAAAATTCAAAAAAATATAAAAAATAAAAATCAAAATATCTAAAAAATAAAAATTCAAAAAAATAATCTAAAAAACAAAAAATCTAAAATTATAAAAATCTAAAAATTCAAAAAACTATAAAAAATAAAAAAAATTCTAAAAAGTAAAAAATCTAAAAAAAAAAATCTAAAAATTCAAAAAAATCTAAAAATTAAAACAATTCAAAAAAATATTAAAAATTAAAAAAATATAAAATAAAAAAATTAAAATTCAAAAATTTTTAAAAATTCAAAAAATTTCTAAAGATTTAAAAAGATTAAAAATATCTTTTATTTTTTATAATTTTTGGATTTTTAGGAATTTTTTTGATTTTTTTGATTTTTGATTTTTTGATTTTTTTGAATTTTTAGGATTTTTTTAGGATTTTTTAGAATTTTTTTGAATTTTTAGGAGTTTTTAGAATTTTTTTGATTTTTTAGGATTTTTTGAATTTTTAGAATTTTTTCGATTTTTTAGGATTTTTTTTGAAATTTTACGATTTTTTAGATTTTTGTATTTTTTGATTTTTTATATTTTTTTTGAATTTTTAGGATAATTTAGAATTTTTTCGATTTTTTAGGATTTTTTTAAATTTTTTTTTATTTTTTGATTTTTTATAATTTTTGTGAATTTTTAGGATTTTTTATTTTTTAGAATTTTTTTATTTTTAAGTTTTTTTTGAATTTTTATATTTTTTTATTTTTTCGAACTTTTAGGATTTTTTAGATTTTTTTGAATTTTTAGGATTTTTTAAAATATTTTGATTTTTATTTATTTATTTTTATTTTTTAATTTGTTTAAATTTTTATTATTTTTAAACGATAAACGACAAGAGAGTCATAGTTGTGAAGAGATATCTACGAGTAATAATTAGTTTAGTGATTTTATCTTATACCGATCCTGGCCCGTTTGGGTTTTATCTCATACCCATTTTGACCTACTCTTCTTTTTTTATCAACCACTTCATAACCCATCATAACCTAGTGACTAATTTTGTTTGGCTCATCTTAACCCATCTTAAAATTTAAAATACCCATATCAACCCAAAATGAAATAGATGGGCTTTTTTTGCCAGGTCTAGACCAAGATCAACAATATTGCTTGAGACAGCAAGGCCCCGATCACCTTCACAATCAAACTGGGGAAAATTGTATTTGACGTCTTTTAAGTTTTAGCAAAACTTTAGGCGAAATTATAGCGGATGTCCTTTATCAGCTATTTTTTTTTGCAGGTGGTGTTCTTTCTCACTAAAAAAGATTATTATAATAATAAAGGACATCCGTTGTAAAGAAATTAAAACATAAGGGACAACGCCAGTAAAGAAATTAAAACATAAAGGACATCCATTGTAATTTAGTTAGTTAAAAACATCATTTAAAATTTTGCTAAAACTTAAAGGACGTAAAAATACAATTTAGCCAATTGTGAAGCGATCGTATCACTTCTAGCTAAATTCACAAATCAACTATACACTCCATGACAAGAAATGTGTATGATACTACCTCAAGAGTGTAATAGATTGAACATAAAAGTTTATTTACATAGATCCAAATTACTTTTATAAAAAAATTATTAAAAAATGGGGTAAAAAATGAGGGGAGTGTTCCTTAGAGAGATGTCTTTAACTAAAACGAGTCAAATCAAATTGGTCAATACATAAGGAGTACTTGTCTTTAAGATTATACAATGTGGACTGGCTTGAAAATTAGGCAGACGACACATCAACGTGTGTCAGAAATAGGGCGTTGACCAAAAACCGCGCGGGGGGGGGGGGGGGGTGGGAAGGGGCGTAGAAGAGTGACTTTATTCGAAACATGGCGCCTAGTTTATGTTATTAGTTTTATTATTCAAAACTATAAAATGTGGATTTTTTAAATACCTATATAATAACAATAATATGATTACCTAATGTAGATTAAAAAAGATTTCGTAAATAAAAAAGGTTACATAAATTAAATACAAGAGGCTATCAATTTTTACGATAGAAATCCTATCCCAAGGTTTTGGTTCGGTTGAGACCTTGAGGCGAAGTAGTGTTTGGTACTTCGCCGACACCATAGGGGTTGTTCGGATCAAAGTTGCGGTTGTGTGGATGCATTATTTTTTATAAAAGGTTGAGAGATTTTATAAAAATGAAGGTTGAATAGAAGAGAATAAGGTAAAAATAGTGAAAAGGGTTGAGTTTTTTATATATGTCGTAATATATATTTTTTAAACGGAAAATATTTTTTAATAATATCGTTAGGTCCAACGGCTACATGCCACCCCATTCACAGCACGCCACGTCGACCAACTTAAATCAACGCCGGTGGAGAATTTCAAGCCCGCCCGTAAAGTTTAACATTTTAAGCATTAGTTTCTCTCCCCTTGGTTAAGACACAAATCAAATCAACATCTTTGATTTTATAATGTCTAGGGGTCGTTTGGTTTGTGAAATTCAATCGAAATGAAATTAAAATTTGAAAACTTTTTATCAAAAATCGTGTTTAATTGGTTTTTTACTGAATTAGAATTAGAAAACATTCCAACTAATTCCATCAATCAAGAGAATTTAAGAATCCTAATTCTATACTTTCAATGGAATGTTACATGGTTACCAAAGTACCCACATATTTTTTAATTCTTCATTTTCATGCACAATTTTTTTTTTGAACCCCACATTTCTTTACTAATATCGCTTGTAGGACTTTAACCCAAGATCTCCCTTCCCAAGGTGTTTAAAGGCGTTGCCATTAGACATATAAAATCTATGAAAAACCAGAAACTAAACTCGATATAACTTGAAATACGAATTTCAAGCTTTCGCAAATCAGTACATGAAATAATAGGCTTCACAATTCTGATTATTACAATGAACCTTTCAGTTCTTAACTCCATAATAATAGGAAAAACGAAGGGCAGTCCAAGTGTCGATATTACTGTATTAGTAATTTTTTAAGAAGCATTTATGGCACAATTTGTTTGTTGAGATAGTAAATCAATATTTTATACTTTAAATTGAAACAACATAATAAGTATAACAAAAGGGACGTGGGCATGAAACTCGTTTGTGTGATAGAGAAGTTTGATAATGGGGGTTGGGATGATTAAATGAACCGAAGGTGAAGATGATAATGGGCAAATTTATTTTTCTAGTTTCATGACGTTACTAATTCTATTTACAAATTTCTAAACCAAATATAATAAGAATTTCCATTGGAATTAATTTACATTTCATTAAATTCCAACTCCTACTTAGGGGGTAGGGGTGGTCATCACCGGTCACCGATCACTCAATCACAACTTCCAATCAAGTTCTGTCATGTCATCAACCATTATTCCATCACTCACAACCCTTTTTAGTGGAAATGGTCATCACTCACTACCACACCCAACAATTTCCCCCCAACCAACAATTCCCCCCACAAAATCAAATATATAACGCGTGAAATATATCACGCGTTATAAAGTTTCACCGGTGATAAAAGGAGTGGCGGCGGTGTTCTAAATGGTTTCACACGTGATATATGTCTATCACGTACCCACCCCGGGTCCCCTTAGAATTTCAATTTCTTTAAAGAAATCAGTGAACCAAACGACCCCTAGACCTTGCTAAGAATGTCAAAATCAATGTTTTGAACAAGATACTTAGTTCTGAGAGACAAAATAAGTCATAAGAAGTACAATTGATACATGTTTAAACTATGTCATCAATCGTCGACCTTTGGAAGACTGTTGATGTTTCTCTGCCCTTGGCTGTTTTTTTTTTTTTTTTTTTTTTTTTTTTTGGGGGGGGGGGGGGGGGGGGGGTAAAGGGACTTAGGTCAACAAATGTTATTGTTAAAAATAGTTATAATAAATGTGTTACAATCAAACCTCTTGGATATTAAGCAACCCATTCCAAACATCTTAACTCACGTCCTGGGAACCACACTTTTGCATAATACTTTCATACTCTCGTGTGAATTCATTGATCTATATCAAACCTCTAGATTGTCAAGTAGAGAACTCTATAGCACTAAAATCAAATATTAGATGTAGTATAGTTTAGTAAAATAAGATATCACTTGTAATATTCATGATCCCTTCAAATTTTAACATAAAGGAGCCGTATAGGTCATCTTCACCTTTAAATAGAGGTGTGAAGGGCAATCACTGCCGAGGTTAGTGAGACATTTTAACGGAGACCACTACTGAGTTTAGAGCTAAGTTTGATAACAAAGATAACTTTGATGGGGATCAAGAAGTGAACATATGGTAAAGCAGTTAACCTTTATCAAAATCACTACACATCGTGGCGTTTATGTGGTGATCTTTTTCTATTACATGTCCTTTTTCTTATAAAATAAAATCTTTCTAGCCAATTAAAAATGATAATAACCTATTCACTCATATAGGTTATGACATTTGGTACAAGAGTAGGTGGTTCTTATATTTTTCTAATGAAAAGATTTAAAATTTGCCACACAAAGATTTCAAAAATGCTAGAGTTTGATCTATGTCTCAAACTGACGACCAGGGTCAGCTATCGGGTTCCTCATCTGGACTTATTTTCTTTTATCCTTACGGTTAAATGAGGTATTGGGCCCAAGGCAGAAGATGGGCCTATTATGATCTAAGTTGGTAATAGAGGGGAGGTCAAATCCTCACTCTGCCTCCACTGACACTGTTCCAACAAGGACAGACAGAGTATGACTCGTCAACAACATTAAATGGCTGAACTCTTGAGAAATGAAGACATCGAAGTGAGTTTGGAGGGAAAGACAACATTAAATGCAAAGAAGGGTGAGATCTTAAGAAAAAGGACATTGACCAGCTGGATTCTAAACATTCTCTCTGCCCGGTAAAGGTCCAACGGTCCATGACAGAGAAGGGGACCACCCTGATAAACAACATCTCCGGTTATAAGTAGAAGGAGGAGCCAGTAATATGGTATGGACAGAAGAACTCTCACTTAAGAAAAACAAGATAAATCATTCTTCTTGCATTGAATACACTAATACGGAATTCACACCATTTACTCGACCAATTTATTGTGTCAGAATTTAATTCATCTCTGCATACTCTTACTCTCATACCGAAGCTTGGTCACGGATTCCCCCTCCAGGGTCCTCCGTGACGAGGCTAATGGTGCTTTGTTTTGTAGAATTATCTTGGTGTTCAAGAGCATTTCGACGAACCTCTTTGATCAAACAAACGAGATTATTTGGGGATTCGACATTGGTGCCATCCGTGGGACCTTTGGCAAGAGTTGCCCATACCTTCGGAATGATCCAGTGCTCGAAAATCACATCGGAAAGAATCACAACATGACAACACCATCCCCACAATCTTTTTTAAACAAGGAAGGTACTCCCAACAAAAGGAACCAAACGGCAGAAAAAGTGTAACACCCCAAAAACGGGTTTGGTAATTTAGCCAAGTTAATTGGGGTGAGCGGGTAAATTACCG
Organism: Scalesia atractyloides; assembly: GCA_947069175.1. NCBI lineage: Eukaryota > Viridiplantae > Streptophyta > Magnoliopsida > Asterales > Asteraceae > Scalesia > Scalesia atractyloides. Next base: position 35,399,879 of record CAMTDV010000005.1, read on the forward strand.
TTAGCGGTAAAAGTTAACCAGATAAACATTAGAATTTAATTAATTAGACCTAATGTGAATTAAAATATATATAAATGCTTTTAGTAAATAAAGTTTGTAAGAAAAGACGGGTTATCGGGACTTAAAATAAAACGGATTATAACCTCCCAGAACTTACTAAATTAGATAGGAATGTTAACCTAGTTAATAAAAGGCAATATTGGTGGAAATAAGTAGGTTGTGGCCTACTTAATAACTAACAAAATATAGAGGGACTAAAATTGTATATCCTGCATTTATGAAAACATAAAAGGAAAAAGAAACAAAATACACACACACAGTGTGTGTGTTTAGGTCGTGTATAGAAAGAGATAGAGAGAGGAAGAAGACTTCCTCCAAAATCTCAAAAAAATGTCAAAACTGAAGAAGGATTCGTCATGGAATCGATGCATGATCTCGAATTCGTGATCATCTAAGCCTACCAAGCACAAGGTATGTTGTAAAACTTGATTTTATGAATTTCATGTGAAGAGGAACTTGAAGGTGAGTTCAATATTATTGTTAGTTTGGTAAAATTGATGATGTTTTGTGTTTATGATCATCATACTTACTAGTATAGGTGAAATACTTGAACAATCTAGAGACTTGGTCAAGTGTTAAGGCATGACATGAAGTGGGTTTTGATGATAGGATGAAATTGATGTTATAGCGATGTTCACGCGTGCATATAACATCATATTTACAAGAAAATGTGAGATACTTGACTAAACTAGATGTTTGGATGAATGCCCAATTGTATGATGAAATGGGTTTATGCATAAGAGATTAAAACCCAAAATTCTACTATGATTGTTTGATGAATTAGCATACGATGACTAAAAACTATGTTGAAATGATATTAATAATCGTATGAACTTGTTAAATTGAAAGTAATGAGATGAATTTGGTTGAGGAATTTAGTTAAAATGATGGCCTAAATATGATGCACACCAAATGTTTAATAAAATGTCTAAATGAGTTTCATTGATCTTGCTAGTGCATATATATGTCAATTGGCAGTTTGACTTTTAAAAAGTCAAACGTACCAATAATGGAATCAAATGCGAAATACGGTAGAAAAATCCATAAGGGTGATGGTCATGGTATTGATGACTACTCTAACCATCTTGTGGATATTGTATTATAGTTTGACTCTTGACAAGCTAGGTGAAAGCTTTGAAAGGAACGGGTCAAGCGGGTCAAAGACACGAGAAAACATAATCGGATGCAAGGTAAGTAAAACTTACACCTCCTAGAATAGAACCATTACATAAGTGATAGGAAGTATATGATTAAGAACGTTTGCGGTTAAATGGCTAAAAATGTCAAAATGAGACCCATGGTGTAAACCATGAAGTGGGTCAAAATGGAAAAGTTGTGACAAACTAATGCTCGTGACAAAGGAGAAAAGTTAAGATGAGACCCCATGGCGAAAGCCATGAAATGGGTCAAAATGGGTAGAATTAGTTACATTATAAATTGGTAATAATCAAAGAGGTATAGGAATAGGACCCCATGGTGTAAACCATAACGGGTCAATTTGCTTACCATTTATCTCGTTTGACCCGCTATGGTTCGCACCATAGGTTCTGTTTATTATTTTATTAAATTAATAACCGATGTATGATTATTCACCATTTTGCTTGACTGGTATTGGTTCGCGTCAGCAATATTTACAACAAGAACTCATTTTTATTCATTTGACCCGTTATGGTTCGCACCATAGGGCCCCGTTTCTAAATTTCATTATATTTATAACCGATACATGGTCATTTTTACAATAAACAATGTTTGGTATACCGATATGTAAAAAGGGCGAGCCAAGAAACAAGTTAAGTGAACAAACGGGTCATTTGAAAATGATATTTAATATTTCGTTTGTTAAGTTTCATGCTTACAGGTAAGCATGATTTCTGGGTATGCATTGCCACGGGTTAGTATATAGAATCGCAAAGTATCGCTAACGGGTCAATACTTTGACCCGTGCCAGGTATGTGTATTGGTCATGCTCTATATGAGGGTCAAATGAGCAAAATGGTGAATAATCATACATCGGTTATTAATTTTATAAAATTTATAAACAGAACTCTATTGTGCGAACCATAGCGGGTCAAACAAAATAAATGGTAAGAAAATATCATTTTTACAATAAACGGTTATATCGATATGTAAAAAAGGGCGACCCAAGAAACAAGTCAAATGAACAAACGGGGTCAAATGGTGATGTTATCACCATTTGAAAATGATATTTAATTTCATTTGTTAAGTTTCATGCTTACAGGTAAGCATGATTTGTGGGTATGCATTGCCACAAGTTAGTATATAGAATCACAAAATATCGCTAACGGGTCAATACTTTGACCCGCTCCAGATATGTGTAGTGGTCATGCTCTTGAGGGTTTGCGGTACGACTAAAGTTAGTCGAGTTAAGGGTGGACACTAGATCACCTCAAGTGAGGTATATCTAGTGTTTGGGTAAAACGACCATTAGAGCCGAAGATAAGTTTATAGCGAAAAGTGCATTTAAGTGAGTTTATAACATTAAACGATGGTAGACTTTTATGTTTTTAATAACATAATAAATTTTAAATGGAATACGGGTTAAAGGTGCCCGCTTGGTCAAAACAAGCTTTTAAATATCCTTCGTAGTTAAAGGACTAAAACTGACCAAAATACCGCCGGCGATGAATTGGGTAAATTAATAATGAGTTTTATAATAAGTTAGACCTCCCCGGTAATGTAAAAGTGATAGGCGTAAGCCTTTTTGGCTTAATGCCTCCAAACGAGGTATTGTCGTAAATTATCAAACCGGAGGGTAAAATCGAAATATAATGACGTTCCTATAACAATCCACCATAAGTAAAGTCGTGGTTTAAGATAAATAGAAATCCTAGTGTGGAAATAGGAGGTATGGAAAGAATGGGTGAGATTTGAGCTTAGTGCTCAAATCTTGAAACGGGTTGAATAATTTTGCGCATAAACCTGGAAATGGTAGCGTAATTTATAAATTTTATGATTCCGAGTTAAGGAATTTAGGTTAAATACGTAGGTAAACATTTTACGGACAATTAGAAACAAGTTTCAAGTGAAACGGACGAGAATTGAACAAGTTACGGAAGTTTTCGTAATAAAATGGCAAACTTGGAAAATGCTGCAACAGCTTACCATAAGCTACGGTGGCCTACCGTAGCTTACCGTAAGCTACGGTGGCCTCCCGTAGCTTACGGCAGGCAGCTGCTGTTGGAAACAGGATCTTCATGCCGTAAGTTACGTCATAGAGCCATAGCTTACGACGGGTTTTCTCATAAAATGATTATTTGGTTGTTTTGGGCCTTCAGGTTCAATTTGTTACGTTACTCTTTATAACTAACATATTTCATAATTTATGAAATATAGGTAATGGGTTGAAGCACCGGATGACGATCAAGCTCAACGAAGAACTGAACACGATCAAAGTTCAAGCTTCCGCATTATGTTTAGTTATTTACGAAACTAATCGACGATAACATGTTGAAATGTTTTTTTTATTAAGTTTTATGAAACTCGAAAGTATGTACGGATGTGTATTTGAATTTATACATTTAAATGCAAAAATTTTATAGAATTTAAATTAATTAAGCAAGGGTCTTACAAAAAGGAACAATCCTCGTAGAAGATATCATAGAAGAAATGGAGAATGCCACTGATACTGAACCTTCTCGTGCACAGGAAGCCGGTATAACACCAGAATTTATACCGGCTAACAAAGAAGAGTTATGGATGCAACTCGAGAGGTTGGAGAAGCTCGAAGGCCTTTAATCCCACCTCATGTTTGAAACACCACAAAAAAGGGGAACCTCTTCCTCTCACAGTGAAAAAGTGGGCAGGAAAGGAGACTTGTTGGATCATGTGATGACATTCATGTCAGTCTTAGAAAAGTTAATACCAGATGAGAAGATAGCTATATTAGGAATGACCAAAAGAGATCAGGACCACAAGGTAAAGCAGAAGGTTGAAAAGCAAGGTGATGATTCCCTGAGTAAGCCATACCTACCAAGAGATCTGGTTGAAATCTCAAAGTTCACTAAGCGAATAGCCGAGGCTCCACTACCCCTAAAACTAAAGTTACCATCCAATGTGGGAAAATATGACATATCAAAAGATCCAGAAGCTCATATGCATGCTTTCAGGGGTGCAGGCCAAGTGGGATGATGGCTTATGCCCACCTGGTGCCATATGTTTGTACAAACCTTAACGGTGGGAGCTCACCTTTGGTTCGATAGCCTACCGGCTAGCAGTATTGACAGCTATGAAGATCTCTGTGAAAAGTTTCTCAGGAACTTCAACCAACAGAGGAAGGAACCGTAATGAGATTATGCATATAAGGCATAGGGACAATGAAATGGTGGATCATCATATGGAGAGAACCGTAAAAGAAAGCATGAATATAAAAGGTGTCCCCAAAGTAAGGCCGTTCAAACCTTTCACCTTTTGTCGCTCGCTCGACGCTCTTTCAGAAATTGCTCGGAAAATGCTCACGCTTAGTTTTAAACGAGCCGCTCTGCTCGCTTCGGTTTATAAATGAGCCAAGCATGAGCAAAGGTCCGCTCGGCTCGGTTCCACTTGAATTATTAGTTTTAATTAGTATATATATACATATACATATATAAATACTTATACATACACAAATATAAAATATACATATATACACATACATATATACTTAAATATAAATTAAATTTATAGTTTTATAAATACTACTCTATTAGATTTTGGTCCACTATATAAAGATTTACAATTATATCTATACGTACTAGCTCAATCACACCAATAAAAAAAATTAGTATCAAATCTAAAAGTTAAACCCAAAACCGATAAATGACAGTTTGCTCATCGCCTCAAAATTTCATGTCGTTACCCTAAGTCGATCGTCTCCTGCTCTCAACGTCATTGTTTGTGCAATATGATCATCACCTCGTCGGCCATAGCATTGTTATTCATAAGAAAATTATTATGCCATGAAATGTGCCTATTTTTAAAGACATAACAACTTGAAACCCAACATTGTCACTATCTTTCTTAGCAAATTTAAATCGGGCGACACGGTTGTCCAAATTGCTCGAACTTTGCTCGACGCTCGCTCGGAATATTTACTGCTCGGAAAATGCTCGCTTGATTTGAGGCTTGGTTTTAAATGAGCCGCTCCGCTCGATTTGGTTTGTAAACGAACCAAACACGAGCAAAGTTTCGCTCGGTTCGGCTCGGCTCGTGAACAAACTTACCCCGAAGTAATGAAAATCAGCAGTTTTATCAATAGTCTAAAGCATACACAATTGTGTGAAAAGTTGGGGGAAGAATTCCAGACCTTTGAAGGCCTCATGGATAATGTCCGGGCCTTCATCAGGGGAAGGGACACCAGCAACAAAGCGAATGAATTTGATAACGGCTCTAGAAGACTGAACATCACACCCAGGTCCCAAGATAAAGGTACTACTTACCCTAAAACAAGGCCGCATTATGACAAGACCCAACATTATATACCCAAGCCCAGTTTTTCTCCCTACAGACCTATGGGGAGTGCCCCGACACCTTATTACGACACTTTCACCCCCTTACCAAAACTCCTAGCGAGATACTCGCTACAGAGAGAGTTAAGAATTCCTTCCCCGGATCCCCCTCCCATAAAGTCGGGACCAAGACCTACGCCAATGAATATTGTGAGTTCCATAAAGGGTGCGGCCATAAAGTGATAATTGCATGTATTTAAAAATAGAAATCGAATTGCCGGTAAAAACAGGAAATTGTCCCGCTTGGTAAAAAAGATCAAGGAGGGTGGGGATAGAAGGGGAAGGGAATTAAAACAAGAGGAGCCAGAGAGAGCTTTCGTGGAAAAAATCAGGCAACGGGAAGATCACATCCAGCCCCAGACGGTCAAGGCCAGGATACTGGGAGTCCCAGACTGTATGAGGGCCATATTCTCATGCCTTACTTACAAGATCATGAGACACAAAAACTCCCCCTGAACATCTCTGCTAAGATAGCAGGTCATAAGGTAGCCAGGATACATGTGGACGGGGGAGTGGGATAAAGATCATATATGAGCATTGTTTCTTACGATTTGACATAGACGTACGAGACATATTGGAGGAAGACTCTATGCCACGAGTCAGGTTTAACAACAGTGTGTCCCACCCACCAGGGAAGATTAAGCCCCCGTTCACTGTAGGGGTAGGACATAGGGTAAGAATAATAGAATTGGTATTCCTTGTGATAAGGTCACCCTCGAAATACAATGCAATCCTTGGCACACCCGGGATAGGGGAACTTAAAGCCCAAGCATCCACAGTTCACGGAGCGCTTATCTTCCAGACCCCAAGAGGCCTGGCTTGGGTGAAATTCTCATATGAAATGGTGTTGTCGGTATCAACAAGTGGAGGAAAGGGAAAATCAAAGGAAGAAGGGGTGGAATAATGGATTCTGAATGAAAGATTCCCAGAACAGCCAATTCGGGTAGGAGCTTAGCTAAGTGACAAATGCAAAAGTGATCTCAAGGAACTGCTACTTTTCAGTACAAATTTTTTCGCTTACCAGCATAGTGACATGCGAGGTATACCTCAAAACCTTGCTGAACACAAGCTAGTTGGATACCTCTGATGTCCTCCGCGACGAGGCTAACTGTGCTTTGTTTTGCATAAATATCCCAGTGTTCAAGAGCATTTCGACGAACCTCTTTGATCATATGAACAAGATTATTTGGGGATTCGACACAAACCAACTATGGAGATATGTGTTGTATGGTAAGACCACCTTTGCTTGAAGAATAAGGATTTCATCTTCATAAACAAATGTGTCATACTATATGAATGCAAATGATACTGATTTATAGGGTATTATTAAAAATTGATATTATGTACTTAAAACTGTAAAATGAAAAAAAACTTTTTAAAATGCTCCAAATGACTGTGTACTTAGGTTGGGGTGTGAAATAAAGCCCCATAGGGCTGTAAAGCGGCATCTATGTCACGTATGTGGTGGGTATTATCAAGTCAACTCTTTAACATCCACGCTGTGGAATAAAATCCTCTTAATTATTAATATAAAGAGAGAAAAATATGTGGAAAGGAAGTGGGCCCCTCTTTAGTTGGGGAATTTTGTATATTACGGAAAATTATAGAGGCGTGTAATCACTCATCAAATTATTTTGCTGGTTCTCCCAAATAATTCAATCGGATACAAGTCTGAATTCGAGAAATTGAACAACAGTATGTGTGTATGAGAATTCATTAATGAACTAGTAAATGTCACCAAGAACCCTAATTTAGAATTTAGAATTTAGACACATTTTTAAAAGTTTTAGATTTTACTTTTGTTGATTTTGGTCAATTGGCATTTTTAAAATCCCCATGTTTCACCTGAACATTGTTTTAGTTAGAACTTGTTTTAACCTAAACCGGATTGGATCTACTATAAATTGACTTGTTCTAACTCAAACCTATTCTGACCCACGAGTAATTTTACATGACTCATTTTGGGCCGATTTTTTTTCCAACTCATTTTTGGTCGGACATGTTTTTGCACCCCCTCACCAAAAGTCCTAGATCTGTCACTGACTAAGGCACTTCACATTCGAGTGCATACAAAAAGCATATATTCCATCCTATTGACCCTAATCACATATATTCCGTCACTAACAATATACATTTCGAGAATTTTGATAAGGCATGCAAACTCCATAAGTTCGTTTATGGGTTATGGTAAGTATCTCAAAGTTGAAATTTGGATTTTGCTAACATCAAAAGTTTTGATTCTATTAAAGAAAGATGAACATTGTGTTTAGAAAAATAATAAGTGTGGAGGATGCGTCCATGCGAGTAGGGGATGCGGGTACACCGCCGCCACCCCCTCGAGTTGAATTCATGGGTTCATATATCCGCTACGTTTCTCCACTTTTTGACCGTTACCAACGGTTATAAAGCCGTTTGTCCCACTCGTATGACCATTTGACCCAAAAGAGTTCTAGGATATTCGAAAGGAGTGTTGCCGGTGTTTATTATGGTATTAGGGTACTTGATATAGTGTAAACCATACTATTTATCTTATGTATTTTGTATAATATTTTAATGTATTTTTATTAGTATTCTAGTCGTCGGTTTTGTTTGGTTTTACTAAATTTATATTTTTATAGGTATTCGTGAAGTGTGGAGCTAAAATAGAGAAATATTAAAGATACTTGATCGAGTACTGAACCGAGCTAACACGGTTAATAAAGGAGGAACCGAGAGTTTAGAATAAATAAAGTTGAAAGTCAGAGGTTGAAGTGCATAAGTCTAAAAGTTGTTTATAAATAGCTTACAAAAGATCCGAGGGACCAAAATTATACTATATGAGATATGAAAATACTTTATGACATATACAATGAAATTGAGGGGCTAGAATTACAAAAGTGCTCAAAGATGGAATTAATTCCATGTTGCCACATGACAAAAAACGAGAAGATCCGAGTTTCATGAATTCCGTTGACCGAAAAGGATTTGTCTTGACCACAATATTATATTATGCCACCATCATTTATTTAGTTGACATTTAATTCATAATAAGTTCAGGCCAAGTCCATTTGCGGCCCAGTGTGATGGTTTGTTATACGAGGCCCATTCAAGAAATTATTGTATGTCAAATACAATACAAATTCGAGTATTAGTTAGAGATTATTGCGGTGGCTGCACATCGAGATATACAGGAGGGCGCCTTGACGAATTTTTAATAGAGGACGACTGAACAGGAGGTTTAACGAGGGAACGCTCAAGAAAAGAAGGGATTGGTTCGAGCTTCAAAGCCGCGATTAAAGATTCGAGTTTGGTTTGCAATTTATTATCTTTAGTTTTGTTAGACTTTGTGTTTTCCAAACTTATAAACATGATTTGCTTATCGTATGAAACTTGTTTATTTGTTTCGACTATGGTTCTTGGCTAGACCTTTTACACTGCCTAGTTTAAGATGATTATCATGTTTTTACATTTATTTCATCGGTTTATGGATTTATTATGTGAGTTTACTATTAAAGTAAAAGACTCTGGTTTTAATGTTTAGATGTTTATGCGTATTTAATCTTGTTTGAACCTGATCACACGTTTCACTTGCGTTTTGTGGATGTCTTTCATGTATGAATGCCAGTTAGGTCGTGGACTGTGTGTTAGCGATTAGTTTGCGGTTAATAGGTCAATTTACCATATGAATTGTGATTAAGTTTTGAATAGGGTTAAGTATTCTACCAATCTTGAAAGCTGAGAGGTTGTCGGTTTGTCTTTAGTGTTAGATTGCTAGGGTTAGATATTTAGAGAAAAGATCACCTTAGTTGCCCTTTCACTATTTGCTTATCGAGTCTAATAAGGAATACTTAGTTCTGTGACTTTCGCGCTGTGAGGTACATTGTCTAGAGAGTACTTTATTATTACAATATGAAAGCCCGTGGGGGAATCCTTTAAATTGGTAGTTAAACAACTTATTAGGTTTCCATAGGTGTCTTCTCGACAAGGATCGAGGGTCCTGTTCGGTTTTCCTATAGGTTTAGTATCTTAAGATCCCGGTTTCCACATTAGTTCCATAAACGATAGAACGTGTCAAGCATGTGTAGAATTCTAGCCTAGGTAGTGTGTTTCCCATCATCTGAATTCGTCCCCAGTCCTAGTTTGTGTCTCCTCCCGCTTTAGTTAATTTAGTAAATTCTAATAAATTGCATTAGGTTATTAGAAAACCCCCCTCTCAAAACATAAAAACAATTAAGTCGAGTTAGTCTTAGATAAGTTAGTCTAGTCTAGTATTCGTAAGTAGAGAGTCTCGTGGGTGCGATACTCGGACTTGCTTACTTCATTGACCGGTACACTTTCCGGTTGTGTGGTCTAGGTTTTAGAGAATCTTAGTTTTAAAATTTTAAAACTTAGCGTGTTTAGTTTAAGTTAAAATTATTTAGTTTTTATAAACCATATTTAGCACTTGAGAGTAGAAATGAAGTGGCACTTCAGGATTGATTGATGGACATTAAGGTACATGAAAGACAAGTATATGTAAATAGTCTTAATTAGGGGAGTGAATCTTGGAATGAAATAATCAAGATTATTTGAATTCTCAATATTATTATGTAATTTAATAAAAGTCAAATGTAAAAAGTCAAACCATTATATTTGCGGTTAATTAGGAGCTATGTCGGTTAGTTTGTAATCGTCAAACCAAAAGGTATAAATACCCATGTACCGACATCATTTGTGTTATAGAATTATAATGTGTTTATTTGTTTATGTGTTTTCGTATTCTTCACCGAGGCCATGGGCGGATGCAATTTTAGGTTAGGGGGTGCACATGCACCCCTTCAACTTACGATTTTACTCTATAAAAGTCTTAATGTTTGAGGAAAATACATAACACTCCCCTCCAAAATGTTCAAAGGCACCTTCCGAAATAATTCAAAGGACCCTAACAAGAAGTTCACCTTTTCAAATTAGAAACCATGAAGACAAAGATTAGGTTGAGATCGAGTAGCCGACTACTCCTGTATTGTGGCCGCTAAAAGATTGATTTAGGGTTTAGAGAGATAGAAACTTGCTGAAGCAGCTCGTAAGGCTGTAAGGAAACATACTTTAGAAACAGAGACATAACAACTAGAAAGGTTGGGAAGATGTGGGTTTGAAGAATGAGATAAGTGGTGAGTAAACAAAATATTTTAATATTAAATTAATTAAAAATAAGCACTAACTAAAAACACGCTAGAGGTTGGGAATTGGTAAATGTGCGGCCTTGGTTAATATCATATATTTTTTTAAATCAATGATAAATTGTTTTAAATAAATCACAATGATATCATTTCTATTCACTTTATAGCAACTTTAGAATTTAGGGTAAATTACATTTTTTATCCTTTATGTTTGTACCGGATTGCAATGGATAGACTTTAACTTCAATAATTACAGTCACAATCATTTATTTGCAAAATTCGTTACACTTTACGTCCTTTAGACACTGACCAGATTAATATTTTCAGTTAAGTTTATTCACTTAAAGGTATTGTAATCGATTCATGCTTTTATTTAAATGTTTAATAAATAAAACCAAAAAATTACATATAGACATCATATTCCCCAATTTCCTAACCCTAAACCCTAACCACCACATCTTGCCAACACCACCTCATCCTGCCACTACCTAATGGGACCGCCTGCAGATAAAGTTTAATTTCGATTGGTATTCATCTTTTTATAAGTTGCAATTATTAGTAATTGTTAGAGCCACTGACGCTTAAATGAATGTATGTTGTTCAAGTTATCCGACCCCACTCAAACAAAAGAAAACCTGTATGAATGTATGTTGTTCAAATTAATAATTTGAACAAATAATTTTGTATTAGGCCCCACTCAAACAAAAGAAAACTCACGCTAATTCAATGTATGTTCATCAGGTTCCAGTTATGTTGTTCACATGTGTGGTAATGTATATTGTGGAGGAAGGATCCGGCTCGGCTATCCCGGGTCCGGGTAACCAATCAACGAGGAGATAATAATAAATGATAGAATATTCGTTAGCAAATAAGAGATTTGCATGATCTTCGATAAAGCAGGGATATCACATGACCGACTCTTAGAATCCATAGGAAACCCTAGTTCACCCATATGTATAAATAGAAGATGCTTATGCAAAGGTAAACACCCAATCTCTCTCTTCACAAGCTTTGTAACTCCCACAAACGAATACTTATTCTCATGCTTAAGGGTGGTAACAGGAATAACCCTAATCCTTTAATGAGTCCTAACCCTTCCACGGGATGCCCTTCCTCATAGAATCCATTGCTCGACCCGCGGTCTCGCTGACATTTGCATCCTTCTCGCTGGACAATTCGATAGGAGAAACTGGAAAACCAATAGTTAAGGCACTAGCAGGAGGGATCGTAACCACAGGCATTCCCTCGGCACAGCACAAGGATGAGGCAGACTTTGGTTGCGAAATAACCATCACGGAAGTCACGGCAGTGGCCATGGTTGTAGTAATAGTGGTGGCCCATTATACAACGGAATACCAACTTCAACTACAACACGGGGAGACCCCGCCCCTTTACAACATCAGTTGTACTACCCGCATCCACTACAGACGCCGCGGCAGAAGAACTCATGTTGTTCTCGCCATTTACTGGAATCTCAGAATACGCGGTGGCGAGGACGGTTTTGACGGGATCACTTGGAGCTCCACCTGCAAGATCGACATGTGCCAAGTTATTAGGGAAATGATAAACACGTATTTCGATGCATGTTGCTTACCAAGCCCAGCGAGGGCGACCCGCCTCCTGGCAGCAAATCGAGACAACAAGGGGGTAGTTTTGGGCTTTTTGTCTGGCGGTTCAGGCTCAAAGGTTTCCACTCCTGGGGGGGATTAATAGCAGGAGGTCCAGTCTCCTCGGTAACCACCGGTGAAGTCTCGGTAGTCGTCACATTCGCCAGCACGGTCTTGAGAGGACGCCCTGTGGCACTGCTCTCCGCCCCAGGAATACGAAGGGTCTTCTTGGGGGCAACCACATGCTTTTCACCTCCACAAAAGACCTCCATTGAAGGAAGACCTTGGACAACTCTCTCAAGATAAGCACTTGTGGCCACAAAATTCCCAACATGGGCCTGTAAAGCGTTCGTTTCACCTGCTTGCAAAGGGTGATCGGCGTTCCTAATGGACGAGCCTTGTCAGGATAAAGGAGATCTACTAGTGCGGCGGTGCCTGCAACAGGATCAGGTTAATTGCCACTACCAGCTTAATGAGACGGTTATAATGGTAAGAAGTATTTACCTCCATCTGTCATAAGAAAGGCCGGATATATCTTCACATCGGGACAGCACAGGCTCATCCCAGCTAACACAAGCACCCCTTCAGGAATACAGGTGCACTCGGACGCATTGGTAGTTAGGACTTTGAACAAAGCATTTTCTTGATATTCCGCCTTGGCGGGCCCTACGTCTTTCACCTTTTCTTTCGCCGCCATACTTCTCCAATGCATTCCCCCAGGAATGACGTCAGCGTTAAGATAAAAGAATTTCTTCTTCCAATCCTTATCCCGAAAACTGGACAGAACCACCTTCAGACACACTTCGTTCGTACTTCGGTGATCGAAGGTAAAGAAAGGCGCTTTCCAGGGAAGCGTATACAGGGCACGAAACACCATCTTCTCCGGTATGAATCCCAGCATATTCATAATTCCGGAGTTTGGCAAGACCAAGGGGGTGCACCTGCGAAATATGCACAACATACTCGTCTAGCATCCTTGTAGAACTTCGTCATCGGAAGTCGGAAATTGCAAAACTTGAAGAAATCGGTGAACAAGGTAATGTTACCCTCCGGTAAGGGAAATGCAGTGTCTTTCTCCGATGGCATGACTGGATGCCATTCTGGTTGAATACAGTAGGCCCTCATCAACGAATTAAAGGTTGGTTTGTTCCACTTACGATACAAGGCATCGTCATTTGGCGATGATTCTGAAACCTTGGGGGCCATGGAATTTTTAGAAAAAATAAGGACAACAGTTTGTGATTTGGGGAAAAAGTCGCTCCCTTAGGATTTTAACCCATTATATAGTGTCACGAGTGCCTTTTCGGATTTCAAAACTTGGAACCCAAAGGTGCACGTGTCACGCCAGGTACTCATGAGCCAAGCCGTCGGTCAATTTTTTCAACTATGTCAGCCATGGAGTTTTCCTGTTATTATTATTTTTTTCTTTTTTTGGGTGGGTCCTCTTTTCTAAGTCCGACCCCATGTTCCATATCTCTCCCATAGTATCGAACTAGGTGACATGTGGAGGAAGGATCCTGCTTGGCTATCCCGGGCCAGGTAACCAATCATTAAATACGAGGAGATAATAATAAATGATAGAATATTCGTTAGCAAATAGGAGATTTGCACGATCTCCGATAAATCAGGGATATCACATAACCGACTCTTCGAATCCATAGGAAACCCTAGTTCACCCATATGTATAAATAGAAGAGGATTATACAAAGGTAAACACACAATTGCTCTCTTCACAAGCTTTGTAACTCCCATATACGAATACTTATTCTCACGCTGAAGGGTGGTTACAGGAATAACCCCATTCCTGTAATGAGTCCTAAAAGTGTCCTGTTTTGTAGATCAGAAGTTGGACCACTCTTCTTTTGGATTAGCTGTTGGAAGGACATATCTCAGGTGATGTTTCTACATATATATATATATATATATGGCGTTCAACACCAAGGTACTTGGCTTCAACTCAATTCTTTAATTCTTCCGGTTATCTCATAACGACGACACTCATTTCAACTCAGGATGCCAGCATGGCGGTCCCGTTATTCTCACATGTTCTTTTTACTAATGGCTCAAAGCATTGTGAAGACGGGGCTGGCAAGAAGAGGTGGCGGCGGCAGGATGTGGCGGTGGCGGCATGATGAGGTGGTGGCGGTGGCAAGATGTGGTGGTTAGGGTTTTAGGGTTAGGAAATTGGGGAAGATGATATGTATAAGTAATTTTTTGGTTTTATTTATTAAACATTTAAATAAAAACATGAATTGACCAGAATACCCTTAAGTGAATAAACTTAACTGAAAATTTTTAACCTGGTTAGTGCTAAAGGACGTAGATGGTAACGGATTTTGCAAATAAAGGATTGTGACTGTAATTATTGAAGTTAAAGGCTATCCGTTGCAATTCGGTACAAACATAAAGGACGAAAAATGTAATTTACCCTAGAATTTATACACAGTTTTTAAAAAGTTTTAGATTATACTTTCGTTGATTTTGGTCAAATGATATTTTTAAAATCGACATGTTTCACCCGAACTTATTTTAGTTAGAAGTCGTTTTAACCTGAACCAGATTGGATCTATTATAATTTGACTTGTTCTAACTCAAACCTGTTCTAACCAATGAGTTATTTTACCTGGCTCATTTTGGTCCGAGTATTTTTACCCAACTCATTTTTGGTCGGGCAAGTTTTTGCACCCCCCTCTTACCAAAATTCCTGGAACCGCCACTGACCGAGGCACTGCACATTCATGTGCATACTCAAAGCATATATTCCATCCTCATGATCCTAATCACATAACTATCCTGGTAATAATATACATTTCGAGAATTTTGATAAGGCATGCAAACTTCATAGTTTGTTTATAGGTTATGGCAAGTATCTCAAAGTTGAAATTCTGATTTTAATAATATCAAAGGTTTTGATTCTATTAGAAAAAGATGAACATTGTGTTTAGAAAAATAACTAGCATGGAGGAGGCGTCCATGCGGATATTTACCCTAAGCGGGTACACCACCGCCACCCCCTCGGGCTGTATTCACGGGTTCATATATCCGCTACGTTTCTCCACTTTTTGACCGTTACCAACGGTTATAAAGACGTTTGTCCCACCCCATTTGACCCCAAAAAAGTTCTAGGGTAGTCGAAAGGAGTGTTGCCGGTATTTATTATGGTATTAGGGTACTTGAGAGTGAAATGAAGTGACAATGCACGATTGATGGGTGTTAGGGTACATGAAAGACAAGTTTATGTAGATAGTCTTAGTTAGGGGAGTGAATGTTGGAATGAAATAATTATTGGTTAAATCACTTGAGGCAAAATGATGATGTAATGCTTGGTCATCGATTGTCCATCACTAGACACCTATTAGTGAATATATTTATACACATAACTTATTTCTTAACTTAACATCGTACTTTTATGCCATTTTCTTTAACAATAAAATCATATATATTAACTTCTACTATGCCATTTATATTTGGCATGCCCTTGGGTCGTAAATAGCCATTCATGGGTTATGTAACGCTCCGCTTTTTCGCACTTTTCCGTTTTTAGAAAGTTCATCTTGTAATTCAACTTTCGGAAACCCGTTTCCTTTATGCTCATATTTCGCTTCAATCTATTGTAAATCCAAGACTTTGATTGTAATGAATGAATCTTTTATGTGAAATATACCTCATTTATACATTGTTTATACATTGATACATATGTTTGTTTGATACTTGATTAGTGATTCTTAAACGTTCCGTTCATAACAGGCATTTGATTATTCAATTACAAGACATAACTCTATGTTTTGTAGTTTTATGATACGAGATTATATACTTGACAATACTTCAAACACTAAATCCTACTTGCATGCTTTTAAACACTTGAATTCATGGTCCACAAGACTTGTTATTTGTTATGTAAACATTAGTACATTTAATATACATATTAAACATCACATTTATACATCTAACATGTTACAAATAAATAAATAAATAAATAAATAAAATAAAATATAAAGGCTGAAAACAACCTTGCGACCGGCAGCGCACTTGTTGGGTATGTTTGGGCTTGTTTCAAGCTTAAACACTCCCTAATCTTGTTCAAAGCCGAACCCAACTTAACCCTAATACTCTCCCCTATAAATACAACTTATAATCAGCCTCCTTACTAATTTTGCAATACTAAGACACTCCCAAAACTCTTTAAACACGGCTGAGTTCCAACAGCAAAATTAGAAAGTTTAAGACTCTATAAGGGAGTTCTAACTCACTTCCTTTACTCTTTTCTACTCATTTCGTTCTTCTTAACACTTGGAACACCTCTAGGAGTGTTCCATATGCTTTCTATGGAAAACCAAGATGGAACATCACCATATTTGAGGTCAAAAGTTTAAGAAACTTTCTGTTTTATAAACTTTCTTAAAACTTATGTATTCTTCAAACAAACTTGTGTTCTTATGCCACTAATCAAATCCATGATTAGTGACCTTAACCAAGGTTGTTTTACATGAATTAGGAGGTGTTTATTCACTCCAAACTCTCTGTTTTGTTAGGGTTTTTAACCCACAAGTGTTGTATCCTTCCAAGCTTGTTTTTGTAACAAGACTTGTGTTGGTTGTGTGTGATTACCTGGAAGCTTTGGATATCCTACTTTCAATCCACCACCTCACTTGATGATTTGTCCCTTGAATAGTATGTACATTCCTTTCCATTTCATTCATGACCATCCGAGTTGTCCTTGTGACAACTTGTGCATTGGTGAATCTTACGAAAGAGGTTAAAGGAAGGTTATCCTCCTACCCAGATGCATGACTTCTATGAACTTCCATGATCAACATGATGGACTTATACTATATATAAAATATATACAATAACCGAACCCTTGATGATAGTCAAATGATTATTCATCATGGTACTAAGTATCATCATCCAAGTACTTAACCTCTCGTTACGATTCTAATGGGTATCTTAACCCATGAAACCATATTAACCCATATGGGATTTATAGTGTCAAAAACGAGTATTAAGTCTAGATGATTATTTTCTCGTATACATACTTTGGTATATTTAAATTTCTAATCATCTGTTATCATTCGAATACTCACACACCTATGTTTCCTCGTGTAGGAGAACTCGGTGTTCCATCTCCAAACCAACAGCTCTTCACAGAATTACCAAGTGGAAGCTTGCAAAACCGTGAGTACACTTGACCCATTTTCATTTTTATACAATTTGGGTTGTAAGATGTTAACTTACAATATACACAAATACACAAAACATACTCTATACACTGAAACCGTTATACATGCTTATTGTTATGCTTAGGTTCATGCTAGATACATACATGCTTCTTGTCATCAACTTAGCTAGCCCAACTTAACACATATAGCACTATAGGAGTAGCACGCCGCCCGTCGGGGTATTGTTAAGCTTTTTATTCATAAATAGTCTCGTTACTTTTGTGGCGAGGGACAGTTAATTCTTGTGGACACTTGGGGTTTGACATTTGGTATTGCATGCTAGTTACCTTATATACAATTGCTATATGGATTCGAGTAAATACTTTTATAGTTATGCTATGTACTTTAAAACTTGTGTATTCGCCAATACTTTTGCGTTGAACCATATTTTTAACATGTTACAGGTTGATGATGATGTTTATGACGAATCTAGTAGGGACGACATAGAAACGCACAAGAAATACTAGATTTGAATATTTTGTTTGTTGAACTTATTGTACTTGTCTTTTAAATTGTTGTACTTTGAATTTCCTTGTAATGTAATTGACAATTTATGATATGCAGTGAAATCGGTTTTGAATTAATTGTTTCGCAAATAGTGTTTTTTGATGAGCAATCTATTTTGTTTCACACTGAAAAAACCGTCATCAGTTGGGGTGTGACAGATTGGTATCGGAGCCATAACTATAGAGAATTAGGTAAAATTGCCGTGTTCGACCTAGTCTATAGTAAGTACCAAATTTCGTATCAGATTCTTGATTAAATATGCAAATTCTTGTTAAATATGCAAATTCTTGTTAAATATGCATATTCTTGTTAA
Source organism: Scalesia atractyloides (assembly GCA_947069175.1). NCBI lineage: Eukaryota > Viridiplantae > Streptophyta > Magnoliopsida > Asterales > Asteraceae > Scalesia > Scalesia atractyloides. The sequence continues at coordinate 35,418,227 of CAMTDV010000005.1, forward strand.
ATATGCAAATTCTTGTTAAATATGCAAATTTTTTTATTATATATGCAAATTCTTGTTATATATGCAAATTCTTGTTAAATATGCAAATTCTTTCTATCTTGCTTCTATCTTTCCTTTTGTCTTAAATATACAATTTATTTCCTAAGACATTTACACAATACACACTTAAAGACGTGAAGACACTTATACTTTACCAACGAGACGATTTGCACTAAGATAGGCCCAATGGCCCATAGTTTTTGGTGAAATCCCTCATTCCGCGTATTCGATTTTTCACGAAGTTACACCATCAAGTTAGGAGTGATATCCACATCTTGATGGAAAACTTTGATTTCTCTAGTGGATCTTACTAACGAGTCGGAGTATGCTCCTCATTTAGTAAGAAATAACCACACTAGGGGTACGATGTTGTCAAGTTAGGGGTGAAACCCGCACCTTGTAAACTAGTCCCATTCCTCGATTTTCGATCTCGCCAAGATCTCAATTTTTCGATCGATTAGAGACGTGTAGTAACTGGAAGGGTAAAATGCCGTTAATCGCTTCTCGACGAGAGCATTTTACCAATAAGCCAAAGCACGTTTCTCTAATTTGAAAGGATCTTCGATTCACTTTGGAATAGTCGACGTTTCTCAACCCGAAACACTCCAATGTTTTATTAAGCCTCTCTTTTATGTCATCTCAATTTCTATGTGTTTTTAATACTTGATGCATAGTTCGTTTAAACCGATGCACAATTCGCACATCTCTCGTAATAAAAAACAATAATAATCCTCATCAACAAACTAAATTTATACTCTTTTTACGCATCCATACGTGATTATACTTGTTGAATACTTGTCGAATACATGCAATTTATGTGAATCATATGTGCTATATGATACTTACATGCCTATACATGCAAAAAAAAACATTATTTCGAATTATGATCGAGTCTCATCCTTTCCATCTTTTTTGATCCTCTAGACGTCTTCGCTCGTCCAAGAAGTCCAAGAAATCGCGATCTAGTTCGAAAAATGGTTCCAACAACAATGAGGATGCAATATCAAAGAAAGACCTCGTGGGGTTGATTGTTGAACAGATGGCCGAGCAAATGGCCAAGGTTATACCAGACATTGTGAGTTGAATTCAAACTATTAGTGATACCCCCAACGACTCCGTCGATTCCAAGGTGGAAACACCTAAGACAATGTTTCTGTTCAAGCAGTTCATGGCCTGTAAGCCACTTGAATTCACTGGCAAAGATGGTGCAACCGCCATGATGAACTGGTTCGATACTATAGAACTCACCTTCCTTCAACGCGGATGTCCTGATAACCTGCGAATCCTGAACGCTACAGGGGTATTTCGTTCGAGGGCTCTCGAATGGTAGACCTCCGAGCGTAACAAGCGAGGAAATGACGCAGCCCACACCTTGCCCTGGGATGAACTAAAGCAATTGATGAAGGACGATTTTTGTCCTCCCTACGAGCTTCAAAAACTCAAAAATGAGTTTTGGAATTTGAAGCAAGCTGGCAGCGACAACGCTGGCCTAACAATGCACTTCAAACAACTCAGTGTTTTCTGCCTTGGTCAAGTCGACACCGTCCCAAGGCTGTTGCCAAATACATTCGCTGCCTTCCACCTGTTAGGGCTCAGATTTATTGACCCTTGGATCAGTGATCCTCTGTGTATCAAGGATATGTTATCCTTGTGCCTAATGGCGAATACGGGAAGGATCAAGGATCCTTAGTACTTATGATGATTTCTAACAATTGTCTTCCATATGGTTTTGTAATTAAATGCTGGTAATCGTTGAAGACTAAGTCAAGCTGGAATATTGGAATATACCTGGAATACGCACATGCATAGAGCTAAAGTGGACGTTATGCATGAACGTGGAGGATCCCCGATATTTCGGATTGTTAGTTGCAAGTTACAAATGTTAATATTTTAGGGGGTATTGAGCTATTGTTAGACACACTGACACTACTGGAACCTCCTGCAATTCTCGGCAAACACACACTACACTATAGAAACCGATTGTAAAAAGCTCAATATCTTCCAAAGTTGTAATCTTTCTTGTTCAATATAATTGATGATCGGTAGTTTCCATCACCCGATGTTTTTTATGCTGGAGATCACATCTTGATCAAGGGTTTTTTCCTCATATAAATCTTGGTGTTCATCATTGATTACATTTTTCATTCGTTCATATAATTGTTCAACACGCAAGCACTCAACCTCACATACAAAGTTTGGTCACATTATCCTTAGTGTGATTTTTGACCAAAACAGTTTGGCGCCCACCGTGGGGCAATCGGTGCTTCAATTCCGAAAATTTCGTCCAATTCATTCATTTTTGTTCGTCTTCATCAATCACATGGCTTCTCAGGGAAAATCCAGTTCAAGTTCCATGCCGACAGTTACCTCATCTTAAACCAGTGCACCATTACCTCCACTTCCCCCCGCACCAATGAGGAGTGCCGATAATGCTCAGAAGAAGCCAACACCAGTTTTCTCGAAGGCTTCAACTGTTTCTTCTTATACTCCTACTAACAATGATCTTGCTGTTTTGATGTTGCAGATGAAAGGATATATGGAACAACAGGACAAGACTAACCAAAGGATCCTTCGAGAAATCGATGAGATCAAGAAACAGAAGAGATCAACGGAGGATCACTCTCCATTGATGCCCAGATCCCTGGATTTTGCTATTCCGGCATCTCCAATCCATCATTCCAAAGCGTCTGGTGTTCAATATCAAGGATCCTCAGGATTACAGCAAGGATCATTGGCAATGACTCAGCCTGAAGCATCTCACTACCAGCATTACGAATCCTCATCCCAGTCCTTAGGATCATCATATCAGTATCAAGGAGGCTATCTCCGTTCAGGAGGATACTTGGAGACAATGGCATCTAAGGAACCAAATTTCCAGCATCAAGGATCCTCTGCTCTGGTTCAAGGATCCTCCTCTCAGGTTCAAGGATCCATGCAGTATCCTTCAAGGCCTTCAGCACCCATGTATCCTGGACCCAATATTTTTCGGGATCAAGGATCTTCAGGGAGTCAGATATTCAAGGATTCTGAAGTTCAAAAAGGGGACTTCATCCCTATGCAGACTATTGCTTCATCTGGTCCAACTGTTGCACCTGAAGTGTCCACCTGTGGATATACTTCTGGCATACCACTTCCAAACCAATCAGGAGGTAACAATGTCAATACATCTTTTGGCACTAACTATGGTTTCATGCAGGATGCAGGTATCAATCAGGCCATGGCTAGGGAGCTCCATAAGCTTAAGGATATAATATCCAAAATTCCAAGGGTGGTTAAACCCATTCCTGAGATCCCGGATGGAAGTCACAATGTGCCTCGTTTTGCACCTCCAATACGCAATGCTGAGATACCAAAACGTTTTCAAACCCCCAACATGAAGCTCTATGATGGAACAACTGATCCGGAGGAGCACGTGGCTCAATACAGGGAGAGAATAGAGATCAACTCCATTCCAAAAAAGTTAAAGGAAGCCTGTCTTTGCAAGGGTTTCCGATCCACACTCACTGGATCAGCTTTAAAATGGCTGCTAAGTCTTCCTCCTTACTTAACTACTTCATTTTCTCATCTAGTTAATTTGTTCAATAACCAGTTTTCATGTAGTAAAACCTTTGAACGATTAACTAGTGATCTATATAGAATAATTCAATGACGTGATGAATCATTAAAAGATACATCACTAAGTTTAGTCGAGAATCCTTGGAGATCCCTAATTTAGATATTGCCACCGCTATGGAGGCATTCAAAATGGGATTGCTTAAGGATTCTTCATTCTATGATGACCTTGTTATGACGCCATGCAGGAATCTTGATGAATTCAGAAACAGAGCCTTGAGGTTCATCCGTTTAGAGGACGACAAGAGAATCCAGGAAAGGTTATCAGGATCCTCGAAACAGGAAAAACAAGGATCCTTCTTCAAGAATAACCGATCCAAGCAATATTCTAAGCATGACAACCACAACGTGCATGCTGTTGAGTAAGAGGAAGACGATGAGGATTATCCTCCCATTTCTGCGTATTGTTTTTCTTCTACTAATAGTGAACTAATCCTTGCTATGCAGAATTTAGGTGATAAAGCCAGGTGGCCACGAAAGAATGAAAAATCCTCAGCTCACCGACGAGTGTATAGCATTAAGGAAAGAGATTGGTTACCTTCTCAGTAAAGGATACTTGAAGGAATTACTGGGAAGGAAACATTCAAGGACCCAGGATGCTGAGAAAGTTCCTTAAAGAGCTCCTCCTCCACCTCCGGATGCTCAGATCATTAACTTTATTTCTGGTGGTTCTGATATCTATGGAACCTCATTCTCAGCGGCTAAAAGGCATGCTAAGGAAACGAAGATGGAGAATGGGGAGAGACCAGTCTGAACATATACCCTAACGCAGCAAAAAGTGATATCCTTTTATGAGGATGATCGCGTAGATATACAGGATCCTCATCATGATGGTCTTGTCATTACTTTATTTATTTCTAACTATTTTGTTCGCATGATCCTCATTGATGGAGGAAGCTTGGTGAACATTATTCAGTTGGATGTCCTCAAAAAGATGAACATCCCTGAATCCGAGATCATCCCAAGATCATCGGTGCTCGTGGGATTCAGTGGGGAAACCAAGAATACTTTGGGAGACATCAAACTCCCAATTTACATAGAGGGAGTGAATTCTATCAAAATAATTTGTGTAATAGATTGCTTATCTTGCTGTAATGTTATCCTTGGCAGGCCATGGATACACGACATGAAGGCGGTCCCATCAACGTACCACCAATGTGTCAAGTGTAACATCCGTAAAAAACGGATTTTACCAAACCCGCTCCGTTTATTAACTGAACGATCAGTTAAAAATTTCGTTGCGAATTTAATGCCCAAAATAATTTAAACGATACATAATTGATTATTATATTAGAATATATAAATTGTTTTTGAAAAACTGTCAAAAATAAGAAAATAAAAATAATATAACCCTGCCGGGTTTCGAACCCGGGTCAGTCGCCGGGTCAACACAGACTTAACACTCAACATTTAACCACTGCGCCACTGATGTTTCTTGTTAAAAGTTAGAATCACTTAATTCATAACATGACTTTCCGAATTCAAAACCGGCGCCCAAATGCAGTCGTCGGAAATCCCGGCGATCTCGCCAATAATTTAACGATTCCTTCAGTTATAACGTAAACTTTAAACACACATCGGTTATAACCGACGCCTGAGTCCGCGACACCAACTATAACCGCCGGAGAAATTATAACCGATGAATCAAGTCGGAAATCGGACCAAGTTCATCGATAACCTGCCTTATAAATACCCCCTCGAACCTCTGCAAACTTTTTCGCTCAAAACCGCACCCTTTCTCGACGAAAACTCACTCGCCGGAAACTTCTGTATCTCGCCGAAAAACCGAGCCCTTCACTTCTGAGCTTTATTGAACCCCCTGAGCTTATACCGAAGTCACCCACATCCTTTTCAAGCTTTCTGGAGACTCACTGTTGCAAGACACACGACGCCGGAACCTGTTGCAGTCGCCGGAGTTCTGCCGGAAAAACAGAGGAGTCCAGTCGGTATACTTTACGCCTATTTTTCTTTCTTTTTATTTATATCTCACTTGTAATTAACTAAAGAACGCTAAAGAAACCGATTAAAACATTGAACCAGTCGGATTTCCGATTCTGGTTAAAAACGGACGAAGAAGACGAAGTTCGGTAACATATAAGTATAATTAAAATCAAGTTATAACTCGGGTTAGACACACAGTCCAGCGGTGGACTGTGTGCACAATAAACACGTAAACGTCTCGAGTTCGAATCTTGTTCCACACACGCTGCCTTAATAAAAATGTCTTTTTTTGTTAACGGAACCGGATTCATTTCATATATATGTTAAGTATAATAATAACCGGAATAATAACCAAGATAGACACACAGTCCAGCGGTGGACTGTGTGTATGTTTAAATCACAGGTCACGAGTTCGAGTCCGGGCTACCGCACCGGCCCGGATAATTATTAAACTTTTTATTTAAGACAGAAAAGGAAATGTTCAGTTTGTATTTAAGTATAATAAAAATTGGTTTATATAACATGTTAAACACACAGTCCAGCGGTGGACTGTGTGTTAACGCAACCCACAGGTCCCGGGTTCGAGAACTGTGGAGCGCACCGGTCCGATTCAGTTAAATCATTTTTAAAATAAATGATTTTCGATTAATCTAATTAATATATAAATATAATTAAAAACAGAAATATTTCGGGTTAGCATGTAGCTCAGTTGGTAGAGCTGCGTGCACGCGTACGGGAGGTCTCGGGTTCGAGCCTCACTTAGCGCACATATACTCGCATACGAACCGGTCAAAATCAACAGTCAACGGTCAATGGTCAACGGTCAACGGTCAAAAAAGTCAAATTTTATTATTATTATTATTTATTTATTTTAATTAAAAATCAATTAAAAATACTTAAAAATTTGTGTAATAGATTGCTTATCTTGCTGTAATGTTATCCTTGGCAGGCCATGGATACACGACATGAAGGCGGTCCCATCAACGTACCACCAATGTGTCAAGCTACCAAGTCCATGGGGATAGTCAAGATAGAGAGTGATCAGCAGGAGGCAAAGAACTGCTACACTTCTTCGATGAAATCGGCTTCCAAATCCAGGGAAGCATAGCAATTAAAGTATCCTCCAAGAGACGTCATGGAGGCAAGAGAACAGGACGTCAAGGATATATTGTTAGATCCTGAGGATCCTGAATCCAAGGTGTATATAGGATCTGGGATCCAGGAGAGCATAGAGCAGGATCTAGTATCCTTCCTGAAACATAGAAAATCTACCTTCGCCTGGAAGCACGAAGATAGGACATGTATTTCAAAGGATATCATTACTCATAAGCTTGGTATTGACAGGTCTTTCAGGCCAATTCACCAAAAGAGGAGGAAGTTTGCACCTGAAAGAAATTCAATTATCCAAGAAGAGGTAGACAAGTTACTAAAGGCAGGTTTGATAATAGAAGTAAAGTATCCAAGATGGTTAGCCAATGTGGTTGTTGTTCAAAAGAAAAATGGAAAGTGGAGGGTATGTGTTGATTTTACTGATTTGAACAAGGCATGTCCCAAGGATCCTTTCCCTTTACCCCACATTGACTCCATGGTGGATGCTACGGCGGGTCATGAGTTGTTAACTTTTATGGATGCTTCATCTGGATTTCAGCAAATTCAGATGGAACCATCTGATCAAGAGGATACAGCATTCATGACACCCACCGACATATATTGTTATATTGCTATGCCCTTTGGTTTAAGAAATGCAGGTGCTACATATCAAAGATTAGTGAATATGATGTTCAAGGAGCAACTTGGACACATAATGGAAGTATACATAGATGATATGGTAGTCAAGTCTAAAAGAGCTGAGGATCACCTGAAAGATCTTGAAGAAGCATTTATATTCGTGACCAATACAACATGAAGTTGAATCCTTCCAAGTGTAATTTCGGAGTTAAAGCTGGAAAATTCTTAGGATATATGGTGATCAAGAGAGGAATTGAAGCAAGTCCAAAATAGATCAAGGCTTTAGTGAACAACAAGTCTCCTGCCAATGCCAAGGATGTGCAAAGATTGACGGGAAGGATTGCCGCCTTGAATAGATTCATTTCAAAATCCTCAGAAAGATGCAAGGATTTCTATGATATTCTGAGGAAGAATAAGAAGTTCGAATGGACTGAGAAGCATGAAGCTGCTCTACAAGCCCTCAAGGATTACTTATCCTCAGCACCGGCTTTGATGAAACCAGAAAATGGAGAGCTCTTATTCTTATACTTAGCAGTTTCAGGTAAAGCGGTAAGTGGGGTCCTAGTTAAGGATCACGAAGGCCAACAACATCCGGTATACTATGTAAGTAAAACTCTACTTGATGCTGAGGCCAGGTATTCTCATTTATAGAAACTCATTCTTGTTTTAATCATGGCTTCTAACAAACTAAGACATTATTTTGAAACTCATACTATTGTTGTTAAAACTAACTTCCTATTAAGAATGTTCTCAGGAAACCAGAGATGTCGGGAAGAATGGCAAAATGGGCTGTTAAACTTAGTGCATATGACATTAAGTATGAGCCCAGGAATGCTATTAAATCCCAAGCTTTGCCTGACTTTGTGGCTGATTTCAATAGTGATCTACAAAGGGAAGCTGAACTAGAAGTGCAACAACTTGAGGAGACCAAGGATCCTTGGACACTCTTCACAGATGGAGTCTCGAGTGTCAAAGGAACTGGACTAGGCCTACTACTAAAATCGCCACCGGGGGACATTATACCCCAATCTATAGCGTGTGAGTTTCAGACCACTAATAATGAGGCTGAATATGAAGCCTTGATAGCAGGTTTGCAACTAGCTAAAAATATGAGGATCAGGTATCTTCAAGTATTTGTAGATTCTTTATTGATTACTAATCATTATAACGGATCCTATGCTGTTAAAGGCGAAAAACTAATCAAATATTTGGAGATAGTCAGGAAACTGGCATATTCTTTTGCTTTTTCAGTTTAACACAAGTACCTAGGGAAGAGAATGCAGAAGCCAATGCTCTAGCCAACCTTGGATCCTCATTGAAGATGCCTGAGGATGTGAAGATACCTATTATCCATGTACTAACTCCTGAAATTGAGGAGAATGAAGCAATGGAAATAGTGGATGATGCTGCAGTTGTTCCCAATGATGATATGCAGTCGAATTCAGGATCCTGGATCCTTCCAATTCTGTAATACATTCAGAATGGAGAAATCCCTACTGGGGAAAATCCAAGAGCATCCAGGATTAAGGTATCCCAGTTTACTATTATAAATAACATGTTATATAAAAAATCTCTTGCAGGACCCTATCTAAGGTGCATTGAGGATCCTGAGATACGAGAAGTCCTGAAGGATTTTCACGAAGGAGACTATGGGAATCACACTAGGGGCAGAGCACTATTTTCAAGGATCATTAGAACAGGATATTATTGGCCTACTATGAAGAAGTATGTAACATCCGTCAAAAAACGGATATCAAAAACCCGCTCCGTTTGAAAAAAATAATAAAAAGGTCAAAAAAAATTAATAAAAAATAAGTAAATAAAATAAAATACAATAGAGGGGTAGCCGGGTTTCGAACCCGGGTCCCCACCGAATCCACAAACCCACACACACCAAATCACCGCTTTAGTAGACACACCATATGCTTTTAAATTCAAAATAAATAAATCTTATACTAGATCAACCCCCTTAAATCTGTTCAAAACTTAACCGCCCAAATCTCAGCATCTATAACTTCCGAAATCTCATTCAATTGTTGTTTAAATCTAAAGAAAACCGATCCTAAATCATGCGTTTGACTCAAAATCGGTTACAAATTATTGAGTTAATCAAGCTATAACTGAAAACATTTAAATCGATTTCTAAAACTGTCAATCATTGCTACAGCTACAAATAGTGAGCTCTAGTATTGGTAAATCTCGCTCATTCGCTTATCTGAACTCTCAAACACAACTCACATCCTCTGATCCCAAGTTTTTTTTTACTTCACCGGAGTTCGCCGCAAGACGCCGGAATTCGGGTGTAATCATCAGAGGTGTCACCGGAGAATCTGCAGCCATCGTTCGGTATATAATCACCCTCTCTATCCTTGTGTTTAATGCTGTATCAGGATCGAATCAAATTAACAAGATTCAAATGATCGATCCTGAAACAGTGGGCTTCAAATAAAGAAGATGAAGTCTGATCAGTCTATTAATATAATTAAAATGGTAAGTAAACCGGGTTGGTCACCCAGCCCAGTTGGTAGGGCTGGGGGCGTCGCAAGACCAAGGTCGCGGGTTTGAGACCTGTTATGTGCACCGGTTCGACATAATTAAAATTATTTTTAAATTAAATGATTTCTGAGATATACAAACTATTGTATAAGAGTGTTTAAAATAGGATTCCTTACGGGTTAGACACGTAGCTCAGTTGGAAGAGCTGCGTGCACGCAACCGAGAGGTCACGAGTTCGAGCCTCACCACATGCACCTTATACCACAATTAAAACCGGTCAGATCAACTGTCAGATCTGACAGTTTTTTTTATATTATTTTTCTTTTATTTTTACTTATCTATATTACATATATACTTCTATTTTAGTTAAAAATTAATTAAAATACTTAAAAAAATACAATTTCCAAGGTTATAAAATTTCAATAAAAACCACCAAAAATAACTTAAAAATCTAACAAAAAGTATTAAATCCAAAATATTAATTAGTTTCTATTTTTGAAATTATCATATTATTATTTTTAGGTTAGTTTTATTCGTCGATCAAATCCTCCACTCGTGCGCACTCATCATCAACCAAGAATACGCATCCACTGTGAGTGAATTCTTACAAATTCCCCTTTTTATTCATGTTTTGGGGTGTATCATGTGTCGCTTTAATTATTTCATTTGTTCAAACTCGTGCTATTACCATTATATGATCTAACTTGAGATGTAAATATTGTTTGTTGTGATGTGTCTTACATTTTGTCAAGTTGCGTGCAAATCATTCATTAGGCCCGTCAGTTCCTCGTGGGAGACGAGTTGAATATCGCGTGCCTCATTGTTCATCATTTGGTGTGTGCTTGTGCATTAATTGATATTATGCTGTTTGTTGTGATGTGTGTTACATTTTTGTCAAGTTGCGTGCAAATCATTCATTAGGCCCATCAGTTCCTCGTTGGAGACGAGTTGAACATCGCGTGCCTCATTAGATCGGCTCCGTTGATTGAGCCTTGATCTCATTGTTCATCATTTGGTGTGTACGTGTGCATTAATTAATATTATGTGTATTGTGATTAAATTTACATTTACGTTTACTCAAATGTGGTTATGCACCTTTTTATAATCAATATAATAAATACGTCCAAATGTTTTCATAGGAGTCACTCGCCAACTTTTGTTGACCCAAAACCCTATTTTTACACATGATACAGGTGGACAGGTTGAAGCAAGGAACACATAGGAAATTGCCTTAGAAGAAAAATAATGAAGTTGTAAACATCCGTCGAAAACCGGGTTTCCAAAACCCGCTTCGTTTATTAATCGAATAGTCAGTTATAATTTTCGTTGCGTTTATATTGCTCATTTTAATTTTAAACAATACATAATTAATAAACATTTTAGAATTTAAAAACTATAATTAATAAATAATAAAAACAAGTGAAGAAAAAATAAAAGAAGGCTGCCGGGTTTCGAACCCGGGTCAGCCGCCTCAACAAACAAACACCACACCACTCCGCCACATGAATCCTTTGTGTAAATATTGAAACAAATAATACTTAAATTAAAACTCGAATTCAAAAACCGGACTTCAGCGCGGCAGAACTCGCAATCACCGGAAAATCCGGCAATCCGCGAGTTTAGCCATTTTCCTTTTGACTATAACGCTATAACCGACTTCGACATCGGTTATAACCGACGTCTAACAGTCAATTGCAGTCGTAACCGTCGGAAAAATTTTGACCACGAATCAAGACCAAATTCGGACTCAATTCATTCTGTTTCTTCCTTATAAATACCCACCCAAACCTCTAGTAACCTTTTCGCTCAAAATCGCACAATCTCTCGAAGCTTTAGCACTCGCCGGAGATATTCTGCATTCGCCGGACTTTCACCGGAAAACCGAGACTTACTTCAAATCGGTAAATTTCTCGACTCTTTTGTTTGTAATCCATTATTAGACATATATTAACTTCAATCCTTCGACCAGAATCGGTCCCAGACAATGTTGCCGGGAATTTCTGCACTCGCCGGAAAATCACTGGAAATTCCGAAGTCGCGCTGTGAATCGGTATAACCATCTAAACCCCCTGATATCCCTTGTTTAGTAACTTAATTTCACAACTCGTTGATCAAAACTGTTAATTGATTCACTCAGACGGAAGTCACAAATCAGAGCCGACGACTCTTGCCGGAAATCTGAGAAAGACATTCTGATCGGTACATTCGATTCCGTAACCCTCTTTATCCATTTCAATTCAATCAATTATATGTTCGATTACCGATTTAAACAAGAACAGTCGGACATCTTTGTTCTGTGTCTTTATAAATGAAGAAGACGAAGTCGAAATGTGTATAAGTTTAATTAAAACTGAATATTTAACCGGGTTAGACACACAGTCCAGCGGTGGAGTGTGTGCAATCATATCACGCATGTCACGGGTTCGAATCGCACACGTTACCGAATTTCAGAATTAAAACCAACATTTTTACAACTGAATCGGATCAGGTCACCGAATGTTAACAAGTATAGTTTAATCCATAAGTTAAACAGATATGACGCACAGCCCAACTGGTTGGGCTGTGCGCACTTGAACCGAACGTCCCGAGTTCGACTCCGGGTCACTGAAGTCGATTCGGCCATTTTAAATCGTTTTAATATAAGCCAAATAAAATAACAGTTAATTAGTATATATATATATATAATTAAAACAGAGAATATTTCGGGTTATACACGTAGCTCAGTTGGTAGAGCTGCGTGCACGCGTACGAGAGGTCTCGGGTTCGAACCTCACTCAGCGCATGAATAAACTGAATCCGACCGGTCAACGGTCAACGGTCAAAGTCAAAAAGTCAACATTTTTATATTTTTTATTTATTTATTTAATCAGAAAATTATTTAAAAATACTTAAAAATAATATTTTTAAAGTTAGAAAATGTCCTTAAACTCACAAAAATAAATCTAAAAATCCATTTATTTACCGAACCATTTCATTATTATTTTAGGTTAGTTTTCCTCGTCGATCAAATCCCAAAACTCGTGCGCATCCAAACGTCATCAAAAGAACGCACCCAATGTGAGTGAATCTCTACCAAATTCCCCGTTTTAATCACATTTTGGGGTGTATCATGTGTCGTTTAATTCCTTATTATATTTAAACACTTGTGCATCCATCATATCCGTGATCAAATGTGTATCCAATATGTATCAATTGTTGTGTGAATTATGTTTAGATTGAAGTTATCATTTTCAGTACATGCATTCCATTAGGCCCATCAGCTCCCCGTGGGATACGGGTTGAGTATCAGGTGCCTCATTCGATCGGCTCCGTTTGATTGAGCCTTGATCTCACATACATTATCATTCACGTCATACGATCGGCTCCGTTTGATTGAGCCTTGATCTCACAGTCATCATCATTCATATCATATACTCATTCAAAGTGGTTTGTGTTTGTTATAAATATATATGTTTGCTCACATGTGATTATTGCAAAAATTTTCAATATTAAATACAACAGGAAATTTATAACAATGTTTTATCAAGGTTCACTCGCCAACTTTTGTTGACCCAAAATATTCCCCGTTTTACACATGATACAGGTGATCCAGTTGAGGCAAGAAACACATAGGAAGGCCTAAAAGAATAAATCAGTTTAAGCTTTGGATTGTTTTACTTAGTTTCATTTCCTTGTAATTGTATGGATTTGATTTGAAAATTAAGTTGTAATTTGAATTTAACAAATATGAAACATTTTAGTAAACATCATGAGCTTTGGTGATAACCCAATTATGCCCCGACTTTTATTCCGCTGCCGGTCGGGGTGTGACAGAAGTCATGAAAAATGTATAGAGCATGTTGTACTTTTATGTTTATTGTAATGTTCTTCTTTAAAAAGAAATTATAAATATGAAACTTTATAGTAAATGTCATGAGCTTTGATGAAAACCCAATCATGCCCCGACTACCATTTCCGCTGCGGGTCAGGGTGTGACAGATTGATATCAGAGCTTTTGACTATAGGGATATAGGATAGGTCCTTAGAGCCTATACTATAGTTGATTATATTTTAATTGTTTATGTGGTTACATGCAAACTCATGATGTTTATTTGTTTCATATTTATTACACACACAAATGCATGCAAACACTGCCACTATCATATTGTGTGATACTTAATGAGTTATACTTATTGTCAAACATAACAAGCTTACATATACATTCATCACGCATATTTCAATGTTCACATATTCAAATCATCCTCATATTTTCTTTATTCAAGATTTTGTCGCAATTTTCGTTTTTCAATCCCATCAAAGAGAGTTCTATGACGGGCATGTAGTAACTGTAAGGGTACAAGTACCGGTAGTCGGAACGTCCTGTCTAGGTTGGCATTCGTATAAATCCAATATAACGGACCAGTTTGCCTACCTGGGGACTAACGATGAGAGTACGAAGGACCTATTAGGCCAAAGCATGCCACCCCAAACGTCGTTCGAACTAAACCTACTTTGAGTTGTCATTGTGTCTATACCAGGACACCCTCCGACCTTATACTTTGCTGTCATGTTTTACGATTTTCATTCGGGTGGCGCAAGTGTTAACCAGGCCAACACCAATATGAACCCTACCAAAGCCCAGTAGTCATGGGGGCCCACATGACTACCAAGGCCAAGTAAGGGGACATATGGGAGCCCAAACATGAGCAAAGCCCAAGACATCCTATGGATGTAGTAAATTTATTATTCTTCGTTTGTTTTATGAATGTTCATTTCTAAATACGACACATGACACCTACACGTCAAACTCATTCTCTTGATACGTATTCCCTGTAGATGTCTTCTAGTCTCTCTCGTAGAAGTATGAGATCTGGAAAATCCCGCGAGCGCATGGCTGCCCAAATCGCTCAACAAATGGCCGCCGTAATCCCCAACATCGTAGTTCAAGTTCAACAAGCCCTTACCGCTAATCCAGTCAACCCAATCAACCAAGAAGATCAAAACGTTGTCAACCCTCCCCCAAATACCACTAAATGCACCTTCAAGCATTTTATATTCTGCGATCCTCCAAAATACGAAGGGACTCAAGGTGTCACTGCTCTCCTCCATTGGTTTGAGGAAATGGAAAACACCTTTCTCAATTGAGACTGCCCCGATGATCGCAAGGCGCGATATGCTACCGGTCATTTGTTCTGAATAGCACTTACATGGTGGAATACAGAGAAGGCCAAGCGAGGTGCTGAAGATGTTATGACTTTGACTTTGGAAGAGTTGAAGGAAATCATGACAAGACGTTTCTGTCCAAGAAGCGAAATCAAGAAATTAGAAGATGAGTTCTATTCTTTGAAACAAAAGGAGGGCGACCACACCACATATAACAAGAGATTCCTTGAGTTGAATCAGATGGTCCCCAACTTGTTCACTCCTCTCTACCGTTTGATCGAGCACTACATTCGAGGTCTTCCTTCAAAAATTCAAGACCCTGTAATAAGTACCACACCTGCAACTTTGGAAGCAGCAATGGAGTTAGCTACAGAGCTCACCGAAAACCGCATACGGAATCAAGACTTCAAGGAGGAGAAGAAGAAGGATAAAGCATCAACCGAAACCTCAAACCCAACCCAGACCGAATCCTCTTCTCAACCCACTTCTAAGAGAAAACGAGATGGGCAAAGTTTCGCTGTCACTCAACACAATCAACCAGCTTCACAAGCCGTACCCCTCCAAGCCATCCCAATCACTCAAGTAGCACCCAACTCTACTTACCCAAATAAGAAACCTTACATTGGACCTCACCCTCAATGCAACACCTGTTTTTATCACCATCCATCTACCGTACCTTGTCGACTGTGTGCAAATTGTGGGCGTTATGGTCATTGGAGCAAAACTTGTCGTGCCCCTCAAAACCAAGCCTCACCCCCTACTCAAAACATGATCCAAACATATGAACAACCCTAATACCCCATGTTTCCATATGTTCGAGTTTGTTTTAATTGTGGCGACCCTACCCACTTTAGAAACACGTGCCCTCGATTGGTTAACATCATAAACGCCCAAGCTCAAGCAAACCCAGTTAACCAAGCAAATCAAGCAAACCCAGCTCCACCACCAGCAAGAGGAAGAGCTTACAACATCAACGCCAATCCTGTTGAAGATGATAACGGCCCAAACGAACCACCCAACTAGCTTTCCCTCGCCAAGAATCAAGACTCAACTCCAGCCGTCTAGTTTTAATGTTTTCTTTATGTTATCTCAATCTTTACGTATCCCAGTTATAAATTGGGAATTTATGTATCCAAGAATTTTAATGCCAATTGATATTACGATTTTGTTTTATACCATTACTCATTGATTTAACTCTCATATCATCATACATCTTGACGTACCTCGATCTCATCATTTAAAGAAGTTGGGTTGTGTCTCACTTTTACATAGACTGGCCCTTCATCATAACAAACGAGAGAGGTACTGTCATCATTCAGTCATGTATTCTTTCAGATTTGAAACTCAAGCTTTGGCTGTTGTGTTTGTTTATGTTTTAGAGTCACATAGAACTAATTATAACTTACTAACAAAGCCAATGAAAATTTGACAAGAATATGGTGGATACGCCGCTGGTACTTCCTATATATAAGTATCTTGCCAAAGGATCAGAGACATTGTCAGGCGGTTATGAGAGGTTCCATGTAGGTTTTAATATCGTCATGGTTGAAGTTTTTGTTTTTATGATATAACCTTATCTTTTCAAACGTATCAATTCTCCCAAAACCCTTATGCGTGAGATCATACCTAGTCAATCAACTCTGTTTATCCATGTTCCACATTTTCATACTTTAGGCATCAAAAAGCGATTCCTATAGCAGGGTATTCAACCCTTACTAGGAACGTTACCGCCTCAAATAAAAACCTTCACCCTCATCTGATTATGTGTTTGTCAGATTAAAACACCCTCCATTCAAATCAAATATACCACTACTTAAATTTCGGGACGGAATTTCTAAACAGGAAAAGCAAGGATCCTTCTTCAAGAATAACCGATCCAAGCAATATTCTAAGCATGACAACCACAACGTGCATGCTGTTGAGCAAGAGGAAGACGATGAGGATTATCCTCCCATTTCTGCGTATTGTTTTTCTGCTACTAATAGTGAACTAATCCTTGCTATGCAGAATTTAGGTGATAAAGCCAGGTGGCCACGAAAGAATGAAAAATCCTCAGCTCACCGACGAGTGTATAGCATTAAGGAAAGAGATTGGTTACCTTCTCAGTAAAGGATACTTGAAGGAATTACTGGGAAGGAAACATTCAAGGACCCAGGATGCTGAGAAAGTTCCTTAAAGAGCTCCTCCTCCACCTCCGGATGCTCAAATCATTAACTTTATTTCTGGTGGTTCTGATATCTATGTAACCTCATTCTCAGCGGCTAAAAGGCATGCTAAGGAAACGAAGACGGAGAATGGGGAGAGACCAGTCTGAACATATACCCTAACGCAGCAAAAAAGTGATATCCTTTTATGAGGATGATCGCGTAGATATACAGGATCCTCATCATGATGGTCTTGTCATTACTTTATTTATTTCTAACCATTTTGTTCGCATGATCCTCATTGATGGAGGAAGCTTGGTGAACATTATTCAGTTGGATGTCCTCAAAAAGATGAACATCCCTGAATCCGAGATCATCCCAAGATCATCGGTGCTCGTGGGATTCAGTGGGGAAACCAAGAATACTTTGGGAGACATCAAACTCCCAATTTACATAGAGGGAGTGAATTCTATCAAAATAATTTGTGTAATAGATTGCTTATCTTGCTGTAATGTTATCCTTGGCAGGCCATGGATACACGACATGAAGGCGGTCCCATCAACGTACCACCAATGTGTCAAGCTACCAAGTCCATGGGGATAGTCAAGATAGAGAGTGATCAGCAGGAGGCAAAGAACTGCTACACTTCTTCGATGAAACCGGCTTCCAAATCCAGGGAAGCATAGCAATTAAAGTATCCTCCAAGAGACGTCATGGAGGCAAGAGAACAGGACGTCAAGGATATATTGTTAGATCCTGAGGATCCTGAATCCAAGGTGTATATAGGATCTGGGATCCAGGAGAGCATAGAGCAGGATCTAGTATCCTTCCTGAAACATAGAAAATCTACCTTCGCCTGGAAGCACGAAGATAGGACAGGTATTTCAAAGGATATCATTACTCATAAGCTTGGTATTGACAGGTCTTTCAGGCCAATTCACCAAAAGAGGAGGAAGTTTGCACCTGAAAGAAATTCAATTATCCAAGAAGAGGTAGACAAGTTACTAAAGGCAGGTATGATAATAGAAGTCAAGTATCCAAGATGGTTAGCCAATGTGGTTGTTGTTCAAAAGAAAAATGGAAAGTGGAGGGTATGTGTCGATTTTACTGATTTGAACAAGGCATGTCCCAAGGATCCTTTCCCTTTACCCCACATTGACTCCATGGTGGATGCTACGGCGGGTCATGAGTTGTTAACTTTTATGGATGCTTCATCTGGATTTCAGCAAATTCAGATGGAACCATCTGATCAAGAGGATACAGCATTCATGACACCCACCGACATATATTGTTATATTGCTATGCCCTTTGGTTTAAGAAATGCAGGTGCTACATATCAAAGATTAGTGAATATGATGTTCAAGGAGCAATTTGGACACATAATGGAAGTATACATAGATGATATGGTAGTCAAGTCTAAAAGAGCTGAGGATCACCTGAAAGATCTTGAAGAAGCATTTATATTCGTGACCAATACAACATGAAGTTGAATCCTTCCAAGTGTCATTTCGGAGTTAAAGCTGGAAAATTCTTAGGATATATGGTGATCAAGAGAGGAATTGAAGCAAGTCCAAAATAGATCAAGGCTTTAGTGAACAACAAGTCTCCTGCCAATGCCAAGGATGTGCAAAGATTGACGGGAAGGATTGCCGCCTTGAATAGATTCATTTCAAAATCCTCAGAAAGATGCAAGGATTTCTATGATATTCTGAGGAAGAATAAGAAGTTCGAATGGACTGAGAAGCATGAAGCTGCTCTACAAGCCCTCAAGGATTACTTATCCTCAGCACCGGCTTTGATGAAACCAGAAAATGGAGAGCTCTTATTCTTATACTTAGCAGTTTCAGGTAAAGCGGTAAGTGGGGTCCTAGTTAAGGATCACGAAGGCCAACAACATCCGGTATACTATGTAAGTAAAACTCTACTTGATGCTGAGGCCAGGTATTCTCATTTATAGAAACTCATTCTTGTTTTAATCATGGCTTCTAACAAACTAAGACATTATTTTGAAACTCATACTATTGTTGTTAAAACTAACTTCCTATTAAGAATGTTCTCAGGAAACCAGAGATGTCGGGAAGAATGGCAAAATGGGCTGTTAAACTTAGTGCATATGACATTAAGTATGAGCCCAGGAATGCTATTAAATCCCAAGCTTTGCCTGACTTTGTGGCTGATTTCAATAGTGATCTACAAAGGGAAGCTGAACTAGAAGTGCAACAACTTGAGGAGACCAAGGATCCTTGGACACTCTTCACAGATGGAGTCTCGAGTGTCAAAGGAACTGGACTAGGCCTACTACTAAAATCGCCACCGGGGGACATTATACCCCAATCTATAGCGTGTGAGTTTCAGACCACTAATAATGAGGCTGAATATGAAGCCTTGATAGCAGGTTTGCAACTAGCTAAAAATATGAGGATCAGGTATCTTCAAGTATTTGTAGATTCTTTATTGATTACTAATCATTATAACGGATCCTATGCTGTTAAAGGCGAAAAACTAATCAAATATTTGGAGATAGTCAGGAAACTGGCATATTCTTTTGCTTTTTTCAGTTTAACACAAGTACCTAGGGAAGAGAATGCAGAAGCCGATGCTCTAGCCAACCTTGGATCCTCATTGAAGATGCCTGAGGATGTGAAGATACCTATTATCCATGTACTAACTCCTGAAATTGAGGAGAATGAAGCAATGGAAATAGTGGACGATGCTGCAGTTGTTCCCAATGATGATATGCAGTCGAATTCAGGATCCTGGATCCTTCCAATTCTGAAATACATTCAGAATGGAGAAATCCCTACTGGGGAAAATCCAAGAGCATCCAGGATTAAGGTATCCTAGTTTACTATTATAAATAACATGTTATATAAAAAATCTCTTGCAGGACCCTATCTAAGGTACATTGAGGATCCTGAGATACGAGAAGTCCTGAAGGATTTTCACGAAGGAGACAGTGGGAATCACACTAGGGGCAGAGCACTATTTTCAAGGATCATTAGAACAGGATATTATTGGCCTACTATGAAGAAGTATGTAACATCCGTCAAAAAGCGGATATCAAAAACCCGCTCCGTTTGAAAAAAAAATAAAAAGGTCAAAAAAAATTAATAAAAAATAAATAAATAAAATAAAATACAATAGAGGGGTAGCCGGGTTTCGAACCCGGGTCCCCACCGAATCCACAAACCCACACACCAAATCACCGCTTTAGTAGACACACCATATGCTTTTAAATTCAAAATAAATAAATCTTATACTAGATCAACCCCCCTTAAATCTGTTCAAAACTTAACCGTCCAAATCTTAGCATCTATAACTTCCGAAATCTCATTCAATTGTTGTTTAAATCTAAAGAAAACCGATCCTAAATCATGCGTTTGACTCAAAATCGGTTACAAATTATTGAGTTAATCAAGCTATAACTGAAAACATTTAAATCGATTTCTAAAACTGTCAATCATTGCTACAGCTACAAATAGTGAGCTCTAGTATTGGTAAATCTCGCTCATTCGCTTATCTGAACTCTCAAACACAACTCACATCCTCTGATCCCAAGTTTTTTTTTTACTTCACCGGAGTTCGCCGCAAGACGCCGGAATTCGGGTGTAATCATCAGAGGTGTCACCGGAGAATATGCAGCCATCGTTCGGTATATAATCACCCTCTCTATCCTTGTGTTTAATGCTGTATCAAGATCGAATCAAATAACAAGATTCAAATGATCGATCCTGAAACAGTGGGCTTCAAATAAAGAAGATGAAGTCTGATCAGTCTATTAATATAATTAAAATGGTAAGTAAACCGGGTTAGTCAACCAGCCCAGTTGGTAGGGCTGGGTGCTTCGCAAGACCAAGGTCGCGGGTTCGAGACCTGTTATGTGCACCGGTTCGACATAATTAAAATTATTTTTAAATTAAATGATTTCTGAGATATACAAACTATTGTATAAGAGTATTTAAAATAGGATTCCTTACGGGTTAGACACGTAGCTCAGTTGGAAGAGCTGCGTGCACGCAACCGAGAGGTCACGAGTTCGAGCCTCACCACATGCACCTTATACCACAATTAAACCGGTCAGATCAACTGTCAGATCTGACAGTTTTTTTTTATATTATTTTTCTTTTATTTTTACTTATCTATATTACATATATACTTCTATTTTAGTTAAAAATTAATTAAAATACTTAAAAAAAACAATTTCCAAGGTTATAAAATTTCAATAAAAACCACCAAAAATAACTTAAAAATCTAACAAAAAGTATTAAATCCAAAATATTAATTAGTTTATATTTTTGAAATTATCATATTATTATTTTTAGGTTAGTTTTATTCGTCGATCAAATCCTCCACTCGTGCGCACTCATCATCAACCAAGAATACGCATCCACTGTGAGTGAATTCTTACAAATTCCCCTTTTTATTCATGTTTTGGGGTGTATCATGTGTCGCTTTAATTATTTCATTTGTTCAAACTCGTGCTATTACCATTATATGATCTAAACTTGAGATGTAAATATTGTTTGTTGTGATGTGTGTTTACATTTTGTCAAGTTGCGTGCAAATCATTCATTAGGCCCATCAGTTCCTCGTGGGAGACGAGTTGAACATCGCGTGCCTCATTGTTCATCATTTGGTGTGTGCTTGTGCATTAATTGATATTATGTTGTTTGTTGTGATGTGTGTTACATTTTTGTCAAGTTGCGTGCAAATCATTCATTAGGCCCATCAGTTCCTCGTTGGAGACGAGTTGAACATCGCGTGCCTCATTAGATCGGCTCCGTTGATTGAGCCTTGATCTCATTGTTCATCATTTGGTGTGTGCGTGTGCATTAATTAATATTATGTGTATTGTGATTAAATTTACATTTACGTTTACCCATATGTGGTTATGCACCTTTTTATAATCAATATAATAAATACGTCCAGATGTTTTCATAGGATTCACTCGCCAACTTTTGTTGACCCAAAACCCTATTTTTACACATGATACAGGTGGACAGGTTGAAGCAAGGAACACAGAGGAAATTGCCTTAGAAGAAAAATAATGAAGGCATGAAAAATGTATAGAACATGTTGTACTTGTATGTTTATTGTAATGTTCTTCTTTAAAAAGAAATAATAAATATGAAACTTTATAGTAAATGTCATGAGCTTTGATGAAAACCCAATCATGCCCCACTACCATTTCCGCTGCGGGTCAGGGTGTGACAAAGTATGCTATAGAATATGCGAAGAAATGTGATGCTTGCCAGAGACACAATAATATCCTTCATCAACCGGCAGAACCTCTGCATCCTATATCCTCCTCTTGGGCATTTATGAGATGGGGAATGAATATAGTAGGCAAGCTTCCCAAGGCTCCAGGAGGAAAGGTGTTCACGCTAGCTATGACAGACTACTTCTCCAAGTGGATAGAAGCTGAACCCTTCGCTCAAGTCAGAGAAAAGGAAGTTATATCCTTTATTGGAGAAGAATATCATTACTAGATTTGGTATTCCTTCAGAAATAGTTTATGATAACGGATCCTAGGGAATCATACTACTAACTTTTGTGACAGCTGGGGGATTAGGATGATTACATCAACACCAGTCCACCCACAAGCTAATGGTCAGACAGAATCATCCAATAAGATCATATCAACAATTTGAAGAAGAAGCTTGGATCTAAGAAAGGGAAATGGGCCGAAGAATTACCATATGTCTCATGGGAAGATAGAACAACACCCAAGAATGCTACGGGTCAAAATCCTTTTTCCTTAGTCTTTGGAGCTGAGGCAGTAATCCCTACAGAAATGGTAGTCCCTACGGCCAGAACAAGCATCCGTGATCCTGAAGCAAATGCTGAGACTCTGGCTCAAGACCTAGATACCGTGGAAGAACCGAATGACTTGGCAAGGATAAGGCTGGCTAGCTATCAACAGAGAATGGCCGGTACTTATAACAAGAATGTCAAGATGAGAAGGTTTCAAGTTGGTGACTTGGTGTTAAGAAAAGCATTCCAGAATACCAAGAATCCTTCTGATGGCAAGCTAGCACCAAAATGGGAAGCCCCCTATCTTATCGAAGCTGAAGCTGGAAAGGGGGCATATCGATTACTAACTAAGGATGGTGACCTTCTGCCATGAGCCTGGAATGCTATCAACGTAAAGAAGTACTTTATGTAAGGATCAAGGATCCTTAGGCATTCAAATGATCAGTTCAGATTGAAGGATCCTAAAAGGATATATGATTCTTACTTTGGTAACATTTTACTAATGCTTTTGTTCTTATTATACTTTTTATTATTTATTATAAAGTAAGGATGTTGAATTTTCAACATTCAACCCTATCAAGCTTTAAGTTTTGCAGAATATTTACGAAGGATCAAGAGGTTGGCCACCTCTCCAAGACTTTGGGCATGTCCCCGGTTTAAGGTATCCAATACCTTCTAAGGTTTAAAGGTTTTCACCTTCATACGAATTGGGTTTCAACACCCCGCCAGTAGCGCACGTTATCCAAGTATAGTTCGAGGCAATGGGACCAGTACCCACGTTAGGGGCTGACAATTTCATTGTTGTTGGCTATATGTAGGATCCTAAGTATAATGGTAGACGTACCATACATCCGTTCCTAAGGTTTCTAATGTTTTCACGTTAGCTAAGGTTTTGACATTTTCATGTCACTTAAGAAAGGTTAGATGCCAGAATGGGCCATACACCCGAATTCTAAGGTTTCTAACGTCTTCACGTTAGCTCAAGTATCACAGTTTGTTTGGGCTTGTCCCCAGTTTATTTGGGTTTGTCCCCAGTTTATTTGGGCTCGTCCCCAGTTATCAAATGATCATCTTGATTATATTTGGCTTAGTCCCAAGTTGCTAATTTTATATTGCTAAAGTCTCGCAAGAAAGGATCTAGGATCCTCCAATCTTGAATGATTCATATATGTGCAACAGTAAGTTTTAAAGATTTAGAATCCTAACTTGGATTCTATGGTATGACTTATTCTTAATTTATTTTGTTCTAATGATCCAACCTTTAACTATGGAATTAAAGGTAACTGGTCCAAGATCATATGATGCTTTATGCACAAGATGTTGTTATGATTACGGACTTAAAATCTTTTTAAAACCAACACTTCTAGAGTTTTACATAATAAGATTTTGTAGAACATAAACTTATAAAGCTAAAAGTTTAAGAACAAAATTGTAACGCCAAACATAGTCAAAAGTCTAATATTATGAGCCCCGTTAATATTTATCAAAAGTATCCGGCCCGGACTTCACCAGCAAAACATGGACCATCCATCCAGGCCGCATCGGGTTCATCTAACGGTTAATATTTGTGCATAAAATTAAAATGCCAGAAATTAAAAGCGAAGGGTGTGAAAGGCTTCATCCTCCACAAATAGAAGGACCCATCCACCTTTGCCACCCCCTATTGTTCCAAGGATCAGTGATCCTTAACCTACAAAAACTATTGTTCAAATTACAAATCACAAATTGTTCAAAAAACAACCAACCAAAGGACCTAAAAATATGGGCTCTGGCCACGTCTAGAAATTTCCATCATCGCCCATATAGGAAGCCTACACCGCAGCTACCTCACCACCTTCACCATCGCCAGCTCCACCTCCAGCACCTTCGACCACCATGTCCTCAGCTTCCTTCTGCACCCCACTAGGCCCTGCCTCACCTGCTGCCGCCGCTTGTTCCAGGTCACTACCGCCCAGATTGCTCAGTGCTACCTCCCAAGAAGCCAGTTCCCATGAAGATTTGTCAAATTCGGGATCATTAGCCTCTTTGGCCATCTTGATCATGGATTGAAGAACTGTTTTGGCAGCATGAACCTTGGCCTCTTCGATAGCATTCATAGCAGCTTCATGAGCTCCTATCTCAGCATTCAGCAGCAGCTCTCTAAGTTCTCCTTCTCCTTTCCAGCACTTTGTTTTGCTTTTCAAGCCTAGAGAGATCTTTATCCTTAGCCGCAATAATGGCGCGCATCCCAGCTAGAGTTTCTTCGTGTTCAGCCAATTTTTTCTCATAGATGATCCTCATGTGACCAAGTTCCTAATATAAGCAAGACAGGGAAATATTATGATCAAGGATCCTCGCAAACAGATAAATTAGAACTTCAGGATCAAGGATCCTTACCTCGGTCAGAACATCATGAAGACGCTTCTCAATGGAAGTGAAGTCATTCTCAGGATCAGAAGGCTTCTTCCTTTTTGAAGCAGATTTGGCTCTGGTAGAAGCTGGGCGAGGCTCAACAGGAGGAGGGTTCTTCATTGGCTCTTGCTTTACGGCCTTGGAGGAAATGATGCTATGAATGTCGTCGAGAGCAAATGATGTAGATTTGGAAGTAGACTTTTGAACACCTGTCAACATACATCAAGAAGATAAGTTTCTGGTTCAGATTAAAACTTTCTTTTATATTTATTATGTTGTACAATTACTTACTTGACATATCGTAGGAGGAGGAGGTCTGTGCTTCTTCACTAGGATCCTGGATCCTTACTTGAATGTCCTGTCTATAGGGTCAAGTTTCAGGAAGGCTTTGGCTCGCTCAACAGTTCTTGGCTCCTCTGCTAGGTTTGCAAAGTTTTTCATTACAAAAAGAGAAAACAAAGCTGGTTAGGGGTCTGAACGTGACCAAGCTATTTACAATTTTCCTATCTCCAACCCTTTGAGATCCACCGAAGAGGCAAAGTATCCCCCTCAGGAATGGAATCTCTCCTTACGAAGAAGAATTGATTTTTCCAGTGAGGATCATTTCTGGTGGTTTTTAGAACAGGGATCGACTGACGGGGTTTGGATTTAAACAAGAAACGGTTTGAACCATGGGTGACCAGTGAATAAAGATAGGCTAATTCATTAACGCCAAACTGCAATCCTCTTTCCTCGATGATCTGCTCTATGGTGAACAGAGTTCTCAATAACATTGGCATGGCTTGCCTGAAGCAGATATGGGTATGCTTGAAGAAGTTCTGAGTTAAAGGAAGAAAGGGATAAGAAAACCCTAAGAGAAAGGGGAGTGCAAAAAAGCATATCCATGTCTCCGACATAGCGTCCCTTTGCGTGGAGGGGTCAAACGGTCGGAAGATGCTTGTGGAAGGAAAACACGATTTGAGGTTTTGGATTTTCGGATCTGTGAATTTACGGATCTCCAAGGAAGGCTCCTTCAATAGATTTTGTGATTTGGGTAAATCATCGGACTTCTAGAGATCGGATTACGGTGAGGATCGAGTATGCATCTTCGCCGGAAAAAAGAAAAGAACAAGAAGAAAGGGAGAAAGAAATACCTGAATAAAGGATGTGTGCAAGGATTTAAATTGAAGATTTGCAGATTTAAAGAATAAAGGGGTTATCTATTTCCCAAGAAATCGCAATGATGGTTATATAGCCTGTGCAAGTCCCATCAAACGTCATAACGGCTATATTAGAATTTAAGTTAAATATGACAGCTGTGATTTATTATCACAACCGCCATATTGGGGGCAATTGTTAGGGCTCAGATTTATTGACCCTTGGATCAGTGATCCTTCTGTGTATCAAGGATATGTTATCATTGTGCCTAATGGCGAATATGGGAAGCATCAAGGATCCTTAGTACTTATGATGATTTCTAACAATTGTCTTCCATATGGTTTTGTAATTAAATGCAGGTAATCGTTGAAGACTAAGTCAAGCTGGAATATTGGAATATACCTGGAATTACGCACGTGCATAGAGCTAAAGTGGACGTTATGCATGAACATAGAGGATCCCCGATATTTTGGATTATTACTTGCAAGTTACAAACGTTAATATTTTAGGGGGCATTGAGCTATTGTTAGACACATTGACACTACTGGAACCTCCTGCAATTCTCGGCAAACACACACTACACTATAGAAACCGATTGTAAAAAGCTCAATATCTTCCAAAGTTGTAATCTTTCTTGTTCAATATAATTGGTGATTGGTAGTTTCCATCACCCGAGGTTTTTTATGCCGGAGATCACATCTTGATCAAGGGCTTTTTCCTCATTAAATCTCGGTGTTCATCATTGATTACATTTTTCATTCGTTCATTGTTCAACACACAAGCACTCAACCTCACATACAAAGTTTGGTCACATTATCCTTAGTGTGATTTTTGACCATAACACCACCCACCTTGATTAACCATGTTGCGTCTGCCTGCACCAAAACCCACGAGGATGGATTCCGTATATCCGCTGAACTCAACAACAATGGTATTATTCATAGAACCTTCGACTGTAACGCCTCGCGTTTCCATACTTTCTATTTATAGCTAGCTCGTATTGTATTTCTATTTTCGAAAGGCATTGTATCTCGTATTCGAATTGTAGTTGTAAACGTTGTATTCTGAGACTTGAATCATAATGAAAACTCGTATTTATTCATGTAATGTTTGTTCGTAATCATTTTATACTTGTACTTATGCATACACTTGAAACATATTCGTGATACTCGTAATCGTGTGACAAATTTGCAAAACGAGATGATTATACTTATTCGAGACTTAAACGTGACGTTCGTACTTAATCATATTCATTTTATACTTACACATGTGTTACAACATGTTATTTATACTTATAATACCATAACATATCATAAAATGGCCTTAAAATGTAATAAACCCGTAACATTTGAACAAAACAACAAAATACACAATTTTGTCACGGACCCGGTCCTTGCGGACCGCAAAGGGAAACCCTTACGGTCCGTAAGGCATGCTGGGCGGGACAGCAGGTTTCAAACCCGCGGCATTTGCACGAATCCTCATATTTTGAGCTCACCTAATGGCCTTTTAACCCCATGTAACACCCCCAAACCACCTCCTAACTTCTCCTTTATATAAACCAAGCTTCTCCAAGCTTTTAACACTATCCAATCTCCATCTTAACACTCTCAAACACTCTCAAGAACTTGCAAGATCAGAATTTTCAAGCAGATTGCACCTCCCTCACAAAAGTGAGCATAACTTGCTCAAATCTTGTTCTTTTTGCTTGATTCTTCTTTCTAAATACTTGGATAAACATTGGGATTGAATCCAAGGGTTCTCCATGGAGAATCCAGACCTGGAAATGCTCCAAAAGTGTCCAAAATGTTCTGTTTGTTTTTTAAAACTTTTCAAAACTTATTAATCTTCATCCAACTTGAGTTAAACTCATCTCAAACCTATGTCCTAATGCTTACAACACTACTTGTGGCTGGTTAGGCTTAAAAACAAGGTTGAGACATTCAAAATAGAGGATTTATCCTCACAAGAATTCTGTTTTCGTGAGCTTTAAGCTCACAAGTGATGCGAGTTCATGAACTTGTTCATGTGTATCCACCTTGGTTAGCTTTGGCTACCCTAACTTTGAGACCACGCATCACTTGATGATTTTCATCATTATTCCAAGTTAGTTTGCCAGATTGAAAGTGTCACAACCCGTCTAGCCTTTGACGTGTGTCAAAATGTGCTCACCGGGTTGTATTTCACTTGGCTACTTGGTATCAGGGTGACACACTTACATTATTGTCATTTACATTCTTGTTCATATCATTGTTCTAAGACCCTCCTTGTTACCTATGGTAACTTGTGTAGTGGTGAACATCATACGAGGTTCCAAAGTGGATGGTTAATCCTCCCACCTCATACTTGACTTACATGACACTAAGAGGTACCAAAGTGGATGGTTCATCCCCCCACCTCCTACATGATTATATAACTAAGTATGTATATATGGACTATAATATAATCCTTAAAACCGAACCCTCTTGTAGGGTAATCATCCCATCAACAACTACCTTCAAGGACTTGTCAAGTTAGAAGATTAGCAAAACCGTGAGTACACTCGACCCACTTTTTCGTTTATAACACTTTTGGGTGTAACATGTTTCCATATACAAAAATCACAACACTTAAACTTTATGAAATGCACAAACAATCCTATATCTATGAATACTTGAATCGATTATTGATGCTTATATCTTGGACATTCTTTATGCGATACCTTAGTCATTAACTATTTTAGCCTGCGTTTGACACGTATAGCGCTATAGGAAGTAACGCATCCCCCTCCTCATGAAATCTAGAGGCCATGTTAAAATATTGTGTTTGCGTTAAGGGTTTGACTAGTAGTATTGCATGCCTTGTATATGCTCTTGTAAAATCATAGTTGCCATGAGGATTGGTTTAAACTTTATTCTTATACGTATGCTATGCTTAAACTTGTGTACGCCTTTGCTTTTGCATTGAATTGTTATTTCAAAACATGTTACAGGTTGATGGAGATGATACTATGAAATCAAAGTAGCAAGGACGATAGATACACATTTAGACGTTTAGGTTTAATATTGTTGTATCAAATTTTGTTATATCTATGTTGTTGTATTTGAATTTCTCTTGTAGTGTATGACAATTTAAGTATGAAATGAAATCCGGTTCAATTAATTATTGTCACAATTAGTTTTATGAGCAATGAGCAATCTATTTCGTCTCGCCTCGATATTTCCACCATCGATTGGCGTGTGACAGATTGGTATCAGAGCCATAACTATAGGGAATTAGGTAAAATTGCCATGTTCGACCTAGTCTATAGTTTAAGTGTCCATTTTTGACCATTCTTGTCTTATTCTTAAAACTTTATTCTTCCTCATTGCTTCTTCCTGAACTTTTGGTCTTAATACTTACATAACGTCTTTCCTAAGACGTTTACACAATACACTTGAAGATTTGAAGACACTCATGATGCAAACGAGACGATTTGCACCAAGATAGGTCCAATGACTTACAATTTTTGGTGAAATCCCTTATTCCGCGTATCCGATTTTTCACAAAGTTATACCATCAAGTTAGGAGTGATATCCACATCTTGATGGAAACTTCCATTTCATACTCTAGTGGATCTTACAAACGAGTCGGAATATGCTCCTCGTTTAGTAAGAAGCAAACCACACTTATGGTACGATGTTGTCAAGTTAGGGGTGAAACCCGCACCATGTCAACTAGTCCCGTTCCTCGATTTTCAGTCTCGCTAAAGTCTCGAATTTTCGATCGACTAGGGACATGTAGTAACTGGAAGGGTAAAATGCCGTTAATCGCTTCTCGACGAGAGCGTTTTACCTATTAGGCCAAAGCATGTTCCCTAACTCGAAAGATCTTACGAATCACTTTGGAATAGTCGACGTTTCTCTACCCGAAAAATCCCATGTTTTATTGAGCCAATCTTTTATGTTATCTCAATTTTTATGCGATTTTAGACTTGTTACCTTATTCATTTCAAACTGTTACTCATTTTTAAGCGATTTTATACTAATTCTCGTGAACACATTAAATTTATACTCCTTATTCGCATTCATACGTGATTATACACGTCATACTTGATAAATTCATGCAAACTTGTGAACCATACTTGATGAACCCATGCAATCTTATGTGAACCATACCTGAACCTTATACATGCTTATACATGCAAAACATGTTTTCTTTATTGTGATCAAGTCTCATCCCCTTTTCTTCTATGTTGAACCTCTAGATGAACTCCCCAATCTCTAACAAGAAGTCCAAGAGGTCCAACAAGGGGTCCAACAGCAACAACAACAACAATGAGGACTCCATCTCCAAGCAAGACTTCGTTGGTCTTGTCGCCGAGCAAATGGCCGATCAAATGGCCCGTGTCATCCCGGATATTGTTAGCCAACTTCAAACTATCCATACTGAAGGCACACCCAAATCCTCTACCGACTCTAAGACCGAAAACCCCAAAACATCTTACCAATTCAAGCATTTCATGGCTTGTAAACTCGTTGAATTCACTGGCATGGACGGGGCCACGACCATGATAAACTGGTTCGACGTGTTGGAGCTTACCTTTCTTCAGGGCGGGTGGCCTGATGAACTTCAAACCCTCAACGCTACCGGGGTCTTTCGTCAGAGAGCCCTCGAGTGGTGGACTACTGAGCGCAACAAACGTCGCAACGAAGCAGCCCACGCTCTACCTTGGGACGAGCTTAAGCAGCTCATGAGGGATCAATTCTGTCCGCCCCACGAGACCCAGAAGCTCGAAAACAAATTCTGGAATCTCACGCAACAGGAGAGCGAAGCTGAAGGATTGATCGCCCGCTTCAAACAACTTAGTATCATCTGTCCTGGACAGGTTGATACCGTTCCCAAGGCGATCGCTAAGCTCATATGTTGCCTCTCGCCTGTTATTATGAACCATGTAGTCGTAACACGCCCCAAAACCATCGAAGAAGCCTATAACACCATCATAGAGCTTAACCATAACTGCATCCTTCAGGGGGTCTACGACAAGTTCCTACGAAGCATGCGCACCAAGCCATCACCGATACCACCACCACTACCGAATCTCCTCCCTCCCAAACCAAGAAGCACAACATCAACCAGAACAAGAAGCGAAAGGCTTCTGTTCAAAACAATGCGGTCGTCACTCCACAAAACCCTCAACCTCTCCAAACCCTTGCAGCCATCACCCCCACTACCACCAATCAACCCAAGCGTGGCTACACTGGACCTTATCCCTAGTGTACTAACTGCTACTACCACCATCCCGTCGGCACGCCAAGTGTGCCCAATGTTAAAGGTTAGGACATTTTGCTAACCGCTGCCGAAACTTTCGTCCACCCAAAACCAGCAAGTCCAAGCCATCATGCCAAATCCTAATCCTAACCCTAACCCGAACCAAGCTCAACCGCAACGTCAGAATGCTCCTGTGCGAGCGTGTTTCAAATGTGGCGATTTAAATCATCTCGCCAATGTTTGCCCTCTTCTCAACCAACCACCCCAACAACAGCAGCAGTAGCCTGAGCCTGCAAAAGGACGAGCTTTCATGCTTACCTCCGCTCAAGCCCAAAGCTCTAACGACATCATTACTGGTATGTTCCTTGTGAACCATATTTATGCTACATGTCTATTTGATGCTGGTGCCGATAGAAGCTTTGTGTCCCTAGAATTTGAACCCTTGCTTAAGTGCGACGAACTAAAATGCCTAATCCTTTCACTGTCGAAGTCGCTAATGGTAAGACTATCTCCGTTGATTCCATTCTTTCTGGTTACTCCTTGATTCTTAATAATCATACGTTCTCCATCGATCGCATCCCCATGCAAATGGGTAGTTTCGACATCATAGTAGGCATGTATTGGCTTATGTGAGTTCGTGCCGAAGTTGTTTGTTCCGAAAAATTCATTCGCCTCCCTCTTCCTCAAGGTGATTCTCTACACACGTCTATGGCGAGAAACCCTCTAAAGATCTCAAGCTTATGTCGTGCATCAAAGCGAACAAGTACTTGCGTAAGGAGTACTTTGCCATTCTCACCCATGTTTTGGAAAAGAAAGACAAAGGTCCATCATGAGTGACGTTCCTGTCGTTTGTGAATTTCCTTCCGTTTTTCCTGAGGATCTTCCTGGTCCTCCGCCTCCTCGAGCTGTTCCTGGTGCGACTCCTGTTGCAAAGGCTCCCTATCGATTAGCACCCTCGGAAATGCAAGAGCTATCGAGCCAGCTTCAAGAACTTCTTGAAAAAGGCTTTATACGCCCTAGTACTTCTCATTGGGGCGCTCCCGTTCTTTTCCTCAAAAAGAAAGATGGATCATTCCACATGTGTATTGACTATCGTGAGCTCAACAAGTTTACAGTAAAAAATCGCTAACAACTTCCTCGTATTGACGATCTCTTCGATCAATTGCAATGCGCGAAGTGCATTTCAAAGATTGATCTCCGTTCTGGCTATCATCAACTTCGAGTTTCCGAGGAAGATGTACCCAAAACTGCTTTTCGCACACGTTATGGACACTACAAGTTCGTGGTCATGCCTTTTGGTTTGACCAACGCACCTGCAGTGTT
Organism: Scalesia atractyloides; assembly: GCA_947069175.1. Classification (NCBI taxonomy): domain Eukaryota; kingdom Viridiplantae; phylum Streptophyta; class Magnoliopsida; order Asterales; family Asteraceae; genus Scalesia; species Scalesia atractyloides. The sequence goes on from CAMTDV010000005.1 coordinate 35,451,163, forward strand.
TATGGACCTCATGAACCGCGTGTGTAAGCCTTTTCTCGATCATTTCGTCATTGTATTCATCGACGATATCCTAATCTACTCCAAGACAAAAGAAAAGCCTGGACGACGTTTGCGTCTCAATCTTCAGCTGTTGCAAACCGAACGACTTTATGCCAAATTCTCCAAGTGTGAATTTTGGCTAAAAGAGGTCAATTATTAGGTCACACCGTCAATGAACTCGGTATTCATGTTGACCCTGCAAAAATAGAAGCTGTGAAGAATTGGATTGCACCTAAGTCGCCATCTGAAATTCGTTCGTTTCTTGGCCTAGCTGGGTATTATCGCCATTTCATCTCGAACTTCTCAAAGATTGTCGTTCCTTTGACTTCGTTGACTCAAAAAGATAAACCTTTTGTTTGGGTCCCGAACAACAGTAATCTTTCCAAACGCTCAAGGACATGCTTTGTAATGCTCTTATCCTCACTCTCCCCGATGGGAACATCGATTTCGTCGTGCATTGCGATGCCTCTAACCAGGGTCTTGGTTGTGTTCTCATGCAACGAGACAAAGTAATCGCTTACGCGTCAAGACCGCTCAAAATTCATGAGAAAAACTATACTACTCACGACCTTGAACTTGATGTAGTTTTTTTGCATTAAAGATTTGACACACTACCTTTATGGTACAAAGTGTATGGTCTTCACCGACCATAAGAGCCTCCAACATATCTTTGATTAAAAGGAACTCAACATGCGTCAACGTCGTTGGGTAGAATTGTTAAATGACTACGACTATGATATTCGCTACCACCGTGGTAAAGCGAATGTCGTGGCCGATGCACTTAGTCGTAAGACTCATGTTAAGAGTGTTCGTTGCTACCAAATCATGGGAAAACCAACGAGTTGATTCGACAATCACAATTTATCGTCATTAACAAGGGAAACCTCGATAGCGAATTAAATTGTGGAGTCGAAAACCCACTCGAAGCTAAGCCTGATGGTATTCTTTACTACCATAGTCGCATTTGGATTCCCGATCGTCTCAATCTTTGGACTACTTTGATGGACGAAGCTCAAAAATCTCGATACTCCGTTCATCCTGGAGCTGATAAGATGTACCATGATTTGCGCGCATCCTGTTGGTGGCCTAGAATGAAACGTGATATCGCTTTTTACGTCTCCAAATGCCTTACGTGTTCCAAAGTCAAGGCAGAACATCAACGTCCCTCTGGTTTGCTCGAACAACCAGAAATTCCTGTCTGAAATGGGAAAGCATATCCATGGATTTCATCACGAAATTGCCTCGTACTCCTTCTGGTCATGACAACATTGGGTTATCATCGATCGTTTGACCAAATCCGCGCACTTCCTCGCCATTCGTGAAGATTACAAAGTCGAGAAATTGGCTCGTATCTACACGAGTGAAATCATTAGTCGCCATGGTACACCTCAGCTTAATCTTAGCACTGCTTTTCATCCTCAGTCTGATGGTCAAACCGAGCGTACTATCCAACCCTTGGAGGATATGCTTCGGTCATGCATAATCGATTTTGGCGGCAATTGGGATTCGCACTTACCCTTGGTTGAATTCTCGTACAACAATAGTTATCATGCTAGTATACAAATGGCTCCATTTGAAGCATTGTATGGTTGTAAGTGTCGTTAGCCTATTTGTTGGCACGAGATTGGAGACACACAGATCACCGGTCCCGAGCTAATACAAGAGACAACGGACAAAATCTTACAAATACGTGATAATCTCCTCAAAGCATGAAGCTGACAAAAGAGTTACGCTGACAAAAGACGCAAGCCTTTGGAATTTAATGTTGGTAATCATGTACTTCTCAAGGTGTCCCCATGGAAAGGTGTTGTTCGTTTTGGTAAGAAAGGCAAACTCGCTCCTCGCTATGTAGGTCCTTTCAAGATTCTCGAGAGGATTGGCAAGGTAGCGTATCGACTGGACCTACCTCAAACGCTCAACAATGTTCATCCTGTGTTTCACGTTTCAAATCTAAAGAAGTGTCTAGCCGAAGAAGGACTTCAAGTTCCACTCGAAGATCTTCAAATCAATAATACTTTGCACTTCATGGAAAAACCGGTCGAAATCATGGACCGAGGAGTCAAGCAACTAAGGCGCAGTCGAATCCTTATCGTCAAGGTTCGATGGGAAGGAAAATGTGGTGCCGAGTATACTTGGGAACTCGAGAATGATATGAAGACTAATTATCGCACCTCTTCGTTGCATCTTCCTAATTTTCGGGACAAGATTTCCTAAAGGAGGGAGACTTTAACGACTCGAGTTTCCATACTTTCTATTTATAGCTACCTCGTATTGTATTTCTATTTTCGGAAGGCATTGTATCTCGTATACGAATTGTAGTTGTAAACGTTGTATTCTGAGACTTGAATCATAATGAAAACTTGCATTTATTCATGTAATGTTTGTTCGTAATCATTTTATACTTGTACTTATGCATACACTTGAAACATATTCGTAATACTCGTAATCGTGTGACAAATTCGCAAAACAAGATGATTATACTTATTCGAGACTTAAACGTGACGTTCGTACTTAATCATATTCATTTTATACTTACACATGTGTTACAACATGTTATTTATACTTATAATACCATAACATATCATAAAATGACCTTAAAATGTAATAAACCCGTAACAAAACAACAAAATGCACAACTTTGTCCCGGACCCGGTCCGTAAGGCATGTTAAGCGGGACAGCAAGTTACAATCCCGCGGCATTTGCACGAATCCTCATGTTTGAGCTCACCCAATGGCCTTTTAACCCCATTTAACACCCCCAAACCACCTCCTAACTTCTCCTCTGTATAAACCAAGCTTCTCCAAGCTTTTAACACTTTCCAATTTCCACCTTAACACTCTCAAGAACTTGCAACATCAGAATTTTTGGGCAGATTGCACCTCCCTCACAAAAGTGAGCATAACTTGCTCAAATCTTGTTCTTTTTGCTTGATTCTTCTTTCTAAATACTTGGATAAACAAGGTTCTCCATGGAGAATCCAGACCTGGAAATGCTCCCAAAGTGTCCAAAACTTTCTGTTTGTTTTTAAAACTTTTCAAAACTTATTAATCTTCATCCAACTTGAGTTAAACTCATCTCAAACCTATGTCCTAATGCTTACAACACTACTTGTGGCTGGTTAGGCTTAAAAACAAGGTTGAGACATTCAAAATAGAGGATTTATCCTCACAAGAATTCTGTTTTCGTAGAGCTTTAAGCTCACAAGTGATGCGAGTTCATGAACTTGTTCATGTGTATCTACCTTGGTTAGCTTTGGCTACCCTAACTTTGTGACCACGCATCACTTGATGATTTTCATCATTATTCCAAGTTAGTTTGCCAGATTGAAAGTGTCACAACCCATCTAGCCTTTGACGTGTGTCAAAATGTGCTCACCGGGTTGTATTTCACTTGGCTACTTGGTATCAGGGTGACACACTTACATTATTGTCATTTACATTCTTGTTCATATCATTGTTCTAAGACCCTCCTTGTTACCTATGGTAACTTGTGTAGTGGTGAACATCATACAAGGTTCCAAAGTGGATGGTTAATCCTCCCACCTCATACTTGACTTACATGACACTAAGAGGTACCAAAGTGGATGGTTCATCCCCCCACCTCCTACATGATTATATAACTAAGTATGTATATATGGACTATAATATAATCCTTAAAACCGAACCCTCTTGTAGGGTAATCATCCCATCAACAACTACTTTCAAGGACTTGTCAAGTTAGAAGATTAGCAAAACCGTGAGTACACTCGACCCACTTTTTCGTTTATAACACTTTTGGGTGTAACATGTTTCCATATACAAAAATCACAACATTTAAACTTTATGAAATGCACAAACAATCCTATATCTGTGAATACTTGAATCGATTACTTGATGCTTATATCTTGGACATTCTTTATGCGCTACCTTAGTCATTAACTATTTTAGCCTTCGTTTGACATGTATAGCGCTATAGGAAGTAACGCATCCCCCTCCTCATGAAATCTAGAGGCCATATTAAAATATCGTGTTTGCGTTAAGGGTTTGACTAGTAGTATTGCATGCCTTGTATATGCTCTTGTAAAAATCATAGTTGCCATGAGGATTTGTTTAAACTTTATTCTTATGCGTATGCTATTCTTAAACTTGTGTACTCGCCTTTGCTTTTGCATTGAATTGTTATTTTAAAACATGTTACATGTTGATGGAGATGATGCTATGAAATCAAAGTAGCAAGGACGATAGATACACATTTAGACGTTTTGGTTTAATATTTTTGTATCCAATTTGTTATATCTATGTTGTTGTATTTGAATTTCTCTTGTAATATATGAAAATTTAAGTATGAAATGAAATCCGGTTTAATTAATTATTGTTACAATTAGTTTTATGAGCAATGAGCAATCTATTTCGTCCCGCCTCAATGTTTCCGCCATCGGTTGGGGTGTGACATCGACAAGGTTTCTACGAAGCATGCACACCAAGCTACCACCGACACCACCACTGCTGAACCTTCACCCTCCCAACCTTCCAAGAAAAACAAGAACAAGAAGCGGAAGGCTTCTAGTCAAAACTGTGCGGTTGTTACTCCGCAAAACCCGATACCTCAGTTTCCGCTACCTCAACCCTTGAACCACCAAAGAGGACTACATTAGATCGTGGCCCAAGTGTAACCAATGCTCTTACCACTATCCCGCTAACACCCCGTGTCGCAAATGCGCAACTTGTAACAGGTTTGGGCATTTCGCCGACCGATGTCGCTTAAAACTAAAGCCTACCCAAGGCCAAGCTATTGTTGCAAACCCTGCCCCTAACCAAGCTCAACCCCCTGTCGCTCCTGTGCGAGCATGTTTCAAGTGTGGGGATCTTAATCATCTCACCAACATCTGCCCCCAACGCAACAACACCAAACAACAACCAGCAGCAGTAACCGCAACAGTAGCAACAGCCTCAACAATCTCGAGGCAGAGCTTTCGTTATCACCGCCGCTCAGGCATAGAATGCTAATGAAGTAATAATTGGTACGTTTCTCGTCAACCATGTCTATGCTTCTTGTCTTTTTGATACTGACACGGATAAAAGTTTTGTATCTGTTGAATTCGAACCTATGCTTAAGTGTAAACGCTCTAAGTTGCCAAGATCATTCACTGTCGAGGTCGCAAATGGAAAGTCTGTCACTGTCGTTTTCGTCCTTTCTAAGTGTTCCTTGAGCCTCAATGATCATATGTCTCAAATTGATCTCACACCTATGAAAATGGGTAGTTTTGACGTCATAGTAGGTATGGACTGTCTTAGGCGAGTTCGTGCTGAAGTTGTTTGCTCTGACAAGTTCATTCGTCTTCCTCTTCCCAATGGTGATTCTCTACACGTCTATCGCGAGAAACCTTCACAAGGTCTTAAGCTTATGTCGCGTACTCAAGCGAACAAGTGCTTACGCAATGGTACCCTAGCCTTTCTTGCCCACATTGTGGAAAAGAAGGATAAGGGCTCAAGCCTGAGTGATGTTTCTGTTGTACGTGATTTTCCCGATGATCTTCCTGGTACGCCTCCTGCTCGTTCTGTTGACTTTCATATCGATTTAGTGCCTGGCGCTACGCCTGTCGCTAAGTCTCCCTATCGTCTAGCACCCTCGGAGATGCAAGAGCTTTCGAGCAAACTTCAAGAGCTTCTTGATAAAGGCTTTATACAACCTAGTACTTCCCCTTGGGGCGCTCTCGTTTTATTTGTCAAAAAGAAAGATGGATCGTTCCGAATATGTATTGACTATCGTGAGCTCAACAAGCTTACTTTCAAAAACCGATATCCTCTTTCTTTTCCAAGATTGATCTTCGTTCTAGTTATCATCAACTTCGAGTCCTCAAAGAAGATATACCCAAAACCGCCTTTCGAACGCGTTATGTCATTATGAGTTCATGGTCATGCCCTTTGGTTTGACCAACGCACCTGCAGTTTTCATGGATCTGATGAACCGCATGTGCAAAGCGTACCTGGACCGTTTCGTGATCGTCTTCATCGACGATATTCTTATCTATTCCAAAACTCAAGAAGAGCACGAGCGACACTTGCATCTTATCCTTCAGCTTCTATGCACTAAACGTCTTTATGCCAAATTCTTCAAGTGTGAATTTTGGTTAAAATAAGTTCAATTCCTTGGTCACACCGTCAACGATGTCGGTATTCACGTTGACCCTGCAAAGATTGAAGCGGTGAAGAACTGGATTACACCTATGTCTCCGTCTGAAATTCATTCGTTTCTTGGTCTACCTGGTTATTATCGTCGCTTCATTTCTAACTTCTCGAAAATCGTCGTTCCTCTTACCTCCTTGACTAAAAAAGAGAAACCTTTTGTTTGGGGTCCTGAACAAGAGGAGTCTTTCCAAACACTCAAGGACATGCTTTGCAAAGCTCCCATCCTTGCTCTTCCCGATGGTAACGCAACTTCGTGGTGTATTGCGATGCTTCAAACCTTGGCCTTGGTTGTGTCCTTATGTAACAAGACACGGTTAACGCTTACGCGTCGAGGCAACTCAAAATACACAAGAAAAACTGTACTACGCACGACCTTGAACTTGGTGTCATGGTTTTTGCCTTGAAGATATGGCGACACTACCTTTATGGTACTAAGTGTGTGGTCTTCACCGACCATAAGAGCCTTCAGCACATCTTTAACCAAAAGGAACTGAACATGCGTCAACGTCGTTGGGTAGAGTTGTTAAACGACTACGATTGTGAAATTCGCTACCATCCAGGTAAGGCAAATGTAGTGGCCGAGACACTTAGTCGTAAAACTCATGTTAAGGGTATTCGTTGTCTCTAACTCGTTAACGATCTTCAAAACTGCATTCGTGAAGCTCAATACGCGTCCGTTAATGAGGGTAACCTCTACAACGAGATGCAGTGTGGTGTTGAAGAGAGTCTCGTGTCTAAATCTAATGGTATTTTATATCATCTCAATAGCATCTGAATTCCTAATCGTGATAACCTTCGAGACTTTCTGATGAAGGAGGCACACTAATCGAGGTATTCTATTCATCCTGGTGTTGACAAGATGTACCACGATATGCGTACATCCTACTGGTGGTCTGGAATGAAGAAAGATATCGCCGCCTTTGTTTCAAAATGTCTCACTTGTTCTGAGGTTAAAGATGAACATCAACATCCCTCTGGCTTGCCCGAACAGCCAGAAATTCCTGTCTGGAGATGGGAGAGCATTGCGATGGACTTTACCACTAAGCTTCCTCGTGCCTCGTCCGGTCATGACAGTATATGGGTGATCATTGACCGATTGACCAAATCCGCTCACTTTCTTTCCATTCGTGAAGATTACAAAGTCGAGAAATTGGTTCGTAACTACACGAATGAAATCATTTGTCGTCACGTATCCCCATCGACATCTTTTCTGATCGCGATGATCGCTTTACGTCTCGTCTTTGGTAAACTTTCCAATCCGCTCTGGGTACTCTTCTTAACCTTAGCAACGCTTTTCATCCTCAGTCTGACGGACAAACCAAGCGTACTATCCAAACTCTAGAGGATATGCTTCGTTCATGCGTAATGGATTTTGGTGGCAACTGGGATACGCACTTGCCTTTGATCGAATTCTCGTACAACAACATTTATCACGCGAGTATTTAAATGGCACCCTTCGAGGCATTGTATGGTTGTAAGTGTTGTTCGCCTATTTGTTGGCATGAGATCATAGAAGCTCAAATCACCGGTCCCGAGCTTATACAAGAGACTACGAACAAGATTTTACAGGTTCGAGACAACTTGCTGAAAGCCAGAAGCTGACAAAAGAGTTACACTGACAAGCATCGCAAACCTTTGGAATTCGAAGTAGGTGACTTTGTACTTCTCAAGGTATCCCCTTGGAAGGGCGTAGTTTGTTTTGGTAAGAATAGGAATTTCGCACCTTGCTACGTAGGTCCTTTCAAGATTCTCGAAAGGATTGGTAAGGTAGCGTATCGACTGGACCTACCTGAAGAACTCAACAACGTTCATCCTGTCTTCCACGTCTCAAACTTGAAGAAATGTCTAGCTGAAGAAGGACTTCAAGTTCCACTCGAAGATCTTCAAATCAACGATACTTTGCACTTCGTGGAGAAACCTGTCAAAATCATGGACTGAGGAGTCATGCAATTGAGGCGAAGTCGAATTCCTATCGTCAAGGTTCGATGGGAAGGAAAATGTGGCGCTGAGTTTACTTGGGAACTCGAAAGTGACATGAAGGCTAAGTATCCGCAACTATTCGTTACATCTTCCTAAATTTCGGGACGAAATTTCCTAAAGGAGGGGAGACTGTAACGCTCCGCTTTTTCGCAGTTTTCCGTTTTTAGAAAGTTCGTCTTGTAATTCTACTTTCGGAAACCCGTTTCCTTTGTAATCGTATTTCGCTTCAAGCTATTGTAAATCTAAAACTTTGATCGTAATGAAATGAATCTTTTATGTGAAATATACCTCATTTATACATTGTTTATACATTGACACATACGTTTGTTTGATACTTGATTAGTGATTCTTAAACGTTCCGTTCATACCATGCATTTGATTATTCAATTACGAGACATAACTCTATGATTTATATTTTTATGATACGAGATTATATACTTGATAATACTTCAAACACTAAATCCTACTTGCATGCTTTTAAACACTTGAATTCATGGTCCAAAACACATGTTAAGACTTGTTATTTGTTATGTAAACATTAGTACATTTAATATACATATTATACATCACATTTATACATCTAACAAGTAACAAAAAAATAAAAAAATAAAAAATAAAATATAAAGGCTGAAAACAGCCTTGCGATCGACAGCCTACTTGTTGGGTATGTTTGGCTTGTTTCAAGCTTAAACACTCCCTAATCTTGTTCAAAGCCCAACCCAAGTTAACCCTAATACTTTCCTATAAATACAACTTATAATCAGCCTCCTTACCACTTTTGAAACACTAAAACACTCCCAAAACTCTCTTAAACACAACTAAGTTCCAGCAGCAAAATCAGAATGTTCAAGTCTCTATAATGAGTTCTAACTCACTTCCTTTACTCTTTTCTACTCATTTCGTTCTTCTTAACACTTGGAACACCTCTAGGAGTGTTCCATATGTTTTCCATGGAAAACCAAGATGAAACATCACCATATTTGAGGTCAAAAGTTTAAGAAACTTTATGTTTTATAAACTTTCTTAAAACTTATGTATTCTTCAAACAAACTTGTGTTCTTATGCCTCTAATCAAACCCATGATTAGTGACCTTAACCAAGGTTGTTTTACATGAATTAGGAGGTGTTTATTCACTCCAAACTCTCTGTTTTGTTAGGGTTTTTAACCCACAAGTGTTGTATCCTTCCAAGCTTGTTCTTGTAACAAGACTTGTGTTGGTTGTGTGTGATTACCTGGAAGCTTTGGCTATCCTACTTTCAATCCACCACCTCACTTGATGATTTGTCCCTTGAATAGTATGTACATTCCTTTCCAAAACGGATTACACCCTTCCAGGGTGACACCTTTAGTAGGACGCGGTCGCCTACTTGAAATTCGAGCGGTTTGCGTCGTTGATCAGTGTAGCTTTTCTGTCGATCTCGTGCCGCCGCCATGCGGTTTCTGATTTGTACAATCTTTTCGGTAGCCTCAAGTATTAACTCAGGGCCTGTGAGTTGACTGTCACCGACTTCTGCCCAGCAGACCGGTGATCTACATTTACGACCGTATAATGCCTCAAACGGTGCTGCTGAAATACTCGTATGATAACTATTGTTATATGAGAATTCTACTAGAGGCAGGTGGATTTCCCAACTATTTCCGAAGTCTACTACACATGCCCTAAGCATGTCTTCCAAGGTTTGTATGGTCCTTTCACTTTGACCATTAGTCTGAGGATGATAGGCTGTGCTCATATCTAAGCGTTTTCCCAACGCTTTCTGGAGTGACTGCCAGAAGTTTGATGTGAAGCGAGCATCTCTGTCTGAGATGATGGACGTTGGCACTCCGTGCCGAGAAACTACTTCCTTAATGTAGATGCGAGTCAACTTCTCCATCTTATCTGTTTCTTTAATAGCTAGGAAGTGTGCGGACTTAGTTAAACGATCCACGATCACCCAGATGGTATCGCAACCACCCAAGGTTCGCGGGAGTTTAGTGATGAAATCCATTGAGATCTGATCCCATTTCCACATTGGGATCTCAGGTTGTTGGAGTAGCCCCGATGGCTTTTGATACTCCACCTTGACTTTTGCACAAGTCAAACATTTACTCACGTAGGTGGCTATATCGGCTTTCATGTTGGGCCACCAATACGCAGCTTTAAGGTCTTGATACATCTTATCCAAACCCGGATGGACAGAGTATCGGGATTTGTGAGCTTCATCCATGACTAGCTCTCTGAGGTTTCCGTAGAGAGGTACCCATATGCGATTCATGAAATATCGGGCTCCATTGGGCTTTACTTCCCAATCGCGTTCCATTTTTCCCACCGATTCGGCTTTGATGTTTTCCTCCTTAACTGCTTCTAACTGGGCGTCGCGTATTTGTTCGGGTAGCCCCGAATGAATAGTGAGTTGTAATGCTCGTACACGACGTGGTTTCAAGTGTTCCTTCCTACTGAGGGCATCAGCTACCACGTTAGCTTTACCCGGGTGATACCGAATGGCACACTCATAATCGTTCAAGAGTTCGACCCAGCGACGCTGTCGCATGTTCAACTCCTTCTGATCAAAGATGTGTTGGAGGCTCTTGTGGTCCGTAAAGATTGTGCACTTCGTTCCATAGAGGTAGTGTCTCCAAATCTTAAGTGCAAACACTACTGCTCCCAATTCCAGGTCATGCGTCGTGTAGTTTTTCTCGTGAACCTTCAGTTATCGCGATTCATACGCGATGACCTTATCGCGTTGCATGAGTACACATCCCAATCCCTGAATGGAAGCATCACAATACACTACAAAGTCATATGTCCCTTCCGGCAAGGACAGAATGGGTGCACTGCAAAGTTTCTGTTTCAGCAATTGAAATGCTGCTTCTTGCTTGTCACCCCAAGCATACTTGATGCCTTTCTGGGTGAGGGTAGTAAGCGGTTGTGCGATCTTTGAAAACCCCTCGATGAAACGTCTGTAGTAACCAGCCAATCCCAAAAATTGGCGGATCTCCGTCGGTGTCTTAGGTGCTTCCCAGTTTTTGATGGCTTCAATCTTGGCAGGGTCTACGTGGATACCCCTTTCATTCACGATATGCCCGAGAAACTGAACTTCCCGAATCCAGAAATCACACTTCGAAAGCTTGGCATATAGCTTTTCCTGTTGGAGTAATCCTAGCAGTAATCGTAGATGTTCAGCATGTTCTTCTTCACTTTTGGAGTAGATGAGTATGTCATCGATGAACACAATGACAAACTTGTCGAGGTATGGTTTACACACGCGGTTCATGAGGTCCATGAACACCGCTGGTGCGTTGGTGAGACCGAAGGGCATGACCAAGAACTCGTAATGGCCATACCGAGTGCGAAATGCCGTCTTGGCGATATCCTCCTCCCTGACGCGTAGCTGGTGGTAACCAGACCGTAAATCAATCTTAGAGTAGTAGCTTGACCCTTGAAGTTGGTCGAAGAGATCGTCGATGCGAGGTAACGGGTATCGGTTCTTGACAGTAACCTAGTTGAGTTCCCTGTAGTCGATGCACATGCGGAAAGTCCCGTCCTTCTTCTTGACAAACAGGACTGGAGCTCCCCATGGCGAAACGCTTGGTCGGATAAATCCTTTTTCTAATAGCTCCTGAAGTTGGGTAGACAGCTCCTGCAGCTCGGCTGGAGCTAGGCGGTATGGAGCCTTGGCGATAGGAGTCGCATTGTTCGCCAATTCGATTTCAAACTCCAATTGTCGATGGGGTGGAAGACCAGGTAGTTCTTCTGGGAATACATCGGAAAATTCACGGACGACAGGGATGTCTTCTATGCGTTTCTCGTCCTTAGGCTGTTCGGTAATCAGTGCGAGTAAAGCGAAGGAGTTCTTTCTCCGAAGATACTTCTGCGCTTGCATGTAAGAGATGATGTTTGTGACGGCGCTTGCCTTCTCGCCTTGCACCGTCAAGATTTCGTCGTTAAAGAGCGGAATACGAATAGATTTTTTGAAGCAGAGAACTTCAGCCCGGACGTCGGATAGCCAGTCCATTCCGACTACCACGTCAAAACTACCCAGGGTAGTTGTCATCAGATCAATGGTAAAAGTGTGGCCCGCGAGTTTGAGTTGACAGCCGGATACTATTTGGGTCACATCTACAGATTTACCATCGGCTAATTCTATAACATATGGGATCCCTAATGGTTTAAGCGTGAGATTTAGGTTCTTCCTAAAAGACTCAGATATAAAGCTCCTATCCGCACCCGTATCAAAAAGCACAGAAGCAAAATGTTCATTAAGGGGAAACTTACCGGTGACCACGTTCGAGTCGTTTCTGGCCTCTCCGCGGCCCAATGTAAATGCGCGACCTTTGGCACCTCCTGTGCCACCGTTTCCATTATTGTTGTTGTTATTATTGTTGTTGTGGTTATTGTGGTTGTGGTTGTTTCCACCATTATTGTTGTTGTTACGCAACTGTGGGCAGTCTCTTCAGAAATGAGCAGTACTACCACACTGATAGCATCCCCGGTTAATACCCTGCTGCTGACCCTGGGGTTGATTTTGATTCTGTCGGGACATGATTTCCCCACGACAATCCTTTGCCGCATGTCCCATCTTGCCACATCGTTGGCAGCGATTTCCGGCACAAGGGCCGTTGTGATGGAGATTACAGCGGTTGCACTGCGGCTTTCGACCTGCATAGCCGCTTGCATTCTGGTTGTTGTTGTTGTTGTTGGCGGGCTGATTTTGGTGACCCCGGTGGCTGTTGTAATGATTGAACCGTTTATGGTTCCCCTGCTGCGGCTGGGATGACGAAGACTGTCGAGCAGACGAGTCTTCAAACTTTCTTTTGTTATCCGGGGCAACTTCAGTTGTACCCCGTGCTGGCAGCTTCTTTTGTTCCACCGCCTTATCGGTGAGTTTGTGAGCCAATCGGATTGCTTGATGTTCAGTTACAGGGTTACTAGCCATTACCATACCCTGAATTTCCGGAACCAGACCCCCAAGATAGAACTCGAGTCTTTTCTCCACAGTGTTGGCCAAATCGGGACACAGAAATACCAAGTCATGATGTTTTGCGGTGTAAGCTTTAATTTCCGATCCCACCATCTTGTGGTTCCATAAGGCTTGCTCTAACTGTTGCACTCTGTCTCGGGGACAGTACTCTTCTTTGATTAGGGCCTTTAACTCGGCCCCGGCCATTGCATTGGCAGCAATAAGTCCACGCGTTTGGACCTGTGCATTCCACCATGTCAGTGCCCCATCTTCCAGTGTTGAGGCTACGTACTTGACCTTGTTGGCCTCTAGACAGTTGCACATTTCAAAAACGGATTCGGATTTTTCGATCCAGCGGACCAGTCCAATGGGTCCTTCCGCCCCCGAGAATTTGCTTGGTTTCGCGTCGAGGAACATCTTGTAGGGGTTAAAGCCCCCTCCTGCTGACAGAGAATAGGTAGTCAGCGAGGAATCCTACTAGCCCAACTATTAGATTTTCACACGAAAATTTAATAATGGTTACCTGCCGGTTGGTTCTGAAAACCCGCTAAAGCTGCGTTCACGTGCTCTTGAATCATGGCAGCTAGCTCTTCGGGCGTCAAGTTAAGGTTTCCACGTCATCCAGTTGCCATTTAGATCTTCGGAACACAACACAAACACACCCCGATAAGTCTATATATCCAATATAGTTATCCTACTTCGTACTTTAATAATTATCAAGTTATGTCAACTCAATATGTTAAATAGTCAAAAGAAATACTTGATTAATTAAAATTTCAACGTCTTACAAAAGTGCAAATCAAACATATGAATTCACTATAAAGTCTCAAGTTTAAACACAAGTGGGAAAATAAATAAACTGAAGGAAAACAAATAAAATAGGCGAGACGTGTCAGTCGTCTACGTCTCCATCGCCCAAGTCACTGTCGTTTCCGTCATCCTGCGCGGCATTTCCAGCTTCTACAGCTGGGTCCTCCTCCGGATCCTCCTCAGGGTCCTCCTCTGGATCCTCCTCCACCGGCACTGGAGGGGCCGGTGCTGGTGCAAGTGCTTGGTTTTGCAGTTCCTGAATGTTCCAACTATTTTCCAGGACTCTGTCCTCAAGCCAGTCGGCTCTTATCTGCTCAGCACGCAGATCTCTGGCTATGGTGTTACGAGCTATCTTACTCGTATGATGCTCTTCCTCGAGCGAGTCGGTTTTACCAGTCAGTTGGCGGATCATCCATCCTTGTGCTAGGATGGTTTCCTGCATTCTTTCTATCTGTGCTTGTTGTTTATGTAATATGATTCTAAGTAGGTCAATTCCTACTTCTACAGGGTTAACCGGTTCAACCGGCACAGCAATGGTTGGGCGTGATGACGACTCTTCCCCCAGAGCGAGCCTTTTCCTCGCAGCTGAGCGTGTCTCCACGCCATAAGATGGTAAGGGTTCCACCATAGGTGCCTTTCCTGGCGCTCTTGGTGGCGTAGGTCTGTCGGATGATGATGACGATGAGGATGATGACATTGCCTGTTAGGTCGTGTAGTTAGTTACGAGTTGTTTTCATTTCTTATTATGAAGGCATAATCTACATAACACAGTTGTGGTATATTGCATAACAAGATATAATAGTTCGGTGCCAAACTAAGTCTAGTGTCGTGAAATCAGCTATAGTTTAGGTCTACTTATAATGCAAACCTGGTTCTCTATAGCTAGTGGCTCTGATACCAATCTGTCACACCCTCAATTTCCACTTACGGAGTTTTACCGCGAGGCATGTGAACAAACCAGAATCTGAAACACTAGTACGTCGAACGACTCTATATGATTTGATAATACGTTTTCATAAATCATTTGTCGTAGATTTTATATTGTCTTGATTAGTTACCAATATTTAGCAGAAGCATCAGTTTTTAAAGTTTGAGCGGAAGCATAAATAAGTAGTGAAGCGGGCGCCAACACAAACGCCAAAACAAATGAAAAACCCCAAAACAATATTTATAAATAAGACTCGATAAAAGATGTCTTGTTCAATGCATGTGCGTGCACCTAGAGCTCCTAGCGTTCTGAGAAACATGTAAAGAAACAAGTGTCAACATTAAAGATGAGTGAGTTCACAGGTTTTCATAAATTCGTTTGTTCGGTTATAGTTTGTTTTCCCCGTTATCCCTAACCCGGGATAACGTATTAGTTCCATTATTCCAACCCGGAATAATAAGTTGTTGCTTCCATTATCCTCAACCCGGGATAATATAGTTGTTGTTTCCATTATTCCAAACCCGGAATAATAAGTTGTTGTTTCCATTATCCCCAACCCGGGATAATATAGTTGTTTCGTAATTAAGTTTAATGTTAACATATATAGGTAGCTAGCCTAAAGTTATGTAACGTAAGAGTTCGCGATCGAAGCTGACTGTTGTGCCTCCGTGTTGCCAGGCCTATCACTGACCATGGCGAAGTTAGGCCAAATTATTCACCCGTTGACCATACCCGGTCGGCTAGCGCGACTAGCTCGGATGGGGCTTGTCGGGCCCAGTAGTACTACTTATAATTCCCCCGCTATTAAACCCAATACTAACGATCCGAGAGATTGACGAGGACTTAAGTGATAAAGCTGCTTAGTGACCATAACATTACATTAACATTAACTTAGTTACCGAATAGTTATGTGACGTTAAATTCGTATAACGTAAAGAGATTGAGTTTGAGAGTGTATACATGTTTCTCCCCCTGTTGTTTAAAAACCAGATAAAGTTAGGGGCCGTGAACTCACCTTTTGTTGCTCGGTTAGTGTAGCAAAGAAGTTGTAAAGGATGGGACCGCTAATTGCGTGCTAACAAACCAATTGATTTCAAGTCAGTGTGTGATCACACCAATACAAATTCTACACTTAATTTACGCACAAAGTGATACACACAAACAACATATCTAACACTCAAACATGCATGCAAGTATCCTCATGTGATCATAGTAATCAAACAATTTATCATGAACATAATCCAATCCATGCAATACCTTGGTGCACACAATCACAAGTTATCAAATTTCAGCTTAACACTCATAATTCAGCTGTTTTCTAGGATTTTTATAAAATAGTTCCAACATTCCAAAATTCCAATATTTTTACAGTAGGTGACATTTATACTATAGAAATTTATATAAATTTTCCAAGTCCTAAATCTTTACCAATTAACCATAAATATTAATATACTAGGCTGCAGTCAGATTTGTCGCCTTCTGACTGCGGTCCACGGAAGAATTTATTTAAAAATCACTGATCGTCCAATTAACAAAATTCCAGTTGGAGTTGCCCGGAAATTTCCATACCTAGTTGCTGTACAAAATTCATGACTCGACTCCCTACTGATTTTAAAATCCAACTCGATAAACAACCAACAAAATTTCAGGATTTTCACAGCTTTAGTTACTGAACTTATTTGGCCCTTTAAAAATATCAAACGGCTTCAGAAAATTATGAATCCAGCGCCCTTAGATTCGTTCTTCAAATCTCTACGTTCTAGACATCAGAAAATCCGTTTTTCGACAACTAACGACCGAGTTACAGCCAGATGAAGTCGGCTGTAACTATTACTCAGCATCCTGTTTCAGCATATTGTTACCATTAATTCGCACAATCCGTTAATATTATTAACCTAGGCGACCAAGAACCGGTTTTTCTAATCATAATTCAATACCTATAACATATCCATGCAACTCTAATTCGCACCTCTAGTTTTTATAAACAAAACACAGCCTATAATATTCAGCTTTCAAACAACATTACTTGCAATCTAGCATTAACAAATCCGCAAACAATCATTCATCTCATTCAATCATGCAATCCGAGAACAACAAAATCAAAACACATGTATCCGAATATGATCTAGTAACATATGATAAATTCTAATCTTTTAATGATAAGGTAAACGAACCGTGAGTAAAATAAGGAACCGGTGATCAAAGATGCTTGCGACCGAGAGGATGATGATGGAGTAGGCTGTTTTGTTGATCGAATAAAGGTGAACAAGGACTGATCTCGTGACTGAATGGAGGTGAACAAGGGCTGTTTGCGGTTGAATGGAATGAACGAGGGCTGATCAGATCGAGATGAAGGCTGCTCGCGATCAATGGGACAAGAGTGAGGCAGTTTACGGTCGAAGAAGATGAAGGATTTGGCTGCCGACGGCTGTTTTGCCTTTTAGGGTTTTGTGTTTTTGATGGATGCATGCATGGTTAGTATATATAGGCAAAGAGATAAGTGGTTACGGTTTTGGTTTGGGCTCGTGCCGAGGGACTTGGGTTGGTTTGGTTTGGGTTTGATCTTGCGGCCGAATAGTTTTAGTTTAAGGTTTAGGTTTGATCTCGGTTTGGGTTTGCGGTTTGGGTTGCACACGGCCGAGAATGGTTTGAGTTCTAAACTTGGTTAATTCCTAGAGTCACAAGGAATCAAAGTTGGTTCGTGTCGCGGTTCGGTTCGTGCACATATTTGCCATGATTATTCTATAACCAAAATAATCACATAATCACACATCACGTATTTACTAACTCGTACACGTTTAATACATAGCATATAATTCACTCGACAAGTATTACGTTTAAGTTATCCGAAAAACCGGGATGTCACATTATCCCCATGTTGAAAGAATTTTCGTCCCGAAAATTGAGTAAACGCGGTTTAGAATGTAGCGTACATGTTTAGAGTGCCACGCACAAAGAGTTAGTTCGTTTATGATGGTATGCGAAGTTACAAGAAGTTCCCAAGTGCCATGCACAAGGACTTAGTTAACAATAGTACGCAAAAGTATGTGAAATTTCCAGGTTGTCACATCATCCCCATGTTGAAAGAATTTTCGTCCCGAAAATTTAGTTACTAGTATCGTTAGTTTGCTGCTCAGTTGCGAAGAGGTGTGGGTATTTGCTTTTCATTTGATCCTCTCTTTCCCACGTGAACTTTCCACGCTTAGAGTCCCAACGAACCTTAACGATCGGAATCTTGCTGTGCCTTCGAGTCTTGATCTCACGATCCATGATCTCGATAGGCTGTTCCACGAAGTGTAGTTGTTCATCCACTTGGATCTCATCCAATGGAATGACTAGAGTTTCATCTGATAGACACTTCTTCAGATTTGACACGTGAAATACGTTGTGAACTCCACTGAGTTCGGCAGGAAGGTCTAATTGATAAGCTACGGGTCCAATACGTTTCAAGATTACAAACGGACCTACGTACCGTGGGTTAAGTTTGCCCCGTTTTCCAAAACGGATTACACCCTTCCAGGGTGACACCTTTAGTAGGACGCGGTCGCCTACTTGAAATTCGAGCGGTTTGCGTCGTTGATCAGCGTAGCTTTTCTGTCGATCTCGTGCCGCCGCCATGCGGTTTCTGATTTGTACAATCTTTTCGGTAGCCTCAAGTATTAACTCAGGGCCTGTGAGTTGACTGTCACCGACTTCTGCCCAGCAGACCGGTGATCTACATTTACGACCGTATAATGCCTCAAACGGTGCTGCCGAAATACTCGTATGATAACTATTGTTATATGAGAATTCTACTAGAGGCAGGTGGATTTCCCAACTATTTCCGAAGTCTACTACACATGCCCTAAGCATGTCTTCCAAGGTTTGTATGGTCCTTTCACTTTGACCATTAGTCTGAGGGTGATAGGCTGTGCTCATATCTAAGCGTTTTCCCAACGCTTTCTGGAGTGACTGCCAGAAGTTTGACGTGAAGCGAGCATCTCTGTCTGAGATGATGGACGTTGGCACTCCGTGCCGAGAAACTACTTCCTTAATGTAGATGCGAGTCAACTTCTCCATCTTATCTGTTTCTTTAATAGCTAGGAAGTGTGCGGACTTAGTTAAACGATCCACGATCACCCAGATGGTATCGCAACCACCCAAGGTTCGCGGGAGTTTAGTGATGAAATCCATTGAGATCTGATCCCATTTCCACATTGGGATCTCAGGTTGTTGGAGTAGCCCCGATGGCTTTTGATACTCCACCTTGACTTTTGCACAAGTCAAACATTTACTCACGTAGGTGCCTATATCGGCTTTCATGTTGGGCCACCAATACGCAGCTTTAAGGTCTTGATACATCTTATCCGAACCCGGATGGACAGAGTATCGGGATTTGTGAGCTTCATCCATGACTAGCTCTCTGAGGTTTCCGTAGAGAGGTACCCATATGCGATTCATGAAATATCGGGCTCCATTGGGCTTTACTTCCCAATCGCGTTCCATTTTTCCCACTGATTCGGCTTTGATGTTTTCCTCCTTAACTGCTTCTAACTGGGCGTCGCGTATTTGTTCGGGTAGCCCCGAATGAATAGTGAGTTGTAATGCTCGTACACGACGTGGTTTCAAGTGTTCCTTCCTACTGAGGGCATCAGCTACCACGTTAGCTTTACCCGGGTGATACCGAATGGCACACTCATAATCGTTCAAGAGTTCGACCCAGCGACGCTGTCGCATGTTCAACTCCTTCTGATCAAAGATGTATTGGAGGCTCTTGTGGTCCGTAAAGATTGTGCACTTCGTTCCATAGAGGTAGTGTCTCCAAATCTTAAGTGCAAACACTACTGCTCCCAATTCCAGGTCATGCGTCGTGTAGTTTTTCTCGTGAACCTTCAGTTGTCGCGACGCATACGCGATGACCTTATCGCGTTGCATGAGTACGCATCCCAATCCCTGAATGGAAGCATCACAATACACTACAAAGTCATCTGTCCCTTCCGGCAAGGACAGAATGGGTGCACTGCAAAGTTTCTGTTTCAGCAATTGAAATGCTGCTTCTTGCTTGTCACCCCAAGCATACTTGATGCCTTTCTGGGTGAGGGTAGTAAGCGGTTGTGCGATCTTTGAAAACCCCTCGATGAAACGTCTGTAGTAACCAGCCAATCCCAAAAATTGGCGGATCTCCGTCGGTGTCTTAGGTGCTTCCCAGTTTTTGATGGCTTCAATCTTGGCAGGGTCTACGTGGATACCCCTTTCATTCACGATATGCCCGAGAAACTGAACTTCCCGAATCCAGAAATCACACTTCGAAAGCTTGGCATATAGCTTTTCCTGTTGGAGTAATCCTAGCAGTAATCGTAGATGTTCAGCATGTTCTTCTTCACTTTTGGAGTAGATGAGTATGTCATCGATGAACACAATGACAAACTTGTCGAGGTATGGTTTACACACGCGGTTCATGAGGTCCATGAACACCGCTGGTGCGTTGGTGAGACCGAAGGGCATGACCAAGAACTCGTAATGGCCATACCGAGTGCGAAATGCCGTCTTGGCTATCCTCCTCCCTGACGCGTAGCTGGTGGTAACCAGACCATAAATCAATCTTAGAGTAGTAGCTTGACCCTTGAAGTTGGTCGAAGAGATCGTCGATGCGAGGTAACGGGTATCGGTTCTTGACAGTAACCTTGTTGAGTTCCCTGTAGTCGATGCACATGCGGAAAGTCCCGTCCTTCTTCTTGACAAACAGGACTGGAGCTCCCCATGGCGAAACGCTTGGTCGGATAAATCCTTTTTCTAATAGCTCCTGAAGTTGGGTAGACAGCTCCTGCAGCTCGGCTGGAGCTAGGCGGTATGGAGCCTTGGCGATAGGAGTCGCATTGTTCGCCAATTCGATTTCAAACTCCAATTGTCGATGGGGTGGAAGACCAGGTAGTTCTTCTGGGAATACATCGGAAAATTCACGGACGATAGGGATGTCTTCTATGCGTTTCTCGTCCTTAGGCTGTTCGGTAATCAGTGCGAGTAAAGCGAAGGAGTTCTTTCTCCGAAGATACTTCTGCGCTTGCATGTAAGAGATGATGTTTGTGACGGTGCTTGCCTTCTCGCCTTGCACCGTCAAGATTTCGTCGTTAGAGAGCGGAATACGAATAGATTTTTCGAAGCAGAGAACTTCAGCCCGGACGTCGGATAGCCAGTCCATTCCGACTACCACGTCAAAACTACCCAGGGTAGTTGTCATCAGATCAATGGTAAAGTGTGGCCCGCGAGTTTGAGTTGACAGTCGGATACTGTTTGGGTCACATCTACAGATTTACCATCGGCTAATTCTATAACATATGGGATCCCTAATGGTTTAAGCGTGAGATTTAGGTTCTTCCTAAAAGACTCAGATATAAAGCTCCTATCCGCACCCGTATCAAAAAGCACAGAAGCAAAATGTTCATTAAGGGGAAACTTACCGGTGACCACGTTCGAGTCGTTTCTGGCCTCTCCGCGGCCCAATGTAAATGCGCGACCTTTGGCACCTTCTGTGCCACCGTTTCCATTATTGTTGTTGTTATTATTGTTGTTGTGGTTATTGTGGTTGTGGTTGTTTCCACCATTATTGTTGTTGTTACGCAGCTGTGGGCAGTCTCTTCTGAAATGAGCAGTACTACCACACTGATAGCATCCCCGGTTAATACCCTGCTGCAGACCCTGGGGTTGATTTTGATTCTGTCGGGACATGATTTCCCCACGACAATCCTTTGCCGCATGTCCCATCTTGCCACATCGTTGGCAGCGATTTCCGGCACAAGGTCCGTTATGATGGAGATTACAGCGGTTGCACTGCGGCTTTCGACCTGCATAGCCGCTTGCATTCTGGTTGTTGTTGTTGTTGTTGGCGGGCTGATTTTGGTGACCCCGGTGGCTGTTGTAATGATTGAACCGTTTCTGGTTCCCCTGCTGCGGCTGGGATGACGAAGACTGTCGAGCAGACGAGTCTTCAAACTTTCTTTTGTTATCCGGGGCAACTTCAGTTGTACCCCGTGCTGGCAGCTTCTTTTGTTCCACCGCCTTATCGGTGAGTTTGTGAGCCAATCGGATTGCTTGATGTTCAGTTACAGGGTTACTAGCCATTACCATACCCTGAATTTCCGGAACCAGACCCCCAAGATAGAACTCGAGTCTTTTCTCCACAGTGTTGGCCAAATCTGGACACAGAAATACCAAGTCATGATGTTTTGCGGTGTAAGCTTTAATTTCCGATCCCACCATCTTGTGGTTCCATAAGGCTTGCTCTAACTGTTGCACTCTGTCTCGGGGACAGTACTCTTCTTTGATTAGGGCCTTTATCTCGGCCCCGGCCATTGCATTGGCAGCAATAAGTCCACGCGTTTGGACCTGTGCATTCCACCATGTCAGTGCCCCATCTTCCAGTGTTGAGGCTGCGTACTTGACCTTGTTGGCCTCTAGACAGTTGCACATTTCAAAAACGGATTCGGATTTTTCGATCCAGCGGACCAGTCCAATGGGTCCTTCCGCCCCCGAGAATTTGCTTGGTTTCGCGTCGAGGAACATCTTGTAGGGGTTAAAGCCCCCTCCTGCTGACAGAGAATAGGTAGTCAGCGAGGAATCCTACTAGCCCAACTATTAGATTTTCACACGAAAATTTAATAATGGTTACCTGCCGGTTGGTTCTGAAAACCCGCTAAAGCTGCGTTCACGTGCTCTTGAATCATGGCAGCTAGCTCTTCGGGCGTCAAGTTAAGGTTTCCACGTCGTCCAGTTGCCATTTAGATCTTCGGAACACAACACAAACACACCCCGATAAGTCTATATATCCAATATAGTTATCCTACTTCGTACTTTAATAATTATCAAGTTATGTCAACTCAATATGTTAAATAGTCAAAAGAAATACTTGATTAATTAAAATTTCAACGTCTTACAAAAGTGCAAATCAAACATATGAATTCACTATAAAGTCTCAAGTTTAAACACAAGTGGGAAAATAAATAAACTGAAGGAAAACAAATAAAATAGGCGAGACGTGTCAGTCGTCTACGTCTCCATCGCCCAAGTCACTGTCGTTTCCGTCATCCTGCGCGGCATTTCCAGCTTCTACAGCTGGGTCCTCCTCCGGATCCTCCTCAGGGTCCTCCTCTGGATCCTCCTCCACCGGCACTGGAGGGGCCGGTGCTGGTGCAAGTGCTTGGTTTTGCAGTTCCTGAATGTTCCAACTATTTTCCAGGACTCTGTCCTCAAGCCAGTCGGCTCTTATCTGCTCAGCACGCAGATCTCTGGCTATGGTGTTACGAGCTATCTTACTCGTATGATGCTCTTCCTCGAGCGAGTCGGTTTTACCAGTCAGTTGGCGGATCATCCATCCTTGTGCTAGGATGGTTTCCTGCATTCTTTCTATCTGTGCTTGTTGTTTATGTAATATGATTCTAAGTAGGTCAATTCCTACTTCTACAGGGTTAACCGGTTCAACCGGCACAGCAATGGTTGGGCGTGATGACGACTCTTCCCCAGAGCGAGCCTTTTCCTCGCAGCTGAGCGTGTCTCCACGCCATAAGATGGTAAGGGTTCCACCATAGGTGCCTTTCCTGGCGCTCTTGGTGGCGTAGGTCTGTCGGATGATGATGACGATGAGGATGATGACATTGCCTGTTAGGTCGTGTAGTTAGTTACGAGTTGTTTTCATTTCTTATTATGAAGGCATAATCTACATAACACAGTTGTGGTATATTGCATAACAAGATATAATAGTTCGGTGCCAAACTAAGTCTAGTGTCGTGAAATCAGCTATAGTTTAGGTCTACTTCTAATGCAAACCTGGTTCTCTATAGCTAGTGGCTCTGATACCAATCTGTCACACCCTCAATTTCCACTTACGGAGTTTTACCGCGAGGCATGTGAACAAACCAGAATCTGAAACACTAGTACGTCGAACGACTCTATATGATTTGATAATACGTTTTCATAAATCATTTGTCGTAGATTTTATATTGTCTTGATTAGTTACCAATATTTAGCAGAAGCATCAGTTTTTAAAGTTTGAGCGGAAGCATAAATAAGTAGTGAAGCGGGCGCCAACACAAACGCCAAAACAAATGAAAAACCCCAAAACAATATTTATAAATAAGACTCGATAAAAGATGTCTTGTTCAATGCATGTGCGTGCACCTAGAGCTCCTAGCGTTCTGAGAAACATGTAAAGAAACAAGTGTCAACATTAAAGATGAGTGAGTTCACAGGTTTTCATAAATTCGTTTGTTCGGTTATAGTTTGTTTTCCCCGTTATCCCTAACCCGGGATAACGTATTAGTTCCATTATTCCAACCCGGAATAATAAGTTGTTGCTTCCATTATCCTCAACCCGGGATAATATAGTTGTTGTTTCCATTATTCCAAACCCGGAATAATAAGTTGTTGTTTCCATTATCCCCAACCCGGGATAATATAGTTGTTTCGTAATTAAGTTTAATGTTAACATATATAGGTAGCTAGCCTAAAGTTATGTAACGTAAGAGTTCGCGATCGAAGCTGACTGTTGTGCCTCCGTGTTGCCAGGCCTATCACTGACCATGGCGAAGTTAGGCCAAATTATTCACCCGTTGACCATACCCGGTCGGCTAGCGCGACTAGCTCGGATGGGGCTTGTCGGGCCCAGTAGTACTACTTATAATTCCCCCGCTATTAAACCCAATACTAACGATCCGAGAGATTGACGAGGACTTAAGTGATAAAGCTGCTTAGTGACCATAACATTACATTAACATTAACTTAGTTACCGAATAGTTATGTGACGTTAAATTCGTATAACGTAAAGAGATTGAGTTTGAGAGTGTATACATGTTTCTCCCCCTGTTGTTTAAAAACCAGATAAAGTTAGGGGCCGTGAACTCACCTTTTGTTGCTCGGTTAGTGTAGCAAAGAAGTTGTAAAGGATGGGACCGCTAATTGCGTGCTAACAAACCAATTGATTTCAAGTCAGTGTGTGATCACACCAATACAAATTCTACACTTAATTTACGCACAAAGTGATACACACAAACAACATATCTAACACTCAAACATGCATGCAAGTATCCTCATGTGATCATAGTAATCAAACAATTTATCATGAACATAATCCAATCCATGCAATACCTTGGTGCACACAATCACAAGTTATCAAATTTCAGCTTAACACTCATAATTCAGCTGTTTTCTAGGATTTTTATAAAATAGTTCCAACATTCCAAAATTCCAATATTTTTACAGTAGGTGACATTTATACTATAGAAATTTATATAAATTTTCCAAGTCCTAAATCTTTACCAATTAACCATAAATATTAATATACTAGGCTGCAGTCAGATTTGTCGCCTTCTGACTGCGGTCCACGGAAGAATTTATTTAAAAATCACTGATCGTCCAATTAACAAAATTCCAGTTGGAGTTGCCCGGAAATTTCCATACCTAGTTGCTGTACAAAATTCATGACTCGACTCCCTACTGATTTTAAAATCCAACTCGATAAACAACCAACAAAATTTCAGGATTTTCACAGCTTTAGTTACTGAACTTATTTGGCCCTTTAAAAATATCAAACGGCTTCAGAAAATTATGAATCCAGCGCCCTTAGATTCGTTCTTCAAATCTCTACGTTCTAGACATCAGAAAATCCGTTTTTTCGACAACTAACGACCGAGTTACAGCCAGATGAAGTCGGCTGTAACTATTACTCAGCATCCTGTTTCAGCATATTGTTACCATTAATTCGCACAATCCGTTAATATTATTAACCTAGGCGACCAAGAACCGGTTTTTCTAATCATAATTCAATACCTATAACATATCCATGCAACTCTAATTCGCACCTCTAGTTTTTATAAACAAAACACAGCCTATAATATTCAGCTTTCAAACAACATTACTTGCAATCTAGCATTAACAAATCCGCAAACAATCATTCATCTCATTCAATCATGCAATCCGAGAACAACAAAATCAAAACACATGTATCCGAATATGATCTAGTAACATATGATAAATTCTAATCTTTTAATGATAAGGTAAACGAACCGTGAGTAAAATAAGGAACCGGTGATCAAAGATGCTTGCGACCGAGAGGATGATGATGGAGTAGGCTGTTTTGTTGATCGAATAAAGGTGAACAAGGACTGATCTCGCGACTGAATGGAGGTGAACAAGGGCTGTTTGCGGTTGAATGGAATGAACGAGGGCTGATCAGATCGAGATGAAGGCTGCTCGCGATCAATGGGACAAGAGTGAGGCAGTTTACGGTCGAAGAAGATGAAGGATTTGGCTGCCGACGGCTGTTTTGCCTTTTAGGGTTTTGTGTTTTTGATGGATGCATGCATGGTTAGTATATATAGGCAAAGAGATAAGTGGTTACGGTTTTGGTTTGGGCTCGTGGCCGAGGGACTTGGGTTGGTTTGGTTTGGGTTTGATCTTGCGGCCGAATAGTTTTAGTTTAAGGTTTAGGTTTGATCTCGGTTTGGGTTTGCGGTTTGGGTTGCACACGGCCGAGAATGGTTTGAGTTCTAAACTTGGTTAATTCCTAGAGTCACAAGGAATCAAAGTTGGTTCGTGTCGCGGTTCGGTTCGTGCACATATTTGCCATGATTATTCTATAACCAAAATAATCACATAATCACACATCACGTATTTACTAACTCGTACACGTTTAATACATAGCATATAATTCACTCGACAAGTATTACGTTTAAGTTATCCGAAAAACCGGGATGTCACAATACACTCAATGCGTTATAGATGTTTATTGTTATGCTTAGGTTCATGCTAGATACATACATGTTTCTTGTCATTAACTTAGCTAGCCCAACTTAACATATATAGCACTACAGGAGTAGCACGCCGCCCGTCGGGGTATTGTTAAGCTTTTTATTCATAAATAGTCTTGTTACTTTTGTGGCGAGGGACACTTAATTCTTGTGGACACTTGGGTTTGACATTTGGTATTGCATGCTAGTTACCTTATATACAATTGCCATGTGGATTCGAGTAAATTCTTTTATACTTATGCTATGTACTTTAAAACTTGTGTATTCGCTAATACTTTTGCGTTGAACCATATTTTTAACATGTTACAGGTTGATGATGATGTTTATGACGAATCTAGTAGGGACGACATAGAAACGTACAAGAAATACTATATTCGAATATTTTGTTTTGTTGAACTTATTGTACTTGTCTTTTAAATTGTTGTAATTTGAATTACCTTGTAATGTACTTGACAATTTATGATATGCAATGAAATCGGGTTTGAATTAATTATTGTCGCAAGTAGTGTTATGTGTGATGAGCAATCTATTTCGTCTCACTCCGATAATTCCGCCATCGGTTGGGGTGTGACAGGCTACTCCAAAATTGCCTTATTAAAGCTTGAATTTAACCAAAATTAAACGGACTCGGCCTATACTGAAGCTTATTTAACAAACAACCTCAAACATAAACTTCTTATGAGTAGTTTGAGTAGACTCGCAACCCTAAACTAACATATTAATTATACAAGAAGAGTGTCCATGCAATGTGGCGAAAAACACAAACACTATCAGGGTGTGCATTATTCGGTTGGTTCGTTTATTATCCTCAACCGAAACTAAAGTTTCATCACTTAGTCTTCTTTAATAACCAATCGGTTTTCGGTTAATCAGTTCAGTTTATTTGATTAGATTGACGGTTTTTGTTTGATTTGTTTAATTTCAGTTACTAACCAAAACTAAACTCGGGCTAAAACTTTTGCTTAGAAATACATGAAGTTGAGGTATGAATATTGAAATGGAAGTATAAATACATAAAAAGGAGGTACATACTATGAAACACATGAACTGAAGGTATAAAAGTTAGAAATATATGAAAATATGAATGATTTGGTTCATTTAGTTTTAGTTAAACAAGTGAACAAAAAAAAATCTATAACCGGTTTTGGTTAATTGGTTTTCAGTTAATTAAATTTTTGGTTGATTTCGGTTCAGTTTTGTCTGTTTTCGGTTAATGATTAAGTTATTGCGCACCCTTGAATACTATTAATCACGTCGCATATCAATTATCTTAATTAAAAAACTATATAAATCATATACTCAAATTAAAGAGAATAAAATACTCGTTTTTATAGTGTAATTAAAAAAAATATTAACATACAAAAAATATAACCGTTTAAAAATCATGGGGTAGTTAGTTTTTTATAAAAGAATAAAGTGTAACTAGTAACTAATTATCTATAATTTTATTAAAATTGGGGAAATTAAAGTGTAATCAATATGAGTAGATTAAAGTGTAATTGGTTGAAAAACTAATTTACCCTTATTTTAGGTTATACCTTATGAAAAAAATCATGTGTTGTGCATTATATATAGCGTAGATAATATATATTTATTCCAATAAATATATTTTTTACATAATAATTAACATATACTAAATAAATTACGATAAATACAATTAAATTATATATTTATATTATATATATATATACAAAAATATATTCATAAATACGCATATAAAATATCTATAGGTTTAGATAAATAAAATAACTAATAAATAATAAATAAGATAATCACGAGTAGCATTCCAGTTTGAAAACCTAGCCACGAGCCAAACTTTATTAAATAAGATAAACACAAGTAGCTTTGCAGTTCGAAAACCTACTCACGAACTAAAATTTTAAGATATAGCTCGAAACAAGCCGCACTTAAGCTCAAGCTCTCTCTGCTTAAACAACTGAGTCAAACTCAAGCTCTTCTTGACTCATTTACGTCCCTAAATATCATACAACCCGGCTCGACGCGTTTACGCACCTAACAAGTTAAAAGGTCCCTACAGGCCCTCCTATCATATTCCACACGTTGTAAAACAATGTTTGTATTATTGGACTCCAACTCGATTAAACATTAACGACGAACGTCGATGACTTGATTCCATTCACTCTCGACTTGCAATCGCAATCGCAATCGCATCGATCAAATCCACAGTTATCCCCTTCCTCCTTCTTGTCTTGGTCGCTAAGCAAATAATCCACCTTAATTTCAAATCCCAATTCTGCGAATCGAACTTGAATTCGTCAAAAGCAATTCGAATACTGACAAGAATCACACTTCAGGACACCTGTCAACTACTTTGGTGTTTCCGATCTGAACAAACCCTAGGCCTCGGTGCGATCGAT
Organism: Scalesia atractyloides; assembly: GCA_947069175.1. NCBI lineage: Eukaryota > Viridiplantae > Streptophyta > Magnoliopsida > Asterales > Asteraceae > Scalesia > Scalesia atractyloides. Next base: position 35,480,184 of record CAMTDV010000005.1, read on the forward strand.
TGTATTCTTAATCCTTGCGGATAAATTAGGGTTTCTGTCAGTTTGATCGGACGATGGAGCGCCGGAGGAGTCCTCCGAAGCATAGACACGATGGGACCTCTCCGTTGCCGTTAGGGATGGATTGGAGCCCTCCGCCTAAGAAATGGGTATAGTTTTTTTGTCTTTTTTGCTGTTGTTTGATTGTGTTTTAGGAATTGATTTGATTGAAGAATTGAGTTGATTGAATATGAATTTTAGTGCATCTGTACCTTATGTTTTAATTGTTTTTGGTTGATGCTAGTTTGGATGAACTGTAGAAGAGCATGGTCAGAATCTGTTTGAATGTATTGCTGCTAATTAGTGAAGACAGTTGTAGTGATTGCCCTCTTTTAGTTTAGATTTACTCCTGATACTGGCTTAGGTTGAAGATTTCTACGTTCATACTGTTGATAAACTTTAATGATCAATAGATAAGTTTAGATTTACATCTGGAATAGAAGGCCTGATAGTTCCGCTATGGATTATAAGTTTATATTAGTGATGAGCAGGGCGGGTTTGAACATTGGAGTTCTATAATCATGGGGTTGTTCTTGTTTGTATGTAATTTGTTTGAATAATTGTGATGGAACCTTGAAGTTTTATATGATTTGTTTTATGTATATAAATGTCAACACAGTAATTGAAGAAGTGAATGTTTAAACAGATTTTGAGCTGTATTTCCTTGCGGTGCTATGATACACCATGTTGGTTTTCTCGAAAATTGACTAGGCACGCCTGATATTGTGCTTCATTATTGTAGAGTTGGAAGTATCTAATGATAATAATTGTTATCCCATGTCATTTACTCAAGTGCGTGAAAAAAAAACTTAACCAGTAATTGATGTTAAATGGAAATGTGAAAAACAAGTAAAAAGCCAAAACAGAGCAGTAAACGTATCTGCTGCTGCTTTTGGTTATAGTATTATTGTACATCCATTCATCAGTGGCGGAGTTGAATGTGCTTTCACCATATTTCTATAGCTAGGCACTTCCACATAAGGATATAGATCATGCATGTGCTTTTATGGAAAACAGTAGTGAGTTTCAGTTACTGCTAGCAATAAATGAACTTGTTACATACCGTGTGGAGAAAACAAAATTTTTATAGTCCTCAAAAACAACTGGCATATTTTATAAGGAAATTGACTGTAAGCTGTAAACATTATTGTGCAGCTGTAGTACATTTTCTAGAAAGACACTATATACAATCATATGTTAGACTTGTTGATAAATTTGGATCTTGAGTTTTATTAATTGATCTATATATCCAAATTTGAGTAGTCCTTAAAATTATTCATAATCATGTGCTAGTTTTATATGCAATATGTTCCATTCTATATTGTTACATCATTAATTATGTTATGCTGTGTAAATTTTTGTCTGAAGACTTTATAATTTGCAGAATGGGCGGGACACAGTTTGGCCACATGATCCTCGCACAGGATGGAGTTACTGCATAACAATCCCAACGTGGGTTGTCCTTCCGAAGTCTAAAGACTCGGACCCTGTTGTGGTACTCAGAATTGTTTATCTTTACATAGTATTAGATGACGATTTATGCGACAGTTTGCAAAATGGGCGGTTTGGTAACAAGTTAAAGTGGGTATTTTTTTACAGGTTGACCCGAAACACTTTTTGTCAATGTTCCTAAAATTTTTAAGAAGTCTTTGCCTGAATGATTACAAAGTTTATCTTACTTAAACAATAATTTAATCTTTAGAATAAAATGACTAGGATGATTTATGCATTAAACATACACTTCGGGTAATGGGTGAAAACGAACTGGATCAGGTTGGGTTGACTGGCAACACTTCAGTGTTCAGTTTTTACAAATTAATTAATGTATAATGTATCAAATATGCAGTATCAAAATTAGTCAAAATGGTTTATGGTTTCTTTTTTAAAATAGAACTGTTTAGAAGGTTGCAAGCTTTTGAATATGTTTTTGGGCAACTTTCTACTTGTTCGACCCATCATAGTTTTCCATTTAGGAATTTCTGTTTATACCTTACGATCCAACCGTTAAGCATCAGAATATAAGTTCAAAGCAGCAGAGTTTCTTCAATTTTAAAATTTATAAACGCATCTTCAATTCTTTTCCTTTTTGAAACATAATTTGATGTTCATTTGATTTTCTTCAAATTGGCATTGTGATCAGATGACTACTACTATTAACTTTAGTATCAGAAGGAGACGTTCAACTAACTTTATCCATATTAATAGATTATTGATATGGTTTAACTTTATTCTATATTAACATGCTTAGAACAGTTCTACAGGGTTGTGGTTGGTTTACAATCACCTGAAGGGGTCACAACGACACGAGCTGTATTAAGAAGATTTAATGATTTCTTAAGGTTACTTGCTGCTGTAAGTACATCAACTTTGTCATATGATTGTTTTACTGTACTTAAGCAGTAATTTTAATGCTCTTGGTGTATGGTTCATTTACCTTTTACCTAAACTTTTCCAGCTTAGGAAATCATTTCCTCAAAAGAATCTCCCGCCAGCACCACCAAAGGGACTCTTGCGGTTAAAAAGTCGAACATTATTGGAAGAGGTAGTTACTGTATTTGAATCTCTTACAAAAGATATGGATGTTCTTCTATTGATTAATCTGTACTAATCAGATATTCGTCGTATAAATTGTTTGACGTATGCCGGATTATTTAAGGAACTAATAGGTAAATGACTAAAAAAAGCATTCTTGTGAAAAAGAGTGACGTCGTGTGAAATTGTGAAAGCTTCTTAAGTTGTGTCAAAAGAATCGGTAGATAGCAAATATTATTTAACATTTTAACCTTCTAATGGTTAGTTTTATTGCAACTGGGGTGAACCTTAAACCTGATTATTCGATCCCTAAACAATGACATCTGTTTATTCAGACATCAAAAACCGATTATTGTGAATTCGCGTCAAAATAATTAGTTCCGAAACACAATTGCAAAAATCGGTTATTGATTTTCTGACAAAATATTTTGTCAGATAATGTGGAAAAGTTAAGAAAATGGGTTATTGAGATAAGTGTGAAATGACCTACTTATCCCTATAGCTTATAGCAACTGTTTATCTGATTATATTGAAGTTGGCATATTAAGGACACCTTGCTTATTGTGAAATACACTAGAGATTAGATGTTTAAGATTCATATGTTTCCTATCATGTAGAGACGTTGCTCTTTGGAGGAGTGGATGACAAAGTTGCTATCCGACATCGATATATCAAGAAGCATTGTAGTGGCATCCTTTCTGGAACTGGAATCTGCTGCTCGATCTTGTATGTTATTGTCTACTTTACCTTGCATAGCTTAAACTCTAATTTCTGATTAAATATTTGAATATGTTTGCAGCATTTCAAGATGAAAACCCACAAACCGTGCAAGGAAACCGTTCCGTAAGTAACAGCATCGAATCCATGGCTTCAGGTAGCACTCCAATTTCTCCAGATTATGGCAGTGACACGGCTTACGAGACATCTGAAATCGGAACTTCAAGTTTAGGAAGAGATAATATATCCGAAGCCGGTACAGAAGAGTTATCTCTAGACGAAGATTTAACGGGCCCACTAGAAAAACTAGTCAAACACGGTATGTCAAATATCGATGAGGGATTGTTAATGGGAAGTGCTATTTTAGATCAGGTTGAAGGGTATCATTCCCGAGAGATTAACCGAAGCAGTGATAAAAACGGGAATGGAGGGGGGATTATGTGTCTGAAAAACAACAGGGTAAGTTAATTGGGAATCCCAAGAAGCTTCTAAATGGGACAACTTCTTTACCAGATATGGAGTTTTCTAGTGCGTTGGCAGATGATAATATTATTACTTCAAGTGATATAAACTCAGTGCTTCCATTGGGGCAACAACAAAAGATTAATAGGGTTCTTATTAGCATGCAGAGGAGACTGGGAACGGCAAAAACAGATATGGAGGATGTAATATCGAGACTAAACCAAGAAATAGCGGTCAAAGATTACCTTATGACCAAGGTATTGTTAAAATTACAGTTTTGGTCAACCATGATAATCCTCTGCTGCTTTAAAGATGATTTGATGATAAGTTATGTATATTGATAGGTCAAAGATTTGGAAGAAGAACTAGAGACAACGAAACTGAGAAGTAAAGAAAACCTTCATCAAGCTATTCAAATGGAAAGAGAAAGAGTTACTCAAATGCAGTGGGACATGGAAGAACTTAGACGCAAATCTCTAGAGATGGAGTTCAAATTGAAGTCTCAACAGGTTTTATGACACTCTTTCTTTTCTCACATCAAACGGGAAATTCTGTTTTCTCGCCCATTGAGAAAAACACCCATTTGACCTGTTTCTTTTTAAGCTATTAGTTAAGTGTTTGGAATAGAATACAATCTTGGTTGATGCATTTATTCCAGAAGTAATTTCTATTATGTATAGTAATTGATGAGTGAAACGTTTCCAGGATGACAAGAGAGGAACAGAAGTGCATAAAACAACATCTGTGATTGAAGAAAAAGATAAGTTACTTGAGGAGTTGGATGAAACTAAAAACAAGTTTGACCAACTTTTGAAGAAACATCAAGAACTAGAAGTTAAATCTAAAGCAGACATCAAAGTTCTTGTTAAAGAGGTTAAATCTCTTAGAAACTCGCAAGCAGATTTAAAACAGCAGTTAAATCAGTCACTTGTTGGAAAGTCAGATGCAGAGGTACTTATTTCAGCTCTTCATACTAAATAGGGAAATTTCAACAGCTAGCAACACTTGATTTCTAATCTGTTTCTTTGGACTTCATAAATCGTGATTGGAATTCGTTGTGGATATTAACTTAAGTTTTCTTTAATTTGTGTTGCAAAGAAACTACTCCAAGAAGAAAAACAGAAGTTTGAGAAAGAGGAAATTGGTAGAGTGAATTTGCTTCATGAATTTGATGTTCTTCAGCATCGGCTTCGAGAGTGCAGCATAAACTTGTTAAACGAAAGTGAAGATAAATTAGTCATTGATTCTCCATCAATGCAAGATGCTTTGGAACTCATTAAAATATCTGATGATCACATAGAAGCCCTCCTTGCCCAGGTACACTTTACATGCTTGTTATAGTTACGAACTGTGGACAAGATGAGTGGGTTATGGGCAAATAAGTAAGGCGTAAATTGTGACTACAAAACAGTAGTGTTAAATTATGTTAGTGGTTTGATTTTTAAAATGCATGTATCACATGATGCGGTGATGAGATTGCATCTATGATGCGCACATCACATGATGCGGTCTGATGTGTTACCTTATGCAGTTGTCCATATTTGAACAAATTGCAATGGGTCTGAGTTTTCAAATCTGGCCATTGATTTAGCTATGGATTTGAGTATTTGAACAAATTTGGCTAGAGATGACGAGAATATCCTCTATGCTAGTGTTTAAAAGTTAACAAGTTCAAATATTATCTATAAATACTTTCATAAGTATTTTTTTAATAACGAACTCCTCGCATACGTGATGCGCGTGCTTTTCAAAACCAAGGTTAGGGCTACTAAAATGAAAACATCCATACTTGATACTTGGAGCCGTTTCCACAGCTTTGGGTTGAACCACGTCATCATGAGTATGGGTCGAAACGGGCTGTTCTGACCTTCAACCATGTTTTCTTTTCATTTGTATAAATATTTAAGGCGTTAATTGTCACTACAAAAACAATAGTTACAAAATAAGGCTTATGTTATTGTTATCTAAAATGGAAACATGGCAAGTGGTCTTAATGTGTCAAAAGGTGATACACGGAGCATTTTCAACTGTTGGCAAGATGGATGGGTAATGGGTCAAAACGGGTTTGGGTTGAACCAGGTAATAATGAGTATGGGTCAAAACGGGCCAGACTGACCTTCAACCACATTATCTTTTCATGATCATAAAAAAATGAACTAATGAAGGCATGAATTGAGACTACAAAAATAATATAGTTACACAAATAAGGGTTATACTACGTTAACTAAAGTGGAACATGTCAAATGGGCCGAACAGAAAAAAAGTCGTCCAAAATTATTAAAACATTTGTTTGGTTAAAAGGCTGTACAAATTAATAGTTGGAAATTTGGGATATAATCAATATCTAAGTATGGCAAATCCGCTGACAGGTCAAACGTTAAATGTATGGTTAAAAAGCTGAGATATGAATCATAAGATCAAAATTGAAGTTCTATATACTGATATACATGTTCATCGGAAATATCTACAGGTACAAATTATAGCACAAGACGATGCTTCAACGGCTGCTGGGGACATGAATGGTGAGGAAGGTGGCCGCACATCAAGTCATAAACTTAGGCAGATGCTGTCAGAGATCCTTGTAGACAACATCAATCTAAGACGACAGGTGAGTATGCTTATTCATCGCGCTCTCAGTACCGGAATAGTAACAACAGAAGACAAGAAGTTAGATACGAGATGAGAAGTATATGTGTGAGGATTGTATATACCAGCAATTACATAATTATAGCATGTCACCCGACTAACCTTTACTTACATTACCTTTGTGGGTAATATGATGACTTATTTTCTACCAAGTTGTTATGGACCTTCCCTTTGTTCTTCAGCAATTGATGTTTAACTTGGGGTGGGAGATCAAGTATAGTGTAGGTGGATTATTATAAAGTTTAAGATGTTCATGTTTGTTGGATTATGATGCTTTGTTGGTAAAGATGGCCAATGCTTGTATGTTAGGAATCAAATGGGGTGATGAATTTTAGAAAATGTCTTTTGAGAGATGAATAATTATGATAATTTATTTATATGGGCAATGAGTTTTTTTTTTTTATAGATAAAATGTTTTCTTTATTAGAATTCTTATGTATATAAATAATAACCGGGTCGTTTAGTCTTGCTAGCTTTTTTCGAACTCGATAAGCAAAGCTTAGGCTTGAGTTTTACTCATTTTTTGTTTATTCTTTAACTATGAATTTAACTATATATACTATAAAAGAGTGTGTATAACTTGGAAAAAAAATAAGGAAAACAGTTATGCGTGAGCTTCCATATCGAAATTTGTTGTTTTGTGTTTCAAGGTCCATTTGTGGGGTTTAAAAGTAACACGTGGAGACCGCCAATGTGTCGTTTAACTTATCATAGTTCAAGCTGGTCTCGTTTCACTCGCTTAGTATTTATTCATTACTGTAAGGCTATTCGGTATGGTGCCCGGATGATGACCCGTCACGTAGATCGGGTGTAAGGACGGGGCAAAGAGGATGGAGGGGGGAAATGGGTGATTAGCCTAAAATATATATGTATATGTATGTATATGTTGTGTGCGTGAGGGGGATTTGTCTTGTAGTGGGGCGGCACCATCGTCTGCAGCATGCCGTTGCCAGGGGGGGGGCGAAATGGTGTTGGGGGCAAGCCGGCCCTATGCCGACCCTCACACCGCGCAGCCTTAGCTTATCTTTAATCAATAGTATCCCGTCACAAAATATATACATAACTTCATACATATTATTCATTTATTTTATCATAATCACATATACAATAACAATTATGCAAATATCTAATAACAATTATGCAAATATCTAATAAAGTTTATATAAATTATAGGCCTGTTTAGTCTTGTGAACTTTCTTGAACTAGATAAATGAAGCTCATGCTCGAGTTTAATTATGTTATTACTTATTTATTAACTATAATTTATTTATATGTATATATATGATGAGGATTAAATGAGAAGTATAAATTTGGTGAAAAGGCTAAGAAGAGATAGGTTTGTGACATATGACAAAATTTACAAATTAAAAAACAAGAGCATTTTAGTCAATATTACATCAATTCATCTTTAATCTCCTTCCATCTCTCTTTTTCTTTCCTTGTATATCAAAATCCCACTATTTTCAAAACCACACACCACCACCATACCACAACCAACACCATCACCTTCCACGATCGCCACCATCTTGCCACTTTCACCTTCACCCGCTTGTTGCCATTTTCAGTTCTGAAATCACCATTCCACTATCCACCACCACCACCACTCCACAACTAGTTTCTCTACCATTAGTCAGAGTTTTTTAACCATCCACCATCGTTAGTCGGAGTTTTTTTTGCAAGTTGTGTTTTTTATTGTATTTTTAGGTAATTAAACCTCAATTGTGTTTTTCATCTCATTATGTTTTAGTTAAAGTTCTTTTCATTTTTGTTCTTTTGGATGTTGAAAATTTTAAAGATGGTGGCTCTTAACCTTGTGGTCGTGGGTTCGAGCCCCACGGTGGGCGCCAATGAAGAAACACCAGATCTAATAGATCAGAATCAGATCACAATCAGATCAGATCTGTTGTAAGTGTTTCTGCATAAAAGGTTAATCCTCCGATTGTTTGCCATATCAAGGTAGATCTCCGATAAACACTGCAAAACAAACCACCGTTAGACTCGCCACGGGGAGAATGGGGGTTCTCTCCGTGACCACCCTCCGGCGTGAGAATACGTATAGGTTGATCAGAATAGTTAAAGTGAAGTAAGAGAGAGAGTAAGTGAGTGTGAATACATTTGTTTGTATCCGAAGTTACTTATTTATAGCCGGATTTAGGCGCCCAAAATGTGAGAAATGAAAAGTTAACAGAATCTTTCCCAACACCGTTAATCAGTTAGTTTGCCATCAGAGCACACGGATCATGGTGTTGATCAACGGTTAGGGAGTCGCCACGTGTCAGGCGATGCTTCTTTACTTTATGTTATGGAGTGTGTCATCATCGTGATTTACAAGGAATGTACCAGATTATGCCACGTGTAAATTCTGTTGTAACCACTCATGCCCTTGCACAATTGAGCTTTAATTGTTTCTAGAACATTTTATAGTTGTTTCCTTCTGAAATGCTGCCACATGTCCTTTCTGTTGCAAAAAAGATTCCTTTCTGTTCTACTTATCTTCTCTGCACGCGGGTGTCATCTGATATAGAAAATATTCAAGCTTAATTGTTACCTTGTGCGGGCCCGCGCAAGGTAGTTAAATGATTATTTCTTCTCTTAGATGCCCGGCGAATGAGAGAGAACTTTTCTTCTAGTAATACAGTTTGCGCAAGGTCTGCTTTTATAATAATGGGTATGGTCTTTCGCTTGGCACAAGGTTTTGGGACCATACCTTTTCAGATGGAGACGAAAATTGGTAAACTGAGTTTTATATTCTAATTGCATTTTACAATAGCTTAGTTTCTGGGTGAATTGTGTTTTGTTTTTCAAATGCGTTTTTGGATATAATTGTGTTTCATTTTAGAGTTGTGTTTTATATTTTGAATTGTGTGAATTGCATTTAAAGTAGGTTAGTTTTTGGTTGAATTATGTTTTACAGTAGCTTAGTTTTTTAGTGAATTGTGTTCTATTATAGAATTGTGTTTATTTGAATTGTGTAAATGAAATTGTGTTTATTCCACAATTGTGTTTTTCTAAACGCAATGAAAAAATCTTGTAATCATGACTTTGTTTAATTGATGGTCATTTGTGTTGTAACATGCACATGTATGTTTTTAATTTGATGTTCATTGTGTTATAGTATGGTATGCTTTTCATTGTGTGTTTACGCATCTGGTTTTTTGATTTTTTTAAAGTATAGCAATATTATACTCATTAAAAAAACTCATTTTATGGTACAATTTAAAAAATTAACGTCGAATGAAAGAGTTGCTAACGTTTTTAAAAAAATGAAGGAAGTAGAAGAAAGAGAAAATATTATGCTGAATGGACCACAATACCCCTTAAAAATCAGACGGTTTTTTTGTATTTGATGAATTCCCCCTCTTTAATCTTGACCATCCATTATTCAATCTAGTGACTAGGATGACTTTCTAGGCTTCCTACAAAAACACAATTTCCTATTATATCCTAACCATATATATATATATATAAGGTAGGGTTGCGAGAAATCGAAAACTCCTAAAAAAAACATAAAAAACACCCATTTTCAAACATTTTTTTGCTGTAAATCTAGCATTTTAAAATACAAAAATACTTTTTTCTTGAAAAAAATAAAAACTAAGAATTAGTATTACACATGTGCAACATTAAGAAAAAAACTAAACCGGCCAACCCCCCCCCCTCCCCACTCCAAAAACCTAAACCCCCACACCTCCCCAACCCCCCCCCCCCCCCAAAAAAAATACCTAAAAACTAACCCGAAACCTAAACCCTCCGAAAACCTAGCCCTAAAAGCTAAACTAAAAAAAACCATAAGGCTAAGTAGTATTGCATATGTGCAATACTATAATAGTAGCGCTAAAAAAGAACGATATGTTAAATGAATATACTCGAATATACCCGAATGAAAGATAAGAAAATTTGTGATCTTACGGTGCAATTTAAAAAAATATCATATGAAGAATATATAAATGTTTGAAAATTTATATATATATATATTTTTCCCACTTTTGCCACTCCTACATTAAAAGGTCCATTTCCTTCATTAAGGAGGAGTTTTCGAGTGTTCGAGTTTTCTCACTACTTGTGGGTTTTTAATTGAACACTCCCCTATCTATACAGTTGGATCTGATAGTGTGTGTTTTTGATAAAACAATTGAATAAATTGAACAATTCAATCACACAGTAATAATAAACACATTTATCTAAACACAACTGGATTTGAGAATGATTGCAGAATGATTTCATATATTATTCATATGTTTCAGTACAATCAAAAAGTACAAAATCTCCCCCTCACCAGGTGCACTCTCTCACTAAGTTCTTCTACCTTTTGGCTCTTAGTGTTACCTAATTACATTGACAGACTGAACTATATATAGTGGAGAAAAGTGCTTGTGACGTCACCATGAAAGTGACCCTAAACAACCTCATAAATGGTGTAACTGCCAGTAGTTCATAGAACTGCTGGATAGTTAGAGAAAACATTGTTACGTTGAAACTACTACTACCAAAGAAGAAAACAACTAGATTTTCAAAATTGTTGGAAAGGTTTCAGCACTTTTGGAATCCAGTACTTCTGGTCATGTGTTAACTTGTTGACTTGGTCTTCTGGTCTTCAGCTTTGATTTGTTGACTTAGTTGTTGACTAACTGACCCAACACTTTGTACTTATCTTCATAATTGTTTGATGCAGTAGTTATGTTCCAATAGTTCTGGGGGTTGTTTGAGAAGCTTTCAAGGGGAGAAACTTCTGGACTTCTGATTAAACTTCAACTTGGGATTGGTTTTCATCATCAACAGATCTTACATAACCCAAGATATATATAGGGTGGGGTTCTAGAGTGAACAACTGAGTAAACAAATCTTGACCATTGATTTACATCATCAAATCGTAAGATACATTGTGTATTTTTATCATCAAATCATGGCCATTGATTTACACTTGTGTATTGAGAATCAAGGGCTAGGATTAGTCACTGGTGTTCACAGTCAGTGGGTTGTTCACTAACGAACCTAATGACGGGTAGTCCACGGGACAACCCTTAAGTGCTTTAAAAGATAATTTAATCCCGCATTTGACATTGTAATTGTATTGAATTAGATAACTACCGTTGCTTCCGTTTCAGGTGTGATCGGGGCTTTAAAGGAGTGGAAATGTAGCGTTGGTAGGAAGTTGGTAGAGTTGGCGTGTCATTGCTACTTGTCAAAAAATGGAAGAGATTTCCCTAGATTCTACCGTAGCTTACGGTAGCTACCGTAAGCTACGGTAGCCTTAAGAGACAAATGGTTCCACTGTAAGGCAGTAGCTTCATGGTGTAACACTTTAATAGCTACCATAAGCTACGGTAGCCACCGTAGCTTACGGTAGACTCAGACGCAAAATGTGTAACTGCCCATTTAATCAAGATTGGGGGTGTCTTTTCATCTATCTCATCATTAGGAACGTTTCAGAGTAGTTCTTGGCGAATTTTGGCTTGTGCTAGTGCTTGTGAACAATTAAAAACATTCGGTTTATGTTTTTGATTCATATGAACATTAAACTTGTTTTTATGATGATTCACCAAGCTATGCGTGGCTAAACTTGATGGTGATCATCTTGGTGGAAGTTTGTTTGAGACGCTTGTGTTTTGTCTAAATTTCTAGAATAATAGACTTGCAATGTTTGTTTAGAATATTATAGTGTGTGGATGTTTGTTTGTAAATTGTTAATTGATGTTTTGATCATAGTCTAAACCGTACGTTCTTGGTGTCGTTGACAATCGAGATATCACGGAGGGATTAGGGTTGGATATTGATTTACTGGTCATCGGGTAACGACCTCGCGTTCTAGAAACCCTAGTACTTAGTTCCTTTTTATCACAAACAAATAATCACACATGAGCCATGTCTATGTGGTTCTTTCTAGTTGGGCATAAACACTAGTGTTGATTGAAACTGGAAACCTAAGTAAGATGGTCACTGCCTCTTAATCTGTTAAAATTCAATCTTTGATTTGCGATCTAGTGTAGTTAATTTTAGTTAATCAAACCAAACAATCAAATCTCTGAATTTATATTTCTGCAACTTAGTTTAATTTAGTTAATTTACACAGCTACTTAACAAAAACATTTCCACAACTCCTTGTGTTCGATACCCACTTACCGCTAGCAAATTAGTTGTAATTGGATTAAATTTTAGTGACACTTCGACAGCACGTCAAATTTTGGCGCCGTTTCCGGGGAGTAGTGCGCAACGTGTGTTATCTTTTGTAGTTATAGTTTGTTATTTTTCTGCTTTACGCTGGTTGTGTTAGTGTGCAGGTATTACAGGTGCATGCATACAAGAGGCTATCACAAGCTATCACCTCTAGCATTTGATCCGGAAATTGAGCAATCTTTGCGACGAAACCGAGTCCTACTACGAGAAAACAAAGTCATTGGTTCACCTACCACACCTACTAGACCTATTACACCAAGCAATACAATGGAACTACCACCTCCCACTACGAGTCAAACAACACAATCCACACCTACACCTACACCTACACCAAATCCTACCAATCCTTCACCAACCAACGTTACATTACCCGCAAGTACCCAAACCGAACATTCTTTTAGCTATACTCCTGCATCAACTGTTCCGCCATTGTCATCTTTCTTCCCAACCGCTGGCCAAGCATCCTCTTCTCACCAAATACCACCATCACATCAATTTCAACCAAGTTCATCCATAGTTCATACTACTTCTACTTACCAACCACCATTCCAACTGGGTTTACAATATCAACAACCTCATTATTTGCAAACTGTGGGAATGGAAAAGATGGATATGATGATGGGTATGAAGAAGATTTTTCGGGATATGATGAGGAAGGATATGTTTTGAGGGGTAGTGGAGATCAAGGAGATTATACTTATGTGCAAGGTCAAGGATTGCAAGGTTTCGGTAGACCTCAACAACAACAAATCATGCAACAACAGAATGTACCACAACAATTACCACCACAAGGTCCGCAAATTCAAAGACCGATGCCGCAACAACAAGTAGCTCCGCCACAATTTCAACAAGTGGCACCTCAAAGACAAGCTCAAAGGCAACCGGGTCAACCAAGAGTACCTTTGGGTGTTCCTCGATGGCATCATAGAGAAGTGGTAAGGGGTGGAAGCTCATTTTCGTCCGGTGATCACTAACAATCCTTCGCCGATAGTAATTCCTCATCACCCGGATGGAAGAACATTTGAGGTGAGAACTAATGCTCTCCAAAGTTTACCGAAGTTTAAGGGTTAGCGACGGAAGAACCTTATTTCCATTTGGAGGCATATGATTCTATTTGTAATACTATCGGTGGGCAAGGGTTTACATCGGATGATGTTAAGTTGGTCCTTTTCCAGTTTTCGTTGGAAGATAAGGCGAAGTGATGGTTTTATACATTACCTTCCGCTTCGGTTTATACTTGGGCTGAAATGCAACAACGGTTTTTGGAGGAATATTACACGGCCCAAAGACTAATGAGGCGGGGAGAAATTTGAGAAGCTTTCAACAACAATCGGGTGAAATGTTTCACGAAGCATTTGAGAGGTTTAACATGATGCTCAAAAATTGTCCGCACCATGGTGTAGCGTTGTATATGTTGTTGAATGCATTTCATGAGGGTATAAGTGAAGAGGATGCTTGTGACTTGATGTCGGTTACCAATGGTACTTTCGGTACTAATTTTGAGCAAGACGATTGGGCCTTTTTGAAGCAAATGTCTTATAATTCTAAACGGAAGGCACAAGCTTCAAGGAAGGCTAGACATGTTATCACACAACCTCAAGTTCATGCCGTGGATGATGGAGGAGTACAAACCACAAATCAAGTATATGATGTTTGTACCAATTGTAGTGAATTGGGTCATACGACGGATGTGTGTTTAGTGGGGGTTGTGCAAGAACAAGTGGAAAAGGTGAATGCCATTCAAGGGGGAGGTAGTACGAATTACAATATGAACTCAAATGCCTACCACCCCGGTTTACGAAATCCCCCGAATTTTCGATATGGCAACTCGGCCAATCAAACCAATCCGAACTTTCAAGGAAACCAAGGAAATTATGTTCTGTGTCAACAATATAACAATCAAGGTAATATTAGAGGCGGGAACAACCAAGGGTTTCAAGGGCAATTTCAAAAGTCGGGTGGTGGTCAAGGTGATTCGTTGGGTGAAAATGAAGTCATGGAGATGTTGAAGTCGATGCAAATGGAGATGCAAAAGAGAAACCAAATGGATGATGCTCGCAATAAAAAGATGAATTCCGGGATAAGGCGATTCAATCGTTGACCACTCAAACGGGTCAACTTGCGACTGATGTAGCGGAATTGAAGAAAGGTAAAGGTCAACTACCAAGCGACGCTAAGGTAAATCCTTCCCATAGTTCTTCACGTAATGTTCCTATTAACCATGTTAGTGTTTTACGAAGTGGTAAAAATATAAAACTAATTTATCGATGGGTTTGGTTGATGGGGTGGTTGAGGACATTACAGGTGTTGAAAGTGATGAGGATGAAGCCTCATCCACAGTTGTTCCTAAAGATCCAAATGTTGAGAAAGTAATTAAAAAACTGGGGTTGGGTGAAATGCTAAATGAAAACGAGGAAGGGGGATCGAGTCAAGTCCCATTTCCTTCGTCTTTAATCGACCCGGGTAAGAAAAATTTTATTTCAAAAAGGGGTCCTCAAAAGGAGGAAATGTAGGAAGTGTTTAAGCAAGTTAAAGTTAATCTTCCTTTACGTGAAGCAATCAAACAAGTACCTGTGTATGCTAAATTTTTGAAAGAGTTATGTACTCAAAAGAGGCAACAAAAAGTGCCTAAGCGGGTTGACTTGACGGAAAGGATAAGCGCGGTGCTTAAAGGAGATCTTCCTCCTAAACTCCAAGATCCGGGAACGCCCCT
The DNA here is from genome assembly GCA_947069175.1 of Scalesia atractyloides. Taxonomy (NCBI): domain Eukaryota; kingdom Viridiplantae; phylum Streptophyta; class Magnoliopsida; order Asterales; family Asteraceae; genus Scalesia; species Scalesia atractyloides. Next base: position 35,495,464 of record CAMTDV010000005.1, read on the forward strand.
AATTAATATTCAAGTTGGAAATTTTCAAATGTTGAGGGCGTTATTAGATCTTGGAGCCGGTGTTAGTATCTTACTGAGGTTGGTCCTTTGAAGCGGGTTGAGACAATGGTTGTTTTAGCCGATTTGTCTCATAAGCTTCCTCGGGGATTGTGCGGGATGTTATTGTTAAGGTTGACGAATTCTACTATCCGGATGATTTTCTAGTCTTAGATTACTCATTCGCGGACCCAAGTCAACAACAAAATGTTATCTTGGGTCGGCCATTTTTTAACACCGCTCATGTCGTAATTGATTGTCGATATGGTACGGTCGACATAACATTCGGTAATAGAAAAATGAGGTTAAATGTTTTTACTAATGCTTCTAACTCTTTTGGTGTTGATGAGTGTTTTATGGCAGATTTGGTCGACGGGTGCAACCCGCATTAGTATGAGGAGGATAGTTCGGATGTTTGTGTTTGTGATTTTTCTGAACAGGTACATGCGTGTGCTTTGAGGATTGGGGATCAAGAGCAAGAAGCTCTAGCGGTCAAAGAGGGGAGACCGCCATGGACCCACCAATTCGAAAGCTTACCGGGGGAGATTAGTTCGGGTACAAAGCCGTCAATGGAGGATCCACCAACGTTGGAGTTGAAAGACATGCTAAGCCACTTGAAGTATGCATTTTTAGGGATAATGACACATTACCTGTCATTATTGCCTCTAATTTGGAGGTGGCTCAAGAGCAGGAGTTGTTGAAAGTGTTGAAGGTGAACAAGGCGGCTATTGGATGAGTGATACCCGATTTAAAAGGCATTAGTCCATCCATAGTTATGCACAAAATCATCACTACCGAGGATGCAAAACCAACACGAGAGACCCAAAGGAGGTTGATCCAAATCTAAGAGAAGTGGTAAAAAAAAGAGGTAATTAAGTGGTTAGACGCGGGTATTATTTATCCAATTTTGGATAGTGCTTGGGTAAGTCCTACTCAAGTGGTACTTAAAAATGGCCGGCATTCAAGTAATCAAGGATGAAAGTGGTGAACAAATCGCCACCTGACCAGTCACCGGGTGGCGCGTTTGTATTGATTATCGAAAACTGAATGCCGTGACATCAAAGGACCATTTTCCATTAGTTTTTATTGACCAAATTATTGAAAAATTATCGGGTCAAAAATACTACTGTTTTTTGGATGGGTACTCGGGGTATAATCAAATTGCTATCCATCCGGATGACCAACACAAGACCACCTTCACTTGTCCGTATGGCACTTTTGCTTTTTGGCGAATGTCTTTGGCTTATGTAATGCCCCGGCGACTTTCCAACGATGTATGTGTAACATCCGTCGAAAAACGGGTTTTCAAAACCCGCTTCGTTTAATGCCTATTTTAATTTTAAACAATACATAACTAATAAACATTTTAGAATGGAAATTAAAATTGTTAGAAAATAAAAATAAAGCAATTAAAAATGAAAAGGGGCTGCCGGGTTTCGAACCCGGATCAGCCGGAAGACCTTAACATCAAACACTTAACCACTCCGCCACTTGATGTCTTTGTGTAATCAAGGAAACAAATAAAACATAAGTTCACCCATGAATCGATCTGTTTGCGCCAAAACTGAAACCGGTAATCGGCTTTCAACTTTCTAGACGTTTGAGTGTTGATATTACTGGTTATAACCGATGAAATCATTACGACCGACGTTCTTAATCAATTCAGCCTTTATTGAACTTGAATTCATATGATTTTCGGGTTTAATAACCGAAATCATTTACTTCCTGATTTACACCGGCAATATCATCATCTCGCGACTCAAAAAACACTTACAGAACCTCCAATTTCACTTTCGCTCTATTTTCTGTTCGTCGGAAACGCTTTCTGAACTCGCCGGACTTTCGCCGGAAAACCGTGTCATTCATCAAAACGGTAAATTTCTCAATTCTTTCATCTTCTATCTGTTGTTAGACTTTTGCTAACTCAAACCTTTCAATCAGAATCGGTCCCAGACGACGATACCGGATAATCTGCAATCGCCGGAAAACTTCTAAAAATTTCTAAATCACGCTGTGAATCGGTATGAGCATATAAACTCTCTGATAACTCTTGTTTAGTCCTTCAATTTCACAATTTGTTAATCAAAACTGTTAATTGGTCCGCTCAAACGGAGTTCATAAAACAGAGCCGACGACTTTGCCGGAGTTCTGAGAAAAGTCATCATTCCGGTACGTTCATTCCCAAAACCTTCCCTGTCCATTTCATTTTAATCAATTATATGTCCGTCAATCGAATTAAACAAGAACAGTAGAATAAATCGTTTGTCTGTGTTGTTAACGAAGAAGATGGAGTTTAGACTGTGTATATACTTAATATAAATCGGGTTATATCTCGGGTTAGACACACAGTCCAGCGGTGGACTGTGTGCATTTGAATCATAGAGTCCCGGGTTCGAGTCTGTCCTTGTTCCGATTCGTCACAATATTCAGACTTTTTATAAAACCCAAATACGGAAACTTCCAGTTAGTATATAAGTGAAATAAAAACAAGTATTTTAACCAGGTTAGACACACAGTCCAGCGGTGGACTGTGTGCAACGTTAAACAACAGGTCCCGGGTTTGAGACCTGTTATGCGCACCGGTTCGATAGAATTAAAATCCTTTTTAAAATAAATGAATTTTGAATAAATTAAATAGTATATAAATATAATTAAAAACATAAATATTTCGGGTTAGACACGTAGCTCAGTTGGTAGAGCTGCGTGCACGCGTACGGGAGGTCACGAGTTCGAACCTCACTCAGCGCAAACAAACACACGACCGAACCGGTCAACAGTCAACAGTCAAAGTCAATGGTCAACGGTCAACCCAAAAAGTCAACATTTTTTTTATATTTTTATTTATTTATTTAATTTAAAAATCAATTAAAAATACTTAAAAATAATGTTTTTAAAGTTAGAAAATAACCTTAAACTCACAAAAATAAACCTAAAAACCTTATTAAAATTGTTAATAAAATCCACTTATTTACCGTACCTTTTCGTTATTATTTAGGTTAGTTAATCCTCGTCGATCAACCCTCTAAACTCGTGCGCATTCAACACCATCAACCGAACGCACCCAATGTGAGTGAATCTCTACAAATTCCCCGTTTTAATCACATTTTGGGGTGTATCATGTGTCTTATTATTTACTACATTTAAACACTTGTGCATCCATCATATCCATGATCAAATGTGTATTCAATATGTATCAACTGTTTGTATGGTTAATGTTTAGATTAAATTTATCATTTTCAGTACATACATCATCATAGGCCGCCGCTCCCCATTACCTATGAGCGTGAGCCGTTCCCCATTACCTATGAGCGTGAACGAGGCGTTGCCAACATACGATCGGCTCCGTTTGATTGAGCCTTGATCGCACATACATCATCATAGGCCGTCCGTTCCCCATTACCTATGAGCGTGAACGTGACGTTGCCAACATATACATTATCATTCATGTCATATATTCATGCAAGGTGGTTTGTTATTGTTATTGTTATTGTTATTGTTATTGTATGTTTATTTACATTTGCTCACATATGATTATTGCACAATTTTTCCATATTAAATATAACAAGAAATCAATAATAAATGTTTTCTAACAAGGTTCACTCGCCAACTTTTGTTGACCCAAAAACCCCCATTTTTTTACACATGATACAGGTGATCCAGTTGCAGCAAGAAACATATAGGATGGCTTAGAAGAATAAATCGGTTTAGACTTTGGATTGTTTATGTAGTTACTTTTCTTTGTAATTGTATGAACTTTTTTGGATTATTGAGGATGTAATTTTGAATTTAATAAATATGAAACATATTAGTAAACATCATGAGCTTTGGTGATAACCCAATTATGCCCTGACTCTTATTCCGCTGCGGGTCGGGGTGTGACACTCTTATTCTGCTGCGGGTCGGGGTGTGACAGTATGATGAGTATTTTCTCGGACATGGTTGGGCAGTCACTCGAGGTGTTCAAGGATGATTTTTCCATTTTTGGCCCAAGTTTTTAGTCTTGTCTCGATGAATTAGAAAAAGTTTTAAAAAGATGTGTTGAGAAGAACTTGGTGCTAAGTTGGAAGAAAAGTCATTTCATGGTCCAAGAGGGTATTGTGTTGGGTCATGTTATCTCTGATCGGGGGATGGAAGTGGATAAGGCGAAAATTCGGGTAATATCATCTTTGCCTCCACCGAAAAACGTTAAAGGGGTAAGATCATTTTTGGGACATGCGGGTTTTTATTGGCGGTTTATTAAAGGTTTTAGTGTTATTACTAAACCTTTATGTAATTTGTTATTAAAAGATGTTCCATTTGATTTTACCGATGATTGTTTGCAAGCTTTTAATGTGTTGAAGGAACAATTGGTAAAAGCTCCAATTTTGCAATCGCCGGATTGGTCAAAGCCGTTTGAAATTATGTGCGACACTAGTGGTACAACTATTGGAGCGGTTTTGGGTCAACGAGTTGATAAAAAACTGGTGGTGATTTACTATGCAAGCAAAACGTTGTCCGAGGCGCAACTGAAATACACCACAACCGAAAAGGAGTTGCTTGCGGTGGTGTATGCCTTGGACAAGTTTCGCTCGTATATTTGGGGGAGTAAAGTGATCGTGTACTCGGACCATAGTGCGATTCGATATTTGATGGAGAAAAAGGATGCAAAGCCCGGTTTATTCGGTGGGTGCTTTTGCTACAAGAATTTGATTTGGAAATTCGGGACAAGAAAGGATATGAAAATGTAGTGGCGGATCACTTGTCCTGAATTCCGTTGGAAGGTATTGAAGATGTAAGTGAAATTAATGAACGGTTTCCTGATGAGCAATTGTTGGCCGTGACACCTTGGTAGCACCGTGGTATGCCCATTACGTTAATTAGTTAGCCACGGGTGCAATCCCAAGTCATTGGACGAAGAAGAGAAGGCAACAGTTTATGTTTCAAGTCAAATAATATATATGGGATGAACCGTACCTCTTTAAAATTGGGCCTGATCAAGTGATTCGGAGGTGTGTTCCTGGAATAGAAGTGTTGGAGATTTTGACTCATGCTCATTCATCTGCTTATGGGGGGCATTTAGTGGCCACAAGACGGGTTACCGAGTGCTTACATGTGGGTTTTATTGGCCATAATTTTCAAAGATGCTTGTGAGTTCGCCCGGAATTGCCTCAATTGCCAAAAGGTGGGAAGTATCTCAAAAAGGGATGAAATGCCATTACAACCCATCTTGGTAGTTGAAGTGTTTGATGTGTGGGGTATAGACTTCATGGGCCCCTTTCCGAATTCGAACGGGTTCTTGTACATGTTGGTTGCAGTTGATTATGTGTCAAAGTGGATTGAAGCTATTGCTACAAGGACCAACGATCATTCGGTGGCATGTAAGTTCGTTCAATCCAACATTTTTGCTCGTTTCGGAATTCCGAGGGTTATTATTAGCGATGGTGGTTCACACTTTAAATTTTTTTCTTTGGGAAGTTGTTGAAGCGCTACAATGTGAACCATTGAGTTGCTACTCCATACCAGCCGCAAACAAGTGGACAAGTTGAAGTGTCCAACCGGCAAATTAAAGAAATTCTAATGAAAACGGTGTAGGTGGATAGGAAAGATTGGTCAAGCAAATTAGATGATGCGTTATGGGCATACCGGACGGCCTATAAAACTCCAATTGGTACAACACCTTATCGGTTAGTATATGGCAAGGGATGCCATTTACCAATGGAGTTAGCTCACCGAGCACATTGGTGATCAAAACGGTCAACGCATATTATGATGAAGCGGGGAAGATTCAAAAGTTACAATTGAGTGAGATTGAAGAGATTCGGAGGCCTATGAATGTGCGTCGGCGTATAAAGATAAACTCAAAGAGGTCCACGATGCGAAATTGCGAAAAAGAACTTTTGAAGTGGGTCAAAAGGTTTGGTTATACAATTCAAGATTGAAGCTTTTTGCGGGCAAGTTGAAAAGCAAGTGGATGGGGCCTTATGTGATCACAAGAGTGGGACGCTTTGGTGATATAGATATTGAAGATGTTCACACTCAAAAGAAACAAACGGTGAACGGACACCAACTCAAACCGTACTTGGAAGGGAACGACATCAACAATCTTGAGCTCGACAAAGTGGGCTACATTCTACGCCCATTGGATGAGGGAAGAGCATAAGAGGCCCAGGGTTGGTAGTGTAAATAATTAGTTTAGTATAGTGTAGTTTAATTGTATTTGTGAAATCATCATACTCGTCTTGAATTGTGTTCGAAATAGGTGTGGGAAATTCTTGCGAATTTTCTTCCAACACGGTGTTGGGGACAACACGGTTCTTTTATGGGGGTAGGGTAGTAATTTTCACGTTTTTAGAAACATATAAAAATCATAAAAACTTGGTTTTGGCTGAAAAGGAAATACCCAGGTGCCACCGTAGCTTACGCTGGCCCTGGGAAAAACGAAACTCTTACGCTCATTAGCTACCGCCTTACGGTAGGAATTTTTTGCTAGAAGCTACCGTAATTTACGGTAACTACCGTAAATTACGGTAACCTCTGGCATATTAGTGGTCGCTGCTGGTCACGGGTTTACGTAAAAAAATAAAATAAAATAAAAATCAAGATTCAACCCCAACCACTTATCTTCTGCAATACCCTAGCCACACATTACTCTTCTTCTTCCCCAACATCTCTTTCAAGAATCCCACTTCCAAATCTTCATATTTTCTTTAAATCTTAAAGAAATCTAGTGATTTTTGGGTCTAACTTGATCAGAATTTCGCAAACCTTCTGATTATGGGTTGGGAGTTGAAGGAAAATTACGTTTAGGCAATTGAATTTCAAACCCTAGGTCCGAAATTTTGGGGCTTTTTGGGGGTTTCTTGTTTTCTTGAGAGTTACTTGCTATTTCATCTTCAATAACTTCAAGGTATGCATTTTCTCACTCTTTTTGATGGTACATTGTGGATTTGTAAGTTGAGGTAGTTATATGCTCTTACACACTTGTTTATATGAAATTGTTTAGAGGAATTTGTTGATTTGCAAGGGATTATGGTTGTATGTGTTAGAGTACCCACCCGATCAACATGATTCTGGAAAATTTTACCAAGCTAGTTGACATGATGCCCAAATTGTTTTAACAATTAATATCATGTTAATCCACATGTACAACCATAGTGTCAAACAAGTGTGGGGATGTTCTGGGAGAAGAGAAAATTGAACTTGTGCGTTTGTGTTGTTGTGGTTGTAATTTGCAAGATTATGGGCATGAAAGGTAAAGAACATGTCGGGTCCTCGAGTACCCACCCGACCAAAAACGAAGACGACTTGTGTTACAAGCTGATATAGAGCAAGATGAAGAAGAGGAGCAGCAAGTAGACCCGGGTCCCAAACCAAATTGGGAGGCGGGTCCAGGATGACCAACCAGAATATTGGCAACCTATCTTATTTCATGAGCGCATGAAGAAGTTGAAGAATAGGGCTGCGGCTTTTATATGTGAAAAGGAGGTGAAAGAGGTTGAATTTGGGCTGTTTAATGTCTTTAATCGGTTCAGGTCTCTAGGCTGGGAGGCGGCTCTGGGTTGTTATGACCGAGATACTAAAAATTTGTTCAAAGAGGAAATCCAAGAGTGGATGGCTACTCTTAGATGTCCCCCGTACAACAAACCACAGCAAATTAAATTAATTTGTACTGTGAATGGTATAGATGTGGAGATGTCTTTTGACAGTTTGAAAAGGGTGGCAAAGTTTGATAGTCGGCCCACGAGAGATTACATGTTTCCAAGTCTTGATGACCTATTTCATAAGCCGGAAGCTCACCCTCGTTGGAATGATATGTTAGAGGCTTCGTTCTTATCGGGAACTTGGCATGGCACTCTTTATAGGAGGAATTTGAAAATCGAAGCTAAGTTGTTGTTGATGATTTGTTTGTGCAATGTGACTCCGTGGAGAGGGGATAAGGTGGAAGTCCGATCCCCCGAGGTGCTTGTTCTTTATGCATTAAATCATGGGTCACCTTGATTTCCGTTTCATTTTCTAGTGATCAATAATGTTTGGATATGTCGGAATAAGGTGGAACGGAGCATAGTCCCTCATTGCAGGTTGATTACGGCATTGCTCAAAATGTATGGAGCAATTGGGCCGGACAATAGGGGTGCTCCGAAAAGGCATAAACCGTTTGATAGTAGAAAGATGGGTACGTGGTGGAAATACACAGAATCAGAGAGGTATCACAAATTGAAGAGTGAAGGTCAACGTTCGAGGGCAGTGAAGGTGGATGCGAGGGCATTGGAACCGGGAAAGGAATATGAGCCCGAAAGTGATGGCGATCTCGAGAGTGGGGATGATGATTATGTTGAGGAACCAGATGCCGACACTATGGAAGTGGACCAGGGGGGTCCAAGTCATGGGCGTGTTCATGATGGAGGGTTCTTTGATTATTCGAGGCATCCTTATGAGCCGAATTGGGCTCATCAAGGGACGATGCAAGAAGTGATTGAGAATCAACACCCCCTACATTCTCCAGTTGGACTGGGTCCGACAGAACATTTTTCGATCATCAAATGTTCATGGGGGCGAGCATGGAACGGGCTTTGAAGCATAACTGTGATAAGCAAGAGTCATGGAATCAAACCCATGCTTATGCTTTCAAGCTAGAGTTGAATAACAGGTATATTGATGATCGAAATAGGAGAATGCATGACGATTGGCATGCGGGTCGGCCTGTTGTACCGGATCCTCCGATTGTGGATTATTCTACGCTACCACCTTATGTCGGTTGTGTATCTTATCCCACCGCCACCATTGACCATTCTATGTGGGTGGATCCACACCAAAGTGGGGGAAGGCCAGCGAAGTCAGTAAGGAGGAGAAGGCGGAGGTGAAGGAAGTAGTGGTCGCGGCGCGTTCGTTTGGAGAATTTCCAGAGGTGATGACGTCTATCTTCGGGCCTCCTCAGTCGCGATACTATTAGTCAGGTTGTACTCTCTCTTATTTTGTATATTATTGTAGATATTTGTGTTTATGTTTATGGGTGGGTGGTAAGGTTGGTGTATTGACGTTGATGTTTTTGTTGATGGGTTGTGTAAGTTGGTGGTGTTAATGTTAAAAAAAAAGAAAAAAAGAAACTTGGGGTTTGAGTGTTTAAGCGGAAGTTGATGTTGAAATTGGTTTTTAGCGATCATTCCCTTTCAAAGCCATACATTGGGGTCAATGTATCCCAAGTGTGGGGATGGGGGAAAATTTTGATGGTTTTGAAAAAAATTTAAATCAAGCGAAACATGGTTGAAATTTGAAAGCATTATACTAATTCCGTGTGGCACACCGGCAACCCCGTACATCCTTTCTTTCTTGGTGAGAGTTGGAACCATTTCTTGGACTTTTTGAGAAAATATCTTTATCTTTGATAAGAGTAGTTATGGGTGGGGGTGCATGAGAACTTGTGTTTGAATGCGGTTTGAGGCCTTTGTATGTGAAAAGGATAAGGGCATTTAGGTAGCCTCGTCTTGGTGTGTTCCAGTGTGGGATTTGGAGGGTTGGTCCTTCTAAATTATATATATGAGCATGGTAGTGAGAGGAACGGGGGTTTGGACATTTAGTTGCCATTTTGAGCCTAAAGCGAATCAATTGTTAACCCATGCCTAGTTCCCTAAAAATTTCACCGGTGTTTGACCCGGTCGAGTAGTGTTAGTAGTTCGTTTTAGTATGTGTTATATTATCATTAAGTTATGATCGAAAAAAAACAGAAAAAATGGAAGTAAGTGAATGTTTTGTCTTGTATATAGAGGTTTATGTTATGATTATGTTGTTTTGTTTGTAATAAGAAGACCGGGTCGAACCATGTGCTACTATTCATATATAATTTCCTACTCATATGCCTAGCCACGTTACAACTCGAAAGTCCCTTTGATTCACATTCATGTCTTGGCAATTTTTAGGCGAAAGACCGATTTAGGTACAAGCATATTGTTGTGCAACTACCCAGTTACCTTGAGTGTGTTCTAGCTCATTTTTGCTAGTTGTTATTTGTCACCAAGAGGAGCGTTATAATGAGGGGCGTGTTGCACGGGTATTAGGAAAAAGGCTAGTAAAGGACGGCATGCATTTGCTTGATTTATTCTTTGATCGTTTGTGAGTTTGGAGTTGTTTTAATGAGTTGCTTGGGACAAGCAACGGTTAAGTGTGGGGATGTGACGGGTAGTCCACGGGACAACCCTTAAGTGCTTTAAAAGATAATTTAATCCCGCATTTAACATTATAATTGTCTTAAATTAGATAACTACAGTTGCTTCTGTTTCAGGTGTGATCGGGGCTTTAAAGGAGTGGAAATGTAGCGTTGGTAGGAAGTTGGTAGAGTTGGAGTGTCATTGCTACTTGTCGAAAAATGAAAGAGATTTGCCCAGACTCTACCGTAGCTTACGGTAGCTACCGTAAGCTACGGTGTCCTTAAGAGACAAATGGTTCCACCGTAAGGCAGTAGCTTCATGGTGTAACACTTTAATAGCTACCATAAGCTACGGTAGCCACCGTAGCTTATGGTAGACTTAGACGCAAAATGTGTAACTGCCCATTTAATCAAGATTGGGGGTGTCTTTTCATCTGTCTCATCATTAGGAACGTTTCAAAGCAGTTCTTGGGCGAATTTTGGCTTGTGCTAGTGCTTGTGAACAATTAAAAACATTCGGTTTATGTTTTTGATTCGTATGAACATTAAACTTGTTGTTATGATGATTCACCAAGCTATGCGTCGTGAAACTTGTTATCATCTTGGTGGAAGGTTTGTTTGAGACTCTTGTGTTTTGTCTAAATTTCTAGAATAATAGACTTGCAATGTTTGTTTAGTTTATTATGGTGTGTGGATGTTTGTTTGTAAATTGTTAATTGATGTTTTGATCATAGTCTAAACCGTACATTCTTGGTGTCGATGACAATCGAGATATCACTGGAGGGATTAGGGTTGGATATTGATTTACTGGTCATCGGGTAACGACCTCGCGTTCTAGAAACCCTAGTACTTAGTTCCTTTTTATCACAAACAAATAATCACACATGAGCCATGTCTATGTGGTTCTTTCTAGTTGGGCATAAACACTAGTGTTGATTGAAACTGGAAACCTAAGTAAGATGGTCACTGCCTCTTAATCTGCTAAAATTCAATCTTTGATTTGCGATCTAGTGTAGTTAATTTTAGTTAATCAAACCAAACAATCAAATCTCTGAATTTATATTTATGCAACTTAGTTTAATTTAGTTAATTTACACAGCTACATAATAAACACATTTTCCACAACTCCCAGTGTTCGATACCCACTTACCGCTAGCTAATTAGTTGTAACTGGATTAAATTTCAGTGAGATTTCGACAGCACGTCACCTAACCATATATATATGTGTATATATATATATATATATATGTATATATATATATACATATATACATATATATATATAACGACCTCGCGTTCTAGAAACCCTAGTACTTAGTTCCTTTTTATCACAAACAAATAATCACACATGAGCCATGTCTATGTGGTTCTTTCTAGTTGGGCATAAACACTAGTGCTGATTGAAACTAGAAACCTAAGTAAGATGGTCACTGCCTCTTAATCTGTTAAAATTCAATCTTTGATTTGCGATCTAGTGTAGTTAATTTTAGTTAATCAAACCAAACAATCAAATCTCTGAATTTATATTTAAGCAACTTAGTTTAATTTAGTTAATTTACACAGCTACATAATAAACACATTTTCCACAACTCCCAGTGTTCGATACTCACTTACCGCTAGCTAATTAGTTGTAACTGGATTAAATTTCAGTGAGATTTCGACAGCACGTCACCTAACCATATATATATATATATATATATATATGTTGTGTGTGTGTGTGTGTGTGTGTGTTAAAATAAAAAAGTCCCTTAACGTGCAAAACATTCGCGACCACCAAATAACGTGCATAATTATGCATATAACATGCGTAATTAGTTTTTACTCATGCGTGATTTATGTGTTTTGTTCATGCGTGATTTTGTTTTTAACCATTGCGTGAGTAGAGTTAGAATTTTATAACGTGCGTAATTTACAAATGAACCTACGTAATTCTGTCGCGTACGCTTTGCACTTTAAGGGGCTATTGTACGTTAACCTTCCTCTCTCTCTCTCTCTCTCTCTCTCTCTCTCTCTCTATATATATATATATATATATATATATATATATATATATATATATATATATATATATATATATATATAATCTGTTTGAAACCACCCTATATTGTGAGAACCATGAGAACCACAACGAAAACTACTTAAAAATGGTTAAATGACACATAAAGTTTTTTTTCTTAAATTTTTGTTAAAAATCGCAACATATTATTTATAATTTTTATTTTTTTTAAAAGTCGCGATTTAACAATAAAAAAAAACTTTTTTAGCATTTAGTTTTGAGGTTTAGCTTTAGGGTTTAGTTTTTAGCATTTAGCTTGGGTGGGTGGTTTAGGTGTTTTTAGGTTTTTGGGGGTGGGGGTGGGCGTTTAGGGTTTTTTTTTGGGGGGGGGGGGGGGGGGGTGGGAGGTACGGGTGGGTGTTTAGGTTTTTGGATGGTGGTGGGTGGGTTTATTTTGGTTGTATTCACATTGATTCTTTGGTTCTCGCGATAAAGGCGGTTCTCGCATGAATCTTACCCTATATATATATACACACACATATTATAGTAATTCTAAGATAATTTTATTAAATATATCATTATTCATATGCACAAATCGGGTTTTTTTGAATACCCGGGTTTTACATTTTCGGGTATTGACAATACCTGGGTCAGGTTCGGGTCCGGGTTCTGCCAGGAATTCCATGCCCTATGTACTCGAGTTCGGGTAAGGTTTTATAATACCCTATTTCCGGGTTCGGGTGTGGCTCGGGTAGGGTTCCGGGCATGGGTCGGATACGGATCAGGTTTGGATATTGATCGGGTTTTTATATTCATTTTTTGGCATAAAGCATAGAAATATATATGCAAACATTTTGTTTCATAAATCATATATTTAAAACACACATGACACCTAAATAACAAACATAGATAACGTCGAATAAGAAGATGAACATAGATAGGTTTGAATAATTTGATCCTCTTCGTTTATTGTTCGTCTCGAGGATAACACTTGCGGAAATGTTGTTTCAAAGTCATTATGAATTTGGGGTAATAAATTACCACAGTCCAAACTAACCCGATTCCATCTTTTAACTCTTTAAGCACAAGCCTGTATAACTGATTAAAGATAAAATATCAAAGAAAACCCAAATTAACCCATGTAAGTGGGTTGAACTAGTATTTATCAAGTTAAGATATCGACCGTAAAAGAATTCAAAAGTTCTTCATTTAGGGCAAAGAACAAATTTGCGTCTTTAGGTACACAAAATATTGAGAAGTAAATTCACCTTAACCTCGGTAGATGATGATCCCTCCAATGAATTTAATGGTCCTTTTGCATCATCATCATCGGTGCAGTCAGAGCACAAAAACTGCTCCAGTTTCTTTGTATCTTCAATTGTCATTCAAGTTGGATGAAACCTACAAAAGGAAACATTGTACTTGATAAAAAAATGAAAATGAGTTTAGTTATGAAAACCCGATTCAAGACCTGGTTCGGGGTATTTTCAAAACCCGGTTACAGGTTCTATATAAAACCGGGTACGCATGAAAACCGGGTTCAAAACGGGTATAAAAACCCGGTTACGGGTTCAGGTTTTATAACAAAAATGCATACCCGACCCCTATTCTGTGGATAGGGTTAGGCTAAAACCCGGTTTTTATCATACCCAGTTTTGGGGTTTTTTTCAGGTCCTGGTTGGGGGTTTTTTGTGCAACTTTAATTATTCATACATGCTATACACTATTTTTTTCCGGCCCAACTACAAAAAGTTGGGAGAAGTTTTCGGCCCAAGTAAGAAACAAAAACGACGTCGTAGAAACTTCAAAATGTTAAATATTATCCGGATAACACAGGAAGTCATCTGTACCAAGCAAGGGTTGTAAAAATGTTGTCTGTCTCTGCAATCCCCGGTGTCAAACTCGCCACTGCCTCCCTCCGACAATCACCCACCACACCCACAACTTGTTTACGGGAATGGAAGAGGTAGAGGGTTAATGATATAGTGTTCATCGAGGCCCCAGAAGAAGGCCACAACCCACCACAGGAAAAGCAGGCCCAAGAAGACTCAGCCTTGGGATAAGAACCATGGGCCCACCGTGTACCCACCGCTGCCGGAACTTCCTTCCGAGTGGAGTTTTGCTACCGAAGAGGGTGGTTCACCGTCACCGTTGCCGTCGCCGTCTGAGTCTCAGTAGGTGTGTTTTGTTGTTGGTTTGATTAGATGTTTTTGTTGTTGCTTTCAGATGAGACTATGTTGTTCTGTTTCTGCTTATGATGTTTATCTTCATTTAGTTTAACTGATACACATAATTGTGCTTCTTTCTTAGTTGGCAAATTTTGTACCAAAGGGTGTTTGGTGTTGCTGTGTAAAATGGTGTGGTTCAGAGGTCAGGGTTTGAGTTTGTCAACAGTGTAGATTAGGAGTAGGATTGGATTTCCCGTTAAGAATAAAATTTCTAATTTCTTAGACATTATTTGGTTATAAATTGATTAAATTAAACCTAAATTGCTTAAAATCAAACCGGATTATATATTTGGTTTTCAATAGGATTATTATATTGTTATTCAAAATAAAAAAGTTAGCAAATTTTGTTTTATTTTATTTTTTCTACAACATCAAACTCACACACCCTTTAAACTTGTATTTAAATCCACACCAACGTTTACAGTAGGATAAGGGACATCCTGATACAGATAGAAATTCGATAATGGACCTCAGCAAAGTTGGTTGATATTTGGAAGTAATGGATGTCTTGTTCCAAGTGTTGTTAAGGTGATAGTAATGATGCAAATTTTGTCATCTCTTATACATTTGATTGTACATTTGAGTTGAATTGCATGATGTCTCCATCTTCCTAAGTTCCATTCAACAAGTTAGGCAGTCAGTTGGTGAGGCAACCGACCTCTGGCTTTGTTGAGATGTCCCATACTCGCTTTAAATACCCTGTTTCAACTTTAGCGACAATGTACCATGTAGTATACTAAAGGAATGCTTATCGATTACACAAAGCAAGTTAAAGACCTAAGGAGGTTTCGATCGTGAAAGAAGGGGAGCGGACATCCCCTCTCCCTTGACCTATGGAGATTTTGACAAATACAATCATGTCGGTTTCAACCGTGAAAGAAGTGGAGGGAACATCTCCACTCTCTTGACCTAAGGACATTTTGACAAATACAATCATCTCTCCATTCTGTTTATTTTAATCATCTAAATAAGATCCATTTAGTTAAATCTTCAATGAGCCTTTCTAAAAAAAGGTTTAATCTTTAATGAAATGAAAGAGATTCCGTTATATTATTATATAACCATACAAATTCATAGTGCATGTACAGTAGTTGTTGTCTAGGATTGGTCATCTTGGGTCGTGCTATCAATAGGTGGATGCTATCATCCTTTATTTTTTTTTGTTTTTTATTTTTTAAACAAGGTTCAGATATATACATTTTTAAGCAAATATTTAACAATTTAAGATAATTATATAACCATACAAATTCATAGCGCATGTACAGTAGTTGTTGTCTACGATTGGTCATCTTGGGTGGTCCTATCAGTAGGTGGATGCTATTATCCTTTATTTTTTTGATTTTTTATTTTTTTAAACAAGGTTCAGATATATAATTTTTAAGCAAATATTTAATAATTTAAGATAAACGCTATGATAGAAAGAGTCTTGTATTTCAGGCACTTGCACGCGAGTTAGAGTCTCTTTTTCAGCGATTTCCTTGTCTTATTTTATGGCAAAACTAAAAGTTTTGCAGCCCTGGGAATCGAACCCAGGTAAAGGTATATTCTCATGCGTAATAAAAACCAAGTTGTAAACACTTGAGCTTTGTGGGCTTTTTCTTCCATCAACTAAACCTTCGTTTAGTATAAATTTGTAGGATTTCCAAACATAGTTTTATAAACTTAAACATGCTTTTTTTTAATAACATCATCTAAATAAATACATTTTTATAGGAAGTTGGATGTTTAATAAACCATAACAAAGCAATATTTCTTTATAACATTTTTAAAGATTTTTTTCCAAATAAAAAAACTTTACGCGCCACATACTACCCGATATATATTTCTTTCAATGGTTTCAATTGATATAACATAATCGATACCGACCGAAATCCTCCAGAGTATGTGCAATCGGACGGTATCGTGTCCGAAGCCCCCCTGCGTAGCGCGGGTGTTTTTCTAGTTCCTCAACAAAACAAAGTTGGTTGCTTAAAAGATTGTAAATCCCTAAACCTTAACGAGGAAATAAATACATGCTTAATATTACTTGTGCGAAATTGTGAATATTAATGTGGGCTAGCCCACTTGGTAGAGGCACTTGCCTATTAAAGGGAGGTCTCAGGTTCAAATCTGGTCAAGGAGAGTATTTTGGGCATTATTTGGTGTAAAGTGGAGTAAAGTAATATTAATTCAAAAAAATAACATTATTATTGCACTAAATACTATCACGGGAGGTTTACATTACTTAAACCAGAACTCAGACTTATTCCATTAAAAAAACCCTAATGCTCTCTCTCTAGCCGGCGATTTTTGTTCTTCTTTCAATCCTACGATTTTGATCGTGAATATGTGTGCAACAGATCTGTTATTAGGGGTTTGAGTAATCAAATCTTCAATACGAACTCTGGTGGCTTATAGGATCGATCGGATAGTAGGTTTTTCGACTTTGCTTTTCAATCGCCGCCTGAATCTGTGTTTCCGAACTGGTTGTATAGATATATTGTTTTATAGGTCCTTCTGGTTAGGCAGAAACCTTGACTAAACAAGACCTCTATACGATTTTGTTAGAAGCATGGCCTAGGGTTATCGCTAGATTAGGGTTTTTCTTTCCGTTTCTTTTGGTTTCTGATTTTCGTCTACGTGTTGCATGGTGTGATTTAATCTTGTTTGAAGTGAGAGTTAGTGATTTCTGGTATGGATGAATGTAAAAACGCTTCGGATAATAATCAGGATCTTCGTGGGAAGCCGCCATTGCCGCTTTCGGATAATAATCAGGATCACCGTGGGAAGCCGCCGTTGCCGATTAGGGGTATTGCTAGTCGAGTGGTCAATATAGATGGGCACACAGCGCTTCCTCGGCGTGGCACAATGTCTACTCAGACTCAGGTTAGTGATGAAATAACTAATGCCACGATACCTGTATCCTTGGAAAAACGGGATTCCCACAATGTTGGGATGGACGACGGTCATGGCCTTCAGGCAGGAGTCGGAGATGAGGGGAAAGTGGCTACTTCAGATTTGCAGAAGGATTGTAATTCTAAAGGTGAACTCTCGGAAGCCATGACGTATGCAGATTTGGTTACGGCTACAAATTCCAATAGAGTTAACTTTAGGTCTCTTGCTAGTACTGGTATACATGAGGGATGCGATGTTGTTCTCCCGCATGATTCTGTTCGAGCGGCACAAGATAAGTTAGCCAATACTTTATATGGGTATTTCCTAGGAGAACGTATTGCGTTCCCGGTTGTGGAGTACTTTGTTCGCAATAACTGGAAGAAATTTGGATTGCAGAAGTCAATGATGAATGCGAATGGTTTCTTCTTCTTTAAGTTTGCGGATCATAAAGGTATGCTAGATGCTCTAAAGGAGGGTCCATGGATTATACGATCACAACCTATCTTCCTAACTGAATGGACACCGACTTCAAAGTTGGAAAAGAAGGAGGTAACCAAGGTCCAAGTCTGGGTGAAAATTCATGATGTTCCGTTGGCTGCATACACCGAGGATGGCCTTAGTATGATCGCTACTGCCATTGGCGTTCCAAAACTATTGGACTCCTATACTAGTTCGATGTGTATGGACACTTGGGGCCGGAGCAGTTACGCCAGAGCCTTAATAGAAATCTCAGCGGACAAGCCGTTGAAAGGGGAGCTGACGATCGCAATACCGGAGGTAAACGGGGAGGGCTTTAGCAAGGAAACTATGTATGTGGAGTATGAATGGAAGCCGATTAGATGTTCTAGTTGTTGCATGTTTGGCCATTCTGTGGATTCCTGCCCCAAGCAAAAAAGGGAACCAACTAACACTGCTAAGCAGATTCAACCTAGATTTCCAGTAAAACAAGGCAACGGGAAAGGTAAGGCAGAATCTAAAATTGATGCGGAAGGTTTCACCGTAGTGTCTAGCAAAAAAGTAGCTAGGAAAGGAGGGGTCCAGATAAATAAGCCCAAACCAAAGTTTGAGTATCGACCGCTAATAGGTAAAGGGAAGAATGAGCTGCCCACTCGGCCGTCGATGGGGAGTGTTGTCTCTAATAATTCGTTTGAGGTGTTAAATGAGGTAGAGGTGGATGAGAACCATAGTATTAATGCTGCGATAAGTAACCAGGAACATTCTGAGGATGAGGAGGTGATTGGAGTGCATAATGAAATGGATGAATTCATCTCAAAGGAATCTTCTAATCCTGATCGCAAAAAAGGGGCAAGCACTCCTACAACGGTAGTGTCTAATGATTAGTCTAGCAGCCTGGAATATTAGGGGATTGAACCGGCCTCTCAAACAAAACGAGGTTCGTCATGTGGTTAGGAGTAATCAACTTTCGTTTTGTGCAATATTAGAATCTCATGTGGATATTGGTAACCTTCATAAAGTATGTAGAACCGTGTTTAGGGGTTGGGATTGGACCTCCAATGGCAGTAGATGTAATAAAGGTACTAGGATCATCTTAGGTTGGAACCCGATGGAGATTGATGTTATGGTCATTGCCCAAACGGATCAGGTTATGCATATTCAGTTGAATTTTAAACTTGAGAAGAGGAGCCTGCTATGCTCGGTGGTTTATGCAGCAAATTACTATGTCACTCGGAGGGTTTTATGGCAACAGCTAGTTCGGCATAAAGGTTTCGTGGGTGATAATCCATGGGTTATTCTGGGAGATTTCAACTCAGCTCTCTTTCTGGAGGATAATTCCATGGGATCCTCATATGGCTCAGCGGGTATGAGGGACTTTCAAGAGTGTGTTACTGAGTTGGAGGTGGTTGATATTAATAGTTCAGGATTCCATTTTACATGGAATCAAAAGCCTAAAAAAGGCGTGGGGCTGCTAAAGAAGCTTGACCGTGTTATGGGTAACACTGCATTTTTGACCGAGTTTCCTAACTCCTACACGGTTTTCCACCCGTATAGGATATCAGATCATTGCCCTTGTTTGTTAAAGATCCCATCTCCTGGTAAGATGAAACCTAAACCATTCAAGTTTGCTAATTTCTTGGTTCACAAACCGAAATTCACTGATATTGTTAAGAAGCATTGGGATATGGCCATTGATGGGGTTCCTCAATTTTCTGTGGTTAAGAAACTGCGTCTTTTAAAGAAGCCATTTCGAGCTCTCTTATTGAAACAAGGAAATTTACACAAGAAAGTTGAGAGTCTAAGAGGTAAGCTGGATGCTATTCAACAGAATATTGATGTTGAGCCGTTTAATATGGATCTTCGAATGCAGGAAGTAAAAATTAATAAGGAATTTCAGGAAGCTTGTTTAGATGAGGAACGGTTTATGCTCCAAAAGTCTAAAGTGGAATGGTTGAAAGCTGGTGATGCAAATACGAAATTCTTCCATGCTACCCTGATAAGTAGAAATCACTCCTCCAGGATTGATAGCATTAAGGATTCTAATGGGATTCTATTTGAGGGGGATAATGTCCGGGATATGATTGTCAAACACTATGAGCAATTTCTTGGGTACCAAGGACATGGTCACTCTAGGCCCCCTGCCGAACTGTTCATGAATAAGTTGAACTCAGAGGATGCTGTGCATATGGTTCGTCCAATTACTGCTGCTGAGGTGAAAACGGCCATGTTCTCGATTGGTAATGAGAAAGCCCCTGGGCCTGATGGCTTTTCGACAGCCTTCTTTAAAAATGCGTGGCATATCATAGGTCAAGAGGTGTCGAATGCCATTATGGACTTCTTCAGGACTGGTAAACTCCTACGGGAAATTAATAATTGTAACATTTGTAAAAATCGGGTCTTCAAAACCCGCTCCGTTTTGTAATCAAGTACCAAGTTATAAAAGTCACATTAAATATTTATGATTATTTTGAGTTAAAACGATACATAATTAATAAATAAACTAAACTATAAAAATTATATTTGATAAAAAGTTAAAATAAAATAAATAAAAAAATAATGAAGCTGCCGGGATTCGAACCCGGGTCAGCCAAGTCTCTTCAACAACTTAACACTCACTCCCTAGACCACTCCGCCACATTGTGTTTTCTGCTAACTCTAGGAACACAAATGAATCTTATACACAAACTCAGTTATAACCGATGGCGCCATCTGAGAAACGGTAATCGGCAAACCAAGCGTCAAATCGTTGTTTATCTCACACATTCAGTTTATAACCGATGCACGACGGTTTCTAATCAATCAGAAATTGATTAAACTTCAAGACTCATCATTGTTGATTTTTAAAACCGAAAAACCATCAAGTTCGGAATTACACAAGCTCCAGACCACTCTCGCGATTCAAAGAGATCATATCAATACTCCATTCCCTTTTCGTCGCATTTTCAGATCATCAGAGCGCCTAAAACAGCTCGCCGGAATTCTCTGCAAAAGTCGCCGAAAAACCGTATTCAACTCAAACCGGTAAAATACTTCTACTTTACGGTTTCAATCTATTGTTAGAACCTTACTAACATTAACCCATCGCTCATAATCAACCACAGACGGCATTGCTGGACTTTCTGTGTTCGCCGGAAAACTTCTGGAATTGCCGGAAACTCGTTAATTACCGGTATGCACATTCCAATGTACTGATAATCAATACTCATTAGTTCAATTTCATATCTAATCCCTTAAACCTGTTAATTGATTCTCACAGCCGAAGGTTTCAAAAACAGAGCCGACAAGTTTCGCCGGACTCTCTGAAGAAGACAACCTGTTCGGTATCTTCTTTCCCCAAACTTTTCGGTTCAATGCATTCAAACTAGACATCATGTTTATTAACTAAATTGATCACGAATCGGTTGTTTGATTGATGTATGCGTTCGTAATGAAGAAGACGAATTCAGTGTTGACATAAGATTAATTAAAAACGAAATAATAACCGGGTTAGACACACAGTCCAGCGGTGGACTGTGTGCAACATGAACTACACGTCGCGCGTTCGAAACCCGTCACGAACACCGGTCCGATTGAATTAAAATGTTTTTGCAAATAAAGGAAATTCGGTTAAATCGAATAAGTGTATAAATATAATTAAAAACGAGATTAGTTCGGGTTAGACACGTAGCTCAGTTGGTAGAGCTGCGTGCACGCGAACGGGAGGTCGCCGGTTCGAATCTCACCCGGCGCAGATTTATTCGCTGACCGAACCGGTCAACGGTCAACGCAAAAAAAATAATATTTTTTTTATATTTTTATTTATTTAATTTAATTTAAAAATCAATTAAAAATACTTCAAAATAACATTTTTAAAGATAGAAAATAGCTATAAACTCACAAAAATATATCTAAAAATTTCATTAAAATCCTTAATAAAATCCATCCATTTATTATATTTTTCCATTATTATTTAGGTTAGTATTCCTCGTTGATCCGCTCATCTAAATCGTGCGCATCTCGCCATCTCCAATCCAACGCACCCAATGTGAGTGAATCTTACAAATTCCCCGTTTTAATCACGTTTTGGGGTGTATCATGTGTCTTTATATATATATATATATAATTACTAAACCATTGTACATATATCATAACATGAACTTGTGTATTCAGTTTGTTGCTGTTAAGTAGTTATCATTGGATGCAATTTATTATTCAGTACATGCAATTTCATAGGCCGCCGCTCCCCATTTATGAGCGTTGAGCATGTTCCCCATTTCATTATGAGGTTGAACCTGGCGTGCCCACATACGATCGGCTCCGTTTGATTGAGCCTTGATCGCACAGACATTTTCATTTTCAGTACATGCAATACGATCGGCTCCGTTTGATTGAGCCTTGATCGCACAGTTTCATTTATGTTATTTACAGTATGATGTTGGTATGTTCATGTATGATGCCATGTGTTATTGTATGTTATAGTTGTGACTGCTATTTGCCATTACTTGATTATTTACATTTGCTCATCTATGATTATGCACAATTTTTCATTGATAAACTAACCATAAAATCATTATCAAATGTTTATCTAATAAGGTTCACTCGCCAACTTATGTTGACCCAAAAACTCCCATTTTACACATGATACAGGTGAAGCAGCTGCAGCTAGGAACACATAGGATTTGGACTAGAAGAATAAAACGATTTAGTATTGGGATTGTTATGCTTGGCTTATTTTCCTTGTATTGAATGAACATGTTTGGATGTTTGAAATGTAACTTTGACTTTATTAAATATGAAACATATTAGTAAATGTCATGAGCTTTGGTGATAACCCAATTATGCCCCGACTCTTATTCCGCTGCGGGTCGGGGTGTGACAATAATACCCTGCTAGTGCTTGTGCCGAAGAAAGTGACGCCATCCCTGATTACGGACTTCAGGCCCATTGCATGTTGTAATGTGATTTATAAATGTATTAGTAAGATTGTGGCGGATCGGATGAAGGGGATGCTTAATCAGATTGTCAGTATAACCCAGTCAGCTTTCATTCCAGGTAGGAAAATTTCTGATAATATTCTGCTAACTCAAGAGTTGTTACATAATTATCACAGGGATTATTGGCCTCCGAGATGCGCGTTCAAGGTGGATATCCAAAAAGCTTATGATACTGTTGATTGGAACTTTCTTAAGGATATTCTTATAGGGTTCGGATTTAATAGTAAAATGGTGGATTGGATTATGACTTGTGTGTCAACCACGACATATTCTATCAGTGTGAATGGTAATCTGCATGGGTATTTCAAGGGTGGCCGTGGGTTAAGACAAGGAGATCCGTTATATCCGTATTTATTCACTCTCGTCATGGAAGTCCTTACATGTCTTTTGCAGAGGGATGCTCGCCTTGATACCTCTTACAGATTTCACAATAGATGTGAAAGACAACAAATTATCAATCTTTGTTTTGCTGATGACTTGTTTCTATTCGCCCGTGGAGATATCTCCTCTGCCCGCTGTATCAAGTTGGCACTGGCTACATTCACGAACATGTCTGGATTGGTCCCTAGTATCCAAAAAAGTACTGCCTTCTTCTGCAATGTTCCACCCAATGTTAAAAATGAAATTCTACAGACCCTGAGATTTGAGGAGGGCGTGCTGCCGGTTAAATATTTGGGTGTTCCGCTTATTTCCTCTCGGCTGCTCTCTAGAGATTGCAATGTTTTAATTGAAAAGATAGAGCAGCGTATTCAAAACTGGAGAAATAGGTTTTTATCATTTGCAGGAAGGTTGCAGCTTATCAACTCGGTACTTTCAGCGTTGCATTCGTATTGGTCCGCTGTTTTTATTTTGCCAGCACAAATTATTAAGGAGCTTGAAGCTAAATTACGGAATTTCCTGTGGGCGCAAAAAGGAAATTTTCATAGAGGAAAAGCTAAAGCCTCATGAAGTTCTATTTGTGTCCCTGAGTATGAGGGCGGCCTGGGTATTAGGCGACTTGGAGATTCGAATAAAGCTCTTATGGCAAAGCATATTTGGAGCATTCTGAACAAGAGGGAGTCCTTGTGGGTTAACCGGATCTACTCCTACAGATTAAAAGGCTGCAGTTTCTGGGTATGTAAGGAAGCTACGAATTGTAGCTGGAGCTGGAGGAAGCTTCTTCAGATGAGGTCTAGTATCAGGGATCACGTGTGGTCGAGAGTGGGCAATGGGAATAATACGTCAGCATGGTATGATAACTGGAGTCAACTTGGTCCGTTATCTAACTTCTTGTCTCCTAGGACCATTTCCAATGCGGGATTTACACTTCACGATACGGTTGCGGATATATATAATCAAAGTACTTGGGCTTGGTCATCGGATTGGAGAGACTTGTTCCCAGAATTGACTCAATTGGATCAGATTTATTTGGAACCAAATAAAGTGGACCAAATTTGCTGGAAGGATGGGGATGATATACTTGAGTTTTCTTCCTCAAGTGTCTGGCATTCGATTCGGATAAGGGAGCCGGAAGTGGATTGGGCTGAGGTAGTCTGGTTTAATCAGTGCATCCCTAAGCATGCTTTCTTTATGTGGTTGATTATCCGACGGAAATTGCTAACTCAGGATAAGATTCTCCAGTGGGATATCTCGAGAAGGAAAAACATGAATATGATGTGCTGTCTTTTGTGCTATGAGAATGTTGACTCCCATGCTCATCTTTTCTTTGAATGTAAGTTTTCTAAACAGGTATGGAACAAGGCTAGAGTTAAGGTAGGTATGTCAACGGTTGGATCCAAATGGAGTGACATTATGGCCTGGCTTCTGGCTCGTGCTCGCTCGAAAACAGCAGCGCACTATACAAGTCGAGTGTTTGTTGCCTGTGCAGCATACATAATATGGCAAGAACGTAACGCGAGATTGTTCAAGAATCAATCTAGGCCACCAGACACCATATGCGAACAAATATTAAAGACAGTTCGGTACAAGCTGATGGGGGTTAAGTTCAAAGATTGTGCGAATGTTCGGAGGCTGCTAGGTAAATGGAAGATAAATGGCAACTTCAATTCCGATAATGGAGGCTGACTACTATTTTTATTTGTGCGATTAGTGGTTCTAGATTCTAGTCTAGTAGTTGTACTTGTCTTTGATTACTACTTATATTGTTTGCTTAATTTACTGTCATGAGGTGTGTCTCATGATAGAACTAGTGGGAGATTATCCTCACTACTTGTATTATTTGGTTGGTTAATATATAGAATCACAGGGGTAACCCATTACCCAAAAAAAAGAGGTTTACATTACTTTTTTAACGGCAAATTTGGATCACTGCTTTGATGTGCTCCTAGCCGTGATTGAGTACCTTACTGACATGAGAAAGACATGCAAGAACAAGTGTCAACACAAAATGGTGAGTAAGTTCACAGGTTTGGTTCACAGATGTAATAATATAATTCGTTGTGTCAGTTGTTTACAATTTATAGTAGTGATTAGCAGTTTCTTGTTATATTTGCAGGTAGCTAACCTATATGTTATGTCACTAAACGTTCGAAATCAAAGTTAACTTTTTATGCATTGTTTGCCTTTGATTGCCAGGTCTATCACTAACCATGGTGTTGTGATAGGAAAATTTAACACATGTTCGACCATTACCGATCAAGTTAGCGTGACTAAGTGGGGTGGGGCTTTCGGGCCCGGTAGTACTACTCGAAATTCCCACGCTATAATCCAATACTAACGGCCCGAGATGAAGGACTCCCTGTGATAGAGTGCATTTTCACAACCATAACTAATATACCAAAAACTCTAATACTATTGACATTATTTTACTGTAACGTAAGACATTACTTTACCATAATGTAGTACATGTTTTCTCCCCCTGTGTTTTGTAAAAGTTAAAAGAGTAGGGGCCGTGAACTCACCTTTGATTAGCTTGGCTAGAATTAAAGTGATTAGGGGTAGGTGTGGTCAACCACGTCCTGATATGGTTACCGTTTTAGTGTTAGTTATCATTCACGTAAGCCACTTGAATTCTACACGTATACTAACACATAATATGCAAACACGTTGACACTTAGTTATCCGTTCGTGCGGGTATGTGCATGTGCATGTGTTCATCTCGTAACATGCACACGTTTAATGATACTCGTTTAGGTATCAAACAACAATTAACACCTTGTAGTAACACACAAACATATTTAGAAACATATACATTAACTTTCAGCAGTTCCATCTCAACCTCCAAAGTTGAGCTATTTTCGTGAATTTTGTTAAAATACTTAACGAGCTAGAAAAATTAGAAATAATTTATGAGACGTGTCGTCAGGTCCGAAAAGGTTTTTGCAATTTTATCAAAGTCCAATTGTTCACAGAAAAAATTACTAAAAATCATTTAACACATAAAGGGCAATTTCGTCACATTCTGTCGACTGTTTACGGTTTATTTTATATAAAAATCCTTGTCGATCTGATTGACGAAATTCCAGCTGGAGAATTTGGTCTAGAGCTGTATAATATAAAAATTTCAAGTATTAACTCCAACCATAGACCAAGTCATGACCTTGGTAACAAGCTACAAATTTCTGCAGAAATAACGCAACCTTGTGTGTTTCCGTTATAATCTTTTGACTGACCTACACTTGTCGAAAAATTATGAACCCAGTTGAGTTTGAAAGCTATTTCGTTGAACTTCGTTTTAGACTCAAGAACCACACGTTTTCATTATGTTTTGGTCAAGTTACATTCATTACAAATTGACATAAAAATGTGTTTATAAACCTTCAATCATACCTCTCAACTACGAATACATGTATTATAGTATGTAAATCAGTTTATCATTAAGTCATGTTATAAATCTAAACCCCAGCCTCATACATGCATGCATACGTAAACTACTAATCATGAACATAAAGATTCTTGTTATAAGTTAACCTTAGTCATCTTATAATCGTCAAAACACAGCCATGATTTCACGCATAATAGAAACTATAAACAGATCGAGATGGATTACCAAAAGCGATTGTGAAAGCTTGAAAAGGACAAGAAAGTTGAAGGCTTGGAGATCATAGTCACCGTTCAGAGAGAAAGTTGAGTTCGCATAAAACTATATTACGATTAGGGTTTGCATGGCTTTATATAAGCATGAAACTGTGAGTCGGTGGAAGTTGTTCCGAGTTTGGGTATAAGGTTCCGAATTTAGAGAATGGGTTAGGGTGTGCGGATTTGAGTGTGGGGCTTAGGGGGTTCCGAATTTGTTAGTGAGGGGGGAGGGGTTTCGAATTTGTGAAGGGAGCTAAGGGAGTTCTGAATTTGTTAAGGGTGCAAGAGGAGTCCGAATTTGTGAGTTAATTTATAAAGACTACACAATAAGTCCCTCAAGTTACAATTTTGCAACTTATGTAGAAAGTTATTCTAATATAACTTTGCATTATGATACCCTCAAGTTATGATCTTGCAACTTATGTAGAAAGTTATTCTAATATAACTTTGCGTTATGACGAGACAAGTCTCTCATGTGTTCAAAATTCACCGTTTGTATATAAAATTAACACGTTAAGTTTGAATGTATGTACAGAACTATGTGTTGCGTTATAACTTGCACGTTAAATATAATAGCACGTATCTATAATTGTGTGTATGAAATCATAAAGATTTAACGAAGAAAGTTAACAGCGCTAACCTGAAAGTACGGGATGCCACATAAACCATCCAATTTATAGATCCAATGGCTCCTAAAGGGGTTCCCAGTTCCTCACTTTTTTGGTGTTCCCATTGAACCTCATTATATATATATATATACACACACACACACACATATATATATATATATATATATATAGGGTAAGCTTATTGTAAAAAAGACCAAAGTGTAAGAAAGATAAGAAAGAATCTCAGCCATTAGATCTAAATTAATTGAAAAGGGTAATCAAGTAATTTTATCATTGATTTAATTAATTCAAAACCTTCCATAAACCGCCACCCTAATTTATAGGAATACCGAATAACACTACAAACACCATTCAGCACGTATATAACACCATTCAATAATTATACAACACCCTTCAATAAGTATATAACACCATTCGATAAGTATATAACACCGTTATAAAGATCTCTATAAAACACTACGAATAACACTGCAACAACCATTCAACGCATATATAACACCATTCAATAATTACATAACACCATTCAATAAGTATATAACACCATTCAATAATTATATAACACCATTCAATAAGTATATAACACCATTCAATAATTATAAAACACCATGAACTGAAACAAAAAACCAATAACTGAAACATTCGATTGAACGTAATTTTTTTTTCTGTATATAAGTATAGTAATATGGTACTCATATTAAAGATTAAAAAACACTCGTTATTATGGTGTAATTAAAAAAAAAAACGAGTTACGTGTAAAAAGTTATTGGCGTTTAAAAAATAAAATGGAAACTTGCATGTGGATTGCATGTGACTTTCTAAAATTAAAAATGTTAATTTTACCTTTATACCCTTAATCTAGAAAATTAATTATTTTAATTGTTATACTATTTACAAGATTGCCATCAAGATCTCAACCATTAGATTAAAGATCTAATGGATTAGATTCTTTTTACCCTTCTCACACTTTAAGCCTTTTTTACAGGATTCTCTACCTATATATATATATATAAATGAAGTATGTGTATGTATGATAAATATATTTGAATATATGAATAAACATATTTGTATATTGGATAATGATAAGTGTATTTTTGTATAAAATATTAAATTTTTATTTGAACTATGTGAAGGTATGATAAATATATCTAAATTTATGAACAAACTTATTTGTATATTGGATAATTATAAGTAAGCTATTGTACAAATATATTAATTTAAATTTATATGTTTAATAACATTATTATTAAATTAAAGGAGATAATACCACATGACAATTACATTAATTGAAACCCTTATTAGAAGTTAGATTTCTATTAGTTATTTGTTAGTCTACGTTATAAAAACTAACTAGAACGTACTATGAAATTGCTAAAGGAAAATATTTTCAAAGTTGAGAGTGTCAGTAAACATTTCGTGAATTGGGATACATCCCGGCCAAAATGTCAAAGTTGGAATTATTAGAATATAATAACAGACATGTTATATGCACTTGCGTTCATCAATATTAAAAGCTAACCATATTATGATTTAGCCTATAACTTTTTGGTCACATCAAATATAAACATTCGTCATTAAGAGATGAGAATAACAAATTATATTTCTTCAACCCAAATATGAGTTACAAGGACTCATCGATGACAACATATGTGTGACTAAACAAAAGTTGAATATCATCACACCCTATTTCTCCAAGCCAAATATGAGTTCCAAGTATGAATGCGAATCTAGCATAACTTTCTACAATGAACTAGTTAATACAGCCTTTGGTCCAATAATATTGATAAATTCTCCTTAATTAAATGGTAAAGGTACAAACTATAAACTAGCTTAAAGTGTTTAGATGAATTTTACGTAGTGTACTATTAGGGAGTCTACGACGTTAAAAAATGTTAATACAACTTTTTGTATAAATGGTAATAAAAAAAAGAAACCATTTAAAGGATCTAGACTCATCATCATCATACTCTATATATCCCACTAATAGCAAAACTAAGTTAGGGTCTGAGGATGGTAAGATGTAGACAGCCTTACCTCTACCCCGTAGGAATAGAGAGGCTGTTTCCAGTGAGACCCCCGGCTCGATAGTAGTTTTGCATCAAGCCTTGGATATAAGGCACATAACACTCAACAATTGAGACAAACGCCTATTAGTGCATGTACCCCTTGTCTTTCGGCTATCAACGCCAACACATGATGCATGATTAACCATCCTCCTCTTTTAACGTTATTTCCACGAAATTAGTAAAATAACGTTAAAATTAGTTCACTTTCACTTTTGCCCCCCGAGCACCCACACATATATACATTATATGAGCATACCGCAAGCGGGGCGTATTAAAGGATCTAGACTCAAACATCCAAATCGAAGGGGCCATATGACTCTTTAATTAGTTAAAGGACCTAAACAGTAAAACCTGGAAGTACAAGAGCCTAAAATAAAAGTATCATTTTCTATGAGTCATCAGATAAACATGGAAAAGCAGTGGCACAACTCGTATAAAACTAGAGGCAAGACAAACCTTGGCGCACTTTAGCAACCGTATTTCTACTAAAATACCCCACTCTTCCTCTAACCTGTTTCCCTCCACCATCCCTTCCCTCTCCTTCAAGTCTCTTATCGTATTCAAACACACAGTGATTACACTGTCAAACACGTACATAAATCCCGATCGATCGAGGTTTACTGAGTTTTACCGAAGAAAAGTAGCGAGCGAATGTGCAGTGAAGTTGAACAATGGCGGTGTTGTCACCTTCTCTGCAAGGCAGTTTCTCTGCCACTTCTTCTAAGGTAAACCGTAACATTTTATGTGCGTGTATTCATCGTGTTTTGAAGTTTGTTGCAGGTTTCTTGTTGAGCGATGAATAAATAAAAAATAGTCATTGTTCTGTCTCTAATTGATTGAGTTTCATTCGGTTATTTGTTTTTTGAATATGTGAATTGTGTAGAAATTAATTTGGAATTGATTTTGTATTGTCTGGCTTAGGGTTTTTTTCATTGATGTGGAGTAGATGATAGATAGGTACAGTTTTAGGGTTCTTTTTGTTGGAGATGTTGTCTTCAGCCCAACCCATTAAGGCTAGTCGAGAATTAGAGGAGAAGGGAAAGGGTTCGGCCGGCCCTAACCCTAATGGGCTTTAAGTGTTTTAGGCCCAGTTATTTAGTTACTTGTTTAGCAAAGGACTAACCCTAATTCTAGCCTATAAATATATCTATTGTACTTGTAAACATTATCACTCAATAAAATACAAACCCTAGTTGCCCCCGTGGACGTAGGTTACACACTGTGACCGAACCACGTAAATCTCGTGTCTACTTTTCTTATTGCTTTTGTTTATTGATCGTGTGTGTGTGATCTAAATCCTAACAACTGGTATCAGAGCTCGGGCTCTTGATCAAGAACACACACCAGCCGCCTACCACCTCCTACCTCTAGACGCCGCCGCAAACCCTAATTAGGGTTTCGCCGCCGTCACCTAGCCGCCGCTAGGGTTTTCCGCCGCCGACACCCACCGACTTGCTGCAGTTTCGCAGCTTTACTCTAGGGCAACCGGTTACCGGCGCCGCCACCTAACCCAGATTAGGGTTTTGTTAGCCGTCGCCTACCACCTTGCCAGAACCGCAGAATAGCCGCCGCCGCCAACCAGATTAGGGTTTCCAGCCGCCGTCGCTCAAACAGAATGGTTTTCTGTACCGATTTTCGCTGCTGCGTTTTTTGGGTTTTCTGCATGTTTTTCGAGGTCAGATTTCAGGGTTGTTTTTCAGTTTATTCTCTCACGTTCTCTGGTTAGTTTCTGTTATTCAGCAAAGATGACTGATGACGGAAAAGTCAGAATTGAGAAGTTTGATGGGAAGAATTTTGGATGGTGGAAGATGCAAATCAAGGATAAGGATTTGCTGATACAGAAGGATCTGGATGCAGCCTTAAGAGCCTCCTCCTTCACCTGTAACGGATAAGTGGACAGTCATTGACAAGAAGGCTATGTCAAGTATCAGGCTCACTCTTTCAATGAATGTTGGTTACAATATTTCTGAACAAACCTCAGCACGAGGAATCATAGAGGCTTTGTCAAATATGTATGAGAAGCCGTCTCCTGCCAACAAGGTGTTTCTGATACGGGAGTTAGTCACCACCCGCATGAAAGAGGGAAGTTCTGTTATTGAGCATATTAATTTATTTAATTCTCACTTGTCTCGTTTGAATTTAGTAAAATTCAAGATAGATGTTGAATTGCAAGCATGCCTGCTCTTGTCCTCATTACCTGACAGCTGGTCAGGAACTATTACTGCAGTCACTGGGGCAGTTGAGACCCTCACTTTTGCTAAAGTTCATGACTTGATATTGAATGAGGACTCAAGGAGGAGGAATTCTGGAGAGACAAGTTCGTTGCTCAGTACTGAAGGGAGAGGGAGAAGTAATAATAGAGGTGGAAATAGGGAAGGTCAAAGTCAAAACGAAGAAGCAAGTCAAGACCAGCAAAACCAAGAAAAGACATACAGTGCTGGAACTGTGATGAGCATGGGCACTTTAGAAGTCAGTGTACTAAACCTCATAGAGATAAAAAGGAGGTGAATGCTACCACAGCCTCAGATTCAGAGGATGCCCTTATTTGTTGTGTCGAAAATACTGTTGAAGATTGGATTATGGATTCAGGAGCATCGTTTCATGCTACTTCTAGCACAAAGAAGATGAATCTACGAACAGGTAACTTTGGTAAAGTTCGTTTGGCTAATAATCACAGTCTTGATATTACAGGGGTTGGAGACATTGACTTAAAAACACCATTGGGAACCATTTGGACCTTGAAGAATGTTCGGGTCATTCCTGGTTTGAAGAGGATGTTGATATCCATTGGTCAGCTTGATGATCAGGGATATGATGTCCACTTTGGTAGAGGACAATGGAAAGTTGTGAAGGGCAGTATGGTCATTGCTATAGGAAAGAAGAGGGGTACTTTATACATGGTTGAGGTACCAACCGATGGGGTTAATGCAGTATCTGATGGGCCGAGTCTATCAAAGTTATGGCATCAACGACTCGGCCACATGAGTGAAAAAGGGATGAAGATGCTTGTTACCAAAGGAAAGCTTCCAGAACTGAAATAGGTCGATCTGAGTTTTGTGAACCGTGCATCCTAGGCAAGAAAAAGAGGGTGACTTTTGTGAAGACAGGGAGAGCACCAAAAGCTCAGAAATTGGAGTTGATTCACTCAGACGTGTACGGGCCGACATCAGTTGCTTCACCTGAAGGATCTCGCTATTATGTAACCTTCATAGACGATTCAACACGAAAGGTATGGGTTTACTTTCTTAAACATAAATCTGAAGTTTTTGATAAATTTAAGAAATGGAAAGCTGTTGTTGAACTTGAAACTGATTTGAAGGTGAAAAGCTTAAAGTCTGACAACGGAGGTGAATACATCAGCAAAGAATTTACAGATTATTGTGCTGAGAGAGGGATCAAGATGATAAAGACTGTTCCAGTAATTCCGCAACAGAATGGGGTTGCAGAGAGGATGAACAGAACATTGTGTGAGAGAACCAGAAGTATGAGACTAAATGCAGGGCTCCCAAAAATGTTCTGGGCTGATGCGGTTAACACCGCAGCCTATCTTATCAATCGTGGGCCTTCAGTACCGTTGGGATTTAAGATTCCTCTGGAAGAATGGAAGGGTAAAGCAGTTGAGTATGATGACCTGAGAATCTTCGGGTGTAATGCTTAAGATATTAATCTTGAAGGTGACAAGTTAGATGCCAGAGCAAAGAAGTACACGCTCATTGGATTTGGGTCCGATAAAATGGGCTACAGGCTTTGGGATCATGAAAGCAGAAAGCTAGTCAGAAGCAAACATGCCGAATTCAATGAAGCAGAACTGTACAAAGACAGGAATACGGAGAAGTCAGAGGTTCAGAAAGAAGCGGTTGAGTTTGACACTGACGGTCAAAAGAATGAACCAGTTATAGAACCCGAATCAGATTCTGAAGATGACGCAGGACCAGAGTTTGAAGGTGGATATAATGAGATTGGGGAAGTCTCTAATAGTGGGAGCTCAGAGCATGAAGAAGAACAACCTCCACAGCAGCCTGACCCGTCAGAAAATTGGGTCAGGAGATCCACCAGAGTTAGTAAACCGCCTAATAAATATAATCCTTCAGTTAATTATATTCTCTTGACAGAAAACGGTGAACCAGAAAACTACTCTGAGGCAGTCAAGACGAAAGATTTTCTCCAGTGGGAGCATGCAATGAAGGATGAGATGAGCTCTTTAGATAAAAATAAGACTTGGGTCTTAGTTAAGCTTCCGCCAGATAAAAGAGCTTTACAAAATAAATGGGTCTTCAGGGTCAAAGAAGAACACGATGGTTCTAAACGGTACAAAGCCCGTTTAGTAGTCAAGGGGTTTCAGCAGAAAAAGGGAGTTGATTATGATGAGATTTTCTCTCCGGTGGTGAAGATGACTACCATCAGGTTGGTTCTTAGCATTGTAGCTGCTGAGAAGTTGCATCTAGAGCAACTAGATGTGAAAACAGCTTTTCTACATGGTGACCTAGACGAAGACATTTATATGGCACAACCTGAGGGATTCAAGGTTGCTAGGAAAGAGACTTGGTCTGTAAGTTGAATAAGAGTTTGTATGGTCTTAAACAGGCACCTAGACAGTGGTACATCAAGTTTGATAACTTTATGGAGAGGTCAGGGTACAAGAGATGTCAGATGGACCATTGCTGCTATCTGAAGAAGTTTAGCAACTCTTATATCATACTGTTACTTTACGTTGATGATATGTTAATTGCAGGTTTTGATATGAAAGAAATAAGCAGGTTAAAGAAGCAAATGTACAAAGAATTCGAGATGAAGGATTTGGGTCCAGCCAAACAGATACTCGGGATGAGTATAACCAGAAGCAAGAAAGATGGCTTAGTGACACTATCCCAGGAGAAGTACATTGGGAAAGTGTTAGAGAGATTTGGTATGAACAGTGAGAAGACCAAGCCTAGAAACACGCCTTTAGGAAGTCACATCAAGCTTACTAAAGACCAGTGTCCCAGAACAGAAGAAGAAAAAGCTGATATGGCTAGAGTTCCCAATGCATCTGCTGTAGGAAGTCTAATGTATGCTATGGTATGCACGAGACCTGACATAGCACACGCAGTTGGAGTTGTCAGTCGCGTTATGGGAAGAGAACACTGGGAAGCAGTTAAATGGGTGCTTCGTTATTTGAAAGGTACGTCAAAGATGGGGTTGTGTTTTAAAGGAAAGGATGTGGTTCTCAAGGGTTATACAGATGCTGACCTGGGTGGCTGTAAAGAGACGTTTAAAAGCACTACAGGATGTGTCTTTACAGTGGGAGGAACAACAGTGAGTTGGATGTCCAGACTTCAGAAAAGTGTGGCTTTATCTACTACAGAAGCTGAATACATGGCAGTAGCTGAAGCCAGTAAAGAACTAGTATGGTTAAAAGCTTTTCTGAAAGAGTTAGGGAAGAATCAAGCTGACTACCTGTTGTATTATGACAATGGAAGTGCAGTGAAACTTGCAAAGAATCCCGTTTATCATGGGAAGACGAAGCACATAGGGATGAGGTATCATTTTGTCAGAGGATTGATCAGTGAAAATCAGTTTGAAGAATGTCTCAGGTGCTAAGAATCCAGCAGATATGTTTACCAAGGTTGTGGTGCTGGATAAGCTGAAGCTATAGCTTCAGCTGGCCTTCAGGAATAATGCTGAGAAGGCGGGGTAACTAGGGAGATTTGAAGATCAAGGGGGATTTTCATCTACAGAAGTACAGAAGAGATGGTGCAGTCCGAGGTCCGAAGACACCAAGTGGGAGATTGTTGGAGATGTTGTCTTCAGCCCAACCCATTAAGGCTAGTTGAGAATTAGAGAGAAGAAGGGAAAGGGTTCGGCCAGCCCTAACCCTAATGGGCTTTAAGTGTTTTAGGCCCAGTTGTTTAGTTACTTGTTTAGCAAGGGACTAACCCTAATTCTAGCCTATAAATATCTCTTGTACTTGTAAACATTATCACTCAATAAAATACAAACCCTAGTTGCCCCCGTGGACGTAGGTTACACACTGTGACCGAACCACGTAAATCTCGTGTCTACTTTTCTTATTGCTTTTGTTTATTGATCGTGTGTGTGTGATCTAAATCCTAACACTTTTAGGGCTATATGAAATCATATTATTGAACTGGAATGTTTTGACTAATATCTGAATTAGGACTGTTCAAATTACTCGAGTTCGAGACTTGTTCGATGCTTGGTCGATTGAAAGATGTTCAGAATTTGCACGTTCGATTCTGCTCGATTGAAAAAGGCGCTCGGTTCGGATCGGTTCGGTTTGAAATGAACCGAGCATGAGCAAAGGTCCGCTCAGTTCGGGTCGACTCGGTTGGCTCGAATTATTTTTTAATATATATATTTATATATTAATAAAATAACTAGAGGCGCATATTAACAATGGTTGGTCCAAGATCCAATTAGAGCCCATTTAATTTTAGAATTGAAGGCTGCCACCAATAGTCCATTGTGTAATACCGAAATGTGAAGCGTCGATCGATACTCAAGTGTCAACTGCCATTCAATTAAGAAGTACATAATCCTAATTAAAACCCCACATCAACCATCGTTATTCAAATTCTCCGTCGCCAAGATGCCAACTCCCTAAGGTTTTGCTTATATCAGTTCATTCGATATCAAACTTCTCATAGATCAAAGGTCTGCTTCAATCAATCGACGATTTATCTTTCTGCTCTCGGTAGAACCAGTTGAGTGTTTTTTCTATTCCTTGTTATTTCGTAAATTTATACTTGTGTTCTAATTGGACGAAACCTTAGGGACAAAAACTCACTTTACTCTAAAAACTAACAACCCCATCGTCACTTTTCTATTTGTTATGTGACGCTCGATACTCGCTCGACGTTTGTTCGAAAAATACTCGGATCAAAAGGCGCTCGTTCGACTTTAGCTTGGTTGAAAAAACGCTCGGTTCGGTTCAGTTTGTAAATGAACCGAGCACGAGCAAAGGTTCGATCGGTTCGGTTCGGTTCGGCTCGTGAACAGCCCTAATTTGAATACCTTGATAATATGAATATATCTATTATGCCTATGCCTAAACAAGCAAAAGTAGTGGTAAACTGGTTTCAGGTGCCTATGATGTCATTTGCCTTAAGGAGAGCATTTTAATTATTTAATAATCTCTTCTGTGATTCTACTGTAAAGAGCATGTGGCCTCTTGTCAAATGCCTGTATGCTTCATTGCTTTGAGTACAAGCAATAACAAACAGGCCAAGTTACTTGAAAATGTGGTTCTTCCAAAGAATCTTAAAGTAAGTTAGTGGGGTAAATTATGCAGATGTTCCCCAGCATATCCATATTTTTTATATGGTTCCAACCATTTATAACAAGTTTGGTCCCTAACAGTTAACATATGTCAGATATGGCTGTTAAGTTGACGTGAAAAGACCAGTTTACCCTTTTCATTCAACAGGGACCGTTTGTGTAATTTAGTCTAAGTTAGTGTTATACTTGAACTTAAGCTTGTAGGTGTGTGTTGAGGCCTGAGTTTGGTTTGTGTCTAAACTATAATCTAACATGTCAGTAACTTAGGTTACATGTCTTCCGGATGCCCAGTCCTGAATAGTGAACCCGTTGATAGTTGACTAGAATTTAAATAATTCAAATGTGGTTGTACAGTTGTTATCAGTGTCAGCATCTAATAGTTATGAGTATGAAGTATGGTTCTGTTTTAGGTGTTTGTAAGTTGTAACTTTGTGCAAAGCCTTTTACCCTCACATAACTTAGTGCTGAAATTGCTGATAGCTAGACATGGCATTTAGGTTGTTCTACAGGCATAGTGAAGGTTAACATTTGATATTCTCTGGTTGTGCAAACTTACTTTGCAAGCTAATTATTACAATGCTAGGTGTTCAGTCAATTGGAAATGGTTATCTTCCTCATGTGAGCTATACTATCTGTTGAATCATTGACCTACGTATTTTGTAAGGGTATTACTATTGTGCTCAATTGGCACTAAATGTTGTGAATTGTGTAGTTAGTCATTTCAAACATATTTAAAAGCTTTTCATGCTCTTATTCTCAACATCCGTCTTTTATGGAATTCCTGAATGTGACTAAACTTACTGCAAAGAGAGTGAAATTGGTTATCAAAAACTCTGTAAGTTAACCGTCTTTGCTGTTGGCTCTTGTTCTTCAGAAAAACTCTGTAAATTGAACCTGTCGGATCTTTTGTATTAATGCATATGTGATGCTAAAAGTATCTCTGATAGTAGAATGTTGTGGAGATTCAACAACGAATGTTTTTTTAGGCCGCATTTTAAATACAGAAGAATGTAATATTTAATAAAAGATGAGATTTCATGTGATTCGTATTCTAACCATTCATGAGGGCTTTCAATACATTGCTTGTTAAGTTTTTATGGATCAGGTTTGCCACAATTTATAAATAGTTATCAAGGGGCTTCATGGTTTCGAGTTTGTTTAAATAGCTTCTAAAGTATTTGTGATACACGTTGTTGCAGTTTCCCGTTGTGAGGTCCAGTTGGTTTAAGCGAAGGTCATTCAGATGCCAAAGGAGGGGTCATTCTGCATGGATCATCAGAGCGGTAATGAACAACAAAGATCAACCATGACGAGGCAATAGAACCCCCAAGGATTCTTCTAGAACGACTCTTTGTCCAAAAACAGAAGCTCGAAGAGAAAATCGGTAAAGATTTGAATCTACCTCAAGATATCCAGTTGGAACTGAATCTTGGAACGCTGGAATCCGATCTTCAGGAAGCCCTAACTGTTTTAAGAAAAAAAGTAGAAAATTTAGAAGATGTTGAAAACAAATTGCTCTCAGAATATCGTGAACTAAGAGAAGCAAAAGAGGACTTGCGTAAACGGGAAGCAGTTATAGAATCCACATTATTGAGGCAGGAGATGCTTGAAAACGAGCTAATCTTGATTTGGCATTTCAAGCAACCGAAATCGAGAATCTGAAACTTCAACTTGAAAAGCAAGATAAGGATATAACTGCGGCCCAATCGGCACTTGTATTGAAACAAAACAAGATCAATGTCATGGTCAACGAGTTGAGATTAAAGACAGAAGAAGACGCAAATATCGAATCCGGGCTTAGGTTAAAAAACCGGCTTTTGGTCGAGACTAAAGAAATAGTGAATAAACAAACACTTGAGATCGAAGAACTGAAGAAAGCCGTTGAGGAGAAAGATGAAGATGACGCTTTTTGAACTTGAAGAAGAGAAGCTAAAAGTTGTTGAGGGAAATTTGGAAAAACAAACGTTGGATTGGCTTTTAGCTCATGAAGAATTGAAGAATTTAGTAGATGAAGAATCTAAACGTGCAGTTGACCATAACAAAAATTTACAAGAATTTACGAGAGTGAAAAAGCTACTTGCTGACGTGAGGTTAGAGTTGGTATCGTCGCAAGAATCTCTAACTTTATCTAGAAAAAAATGGAAGATCAACAAGAGGTTCTCGAAAAGAAGCTTTTAGAACTTGAAGAATATCGAGAATGCTTGAATTCATACGTTAAAAGTCTTGGAGATGCTGAGGTGGAAGTTGAAAGTGAAAGAGCTAAGCTTAGACTAGCAGAAGCTCGGAATCAAGAACTTAAACGGGATTTATCGATTGAGAAAGACGTAATCAAGGAGTTACAGAATCAACTGAATGAGGAAAAACGGTCATTGTTACAAGCAACTGAAGAATTGTCGGTTCTTAGAGACGAACTGGACCGGAAAACATCAGAATATGAGTTAATAAGAAATGCTCGAGTCTAAAGAGTCTCAACTTGTGGAAGCAAAATTAGAGATTCAACAGTTAAAATCTAAGCAGGCGTTTCTCGAGGTCATGTTAAAGGAGAAAGAATCCGAACTATCTCCAGCACAAGAAATGTTGAGTGAAGTGAATCAAGAAATCTTGAATCTAAAAGCGCTTCTAAGCGATAGAGAAACCGAACTTACCGAAACAACAACAATGCTAAAAGAAAAAGACAAACTGGTTGAAAAGATCCAGCGTGACCGAAACGAGTCAAATTTGAAGTATGTTGAAGCCACAACTGTTGTAGAACGGATTTTCGTGCTTACAAACAAAGTCGTGAGTCGTATTGAACACGAAGGCCGGATTTTATCCAAAGAGAAACAGCTTGAAACCGAACTTGATTTGATCATGGAACCATTAAGGTCACGGAAATGGAAGTTTTACAGACCCGAAGAGCACTTACGGTCAAAGAAAACGAGCTTAAAATGGCTCTGGATAAACTAAACGAACGTGAGAACGAGATGAAGGAAATGAAGCAAGTACTGACAAAAGATGCTGACGACTTGAGGATGCTTTACGAAATGGCGCAAGAGAGAATCGGTGACAAAAGCATCGGTGAATTGGCAATTGAAAAGCTGGAACTAGAAGCTGCTCAACTTGAAGTTGAAGCTGCAACAAGTGCTCTTGAGAAACTTACCGAGATGAGTCGGGAGCTTGTACGTACAACTAGTTTACTTATCGATGCTGATTATGATCTTGATGTTTCAACAAAAAACATTCCCGAAAGGGAGGTTCCTGTTGTTGAAAACGGGTGTTTCGCAGAACTGAAAACCGAAGTTGCCCGGCTCTCGGATTTCACTCAAAAGCTTATACAAGAGGCCGGAATCGCTTGGAACTCCGGTGATGTTTGCGGGTAAGTTTTCATTCATGGTGTTGTAGATGTATAACCAAGTGTCGGTATTTGTATTGCTAGAAACTGCATTTAGTAAGCATGTTAACTGTACATCAAATCTCTTACATCTTTTTAGATGTGACGGAAATGGCAGTTAGGTAATGAATTAAAATGGCGTTTTATCAAGACAATGTAATATGTTTGGGTCCAAAATTCCCACTTTTTTTTCAGTTTGTGTTTAAATGTGATTATAACATCTATATAACTTTCAATAACATGATTACGAAATTGTGAGCATTTGGATGTAAGTTATTAAAGTTAACTTGTTGCTCTCTTGGAGAGGGTTCCAGCCCAACGAAAATGGATTTGTGAATTTAAGCCGTTAAAAAATGTAATATATAATATAAAGTAACCACTTACCAGAAATAGTTTGAAATACGAATAATGGTAAAACAAACAAAGAAAAGTTGGTAAAAGAGACCTGGTAAATATGAAAGTAATTAACAAAATATAAATTAGCAACAATTGTGTGCATAGAGGTATCTAACTCATGTTTTGGGAGATTTAAAAAAAAAATTTAGTTTCACTTTTAACCAAAAACTATTTGTTTTTCTACTTATAATACCAAAAGTTTTCATCTCTTTCAATTTAACCTCACCCCTTTTGTACTTTCAACTTTGGTCCCCACACATTTCATATTTTGCAGATTTTTCGTTTTAGATTTTGCGAGTTAACACGGCGTAACGTGTATGTGTGGTTCAACGTTTTAGCATTTTGTTTTACATTGCGTAATAGATTTTGCGAGTTAACACGGCTCAACGTACGTGTGTGGTTCAACGTTTTTACGTCATCTATCTTTTCCCCCTTTGACAGGTTCGTTACAATGCGTGGGTCCTAAATCGACTTAATTATTATTTTCTATGTTTTACGTTACAGTCTAATTTATTCGCATTAAGACACCGTAACTTCAATATTGGTTGTCGCTAGCGGTGGTGTGACATTGGTGCTAATCAGCGCGGTTTTACGCCCCCGTCATATTGCGGTGGGTGATGAATCTAGTTACAACAAATTAACAATGCCCTAAGAGCATTCACATCCTGGGAATCAAAATGTGTGGGGTTTTTAAAATATAAAAAGTATAAAAAGTGGTTGTGAGTGGAGGAGAGAGAAAATATTACTGTTCATCTGTATATTTGGGGGAACACTGTTCACTCCATATACTTTTTTAATATATATTGAAAGTGGTTGTGTGTGAAGGAGAGAAAACGTAATGATAAAGGTATAAAATATTATTTAATTAAAAAGGAGAGAGAAAATATTTGTATTTAGTGGAAATATATTGATATAGGAGTTGTTTTTTTAGTGAAATGTATGTATATTTTTAAGGAGTTGGATATGAATGTTCTAAAATTATAATATTTGAAGTCTGATAAAAGGGTTTCGATCCCACCCTACTTTTTACTCAGTGGACACCTATATCAAATCCGATCATTCAATATTTTTAATGCACTTCCACTTCTGGACTATTTACTAATAGAAAAATATCATGAGGGGAATGGTGACAGACAACTGTCTGGCACCCCATTATTAGTCGTTACTCTTTTTATTTTATTTTTGAACCTTCAGCTTTGCTAAAATATGTGTTTAGTCCCTCTTTTTTTATTTTTTTCTTTTATTGGTTAACTTTGTTTATACTAGTCCATCTGCTATAACTTAGTAGTGTACATGTTTAATCCTTCTACTTTTATTCTTTTTAGTGATTGATTGTGATTTTTTGTATCTTGTTTTTAAACCTTCAACTTTGGTAATATATGTGTTTAGTCCATCTGCTTAAATTTTTTTTCCTTTTATTGATTAGCTTTGTTCATATGTGTGTTTAGTGCCTCTACTTTAACTTTGGTTGTGTACTTGTTTAGTCTCTCTACTTTTATTTCTTTTAGTATTTCATCTTTTAGCCTTTTCCCATTGCTGCTGTGACGAACCAACCCGGGGGAATAATGACCTTTTTGCTATTGGTGGACAAACGCTGTTACTACTGGACTTTAATAAAGTTACTCTATGACGAGCGTATTTTTGCCTATGTCTCGATGTAATTTTTATTGAGATTGTGTTATGAGTACTTGAGTAGTATGTTAAGTAACTGAAACACAGATATTCATGTTAAGAAACTGAGATATATTCTGCTCACTGCCCCACAAAGCGGGCTGGTCATAACACTAGTTTTTATACATTTATATACCTTCGCACCCCTTTACCGTTTTCAAAAGCATATATATGTCCATATACCACTTGTGTATACACCAACTTTATACGCACATAAAACCCATATAAAAGTGTGGTACGCCCGAATACATTTTTATAGCACAAGGGTACATTTAGCTATACACAACAAGAGTTTTAATATGTTATGTGAACATTATTTACATAGGAGTTTTAATATGTTATGTGAACATTATTTACATAGTTTTCTCATGCGAAAGGTAGTATTAGACAATAAAGAATAATTGAAAATAAAAGTCAGCTACACGGATTTTGATTGTGTTAGATGTAAAGAACGTTATATAATTACATGAATATTTATATTTTTTAGTCTACATGCTTACTAAGTATAACGGGAGGGAGTTATCCCGTTTTCTTCAAATTTCTTTTGTGTTACATCAGCTTTTTTTTTTTTTTTTTTTTCATTTTTCGTAGTCCTAGTTTTTCCTGGATGTCCCTAGAATTAAACTATATTAAGTTAATTTAAACTTTAAAACGCTAATACATTTAAAAACTTTTTATATAACTAAAAATAAAAATTAAATAATTATAAAAACTACGTAACCACATAATTAAAATATAAACTAAATAAATAAAATAAAACTACATAAGTAAAATTAAGATTCTAAACATTGGTTCCCTTTTTCGGATGGTAGAATTTGCCACACTAAAATGTTACTAAATATGTGTGCGTAGCGCATTTAGTCCTCGCAATGGGCCGGTCACTCGCTTTCGCCACCGCCGATCATCATTTTGTTGAAGAGTCGGTACAAACTCGCGATCGGTATCACCCAAGTGTTGATGGAATTGGTTAAAGATTGGATTCCCAAATGATACGGTTCTGTGCGTCGGCATGTCGTCGATAACATTCATCAAGCCGTAGCCAATGCTATTTCTTCTTCTTCTTAAGTCCAGCATTTGCTTTCTATTTGAGAAAGGTTAAAAAAATGTTGAGAAGAGAATGAGAATGGGTTAGGAAACTTGTTTTTGGATGTAGAGATTGTATTTGATTTATACTTAAAAGGTTTGGATTTTAAATATTAAAAAAAAAAACTAACAGCCATATCACCATTGTGTGCTCTCCCCAATCTCCCGATTATCGTTGTTTGGCTCATTGATTTTCGGTGGAAAAATGTTCCCCACACCCGGGAGGGGGATTCACTGGTGCCTTCCCGGACTCCATTCTGTGAGGGCTGTTTTCTGAGTGAGTAAGTGCTGAACCAGTAATAAGTTTGAACCATCAAGTGCTGAATTAGTAAGGGGTCTGAACCATTAAGAGCTAGTATAATGCTTAATTGTTCAGAGGCAAATGTCTGACCAATACAGATAAGATGTCATAATCATTCAGACTCAGTATAATGCTTAACCATTCAGAGACAAATGTCTGAACCATTCAGACATCTGCTCACGCAACAAATAGGCTGAACCATTAAATGCTGAGTCAGTAAAAGGTCTGAATCATTAAGAACTGAAACAAACCTTACCTAAGTATTAATAATCCCAGTTATCGTTTCATACTTGATCCTGTACCTAGGAATTTCAAGTATTTTTCTAAATATTTTAGTTTATGCAGTATTATTACCCAAAAATTTAGAAACGTAAAAGCTAAAAATGAATGAATTAGCAGATTAACATATTAACCAAACTATGATGGTTGGAGTAAAAGAACATACATGGTTCGAATAATTCTACAACGTCTTAAAAAAAAAGTCGATGGCTTTTACGCCATCGACACCCCCAACTTTCAAACCTTGTCACCACCACTCCCTTTTACTTTGAATCTTCACAACAACACCCTCACCTTTCAAACTTGGCGAGCCACGCATTTGCTTTGCTTTTTCACCATAACTCTTCAGTTTTTACACATCTACACCACCGTCCCCTTACTTTCACATTTCCACCACCACTCCCTCATCGGTTACATATTTCCGCCACCACCCTTCTACTTTTACACTTTTCTTTTTTTTTTTTAGATTTTGCGATTTTACGTTTTCCTCTGTTACTTCATTTTTATACCCGCCGAACATTAAAACTGCAACTGTAAGTATGTAACCCCTAGATTACTACTACTTTTGCAAATGCCATCGCATTGTGTTTTACAAAATATCTTAGAATTTGTATTTTACACTTCGTGTTTACCTTTGTGTTTTACACTTTTTTGTAATTCTCTTTTACGCATTGTGTTTTACATTTTTTTTAATTGTTTTTTACACATTGTGTTTTACTAGTGTATTGTCATAACTAGTTTAAGAACCTGCGAACTTCACGGGTGGACTAACACACAAATATATAACTTAAAATTGTTGAAATAATCCTTTGAAACAAATAAATGTATAAGTACTAATGAAATTAGTAAACTACAATGAACTGAAAAAAGGGAAGCAACGTAAAAATCACAAGTCATTAAAGACTTGTTTATACACAACATTTGACGTTTTATCTGTAGGCTTCCCATCTTTGTTTAATATTTAGCAGTTTAACACCATCTCTTGTTTTAACTCTAGATAACGCGAC
Organism: Scalesia atractyloides; assembly: GCA_947069175.1. Classification (NCBI taxonomy): domain Eukaryota; kingdom Viridiplantae; phylum Streptophyta; class Magnoliopsida; order Asterales; family Asteraceae; genus Scalesia; species Scalesia atractyloides. The sequence continues at coordinate 35,540,241 of CAMTDV010000005.1, forward strand.
GTACAACTGACCATGAGTGAAAACCGGTTGTTTCAGGTATAAACCAACCCTAGAAACTGATTGCCCTTGGCTTTTGTTGGTAGTCATCACAAAGCATACACTACCTCATGTAAGGCGACCAATGCTCCATATCACAAACAACCACCATCCTTAAAACTCCCAACATCTCCACTAATATGTGCAGTCTCATGCAACTAATGAATATTAAAGTGCAAGAACAGTAAAACATACCTCCACCGTTTAGCACATTTAAAGAATATATCCAGTTCATTTCATCCCAACCCACCCTACCAACAATATCCAAACAACATTACAATTCAGAGTACTATCTTTTTGCTCTGAGACCACAACTTAGCATGAAAGAGTTTATCTATCCTTGAGCATGTCGCATATCAAATGAGCCCCATGATCCGGGTCTAAGTTTATACTAAGGATAGCCTTCGATTGTAACTAAGGGTGGTAAAGTGGGCAAGCTGGAAGGGTTTGGATCATGGGTCAAGATGGTTTTGGTCACGAGTAAGCATATATCCATGAACAGATATACTTGATTTCCACAATAAACAAAACTGAATAAACCTCTGTATCTAGAATTAGTTGAAGCTTCAAACATGAGCCACGTGGCATATGAAAAGATTAAAAAACAAATACACAAAACCTAAAAAAGCTAACAGAAAACCCTTACACATAACAAACTTACTCTTTGGTAATGTGAACCAGCTCTTGTTCTTCACAAGTCAATTGCACAGTAACATGCTACAATCATTTTCGAGCCAGGAGTCTCTCACTGGAAGCAGCCTCTCTGTTCCTACGGAGTAGAGGTAGGGTTGTCTACATCTTACCCTCTTAAACCCTACCTTAACCATACTATTGGTGGGATTTGTTGAGTATGATGATGACGATGCTGCAATCATTTACAATGGTTTGGCACCCAACATACATCTTTGGAAAGATTTCAAATCTTTTAAAATCGAATGCCTTTACATCGAATTTGGACGCATCGGGTTTGGAGATCACGTTCGTTGAAGCGGCTGTACATATTTCAAGACAAAACAAAACCTATTAAATTGGAGGAACTTATATAGAGTTATAGAAACTAAGGTTGAACTTTTTTATAAACACGTTCCGAATTTTGCACTGTTTGACCCGCACAAGTTGCAGCGCGAGCTAAAAAGGTCGAAACATCGCCAACACACGTTATAGCATGTGACATCAAAAACAAACTTTTTAATTCCTGGCACGTAACTTTTTTCATTACAGGAAATTAGTTGTCTTGTAAGATAGTAATAAACTAAATATATAAAGCCGCTAGCCACTGCTTTGTTGTTTTGACCCATGGCTGCTGGTCAACTTGTGTAGCCAACGATAGATTGCAATAGTGTCAATATCTTTTGTAGGCCAACGGTAGAAAGAAATGATAAGCTTCAGTCTACAATATTATATGGTTAATAGATTCTTTATATCCTAAGTACTAAGAGATATTAGGATTAGTTACTCTTTTTTCAAAAGATAAGGTCTATAAATATGAACAAACTTGCCTTCTTCGCCTATTTTAGCTATAGTGGTTCTTTGAAAACAGTTCATCTGCCTTAATTTTTTGGGATTGTGTAGTCCTAATGGGGCGCCGGTGTTTGATCATCTTGTAGTGTTCTCTTTCATGGATGGTCTCTTAATCTCTTATCCTATAAAAACTTACAACATGAAATTTCCAAAATATTTTATACGTATTTAAAAATCAACTAATTTGATACACACTCAAACTTTATATGCTTTGTCATTACCCGAAACGCCCATTTTCCCCTCTACAACACCATGCTACTAAATAAATTAGACATTAATATGGTTCAACTTTTATAATAATATATGAATCACAAAATTCAACCTGACGCACTTGGCTTCATATCTGAAAAAGTTGAGCTTAACATTAAAGTCAAAAGTCTGGGATTCTTGTTTAGAAGGAAGCTTTCTCCCTTCACTCTCAAACTCCACCCGTAGCCTCTCCTCCTCAGCTGCCTAATAATTCAAAGTCAGGACATGTAAGTCCATACAAAACCTGAAGTTAGAAAAACGGTGTGAGTAGCATGTAAGAGACACATACTGCATCTGCAGCATCTTTGGTGCAGCTCTAAATCCTAATGGAGTGTTGTTGGTTCATTTTTGCCCTTGGGGCAACAACGTCTACACAAAAAAATCAAGTATTTAAAGTGTTGTAAGATTTTGTATTACTTATTAAGTCCTAATATAGCATCACAAAGGTTTTTCATGGTCAATACTCACCAAAAGCCATATGCAGCATTTTCTTGTGGACGAACCATCACAAAAAGCCGATCTATGTAATAAGTGTTTCATCATCATTATTAGGTCCTGCATGAATAGCCACTGATTAATAGATTTAGGTTCTTAATTTGTTAAAAGAGACTTCAAGCCATAGCTTATTTTGCTTTATTAATATGTATTTAGATGTGTACTTACTCATCCAAAACAACCCACTATGTTCGGGTTCTCTTTACTTCAGCATCCACCACCCCGTGCATGGTGCCATAAATGACCTTGATTTTCATCTTTATCTATTTGAAACCATCAAATTGTACAAATTTGGTTGAAAATCAAACATAATTTTCAAAAGGAAGCAAGGGAAAAGACTCACTTTGTCTGGATCATGTATATATCATGTAACTGTAGCATCATTTAAGAGCATAATTAAGTGATATTTTTTTTCTTATCCCAAACATCCCCTTGAAGATCTTTCCATAACTTATGACCTAAAATGGTAAACAATAGCATTTAGTTCATAGATTTTTGGTCAAGAACAACTAACTTTTTTGTTATTTTGGTTTTGCTAAGATTTGCGGTCACTAACACGGGTGTTCTTAGTCTCGTTCATCGGGTTTTGACAGAATTATTAGTCGAATATAATTCATAATTTCATATATATCTACATATTTCATAATAAACAAATGAATATAAAAGGTTAAACTAAATGTTCCAAGTTTCAAACCATAGGGTGGGACGGGTATTCGACTAAACCGTCAAAATCAAACCGTATAATTCTTAACCTGTTGAATTATTTTGGTTTGATTCATTCAAGTGGTTTTGTAAACATGGCACAATACTTCAATCGTATCTCAAATATTATATGAGAAAAATATCTGTAAATCAGTAATTAGGAACCTTACTTACCCCATAGCATATTTTTTTTTCATTTGCAACCAAGATCAACAGCTCGAGGCTATTCAAACCAGTAATGTCTCACCCACACCAGCAAGAGACAACTCTCCTTATTGATTCTACCTCCGTGCACAAAAAAATACATGATTATCAGACTCTAAATTCATGGGAAAAGAGCAACACTAACTTGATTCCAGACAAAGACCTCTCACCTTGTCCATGACATTTCTAACTGATTTATAGAAAATTTATCTTTAGAATCATTGGCCCACCTCCACCCATCATCGCCGAAATGAAAGGAGAATAATTTAACCATTTGCCCCAGATCTTGACGTCAGTAGCTTCATCCTCTGAAAGATTTGAGTTTATTCCGGTTCCAAGTGACACAAATAGAGCCACTTTCATCCTTCTTATCTATGTCACACAAATACTCTTTGGCAACATCCAATACATAAAAATTAGAAAAAATATGTTTAAGAGGAAAACTCCCAATCCATGTGTCCTTCCATAAAATGGTAGGACTTACCCCTCCCATCGATCTTCTAAAAGGTCATTTAAGTAAATACCATAAATCAGGAATTCCTTGACAATTTTATATATATTAACCACAAACCTGTAATGGAATTTTTCCCATATGACCATCACTATAATTTGTCACCATGTGAAGAGCCATAATGCATTTCTTCCAAAGCGCGCCCTACAAATTTAGTGATCTCGGATAAATTTTGAGCAAAATCATTGAAAAAGGACAACTTGGGGAATAACTTACATAACAAAAGAGACGATACATTTCAATTACATAACATACCTTAACACAAAACGATTGCACTAATCTTTTCAAAACATCATGACTTGAGGTGCTGTTCTTTTTTGTGCCTTCTTCATTTGCAGTTGGCCCTTTTTTGTCAGGACTGGCACTACAGTTACATAAGAAAAGAAATCAATAAATTTTAGAAGTACAACCATTTATGAATCCTAATGTATTATGACTTTATGAGCATTGCTTTATTAACTCACTACCAAAGTAAGTATCTTAGAGCTCTTCTATTGATTAAACCAACTACATAACAATCTGAATTAGAGAAGAATTTCTATTACTTGACCTATTTGTGATTAAATAAGTGTAAGTGGTTAAGAATGTATTTTGAATAAATCACTGAAAGAGAACAACCTGTGGAAACATTCATAAATATATTCATCTTCAAGAGATTTGTCTTGAAACAACTTTGCTCTTTTGGGGTTTGCTGCAAAAATCCATACTTAGTAGGTCAATCAATTGCAAAATAAATTACATGATTAACAAAATGAGAAAGGAAGAAATAGTACCCACATGAAACCAAAGAGTAAGAGTGATTAATTTGTAGGGTTACATGAAAGTATCCCATTAATTATAGCCAACACAGATTCGATAGTGTCCTCTTTATGTCACACAAGATGTTGATAAATACATGGATATAAGATGGGCCATCTCGTGACAAAGATATGTCTGCAGATTCTTCTTGGTATATTTCTTCCACCATTGGCTTCCATAGACGAACTGCGCAATTAATAACTAGTTTAAAACTTGTTTTCCAGAAGAAAAGTAAACAATACAAACATTGAAAAAGGAAGGAGAAGTATGAGATTTGAAACCCTAACCTGTTGAATGTTTCCAATGAAATCGAGACATTTACTATGGTGATTAGGGCTTTTTGAAAGTGAAAAGGAGAGGATAAAGGGAACATACGCGGGTTAAGGGAATGAGGAAAAGGAATAAAGATCGCCATAGATGAAATAGTCGACCGTGAACGGCTACCATTACTCCGCCACTCTCTGTCTCATCTTTTTTTACCATCTCCCTATGCCTCTAGGGTCAAGGTGTTCAGAATCTGAGACGGGAAATCGAGAAAGAAGCAGGATAGAAACATGGAGATGAGATTTGCATAAAGGATGAGGGAGGATTGGAGAAGAGGATAGAATTAGGGTTTGATTGAAGAAATGACGGGCGTTGTGAATGAAGGAAACAAAATCCCGCTCACTCACAATTATCTGGCCAAAGAGATGATAGTCCACTACATTTCCACCCTCGCAGCGTACAAAATACTAAAAATCCTTTAAAGCTAATTTTTTATCCTGTCTCGCATACCAACAAAAATATTTATATTTATATTTAAAACTAATCTGTCCGGTCAGTTTTCTTTTAACAATCATTCGCAAAAGGATTCTCTCCGACAAAGTGGTTTCCAAACCCTAAACCCCCAATTCTCAAGCAAAGAATTATTCATCCTTTCACGATGCATAATGTTGTCTTCTGATCGAATAATAAATATTCATCAACACCAGCACCGGTAACTCGCTCAATATGCGAGTTTTGACGGAAGATAAGGTTGATTCTGGCGAATTATCGTACAATCACAACGAGTTGGATGCTAATTATAACTGTTCGTTTGAAATCGGCGGTGCACGACCATCGACTTCTTCATCATCATCACCTCTAAGCCCTTTTTCGCCGTTGTTGCTCATCGAAACTCTATCTCGTAAGAGCTTTTCCTACGGAAAACTGCCTCTGGAGCCTATCAGACTTACTATTCTTAAATTAGATGGATCTTCATTTGGTAACTCTTCATCCCTTTGTAAATCTGTTAGCACAAATGTGTATGTTGATCGAATGATTTATTTTTTCAGCAATAGCTCGAGCTCCAACCTAAAACTAAGTAACAAGCCTCTACTTGTCGCATAATGTTACATAATTGTTTATATCTTTAACAATAATAATTATATTTAAAAGTATTATTATTTTATTAATAAGATAAATAACTGAATAATATTTTATCGTATATAAAATCATAATAATAATTAAAAATATATGAAATTCATGAGCTTTTCAAAGTACTAACAAGCTTGAGCTCGTTAAACCTCGAGCTTGGCTTTGGCTCTCCGCCCCTAGCTTTGTTTATTTAAAATTCATTGAATATTGGGTAACTGTTGCAAAATTGAATATTGGGTGATTTGCAGATATAACTGTTGCAAAGAACCCTACGGTGGCACAGCTCAAACAGGGGGTGGAGGATGCTTTTAATCATTTGCCCAAAAATGGAATTGGCAAGGTGTCTTGGTAAATTTATTCTTCATTCTATGTATAGGTGATAAATTTAGGATGTATGAATATATTTTACATGTACACAGAATTTGCAGGTTTCCATTTAGACTAAACAGGCTCGTGTCAGTTTCGGGTGAACCTGATGACACATTTAGCTAAACATGTAGGGTTTGGGTCGACCCTTTCAGAAAAAAATGTTTTTCAGGTCGTAACTTAAATGCACATGTATTTAAGAAATCAAAGAGAGATGAGTGATAGGATTTATAGTTTAAATGCAACTGTTTATACAAATTAGAGTGGGTTTATGATAATGAAATTTTGATCATATATGAAGGTCACATGTATGGGCGCAGTTCTGTTTATCTTTCAATGGTCAAAAGTTTCTAAATGACCAAGATACTGTTGCTGTTAATGGGATCAAGGATGGTGATCAGGTATCATTTCATCCCTTTTAGTCATATCGAATTCATTTTTCCAACTTATGCTTTGTCTGTATGCATTATAAATTATGTATTTTTGTACATATATTTGGTAAAAAGGACATGTCATTCAGAACATATCAACATGGTATATTTTCCGCTCATCTTTAGAAGGCCCTTTAAAAAGACGGATAACAGATATACCATACTGATATGTTCTTGCTGTTTTGTTATGGAAACTGTGAGAACCGTTACCACAAAACTCACGGGATCCCACAAATACCTTGCTAATTAGTGAGATCAGGTAAGCACCTTTTAGTGAGAACCGTTAAAATATGATATTGTTTTAGATAGCAAATTCGTCCTTTCATCCACTACGCGTCAGGTTAAATTGTGTTCTGTTCACATGCCAGCTTCAGTTTGTTCGACATACATCCATTAGTTACAATCTCGTAAAGGAAAGACCTGAAAAGCGCGACCACGATGCAAGAATCAAAGATGTAAGTTCTCTATGTTTTTGTTTGGCTTCAAAGTCGACACGGTATGTTATTATTGTGAAAATTTAGATCGATTGATGCAACAAATAACATAAGCTGGTGAATAAGAAAAAAATGGCAATTTCCTTGTGTTTCTCTCTAACATAAGTTCTCTATGTTTTTGTTTGGCTCCCATATTAGCTTCAAAGTTTTCTTATGGAAGTGAACATGTACGTGTATGTTACAAATACTTGTGGCTTTATTGACAGGTCACCAAGCAAAGAAGAAGTGCAGACAAAGGAAGGGGACAACGATAATCCAAACCAACTAAAGGCAAATGATAGAAGCGGAGCGATTACTGTAAATATCACATGTCAATGCAGCTGGGGTCTCCTATGGAAACGGTTGCTCTCAATCCGCACTCAAAAACGTCACCGTACAAGTTATGTCGAGCTTTGCTAGCTCACTCAAAATTGTCCTGAAATTTGGAAAGGTATTACAGTAACTTGTTTGTAATAAAACCCCATGTTAAAGTCATGGCCTAAGAAAGTAGTATGCGGTGTGTATGTTGTGTTTGGATAGAGGAATGAAGGTACTGGATTGGATATTGGTATGTAAGTATGAAATAACCAGTTAAACGCACTTGAAGAACCTGATAGCACATGCATTGTCATTACTGGCTGAATCGGTTTGGTTGTGAGTATAGAAAAATTGGTTTTGTTCGGTCTACTTATAAGGTCAATCGCGAAATCATGTTTTTTAGTATCATCATCTTGTATCATAGACAATACATGTATCGTCCTTTTATATGGAAAACTGCAGATTTCGTCATATATCTTTAATAATGTACACCAACCATTCTTCTTGTTTAATGTTTGTTATAAGAAGTTGTTTCTACTTAAAGAGTTCTGACGAGGTTAGTATCAGGCCAATAAAATAAAACTCACTTCACCGTTCGGGACTACATCCCCTCATCTTGCACCGCACCGCATCACCATTAGCCTATGTTCACTAGTGTAACGCACAACCACATAGTGCAGCGCCTATCATTAAAATATGATAGACTACAAAGATGCTTCTTTAGTTTTAGTTTCTTGTTTCTTGGACGTATTATAAATAGCATAACACACTTGATAATATTTCCTTAACAAATACCCAAAGGGCAAATCTAAACTCCACCTTAACCGGCCAACCCAAATGAAAAACCTCAAGTTTAATTAAGAGCTCAATCTAGCCTGCCTTCTAAAATCAAATCATCAATTTACACTTGATGAATCAAGTAATTTCTGAAAATGTAATGTCATTTTTACCTACTCGAGGCCAGGTGTCTCTGTGTACCCTTTTGAAGGCAGCAGCTGAGTAATATATCCGGATATTGAAGGCATTTATGTTCACTTCCCAAAGAGTTTAAAGTATGCGTATAAACCCGATCCAACAAATCCGAGAATTTGCCCAACAACGTTTAACTGCAAACACAGGTCGGTTTCAGAAATAATGAAATGAAATGCACAAAAAAAGGGAAGCAAAAACTTGAATTTGTAAAACTCACAAGATCAAATGGGAGCCCGCCGAAAAACATCCAGCCTAACGCAATGGTAAATATATCCTGCACCAACAATGTGATAACAAAAAAAAATCACAAATATGTTAAGCTTGAATTTCTTTTATTTAATATTCAGTCAAACAAGTCAAATGTGCATCTTTCCGCTTTAAAGTGAGAATGAAAATTCTTTAAATCATATAATGTCGATTCAAACAGAACAGGAAACAAACCTTCAAATTACCGCAGATGGTCTGCGTGACTGCTGAATTCAGAGTTGTGTTCAGGAAGATAGAGTAGTTCAAGAGAAAAGCAAGCATGCAGGACAGAAGCAATACAATCTGCCCATCAAACAAACATTGAATTCATATCTTGCAAGTATAATAGTGTTACAACATTATAGAACAAGTAAAAGACAAAACCCCCCGGTATTTTACCAGAAATCCTGGAGCAAAAAGATATGGGAAGTTCATAGTCATCCGCAGATCACCGCGTATGAATGTCCAAAAGAGCAGGACCGGTCCACACAGAATACCTACGTACGATACAATCGCTTGGTTAATAAAACCACATCATCATGATTTTTGAATTCTGTTAACTCACCATTGCACCACATGAGGCCAAAGCTGCTGAGACCACTTGATTTTCCTACGAAACAAACAAAATCAATGTATTTAGTGATGGAAAATATCACATGAGGGTGCTCAATGAATTTTCATAGAAAGCGAAGTTACCAATACGAGATATCGTTGCAAGATATATTGCGGTAGTGATATTTGATAAAAAGACAATAGAATAGCCATAGGCGTCAAATGACAAGTCCCGCGATCCAGCAACAAAAGCACCAAATACGATCAAGGCTACACTGATAAAACCTTAAGTCGAGTTAATGTACAAGTTAAATTATGCTACATATCGTACAAAAGTGAATAAGAACAAATCGCACCCGTATATGCTACACAAAAAATCCCATCATTGAAAAAATAACATAAAATACTTACATGCATAGTACTTATTGTACACAAATGAAATAAAAATGATTACCTTCCGATTACAGGACGGCTATATCTCTGACCGACCAAGATAAACTCCACAAACATTGTAAATACCACTGTAGTCCGCCTAAGGGTGGTGTACATGGGTACGTTTACTCCTCGTACAGACTCCATAGTGGCTAACTTTCAATAACAAACAAGAAAAGTAGTTACATGACATGCTTAAATACAAATAAAAATATCTGTATAAAAGGCAAGCTCTGGCGCACAACATACCATGTAAAGCAAATAAGTGAGAGCAAGAGCTGAGGTGTGAATCAATGTCTGCAATGACACGAATCTTGTTGAATTATCAGCATCACCCGAACTAAAAGATATGAGTTTCCAACGGCGTAGAACGTAAAGAAAACAACATGAGCATATCATCTGCACAAAAAGGAAGACATCAATTGTTGACTACAATAATCTAATTACATGTTCATGATATTTATTGCCACCTAAAGTGACAAATATTTCTTCCAACTAAATACAAAATACATGTGTCTTTGTCTTTTTTATGTTAAACTTTTCACTTTTTAACTAAAATTAATGTGGATTTCATCTCTACATTACTACCGAAACCCATATGCAACTTCATAATAAGTTCTAGAAATGGAAGAATCCATTGAATTCATAAACAAAGTCTCTATGAGTTAAGCATTTTAGAAAGGAATATTGGATTTTAATAATCTTAAGTATTCGATGTTGGCCACCAACAGTCCCAACTTTAAAGATAACCACTGACAGTCCCAATTATTAACATATTGTTCTCCAATGAACCCTGACTAACATAACCCTAACGTCGTTAGTTTCCGGTCGCCGGAAAAAACGTTTTTAGCCGGAAAACTCATTTTTGGCCAGAAAACTCAACGCTTTAGTCCCAACCCTCTTTGTAACCTTATTACGGACCTTTAGGAACATTTTTCTGGTAAAAGCCCCAATTATTGAAGTCGTCGAAAACTCCTTTTTCACTGGAAAAATTCTTTTTGGCCGGAAAACTCAACTTTTTTGCCGGAAAACTCAACATTTTCATCCCAAACCTCTTTGTAACCTTTGATCAAAAACCTTTAGAAACCTTTTTCTGGCCAAAAACGGTTTCCCGGCGATCGGAGACTAACAGCGTTAGGGTTTTGTTAGTCAGGGTCCATTGGTGGCCAATATGTCAATACTGGGACTGACAGTGGTTATTTTTGAAGTTGGGACTGACAGTGGTTATTTTTGAAGTTGGGACTGTTGGCGGCCAACAGTGAATAGTTGAGATCTATTAAAATCCAATATTCCTTTTAGAAAGTACAAGGCGTGATCTAAAACAATAAGCAAGTCAAAGGCGATGGTCCTCATGAAAACAGATGGAAAATCAACATCACATTGACATGTTAAGCAGGCATGAAAAGAAGCTCGAAGTTGAAATGGTTATGCACCAAGTAATGTACATAAAGTAGATATTCTTTGTACCTGAAATAGCGTTATGACGTTCGCAGATGGAAAACTATAAGATGAAAGAGCCGCTTTGTTGAACAACACCAGCATCACTGAAAAATCAAATTTATTCTAGTTAATTACATATCGAATTATCATAACTAACATGTCATGTTGAATAACATGGAGTGGGCCGTTCACTTCAGAGCCAATAATATGTTGAGAACTGCAAGATATACACTTGAACATATTGCATTCTGTGATACATAAAACAGTTACATAACAACCACACTTTCTCTCTTTCACTACTTTGATTATCTGTTACGCACTATGTACAAGTACTATTCTCGCAGTTCTCAACGTATTATCGGTTTCAAAATGATCTCACCCCTATACAGATTGTAAACAGTCTCATTTGCTAACGAACTAATCAACCATGACTCATATGTCAGCTGCCTATAACTATATAAAAAAAAAAAAATTGGCTTTCATAACAATTAACAAAAAAACAACAAACACTAATTAAAAGTTCTTAAGCAGACATCTTCATAAACCATAATTCTATGCACAATCATGTCAACAAGCCATACCAAATGTCAATTAAAGTTCTTGTTATTAAATCACAAAAAAAAAAATCATAACATCAATTAACCTGCATATTCTAATTCCTCAAAAAAACCCTAAAATTAATTTTGTCAACATTTCATCAATCAACAATCCAATTATCACCAAATTCTGATCTTACATAAAACCAATTCTATCTTTTTAACAACATACAAAATTGAAGATACAGAGACAAATTTATGAACGTATACCAGCGCAAGACATGTAAGAGACGGCGGCGTAAGCACCGCGAGGTGTCATGGTGGATCCCTTAAACACCCTCTGTTCGGCGCCGCCTCTAGGCGGTGGCGGAGGAGGATCGGAGACCGGTAAGCTCATACGGTCGGTTGATGGCGTCATAACCGCAAATGAATTGTCGGATTATATGAATCTCATCTGAGGAATCGATGGTGTTTTGGTAGACCGTTGAGATGTGTCGTATGTTTTGGTCTTGTTTACAGTTCTATGTTTTAGTTTTATCTTCAATGGACCACCTTAGTGGTATTAGGTTGAACTAGACCTCTAGTTGAAAGGTCAACTATAGGTTTTAAACAGGTGTACTTATCAAATTTATTGTTAATAAATAACTTTATATATATATATATATATATATATATGTGAGACGACTAAATAATAAAACAATATATCTTTAAAACCTTCTTTATTGCACAAGTTGTATAAATGTAATTATATATATTAAAAAAATTATATAGGAACCATATTGTACAGGTTGAATAAATGTAATTTTATATACCAAATAATAAAAAAACATATCTTTAAAACCACGTGTATTACACGGGTGAATAAATGTAGTATTGTTTACAAAATAATAAAAAAATTATATCTTTAAAAACCCTCGTGTATTACACGACTTGAATAAAATTGATTTTATGTACCAAATAATAAGAAGATTATATTTTAAAAAAATTAATGGATATACTTGGTACGCGATAGATATGGTGATTGCGGAGATGATTATTGAAAAGAAGATACAGTGGTCAAGCATGTTATTCTCAAGAAACAAATAAGCAGTCATTTGAGTGATAAAATATAAATTATATTTAAAAACCGGTAATAAATCTAATTTAAAAACTAAGACTTTGTTTTTATTAGTAAAATCAATGAATTTATATTTGTAATTTTGTTTGGTATTATTTTATTATAAAGTGCATATTATACATATACTTATATTGTGTCTTAAGTTATTGATGTTGTCCAAAATGTTTTTCAATTTTATGTCTAGCATTATATATACTATGGTAAAAGTTTAAAGTTTATTAGAGTTATAAATGAGAAGTATACATTAAATTTAAAATAGATAATAAGTATCTATAGTTAAGTAGAAGAGATTAAACAAAATAATATTTAGTAGGAGAGTTATCTGTAATTAATTAAAAGAGACTAAAATAATTAATAATTATCTATAAGATATTAAACTAAATAATATTTAATAGGAGGATTATCTATAATTAATTAGAAGAAATTAAACTAAAATAATAATTATCTATAAGACATGACCTAATACGATGACAAGTGTCCCATAAATGATTTCTTTTATTATATAGTATAGATTGCTCATAAAATAACTTTATATATGTTTTATAAAGTAAACTGCTCTTTTAGTCCATTAGATAGGTTTTTAATAGTGGTATTTGTCAAATTTATTGTTCATAAAATAACTTTATACATATGCTTTTATAAAGTAGACTCCTCGTCAGTCCATTAGATTTGCTTCAAACATCACGTTCCATTCAGTTTTAACATTTTTCTTCCCTGACAAAGTTAAGAAGGAAGTTCATAATACTTCGTATAATCTAACTAGAACATTAGAAGGTTGCCCGCACGATACGATATGTCAGGATGTGTATGTTTAGATTTTTATCTTCAACCAAAGCCGAAACTATAGTCATCAGTTAGTCTATATTGTTAACAAATTGGTTTTCGGTTAATCACTTTAGTTATTCTTGTTAGATTGGCGGTTTTTAGTTCGGTTCTTCTAATTTCGGTTAATAGTCAAAACCAAACTTGGGCAAAACTTTTGCTTGGTAATACAAGAAATTAAGATCTAAATACATGAAATGGATATATAAATACATGAAACGTAGGTATAAAACAGATACAATGCCTAGTTGGTCCGTGTTATTTGCAGATTTCGCACAATTGGTCGTCAACTTTTAATAAGTACACAATAAGTTCTAATGGTTTGAAAAATATTCACGAGTGGGCCTGAAGGTTGTATTTTAATAACATGGATGGTCTTTACCATCTAAGAGCACTCACATTAGCTTTTCTAACCTGTCCACATAATTACACTTAAACTCACAATCACGGTAAAAAAATATTAAAAAATTAAATGTGGGGGAACAATATTACCCCAAATATACAAATGAACAATAATTTTTTCTCTAACCTCCGCTCATAACTACTTCTTAAAATGTGCAAAACTCACTAACAAATATATGCAGAACCTGCTGTGAATGCTTTAACGCCAATGTATTTGTTAGTTTGTTTCATGTAAAATTACCAAACTATATTTAGTAGGGGCGAACATAGTATGTTGGTAGGGGTAGCACACGCTACCCATCCAATTTAACGTCGAGGTGGATTATTTTTTATGTTTTATATATTACGTTACCCCTAAAATAATTTTTACATTACCCCTTAAATAATTTTAGGATACCTCTCAAATAATTTTATTGAGCTTTTATCTATTAAAAAAACCCAAAGCCTTTTAATCTTGTGAGTTGTGGGCCTATCACCTATGGGTTGTAGCCCTTTCAACCTTTGGTTTTGTTTCGAGTGGATACCACAGTTAGGGTTGTAAAGGAATCAAACGAACACCAACAACATTCGTGTTCTTTCGTTAAGGAAATGAATGTGTTCCGCAAACAGTTCATGAATACTTATTAAAATTCCATTTTATGTTCGTGTTCGTTCATTATGGAAATGAACGTGTTCATGAATGATTGAAGAACACAAATAAAATCGGCAAAAGCGATGAAGGGTAGTGGTGAATGGCAGAGAGGGCAGCTGGAATTTGTAGCACAATCTTGGAAGAGAGGCCGATAGTGTTCGTCAATGTGAATATGGAGGAAGGAAAATGGAACAATGCATAAACACGGTGGGAATAAGACTATTTATTTTAATTTAATTTGAGGATAACAAAATAAATAAAAGTTAAAGAATATAAAAAGTTTAGATAAAATATAAAAGTACAAAAATCTCATGAACAACATAAAAAATGAAGAGGAACGAATGTTCACGAACATGTCAAATTGTTTTAGGGTTTATGTGCATTTGTTTAAAAGGCTTTTTAACCATGAGGTCATCAATTTAAATGGACAAACTATCCTAATGGCCGGATACGTTTTAATGTAAAAAGGTTTGATAGATATGATTTGTTAGAGTATAACATTAAACAAGAAAAAGCATATTTCTTATGTTGTTACTTGTTTAATGAAAATGCTGGTACTCAAGGTGGAAGAGATACTTTTGCAAGTGAAGGCTTTTGTAATTGGACTAAAACGGGTTCCTTAAAAGATCATATTGGGTTATATAGTAGTTTTCTTAATAAGGTGTCGCAAAAATGCGATGATCTCTTAAACCAAAAATGATCCTATGATGCGAATGATTTTAGTGAAGAAGAAAGAGGGTGTCTTTCAGGTGACCTTACGGTCTTTTATCACACTTTAAAGGAAGATGATACATTTGCAAAATTGGATGGAATCTGTAACCTTGCTCATGTATGGTGGAAACCGAAAAACATGATACTTTTTCTTTGGTTTATTGGATAGTGAAGCTAGTGTTGGTTTTACAAGTTGCAACTGCAACCATTGCAATATGTTTTGCTAAAATGAAGCTTATCAAGATGAATGATGTGTTTAGAATTATACACATTTTTCGTATCGAATTCCCTACATTTTGATTGGTTTGTTGATGGTTTCCCGCGATTTTGATACTCATTTGATTAAATTGTGGATTGGCAGGAAGTTGTGAAGAACCTGTTGATTAAGCGGTGAAAACGAAGGAAAGTGATTGCAGCGAAGAAGCACGGAAAGACGTGCCAGAAAACAAAGATCAAAGTATAAGTTTGCTGCCCAGAAGGCCTTACGGTCCGTAAGGAGGTTATGCGCTGGATTTTTCATAGGCTTACGGACCGTAAGCCGCAAGGCCATACGGTCCGTAAGCGAGTCGTTTTTTGCAAAAAGTTTATAAATTAAGGCTGTCGACTAGGGTTTAATATCTTTCGGATATCAGTCGACTTGGGAGCTTTTTGGGACGATTTTGGAGCACTTTGAAGCTGATTGAAGGTCTTGGAAGCTTCCGGTTTGAGTTTGGAGCGCTTTGGGTTCGTTAAACATTCGTTTTTTCGCATTGATTTCGCGTTAAACTATGAATTGTCTTGTTTTCAGATTTGTTTCAGTTATGTTATTGAATATTATGAGTAGCTAAACATTGAAACTGCTTAGGTTGAGATGAACTAGATGATTGAAACGTTGTTTTGACTAATTTTGGCTATTTTATGCGATTTACATAATTCGATCTTGAGATTGTTCTTGATATTGCATGTTTGAGTGTTGCGATTGATTGTTGATTGATAAATTCAGCGGTTTAGGCACGTAGAAATACAACCTAGACTTAGGATTTAATTTGAACCGGTTGATCTTAGGGTTTTTGGTTTGAATATTGTGTTTAGAAATAAACTAAGTTAATCAATTGTTAAAATCAACAACTAAAACTTGCATCCTCATCTAGTGACTCGAAAGACGATTTAGGTGTGCTAGGTTATTAGCTAATCGTTGTTGGGTAGATCGGGTGACCGATAACTCTGGCTCGTTTATTTCATCGCGCTTAGGGTTTCCTAGGATTTCAATTCTCAAGGTTCGATTTGCTTCGCGAGTAGAGGGTTTTGGGGGTAGATTCGCTTTCATCACTTGATATTCGTGGGATTAGGTATCGATAGGTCGAGCCGGTTCGTTCTAGCACTTTGCATTTCGTCCCTATCTTTCGACTGATCATCTCTAGCGGGAGGTTATTCGGGTAGATTAGGATATTTAGCCATTGCCATAGTCAAGATAGCGTTGCATGATTCTAGGGATTCGACACCTAGGTAGTCTTTTCTCATCATATTTGTCCTACACTTTGCTTCCGAGTTCGTTTGCAGATTGCGTTGCTATTCTTGTTCACCATTTTCTTAATTAATTAGGTTATTAGATAAACATCAAAATCAACTTAAAATTAACTTTGTATTCGATAACGGTTCAGTATCTAGAGTTTACATATAGTGTCCACATATTGATATCCGGTCTTGCCATATACACTACACCACGACCGGTGCACTTGCCGATTGTGTGTGGTTTAGGTTGTGATTCCCTTTTAAAACTTGTCTGATTTTCATATACATACATTTTCACACATCAATGAATTTACACAGTCGAATGGGTGACGAGTATTTGAACATTGCACTAATTTGTGCGGTCGAAAGAAAAACTTTTCATAAAGTAAAAGAAGAGTATATAAAGACTCGATTTCAAGCTTTCAAAAACCGAGGAGGAGAAATCTTTTAGGTATGTGTTTAACTTTATTTATTGTTGTGTTTTTATTTTTGTTTCAATTACATTGTATGAAAGTACAATAAACATTTTTTTGAACGTTACCCTAAACTTTTGGTCTAGATCCGCCACTGACCCTTAGTATTAGTAAACGCAAATAAATAAATAAATTAATACACTTCTCCAATTCTTCCCAAACCTAAACGTGAATCAAGAATAATGGAGCACTCCTTGAGTATTGCCTAGGTATGGAGAAAATACCTTGAGTATTACCTAGGTATGGAGAAAATAAACATGCCACGATCTTGTCACATGATTGCAGCCACCACATTCCATAACACAAAATCAGGACAAAACCCATAGTGAAAACACAATTTGCAAGACCAAAATGGTGTAGAATATCATTTGCCCAAGGCTGGACTAAGTTGTTTAATGTAAGTTCAAATCTTCAATTTAAATTTATGATCATTTCCATATGTAGATCAATGCATAGGTTTATTGATTTTAAATATGTTTGTGATTCCAGGGGTTGAAGGTAAACGTGATCATCACAAAATGTTTTGTAAATCGGGTAGTTATTCGTGTGCGGTGGAGGGATGCGATGGCGTAGGGATTACACTGACAACGCCGATGTTGGAGCAATTGCAGAGTGTGAGAGAGGTGTGTAGAAGGGACTGATAGTGGTGGGTTCGGGTTAAAGGAAACGGGTCTAGACCACAATCTGATTAGTTGGGGGCTCCATGAGGAGGTTAAATAAAAACTAACCCATGTTGGCTCAAAACACCCACGTAGCTTCACCACATATTTACTAATTTATAGTTTTATTTTTTATGCTTTCAAACTTGTTCTTGAAGCTTCCCATGTAGTACTTAGTTAGTTTTGTTTCCTTTTTATCAGGACATGTAGCAACACATGTTTTCTTATCTATATGTATCGAAGTCTATGAATGAAACGACAATATGTTTTTATGAAAAAATGTTTACTTGTTAATTTTCTCATTGGATCATGAGTTGATTAACTGTTTCCATGCTAGTTCAAGTTTGGCAACTTGAATGGTGTTCTTGGAGCCTAACTGCGGATTAAGTGGTGTATATGTATCTTAATCCAATTTTAGTTTGCCCTACCATACGTTTATGTGATGTTTCTGTATCATAAACGAAATATAGATCTATTCGTTTCGTTTTATTTTCAAATACCTACCCGTTGCGTACTTTGATTGCTATCAGGGAGGAGAGAGGTGGTGATGGTGTGTGACAGTGCGAAACTGGTGGTGGTTTGCAAATGTGGATGAGGTGGTGGCCAGAAAAAAAGGAGATGACGGCTGTAGGGAAAAGAGTTTTGATCGGGATGTGAGTGTATATATAGTTGTGGTACTGGTGGGCCCTTTAATATAGGTGGGAGTTGTTAATCGAAGATGCTTGCTAGATGGGAATTGGTAGTTTGTGAAAGCGCTAGTGGTGGTAGTTTGTGAAGGTGGATGTGGAGGTGGTGGTGGGGTGAGGAAATGAGGATGATGATGGTGGTGATTGATAGTTGAAGAAGAAGAAGTGGGTTAGGGTGGGGTTCACATGGATTTAATATTATTGTTTTTATTTAGGATTTTATTTTATTTTGTTTTAAGCTTCAAGGGCAAGTAAGTAAATTCACATGTGTGTAAATGAAAATTTAAATGCGTTAGTTACTAGGACCACCTGTGTTACATTTTTACAACCATCGAAACCAGTTGTTTACTTATTAAAAGTTAAGGATCAATTGTGTAAAATCTACAAACCACATGGACCAACTAGGCATCTAACTCTATAAAATATGAAATACATGAATTGAAGGTATAAAAGTGTAACGCTATGTGTTTTTACATCCAATTAAGTTCCGACACGTGTCCCGGTAATTCTCGTGTGCTTTACGGTAAAGTGGGAGGGACCAAAGTCATTGAAACGATAAATTATATTCGTCCTTGTGCTAGGGAATGAAGTTGAGGGGCTTAAAAAAATATGGAAATTTTCAAGTTATGGAGGTCCCTTGTGGACCGCAAGGCTTATGCCATACGGTCCGCAAGGCAAACCAAAACGATGGGCGCCTAAGGTCCTTATGGACCGTAAGGCAAAACCCATACGGTCCGCAAGGACCTGCCAGCGAGCAGAAATGTGGCAGCAGCCTGCTCTGCCACCTCTTGTCGCATTGTCACCTCTTGTCGCATTGCCACCCATTTTGTTGGTTCTTACACGTCCATGGACACTTGTTGACGTCCTATAACACCTGGCAACCTCTCCTAGCAACCCCATAACTCTTAAGATGAGCATTCTTGTGAGTTGCAACAACATTCATGCACTTTAAACTCTCCAAGTTCATCTAGAGGAGCTCCTGGCCATTTGAAAGCACTCCTCTGTGTTCTTAGCATCCTCTGGACTTGGTGTAAGTGTTCCAATTCGTGCTAAGTCTTTTCTTTAGGATTTAAGCTAAGATCAAAGTCTTGACGTAAAAACGCCTTGACTTTGAGCTAAGACCATAATGGTCTAGCCATTGATCATAACGAAAGTGGCTACGTGATTGTAATAATGTAGGTGTTAATCCCTCAAGAGGGCACCTCCAGATTACCACAAATTCTCAACCAATTGACGAGTCAAAGTAAAAGTCAACAAAAGTCAAACTGGCTAGATTTCATAAAAAATTCATAACTGATTATATAAATGTTATAAAATATGTTTTGATGCATAAACAACTTATAAATAAGTGTTAGAACTTATATAAACTGATTTGGCTCGTCAAGTCTCGGTCTAGGGTCGGTTCGCAACCGGAAGTCGCAAAGTCTGACTTCTGCTTTGACTTTCAGTTCTGACCCGATTTAGCTAGTTAAGCTATTGATTTTGGTCATTTAAGATCATGATTAAGTATAGTACAATTTCCTAAGGTTATACTACTTGATTCCTTAACAATCCGAGCTATTATGCAAGTTCCGCTAAATTGCTTAAACTTTTGCAGAAAGGCCATTTTTGCACAAATCAAGGTTTTAAACATCCATGCATATAAAAATATGTTATAAATTGATTTGTAAACATAAGTGAGTTATAATGATGTCAAGAATATGATCATAAACCAAATTTTGATAAAA
The DNA here is from genome assembly GCA_947069175.1 of Scalesia atractyloides. Lineage (NCBI taxonomy): Eukaryota > Viridiplantae > Streptophyta > Magnoliopsida > Asterales > Asteraceae > Scalesia > Scalesia atractyloides. The sequence goes on from CAMTDV010000005.1 coordinate 35,560,637, forward strand.
CGGTATAATACATGCTTTTAAATGACTAAAATCCCTTTTCGGCATTTTAGATAAGTTGAACATGGTTTTATCACCAAGGTGAATTACCTACTGATATGATATGTTGTCACACCCCGACTCACAGCGGAAGACAAATGCAGGGTGCGGCAGACATGTGGTAATTCTCCATAGTTTAAAACATGATATTATAAACAGAGAGAACCTCGGTTACAACATGCTATCGGTATCATATTACACACCATAAGTTTAAGTACAGTACTACGAGCTATCACAGCTTTTATTCTGCCACAGTTCACTACCCAAAGCCATCCACACACACATTTCTTACTCTTGCTTCGCTTTACCTGAAATGCATGTTAGTTTCAAAAAGGTCAGCTAAACGCTGCGTGAGTCCCACTGGTTTAGTTGTTGTGAAAAAGTATATGTTAACAAGTTTAATTGCACTAGTCATAGTCACAGTTATGGTCATGATCATAGTCACAGTCATAGTCACAGTCACGGTCATAGTCACTACAGACACATCATCGCACCGGGTCGTGTCACCGCAGACACTTCCCACCGGGCCGTGTCAAGACAGGCACGACATCCCAGCAACTGAGTCATGTAAAGTTCAATGTTCTCCTGCAGTTATGCCTAATCAACATAACCGAATTTAGGAGGCGTGCAGTTGCTTAGTCACCGACACACAGTGTCACCTAGACACTGCCTGGAGCCACTGGGTTCGTCAAACCAATAGTACTATCCACTGCCCACGGCCTACGCTAATCACTTGTAGAGGGGAGGTAGTTCATGTGTTAGATAATTCACATCATCACAAGTTGGTGCAATTAACATAGTTTCGTAACATGCAAGTTTTTACAGAAAACAGTGAAACAATTTACAAGTGGGAGAGTAAAACTCACTCTCAAATTGGTGTATTCAACACAGTTTTTAACAAGCAAGTCCCCAGAAAACCGTTAAAACAATTTAAAAGCGGGGAAGTGAAAACTCACAGTGCAATTCGTGGTCTCAACACAAGAGTGGTCGATTAGCTGGATCAACTTTAATGACACACATGCAAGCATGGACTCAAATCAGTATCTAAGTTGGTAATGGTTATAACTTGGCTTTGGTCAGGAGTTTTTACACCGGATTGAGTCTATAGGACACTGGTATGGTGATGGACGTCAGGGTAGTATTAGTTTTCAGTTTGGCCTCCGGGCACCGATTCACGTGCCAGCCAAAGTCAATAGTTTAACGTGTCCGGATAATGGTACAGGAATAACAGTAGTGCCAACACGTGGTTATTCAAGAATGATTAACTTTCCATTAAGGGAGTTTGAGTGTTCGGGGGGTCTAAGTTGCCCAAATTTGAGTTTCCATTTTCATTGTTAGGAATTCTCCCGAACTGCCTTAGGACACACCCAGGGTGCCTAATTTGCCTGAGAATCTCCCGGAATACTCCTGGTATTCCAATTATAGTATTTGTCGGGTTGGGTCAGTTCCCAGTTCCGGCAGGTTCGTTATACGGTAAACTGCCGAAATTGCTTTAAAATAATCTATTTTTAATTCCATATATTCCCATTTAATCTATATTTTATATAAAAATCTGTAATAATTTTATATAAATCAGTAAAAATCTGTAGATTATGGGAAACATTTTTGGGAATTTATTTTGTTAATTTACTTATTCAAATAAATTATTTATAAAACTATTTTTAACCACATAATTCCAATTAAATACCATCATTAGTTAAAAAAAATCCAAAAAATCCCAGAACACCTTATACATGTACAGGAACTTCTCTCAAAATTTTGGGATTTTTCCGATTTCGTTTTTGTGCGTTCCCGGCTACCGAAAACTCGCAAAAACGCAGATATTTAACCCAAATAAAAACTCAACCAATGGACTCCGAATTTTCCGAAAACATTCTCCATATGTTCCTTAGTGTCTCTGTAAAATTTGGTGATTTATTGAATTCGTTTGTTATTTTTTCCAAAATTCTTTCGGTAAGGCAGTTAAAAATTCACCAAAGATCATAGAAAATTCCAAAAATTCTAAACTCTTATTTGGACCTTCCTAATAATACCCTACATCACCACACAAAATATCAGCTCAATCCAAGTTACATGGACCAAGTTATAGGCAAAACAATTTTCTGTCTAGCCTAGATTCGGTTCTCGGATGTTATACCTAGCGATTCTTCCGATTCCAAGCGTTTATCTTGATCCCAGAAGTGTGTGAAGGCTATATTCAGTACCTACACACCAATTACAACCCAAATATGCTAGAACTTAGATCAATCAAGCTTTAATTCATTGTTTTTCGGTTAATCAAATAGTTAAGCGATTTTTGTCGAATAAGAGTTGATTAGGGTATCAAACCCCATTGATTGGTAACCATGGCTGTCGTATAACACCAGGGATTTCATGTGGTGTTCATATTCAGCCCTAAAACTTGTTTAAAACTCCAAAATTCATGGATTAAAAAGCGTTTTTCGGCTAGAAATTGCGTTTAATCGAAGAAACAGACTTAGAATCATAAGTATCAAGGTTAATATCTTTGATTGGGGGCTTGTTCTTGTGAAATCAGCTGATAAAAAGGGGTGTGAGGACAGATTTCTTGGAGAATTATGAAAGATTTTGATTAAAATTAAAAGAAAAAGAAATAAAGACTATTTATATAACCATGGGGGGGGGGGGGGGTGATGGCGGTTTAGGGTAGGCCTCATAGGGCCACCTCGTGCTTTGTTTTGCATGACAAAAGATGATGTTTATCTTTCGGATAAGTATAGGTTCGGTTTCGGGTCCTGCGCGCGTTCTCGATTTGCTAACGGACTCCGTTTTGCGCGTACTTAGTGTCAAAAGACTCGGTTTTAAAAATTATACATAACCGTCTTAAAATCCGAACCCAGTTACGTTTTAATCATAAAAGTCTCGTTTGACGTTCGTTTAAGTGTTTTTAAGCTTGATCGATCGTTCCTAGCACATTCGGTTGCCTTATGTTATGCCCGGAACGAATGCGTTTCCCCAACCGGGAGCTGCTTCGTTTTGCGTGCCCGGGCTTTGATTATTTTCAAACTTTATGTTACAGTCTATGGCACAAAACTAAGTTATTCCTAAACTCGGAATCTTAAATAAGGTTACTGATAATCTAATAATCAACGTCAAAGGTTTAATGCGCTGTTAAACGTCAAGTCTCCGTTTAACACGTTGTTTAAGGCTAAGGACGCCAACCTCGCATCGTTAGTCCTTAGTAGTGTCATGTCAACCATGACGTGCTCTCATATTTCTCCGAGATATAACATATATTGTTTCGCACAACACACAAGTCATGAAATTTCACAAGGTTTACGCACAATTATAGTTTTAGTCATGCTTTAAGTTTAGGACCAATTAAGGTGTACCTGGTTTCGTCATGGGTATCACATATGTTAAGTAGGACATATTGGGATGTTTATTCAGATTATAAACTGAATGAAAGCCTAAAATTCGTTAAATGCCGATTTATGACCAAATTACCCTTTTCGCATAAAGAGACTTTAATCAAGTTTTTTTTTTATAACCAAACCTCTCACCTACTATTGTTACATGTTAAATAACATATTTTAATCATATAAAACAGGTCATAACTTCAGTTTAACGGCAATTATCGACTTTTACGCCTTTTCGGCGCATAGTATGGTTTAAAACCATAATTACGAGCCAAGACTTGTTACCTACTGATTTATAAACTTAATTTCAATAATTTTTACAGTAAGTAGAAGTCCCGAACTTAGAATCCCAATTATGGTTTCAAAGCTATGTGTGAAATTACTAAAATGTCCCTACGGGACATAGTTTAGTTTAAAACTATTAAACACACATATATTTGATATCCTACTGTTATAACATCATAAAATAAGTATTTTTACAGTATATTATGAACCTTGACATCAGATTCTTTAGAAACCACTTTTATAAATTATAAAATGACCAAAATGCCCTTATAAGGCATAATTCGGTTTTAAATACATTACGGGCCTATATTTGGAAAATGTAAAGCCTCGCTTTTTCGCATCCTTATTTTAGAAAATAAATATTTGTATCATAATTCGAGGCGTTAAAACATAATAAAAATATATATGTGTGTGTATATATATATTATTAATTGTTATTCGTTATTCGTGTAACGCCTCGTATCTTCATAGTTCTATTTTAAAAATGTCCGTATCCGTATTCTAATTTTAGAAACCTTACATTGTATTTTAATTTCAATCTCACAACTCGAGGCATTAATCATAATAAAATTCATATTTTATACATATTTTTTTATTCACACAACCGATCATTTAAATACGTATTTATATGCAAACCGACACAATTATGCGTATAAATACTTATACGCACATCCTCAATACTTGAATTATACTTTTATATTTTTTATATACTCAATTACATAATATATACTCAAGAAATACTAAGAAATATACCAATAATCTTTTCCACCTCATCAATCCACTTCCACCTTCTTTAACCAATCATATTTCACCATTTTCCACATCCTTTCTCCACCAATCATCTTTTCAATCCTCTTCCACCTTTTTTAACCAATCATATTTCACCCTTTTCCACCTCCTTTCTCCACCAATCATCTTTTCAATCCTCTTCCACCTTTTTTAACCAATCATATTTCACCCTTTTCCACCTTCTCTACCTATAAATACCAACCTCCTTCTACCATTTTCTTTACACCATTCTTTTCTCCATCTCTCTAATTCTCACAATCTCTCTAAATCAAGAATTCTAAAAGGACACTAAGTGTTCCAACCTTTATTCTCTCAACTTCTTTACTTCTCTCAAATCTTCCGAGCAAGGAAGAGAACTCTAAGAGTTCTAAAACAAAACTAAGTGTTTTAAAGGAAGCTTGAAGCTCCAACCTCCAACTCTTCACGGAATCACCAAAGGAAGCTTTGCAAAACCGTGAGCATACTCGACCCCCTTTTTACACTTTAATGCATTTTGGGGTGCAACATGTATAGATTACAAAATTTATTTTAAACAAAATTAAATGTGTTCACAATACCAAATGTGCCATCAGTTACGCTTATGTGAGTTATATGTGTTAGTTTAAACTCGTCTATACATACTACTTGTTATGCTTGAGTTTGTATATGCGTATTAGTTTTGACTTGTATTATCATGATATCGTCATGCTTAGAATACTATGCATGCTAGTTAAGGAATTCGATTATATGCTATTGTTATGCGAAAGTGGTCTACATATTCGTGCGATTCGACTTGAATATATACTTGTCACAATCAAAACCAACTTTTATACTTATAATAATTTCAAACTTGTATCCTCGCCGATACTTTTGTATTGATCTATGCTTTTAATACATGTTGCAGGAATTTTGATGACACATGGAATCTAGTAGGATTGCGTAGAAACGCATTTAAACTTTAAATACTTATTGTATTGTATTTGTTTCAAACATGTATTTCGTTTCAATATCTTGTATTAAATAGTTATCAATGAAATGAAATTATATTTCTTACGTGTCGGGATCTAAATTTTGTATTATTTGATTTAAACTATGTAAAAAGGTAATTATTAAACACTTGACACAATTAGCGTTATGAAGCCTCTTGCAATCTAGTTTTCGTCTCATCCCGATGTTTCTGCCATCAGTTGGGGTGTGACATAAAACCTATTGATTTATGAACATATATGGAACTTGTATATGACTCTTACGGTTACCCGGTTTCGCCTATATGCTTACAATTAAGCATACGTGACTAGTTTACGTAATTTAGCCGAAACAGGTTTAACCTTGTCATTTATTTATCAAAATCCAAAATGTTATTGGTATACCCATGTTATACAAGTCATAATACTTGTTGGGCCCAATTAACATCCTATTCCGGTCACCGCTTAATCTAGCGTATCATATCGTTTTGTTTTAACGTAAGACTAGCCGATTCGAGTCTAAGACTCAACTAGGACCCGTTAACATTCTAATTTGGTTAATAATACCATCACTCCAGACTAAACGCCTTCCAGTAGATTGTGCCTGTACCTATTTTCTTGATTTACGGCTGAGTTACGACTTTTCTGAAGACTTAGCTCAGGTAAATACTCTTAACCTATTTTCCATATACGGGCTTGGGATACGGTAAACTATTACTGCTTGGTCGGGTATGGAATTGGTTATAATGATATCAACTGTACGTCACGATACTCCCCGCCAGGCCCACCGGATTACACGTGGAAATCAGGGTGTGGCAGGTTGGTATCAGAGCCAACGTTTTAGGGAATTCAACACTAGTCTTTAGTGTTTGATCTCAAATGACACAATAACACATTCCTTAGACTCTCGAGTCTAGGCTATGACCTAGGATTGTTCAATACTTATTTTAATATTATTTTCCTGCCTTGTTATGTTTTAACTTGTTTTTGGAGCAGGACCATGACGCCCAAGTTTTCACGCGGAGCTAAAGGAAAAGGCCTAATGAGAGGCGGGTCATCAGGCCAAGGACCCTCCAACGTCCACAAATTTAACCCGTACGAAGGATCGGATGATTCTTCATCGTCGTTGGAACGTACCGCCATTCTATCTCGCATGAATATTCGCCACCGCCAGACTCTCACCACTCCCACCATAGCCACCACTCCCATCACTCTCATTCCCATTCTTTCCAGGGAAATTATAACACATACATCTGTCTACTTTCACCCTCTGTTACTCCTCCCGAAGACTCCCCTGAACCCATGGAGGAAGATTATGACCCGGAAATGCCTCAAACATGGTCGATGGGCACCCTACTGAACTGTCCAGCGGTTCAAATTCATATGCTGGAACCCCCAACACTACCCCGACGACTTTCAAGAGAGATGGGGACAATATGTCTTTTCAATACCCCATCCTACCACAGCACACCCTCCTACCATATTCCTCAACTGGAACTACCTCCGCACGAGGAAGTGCATTTCCAACCAGTGGAGCAATCGTAACCACCACACGTGCCACAACCACCAAGAAGACGTATGGCGCGCATGTCAGTGCGCCTGGGACCAAGGGTAGGGTCACTCTCACCTAACCCTTACCGTACTATTCATGAGGACCCACAAATGGGTGAACCCTCTCATACTTCACCATTTTTGGAACACCTTCACAACCAACCGTTGAGCCTTTGCCTCAACCACCGCAATCTACTGTTGGGCCTTCGACCCAACTACCACCACTACCACCTTAGGGTTTCGAAAACCCAATTCCTTCATATCCAGATTCGTCTGGATATAACCCTTTCGTTTCTTCTTCTGGGTTGCCTAACTGTATTCACCAGGCACCATCACAAGATCCCTACATTGAAGCAGCAGCACACACTGATCTTTTCCCTTCTCCTTTTCCACCATATTCTTCTGTGCCATATTCAGCGGGTGGATATCCTTTTTATGGATACCATCCTTCCGGTGCACCTCCACCATATGTATACTAACATCCGGGTGTGCTACAACCGTAGCCTCAACAGCCTCAACCTCAAGCACCAGTGTTAGAGGCTATGCAAGAAACGTTGGAACAGATAAAAGAATTTCAGCGGAAAACTGAGAAATCGGAAAAGAAAAAATAAAAAGTATTTAAAGAGATTTGTGAGGCTGATAAAGGGAAAAAGGGTGATTCGAACCTTATATTTTGATTATGTAATTTTATTTTTCCAAAAGTCCATGCGTGGACATTGTCTTATTTAGTCCCTGCGAGGACATGTTTATTTAAGTATTAGTCCATGCGAGGACAAATTTTGTAATTTAAAAGTCCTATTTTTGGCATTATTGTAATGTTTTAATTTGATGAGAATTATGGAGATTATTACTATCTTACTTTGTTTCATCCATTGTTCAAGCAAACATCTAGATTTTAATTCGAAGTTAATGATTTGCGATATATTCAAAAAGATCATCTTTATGGTTTCATACCCGCCAAGTGATTAGGTCACATATAATGGCAAAACGGTAGATTGAATTATATGGTACTCTACCATGATAGTTAAGGTTGAGAATTCCCTTCTATCTAGAGGTGGTGAACTACGTTCTAAGCCTCCTAGTCTGCTCGATCTAGACTAGTTTCTTAAACCATTTTAAGATTTATTCTAAAAAGTTAACATCTTTAAAGTATTAACACTCCTAGGCAGTGTGACTTGAGGAACCACACGAGCCGTTAAGATTATGGACTATGTCCGAAATATATAAGCCTAAGTGATCATTTTGATTCTGGCTAAATATCATTCATGTGATGAATCTGTTATTAAACATCCATTAGCGGTGTAATACATGCGGGCCATATCGTAAACATCCATTAGTGATGTGATACTTATAACATCCATTAGTGATGTACTGCCTACAGGTTATATATTAAGTCCACTAGTGGCAATCACAGTGGTAGTCTACGACTTCCTGTCTCGAGGTAAAATATTTTGTTCAAACCTCGAAGTTATATGACCATCTGTGGTCTTGAATCATATAATTTGAATCCTTATGACAACCTTTGGTGCTATTCTTATTTTGTCCTTTGTGACAGCCGGTTTGTGCCATATTATTCACCCCCATAAACTTTACAAGTTTACATGGTTTAATTATACCATGCCCCATATTATAATACAATTCATCAAGCGTGTATGACTAATTAAAACTTATATTATTATTATAGTTTCATCGGACAAGATGGCAGATTCGAATGAAGTTAACAGCCAAAGAAAGGATGATGACGTGAATGAAAATGTAGTTATAACTAAAGGAGATCTGCAAGCACTTATTGCTACGGAAGTCGATAAAGCCATAAAGAACCATGTTGAAAAGTAACTAGAGTCGAGTGCTTTGCATTCTAAACACTCGTCCAAGCACACCTCAAAACATACCACCAAGCAATTCTCAAAGCCTTCTTCAGAAAAGAAGGAATATTCGAAACACTCCTTGAATGTGAGGAGAGAGAAGGAATATCAGAAGAAGACTAATTTTTCGAAAGAGGGATGCTTGTATAAATATTTCGCATCCTGTAAACCTCATGATTTCACCGGTGAAAAGGGGGCAATTGAAACCCTTAGATGGATAGATGAAATTGAAGCGGTAGTAGAGATTAGTGGATGCGCTGAGAAGGACATGGTAAAGTATGTTGCTCAATCTTTTAAGGGGATGCCCTGACTTGGTGGAAATCAATGATACTGTCTTCTGGGAATGTGTATCTGTATAATCTAAGTTGGACCAAGTTTGTAGATTTGATAATGTAAATCTACTGCCCACCTCACGAGGTGGAAAAGATTGAAACAGACTTTCTGGGGTTATAAATGAAGAACTTAGACGGTAGGAAGTATTTATCTGATTACAACTCGATGTCAAGATTAGTACCTTACCTGATCACCCCTGAATCTAAACACATCGCACGTTTTATCGGTGGTTTGGAACCGGAGATCAAAGGAAATGTCAGGGCTTCTAGGCCAAAAAATTTTAGATCTACTGCAGAGCTGGCTATGACACTTACCCAGGACTTGGAAAGGCATCGGTCCATCAAGTCGGAAGCAGAAGGGAAGAGAAAGAGAGAGGATGACCGAAGTCATCGGTCAGACAAAAATCAGAGGTTTGAATCCAACCGGAATCATCAGAGGTCAGATGATAGACCTAAGTGTAAGAAATGCAACCGACGACACCATGGCTCGTGTCGAGATGATTCTCAGTCCAAACCATGTGGCATATGCAAAAAGATGGGGTACAAGGCCCTAGATTGCAAAGATTTGAAGGAAGCCACATGTTACAACTGTGGCGAGAAGGGGCATATCAAACCTAACTTCCCTAAGTATAAGAAAGATGATGCGTCCAAGGAAGAGGGATCTAAGAAAGGAAAAGCTCGTGCTTTTCAAATGAATGCCAAGGAAGCCGTGAATGACAACAACGTGATAACAGGTACGTTCCTTATTAATGATGTTTATGCTAGAGTTCTTTTGATTCAGGGGCCGATAAATCTTTTGTAGATCATAAGTTTAGTGCCTTACTAAATCTGCCCATAAGAACTCTAGACATAACATACGATGTAGAACTTGCTGATGGAACGATTGAAACCGCTTCTACGATTCTCGATGAATGTTACATATCCATTAAGAATCATTCCATTCCTGTTTCATTCTTGCCAATGAAATTGGCTGGATTTGATGTGGTTATTGGTATGGATTGGTTGTCTAGTAACCAAGCCCATATAGCCTACAACAAGAAACTCATTAAAATCAAATCCCCAACCGGCGATGTGCTTACGATACAGGAAGATTTGCATTATGGATTAGCAGAGAAAATATCATTACTGAAAACATCAAAGTGTGTGAAGAAGAATTGTGTCGTCTACATGGCACAACTGACTATAGACGCGCCGAAGCCAAAGATTGAAGACTTGCCATCATTTCTGAATTCTCAGATGTATTCCCCGAAGACTTGCTTGGTCTACCCCGGACAGGCAAATGGAATTTAGAATTGATATTATACCCGGAGCAGCTCCTGTCGCTAGAGCTCCACATCGTTTAGCGCCAACAGATATGAAAGAGTTAAAGACACAACTTGAAGAACTTCTAGAAAAGGTTTTATTCAACCAAGTTCTTCATCTTGGGGAGCTCCAATTTTGTTTGTAAAGAAGAAAGATGGTTCAATGCGAATGTGCATTGATTACTGTGAGTTGAACAAGCTAACAATCAAAAATCGCTACCCATTACCCAGGATCGACGATCTATTCGATCAACTCCAAGGAGCAAGCTACTTCTCAAAGATTGATTAGAGGTCTGGATATCATCAGCTCAGGTTCGTACAAAAGACGTTCTGAAGACGGCCTTTAGAACAAGGTATGGACACTACGAGTTCTTAGTGATGACTTTTGGGCTCACGAATGCACCTGCAGCCCTTATGGATTTGATAAATAGGGTCTGTAAACCGTACTTGGATAAGTTTGTCATTGTCTTTATAGACGACATACTTATCTATTCTCGTAGTCAAGCTGACCACGAGAAACATTTGAGGTGTATACTGGAGTTGTTAAGACGAGAGAAGCTTTATGCAAAGTTTTCGAAGTGTGAATTTTGGTTACGTGAAGTCCAGTTCCTAGGACATGTTGTCAGTGATCGTGGAATTCAAGTAGACCCCGCCAAGTTCAAAGCAGTTATGAATTGGCAAGCCCCTCAAACCCCGTTAAAGAGTCGTAGCTTTTTGGGTTTGGCAGGCTACTATAGAAGATTTATCGAGAACTTTTCAAGGATAGCTACTCCATTAACCACACTGACCCGCAAGGATGTTAAGTTCAATTGGGGTCCGAAACAGCAGGAAGCTTTTGAAGTTTTGAAGCAGAAGCTGAGTAATGCTCCCGTGCTAGGTTTACCTGAAGGAATAGAAGATTTTGTGGTTTATTGTGATGCATCACACACAGGGATGGGCTGTGTACTTATGCAACGAGGAAAAGTGATCGCTTATGCTTCAAGGCAGCTGAAAGAGCATGAAAGGAACTATACCACGCACGATTTGGAATTAGGTGCTGTGGTATTTGCACTTAAACTTTGGAGGCACTATTTGTACGGGGCGAAGTGTATTATATTCACGGATCATAAAAGTCTCCAACATTTATTCAACCAGAAGGACTTGAATATGCAACGACGTCGGTGGATGGAAACACTCAATGGTTATGATTGCGAGATCCGCTATCACCCAGGCAAGGAAAATGTGGTTGCTGATGCCTTAAGTCGCAAGGAAAGGATTAAACCTATTCGGTTAACGCCAAAAGAATGGAAGTGAGGAATAACTTGAACGAGAAGATCCCAGATGCATAGAAGAAAGCCATGTTAGAGGCGAATCTTCAAAGTGAAGGATTGGGCAAAACCGTTGAACAATTGATAACTGGAAGTGACGGAACTCGTAGACTTAATGATCGAGTTTGGATTCCAGTTTTTGGAGGACTTAGAGATTTGATTCTCCAAGATATGCGTAGTTCTAGATATTCTGTTCACCTGGGAGGTGATAAGATGTATAAGGATCTAAAACCCAATTACTGGTGGATGGGTTTGAAGAAAGATATAACTGCCTATGTGGCTAAGTGTTTGACGTGTTCACAAGTTAAGGCTGAACATAAAAAACCGTCTGGATTACTACAATAACTAGAAATTCCTACTTGGAAATGGGAATGTATAACTATGGACTTTATTACCAAGTTACCAAGAACAAATCGCGGCAATGACACCATATGGGTTATCGTGGTTAGGTTAACTAAGTCTGCTCACTTTCTGCCTATCAAGGAAACTTTCAGCTCTGATAAGCTGGCAAAGCTGTACGTGGACGAAATTGTATCCTTACATGGTGTACCGGTATCCATTGTATCAGATAGGGACACAAGGTACACCTCTCACTTTTGGAAAAGCTTTCAGCAAGCTTTGGGCACACGATTAAACTTCAGTACGGCCTATCATCCGCAGACGGATGGATAGAGCGAGCGCACCATACAAACTCTGGAGGATCTGTTGCGCGCATGCGTGATCGATTTAGGTGGTAGCTGGGATAATCACTTACCTTTGATAGAATTCTCCTACAATAACAACTACCACCCGAGTATAAAGGCTGCACCATTTGAAGCCTTATACGAAAGAAAATGCAGGACGCCCGTTTGCTGGCCAGAATTTGGTGACGTTGAACTGATAGGACCAGAGATTGTCCTGGAGACGACAGATAAAATTCTACAGATTCGAGATCGTCTCAAAGCTGCCAGGGATCGGCAAAAAAGTTATGCGGATAAGAGACGTAAACCTCTTCAGTTCCAAGTAGGGGACAAAGTTCTGTTAAAATTATCGCCTTGGAAAGGTGTTATGCGTTTTGGAAAAAAGGGCAAGTTAAGCCCAAGGTATATTGGACCATTCAAGATTGTCGAACGTGTCGGGTCCGTAGCATACAAACTCAAGCTGCCTGAAAGGTTTAGAGGAATTCATGATGTGTTTCACATTTCAAATCTGAAGAAATGTTTGGCAGACGAATCATGAGCTATGCCAGATGATGATGTGCAGATTGATGAGAACCTACGGTTCGTCGAGAAGCCTGTGGCAATTGAAGATCGACAGGTCAAGAAGCTTCGTAAGAAGCATGTACCGAGTGTGAAGGTTAAATGGGACGCTCGTCGAGGTCCCCAATATACTTGGGAAGTTTAGTCCGTTATGCGGCAAAAATACCCATATTTATTTAATTAAAAATCTCGAGGTCGAGATTTATTTTAAGGGAGTGAGGATGTAACACTACGTGTTTTTACGTCTAATTAAGTTCTGACACGTGTCCCGGTAATCCTCGTGTGCTGTACGGTAAAGCGGGAGGGACCAAAGTCATTGAAACGATAAATTATATTTGTCCTTGTGCTGGGGAATGAAGTTGAGGGGCTTAAAATATATGGAAATTTTCAAGTTCTGGAGGTCCCACGGGGACCGCAAGGCTTATGCCATACGGTCCGTAAGGCAAACCAAAACCATGGGCGCCTAAGGTCCTTACGGACCGTAAGGAAAAACCCATACGGTCCGCAAAGACCTGCCAGCGAGCAGAGATGTGGCAGCAGCCTGCTCTGCCACCTCTTGTCACCTTGCCACCCAACTTGTTGGTTCTTACACGTCCATGGACAATTGTTGACGTCCTATAACACCTGGCAACCTCTCCTAGCTCCTCCATAACTCTTAAGATGAGCATTCTTGTGAGTTGCAACAATATTCATGCACTTTAAACTCTCCAAGTTCTTCTAGAGCAGCTCCTGGCCATTAGAAAGCATTCCTCTGTGTTCTTAGCATCCTATGGACTTGGTGTAAGTGTTCCAATTCGTGCTAAGTCTTTTCTTTAGGATTTAAGCTAAGATCAAAGTCTTGACGTAAAAACGCCTTGACTTTGAGCTAAGACCATAATGGTCCAGCCATTGATCATAACGAAAGTGGCTACGTGATTATAATAATGTAGGTGTTAATCCCTCAAGAGGGCACCTCTAGATTACCACGAATTCTCGACCAATTGACGAGTCAAAGTAAAAGTCAACAAAAGTTAAATTGGCCAGATTTCTTAAAAAAATCATAACTGATTATATAGATGTTATAAAATATTTTTTGATGCACAAACAACTTATAAATAAGTGTTAGAACTTATATAAACTGATCTGACTCGTCAAGTCTCGGTCTAGGGTCGGTTCGCAACCGAAAGTCGCAAAGTTTGATTTCTTCTTTGACTTTCAGTTTTGACCCGATTTAGCTATTTAAGCTACTGATTTTAGGTCATTTTAAGATCATGGTTAAGTATAGTATAATTTCCTAAAGTTATACTACTTGATTCTTTAACTATCCGAGCTATTATGTAAGTTCCGCTAAATTGCTTAAACTTTTGCAAAAAGGCCATTTTTGCACAAATCAAGGTTTTAAACATCCATGCATATAAAAATATGTTTTAAATTGATTTGTATACATAAGTGAGTTATAATGATGTCAAGAATCTGTTCTTAAACCAAATTTTGATAAAACGGTATAATACATGCTTTTAAATGACTAAAATACCCTTTTTGGCATTTTAGATAAGTTGAACATGGTATTATCACCAAGGTGAATTACCTACTGATATGATATGTTAAGTAGGACATATTGGGATGTTTATTTAGATTATAAACTGAATGAAAGCCTAAAATTCGTTAAATGCCGATTTATGACTAAATTACCCTTTCGCATAAAGAGACTTTAATCAAGTTTTTTTATAACCAAACCTCTCACCTACTGTTGTTACATTTTAAATATCATATTTTAATCATATAAAACAGGTCATAACTTCAGTTTACCTTAAACATCTCATTTAACGGCAATTATCGACTTTTACGCCTTTTCGGCGCATAGTATGGTTTAAAACCATAATTATGAGCCAAGACTTGTTACCTACTGATTTATAAACTTAATTTCAATAATTTTACAGTAAGTAGAAGTCCCAAACTCAGAATTCCAATTATGGTTTCAAAGCTATGTGTGAAATTACTAAAATGTCCATACGGGACATAGTTTAGTTTAAAACTATTAAACACACATATATTTGATATCCTACTGTTATAACATCATAAAATAAGTTTTACAGTATATTATAAACCTTGACATCAGATTCTTTAGAAACCACTTTTATAAATTATAAAATGACCAAAATGCCCTTATAAGGCATAATTCGGTTTTAAATACATTACGGGCCTATATTTGGAAAACCTATTGATTTATGAACATATTTTAAATCTATTTTTATATGGAACTTGTATATGACTCCTACGGTTACCCGGTTTCGCTTATATGCTTACAATTAAGCATACGTGACTAGTTTACGTAATTTAGCCGAAACGGGTTTAACCTTGTCATTTATTTATCAAAATCCAGAATGTTATTGGTATACCCCTGTTATACAAGTCATAATACTTGTTGGGCCCAATTAACATCCTATTCCGGTCACCGCTTAATCTAGCGTATCATATCGTTTTGTTTTAACGTAAGACTAGCTGATTCGAGTCTAAGACTCAACTAGGACCCGTTAACATTCTAATTTGGTTAATAATACCATCACTCCAGACTAAACGCCTTACGGTAGATTGTGCCTGTACCTATTTTCTTGATTTACGGCTGAGTTGCGACTTTTCTGAAGACTTAGCTCAGGTAAATACTCTTAACCTATTTTCCATGTACGGGCTTGGGATACGGTAAACTATTACTGCTTGGTTGGGTATGGAATTGGTTATAATGATATCAACTGTACGTCACGATACTCCCCGCCAGGCCCACCGGATTACACGTGGAAATCGGGGTGTGGCAGGTTGGTATCAGAGCCAACGTTTGAGGGAATTCAACACTAATCTTTAGTGTTTGATCTCAAACGACACAATAACACATTCCTTAGACTCTCGAGTCTAGGCTATGACCTAGGATTGTTCAATACCTATTTTAATATTATTTTCCTGCCTTGTTATGTTTTAACTTGTTTTTGGAGTAGGACCATGCTGCCCAAGTTTTCACGCGGAGCTAAAGGAAAAGGCCTAATGAGAGGCGGGTCATCAGGCCAAGGACCCTCCAACATCCACAAATTTAACCCGTACGAAGGATTGGATGATTCTTCATCGCCGTTGGAACGTACCACCATTCTATCTCGCATGAATATTCGCCACCGCCAGACTCTCACCACTCCCACCATAGCCACCACTCCCATCACTCTCATTCCCATTCTTTCCAGGGAAATTATAACACATACATCCGTCTACTTTCACCCTCTGTTACTCCTCCCGAAGACTCCCCTGAACCCATGGAGGAAGATTATGACCCGGAAATGCCTCAAACAGGGTCGATGGGGAACCCTATTGAACTGTCCAGCGGTTCAAATTCATATGCTGGAACCCCTCAACACTACCCCGACGACTTTCAAGAGAGATGGGGACAATATGTCTTTTCAATACCCCATCCTACCACAGCGCACCCTCCTACCATATTCCTCAACCGAAACTACCTCAGCACGAGGAAGTGCATTTCCATCCAGTGGAGCAATCGTAACCACCACACGTGCCATAACCACCAAGAAGACGTGGGGCGCGCATGTCAGTGCGCCTAGGACCACGGGTAGGGTCACTCTCACCTAACCCTTACCGTACTATTCCTGAGGACCCACAAATGGGTGGACCCTCTCATACTTCACCATTTTGGGAACACCTTCCACAACCAACCGTTGAGCCTTTGCCTCAACCACCGCAATCTACTGTTGGGCCTTCGACCCAACTACCACCACTACCACCTTAGTGTTTCGAAAACCCAATTCCTTCATATCCAGATTCGTCTGGATATAACCCTTTCGTTTCTTCTTCTGGGTTGCCTAACTATATTCACCAGGCACCATCACAAGATCCCTACATTGAAGCAGCAGCACACAATGATCTTTTCCCTTCTCCTTTTCCACCATATTCTTCTATGTCATATTCAGCGGGTGGATATCCCTTTTACGGATACCATCCTTCCGGTGCACCTCCCCCATATGTATACCAACATCCAGGTGTGCTACAACCGCAGCCTCAGCCTCAAGCACCAGTATTAGAGGCTATGCAAGAAACGTTGGAACAGATAAAAGAATTTCAGCGAAAAAACGATAAATCGGAAAAGAAAAAACAAAAAGTATTTAAAGATATTTGTGAGGCTGATAAAAGGGAAAAGGGTGATTAGAACCTTATATTTTGATTATGTAATTTTATTTTTCCAAAAGTCCATGCGTGGACATTGTCTTATTTAGTCCCTGCGTGGACATGTTTATTTAAGTATTAGTCCATGCGAGGACAAATTTTGTAATTTAAAAGTCCTATTTTTTGGCATTATTGTAATGTTTTAATTTGATGAGAATTTTGGAGATTATTACTATCTTACTTTGTTTCATCCATTGTTCAAGCAAACATCTCGATTTTAATTCGAAGTTAATGATCTACGATATATTCAAAAAGATCATCTTAATGGTTTCATACCCGCCAAGTGATTAGGTCACATATAATGGCAAAACGGTAGATTGAATTATATGGTACTCTACCATGATAGTTAAGGTTGAGATTTCCCTTCTATCCAGAGGTGGTGAACTACGTTCTAAGCCTCCTAGTCTGCCCGATCTAGACTAGTTTCTTAAACCATTTTAAGATTTGTTCTAAAAAGTTAACATCTTTAAAGTGTTAACACTCCTAGGCAGTGTGACTTGAGGAACCACACGAGCCGTTAAGATTATGGACTATGTCCGAAATATATAGGCCTAAGTGATCATTTTGACTCTTGCTAAATATCATCCATGTGATGAATCTGTTATTAAACATCCATTAGCGGTGTAATACATGCGGGCCATATCGTAAACATCCATTAGTGATGTGATACTTATAACATCCATTAGTGATGTACTGCCTACAGGTTATATATTAAGTCCGCTAGTGTCAATCACAGTGGTAGTCTACGACTTCCTGTCTCGAGGTAAAATATTTTGTTCAAACCTCGAAGTTATATGACCATCTGTGGTCTCGAATCATATAATTTGAATCCTTATGACAGCCTTTGGTGCTATTCTTATTTTGTCTTTTGTGAAAGCCCGTTTGTGCCATATTATTCACCCCCATAAACTTTACAAGTTTACATGGTTTAATTATACCATGCCCCACATTATAATACAAGTCATCAAGCGTGTATGACTAATTAAAACTTATATTATTATTATAGTTTCATCGGACAAGATGGCAGATTCGAATGAAGTTAACAGCCAAAGAAAGGATGTTGACGTGAATGAAAATGTAGTTATAACTAAAGGAGATCTGCAGGCACTTATTGCTACGGAAGTCGATAAAGGCATAAAGAACCATGTTGAAAAGCAATTAGAGTCGAGTGCTTCGCATTCTAAACACTCGTCCAAGCACACCTCAAAACATACCACCACACAGAAATTCTCAAAGCCTTCTTCAGAAAAGAAGGAATATTCGAAACACTCCTTGAATGTGAGGAGAGAGAGAGGAATATCAGAAGAAGACTAATTTTTCGAAAGAGGGACGCTCGTATAAATATTTCGCATCCTGTAAACCTCATGATTTCACCGGTGAAAAGGGGGCAGTTGAAATCCTTAGATGGATAGATGAAATTGAAGCGGTAGTAGAGATTAGTGGATGCGCTGAGAAGGACGTGGTAAAGTATGTTGCTCAATCTTTTAAGGGCGATGCCCTGACTTGGTGGAAATCAATGATACTGTCTTCTGGGAATGTGTATCTGTATAATCTAAGTTGGACCAAGTTTGTAGATTTGATAATGTAAATCTACTGCCCACCTCACGAGGTGGAAAAGATTGAAACAGACTTTCTGGGGTTATAAATGAAGAACTTAGACGGTAGGAAGTATTTATCTGATTACAACTCGATGTCAAGATTAGTACCTTACCTGATCACCCCTGAATCTAAACACATCGCACGTTTTATCGGTGGTTTGGAACCGGAGATCAAAGGAAATGTCAGGGCTTCTAGGCCAAAAAATTTTAGATCTACTGCAGAGCTGGCTATGACACTTACCCAGGACTTGGAAAGGCATCGGTCCATCAAGTCGGAAGCAGAAGGGAAGAGAAAGAGAGAGGATGACCGAAGTCATCGGTCAGACAAAAATCAGAGGTTTGAATCCAACCGGAATCATCAGAGGTCAG
This sequence comes from Scalesia atractyloides, assembly GCA_947069175.1. Classification (NCBI taxonomy): domain Eukaryota; kingdom Viridiplantae; phylum Streptophyta; class Magnoliopsida; order Asterales; family Asteraceae; genus Scalesia; species Scalesia atractyloides. Next base: position 35,579,826 of record CAMTDV010000005.1, read on the forward strand.
ATGATAGACCTAAGTGTAAGAAATGCAACCGACGACACCATGGCTCGTGTCGAGATGATTCTCAGTCCAAACCATGTGGCATATGCAAAAAGATGGGGTACAAGGCCCTAGATTGCAAAGATTTGAAGGAAGCCACATGTTACAACTGTGGCGAGAAGGGGCATATCAAACCTAACTTCCCTAAGTATAAGAAAGATGATGCGTCCAAGGAAGAGGGATCTAAGAAAGGAAAAGCTCGTGCTTTTCAAATGAATGCCAAGGAAGCCGTGAATGACAACAACGTGATAACAGGTACGTTCCTTATTAATGATGTTTATGCTAGAGTTCTTTTGATTCAGGGGCCGATAAATCTTTTGTAGATCATAAGTTTAGTGCCTTACTAAATCTGCCCATAAGAACTCTAGACATAACATACGATGTAGAACTTGCTGATGGAACGATTGAAACCGCTTCTACGATTCTCGATGAATGTTACATATCCATTAAGAATCATTCCATTCCTGTTTCATTCTTGCCAATGAAATTGGCTGGATTTGATGTGGTTATTGGTATGGATTGGTTGTCTAGTAACCAAGCCCATATAGCCTACAACAAGAAACTCATTAAAATCAAATCCCCAACCGGCGATGTGCTTACGATACAGGAAGATTTGCATTATGGATTAGCAGAGAAAATATCATTACTGAAAACATCAAAGTGTGTGAAGAAGAATTGTGTCGTCTACATGGCACAACTGACTATAGACGCGCCGAAGCCAAAGATTGAAGACTTGCCATCATTTCTGAATTCTCAGATGTATTCCCCGAAGACTTGCTTGGTCTACCCCCGGACAGGCAAATGGAATTTAGAATTGATATTATACCCGGAGCAGCTCCTGTCGCTAGAGCTCCACATCGTTTAGCGCCAACAGATATGAAAGAGTTAAAGACACAACTTGAAGAACTTCTAGAAAAGGTTTTATTCAACCAAGTTCTTCATCTTGGGGAGCTCCAATTTTGTTTGTAAAGAAGAAAGATGGTTCAATGCGAATGTGCATTGATTACTGTGAGTTGAACAAGCTAACAATCAAAAATCGCTACCCATTACCCAGGATCGACGATCTATTCGATCAACTCCAAGGAGCAAGCTACTTCTCAAAGATTGATTAGAGGTCTGGATATCATCAGCTCAGGTTCGTACAAAAGACGTTCTGAAGACGGCCTTTAGAACAAGGTATGGACACTACGAGTTCTTAGTGATGACTTTTGGGCTCACGAATGCACCTGCAGCCCTTATGGATTTGATAAATAGGGTCTGTAAACCGTACTTGGATAAGTTTGTCATTGTCTTTATAGACGACATACTTATCTATTCTCGTAGTCAAGCTGACCACGAGAAACATTTGAGGTGTATACTGGAGTTGTTAAGACGAGAGAAGCTTTATGCAAAGTTTTCGAAGTGTGAATTTTGGTTACATGAAGTCCAGTTCCTAGGACATGTCGTCAGTGATCGTGGAATTCAAGTAGACCCCGCCAAGGTCAAAGCAGTTATGAATTGGCAAGCCCCTCACACCCCGTTAAAGAGTCGTAGCTTTTTGGGTTTGGCAGGCTACTATAGAAGATTTATCAAGAACTTTTCAAGGATAGCTACTCCATTAACCACACTGACCCGCAAGGATGTTAAGTTCAATTGGGGTCCGAAACAGCAGGAAGCTTTGAAGTTTTGAAGCAGATGCTGAGCAATGCCCTCGTGCTAGGTTTACCTGAAGGAATAGAAGATTTTGTGGTTTATTGTGATGCATCACACACATGGATGGGCTGTGTACTTATGCAACGAGGAAAAGTGATCGCTTATGCTTCAAGGCAGCTGAAAGAGCATGAAAGGAACTATACCATGCACGATTTGGAATTAGGTGCTGTGGTATTTGCACTTAAACTTTGGAGGCACTATTTGTACGGGACGAAGTGTATTATATTCACGGATCATAAAAGTCTCCAACATTTATTCAACCAGAAGGAATTGAATATGCAATGGCGTCGGTGGATGGAAACACTCAATGGTTATGATTGCGAGATCCGCTATCACCCATGTCACACCCCGACCCGCAGCGGAATAAGAGTCGGGGCATAATTGGGTTATCACCAAAGCTCATGACATTTACTAATATGTTTCATATTTAATATAGTCAAAGTTACATTTCCAAATATCCAAACATGTTCATTCAATACAAAGAAAAATAAACCAAACATAACAATCCCAACTCTAAATCGTTTTATTCTTCTAGTCCAAGTCCTATGTGTTCCTAGCTGCTGCTGGTTCACCTGTATCATGTGTAAAAATGGGGGTTTTTGGGTCAACATAAGTTGGCGAGTGAACCTTATTAGATAAACATTTATTAATGAATTACTTGTTACTTTATCAATGAAAAATTGTGTATAATCATAGATGAGCAAATGTAAATAATCAAGCAGTGGCAAATAGCAGTCACAACTATAACATACAATAACATATGACAGCATACATTAACATATCAACAACATACGATAAATAACATAAATGAACTGTGCGATCAAGGCTCAATCAAACGGAGCCGATCGTATTGCATGTACTGAAAATGAAAATGTCTGTGCGATCAAGGCTCAATCAAACGGAGCCGATCGTATGTGGGCACGCCAGGTTCAACCTCATAATGAAATGGGGAACATGCTCAACGCTCATAAATGGGGAGCGGCGGCCTATGAAATTGCATGTACTGAATAATAATAAGTTGCATCTAACAATACAACAGAAACAAACTGAATACACATGTTCATGATATGATGTATGCACAATGGTTTAACTATAATATATATACAAAGACACATGATACACCCCAAAACGTGATTAAACGGGGAATTTGTAAAGATTCACTCACATTGGGTGCGTTGGATTGGAGATGGTGAGATGCGCACGAATTAGATGAGCGGGACAACGAGAAATACTAACCTAAATAATAACGGAAAAATATATTAAATGAGTGGATTTTATTAAGTATTTTAATGAAATTTTTTGATATATTTTTGTGAGTTTAAGGCTATTTTCTATCTTTAAAAATGTTATTTTTAAGTATTTTTAATTGATTTTTAAATTAAATTAAATAAATAAAAAAAAAATTGTTTATTTTGCGTTGACCGTTGACCTGTTGACTTGTTGACTGGTTCGGTCAGGGACATGGTATGCGCTGGGTGAGGCTCGAACCCGAGACCTCCCGTACGCGTGCACGCAGCTCTACCAACTGAGCTACGTGTCTAACCCGAAATAATCTTGTTTTTAATTATATTTATACACTTATTCAATTTAACCGAATTTCTTTTATTTGCAAAAACATTTTAATTCAACGGACCGGTGCTAGTGACGGGTTTCGAACGCGCGACGTATGGCTTAATGTTGCACACAGTCCACCGCTGGACTGTGTGTCTAACCTGTTCATTTTACTAGTTTTAAATATACTTATAACTTAGTTAGCTTCGTCTTCTTCATTCAAATTACAGTCAACTGATTTACTAACTCGTTCCTTGTGTTTACGATTTACAGACATTATTAAAGCTTAAATGAAAAGGCAGAGACGGTAATTAGAGGTGAACATACCGATGAACGGTTTATTTCAGATTTCCGGCAATGTGTCGGTCCCTGTTTTTATGCTCTTCAACTGAATCAAGATAATCAACTGTTTTGATTAGTCGAATGTGGAATTGAAGTGATAAACAAACGTTATCGATGTGTTTGAAGGTCCTTACCGTTTCAAAGACGGAAATAAAAACTTTCAGAATCTTTCCGGCGAACTGGAATTAGTTGAATACAGCGCCTGAATTCGATTTCAATTGAGTGGTTTAAGTTAGAAATAGCTTAAGAATTGTTGAACTACAACGAATATTGAAAGATTTACCGTTTGAGGATGAATACGGTTTTCCGGCGACTTTTGCAGAAAATTCTGGCGAGCTATTTTAAGCGTTCTGATGGTCTGAAAATGTGACGAAAATGAAATGGGATGCTGGTATGATAATTCTGAGTCGCGAGAGTGGTCTGGAATTGAAGTAATTGAGACTTTGATTCCTTTCGGTTATAAAAACCGATAGTTATGGAAATTGATGTTCAATCACCTCTGAATTGATTAAAGACATCGGTTCATCGGTTATGAACGTGAATGCGCGAGAAATCAAACGATTTGACGATTGATTTGCCGATTTCCGTTTCTCAGTTGGCGCAACCGGTTTTAACCGAGTTTGTGTATAAATTTCATTTATTTCCTAGAGATAACAGAAAACACAAAGTGGCGGAGTGGTGATGTGAGTGTATGTTAAGTCGTTGGAGTTGTGCTTGGCTGACCCGGGTTCGAGTCCCGGCAGCAACATAATTTTTTTATTTATTTTGTTTTAACTTTTTATCAAATATAATTTTTATAGTTTAGTTTATTTATTAATTATGTATCATTTTAAATCAAAATAATCATAAATATTCAACGTAAGTTTTATAACTTGATATTCGATTACAAAACGGAGCGGGTTTTGAAAACCCGATTTTTTTACAAATGTTACAGTATCCCCTACTTTTAGGAATTTCGTCCCGAAATTTAAGTAGTAGAAGTAGTAGGAAAAAGATGCGGGTATTTTTCGCGCATTGAGTCTTCACGTTCCCAAGTAAGCTCAGGTCCCCGTTTCGACTCCCAGCGTACCCTAACAATTGGAATGCGACTTCGTCGTAGACGTTTCTCTCCGAAGTCCATGATCTCCACTGGTCTTTCAATAAAATGCATAGATTCATCAATCTGAATGTCTTCCAGCGGAATGTGGAGGTTCTCATCAGCGAGGCACTATTTCAAGTTCGACACGTGGAATGTGGGATGAATCCTGTTGAGTTCTTCTGGTAGGTCAAGCTTGTATGCTACAGGACCTACTCTTTCGAGTATCTTGAAAGGTCCTATGTAACGTGGTGCTAGCTTGCCCTTTTGACCAAAACGAACTACTCCCTTCCACGGTGATACTTTTAAAAGTACATGATCGCCAGTGTTAAACTCTAAGGGCTTCCGTCGTTTATCTGCATAACTCTTTTGACGACTTTGAGCCGCTAGAAGATTGTTTCGAATTTGATGGATCTTGTCTGTGGTTTCTTGGATCAATTCTGGACCAGTAATTTGAGCTTCCCCAATTTCGTGCCAACATACAGGAGATCGGCACTTACGACCATATAAGGCTTCAAAAGGTGCCATGCCGATGCTCGAATGATAGCTGTTGTTGTACGAAAATTCAACTAATGGTAGGTGGGCGTCCCAATTTCCCTTGAAGTCTATGACACATGCTCTAAGCATATCTTCAAGGGTTTGAATGGTGCGCTCAGACTGTCCATCAGTTTGAGGATGATAGGCGGTACTGAGATCTAATCGCGTGCCCATAGCGGATTGTACTGCTTGCCATGTTCGTGAAGTGAAACGACCATCACGATCAGAAATAATGCTTAACGGTACCCCATGTCGGCTTACGATTTCGTTGATATAAATACGTGCAAGCTTTTCGTTCTTGAAATCTTCGCGGATAGGAATAAAGTGAGCTGATTTTGTAAGTCGGTCTATAATCACCCATATAGTGTCATACCCACCAGAAGTGCGAGGTAACCCGGTAATGAAATCCATGGTTATATTTTCCCACTTCCATACAGGTATTTTGGGTTGGACTAGAAGTCCTGAGGGTCTTTGGTGTTCAGCCTTCACCTTGGAACATGTAAGGCACTTAGAAACAAATACAGCAATATCCTTCTTCATTCCAGGCCACCAATAGGTATATCGTAGGTCTTGATACATCTTATCGGCTCCTGGGTGTATAGAATATCGCGTTTTGTGAGCTTCATTCATAAGAGTTTCACGAAGATTGTTGTGGTTAGGAATCCAAATACGATCTAGGTAATACAGAATACCGTCAGATTTAGTTTCAATTTTTAGCTCGGCTCCACAGGACATCTCCTTTCGTACATCTTCTTCCGTTATTGAAACGTGTTGGGCTTCTCGAATTTGATCTTTAATGTCGGTTATAATTTGCGAACATAGAAGATGAATGGAGTTCGCATAACCCTTTCGACTAAGTGCATCAGCCACCACATTTGCTTTACCAGGGTGGTATCTAATTTCACAGTCGTAATCATTCAGAAGTTCGACCCATCTTCGTTGCCTCATGTTTAACTCTTTTTGATTGAAGATATGTTGAAGACTCTTGTGGTCAGTGTATATTTCACACTTAGTACCATAGAGATAATGTCTCCATATCTTAAGAGCGAACACAACGGCTCCAAGTTCTAGGTCATGAGTGGTGTAGTTCTTTTCATGTGTCTTGAGTTGTCTCGAAGCATAAGCTATGACTTTTCCTCTTTGCATTAGAACGCAGCCTAATCCTTGCCCTGACGCGTCGCAATAGACTACAAAATCATCACAACCTTCAGGAAGAGTGAGGATTGGTGCATCACAAAGTTTTTGTTTAAGAGTTTGAAAGGCTTCTTCTTGCTTGGGTCCCCATATGAAAGGTTTTCCCTTATGAGTTAAAGCCGTGAGTGGTACAGCAATGCGAGAGAAGTGTGAAATGAACCGACGATAATAGCCAGCTAGACCAAGGAAAGATCTTACTTCAGATGGTGTACGTGGAGCTTGCCATTCTTGAACCGCTTTGATCTTTGCAGGGTCAACATGTATTCCCTTGTCATTGACTACATGCCCGAGGAATTGCACCTCTTTTAACCAGAATTCACATTTGGAGAATTTGGCATAAAGCTTTTCCTTTTCTAGAGTGCAAGGATGAGTCGAAGATGACGCTCGTGATCAGATTTAGATTTTGAATAAATAAGAATATCGTCGATGAAGACTATAACAAATCGATCAAGATAAGGTTTGCAGACTCTGTTCATTAGGTCCATGAAGACAGCTGGTGCGTTGGTTAAACCAAATGGCATAACCATGAATTCATAGTGGCCGTAACGAGTTCGAAAAGCAGTCTTAGGGACGTCTTCTTCATGCACTCTAAGTTGATGATAACCAGATCGAAGGTCGATTTTTGAAAAGCAGCTGGCACCTTGTAGTTGGTCAAGAAGATCATAAATGCGAGGTAAAGGATAGCGATTTTTGATTGTTAACTTGTTGAGCTCTCTGTAGTCGATGCACATACGAAACGATCCATCTTTCTTCTTTACAAAAAGGACATGTGCACCCCAAGGCGACGAGCTAGGACGTATGAATCCTTTGTCAGTCAACTCTTGTAATTGACTGGCTAGTTCTTGCATTTCAGAGGGGGCTAACCTATAAGGAGACTTTGCAACTGGTGTAGCACCAGGTATAAGATCAATACGGAATTCGACGTCTCTAACTGGAGGAAGTCCTGAAATGTCGTCAGGAAAAACTTGTGGGAAGTCTTTTACTACAGGAATGTCTTCAAGCTTCTTCTCCATGGTTCCCTTCTTGATGATATGAGCTAAAAACGCGACATAATTCTTGCGAAGATATTTTTGAGCTTGGAGACAAGACATTAAGCTGAGCCCTTTCGACGAGGTTTCTCCAATGATTCGAAGAGTCTGACCGTTTGAAAGAGGAATACGAATAAATTTTTCACGACATACAACTTCTGCCTGATGCTGACTGAGCCAATCCATACCGATTATGATATCAAAACTTCCCAGCTTCATAGGTATAAGGTCGACTGAGAAATCGTGGTCGTTTAAGGTGAGTGTACAGTTGCGTATAATAGAGTCTAATGAAACTGGTTTCCCGTCCGCAACTTCTACCGTTATGGATTCCGTGAGCTTATCCCGATTTTTGCTTAAGACAGGTTCAAATTCTAAAGACACAAAACTTCTATCCACACCAGTATCAAATAACATAGAGGCATATCTACCATTTATAAGGAACGTACCGTTGACCATATTGCCGTCAGCTCTGGCCTGGTTAGCGTTGATATTGAAAGCTCTCCCTCTTGCAGGTGGGGGAGCTTGGTTTGCTTGGTTCACCGGGTTGGCTTGGGCCTGAGCATGAATAATATTAACCAACCTTGGACATGTGTTTCTGAAATGACTCGGGTCACCGCAATTGTAGCAAGCCCGCATTGGTTGACCCATAGGATAATTGGGCTGGTAATATATTTGGGCTAAAGGTTGGGTGGGTGGTAATAGTAGGGGTTGTTAGGCTTGGCCCATTATCTGTTGGTGGGTTTGGGTTAAAGGTTGGTGGCGGTTCGTTCGTTGAGGCATGTGGCAAGTTTGAACAGTATGTCCTGCGCGACCGCAACCGGTGCAATATTGGCAAGGATGATTAGTGGAATGGTGATATTGGCAACGGTTACATTTTGGTAACGGGCCAGTGTAGGGTCTTCTGTATGGTGCGGGTGAAGGAGTGACTTGAGTAATGGGTGCAGCAGGAATAGGGGAGTTGGTTTGGGTAACTGCAAAATTTCTGGTGTTGCACTTCCTCTTGTTAGCAAACTTAGAGGAAGGAATGGGGTGGTTTGAAGTTTGTCCCTCAACAGGGGCTTTCTTCTTCTCTTCTTTGAACTTCCCGTTGCGAATTCGGTTTTCGGTCAGTTCAGTTGCTAACTCCATAGCAGCTTCAAGTGTTACTTGTGAAACGCTGAGAACTGAATCTTGGATTTTCGAGGGAAGTCCTCGAATATAATGCTCGATCAGACGATAGGTTGGGGTGAACAAATTTGGAACCATTTGGTTCAACTCCAAGAACCTCTTGTTATAGGTAGTGTGATCACCCTCCTTTTGCTTTAGAGAATGAAATTCGTCCTCCAGCTTTTTAATTTCACTTCTAGGACAGAAACGCCTAGTCATGATTTCCCTTAACTCCTCCCAAGTTAAGGCCATCGCATCTTCAGTTCCCCTCTTCCCTTTCTCAGTATTCCACCAAGTGAGAGCTACCCCAAATAGTCTCCCGGTGGCGTATCGAACCTTGCGATCGTCAGGACAATCGCAGTTTAGAAAGGTGTTTTCCATCTCCTCGAACCAATGTAGGAGAGCAGTGACACCCTCGGTCCCTTCAAATTTAGGAGGATCACAAGACTTAAAATGTTTGTAAGAGCACTTGCTGGTAGGAGGGTTGTCGATGTTCTGGTCCTGTTGTTGGGGAGGGTTAGTAGGATTTGTAGCAAGGGCTTGTTGTACTTGGACCACAATGTCAGGCAGTATCGTGGCCATTTGTTTCGCGATCTGAGTGGCCAAACGTTCCTGAGACCTTCCCGATCTTTTACCCCTTCGTTGTTGTCTAGACGACATCTACAGGATCATACAATGAGAAGATTGTGAGTTTATGATGTCTTTTTAGGTGTCATGTGTCTTTAAGAAAATGAAAATAACATAAATATCAATAATGCAACTACATCCATAGGATGTCTTGGGTTCGCTCATGTTGGGCCTCAAATGTCCCCCATACCTTCACCTACATAGTCATGTGGGCCCCCATGGCTATTGGCTTGGTAGGATTCACATTAGTATTGGCAATTTAACACTCGCATCCCCCGAATGCAAACCACAAAATATGTTCATGAGATGTTTGGTCGGAACGTGTCCAGGTGTAGACACAATGACAACTCAAAGTGGGGTTAGCTCACACGACGTTTGGTATAGCATGCTTTGGCCTAATAGGTACTTCGTACTCTCATCGTTAGTCCCCAGGTAGGCAAACTGGTCCTTTATTTTGGATTTATATGAATGCCAGCCTAGACAGGACGTTCCGACTACCGGTACTGGTACCCTTCCAGTTACTACATGCCCGTCATGAGAACTCACTTTGATGAGATTTGAAAACACGAAAATCATTGTAAAAGCAATCATGATGTGGTGTGTGCTTTCATGGATGTGATATGTTATGAGTATACGATTCATGATAGGCATTAAATGATAATACATACTTATGAACATGCTTGCACAATATTAAATGTAACATTTAACATAAAATATATAAACATCATGAAATTTGGCATGTAACACACAAAAATCTTATAAGTTTCTAATCGACTATAGTATAGGTTCTAAGGGTCTAATAACCTATCCTATATCCCTATAGTCATGGCTCTGATACCAATCTGTCACACCCCGACCCGCAGCGGAATAAGAGTCGGGGCATAATTGGGTTATCACCAAAGCTCATGACATTTACTAATATGTTTCATATTTAATAAAGTCAAAGTTACATTTCCAAATATCCAAACATGTTCATTCAATACAAAGAAAAATAAACCAAACATAACAATCCCAACTCTAAATCGTTTTATTCTTCTAGCCAAGTCCTATGTGTTCCTAGCTGCTGCTGGTTCACCTGTATCATGTGTAAAAATGGGGGTTTTTGGGTCAACATACGTTGGCGAGTGAACCTTATTAGATAAACATTTATTAATGACTTACTTGTTAGTTTATCAATGAAAAATTCTGCATAATCATAGATGAGCAAATGTAAATAATCAAGCAGTGGCAAATAGCAGTCACAACTATAACATACAATAACATATGACAGCATACATTAACATACCAACAACATACGATAAATAACATAAATGTACAGTGCGATCAAGGCTCAATCAAACGGAGCCGATCGTATTGCATGTACGGAAAATGAAAATGTCTGTGCGATCAAGGCTCAATCAAACGGAGCCGATCGTATGTGGGCACGCCAGGTTCAACCTCATAATGAAATGGGGAACATGCTCAACGCTCATAAATGGGGAGCGGCGGCCTATGAAATTGCATGTACTGAATAATAATAAGTTGCATCTAACAATACAACAGAAACAAACTGAATACACATGTTCATGATATGATGTATGCACAATGGTTTAACTATAATATATATACAAAGACACATGATACACCCCAAAACGTGATTAAACGGGGAATTTGTAAAGATTCACTCACATTGGGTGCGTTGGATTGGAGATGGTGAGATGCGCACGAATTAGATGAGCGGGACAACGAGAAATACTAACCTAAATAATAACGGAAAAATATATTAAATGAGTGGATTTTATTAAGGATTTTAATGAAATTTTTTGATATATTTTTGTGAGTTTAAGGCTATTTTCTATCTTTAAAAATGTTATTTTTAAGTATTTTTAATTGATTTTTAAATTAAATTAAATAAATAAAAAAAAAATTGTTTATTTTGCGTTGACCGTTGACCTGTTGACTTGTTGACCGGTTCGGTCAGGGACATGGTATGCGCTGGGTGAGGCTCGAACCCGAGACCTCCCGTACGCGTGCACGCAGCTCTACCAACTGAGCTACGTGTCTAATCCGAAATAATCTTGTCTTTAATTATATTTATACACTTATTCAATTTAACCGAATTTCTTTTATTTGCAAAAACATTTTAATTCAACGAACCGGTGCTAGTGACGGGTTTCGAACGCGCGACGTATGGCTTAATGTTGCACACAGTCCACCGCTGGACTGTGTGTCTAACCTGTTCATTTTACTAGTTTTAAATATACTTATAACTTAGTTAGCTTCGTCTTCTTCATTCAAATTACAATCAACTGATTTACTAACTCGTTCCTTGTGTTTACGATTTACAGACATTATTAAAGCTTAAATGAAAAGGCAGAGACGGTAATTAGAGGTGAACATACCGATGAACGGTTTATTTCATATTTCCGGCAATGTGTCGGTCCCTGTTTTTATGCTCTTCAACTGAATCAAGATAATCAACTGTTTTGATTAGTCGAATGTGGAATTGAAGTGATAAACAAACGTTATCGATGTGTTTGAAGGTCCTTACCGTTTCAAAGACGGAAATAAAAACATTCAGATCTTTCCGGCGAACTGGAATTAGTTGAATACAGCGCCTGAATTTGATTTCAATTGAGTGGTTTAAGTTAGAAATAGCTTAAGAATTGTTGAACTACAACGAATATTGAAAGATTTACCGTTTGAGGATGAATACGGTTTTCCGGCGACTTTTGCAGAAAATTCCGACGAGCTATTTTAAGCGTTCTGATGGTCTGAAAATGTGACGAAAATGAAATGGGATGCTGGTATGATAATTCTGAGTCGCGAGAGTGGTCTGGAATTGAAGTAATTGAGACTTTGATTCCTTTCGGTTATAAAAACCGATAGTTATGGAAATTGATGTTCAATCACCTCTGAATTGATTAAAGACATCGGTTCATCGATTATGAACGTGAATGCGCGAGAAATCAAACGATTTGACGATTGATTTGCCGATTTCCGTTTCTCAGTTGGCGCAACCGGTTTTAACCGAGTTTGTGTATAAATTTCATTTATTTCCTAGAGATAACAGAAAACACAAAGTGGCGGAGTGGTGATGTGTCACACCCTCAATTTCCACTTGCGGAGTTTTACCGCGAGGCGTGTGAACAAACCAGAATCTGAAACACTAGTATGTCGAACGACTCTATATGATTTGATAATACGTTTTCCAAAAATCATTTGTTTAACCATTCATCGTAGATTTTATATTGTCTTAGTTAGTTACCAATGTTTAGCGGAAGCATTAGTTTTTATGGTTGAGCGGAAGCATAGAATAAGTAGTGAAACGGGCGCCAACACAAACGCCAAAACAAATGAAAAACCCAAAACAATGTTTGTAAATGAGACTCGATAAAAGATGTCTTGATCAATGCAAGTGAGTGCACCTAGAGCTCCTAGCGTCCTGAGAAACATGTAAAGAAACAAGTGTCAACATTAAAGATGAGTGAGTTCACAGGTTTTCATAAATTCGTTTGTTTCCCCCGTTATCCCTAACCCTGGATAACGATTTAGTTCCATTATTCCCAACCCGGAATAATACCGATAGTTCCATTATTCCTTAACCGGAATAATAATGATGTTGGTTCCATTGTTCCAAACCCGGAATAATAAAGTTGTTGTTTCCATTATCCCTAACCCGGGATAATATAGTTGTTGTTTCCATTATCCCCAACCCGGGATAATATAGTTGATTCGTAATTAAGTTCAATGTTAACATATATAGGTAGCTAGCCTAAAGTTATGTCACGTAAGTGTTCGCGATCGAAGCTGACTGTTGTGCCTCCGTGTTGCCAGGCCTATCACTGACCATGGCGAAGTTAGGCCAAATTATTCACCCGTTGACCATACCCGGTCGGCTAGCGCGACTAGCTCGGATGGGGCTTGTCGGGCCCAGTAGTACTACTTATAATTTCCCCGCTATTTAAACCCAATACTAACGATCCGAGAGATTGTCGAGGACTTATGTGATATAGCTGCTTAGTGACCATAACGTTACATCAACATTAACTTAGTTACCGAATAGTTATGTGACGTTAAATTCGTATAACGTAAAGAGATTGAGTTTGAAGAGTGTATACATGTTTCTCCCCCTGTTGTTTAAAACCGGATAAAATTAGGGGCCGTGAACTCACCTTTAGTTGCTCGGTTAGTGTAGCAAAGAAGTCGTAAGGGATGGGACCGCTAATTGCTTCCTAACAAACCAATTGATTTCAAGTCAGTGTGTGAACACACCAATACAAAATTCTACACATAATTTACGCACAAAGTGATACACACAATCAAAATTCCTAACACTCAAACATGCATGCAAGTATCCTCATGTGAACATAGTAATCAAAACAATTTATCATGAACATAATCCAATCCATACAACACTTTGGTGCACACATTCACAAGTTATCAAGTTTCAGCTTACATACTCATAATTCGGCTGTTTTCTAGGATTTTTATAAAATAGTTCCAACGTTCCAAAAATTCCAATTATTTTACAGAAGGTGAAAATTATACTGTAGAAATTTATATAAATTTTTCAAGTCCTAATACTTTACCAATTAACCATAAATATTAATATACTAGGCTGCAGTCAGATTCGTCGCTTTCTGACTGCAGTCCACGGAAGAATTTATTTAAAAATCACCGATCGTCCAATTAACAAAATTCCAGTGGGAGTTGCCCGGAAATTTCCATACCTAGTTGCTGTACAAATTTCATGATTCGACTCCCTACAGATTATAAAATCCAACTCGATAAACAACTAACAAAATTTCAGGATTTCCACAGCTTTAGTCACTGAACTTAATTGGCCACTTAAAAATATCAAACGACTTCAGAAAAATATGAGTCCAGCGCCATTTGATTTGTTATTCAAATCTCTACGTTTTAGACTTCAGAAAATCCGTTTTTCGACAACTAATGACCGAGTTACAGCCAGATGAAGTCGGCTGTAACTATCACTCAGCAACCTGTTTCAGCATTTTATCACAACTAATTCGCATAAACCGTCAATACAATGAACCTAGGCGATCAAGAACTGATTTTTCCAATCATAGATCAATACATATAACATATCCATGCAAACCCTAATCAATATCTCTAGTTTTTATAAACAAAACACAGCCTATGTTTTCCAGATTTCGAACAAACATCAAACTTTCAATCTAACATAATCAATCCGAAAACAACACAATCACTACATTCAAACACATATATCCGAATATGATCTTGTAACAAAAGATAAATCCTAACCTTTAATGACAAAGTAAATAAGCCGAGACTTGGACGGGACTGATTCGGATGTTCAAGCTAGATCACGACCGAAAGAATGAAAGGGACAAGCTGCTGTCGCGACCGAGAGATGATGTAGGGCTGATCAGATCGAGATGATGAACAAGGGGCTGCTCGCGACCGAAGGGAGTGTAGCAAGGCTGCCGTCGGCTTCTTAGATATTAGGGTTTTTGTGTTGTGAAGGAAGCATGCATGTGTTTGTATATATAGGCGCAAAAGATGAAGAAAAGAAGAATAGGTTTGCGGTTTGGGTTTGTTCTCGCGGCCGAAGGGACTTGGGTGGGTCGGTTTGGGTTGTTTGCTCGCGACCGGATAGTTTGAGTTTAAGGTTTGGGTTTAAAACTTGATTTCCACGTTTAGTTCCTTGAGTCGCAAGAAAAGAGGCCGGCTCGTGTCGCGGTTCGGCTCGATTCATTTGTTTATTTACTACGTCTATACATTATAACTAACATAAAACACAAACTCGTATATCACATAATAACGCACCAACTTATAAACGTTTAATACGTAGCACATAATTTATTCGACAAGTATTGCGTTTAAGTTATCCGAAAAACCGGGATGTCACATTATCCCCATGTTGAAAGGATTTTCGTCCCGAAAATTGAGTAAACGCGGTTTAGAATGCAGCGTACATGTTTAGAGTGCCACGCACAAAGAGTTAGTTCATTAACGATGGTATGCGAAGTTACAAGAAGTTCCCAAGTGTCATGCACAAAGATTCCCAAGTGCCATGCACAAGGATTTAGTTAACAATGGTACGCGAAAGTATGAGAAATTTTCCAGGTTGTCACATCATCCCCATGTTGAAAGAATTTTCGTCCCGAAAATTTAGTTACTGGTATCGTTAGTTTGCTGCTCAGTTGCGAAGAGGTGTGGGTATTTGCTTTTCATTTGGTCCTCTCTTTCCCACGTGAACTCCGGTCCACGCTTAGAGTCCCAACGAACCTTAACGATCGGAATCTTGCTGTGCCTTCGAGTCTTGATCTCACGATCCATGATCTCGATAGGCTGTTCCACAAAGTGCAGTTGTTCATCCACTTGAATCTCATCCAATGGAATAACTAGAGTTTCATCTGATAGACACTTCTTCAGATTTGACACGTGAAACACGTTGTGAACTCCACTGAGTTCGGTAGGAAGGTCTAATTGATAAGCTACGGGTCCAATACGTTTCAAGATTACAAACGGGCCTATGTACCGTGGGTTTAGTTTGCCCCGTTTTCCAAAGCGGATTACACCCTTCCAGGGTGACACCTTTAGTAGGACGCGGTCGCCTACTTGAAATTCGAGCGGTTTGCGTCGTTG
The DNA here is from genome assembly GCA_947069175.1 of Scalesia atractyloides. Lineage (NCBI taxonomy): Eukaryota > Viridiplantae > Streptophyta > Magnoliopsida > Asterales > Asteraceae > Scalesia > Scalesia atractyloides. The sequence goes on from CAMTDV010000005.1 coordinate 35,595,669, forward strand.
ATCAGCGTAGCTTTTCTGTCGATCTCGTGCCGCCGCCATGCGGTTTCTGATTTGTACAATCCTTTTAGTAGCCTCAAGTATTAACTCAGGGCCTGTGAGTTGACTGTCACGACTTCTGCCCAACAGACCGGTGCTCTACATTTACGACCGTATAATGCCTCAAACGGTGCTGCCGATATACTTATATGGTAACTGTTGTTATACGAGAATTCCACTAAAGGCAGGTGGATTTCCCAACTATTTCCAAAGTCCACTACGCATGCCCTAAGCATGTCTTCCAACGTCTGTATGGTCCTTTCGCTTTGACCATCAGTCTGAGGGTGATAGGCTGTGCTCATATCTAAGCGTGTTCCCAACGCTTTCTGAAGTGACTGCCAAAAGTTGGACGTGAAGCGAGCATCTCTGTATGAGATGATGGACGTTGGCACTCCGTGCCGAGAAACTACTTCCTTAATGTAGATGCGAGTCAACTTCACCATCTTATCTGTTTCTTTAATAGCTAGGAAGTGTGCGGACTTAGTTAAACGATCCACAATCACCCAGATGGTATCGCAACCACCCAAAGTTCGCGGGAGTTTAGTGATGAAGTCCATTGAGATCTGATCCCATTTCCACACTGGGATCTCAGGTTGTTGGAGTAGCCCCGATGGCTTTTGATACTCTACCTTGACTTTTGCACAAGTCAAACACTTACCCACGTAGGTGGCTATATCAGCTTTCATGTTGGGCCCCCAATACGCAGCTTTAAGGTCTTGATACATCTTATCCGAACCCGGAAGGACATAGTATCAGGATTTGTGAGCTTCGTCCATAACTAGCTCTCTGAGGTTTCCGTAGAGAGGTACCCATATGCGATTCATGAAATACCGGGCTCCATTGGGTTTTACTTCCCAATCGCGTTCCATTTTTCCCATAGATTCGGCCTTGATGTTTTCCTCCTTAACTGCTTCTAACTGGGCGTCGCGTATTTGTTCGGGTAGCCCCGAATGAATAGTGAGTTGTAATGCTCGTACACGACGAGGTTTCAAGTGTTCCTTCCTACTGAGGGCATCAGCTACCACGTTAGCTTTACCCGGGTGATACCGAATAGCACACTCATAATCGTTCAAGAGTTCGACCCAGCGACGCTATCGCATGTTCAACTCCTTCTGATCAAAGATGTGTTGGAGGCTCTTGTGGTCTGTGAAGATTGTGCACTTCGTCCCATAGAGGTAGTGTCTCAAAATCTTAAGTGCAAACACTACTGCTCCCAATTCCAGGTCATGCGTTGCGTAGTTTTTCTCGTGAACCTTCAGTTGGCGGGACGCATACGCGATGACCTTATCGCGTTGCATGAGTACGCATCCCAACCCCTGAATGGAAGCATCACAATATACTACAAAGTCATCTGTTCCTTCCGGCAAGGACAGAATGGGTGCACTGCAAAGTTTCTGTTTCAGCAATTGAAATGCCGCTTCCTGCTTGTCACCCCAAACATACTTGATGCCTTTCAGGGTGAGGGTAGTAAGCGGTTGTGCGATCTTTGAAAATCCCTCGATGAAACGTCTGTAGTAACCAGCCAAGCCCAAAAATTGGCGGATCTCCGTCGGTGTCCTGGGTGCTTCCCAGTTTTTGATGGCTTCAATCTTGGCAGGGTCTACGTGGATACCCTTTTCATTTACGATATGCCCGAGAAACTGAACTTCCCGAATCCAGAAATCACACTTCGAAAGCTTGGCATATAGCTTCTCCTGTTGAAGTAATCCTAGCAGTAATCGTAGATGTTCAGCATGTTCTTCTTCACATTTAGAGTAGATGAGTATGTCATCGATGAACACAATGACAAACTTGTCGAGGTATGGTTTACACACACGGTTCATGAGGTCCATGAACACCGCGGGTGCGTTGGTGAGACCGAAGGGCATGACCAAGAACTCATAATGGCCATACCGAGTACGAAATGCCGTCTTAGCGATATCCTCCTCCCTGACGCGTAGCTGATGGTAACCAGACCGTAGGTCAATCTTGGAGTAGTAGCTTGATCCTTGAAGTTGGTCGAAGAGATCGTCGATGCGAGGTAACGGGTATCGGTTCTTGACAGTAACCTTGTTGAGTTCCCTGTAGTCGATGCACATGCGGAAGGTCCCGTCCTTCTTCTTGACAAAAAGGACTGGAGCTCCCCATGGCGAAGCGCTTGGTCGGATAAATCCCTTTTCTAACAGCTCCTGAAGTTGGGTAGACAGCTCCTGCAGCTCGGCTGGAGCTAGGCGGTATGGAGCCTTGGCGATAGGAGTTGCATGGTTCGCCAATTCGATTTCAAACTTCAATTGTCGATGGGGTGGAAGACCAGGTAATTCCTCTGGGAATACATCGGGAAAATCACGGACGACAGGGATGTCTTCTATACGTTTCTCGTCCTTAGGCTGTTCGGTAACCAGTGCGAGTAAAGCGAAGGAGTTCTTCCTCCGAAGATATTTCTGCGCTTGCATGTAAGAGATGATGTTTGTGACGGCGCCTGCCTTCTCGCCTTGCACCGTCAAGATTTCGTCGTTAGAGAGCGGAATACGGATAGATTTTTCGAAGCAGAGGACTTCAGCTCGGACGTCAGATAGCCATTCCATTCCGACTACCACGTCAAAACTACCCAGGGTAGTTGTCATCAGATCAATGGTAAAGGTGTGACCCGCGAGTTTGAGTTGACAGCCAGATACTGTATGGGTCACGTCCACAGATTTACCATCGGCTAGTTCTATGACATAAGGGGTCTCTAAGGGTTTAGGCGTGAGATTTAGGTTCTTCCTAAAAGACTCAGATATAAAGCTCCTATCCGCACCCGTATCAAAAAGCACAGTAGCAAAATGTTCATTAAGGGGAAACTTACCGGTGACCACGTTCGAGTCGTTTCTGGCCTCTCCGCGGCCCAATGTAAATGCGCGACCTTTGGCACCTCCTGTGCCACCGTTTCCATTATTGTTGTTGTTATTGTTGTTGTTGTGGTTATTGTGGTTGTGGTTGTTCCCACCATTGTTGTTGTTGTTACACAGCTGTGGGCAGTCTCTTTTGAAGTGGGCAGTGCTACCACACTGATAGCATCCCCGGTTAACACCCTGTTGTGGGCCTTGGGGTTGATTTTGGTTCTGTCGGGACATGATTTCCCCACGACAATCCTTTGCCGCATGTCCCATCTTGCCACATCGTTGGCAGCGATTTCCGGCACAAGGGCCGTGATGATGAAGATTACAGCGGGTGCACTGCGGCTTTCGACCTACATAGCCGCTTGCGTTCTGGTTGTTGTTGTTGTTGTTGGCGGGCTGATTTTGGTGACCCCGATGGCTGTTGTAATGATTGAACCGTTTCTGGTTCCCCTGTTGTGGCTGGGATGACGAAGACTGTCGAGCAGACGAGTCTTCAAACTTTCTTTTATTATCAGGGGCAACTTCAGTCATACCCCGAGCTGGCAACTTCTTTTGTTCCACCGCCTTATCGGTGAGTTTGTGCGCCAACCTGATTGCTTGATGTTCAGTTGCAGGGTTGCTAGCCATCACCATACCCTGAATCTCCGGGACCAGACCCCCAAGGTAGAACTCGAGTCGTTTCTCCACAGTGTTGGCCAGATCGGGACACAGAAATACCAGGTCGTGATGTTTCGCTGTGTATGCTTCGATTTCAGATCCCACCATCTTGTGGTTCCATAATGTTTGCTCCAACTGTTGGACTCTGTCTCGCGGACAGTACTCTTCTTTGATTAGGGCCTTAAACTCGGCCCAGGCCATTGCATTTGCAGCAATAAGTCCGCGCGTTTGGACTTGTGCATTCCACCAAGTTAGTGCCCCATCTTCCAGTGTTGAGGCTGCATACTTGACCTTGTTGGCCTCTAGACAGTTGCACATTTCAAATACTGATTCAGATTTTTCAATCCAGCGGACCAGTCCAATGGGTCCTTCTGCCCCCGAGAATTTGCTTAGTTTTGCGTCGAGGAACATCTTGTAGGGGTTAAATCCCCCTCCTGCTGACAGAGGACAGGTAGTCAGCGAGGAATTCTACTAGCCCAACTATTAGATTTTCACATGAAAATTTAATAATGGTTACCTGCCGGTTGGTTCTGAACACCCGCTAGAGCTGCGTTCACGTGCTCTTGAATCATGGCAGCTAGTTCTTCGGGCGTCATGTTAAGGTTTCCACGTCGTCCAGTTGCCATTTAGATCTTCGAAAAACAACATAAACACACCCCGATAAGTCTATATATCCAATATAGTTATCCTACTTCGTACTTAAATAATTATCAAGTTATGTCAACTCAAATATATTAAATAGTCAAAAGAAATACTTGATTAAATGAAGTTTCAACGTCTTACAAAGTGCCAACCAAACATATGAATTCACTATAAAGTCTCAAGTTTAAACACAAGTGGGAAAATAAATAGACTGAAGGAAAGTAAATAAAATAAGCGAGACGTGTTAGTCGTCTACGTCTCCATCCCCCAAATCACTGTCGTTGCCGTCATCCTGCGCGGCATTCCCGGCTTCTGCAGCTGGGTCCTCCTCCGGATCCTCCTCTGGATCCTCCTCTGGTCCTCTTCTGGATCCTCTTCCGGATCCTCTTCCGGATCCTCTTCTGGATCCTCTTCTGGATCCTCTTCCGGATCCTCCTCTACCGGCACTGGAGGGGCCGGTGCTGGTGCAGGTGCTTGATTTTGCTCTAGCTCCTGAATTCTCCAACTATTTTCCAGGACTCTGTCTTCGAGCCAGTCGGCTCTTATCTGCTCAGCACGCAGATCTCTGGCTAAGGTGTTACGAGCTATCTTACTCGTATGTTGCTCTTCCTCGAGCGAGTCGGTTTTACCTGTCAGCTGTCGGATCATCCATCCCTGTGCTAGGATGGTTTCCTGCATTCTTTCTAATTGTTCTTGTTGTTTCTGTATCATATTTCTAAGTAGGTCATTCCCTACTTCTATCGAGTTAACCGGTTTGACCGGCACAACGATGATTGGGCGTGATGACGACTCCTCCCCAGAGCGAGCCTTTTCCTCGCAGCTGAGCGAGTCTCCACGCCATAAGATGGTAAGGGTTCCACCATAGGTGCCTTTCCTGGCGCTCTTGGTGGCGTAAGTTTGTCGGATGATGATGACATTGCCTGTTAGGTTGTGTAGTTAGTTACGAGTTGTTTTCATTTCTTATTATGAAGTCATAATCTACATAACACAGTTGTGGTACATCGCATAACAAGTTATAACAGTTCGGTGCCAAACTACGTCTAGTGTCGTGTATTCAGCTATAGTTTAGGTCTACTTCTAATGCAAACCTGGTTCTCTATAGCTAGTGGCTCTGATACCAATCTGTCACACCCTCAATTTCCACTTGAGGAGTTTTACCGCGAGGCGTGTGAACAAACCAGAATCTGAAACACTAGTACGTCGAACGACTCTATATGATTTGATAATACGTTTTCCAAAAATCATTTGTTTAACCATTCATCGTAGATTTTATATTGTCTTAGTTAGTTACCAATGTTTAGCGGAAGCATTAGTTTTTATGGTTGAGCGGAAGCATAGAATAAGTAGTGAAACGGGCGCCAACACAAACGCCAAAACAAATGAAAAACCCAAAACAATGTTTGTAAATGAGACTCGATAAAAGATGTCTTGATCAATGCAAGTGAGTGCACCTAGAGCTCCTAGCGTCCTGAGAAACATGTAAAGAAACAAGTGTCAACATTAAAGATGAGTGAGTTCACAGGTTTTCATAAATTCGTTTGTTCGGTTATGAGTTTGTTTCCCCCGTTATCCCTAACCCGGGATAATGATTTAGTTCCATTATTCCCAACCCGGAATAATACCGATAGTTCCATTATTCCTTAACCGGAATAATAATGATGTTGGTTCCATTGTTCCAAACCCGGAATAATAAAGTTGTTGTTTCCATTATCCCTAACCCGGGATAATATAGTTGTTGTTTCCATTATCCCCAACCCGGGATAATAGTTGATTCGTAATTAAGTTCAATGTTAACATATATAGGTAGCTAGCCTAAAGTTATGTCACGTAAGTGTTCGCGATCGAAGCTGACTGTTGTGCCTCCGTGTTGCCAGGCCTATCACTGACCATGGCGAAGTTAGGCCAAATTATTCACCCGTTGACCATACCCGGTCGGCTAGCGCGACTAGCTCGGATGGGGCTTGTCAGGCCCAGTAGTACTACTTATAATTTCCCCGCTATTTAAACCCAATACTAACGATCCGAGAGATTGTCGAGGACTTATGTGATATAGCTGCTTAGTGACCATAACGTTACATCAACATTAACTTAGTTACCGAATAGTTATGTGACGTTAAATTCGTATAACGTAAAGAGATTGAGTTTGAAGAGTGTATACATGTTTCTCCCCCTGTTGTTTAAAACCAGATAAAATTAGGGGCCGTGAACTCACCTTTAGTTGCTCGGTTAGTGTAGCAAAGAAGTCGTAAGGGATGGGACCGCTAATTGCGTCCTAACAAACCAATTGATTTCAAGTCAGTGTGTGAACACACCAATACAAAATTCTACACATAATTTACGCACAAAGTGATACACACAATCAAAATTCCTAACACTCAAACATGCATGCAAGTATCCTCATGTGAACATAGTAATCAAAACAATTTATCATGAACATAATCCAATCCATACAACACTTTGGTGCACACATTCACAAGTTATCAAGTTTCAGCTTACATACTCATAATTCGGCTGTTTTCTAGGATTTTTATAAAATAGTTCCAACGTTCCAAAAATTCCAATTATTTTACAGAAGGTGAAAATTATACTGTAGAAATTTATATAAATTTTTCAAGTCCTAATACTTTACCAATTAACCATAAATATTAATATACTAGGCTGCAGTCAGATTCGTCGCTTTCTGACTGCAGTCCACGGAAGAATTTATTTAAAAATCACCGATCGTCCAATTAACAAAATTCCAGTGGGAGTTGCCCGGAAATTTCCATACCTAGTTGCTGTACAAATTTCATGATTCGACTCCCTACAGATTATAAAATCCAACTCGATAAACAACTAACAAAATTTCAGGATTTCCACAGCTTTAGTCACTGAACTTAATTGGCCACTTAAAAATATCAAACGACTTCAGAAAAATATGAGTCCAGCGCCATTTGATTTGTTATTCAAATTTCTACGTTTTAGACTTCAGAAAATCCGTTTTTCGACAACTAATGACCGAGTTACAGCCAGATGAAGTCGGCTGTAACTATCACTCAGCAACCTGTTTCAGCATTTTATCACAACTAATTCGCATAAACCGTCAATACAATGAACCTAGGCGATCAAGAACTGATTTTTCCAATCATAGATCAATACATATAACATATCCATGCAAACCCTAATCAATATCTCTAGTTTTTATAAACAAAACACAGCCTATGTTTTCCAGATTTCGAACAAACATCAAACTTTCAATCTAACATAATCAATCCGAAAACAACACAATCACTACATTCAAACACATATATCCGAATATGATCTTGTAACAAAAGATAAATCCTAACCTTTAATGACAAAGTAAATAAGCCGAGACTTGGACGGGACTGATTCGGATGTTCAAGCTAGATCACGACCGAAAGAATGAAAGGGACAAGCTGCTGTCGCGACCGAGAGATGATGTAGGGCTGATCAGATCGAGATGATGAACAAGGGGCTGCCCGCGACCGAAGGGAGTGTAGCAAGGCTGCCGTCGGCTTCTTAGATATTAGGGTTTTTGTGTTGTGAGGGAAGCATGCATGTGTTTGTATATATAGGCGCAAAAGATGAAGAAAAGAAGAATAGGTTTGCGGTTTGGGTTTGTTCTCGCGGCCGAAGGGACTTGGGTGGGTCGGTTTGGGTTGTTTGCTCGCGACCGGATAGTTTGAGTTTAAGGTTTGGGTTTAAAACTTGATTCCCACGTTTAGTTCCTTGAGTCGCAAGAAAAGAGGCCGGCTCGTGTCGCGGTTCGGCTCGATTCATTTGTTTATTTACTACGTCTATACATTATAACTAACATAAAACACAAACTCGTATATCACATAATAACGCACCAACTTATAAACGTTTAATACGTAGCACATAATTTATTCGACAAGTATTGCGTTTAAGTTATCCGAAAAACCGGGATGTCACATGATGTGAGTGTATGTTAAGTCGTTGGAGTTGTTCTTGGCTGACCCGGGTTCGAGTCCCGGCAGCAACATAATTTTTTTATTTATTTTGTTTTAACTTTTTATCAAATATAATTTTTATAGTTTAGTTTATTTATTAATTATGTATCATTTTAAATCAAAATAATCATAAATATTCAACGTAACTTTTATAACTTGATATTCGATTACAAAACGGAGCGGGTTTTGAAAACCCGTTTTTTTTACAAATGTTACAACCCAGGCAAGGCAAATGTGGTTGCTGATGCCTTAAGTCGCAAGGAAAGGATTAAACCTATTCGGGTTAACGCCGAAAGAATGGAAGTGAGGAATAACTTGAACGAGAAGATCCCAGATGCACAGAAGCAAGCCATGTTAGAGGCGAATCTTCCAAGTGAAGGATTGGGCAAAACCGTTGAACAATTGACAACTGGAAGTGACGGAACTCGTAGACTTAATGATCGAGTTTGGATTCCAGTTTTTGGAGGACTTAGAGATTTGATTCTTTAAGATACGCATAGTTCTAGATATTCTGTTCACCTGGGAGGTGACAAGATGTATAAGGATCTAAAACCCAATTATTGGTGGATGGGTTTGAAGAAAGATATAACAGCCTATGTGGATAAGTGTTTGACGTGTTCATAAGTTAAGGCTGAACATAAAAAACCGTCTGGATTACTACAACAACTAGAAATTCCTACATGGAAATGGGAATGTGTAACTATGGACTTTATCACCAAGTTACCAAGAACAAATCACGGCAATGACACGATATGGGTTATCGTGGATAGGTTAACTAAGTTTGCTCACTTTCTGCCTATCAAGGAAACTTTCAGCTCTGATAAGCTGGCAAAGCTGTAGGTGGACGAAATTGTATCCTTAAATGGTGTACCGGTATCCATTGTATCAGATAGGGACACAAGGTACACCTCTCACTTTTGGAAAAGCTTTCAGCAAGCTATGGGCACACGATTAAACTTCAGTACGGCCTATCATCCGCAGACGGATGGACAGAGCGAGCGCACGATACAAACTCTAGAGGATCTGTTGCACGCATGTGTGATCGATTTAGGTGGTAGCTGGGATAATCACTTACCTTTGATAGAATTCTCCTACAATAACAGCTACCACCCGAGTATAAAGGCTGCACCATTTGAAGCCTCATACGAAAGAAAATGCAGGACGCCCGTTTGCTGGGCAGAAGTTGGTGAAGCTGAACTAACTGGACCAGAGATTGTCCTGGAGACGACAGATAAAATTCTACAGATTCGAGATCGTCTCAAAGCTGTCAGGGATCAGCAAAAAGTTATGCGGATAAGAGACGTAAACCTCTTCAGTTCCAAGTAGGGGACAAAGTTCTGTTAAAAGTATCGCCTTGGAAAGATGTTATGCGTTTTGGCAAAAAGGGCAAGTTAAGCCCAAGGTATATTGGACCATTCAAGATTGTCGAACGTGTCGGGTCCGTAGCATACAAACTCAAGCTGCCTGAAAGGTTTAGAGGAATTCATGATGTGTTTCACATTTCAAATCTGAAGAAATGTTTGGCAGACGAATCATGAGCTATGCCAGATGATGATGTGCAGATTGATGAGAACCTACGGTTCGTCGAGAAGCCTGCGGCAATTGAAGATCGACAGGTCAAAGGCCATTTTGATGAGAACCTAGGGTCGGTTCACAACCGAATGTCGCAAAGTTTGACTTCTTCTTTGACTTTCAGTTCTGACCCGATTTAGCTAGTTAAACTACTAATTTTAGGTCATTTTAAGATCATGATTAAGTATAGTATAATTTCCTAAAGTTATACTACTTGATTCCTTAACTATCCGAGCTATTATGCAAGTTCCGCTAAATTGCTTAAACTTTTGCAAAAAGGCCATTTTTGCACAAATCAAGGTTTTAAACATCCATGCATATAAAAATATGTTATAAATTGATTTGTAAACATAAGTGAGTTATAATGATGTCAAGAATCTGATCATAAACTAAATTTTGATAAAACGGTATAATACATGCTTTTAAATGACTAAAATACCCTTTTCGGCATTTTTGATAAGTTGAACATGGTTTTATCACCAAGGTGAATTACCTACTGATATGATATGTTAAGTAGGACATATTGGGATGTTTATTCCGATTATAAACTGAATGAAAGCCTAAAATTCGTTAAATTCCGATTTATGACTAAATTACCCTTTTCGCATAAAGAGACTTTAATCAAGTTTTTATATAACCAAACCTCTCACCTACTGTTGTTACATGTTAAATAACATATTTTAATCATATAAAACAGGTCATAACTTCAGTTTACCTTAAACATCGCATTTAACGGCAATTATCGACTTTTATGGGCGCATAGTATGGTTTGAAACCATAATTATGAGCCAAGACTTGTTACCTACTGATTTATAAACTTAATTTCAATAATTTTACAATAAGTAGAAGTCCCAAACTCAGAATCCCAATTATGGTTTCAAAGTTATGTGTGAAATTACTAAAATGTCCCTACGGGACATAGTTTAGTTTAAAACTATTAAACACACATATATTTGATATCCTACTGTATAACATCATAAAATAAGTATTTTTACAGTATATTATGAACCTTGACTGTCACACCCAGACCCGCAGCGGAATAAAAGACGGGGCATGATTGGGTTATCACCAAAGCTCATGATCTTTACTAAGAAGTTTCATATTTATTAAATTCAAATTACAAATTTAAATATCCAACCAACAAAATTCATACAAATAAAAAAAATAATCTAAATGTTTATTCCAACGCAATAACTTGTTTATTCTTCTAGGCCATCTTAAGTGTTTCTTTCCTCAACTTGATCACCTGTATCATGTGTAAAACAGAGGAGATTTTGAGTAAACAAAAGTTGGCGAGTGAACCTTGATAAAACATTTTGAATAATTGCTTGTTTTATTTATTAAAGAAAATTCGTGCATAAATCACATGTGAGCAAATATATATATATATATGTAAACAATCATAAACCACTTTGAATGAATATATGACATGAATGATGATGTATTTGAGATCAAGGCTCAATCAAACGGAGCCGATCTAATGAGGCACCTGATGCTCAACTCGTATCACACGAGGAACTGATGGGCCTAATGAAATGAGTGCACTGAAATGATAAATTTAATCCACATAATAATCACACAACAACCAATACACATTTGATCACAAAATGATATAAGCACAATTGTTTAAATAAAATAAAGGAATGGTACGACACATGATACACCCCAAAACGTGATTAAAGCGGGGAATTTGTAGAGATTCACTCACAGTGGGTGCGTAGTCTTGGTTGATGATGAGTGCGCACGAGTTGAGAATTTGACCGACGAAGGAATACTAACCTAAAATAACAACGCGATAGCTTGATAAATAAATAACTAACTCTTTGATTAAAAACCTTTGTTTAGATTTTTAAGTTTTATTTTTGTGATTTTTATAAATTTTTAAACCTTTGTATTTTAGGTATTATTTTTAACAAGCTTTTCTTTAACATAACTATAAAAGAAATAAATAATATAAAAATAATAATAATAAAAAATATTTGTCAGTCTGACAGGCTGACTGTCAGACCGGTTCCCTGGGGGGGTTGGTATGCGCGTATGCAGAGTCGAACCCGGGACCTCACGTTCACGTGCACGCAGCTCTTCCAACTGAGCTACGTGTCTAACCCGTCATATTCTGGATTTTAATTATATTTATACACACTTTAGGTTTATTGAAATTTAATTAAGTTTTTAAAAAAGTTATACTGGACCGAACGGAACGCTCGCAAGGGTTTCGAACCCGAGACTTCTGCTGTAACTTGCACCCAGCCCAACCAACTGGGCTGGGTGTCTAACCCGTTAATACTTGAAATTTAATTATATTTATATGCTTAATAAGTGTATACAGAAATGATAGATTAAAAAGAGGTTTAAATCAATCGAGTCGGTGTGTGCGCGTGGAATCGAACTGACGATCCCGGGTCTTGGCACTTGGCCCAACCAGTTGGGCTGGGTGCTTGACCCGGTTGTGATGCGTGTTATAATATATATATATATATATATATATATAACGCACGTCATCTTCTTCGTTAAACATTTGAACTAGATATATATACCCGCCCAAATTAAACCGCAATTCATTCTGTTGAACTGATCGCATAACCTGTCTAACAAGAAAAATTCAAAAGGCGAGAATGAGAATCTACCGATTTGACTGTACCGGCGGTGACTTGATTCCGGTAACTGCTGACTTCCGGCAAGAAGAAAAATTCCGGCGACTGAAGTAGTTTCGACCGAACAGAGGTGGTTTTCAAGGTGTTTGAGCGAGTTGGGAGTGGGTTTGAGGTCCATTATTTATAGGTGATCAAGAGGTCTTCGAATTCGGCTTTTTCTGGAAACTTGTTCGAGGGATTGATGATGACAGCTAGCTTGATTGAAGCTTGCCAAGAATACCCGCAAGCCAGTTGTCGGAGATCCCGAATGGAGAAGGAATGTCGCGTGAAAATGGATCTGGTTTGCAAGCTCTTGCTTAGCTTCAACATAAGGGATTTAAATTCCTAAACTTTGCATAATAGTTTTGTGCAGTCCAGTGGTGTTTGTGGTGTGTGTTTACTCGGGCGACCCGGGTTCGATTCCCGGTTCACCTATTTTCCTTAATTGTTTTTATTATGCTTTTTAATTATCTATTAAGAATAAATATTTATTATTTAATTGATTATTTATTATATTGTTTCATTAAGATTATTAATTATTATTATTTATATATGAAATATCTAAACAATAATAAAAATAACTAAATGACAAGAATAATTACACTTTGATTGATAATTTGGGGTGGGCTTTCGAAGCCCGATTTATGCAAATGTTACGTTGACATCAGATTCTTTATAAACCACTTTTATAAATCCGGTGGGCCTGGCGGGGAGTATCGTGACGTACAGTTGATATCATTATAAGCAATTCCATACCCGACCAAGCAGTAATAGTTTACCATATCCCAAGCCCGTATATGGAAAATAGGTTAAGAATATTTACCTGAGCTAAGTCTTCAGAAAAGTCGCAACTCAGCCGTAAATCCAGAAAATAGGTACAGGCACATTATTTTTAAGTATTTTTAATTGATTTTTAAATTAAATTAAAAAAATAAAAATATAAAAATATGTTGACTTTTGCGTTGACCGTTGACCGTTTGACTGTTTGACCGGTTTTACTGTGTAAGTGTATGCGCCGGGTGAGGCTCGAACCCGAGACCTCCCGTACGCGTGCACGCAGCTCTACCAACTGAGCTACGTGTCTAACCCGAAATAATCCTGTTTTTAATTATATTTATATACTAATTTAGTTTATTCAAAATTCATTTATTTTTAAAAAGAATTTTAATCATCAACCCGGTGCCGTCAACAGGTCTCGAACCCGGGACCTGTGACTTAATGTTACACACAGTCCACCGCTGGACTGTGTGTCTAACTTGGTTAGTATACAGATTTTTATTATACTTAACATCTAACGTAAGTTAAACCGGTTCGGTTAGAAAAATAAAACATTTTAATTACAGAGGGTGTGTATGTATCAAGGATCGAATTCGCGGCATGTGATATGTATGTGCACACAGTCCACCGCTGGACTGTGTGTCTAACCCGAGATAATATCCAGATTTTATTAAACTTATAGTTAAACTATCATCGTCTTCTTCGTTACAAAATTACAGTCTGCGATTACTCTATTGTTTCTTGTTTAATTCGATTGACAAACATTCAACAGACTAACATGAAATGACAGAGACGATTTTTAGAAGTAAACATACCGGAGAACGATTTATCTCAGAATTCCAGCAAGTCGTCGGCTCTGTTTTTACGGATTTCTACTGAACGAATAAATTAACAGTTTTGATTAGCTACGTGAGGAATTGAAGTATTAAACAAGAGTTATCAGAAGGTTTGAATGTCTATACCGTTTCACAGCTGAAGATAAGGATTTTCAGAAGTTTTCCGGCGAGAGTGAGTTATCCGATATTGACGTCTGAAATTGATTCCGATTGAAGGGTTTGAGTTAGCAATAGCTTAACAATTGATAGACAACGAAAGAATTGAGAGACTTACTGATTTGATGGAAAATACGGTTTTCCGGCGAAAGTCCGGCGAGTCCAAATAGATTCTCCGGCGAACTGAAAGTTGTGCGAAAATGCAATTGAAGGTTTGCAGAGTGTGTTTGAGTCGCGAGAGGAGTCTTTGATTGAAGTAATTCAGGAAATTGAAAGTTTTCGGTTGTTAAAACCGATTCACTCTAGAATTCAAGTTCATTCAAAGTAAAATTGATTGAAGGTGTCGGTGCATCGGTTAAACTCAGTAAATCGCGATCAATCGAACGTCTTTGGACGTTTGATGACCGATTTCGGTTACAGTTGGCGTAACCGGTTGATTCATGGTAGTCCATAAAATTCAATTGTTTCCTAACATTTACAGAAAACAACAAGTGGCGGAGTGGTTATGTGTGTGTGTGATAAGTCTTTGGGCTTAAGCCCGGCTGACCCGGGTTCGAGTCCCGGCAGCCTCATTTTCTTTTTAATTATCTTATTTTTACTTTTTATCAATTATAACTTTTATAGTTTAGTTTGTTTATTAATTATGCATCATTAAAAATTAAAATGGACATAAATACGCAACGAGACATTTATAACTTGATATTCGATTACAAACGGAGCGGGTTTGGAAAACCCGTTTTTGACAAATGTTACAGTATCCCCTACTTTTAGGAATTTCGTCCCGAAATTTAAGTAGTAGTAGTAGGAAAAAGATGCGGGTATTTTTCGCGCATTGAGTCTTCACGTTCCCAAGTAAACTCAGGTCCCCGTTTCGACTCCCAGCGTACCCTAACAATTGGAATGCGGCTTCGTGGAAGACGTTTTTCTCCATAGTCCATGATCTCTACTGGTCTTTCAACAAAATGCATAGATTCATCGATCTGAATATCTTCCAGAGGAATATGGAGGTTCTCATCAGCGAGGCACTTCTTCAAGTTTGATACGTGGAATGTGGGATGAATCCTGTTGAGTTCTTCTGGTAGATCAAGCTTGTATGCTACAGGTCCTACTCTTTCGAGGATCTTGAAAGGTCCTACGTAGCGTGGTGCTAGCTTGCCTTTTTGACCAAAACGAACTACTCCCTTCCACGGTGATACTTTTAAAAGTACATGATCACCAATGTTAAACTCCAAAGGCTTCCGTCGTTTATCTGCATAACTCTTTTGACGACTTTGAGCCGCTAGAAGATTGTTTCGAATTTGATGGATCTTGTCTGTGGTTTCTTGAATCAATTATGGACCAGGTGATTTGAGCTTCCCCAATTTCGTGCCAACATACTGGAGATCGGCACTTACGACCATATAAAGCTTCAAAGGGTGCCAAGCCGATGCTTGAATGATAGCTGTTGTTGTACGTAAATTCAACTAATGGTAGATGAGCGTCCCAATTTCCCTTGAAGTCTATGACACATGCTCGAAGCATATCTCTGAATGGTGCGTTCAGATTGTCCATCAGTTTGAGGATGATAAGCGGTACTGAGATCTAATCGCGTACCCAAAGCGGCTTGTACTGCTTGCCATGTTCGTGAAGTGAAACGACCATCACGATCTGAAATAATGATTAACGGTACACCATGTCGGCTTACGATTTCGCTGATATAAATACGAGCTAGCTTTTCGTTCTTGAAATCTTCGCGGATAGGAATAAAATGAGCTGATTTTGTAAGACGATCAATGATTAACCATATAGTGTCATACCCACCAGAAGTGCGAGGTAACCCAGTAATGAAGTCCATGGTTATGTTTTCCCACTTCCATACAGGTATTTCAGGTTGGACCAGAAGTCCTGAGGGTCTTTGATGTTCAGCTTTCACCTTGGAACATGTAAGGCACTTGGAAACAAAAACAACAATATCCTTTTTCATTCCAGGCCACCAATAGGTGTATCGAAGGTCTTGATACATCTTATCGGCTCCGGGTGTATAGAGTATCGCGTTTTGTGAGCCTCATTCATAAGAAATTCACGAAGGTTGTTGTGGTCAGGAATCCATATGCGATCTCGATAGTACAGAATACCGTCAGATTTAGTTTCAATTTTAAGTTCAGCTCCACAGGACAGCTCCTTTCGTACGTCGTCTTCCGTTAATGAAACATGTTGGGCTTCTCGAATTTGATCTTTAATGTCGGTTATGATTTGCGAACATAGAAGATGAATGGAGTTCGCATAACCCTTTCGACTGAGTGCATCAGCCACCACATTTGCCTTGCCAGGGTGGTACCGAATTTCACAGTCGTAGTCATTTAGAAGTTCGACCCATCTTCGTTGCCTCATGTTTAACTCCTTTTGATTGAAGATTTGAAGACTCTTGTGGTCAGTGTATATTTCACACTTAGTACCGTAGAGATAATGTCTCCATATCTTAAGAGCGAACACAACGGCTCCAAGTTCTAGGTCATGGGTGGTTTAGTTCTTCTCATGAGTCTTGAGTTGTCTCGAAGCATAAGCTATAACCTTTCCTCTTTGCATTAAAACACAACCTAGTCCTTGCCCTGAAGCGTCGCAATAAACCACGAAGTCATCACAACCTTCAGGAAGAGTGAGGATTGGTGCATCACAGAGTTTTTGTTTAAAGGTTTGGAAGGCTTCTTCTTGTTTGGGTCCCCATATGAAAGGTTTTCCCTTATGAGTTAAAGCCGTGAGTGGTACAGCAATGCGAGAGAAGTTTGAAAAAAACAGCGATAATAACCAGCCAGACCAAGGAATGATCTTACTTCAGTTGGTGTACGTGGCACTTGCCATTCTTGTACCGCTTTGATCTTTGAGGGGTCGACATGTATTCCCTTGTCATTGACTACATGTCCAAGGAATTGTACCTCTTTTAACCAGAATTCGCATTTGGAGAATTTGGCGTAAAGCTTTTCATTCTCTAGAAGTGTAAGGATGAGTCGAAGATGTCGCTCATGATCAGACTTAGACTTTGAATAAATGAGGATGTCGTCGATGAAGACTATAACAAAATGATCGAGATAGGGTTTGCAGACTCTGTTCATTAGATCCATGAAGACAGCTGGAGCGTTGGTTAAACCAAATGGCATGACCATGAATTCATAATGACCATAACGAGTTCGGAAAGCGGTCTTTGGGACGTCTTCTTCATGTACTCTAAGTTGGTGATAACCAGATCGAAGGTCGATTTTTGAAAAACAGCTGGCGCCTTGAAGTTGGTCAAGAAGATCATCAATGTGAGGTAATGGATAGCGATTCTTGATTGTTAACTTGTTGAGTTCTCTGTAGTCGATGCACATGCGAAACGATCCATCTTTCTTCTTTACAAAAAGGACAGGTGCACCCCAAGGCGAGGAGCTAGGGCGTATGAACCCTTTGTCAGTCAACTCTTGCAATTGACTGGCTAGCTCTTGCATTTCAGAGGGGGCTAACCTATTAGGAGACTTTGCAACTGGTGTAGCACCAGGTATAAGATCAATGCGGAATTCGACTTCTCTTACTGGAGGAAGTCCTGAAATGTCGTCAGGAAAAACTTGCGGGAAATCTTTTACTACAGGAATGTCTTCAAGTTTCTTCTCCATGGTTCCCTTTTTGACGATATGAGCTAAAAACGCGACATAATTCTTGCGAAGATATTTTTGAGCTTGAAGACAGGACATTAATCTGAGCCCTTTCGACGAGGTTTCTCCAAAGATTCGTAGAGTCTGACCGTTTGAAAGAGGAATGCGTATAAACTTTTCGCGACATACAACTTCAGCCTGATGTTGGCTGAGACAGTCCATACCAATTATAATGTCAAAGCTTCCCAACTTCATTGGAATGAGGTCAACTAGAAAATTGTGATCGTTTAAAGTGAGAGTACAATTGCGTATGATAGAGTTTAATGAGACTGGTTTCCCGTCAGCAACTTCTACTGTTATGGATTCCATGAGCTTATCACGATTTTGGTTTAGGATGGGTTCAAACTCTAAGGACACAAAACTTTTATCCGCGCCAGTATCAAACAACATGGATGCATAACTACCATTGATAAGGAACGTACCGTTAACCACATTGCCGTCAGCTCTAGCCTAATTAGCTTTGATGTTGAAAGCTCTTCCTCTTGCAGGTGGAGGAGCTTGGTTAGCTTGATTAACCGGATTGGCTTGGGCTTGAGCATGAATAATGTTCACCAACCTTGGACAAGTGTTTCTAAAGTGGCTTGGGTCTCCACAATTGTAGCAAGCCCGCATAGGTTGTACCATGGGATAGTTGGGTTGGTAGTATGATTGGGCTAAATGTTGGGTAGGTGGTAATAGTAGGGGTTGTTAGGCTTGACCCATTATTTGTTGGTGGGTTTGGGTTGGAGGCTGGTGGCTGTTCGTTCGCTGAGGTATGCGACAGGTTTGAACAGTATGACCTGCGCGACCACAGCCGGTGCAATGTTGACAGGGATGATCAGGAAAGTGGTGGTATTGGCAACGATTGCATTTTGGTAATGGGCCAGAGTATGGCCTTTTGTATGGTGCAGGTGAAGGGGCAACTTGGGTAATGGGTGCAGTAGGGATAGGGAAATTGGTTTGTGTGATAGCGAAGTTTCTGGTGTTACGTTTCCTCTTGTTAGCAAACTTAGAGGAGGAGGTGGAATGGTTTGAAGTTTGGCCCTCAACGGGGGCTTTCTTTTTCTCCTCTTTAAACTTACCGTTGCGAATTCGATTCTCGGTCAGTTCAGTAGCTAGTTCCATAGCAGCTTCAAGTGTTGCTAGCGAAGTGCTGAGAACTGAATCTTGAATTTTCGAGGGAAGACCTCGAATATAAGGCTCGATTAAGCGGTAAACTGGGGTGAACAAGTTAGGGACCATTTGGTTCAACTCTAAGACCTCTTGTTGTAGGAAGTATGATCTCCCTCCTTTTGCTTCAAAGAATGAAATTCGTCCTCCAACTTTTTAATCTCACTCCTAGGACAGAACCGCCTAGTCATGATTTCCCTTAACTCCTCCCACGTTAAGGCCATAGCATCTGCGATTCCCCTCTTACCCTTTTCAGTATTCCACCAGGTAAGAGCTACCCAAATAGTCTCCCGGTCGCGTATCGAACCTTGCGATCATCGGGACAATCGCAGTTGAGGAAGGTGTTTTCCATTTCCTCAAACCAGTGGAGGAGAGCAGTGACACCTTCGGTCCCTTCAAATTTAGGAGGATCGCAAGACTTGAAATGTTTATATGAACACTTGCTGGTAGGAGGGTTGCCGATGTTATGGTCATTTTGTTGGGGAGGATTAGTGGGATTTGTGGCGAGAGCTTGTTGTACTTGAACCACAATGTCAGGAAGCACCGCGGCCATTTGTTTTGCGATTTGTGTGGCCAAGCGTTCGTGAGACCTTCCCGATCTTTTACCCCCTCGTTGTTGTCAAGCCGACATCTACAGGAACATACATAAGAAGATTGTGAGTTTATGGAGTCTTTTTAGGTGTCATGTGTCTTAAAGAAAATGAAAATAACATAAATATCAATAATACAACTACATCCATAGGATGTCTTGGGTTTGCTCATGTTGGGCCTCAAATGTCCCCCATACCTTCACCTGTATAGTCATGTGGGCCCCCATGACTATTGGCTTGGTAGGATTCACATTAGTATTGGCGATTTAACACTCGCATGACCCGAATGAAAACCACAAAATATGTTTGCGAGATGTATGGTCGGAATGTGTCCAGGTGTAGACACAATGACAACTCAAAGTGGGGTTAGCTCACACGACGTTTGGTATAGCATGCTTTGGCCTAATAGGTACTTAGTACTCTCATCGTTAGTCCCCAGGTAGGCAAACTGGTCCTTTATTTTGGATTTATACGAATGCCAAGCCTAGACAGGACGTTCCGACTACCGGTACTTGTACCCTTCCAGTTACTACATGCCCGTCATGAGAACTCACTTTGATGAGATTTGAAAATACAAAAATCATTGTAAAAGCAATCATGAAAATGATGTGGTGTGTGCTTTCATGGATATGATATGTTATGAGAATATGATTCATGATAGGCATTATATGATAATATCTACTTATGAACATGCTTGTATAACATTGAATGTAACATTTAACATAAAACATATTAACATCATGAAATTTGGCATGTAACACACAAAAATCTTAAAAAATTCTAATTAACTATAGTATAGGCTCTAAGGGTCTAATAACCTATCCTATATCCCTATAGTCATGGCTCTGATACCAATCTGTCACACCCCGACCCGCAGCGGAATAAGAGTCGGGGCATAATTGGGTTATCACCAAAGCTCATGATATTTACTAATATGTTTCATATTTATTAAAGTCAAAATTACATTCTCAATAATCCAAACATGTCCATACAAATACAAAGAAAAATAACCAACTCAACAATCTAAGCTCTAAACCAGTTTATTCTTCTAAGCCAATCCTATGTGTTTCTTGCTGCAACTGGTTCACCTGTATCATATGTAAAAATGGGGGTTTTTGGGTCAACATAAGTTGGCGAGTGAACCTTATTAGATAAACATTTATTATTGATTTCTTGTTATTTTTATCAAGGAAAAATTGTGCAATAGTCATATGTGAGCAAATGTAAATAATCAAACAATAGCAATAACCACCACAATTTATAACACACAATAACATACCATAGCATACAATAACATGTGAACTTGCATGAATGTATAACATGAATGAAACTGTATATGTTGGCAACATCACGTTCACGCTCATAATGTAATGGGGAACGGACGACCTATGATAAATGTATGTACTGAAAATGATAAATGTCTATGCGATCAAGGCTCAATCAAACGGAGCCGATGGTATGTTGGCACGTCAGGTTCACGCTCATAATGTAATGGGGAACTGCTCAACGCTCATAATGTAATGGGGAGCGGCGGCCTATGAAATTGCATGTACTGAAAATGATAAGTTTAATTCTAAACAATATCCACACAACAGATGATACAAGCTGAATACACATTTGTTCATGATATGATGTATGCACAATGATTTAAATATATTAAATGATAAGACACATGATACACCCCAAAAACGTGATTAAAATGGGGAATTTGTAGAGATTCACTCACATTGGATGCGTTCGGTTGGAGATGATGAGATGCGCACGAGTTGGAAGGGTTGAACAACGAGAATTAACTAACCTAAATAATAACGGAAGATATAGTAAATGAGTGGATTTTATTAATAATTTTAATAGGGTTTTTAGATATATTTTTGTGAGTTTAAGGCTATTTCCTATCTTTAAAAACATTATTTTTAAGTATTTTTAATTGATTTTTAAATTAAATTAAAAAAATAAAAATATAAAAATATGTTGACTTTTGCGTTGACCGTTTGACTGTTTGACCGGTTTTACTGTGTAAGTGTATGCGCCGGGTGAGGCTCGAACTCGAGACCTCCCGTACGCGTGCACGCAGCTCTACCAACTGAGCTACGTGTCTAACCCGAAATAATCTTGTTTTTAATTATATTTATATACTAATTTAGTTTATTCAAAATTCATTTATTTTTAAAAAGAATTTTAATCATCAACCCGGTGCCGTCAACAGGTCTCGAACCCGGGACTTGTGACTTAATGTTACACACAGTCCACCGCTGGACTGTGTGTCTAACTTGGTTAGTATACAGATTTTTATTATACTTAACATCTAACGTAAGTTAATCCGGTTCGGTTAGAAAAATAAAACATTTTAATTACAGAGGGTGTGTGTGTATCAAGGATCGAACTCGCGGCATGTGATATGTATGTGCACACAGTCCACCGCTGGAATGTGTGTCTAACCCGAGATAATATCCAGATTTTATTAAACTTATAATTAAACTATCATCGTCTTCTTCGTTACAAAATTACAGTCTGCGATTACTCTATTGTTTCTTGTTTAATTCGATTGACAAACATTCAACAGACTAACATGAAATGACAGAGACGATTTTTAGAAGTAAACATACCAGAGAACGATTTATCTCAGAATTCCGGCAAGTCGTCGGCTCTGTTTTTACGGATTTCTACTGAACGAATAAATTAACAGTTTTGATTAGCTACGTGAGGAATTGAAGTATTAAACAAGAGTTATCAGAAGGTTTGAATGTCTATACCGTTTCACAGCTGAAGATAAGGATTTTCAGAAGTTTTCCGGCGAGAGTGAGTTATCCGATATCGACGTCTGAAATTGATTCTGATTGAAGGGTTTGAGTTAGCAATAGCTTAACAATTGATAGACAACGAAAGAATTGAGAGACTTACTGATTTGATGGAAAATACGGTTTTCCAGCGAAAGTCCGGCGAGTCCAAATAGATTCTCCGGCGAACTGAAAGTTGTGCGAAAATGCAATTGAAGGTTTGCAGAGTGTGTTTGAGTCGCGAGAGGAGTCTTTGATTGAAGTAATTCAGGAAATTGAAAGTTTTCGGTTATTAAAACCAATTCACTCTAGAATTCAAGTTCATTCAAAGTAAAATTGATTGAAGGTGTCGGTGCATCGGTTAAACTCAGTAAACCGCGATCAATCAAACGTCTTTGGACATTTGATGACCGATTTCGGTTACAGTTGGCGTAACCGGTTGATTCATGGTAGTCCATAAAATTCAATTGTTTCCTAACATTTACAGAAAACAACAAGTGGCGGAGTGGTTATGTGTGTGTGTGATAAGTCTTTGGGCTTAAGCCCGGCTGACCCGGGTTCGAGTCCCGGCAGCCTCATTTTCTTTTTAATTATTTTATTTTTACTTTTTATCAATTATAACTTTTATAGTTTAGTTTGTTTATTAATTATGCATCATTAAATTTAAAATGGACATAAATACGCAACGAGACATTTATAACTTGATATTCGATTACAAACGGTGCGGGTTTGGAAAACCCGTTTTTGACAAATGTTACAACGCATGTCAGTGCGCCTAGGATCAAGGGTGGGTCACTCTCACCTAACCCTTACCCTACTATTCATGAGGACCCACAAATGGGTGGACCCTCTTATACTTCACCATTTGTGGAACAACTTCCACAACCAACCGTTGAGCCTTTGCCTCAACCACCGCAATCTACTGTTGGGCCTTCGACCCAACTACCACCACTACCACCTTAGGTTTTCGAAAACCCAATTCCTTCATATCCAGATTCGTCTCGATATAACCCTTTCGTTTCTTCTTCTGGGTTGCCTAACTATATTCACCAGGCACCATCACAAGATCCCTACATTGAAGCAACATCACACAATGATCTTTTCCCTTCTCCTTTTCCACCATATTCTTCTGTGCCATATTAAGCGGGTGGATATCCCTTTTATGGATACCATCCTTCCGGTGCACCTCCACCATATGTATACCAACATCCAGGTGTGCTACAACCGCAGCCTCAATAGCCTCAACCTCAAGCACCAGTATTAGAGGCTATGCAAGAAAACGAGAAATTGGAAAAGAAAAAAAAAAGAATTTAAAGATATTTGTGAGGCTGATAAAAGGGAAAAGGGTGATTAGAACCTTACATTTTGATTATTTAATTTTATTTTTCCAAAAGTCCATGCGTGGACATTGTCTTATTTAGTCCCTGCATGGACATGTTTATTTAAGTATTAGTCCCTGCGAGGACAAATTTTGTAATTTAAAAGTCTTATTTTTTGGCATTATTGTAATGTTTTAATTTGATGAGAATTTTGGAGATTATTACTATCTTACTTTGTTTCATCCATTGTTCAAGCAAACATCTCGATTTTAATTCGAAGTTAATGATCTGCGATATATTCAAAAAGATCAACTTAATGGTTTCATACCCGCCAAGTGATTAGGTCACATATAATGGCAAAACGGTAGATTGAATTATATGGTACTCTACCATGATAGTTAAGGTTGAGATTTCCCTTCTATCCAGAGGTGGTGAACTACGTTCTAAGCCTCCTAATCTGCCCGATCTAGACTAGAATCTTAAACCATTTTAAGATTTATTCTAAAAAGTTAACATCTTTAAAGTGTTAACACTCCTAGGCAGTGTGACTTGAGGAACCACTCGAGCCATTAAGATTATGGACTATGTCCGAAATATATAAGCCTAAGTGATCATTTTGATTCTGGCTAAATATCATCCATTTGATGAATCTGTTATTAAACATCTATTAGCGGTGTAATACCTGCGGGCCATATCGTAAATATCCATAAGTGATGTGATACTTATAACATCCATTAGTGATGTACTGCCTACAGGTTATATATTAAATCCGCTAGTGGCAATGACAGTGGTAGTCTACGACTTCCTGTCTCGAGGTAAAATATTTTGTTCAAACCTTGTAGTTATATGACCATCTGTGGTCTCGAATCATATAATTTGAATCCTTATGACAGCCTTTGGTGCTATTCTTATTTTGTCCTTTGTGACAGCCCGTTTGTGCCATATTATTCACCCCCATAAACTTTACAAGTTTACATGGTTTAATTATACCATGCCCCACATTATAATACAAGTCATCAAGCGTGTATGACTAATTAAAACTTATATTATTATTATAGTTTCATCGGACAAGATGGCAGATTCGAATGAAGTTAACAGCCAAAGAAAGGATGATGACGTGAATGAAAATGTAGTTATAACTAAAGGAGATCTGCAAGCACTTATTGCTACGGAAGTCGATAAAGGCATAAAGAACCATGTTGAAAAGGAATTAGAGCCGAGTGCTTCGCATTCTAAACACTCGTCCAAGCACACCTCAAAACATACCACCAAGCAATTCTCAAAGCCTTCTTCAGAAAAGAAGGAATATTCGAAACACTCCTTGAATGTGAGGAGAGAGAGAAGGAATATCAGAAGAAGACTAATTTTTCGAAAGAGGGATGCTCGTATAAATATTTCACATCCTGTAAACCTCATGATTTCACCTGTGAAAAGGGGGCAGTTGAAACCCTTAGATGGATAGATGAAATTGAAGCGGTAGTAGAGATTAGTGGATGCGCTGAGAAGGATGTGGTAAAGTATGTTGCTCAATCTTATAAGGGCGATGCCCTGACTTGGTGGAAATCAATGATACTGTCTGCTGGGAAAGTGTATCTGTATAATCTAAGTTGGACCAAGTTTGTAGATTTGATAATGGAAACCTACTGCCCACCTCACGAGGTGGAAAATATTGAACAGACATTCTGGGGTTATAGATGAAGAACTTAGACTGTAGGAAGTATTTATCTGATTACAACTCGATGTCAAGATTGGTACCTTACCTGATCACCCCTGAATCTAAACGCATCGCACGTTTTATCGGTGGTTTGGAACCGGAGATCAAAGGAAATGTCAGGGCTTCTTGGCCAAAAAATTTTAGATCTACTACCCAGGACTTGAAAAGGCATCGTTCCATCAAGCGGAAGCAGAAGGGAAGAGAAAGAGAGAGGATGACCGAAGTCATCGGTCAGACAAAAATCAGAGGTTTAGATCCAACCGGAATCATCAGAGGTCAGATGATAGACCTAAGTGTAAGAAATGCAACCGACGACACCATGGCTCGTGTCGAGATGATTCTCAGTCCAAATCATGTGGCATATGCAAAAAGATGGGGCACAAGGCCCTAGATTACAAAGATTTGAAGGAAGCCACATGTTACAACTGTGGCGAGAAGGGGCATATCAAACCTAACTGTCCTAAGTATAAGAAAGATGATGCGGCCAAGGAAGAGGGATCTAAGAAAGGAAAAGCTCGTGCTTTTCAAATGAATGCCAAGGACGCCGTGAATGACAACAACGTGATAACAGGTATGTTCCTTATTAATGATGTTTATGCTAGAGTTCTTTTTTATTCAGGGGCCGATAACTCTTTTGTAGATCATAAGTTTAGTGCCTTACTAAATCTGCCCATAAGAACTCTAGACATAACATACGATGTAGAACTTGCTGATGGAACGATTGAAACCGCTTCTATGATTCTCGATGAATGTTTCATATCCATTAAGAATCCCATTCCTGTTTCACTCCTGCCAATGAAATTGGCTGGATTTGATGTGGTTATTGGTATGGATTGGTTGTCTAGTAACCAAGCCCATATAGCCTACAACAAGAAACTCATTAAAATCAAATCCCCAACCGGCGATGTGCTTACGATACAGGGAGATTTGCATTAGCAGAGAAGATATCATTACTCAAAAAATCAAAGTGTGTGAAGAATAATTGTGTCGTCTACATGGCACAAGTGACTATAGACGCGCCGAAGCCAAAGATTGAAGACTTGCCCATCATTTCTGAATTCTCAGATGTATTCCCCGAAGACATGCCTGGTCTACCCCCGGACAGGCAAATGGAATTTAGAATTGATATTATACCCGGAGCAGCTCCTGTCGCTAGAGCTCCACATCATTTAGCGCCAACAGATATGAAAGAGTTAAAGACACAACTTGAAGAACTTCTAGAAAAGGTTTTATTCAACCAAGTTCTTCACCTTGGGGAGCTCCAATTTTGTTTGTAAAGAAGAAAGATGGTTCAATGCGAATGTACATTGATTACTGTGAGTTGAACAAGCTAACAATCAAAAATCGCTACCCATTACCCAGGATTGACGATCTATTCGATCAGCTCCAAGGAGCAAGCTACTTCTCAAAGATTGATTAGAGGTCTGGATATCATCAGCTCAAGGTTCGTATAGAGGACGTTCCGAAGACGGCCTTTAGAACAAGGTATGGACACTACGAGTTCTTAGTGATGCCTTTTGGGCTTACGAATGCACCTGCAGCCTTTATGGATTTGATGAATAGGGTCTGTAAACCGTACTTGGATAAGTTTGTCATTGTCTTTATAGAGGACATACTTATCTATTCTCGTAGTCAAGCTGACCACGAGAAACATTTGAGGTGTATAATGGAGTTGTTAAGACGAGAGAAGCTTTATGCAAAGTTTTCGAAGTGTGAATTTTGGTTACGTGAAGTCCAGTTCCTAGGATATGTCGTCAGTGATCGTGGAATTCAAGTAGACCCCGCCAAGGTCAAAGCAGTTATGAATTGGCAAGCCCCTCAAACCCCGTTAAAGAGTCGTAGCTTTTTGGGTTTGGCAGGCTACTATAGAAGATTTATCGAGAACTTTTCAAGGATAGCTACTCCATTAACCACACTGACCCACAAGGATGTTAAGTTCAATTGGGGTCCAAAACAGCAGGAAGCTTTTGAAGTTTTGAAGCAGAAACTGAGCAATGCCCCGGTGCTAGGTTTACCTGAAGGAATAGAAGATTTTGTGGTTTATTGTGATGCATCACACACATGGATGGGCTGTGTACTTATGCAATGAGGAAAAGTGATCGCTTATGCTTCAAGGCAGCTGAAAGAGCATGAAAGGAACTATACCACGCACGATTTGGAATTAGGTGCTGTGGTATTTGCACTTAAACTTTGGAGGCACTATTTGTACGGGACGAAGTGTATTATATTCACGGATCATAAAAGTCTCCAATATTTATTCAACCAGAAGGAATTGAATATGCAACGGCGTCGGTGGATGGAAACACTCAATGGTTATGATTGCGAGATCCGCTATCACCCAGGCAAGGCAAATGTGGTTGCTGATGCCTTAAGTCGCAAGGAAAGAATTAAACCTATTCGGGTTAACGCCAAAAGAATGGAAGTGAGGAATAACTTGAACGAGAAGATCCCAGATGCACAGAAGCAAGCCATGTTAGAGGCGAATCTTCCAAGTGAAGGATTGGGCAAAACCGTTGAACAATTGACAACTGGAAGTGACGGAACTCGTAGACTTAATGATCGAGTTTGGATTCCAGTTTTTGGAGGACTTAGAGATTTGATTCTTTAAGATACGCGTAGTTCTAGATATTCTGTTCACCTGGGAGGTGACAAGATGTATAAGGATCTAAAACCCAATTATTGGTGGATGGGTTTGAAGAAAGATATAACTGCCTATGTGGCTAAGTGTTTGACGTGTTCACAAGTTAAGGCTGAACATAAAAAACCGTCTGGATTACTACAACAACTAGATTCCTACTTGGAAATGGGAATGTGTAACTATGGACTTTATCACCAAGTTACCAAGAACAAATCGCGGCAATGACATGATATGGGTTATCGTGGATAGGTTAACTAAGTCTACTCACTTTCTGCCTATCAAGGAAACTTTCAGCTCTGATAAGCTGGCAAAGCTGTAGGTGGACGAAATTGTATCCTTACATGGTGTGCCGGTATCCATTGTATCAGATAGGGACACAAGGTACACCTCTCACTTTTGGAAAAGCTTTCAGCAAGCTTTGGGCACATGATTAAACTTCTGTACAGCCTATCATCCGCAGACGGATGGACAGAGCGAGCGCATGATACAAACTCTTGAGGATCTGTTGCGCGCATGTGTGATCGATTTAGGTGGTAGCTGGGATAATCACTTATCTTTGATAGAATTCTCCTACAATAACAGCTACCACACGAGTATAAAGGCTGCACCATATGAAGCCTTATACAGAAGAAAATGCAGGACGCCCGTTTGCTGGGCAGAAGTTGGTGAAGCTCAACTGACAGGACCAGAGATTGTCCTGGAGACGACAGATAAAATTATGCAGATTCGAGATCGTCTCAAAGCTGCCAGGGATCGGCAGAAAAGTTATGCGGATAAGAGACGTAAACCACTTCAGTTCCAAGGGAGTGAGGATGTAACACTACGTGTTTTTACGTCTTGGGAAGTTTAGTCCGTTATGCGGCAAAAATACCCATATTTGTTTAATTAAAATCTCGAGGTCGAGATTTATTTTAAGGGAGTGAGGATGTAACACTACGTGTTTTTACGTCTAATTAAGTTCCGACACATGTCCCGGTAACCCTCGTGTGCTGTACGGTAAAGCGGGAGGGACCAAAGTCATTGAAACGATAAATTATATTTGTCCTTGTGCTAGGGAATGAAGTTGAGGGGCTTAAAAAATATGGAAATTTTCAAGTTTTGGAGGTCCCTTGGGGACCGCATGGCTTATGCCATACGGTCCGCAAGGCAAACCAAAACCATGGACGTCAAAAGTCCTTACGGACCGTAAGGCAAAACCCATACGGCCGCAAGGACCTGCCAGTGAGCAGAAATGTGGCAGCAGCCTGCTCTGCCACCTCTTGTCGCCTTGCCACCCATTTTGTTGGTTCTTACACGTCCATGGACACTTGTTGACGTCCTATAACACCTGGCTACCTCTCCTAGCTTCTCCATAACTCTTAAGATGAGCATTCTTGTGAGTTGCAACAACATTCATGCACTTTAAACTCTCCAAGTTCTTCTAGAGCAGCTCCTGGCCATTTGAAAGCATTCCTCTATGTTCTTAGCATCCTATGGACCTGGTGTAAGTGTTCCAATTCGTGCTAAGTCTTTTATTTAGGATTTAAGCTAAGATCAAAGTCTTGACATAAAAACGCCTTGACTTTGAGCTAAGACCATAATGGTCCAGCCATTGATCATAACGAAAGTGGCTACGTGATTGTAATAATGTAGGTGTTAATCCCTCAAGAGGGCACCTCTAGATTACCACGAATTCTCGACCAATTGACGAGTCAAAGTAAAAGTCATCAAAAGTTAAATTGGCCAGATTTCATAAAAAATCATAACTGATTATATAGATGTTATAAAATATTTTTTGATACACAAACAACTTATAAATAAGTGTTAGAACTTATATAAACTGATCTGGCTCGTCAAGTCTCGGTAGGGTCGGTTCGCAACCGAAAGTCGCAAGACTTCTTCTTTGACTTTCAGTTCTGACCCGATTTAGCTAGTTGAGCTACTGATTTTAGGTCATTTTAAGATCATGATTAAGTATAGTATAATTTCCTAAAGTTATACTACTTGATTCCTTAACTATCTGAGCTATTATGCAAGTTCCGCTAAATTGCTTAAACTTTTGCAAAAAGGCCATTTTTGCACAAATCAAGGTTTTAAACATCCGTGCATATAAAAATATGTTATAAATTTATTTGTAAACATAAGTGAGTTATAATGATGTCAAGAATATGTTCTTAAACCAAATTTTGATAAAACGGTATAATACATGCTTTTAAATGACTAAAATACCCTTTTCGGCATTTTAGATAAGTTGAACATGGTTTTATCACCAAGGTGAATTACCTACTGATATGATATGTTAAGTAGGACATATTGGGATGTTTATTCAGAATATAAACTGAATGAAAGTCTAAAATTCGTTAAATGCCGATTTATGACTAAATTACCCTTTTCGCATAAAGAGACTTTAATCAAGTTTTTTTATAACCAAACCTCTCACCTATTGTGTTGCATGTTAAATAACATATTTTAATCATATAAAACAGGTCATAACTTCAGTTTACCTTAAACATCGCATTTAACGGCAATTATCGACTATTACGCCTTTTCGGCGCATAGTATGGTTTGAAACCATAATTATGAGCCAAGACTTGTTACCTACTGATTTATAAACTTAATTTCAATAATTTTACAGTAAATAGAAGTCCCAAACTCAGAATCCCAATTATGGTTTCAAAGTTATGTGTGAAATTACTAAAATGTCCCTACGGGAAATAGTTAGTTTAAAACTATTAAACACACATATATTTGAAACCCTACTATTATAACATCATAAAATAAGTATTTTTACAGTATATTATGAACCTTGACATCAGATTCTTTAGAAACCACTTTTATAAATTATAAAATGACCAAAATGCCCTTATAATGTATAATTCGGTTTTAAATACATTACGGGCCTATATTTGGAAAACCTACTGATTTATGAGCATATTTTAAATGTATTTTTATATGGAACTTGTATATGACTCCTACGGTTACCCGGTTTCGCTTATATGCTTACAATTAAGCATACGTGACTAGTTTACGTAATTTAGCCAAAACGGGTTTAACCTTGTCATTTATTTATCAAAATCCAGAATGTTATTGGTATACCCATGTTATACAAGTCATAATACATGTTGGACCCAATTAACATCGTATTCCGGTCACCGCTTAATCTTGCGTATTATACCATTTGTTTTTAACATAAGACTAGCTGGTTCGAGTCTAAGACTCAACTAAGGACCCGTTAGCATTCTAATTTGGCTAATAATACCATCACTCCAGACTAAACGCCTTCCGGTAGGTTGTGCCTGTACCTATTTTCTTGATTTACCGCTGAGTTGCGACTTTTCTGAAGACTTAGCTCAGGTTAATACTCTTAACCTATTTTTCCTATACGGGCTTGGGATACGGTAAACTATTACTGCTTGGTCGGGTATGGAATCATGTTTTATCCAGTTGTGATAATTTACATGACCCTTTTTAATCTGTTTTGTCTGAAACTCAAACATTGCGGGTGGGCTTGACCATGTATGAGATATCCTTGGCTCACTAAAGTGTTAGTGGCCATGACTTAAGCATTGGTGTAGGCATACATCGGTAACTGCTATTATTAACTGCTTTCTGTGTGAAAGTTCAGATGTGGTGTGTTAGTTGATCATGTCTCGGTTTCTATACTGGGCCCCATATGTAAAAGACGGACATGTAAAACTATATACAAGGTCTTTTGTATTGTCCCAAGTTATTTATGAAAACGTGCCTAGCGTACCTAAACCATTTTCGAAAAGATTTTCAAAATGAGTCGGCTAATTGTATTTACCTGTGTAAACTGACGTATTTCAAAGATTAAGTTACAAGTACAAGTACGTAATAGGCCAGAAACTGCGCGGCAATTATACTAAGGAGTTGCCACCTTGTAGAAGTGCCTGTAGAGTCTGTTTTCATTTGTATGTTATTCGATCCGCTTGTGGATCTTATTACAAGCCATGTATATGTTTGTATATTTGTGTTTCGAACTCTGGACACTCTATGGTTTGTAATAGTTTATATTTTACTCCAAGCCTTCCGCTGTGTTGCTCTGTGTTGTAATTGGTTATAATGATATCAACTGTACGTCACTATATTCCCCGCCGGGCCCACCGGATTACACGTGGAAATCGGGGTGTGACAAATTGATAGAATTATATGAAAATATGATTGGTTTGGTTCGGTTCAGTTTGGTTAATTATTGTTAAAAGAGGGTACAAAAAACGATAATCAATTTTTGGTTAATTCGGTTTTCGGTTAATCAGTTTTATGTTAATTCCGGTTCGGTTTCCTCTGTGAACCTTTCAGTTTCGGTTAACGATTCATATAAAATTTTAACTTAAAAGTGTATAGTAAAACTATACTAAAATTAAAGAGAATATAATGTTGTGGCCGTTTATAAATTATGAGGGTAGTTAGTTTCTTTTCAAGGGGATAGTGTAAGTAGTAACTACATATCCATCAGTCGGTTAAAGATGAGAGAATTAAAGTGTAATTAAAAGCATACGCATTGAATCCTGGAGGCGTCAACTCACCTGCTAGAAAAGCATTCAAACAGTTTATCATACTAACAACTAAAACCAGTTTCTTTTCATTCTAAATAGCTGGAGCAGTAGGAGCAGTAGGTTGAGTGGGAGTAGCAGATTTAGTAGGAACTGTAGGCTATGAACAAAATTGGATAATGGAGCAGATGGATTGTGAACAGAGACAGGGTTCTAAAAAGAAGCAGGAGAGTGAATATAGTATGGTACAGGTTCGTGGGCAATATGAAAGCCATCATGTTGTGACAGAAGAGCTGGACTTGAACTTGTTATACTAGCTGCCAATAGACTAATTCTGTGATTAGTCTCCCATTGTTTATCATCCATTTCACACTACTTAATGATAGAGATCATTTCAGTAGGACCTACCCTTTGTAGTTCCTTTGTCTTCATGTTCATAGACACGTTGTATTCCCAACTCTTTGGCAGTGCATTTAAGAGTTTACGATTAATCATACTGTTTGTCAACTTAATCCCAACAGCCTTCATCCGAGTCACGAGCTTCACCATTCTCTTTATCTGATTATCAAGCATTTCTCCATAAGTAGTTGAATGAGCTAAATTCTTGATTCAACATGTTCCTTCCGCTTTCTTGCATGTCTTCATTTCCTTCAAAGGTTTCCTTCAGAGCTGACCATAGTTGTTTTGTAGATTTCACTTTTCTTAATGCAACAGAGATATAAGGTCCTAGTGCCATGGTCAGATAGGATAAAGCCTTGTCATCTTCTTCAATTATATCATAGTCATCTTTAGTATATAAATGCTCAGATTTCTTTATGACTATATCAGGATCCTCTTGAGTTGAGTATATGATTACAGGAGGACCTCTAAGAATATACCTCCAGACTTTCGGCTCCTTAGCCTTAGCATACTATTCAAATCCGAATCTCCACTCTAGATAATCTTCAGCCACAAGCAGTCGAGGAACTCTAGTGGCAGTTCCGATGATGGAATCCAACTCTTGATGAAGATTGGCAGTGGCAACAACAGTAAGAGTAGCTTTGGTCAGATTAGGGGAATTCTTAATTATGAGATTACCGGATATAATTAGGTCAATTTCATGTCGAAATTAATTCCAATATTGTCCAAGGTCCAAAGTCTCAAAAACCATAAATTTCTTGAAAACAAGTGAGTTTTCGAAAACAAAATAAACTTGTCAAAAATGATGGCTTCTCGAAAACTGTTGATTTCTTGAAAACGCTGAAGTCTTGTTGAAAACAGTTGGTTTGTCGAAACCCTAAACTCGAAGTCTTGAATTGGTAGACTTGAATTCAAAATCTTGAAGTTGAAAACATGAACTCGAAATCCCGCACAACAAGAGATAATGAGATAAAAAACGAAAATCCCGAAAATTAAGGGATTTAAAGATTTTTCAAATCTTAAAACAGATTTATCGAAATCTTATCACACAAGTAGTTTCTGAAACAAATTCCTGATCTTTCCAAAACAGAATTTCAGTGAATCTTCAAAGCAAATTATTTATGTTTTGATGAATAATCAAGAGCATCAACTATCACACCCCAACCGATGGCGGAAACATCGAAGCAGGACGAAATAGATTGCAAGAGACTTCATAACGCTAATTATGACACATATTTAATAAACATAATTTCATTTCATTTCTAGAATTTGTATTACATTGTTTGGAAACAAATTACGACAAGTTGAACAAAAAACAAATACAACAAAATGACTAAATTAAAGTGGGTTTCTAGTCATCCTACTAGAAACCGTTCATCATCATCATCATCATCATCATCATAATTTCCTGCAATATGTATTAATGTATAGGTCAATACATAATGTATTGGTGAGCATACAAGTTGTTTACCAACATAAGTATAAAAGAGGTTAAACGAATCTACATGGCATAAACGTAATCTAGATCATTTCATAAAATAATAGCATGCAATCCTACTTGTTAACCCAAAGTTTTTCGCTAGCGTAATCTTGTCGTAAAAATGACAAGACCATTTTGTTTACTTAACATGATCTCAAGTATACAGGCACTGCTTAATCTTATAGCGCTATACATGTTAAGGAAGGCTTGATCAAAGTTAATGATAAGGTATATCACAAATACGTTTCTAGCATGTATGAGTTCCTTAGCATAACGTATTAAGCATGTATATTGGATTGTTTGTGTTTTAAGCATAAAGTATGTGATTGCGTGAATTTGATAGGATATACGTATTACACTGATATGCGTCAAATGCAACATATAAATTATATCAAATAAGGTATAAAATCAACCCTTTTTAGTACTAATGTTGGAAAAAGTGTGTCTCTTTGTATACTTTTGATTTTCAGGATTAAAAGAGCTGAAATGTACAAAAGGAACAAATTAATGGAAAAAAACCAACATAAATACAAAAGAAGGAAATATGATACACTATACAAACCTCCGAGCTACACCCCAAGACCAACAACAACGAATCAGAAGTTAAGCACAGGGCTGTGCCTGCGCGGCATGGGTCGTGCCCCACTCAAGATTTCAGAAAAAAGAAGACAAACAGAAGTAGACAAGAGATACAGGGCCGTGTGTCATAGACACGGGCTGTGGTCAACTTCAAGATATACAAATCTTGGATAGTACAACAAGTACAATGGTCACGGGGGTGTGTCGTTGACACATGGGGCCGTGCAAGCATCTGAGCTAAAAAGCTCATTAAATGAGACACAGAAGATGGAAGACACGGGGCCGTGCCCACCAGGCACGAGGCCGTGTAAGGCTTCTGTTTCCAGCTATAAATAGGGGTGCTTGGTTTTATTCCAACTCATCCCTTGGTAAACCATTTCTCTCACACTTGCTACCACTCCACCACCATTATCCACCACAATCATTAGAGTTTAGAGTGTGTAGTAGTCTCGGGATCCAAGACTGGTTGTAATAACCTTCGTCAAACTATGGCCATGCTTGGCTAATCTCTTACATCACTTGGTGAAGACAAAATCTTTTATGTATTACTTTTAATTTCCAATATTTGGTTAACTTTTTAATTGGGTATGTATTGATGATTTTAATAACTAGATATTATATTGAAAGTGAATTTTATTTTACCATTCCTTCATGTTTTGTTGATTCACTCATTAGTGTCTTTACAATCTATATAAAGCGTGTCTTCGTCAAACTATGGCCTTGCAGGACTGTATCACCCTGCTGACTCAGACCAATATGGCCGAGGGTAGTGTCGCCTCCAAAAGAGGGACATGCCACATATGGCCGAGGGTAGCATTGCCTCCAAATGAGGGACATGCCACTATAACTAAGATAATCTCTTAAATAAGCCAAAGTGCGAAAATCATCAAAGGATACATGAAAGACGAACCAGAACGAAGTTATTCTATCTTATTTATTTGTGTCTTTTATTACTTTAGTTATTTCTTTAGTTTACTTATTAAAATCTTTTCAAAAAGTTTGGGTTAATTAGATGTGGACGATAATCCAGTAATAAAAGCTCTTGTGTCTTTTGTAGGAACGTCCACGATTAGCACGGGAACCTAAATTTGTTATCTATTGTCCAATTAGGCGGAAACCAATGACAAGTTAACCAAATAACACGAATTACTCATTTAAACGTTGTTTTCATTAATCTAAAGTTCAATACATTCGAGAACCGGATCCGATAGAGCGTCGCCGTCTCTGTGCCAAAATCTCTCCAACTTACAAATGAAATAACCAAGGCACTTATTTATACTTGCACAAGTTCGCTAGAGAGTGTGGAAGTTCGGGCGAACTTGACTTTTCAAGACCATTATGAGCGAACTTGGCATACAACACACTTAAATATGCCTTGTTTCTAACAGATTAAGCCCTATTCACTCAGACTCGATACAAAATGACATAGGCAACAGACATATGCACCAACAGACTCCCCCTTGGATGTTGCCGTAGTCATTGACTTTTGAAATCTTCTGAGTCTTTCGATCTTTAGTTCTTGAATAAACTTTAACATCTTGATCTTTATATATTCTTCCTTTTCCTTTTTCTTGAGCTTTGTCTTGATAAAAATTTGATCAACAAGCTCCCCCTTGCTTTAAGCTTTGCTCCCCCTAGCTTTAAGCTTTCCGGTATATTCAATCTTCGCTTTATCAACTCCCCCTCAATCTTTAATTCCTGTCTAAATAATATCTGACATTCAAATAAACATCTCAGATTCAAATTTTGAAATTCTGTATCATCAACATTCAAACTTTAATCTTCATTCAAACCTTTCAAAACTACAGATGTTTCAAGTTCAACTTAATGACCTTGAATACATTTTACATTTTAACAAACTTCAACTTTCACTTTTTATTATTTGTGAAAATTCACTTAGTTGATCAAGTCCAAGTTAATGACATTGATTAACCAAATATATCAACCGAGTCCAAATTAATGACCTCAGATTGAAAACCGTTATGAACAATCTGATTTTAAAGTTTCAAATTAATGAACTTTTTAAACATTCGTCAGATTTTCTTACCAGACTTCGAAGATCCGTTCTCCAACATTGGCTCGTTTAAACTAATGTTGAAATAAAATCTTTTTTGTATTTTAGAAAGTTTATGCTAAAACACACTGAAAATCTTTTTGGTTTTATCTTGATAAGCAAGTAAAATATTTACAGAATTTTTAACAAGTAAAGTAAACTATGTACAAACATATTTACAGACATATTTTTGTGAATTCGTGTTTAAGGATCATATCAGTTGTTTTGAGACATATCACCAGTACCGTTGACCTTTTTTTTTAAGATTTAAGTTTTAAACTCGTTTACCTAGATTGTCGATATGTTTGTCCACTTAAACTTTACCACGTTTCTCAACTATTCTAAGATATGTTAAGGTATGATTTATGAAACTTGACTAATCTGTGGTTCCCACTTCTTGAATATACTCTCCTACATCAAGATTCCCTAGAAATCATCTTACATGTGAATATAGCGTAATTGATATATGTATCTGGGATAATGCGAGGCCTTGAGAGCTCAGGTTAGTACCACTGTATTGACAAAGAGATGAAGGTTCGTCTTTAAAGGTGTGTTCCTAATTAAGGAATCTTTTTATGCACTGCAATTGATTAGATCTTTCGATGCTTTTCAAGTGTGCATGCAGTTTAAGGATTTATAGCAAAAGCATTATAGAAGTTCTAGGCTATTGCTTCTGCAAAATCAGAAGAACTTGTATAATACCGCAGATATCAACTATCTATAAAGACCTCGTATCTCATAATCAGGCAATCTTTCAATCGAAATTTTGGAGTACTAAGTCCATATATCCAAGATGTGTTAATCCACAAGATTAAGCAGTTGTAAAATTTAGTTTATATCTCGGAAACAATTTACTGAATGTGTAAAGCCTATCGACACATCCACAGTAAGACTTGTTTATCACTTTTAATCTTTATAATTCTTTAGCATACTGTGATAGTCTACTGATGTACTATCATTTCCTTTTTGTGACATGGAATTCTTTTTGCCTTTTTCAATGTTTTTGTACTTTTTGAATTTTTTAATGTTTTTGAATTTTCAACTTTTTCATATGTTTTGATTTTTCTAAAAATTCTCTTACTCCCCCTAAAATCAAAAACATATTTTTGGATTTTAGATAAAAAAAAATTCTTCTAAAACTATAACAAACCAATGTGGATCACGAGAACTCGTCGTCCGGTCCTTTTTTCATCTTCTGCATCATATCCTGACAGAATAAACCATTAAACTTTTAAATGGTTTTTCAAAATAACAATCGTAGGAACGTTAATGAACAAACGTTAATTTTAAATGGTTTTTCAAAATAACAATCAGTTGTTCTATTTTAACGGTGTGGATTTTCTCAAATATTCAAGCATTCTTTTTCAACCACTTGTAATTTCAAAAATGACTAAGATTATGACATTCTAGATAAGTTAAATACTCATGGAGCTCCGCTATCCAGTATTAACTTTGATTTGGATCTGAAACTCCTGCACACGAAAGTAACTACTTGAAAAGTGAAACCCAAGCTTTTTTGGTCTTGGGTCGGAAAGCATAACAATCTTCGTAGTCACTTTCCAAACGATCATCATAATCAAAGTCATCATCAAGCATTTCTTCCAGTGACACATTTGAAAATTTTCCGGCTTTTTCTTTTTCTGTCTGTTTTTGAAAATTTTGTTTTGACTTGAAAGATCATTTTTAACAACTGACTCATTTGATTTGACATTATCAGTTTTAACAGACTTTTCATTCTCAAACGATTTCTTTTTCGCCACCCAGGATTGTGACATGTCTCTTGTCTTTTTACGTAAAATCTTGAATCATTGTTTTCAAAAGATTTTGAAGTTTCACCTTTTCAAAAATTGAGTTTACAAACCTTGACCCAACCTTAGGTTTCACTTTATTTTTAGATTCAAAATTTCTTTTTGACATTCTGTTTGTTTGCACAATCTCTGGTTTCTTCGGTTTCTCATCATTCGAAAGCGAAATTCTTCGTGGATACACATGCTTAACATTCGGACACTTGCGAGCAATGTGACCAACTTCATTGCATTTAAAGCAAGTCCGAGTATCATGAGTATGTCCACTAGTGGGTTTTATGCCCCTTGCAGACTTGGTCTTAGCCTTGTCCCCAAGTTCTTTCTCTTTCTTGAATTCATCATTTGATTGCTTACCGATCACGCTTTCTTCTTCAACCGTGCTTGTTCCGTACACAAACTTTATGTGTTTACCTTTGTATTCCTGAAACGTTGGTTTCTGCTTGTTTTCATTG
Organism: Scalesia atractyloides; assembly: GCA_947069175.1. Classification (NCBI taxonomy): domain Eukaryota; kingdom Viridiplantae; phylum Streptophyta; class Magnoliopsida; order Asterales; family Asteraceae; genus Scalesia; species Scalesia atractyloides. Next base: position 35,634,920 of record CAMTDV010000005.1, read on the forward strand.
ATCTAAAGTTCAATACATTCGAGAACCGGATCCGACAAAATTTCGCCGTCTCTGTGCTAAAATCTCTCCAGCGCTCAGGAAAATCACCACCATTCCTTCAGTAGTTGTTAATATTCTTTTTCGGTTTACAGTAATATTTCTTTTCATTCTTGTCAAGATCATCTGATGAAACTTCTACAAGTTTAAACAGTTTATCGATTTGATCTTCTTTCACGTTCCGAATCGGAAAGCTATCATTGAAATATAATCTATCAGAATCCTTAACTTTGTACATGACAACGTTAGGATCATCACTTAGATCACTTTCTGAAGATGCATTGTCATTTTCGGACTGTATATCAGAACTGTTTGAACTTGAGTTGGCGCTTTGAAAGCTGCCGTCATCAGAATCATCTCCCAACACATTCTTTACCAAATTTTTTACCATTGCTTCATTGTCATCATTTGGTTTTGTAAAGTCTACGTCAATGTTCTCAGGCAATTTATTTTTCTTTTCTGACAGAATAAGTATATTAAATGCCTTTTCGATCTCATCATCTTTCTTGCATGAATTACTTGCAAGAAGTGGTGGAGGAACACTTCCGTATTCTTTACGCTTTGATTTATCACCATTTTCCTCCGACTTAATCATAGGAAGAATGTGATCAATGACATAAGCATTAGTGGTGTAACTTTTCAACGATTGTCTTACCCGTTCCGTTTCTATTTTATGTCATGAAGCTCACGCTTTGTCTCAGCAATGGTGTTAATGTACATGTTAATTGCCTTTTGTTTTTCAATTTCTGTTGCATTTAACATTTTTACATTTGCACCAAGTTCAAGATAGCTTTTTCAACATTTTTATATGTGCCTTTTATTTTGTCATAAGCTTCTTTCATGGTTCTGTAATCATAACGAAAGTTTTCGTTATGTTCAGTCAATTCTCTTATGACTTTGACCTTTTCAAGACAAGGTTCACAAGGACTTCCGCACTTTGTGCAAGGTTTTTCAACCTCCACAACTTTCACAACCTCCTTTTCAAACACACTTACCTTAGCTTTTACCTTTTCTGCCTCTAATTTCAATGCTTCTTGTTTCTGCATCTCAAGGTAAGCTAATTCTTCTTCCTCAGCTCGCTGTCTATATCCTTCCAGAACGGCATTTTCTAGAGCAGCATCAATATACGATGTATCAGATTCATCCACTACTTCTGCCATCATAGCAACACCAGTCTTCTTCCCGATGTATCTGTTCCAGTCAAAACCATCTTCTTCATGTGTAACAACAAGAGTTTGTTCGGTTTTCTTTGCAGATTTATCTTCTACTTCGACTTGTGTTCTCTTTGGGTATGGCTTGTATTGAAGAACTTTCTTGTAGTACTCATTATTGCTGCTGAAAGGATTTTGATTTACACTTGCTTCTTGATTGTTGCATTCTCGTTTGAAGTGTCCTTTTTGTCGACACCTGAAGCATGTGACTTTAGACTTGTCGAATCCAAGCTTGTTACTTGAATTACCAATATCCCTTCCAGTGAGTGCTACAAACATAGAAACTCTTCTGATTATAGATGCTAGGCTCCATTTGATATCCATGAGCTCCAATTCTTCTTCGTCCACCTGATCATAATCTTCGGCGGTCATCTCCGGATTACTGATCTTTCCAGCAACAAGACTTTCATATGATTCAAGAACGGTAGCAAGTAAGGCTATGTGTTGTTTGGCCACCTTTTCAGGAAATACATTCTTCAAATCGACTGCTATGTTGCACTGGAAAACATTTGAATCAGAACTGGCTTGATTTGTTTGTTTTTTGAATGAAGAGCTTGAACTAGCACTTGTATATCCAGCATATGGAAAACTTTGATTTGGAGAAGAATTTGTATTTGCACTAAACGCTGTTTGGATTTTCGGGCTTTGAATTGGAGTATCTTGAACACCTCCTTTGTAATAGACACCGACATCTTGAACAACATTAGCATTCTTAGATTTTGCAATTTTCATCAACTCCATTTCATGACCTTCAAGTTTGTCGATGAAAGAAGACAACTTGAAGTGTCTCCAAGATGGACTATTCTTCAGAATCATCAGATATGTTGTCCATTCTCCTTCTGGAAGTGGATCGGCCAACTTCTCGATTTGCTCTTCATTAGATCGTTTGATATCATGTCTCCGCATCTGGACCATGAGGTGACAGTATCTATCGATCATCTGCTTCATTGTTTCACCCTTAATCGTTGTGAAGATCTCGAATTCTTTCTTGATCAAGGCCATTTTGCTTTTGATCATTTCATCACTTCCTTTGAATTTGTCGCCAAGAGCGTGCCATAATTCCTGTGATGTTTCATATTCTGGCAACAGTATCAAGATATCTTCCTTTACTGATTGTTGAATTAAGCTTATCATTTTCTTCTCAGCAACATAGTTATCTTTGTCGGTTGGTGAGAACTTGTTCAGCGAAAGATCTTGATCACGCTCATCCTTTGGCCATTTGTAACCATCCTCAACTGCAACCCAACTGTTGAACTGATTCGCTTGTATCCAATTCACAAACTTTTCCTTCCATCCTTCAAACTCGTCCATGCTCATTAGCTTTGGCGGTTTCGACGTAGTACCCATTTCGTTGTCGATATTCATCTGCTTCGCCGCAAGAATATTAGCATTTGATGAGGAAGCCACTTGTGAAACAGACACGTTATGAAAATCTTCCATTTTGACAACCTGAAGACTTATCTGAAAATACGATTAAAAAAACTCGAAAATTGATTAATAACAGACAAGTTCGGTCAAACTTGTGTGAAAATCAGATTTTGATTTCAGTTTTCCACAAGTTCGGTCAAACTTAGATGAAAGATTTCAAATTTTATCACAAAAACCTCAAGTTCTGTCGAACTTGATGTGAGAGTTGAGAAAAATTGCACCTTTGAGGGGACTTGTAAATGATTTTAAGAAGAACACTTAATGGCGGTCGAACTTAGGTATGTTGGTTTATCCTCGAGCGAACTTACAACTGATTTCAAAGAAAAACATGCAAGTTCGGGCGAACTTAGCTTAAGTTTCCTGATTTTTTTATCAAGTTCGAGCGAACTTGATAAAATTTCAAAGAAAACTTATTAAGTTCGAGCGAACTTAACACAATTTCACTCAAAAACCCTCAAGTTCGGTCGAACTTAAGAAAAATCTTCAAGAAAATAGCTAAGTTCGAGCGAACTTAGGCTAATTTTCAACAAATTTTATACAAGTTCGGGCGAACTTGATAAAATTGAAGAATATGTAGCTGAGTTCGAGCGAACTTGAAGTTAATTCCTTGAAACCCTATCAAGTTCGGGCGAACTTGATTAAAATTCAAAGAGTTTTAGTCAAGTTCGGTCGAACTTGGTCTCAAGTTCGTCCAAAATGATTTTGCAAATCATGGTTTTTTGAACTTTTTGCTATCAATTCGTTTGAATTTGATGTCCAAACTCTTAGGGGTTTAACTATGATGTATTTTACATGACATATTCACTTTTTAGCTGATGTTTTCCATGAAATCATCAAATATGTGAAAAAGTTAAGAAAAATGATAGAATGGAGATGAAATAGAGAAATTCTTGTCTTGATTCCAGCAAATTTAGGTATCCAGGCTCTGATACCACTTTTAGGAACGTCCACGATTAGCACAGGAACCTAAATTTGTTATCTATTGTCCAATTAGACGGAAACTAATGACAAGTTAACCAAATAACAAGAATTACTCATTTAAACGTTGTTTTCATTGATCTAAAGTTCAATACATTCGAGAACCGGATCCGACAGAGCGTCACCGTCTCTGTGCCAAAATCTCTCCAACATACAAATGAAATAACCAAGGCACCTATTTATACTTGCACAAGTTCGCTAGAGAGTGTGGAAGTTCGGGCGAACTTGACTTAGTCAAGTTCGGCCGAACTTGACTTTTCAAGACCATTATGAGCGAACTTGGCATACAACACTTAAATATGCCTTGTTTCTAACAGATTAAGCCCTATTCACTCAGACTCGATACATAATGACATAGGCAACAGACATATGCACCAACATCTTTGGACGACCTCGGTATCTTACCATCACTATACTACGCCAACGATGGGTGCACTTTCCCTAATGTGTTCTAGAGAGTGATAACAGTATATCGTGTTTTATAAATATAAATCTTGAATAAATGAGTGAAAAGTACTTAAAATATATCTAAAATTTATACACACCCTCGCTCACGTCAAGTTTTTGGCGCCGCTAGCGAGGACACAAGGATTTTAAGAAAGCTTAAAATCAACGGCCTAATCATTTTCTATCAAATTTATGTTCGTATTTCTAAAAATTTCAGTTACAGTAGCTTAACACGGGTGTCACACCCTGACCCGCAGCGGAAATAGGTGACCGGGGCATGATTGGTTGATCCAAAGCTTATGACTTGCTATTACGTGTTTTAAATCGTCATTTATATAAATTGAATGTTTTGCAAAACAGATAATCCAAAATAAACAATTTAAATACATGAGACAATGTTCATAACCACTAAGCTATATTTATCCATTTCTTGTTAACTAAGGCACATCCTATGTCCAAATCTTCTCTTCAAGCCTATTCACATGTATTAGGTGTAAAAAATAGTTTTTGGGTCAACAAAGGTTGGCGAGTGAATCTCTTTGTTATTAGGAAACAACATGTTTAATTTATTTGTTGAGAAAGCGTGTGTTAGGATCCGAGTTTAATTGATTGTAAATGTTTTGTAAAATGGTAAATGAAAGAAGGTAAAACAGAGTGAATTGTAGTGGAAATAGAAAACTTTGTTTTACAATCAATGGAATATTGCTTTCATCATCATGCTTTCAAACATATAGTTTTGCATGTGAATCAGAAACTCCCCCTCAACCTTTCATAACTAAGTTTGATAGTACAGAAATACAGAGAAGATGATTGGTGAATGATCTTTTAATAGATAAATAAAATCAGTACAAGGAAGTCAAGTATTTATACTACAAAGCTAACCTCTGAGCATCTTTGCTGATGTTAGAGGTGAAAGCGACATCTAACAAAATAGCTAACCTTGATCACTGATTAACCTATCATCTGCTAGATTACAAAGAACTGTTACATTGACAAAACACTGATATCCTAAGCTCTGCTGGTCTTCATCAGACCTTTGACTTTGATCTTCATCAGAGCTTTGCTTCATCAGACCTTAGCTTTAATAATTCTTGTATAGCAGACCTTGGCTTCATCAGAGGCTTGGATCAGAGTTTTGAAACTCTGTTATTCAGGATCAATCATCTGATGACCTTTTGGCTTTGTATCATCTGTTCCTTTGATAAGGTTCAATCCCAACAATCTCCCTCTGGAACAGATGATGCCAAAACCCATGATTTGTTGTTGATCTTTATTTCTCAACATGAACTCTCTTATTTGCCCTTTAAATTGTAATTCAAAGTTAAGAGATTCAATATCTTCCTCATCCTTTTCGAGCTCCAGATTCATGAGATCTTGGAGGTCTTCTGCACATAGCCCATATGCATCCTCCTTTCTTATCTTGGTAGCATCGCCATTTGATTTGAGCAAAGTCAATTTGTGGGTGTTTTTGTCAACCTTCCACTTTAGAATTTTTGGATTAGATGGCTTTCTAGGATGGCTATTTATTGTTAAGAGGGATGGTTGAATTTGACGAGCAATTTTTGACAAAGTTTCTCTCAGCACATCACTTGCTTCATCTGTGTGGAAGTGGGCTTGATAAATGATGCCTTCTTTGATAAAGGTCTCTTCAAACCTTTTCTTATCTTCCTCAGACATCTCCCTTTGCCTTTTTATTTGATTTAAGGGAAGGATGGATGGGGTAGAAGTTGAAGTTGAAGTTGATTTTTAAAAAGGTTGGGCTTGATGAACCGTAACCTCTGATCCTGAGTAATCTGGCTTTTGTGGCATGGTTGGATCTTTCTTTCTCAATCGTTCCAACCCCTTGTATGCTTCCATAACCTTAACCTCTGACCATCTTGTGATTTGATTTTTAGTTCCATAATTTGCAGCTATTAGCTCTTCTTTCATCCTTCTGAGTTTTAGAGCTTTATCAGGTACATTTTTCTTGAATTTGGACCAATCTGGAGGAGTAGTCTTTTTGTTAGGATCTTTTAGCAATTCTTGCATCCTTTCAACTTCTTGTTTCAAGTCACTCACAGGCCAATATTTAAATTGAGCTCTTGTTGCCTTGTATTGCTTGTTTTCCATGATATGATCAACTTCTTGTTTCAAGTCACTCCTCAGGCTTTCATCATCTTTCTCAGACAGTCTCTTGCACAGGTCTTTTGAAAAATCTTTAAGTCTTATGACCTTGCTTAGTTGGTATTTCATGTAGTTTTGAACTTCTCTGTCACTTCTTCCCTTTGTATCCCTTTTGGTGATTTCCTCTGCTTGTTTGGCTTTTATTTGTAGATATTCATCAATATTCTTTGGTTTAGGATATCCTTGCAGAGATGGGAAGTTCCTCTTTTCTGGATCTTCTTCAGAATAAAATGACTTGATTTCTTCTTTCACAACATGTAGATCCAGTGGGAATTGAGTGGTAAGAGGAAGTATTTGTCTTTGAGATGACGTGGATGTTTGAAGAGTAACAGATGTTGTGGTTAGTGGTTGTGAGGATAAAGGAAGTGGTGAAGGAATGATATTATCATCAATTCAACATTTGTTGTTTTCCTTCTTTTGAAAATGAGTTTGGGTGAAGGTGGTTCATTTGGAATTCTTATGGGAGTTGATACTTGTTGAGCAGTGGTTGGAAATGTGATTAGAGCAGTGGATGGTGTATCATCTATTGTAACCACTGTTGTATCAACAATTTTTGACACACCAGGAGTTATAACATCTGATGGCTCAGGATTTGATGGAGGTTTTGGTGGTGATGGTGGTTCTGTTGTGCTGTCAGATTGAACAATGGTTTTGGAAGGGGTGGATGCTGGTTGTCTAACTTTTCTAGAAGACTTTCTCCTTTGTGTTGAAGTACCAAGCTCTTCTTTTTCCATTTATGCAATCTTTTCTTTCTCAAATCTGTCTACACCTTTATGTTATAACCTCTCTTTTTCCCAATTGCTTTTGTTCAGCAAAGAGGTTGAAGGTCTCATCAACTTTCTTTGACCCATCTGGCTTTGGTATCTTAACCACTGGTTTGGCCTTTGGATCAGGCTTTAACTTTAATCCTTCATTCTCTTTCTCTCCCTTTTTGGCATCATCAGTGTTCACAAGTATTACAGTAGGAGGAGAAGTGCTAGTGGTTTGAAGCAAGTGAGCTTTTATGGCTTTAATGTCAGCAAGAGTGTCTTAATATCTTGCATCAACCATATTTCTAAATTGTTGCATGTGCTGCTCATGTTGAAGATCAACATGTTGTCTTTGTTGTTGAAGCAGAGGATATAAGAGTTGCCATAGCTCAGCAGTGGTTGTTAATGATGTAGCAGAGGGTTGACTTTTGGAACTTTGTAACATCTGTTGCATCATTTTTTTGATATCAGCAACAGATGATTCAACTTGAGACCTTCTCCGTCAATTCCTTGTATCGTAACTCGTCACCTAACTTAATAGGATCATCTAAACTCCTACTTGTGGTAGTTTTATCTGTGTTATCATGAGCAGAAGTTTCCTTCATAACTTCAAACACACATACCCCTTTGTCTTGGAACTGGGGACTTCCCACATGAACAGAGGTTACCTTGGTAGCCTCAATAGTGGTTGCCTTCAGTCTTATAGATGTAACCACTGTCCAATTTAGAACTTGGAAGTTCTGCAATTGTAGTGATTGCTCTACTTGAATTATCACCAAGGGTTACATGTAACCCAAGGGATCTAGCCTCCTCAGCTGTTGATGGGATAGCAAAGATAGAGGCATCAGACTCAGTCACTTGATGGTGAGAAGAACTGATTAGTGTCTAATCCATATCTATTGCATTCAACAGAGGTATGATGGTTTGTGGAAGATTTATTGGTGAGGGTTGTGGTGTAGCAAGAGACATTGCCCTGGGAGAGGGGCTACGGAAGATAGAACCAAGTGGATCTAGAGCTTCGTAAATTTGTGTCCTTGTGCTTACAACTTGTTCCTTTTGTGAGGAATCAAGAGGAGTTTGGTCTATAAAATGAGATCTTTCTAACATCTGCTGTGAGGAAGTAGTATCAGTGTTTTCTGGTGACTTTTGTGTTGTCACTTGGTTAACCTCTGGGATCTCATCTCCCAGAGGACCCTTTTTGGTTTTTGGTTTGGTGGGCTTTTTGGATTTAGATTTTTGTTTCTTTTTGGAGATTTTTGGTGTGGGTTTCAAAGCACTGGTTGTAGTACTTTGATCACCAGGAGCAGTGGGCTCAGTAGCAGTGGGTTGAGCTTGTGGAGTTTGTTCTAAAATTTGCTCAGCCCTCTCTACTTGTGTTTTCAAAACTTTTGATTAATTTGTGATGCGAGTAAAAGTTTCATGAGTTAGGCTACCATGTGGTGTCACAACACCTTGTTTAACAGCATCACCAATATTCTTTTGAAGATAAACACTTAAAAATCTAGGGTGCATAAGAAAAGCAGAGCAACCCTTTTTGATGTTGGCGATGTTTGCCACCAAGTCACTGAACAATACTTGGGAAAAATTTAAATCAAATTTTGTTAAAATTGCATATCCCAAGTATTGCATGTTTAAAGGTATCTCATTAAAAGTAGTTGACTTGGCCGACTAACATGTCAACAATGTGTGAAAGAAAAACTTCATTTCAGCAAGGAAATTTTGGTTTATAGATGGTTTTACCTGTAAGTTGACCTTCATACCCTCGTTCAATGAACTCGTTGAGTAGATCAGGGATCGGGAAAGATGTGGCATGAGTTAGGTCATTTAAACCAAAAACCTCAGAAATGGAAGCATGGGTTACTTCAAGTAAGGTTTTTCCCACAATGGAAACAATGCCATAAGGTTTTTTCTTGGTGTAATGAACTTCGACATTTGCCCAAAACTGACGTAATGATTCTTGATAGATTGGGGCAGTGTTTTCCATGAGTTCTTTGTACTTGGACTCTTTTAAGGCTTTGATCATAGAATGATATTGCCTATTTGAGTCAGTTTCTTCAAGAATGGCGATATAATTGTGAGGTGTTTTGATGATAAGAGTCATGGTGATGGTTTCGAAGAGAGAATAGTAGTGAAGAAGAATATTTGAGAGAAAACCGCTTTTTAGAATTTTGAAGTCGATACGACAGAGTAAAAACCTCTGATTGGGATAAAACATGGTTTTATAAAGTGAAAAAGTGATGATGACGTGGCAAAGATCTGACGGCTATCATATGTCCACGTGTATCCTCTGATAGTGAATGGAAGATAGGTGTTATGAGAAACACTATTGAGCAACAACAATGGATGGGAGCAGTGCTTTGATTTTACACTATCAGTGGATAAGGTCAATACAGTGGTTTGACCAGCCAGAGGATACACTTTTGACAGTGGATAGATTTTCAAGCCTATCAGTGGTTTTAAGAGAACAGTGGATGGAACGACTTTTGAGATTTGTTGAAAACTTCAATTTTGAACTATTTTTAAGGATGAATTTTTGATTTTCTGAAAATAATTTACACATGAAAACACAAAACCTTGCTCTTAATTCATGTTTAGCATTCCAATCCTAGAGTATATCTAATGCTTTGGTTAGAACATCTACTAGTTGATCTTTAGTATGGACATATTGTAAAGAAATCAAACCTTTTTTCATAGCAATCTCTTATAAAGTGATGTCTGATGTCAATGTGTTTTGTGGTGGAGTGAGAGAAGATTTTTAATGATGTTTCTGCTGCTTGACTATCTATTTTGAGAGGAGTCTTTAAAGCAGTTACACCAAAATCCAGCAATTGGTTTTATTGCAACTTGTAGCAACAATCTATTATGCCTCAGCAGTGGATGTGGATACTGCAACCTGCTTTTTGCTTTACCAAGTGTGGGAGCACCTTTTATGTATCTGAATATCATTTCCACAACAATTAAGTTTGACTTTCTAGTTGCTGACTGGGATCTGCCACAAACACATGTAGCAAACATGATATCTGGCATAGAAGCAGTTACGTACAGTAAAGACCCAATCATACTTCTGTAGAGAGTTTGATCAACCAAGTCATCTTTGTCATCAACAGTGACAAGCTTTGAGGTTGCCATGGGTGAGCTACAAGGTTTACAGTCATTCATATCAAATTTTTTAAGCAGTTCTTTGACATACTTGTTTTGATGAATGAAAGTGCCAATGTTCATTTGTTTAACTTGAAGACCAAGAAAACATTGTAACTCACCCATTGCACTAATTTCAAACTCTGCTGCCATGAGTTTTCTAAACTCTTCACACATGGCAGTGCATGTGGATCCAAATATGATGTCATCCACATAAATCTAGACAAGCATCAAATCTTTTCCTTTCCATTTTTAAAACAAGGTTTTATCAATTTACCTCTTGAAAAACCAATGGATAAGAGAAAAGTGGATAGAGTTTCATACTAGGCTCTGGGTGCTTGTTTTAGACCATACAGTGCTTTGTTGAGCTTGTACACAATGATCAGGGTGAAATGCATCTTTAAATCCAGGAGGTTGACATACATACACTTCTTCCTTGATCTTTCCATACAAGAATTCACTTTTGATGTCCATTTGAAACACTTTGATGTTGTGGTTGGCAGCAAAAGCTAAGAACATTCTGACGGCTTCTAACTGTGCTACTGGAGCAAAGGTTTCACCATAGTCAATGCCTTCTTCATGTCTGTAGCCTTGAACCACGAGCCTTGCTTTGTTCTTGACAACAATACCCATTTCATCGGTCTTGTTTTTGACGACCCACTTTGTGCCAATTGGACATACACCCTTATGCAGTGGTGCAAGTTCCCAAACTTGTTGTCTTTTAAATTGTAGGAGCTCCGGTTGCATAGCTTCTACCCAACTATTTTCTTTTAGTGCCTCTTGGTACTTGACAGGTTGTGTGAGTGATAGAAAGCCAGCAAAAAGACAAATGTTTTGGGAATGGCTCCTTTTGAGCACTCCCTCATTGATGTTGCCAATAACTTGATCTAGAGGATGGCTTTTAAGGCTGCAGATGTGTACCATTTGAGCTAACATCTGTTGGTGAATTTGAAGTTCCAGCATCTGTTTGGAATGGAGGTGGAGGTATTGGAGGTATGGATGTGATATTGTGTTGATTTTTGTTCACAGTGTGTGGACTTTTATCAACATTGGTTTGATTTTGAGAGCTGGTTGAGGTTTGAGGATCAACAATCGTTGAGCCAGCAGAGCTTTCACAATTGTTATTTAACATCTACTCCTCTGATAGAAGGACTAACTTTGAAATTTGGAAGCACACAGTCATATCCTTGCTCTTGATGTGATGATTTTGATTTACCTGCATGATTAGGCTTGATATAAACATCTTCAAATGTAAATTTTTCTAAATCAAACAGTTCAGCAGGATTTGCTGGGATTTTCAATGAAGAAAGCTCATTGAACTTCACATTCAAAGTTTCTTCAACACACTTTGTCCTAGAGTTATAAGCTCTATAGGCTTTAGCAGTGGTTGAGTATCACAGAAAATAACCACAATCAACTTTGGCTGCAAACTTTGAAATTGAATCTTTTAAGTTTAAAGTGAAGCATGGACAACCAAAAACTTTGAAATATGAGATTAGAGGTTTGATTTTGTAAAGAATTTTGGAGGCAGTCTTTTGATGCCTGGGGTTAATCAAAACTCTGTTTTGAACATAGAAAGCGGTGTATACAGCCTCTGGTAAAAAAGACAAGGGTAAACCTGAGTCTGCAAGCGTAGTTCTTGCTGATTCAATTAGTGTTCTATTTTTCCTTTCAATCACCCCATTTTGCTCTGGAGTCCTTGGGATGCTATATTGCCTAAAAATCCTTTTTGACTCACAGAAAGCATCCAACTCCCTGTTTCAAAACTCTGTCCCACTGTCAATTCTAAAGATTTTTACTGGAAGGTCAAATTGCTTTTCAATTTGTTTGACAAAATTTTGCAAAATGCCAGCAGTTTCATCTTTCGAATGCAAAAAGAAGGTCCATGTAAACCTTGAAAAATCATCAACAATGACTAAACAATATCTTTTTCTTTGAAGACTCTTGATTTTTACTGGGCCAAACAAGTCCATGTGCAGTAGTTGCAAGCACTGACTTGTTTTGGACTCTTCAATTGACTTGTAAGAACTTTCATGTTGTTTTCTTTTTAAATAGGAAACAAAATGTTCTTCACAAGTAAATTGTTTTGGAGGTAAACTTCTGACAAGACTTTGTTTTGAGAGTGTGGTGATAGTTTTTAGATTTGTGTGCCCAAGTCTTCTATGCCATAACTCTGCTTCTTTGCTTGAATCAACTGAGAACAAACATGCATTTGACATTGTGAAGAAACCCTAGACAAACTAGACCGGAATCTAAGTTGATCTATGGAATGGGCACTGCATAAAAGGGTTAACCATTCGTTTGATTTCACGATGGGTGATGAATAAAAAGTACTCCGGCTAAACCTGCAAAACAGAACACCGTTAGCTCGCCACGTGGAGAAGGGGGGTTCTCTCCGTGACCACCCTCTGGCGTGAGAATAAGTACAGGTAGTCAGAAGTGTATAACCGAAAAGATGCTTGCACGATTGGGTGTTAATGGCTTCTAGAAGGTTTCACAGCTGTTACCCATCTATTATTCGCCACGTGTACATTCTGTTACAACAGAAAAGATTCCCTTTGCTTCTGCACCAAGTCAAGGATTTTGCTAAGGGAAAGTTTCTCAGGATTTACTGTTTCCTTGCGCGAGAAGCACAAGTTAATTAACTGATCTTCCTTCTTCTCCTTGCTGCTTAGCGCAACGTTTGGTGGATACTTGCTTTGATATAAATATATGCGCAAGGTTTGTGCTTGAAGCATTATCAAACGAGAATGTTCAAGGTTAACTTTGAACCTTGCGCGAGCCCGTGCAAGGTAGTTAGATGAAGCATTATCCAACAAGAATGTTCAAGATTAACTTTGAACCTTGCGCGAGCCCGCGCAAGGTAGTTAAATGAAGCATTTATCCAAAGAGAATTTTCAAGGTTAAGTTTGAACCTTGCGTGAGCCCGCGCAAGGTAGTTAAATGAAGCATTTATCCAAAGAGAATGTTCAAGGTTAACTTTGAACCTTGCACGAGCCCGCGCAAGGTAGTTAAATGAAGCATTTATCCAAAGAGAATGTTCATGGTTAACTTTGAACCTTGCGCGAGCCCGCACAAGGTAGTTATATGATCCTTTCCTCTCTTGGGTATTTGGCGCAGAGTTCTAATAAATCTTATTTTGGCAAAGAAGTCTGCGCACAGTTTTCTTAGAAGTTATTAATGGGTATGGTTTCCTTGATTGGCGCAATGTTTTTGGGACCATACCCCTTCAAGTCCCCCCTATCCAGTGTTGCTCCTATGTAAGAATAAAAAGTCGGTGGAGCACTAGACTTAAGATAAATGTGCTGCGCTAGGTAAGGACTAGCTTTTTGTTGCTTTATGCATCTTGGTGACGTGTCGTAAGTGAATTTTGAAAAAGTATTTGAATTTCAAATATACTTAGACGCGTGTCACTTATCCGGATGGTGTAGTTGGTGACGACGCACGTTCTTGAGACGTGGTGGTACTGTTGACAGTCTGTCAACAGTACATGTCTTACGGTATTTAATGCTATTTCGGCGACACTCGCGCGCATGGGGCGGTTACTGTTCCCCACTCGCCCCTGCGGTTACTTGGGGATACATGATTGTCGCAAAAGTCGCTGCAGTCAAATCGTGCATTAATTGCGATTATTATATAAAGGGATCAACGATCCATTTGCTTCCTCACTAAATTAAATCTTGAGAGAAACTTGTGTTCATATATTCCGGCGACCTTCAAAGTTTTCTAAGTATTCTTCAAAGTTCGAGTTACGGCCAACGGTGCAAGTTCTGCTGAGATACCGTCGTCGTCAAGTTTGCCACCGTTAAAGTGGTCAAAGAAAGATTTCGATAATCTTGCTACCAACTTTCTTTTTGCTCCGTCCTCGAAAGCGTTTGTCCGGTGGCGAATGCCACGGCGGCTGATGCGCCGGCCGGCCACATCACGTTATTTTATGATTATTTTGCCGAAGGGAACTTCAGGCTTCCAGTGACCCATTTCTTGCTGGAAATTCTTGGTTTTTACAAGCTTCATATTTCTCAGTTGAGCCCGATGGGAATGGTTAGGATCCGGCATTTTGAGTTTGTTTACAGGTAGATGCAGATCATACCGACGGTTGAGAAGTTTAGAGTCTTCTACCAGTTGCACTGTTCGTTGGGTTTTTATTCGTTCCAACAACGTGTGCAAGCCAAACGATTGCTGTTAGTGCCGCCCAAATCTTACCACGACTGGAAACAGAAGTTCTTCTTCATAAAGGCGGCGGTGATCCCGATAAAGATGACATTCCGGGCCGGTGATGAGATCGAGCTGGAGACCCTTCCCACACCTGCCGACGAGGTGTGGTATCAGGATATTAAAGATGTGCCCAACATTGTTTTGCCGGAGAGGGCCCTCATGGCTGTCGGGATGAGTATTTTTTGTAAGAAAGACCGCTGGGAAAAACCAGTGTATACTGAAGATGGAACTGGTACGTAACCTTTTAACTTCCTAGTAATACCCTTTAATAGATATGTACTGATGCAAAAATGCTTGTTATGTAGCTGCGCCGCTCTACTTTGTCTCTTTCAAGAGAGAGAAAGGGAAAATGGCCGTCGTGCCTATTGCTGAGGGTGAGGAAACTTGGTTCTCACAAATCTTGGGGAACTTTGAGCTGCCCAAGAAGGAGGATCTGGAGGCGCAACCATCTTCGAAGATTGGTAATTAAATTCTTACAAAGCCTAAGTTGATATTGCAATATTACTCTTGAACATATTTTCTAAGTAATATTGCAATATAACTAATGGCGCATCAATATGATTGATTATGTAGGTGATTTGCTAAGAAGAAGAAGCCAATTGCTGCTGCAGCTGCTGCGCCTCCCCCTTCCAATCCAGATAAAAAAACCAAGCCATCAGCTGCTGCGAAAGTTGAGGGTAAGAAAGGTACGCGTCTCGTATCTGACTCTTGGTGCAATTATGTGGTGGTGTCGGACTCACTGGAGGGTCTTGCGCGTGTAGGTTTGAAGAAACCGAAGTTAGAACCCATTGACACCTCCTCTCTTTCAGCTGCGAACCCAGATGATCCCTTGGAAATACCTTCTAGCCCGGAAGAGGCGTTGAAGCGTACTTCCAAGAAGAGGAAGGAGGCGGAAACTAAAACTCCTGCACCAACAAAAGTTGCGCGCCCGCGCATTGGCAAGAAGGCAATCTGGATGCCTTTGCAAAGAAGTTCTCACGTGGTACGTTTAGTTTGTTGCGCATTTCTGTCAAAAAAGTTGCGCAAAAACTTATACTTGGTATTTGTTAATATGCTTTGCAGAGAAAATGGTGAAGGCTGCGCCGGCCACCTCATCTGCTATACCATCACCGCGCAGGCCTGAGAACGTTGAGGAGGGAGATGCGGGGCAAGAAACTCCTGTTTTTTATGCCGACCCCATCGTCCCGGAAAATATTGAGAAGGTGGCTCCAGAAGAAGAACCCAAAAATTTTGATGCTGAGAATCCTGTTGGCGAGCAGGTTAAAGATACAGCTACAGATGTTGGGTGAGAGATACTGCTTCCGCAGAACAAGAAAAAAATATCTTCCCCTGTGCCGGAACTGTCAAAGTTGATATCCAAGGGAGCTGGCCCTTCAACACAAAGCGAAGGCTTTGTGTTTGTTGAGGATTCGGAGGAGGAGTCGCCCAATCGCCCAGAGAAGACGCCTGGGGACTATTATTATCGTTCTTATTCTGAGAGGCGGGCCTCTGCGATTCATCAGCCCGTGTGGAAAGTTAAACAGGGTGATGTTTTTACGGATTGGCACACCTGCAGGGAGTGGTATAAGGGCGTCTTCCCGCCAGCGGAGGTGAAAGGCCAGGAAGAAAAAGACCACGAGGCTACCTACGAGTTATATCTCAAGAGTCTGCCCTTACCTCTTCCACAATGAATAGGATCGTGCGCGAATGGCGCAACATGAACAAGGAGTGGGATGAGGTTGAGCTTGATAAGGCGAATGCCAAACTCGAGAAAGAGAAGACGTTAAAGATGCTCGTCGATTTTGAGGCAGAAAAGGCCCAGTTTGAGGAGGAGGAGAAGAAGACCGAAGAGTGGTATGCGCTGTCGTGGAAGCGCAAGTGTTAGGCCTCTGCTGTGCAATATGCGGATGAGCGCAAGCGCTTTGTGGAGGCTTGTGATCGTGATAACAAAGAAAAGATATCTCTGTGCAAGGAAATTGAGAAACTCAAGAAAGAGAAAGCTGATGCTGTTGCGGCAGCAGAAGAGGCGCGCTCACACAGAGAAAGGAGCGAGCAGAATGAGGTATCGACCAAAATGACTCTCCTTCTTAAGAATAAAGAAATTGATGATCTAACTGCTATGCTATTTGACCAGGCGCGGCTGAAAGATGAGGTTGATAGTTTGAAAAAAGATATCAACCTTCACCGAACAGAGAAAGCCGAGTTGATCCGCCGTTTAACTGAAGGTGAACAAAAAATGACACGGAGGTCGCTCGCGCTACAGCAGAAAGCCTGACCGAATCCCTCATGAACCAGCTTACCTGGTTGCGGGAGTACGGGATTGTGGAGGTAATATTCCCTTTTCTTTATACATGTCTGGTTTGATTGTCGCAACATATACTGATTGTATTTGTATACAGATCGCAAATGCCATCCTTAATTCCGCGGAATTGGATGAGAGGGTGGCAGAATTGATGATGGCGGCGCGCAATGACGGGCATGCCGAGGGCTATAGAGAGTACACTTTACACGTGGCATGCGCTGAAGACCGAATGGGATACAAGCCGGGCTGCCACGCATGGGCTAAATACTGCTGCCATTTATTCTGTTGCTATAGAAATATATGATCAGTTGCAAATTCCGGTTATGGACCTTGTGGATGCCGCGCTGCAGCAAGATGACTTTGTTGATAAACTAAAAGAGATCTTCGCTACATCAGAGAAGCAGGCGGGAGCGAAATCCATAGAATAGGAAATTTGAAAATTTTTACTTTGTGATGACTTGTAACGTTGCGCTGCTGCGCAAGTACTGTGTTTGTGAATATAACATATTTCAGCTTTACAATGTTTGCATGAGACCAATTACTTGTGTAGGATAGACAAATGAACAAATTCTTTTCTCATGTGTGAGCGTAAGTACTAAGTTAGCTTATGGCTCATGAGTTTGTGTTTTTGTTTATCCAAAGGAATTGCATGCATTTGTAAATGAACATATACAAGACTGTAAGTAGTGGCAAAGTACGCAAAGCTATGGCTGCCACTAAGATTACATAACAAAATAAAGTAAGCAGTCTTGTTACGCAACGCTCAGAAGTTGCTTAGAGGACTGAGATTACATATAACATCGGCGTAGTTGTTGGGCGTTCCAGGTTCGAGGAACGCTGGATCCGTCCATACGCTTCAGAGTGTACGCGCCTTTTCCCAATACTTCATTTATCACGTACGGACCTTCTCATCGTGGGGCTAACTTCCCTGGTTTTTCGGCATTCGACGCTTCATTATCGTGAAGAACAAAGTCACCAGGCAAAAAGGAACAGATGCGCACCCTTTTGTTGTAATACTTTTTAAGTTGGGACTTGTATTTAGCTTCGCGAATCGCTGCATTTTCTCGTCGTTCTTCCAATAAGTCTAGGTCGATGCGCCTTTGTTCTTCGTTATCTTGTTTTTCCAAAGCTAGCATTCTTGGAGATGGTAACCCAATTTCGGCAGGAATCACAGCTTCCGTGCCGTACACAAGGCTAAAAGGAGTTTCTCCAGTACTAGTCTTGGGCATAGTTCGGTGTGCCCACAAGATGCTAGGCAATTCGTCAACCCACCCCCGCCGTGCCGTGCCAAGGCGGGCCTTGATACCGTCGACCAACTGTTTGTTTATGCTTTCAACTTGACCATTTGCTTGTGGGTGCACAACAGAAGCGAAAACATGCTGGATTCCCATTTAGGTCATCCATGTTTGCAACTCTTCAGCCATTAAATTTGGACCGTTGTCTGTAATAATGCACATAGGCAGACCAAAATGACAAATAATGTACTCCCAGATGAATTTGCGAATTACCATCGCTGTAGTAGAAGCTAAAGGTTTGGCTTCAACCCATTTGGTGAAGTAATCGACCGCAACAATGATAAACTTTACTGCGCCGGGCGCATCCGGAAATGGTCCTAAAAAATCAATGGCCCATTGTTGAAATGACCAAGCTGTTGTGACGGGTACCAAAGGATTCTTTGGGCGCAACAATTTAGGGGCATGGCTTTGGCAGGACATACATTTGCGCAAGATCTCTACCGCGTCAACGTACATTCCGGGCCAATAATACCCTGCGCTTTTCACTTTGGCTACTACCATGCGCGGCCCAGAATGTATGCCACATAGCCCCTCATGAACCTCTCTGACCAGGTATTGTGCGTCATGTTTGTTAACACAGCGGAGCGAAGGACCCATGTAAGAGCGTCGGTACAGAGTACCGTCAATCATTTCGTAATTGAGGGCTTTGCATCGTAACTTACGCACTTGCGCTTTATCTTCTGGTAAAGAACCATGTAACAAATGCATCATTATTGGAGACATCCATGATGGATCTCCTACTTTGACCATTGTCACTTGTCTGAGAGGGACTGATGGATTACTTAAAACCTCGATGCGAACTTCTTTTGCCAAATGCTTGAAACTAGTTGCAGCGAGTTTGCTTAGAGCGTCAGCATGTTTGTTTTCGCTTCGCTCGACGTGTGTGATTTTAAATTGTTGGAACTGTGCTTAAGAGCCTTGGCTTGCCCCAAGTATAAAGCCATGATATCTCCCTTTACATCGTACGTTCCAATCACTTGCTCAGCAACTAGTAATGAATCAACATGGGCTTCTAAATTTGTTGCACCCATTTTGATTGCGAGGCGTAAGCCTACTAGAAAAGCTTCATATTCGGCCTCGTTGTTGGTGCTTTTAAAATCCAACCGAATTGCATATGTGAATTCTGCTCCCTCTAGACTCATTAATTGAAGACCTGCTCCAGCCCCATCACTGTTTGACGCGCCATCTGTAAACAGTGTCCATACTCTATTGTCTATGACTGGGACTGGGTTTTGAATTGCTTGGCATTCTTCAAGCTTATCAGTAGGAATTTCAGCGATGAAATCTGCCAAGACTTGGTCTTTGATAGCTGGTCTAAGTTTATAACAGATTTTATAACCTCCCAATTCTATTGCCCACTTCACAAGTCGTCCAGAAACATCTGGTTTGGTCAGGACTTGGCCAATGTGAAAATTTTGTTAAACCTGTAATAACATGTCCTGAAAAATATCTTTGCAGCCTGCGCGAAGCGTGGACCAATGCTAAAACTAATTTCTCCATAATTGAATACATTGTCTCTGGATCGTTCAACATCTTGCTGATATAATAAATTAGAGACTGGACCCCTTCACGTTCTACCAACAAGACAGCACCTACTGCTACCTCAGATGCAGCAAGATATAAGACCATGGGTTCTTTTTCACGAGGAGCAGTAAGTGTGGGAAGTTGAACTAAACAATCTTTCATCTGCTGGAAAGCTTGATCAGCTTCAGGAGTCCATGCGAACTCTTTGCTCTTCGTATAATTGCGCAAGGTTCGAATAAATGGATAAGACTTTGCAGCATGATTGGCGAGGAAGCGGTTTAGCGCAGCTAACCTTCCAGCCAAACGGTGCATCTCTTTGATGGTAGTAGGAGAAGACATTTTTTGTATTACCTCGACCTTCTCAGGATTAACTTTGAAACCGTCTTTGGTGACGATGAAACCCAAAAATTTGCCCTCCTCCATGCCGAAGGAGCATTTGCTGGGATTTAACTTTAGATTCACTTCTCGCAGAGAATCAAAAAGTTCGTTGGATGTTGTCTAACATGGTGTCTTCTGAATTACTCATAATGACCAAATCATCAATGTAGGCTTCCACAGTTTTCACGATATCATCTCCAAACACTGTATCCATCAATCTTTGATAAGTAGCTCCCGCATTGCAGAGACCAAAAGGCATTTTGGTATAACAAAAAAATGCCCTTCTCCGTGCGAAAAGCGGTTTTATCTTCGTCCTCTTTTTTCATCAAGACTTGATGATAACCTTTATAACAATCTAGAAAACATTTCCAGCGAAAGGAAGCTAATGAGTCAACCTTTTTGTCAATCTCAGGAAGAGAATTACAATCTTTCGGACACGCCTTGTTTAGATCTTTAAAATCTACGCACATCCGCCATCCGCCATTATGTTTCTTTACCATGACTGGGTTTGCAACCCAGGTCTGGTATTTGACTTCGCGCAGAATACCAGCATTTAATAACTCGGTGACTTGTTCGTTCATCGCCTCTATCTTTTCTGACCCGAGGCTGCGCTTTTTATGCACAACTGGTTCTACTGACGGAAATACATTCAGACAATGTTCCGCAACGTTGCGCGGGACACCGACCATGTCGGCAGGTGTCCAGGCGAAAATGTCTTTGTTGCGAAACAACAGTAGTTTAAGCTTTGCGTGAATTTCAATACTGACTGCAGGCCCTAATAAGATTGTTTGCTCAGGATACTTATTGTTTAGTACCCACTTTTCTGGTTTGTTACTTGGCAATGTCTTGACAGCCTCCATAACTAGTTCTTCAATTGACATGATTTCTTTCCGCGCGTAAAGTATAGCTATACCATTTGGTGTCGGAAACCCACAAGCAGCATGCGGAGCAGAAGTAATCATACTAAAATCACGTTGCGCGCGGCGTCCCAATAGTACATCGTGACGGGAATTTGCCGGCATCACCATGAAATTGACGTTACTCGTTCGAGAACACCTCTCATCAGATAAAGTAACAGGAAAAAGGATTTGTCCTAGAGGAAAGACAGCCTCATTGTAGAACCCAGTTAATGGAAAATCAACTGGTTCCAAGCGTGCCTTATCCTCAGGATCTAGCTGCTTGAAGCACTGCTCATACATAATATCCATGGAACTACCTGGATCTATAAACATATAGTCTGTTTGGTAGTGCCCAAAGATACCATTGATAACTACTGGCTAATCTTCTTGAGGACCTCCTGGAACGATAGGAAAAATGACTTGCTGTTCACACCAAGTGTTGTTTTGAAAATGTTGAAGGCTACGCTTGCGCGATGATCCACCTTGAATCATGGAAACGTGCTGTTTCATTTTCTTGTTGCTAGGCCCTTCGTTCTCGCGCGTAATCTGTTTAATCTCTTTGCACACATTCTGGAGTAGATGTGTAAGCTTCCCACTCTTTAATGCTTTTTCAATCTCCGTGCGCAGACTGATGCAGTTATCTGTTGTGTGGCCTGCGTCTCTATGATAGTCACAGAACAAATTTGGGTCTTGCCCTTTTTTGTTTTTCATTGGTTGCGGCTGTTTGAACTGATAATTCTCAGTGCTGAGAACCTCAGCCGGAGATTTCGTTAAGGGAGTCCACTGACGTTCCCTATTCTCTTGCTTAATCGCTTTTTGAGTTATTATCTTGTTGATTCTTGCTCGCGCATCAATTGGTGAATAAGGAGAATATGAATTCTGACTTGACTCTTTCCAATTTCCCTTATACTTGCGACTACCTCTACTCAGGTCTTGCGGACGATTCTGAGGTAGAGGTGGCCTGTTAGAACTTAAGTTGCGCTCAGTCTGGGCGTAAACCTTGGCTGCCGCCATGAGTTTATTCCAGTGTTTTGGAAGGCCAGTTGTACCGGACAACACTTTAATCATTTCGTCACACCTTACCGCATACTTGAACTGCGCGCGTATAAGGTCTTCATGGACATCTCCAATCTCCAACACCTCTTTATTGTAACACATTATAAAATCTTCGAGGCTTTCATTGTCCCTTCGCCAGATGTTCATTACATCTGAGGATCGCGCACGTATCGCCGTTGCTGACTAAAGTGTGTAAGAAAATTTTCTTTTAAGTCATTCCAAGAGGAAAGTTTACCTGCCGGCAAATTATCAAACCAAAGGGCGCAGCGCCGTTAAGGGTCTGTACAAATAGGTGACACCACATTGGCAATGTCCAGCACCTAAGTAACCCTGCACCGGTAAAGAGGCACATGTGATCATCAGGATCGGTCAAACCGTTAAACTTTCCAATGTTGGATGGTAATTTCGTTCGCTCCAACGGAGCCAGTGCTATTTCTCTAATAAACTTTGATTGTTCAGCTGCTTCGGTTGGGCGATATACCAAATTGTAATCATGCTCAGCTTCTGGATTGTATACTGCACGTACTTTTGGCCTGTAACTAGCATGATCTGCAGATATTGTATTGAAAATACTTGCACTATCCCCTTCCTCATAGGTTCTATCGAGCTCATCGTGTTGGGTATCCCGTTTCTACGAAGACCGCGGGCCCAAACGAAAATGGACAGATGCGCGACGCTGAACGTTGTCTTCTTGCCTTCTATTACCAGAATGAACAGGATCATTCTTGGTTTTAGAATACGTTTCTGTTCCATCTTCAGGCATGTGCGAAGGGGAACGAGCATGACTTTGAGTATTATACTCAAAACTCGAGGTGCCGGCAAAGCACGGACCTGAGGAGCGTTAACCGGAGCTTGAAAAGCTAGAGTTCCGGTTTGGGCACAAAACTGAGCATACATAGCCTTTAGAGTCGCTTGAGATTTGATTAACCACGATAATGGAGTCTCTCCAGGTGGTAAAATCGACGTAACATCAACCTGAGGAGCCGTCGGCGTTACAGGAATACTCGCATGATTAGGATCGTACTGAGCATTAGCTTCGCCGGAAGAATCCTCAACTATTTGTCCGTCGACCTGAGGTCCGACAACAACGCGTCGAATCCCTGATCGAGGACCTTGAAAAGATGATCCGCCAGCCATGATGCTGCAGATCTAAGTGAAACGAAACGAAAAATGAGAAAGGATTGAAATCGGTGGGCGCCAATGAAGAAACCCTAGACCAACTAGACCGGAATCTAAGTTGATCTATGGAATGGGCACTGCATAAAAGGGTTAACCCTTCGTTTGGTTTCACGAGGGTGATGAATAAACAGTACTCTGGCTAAACCTGCAAAACAAAACACCGTTAGCTCGCCACGGGGAGAAGGGGGGTTCTCTTCGTGACCACCATCCAGCGTGAGAATAAGTACAGGTAGTCGGAAGTAAGTATTGTAAGAGAGAGAGTAATTAAGAGTGAATACCTTTCCTTGAACTCCAAGTTACTTATTTATAGCCGGTGTTTGGCGCCAAAAGCAGAGAGTGTTAACTTTAACGGAATCTTCTTCTACTCCGTTAATGTTTGTTGGCAATCCGTTAGTGCACACGGATCGTGAGCTCATCAGCGGTTAGGGAGGTGCCACGTGTCAACATGAGATCACTATATCTTATAAATGTGAGCATGCCATCACTGTGATCTTCCTCAGCCGTCCAGATGCTGCCATGTGGCAATTGGTTATAACCAAAAAGATGCTTGCACGATTGGGTGTTAATGGCTTCTAGAAGGTTTCACAGCTGTTACCCATCTATTATTCGCCACGTATACATTCTGTTACAACAGAAAAAATTCCATTTGCTTCTGCACCAAGTCAAGGATTTTGCTAAGGGAAAGTTTCTCAGAATTTACTGTTTCCTTGCGCGAGAAGCGCAAATTAATTAACTGATCTTCCTTCTTCTCCTTGCTGCTTAGCGCAACATTTGGTGGATACTTGCTTTGATATAAATATCTGCGCAAGGTTTATGCATGAAGCATTATCAAATGAGAATGTTTAAGGTTAACTTTGAACCTTGCGCGAGTCCGCGCAAGGTAGTTAGATGAAGCATTATCCAACGAGAATATTCAAGGTTAACTTTGAACCTTGCGCGAGCCCGCGCAAGGTAGTTAAATGAAGCATTTATCCAAAGAGAATGTTCAAGGTTAACTTTGAACCTTGCGCGAGCCCGCGCAAGGTAGTTATATGATCCTTTCCTCTCTTGGGTATTTGGCGCAGAGTTCTAATAAATCTTATTTTGGCAAAGAAGTCTGGCACAGTTTTCTTAGAAGTTATTAATGGGTATGGTTTCCTTGATTGGCGTAAGGTTTTTGGGACCATACCCTTTCACATTGGGTTATCTTTCAACATATCAACCACATACACATTGCCACTCCTATGAGCAACAAGTTGTGCTTTACTCTCAGCAATGATTTGATTAATCTTTTTTGTCAACTTCTGGTCCTACTATTTGACATGTTTTCTTGGTGAAGAAGGATCCATATCCTTTGTCACTCACTTGTAAGACACTAAGCAAAATTTAAGTTTCCCAGCTTGGACTGACCGTGACCCCAACACCTTCCCTTTTGAATTGTTACCAAAGGATATATCACCCCTCCATGTGCCATGAAATCTTTGAGTAGGGCTCTACATCCTGTCATGTGCCTGGAGCTTTCACTATCTACATACCATAGACTATCAAGGCAAGTAAAAGCTCCCTGCGCATTAGTAAACAATTAGTTTAGGTGAGTTTCCAAAGCCAAAATGGCTTTGGATGGGGTCACAGATTGTCCAATCTCAAATTCTGGAATATGGTCAGTGGTTTGATTTTGTCTTTGTAACCACTGTTGTGAACCATTTCCTATCAGATGTTGGTAACCACGAGGATGCCTATTGACTCTTGGCTTTGAGGGTTTTTTGTAACCCTCATAACTAAGAGGAACCTTTTGATAAGTTGGTTGGTCATTTCCTCTTGGATACCTGTTTACAGGTGGTGCATCTGTCATTTGTACCTCTCTGGGAACAGAGGTTTTAGTCAGTGCTTTTGTAACAGATGTTTCAACAGGTTCAAAGGTCTGCTTAGATTTATTCTTAGCAGAGCTTAAACTTTGACTCTCAAGAGCTTTTGTTTTGATCTCTCTTACCTTTGTGTCATAGGTTTGAAAATACACACACTCTTGGGTCATGTGATTTGATTTTCCACAGATGATGCATTTTGAGGAATTTGGGATCACACAAGTTTTGTTTATGTCATAAGCTTTTAACAGAAAACAGTTTTCAGTGACATGATTTCTTTTCTCAAAAAAGTTATAAAACAAGTTTTGACCTTTTCTTTCTTCTTCCCTTTTTCATACTTCCTTTCAGCAGACGTTGTAACATCTGCTGGAAGATCCTTAATAGGGATTATCCTGGCTTTTGGTGCCTTAATACCATCAATGGTTGAGAAGTCCATTGGCTTGAAATTTTCTAAAATGTCACACTCATCTGACCATGTGGGTTTAATTTAATATTTCTCAACCACCTCAAAAGTTGAGGATCCCTCATGTCTTTCCAAAATGATTTTGTTTCCATTTTTATCTGTGACTTTTATTTCTTAACCAGCCAAGTTATTGGGAACAATTTCAACCAACTCATAATCAATTTTAGCAACACTTTCAGAAAGTTGATCATTTTTCTTAAAACCAACGCAAATTTTTGTTACTCTTGATCTGATTTTCTAACATGATTTCATAACCTTTGCAAGACTCTACCCATTTTTCACATGTGATTTGGGTAGATTCTAACTCCTTTTTGCAAACTTGATATTTCTCTATCATAGTTTGGAGTTGATCTTTGGTTATGCTTGCCTCATGCCTTAGACTGCTGATTTCAGAATTTTTATTAACCAACTTTGTTTTCAACTCTTTTGTGAGTTTTTCAAAATTTAGTTCACCTTCCAAAATTTTGTTTCTAAGATTTTCATTCACCATTTTTATATTTGCAAAAGCTATGATACATTTTTCAGAACATAGATCTTTGAGGATCTGAGGTGATACCTTAGAAGCAGCCATAAAAGCACAATCACAATCATCTTCACACACGTTGATATCCCGTGGATCAGATAGAGAGTTCTTTTCATCATCAACAATTTCTTTTGAAACCACCGTTTCATCATGAACTTTAAACTCATCAGATTTAGACAATTGTTCCACAGACTCATCACCTTCAACAATTATCTCTAAAGCCATTAAGCAAATTTCATTTTCAAAATCGTTTTTGGCTACAAGAGCAAAGTTTTCATCAGTTAAATCCTCAGGCGAACTACTCCAGTCAACAAAGCCTTGAGTTAAAAAGCTTTGCTGGTTAACCTCTGTCAGAACAGTAGTTTGAGTAGTTTGAGTGACATGAGGTGCTTTTTGCACATGCACTTGTAGTGGTGGTGCTTGAAAATATTGAATTTGTGGAACAGTGGTTTGAACATGATGCACTGGAACAGTGGTACAAGGTGTGAATAATGAGCAGTGTTTTGCACTTGATGAGCAGGGGTTTATTTGGAATAATGAGCAGTGCTTTGTGTGTGCTGAGATCCAGAGCCAGGATGTGTTACAATGGGTCCTGAAGTTTGAGATCTGCATTCTTTGGCAAAGTGTCCTAACATATTGCACTTATAGCACTTGATTTTAGATTTATCTATCTATTGAAAAGATCATTCACCTATCATCTTCTCTGCATTTCTGTACTATTCAAACATTCTTATTGGTCTAAGGGGGAGTTTGTGATTCACATGCAAAAACTATAAAGTTTGAGAGCATGATGATCAAAGCAAACTACCATTAGTTGTGATAAAAGTTTTCCATCTTTTTTCGCTGCATTAAACTTTGATTTCTACTTTCATATCCATCTTTGAAACAAAAATCACAACTAATTCAAACTTAGATCCTAACAAAGAAGGTAAAACATAGTGAATTGCAGCAGAAATAGAAAACTTTGTTTTACAATCAATGGAAGATTGCTTTCATCATCATGCTTTCAAACGTATAGTGTTGCATGTGAATCACAAACTCCCCCTCAGCCTTTTATAACTAAGTTTGATAGTACAGAAATGCAAAGAAGATGATTGGTGAATGATCTTTTAATAGATAGGTAAAATCAGTACAAGGAAGTCAAGTATTTATACTACAAAGCTAACCTCTGAGCATCTTTGCTGCTGTCAGAGGTGAAAGCGACATCTAACAAAATAACTAACCCTAACCATTGTTTAACCTATCATCTGCTAGATTACAAAGAACTGTTACATTGACAAAACACTAATACCCTAAGCTCTGCTGGCCTTCATCAGACCTTTGACTTTGATCTTCATCAGAGCTTTGCTTCATCAAACCTTAGCTTTAATAGTTCTTGTATAGCAGACCTAGGCTTCATCAGAGGCTTGGGTCAGAGTTTAGAAACTCTGTTATTCAGGATCAATCATCTGACGACCTTTCGGCTTTATATCATCTGTTCCTTTGATAGGGTTCAATCCCAACAGCGTGCATTAACCAATGTAAGTAAGTATGTTGCATGTCATAAGTCAAACCTCATAAAACAACCTCAAGCAATAAACCAATCAAATATAATGATTCCAATGAATGTATGCATGTTGCACGGTATTATGGTGTGTTGCAAGGTCTAAGCTCAATCAAACGGAGTTGGCCTCGTATGTTGGCAACGTCACGTTCCGCTCATAGGTAATGGGGAACAGACGAGCCTATGATGATGTGATGTCTAACGTGAATGAAATGAACCAAGTGACAAACAAAAAATCAACACATAACACACATACATCACATAATGGTAATTGCACATATTTGAATTTGTATTTATTAATTGTAATCCTTGTGCCAAAATTTCGGGCTTTCAAAAACTTTTTCTTTGAAGGCATTCTGATAACTGATACTTAAACGTAACCCGTTCAACGTAAAGTACGCACCAGGACGAGGAAATAAGCTTAACATACCATAAATACCCTTTACATAACTTAGAAATAAGTTTTGAGGGCTTCGGTATAACGAAAACACGGTATTCTAACTCCAGGGACTATTTTGCGAAATCTACGAAAGTACGCCGATTCGTGTATTTCTTAATACGGAACACGTACGTACATCCAAAAATTTTTGCCATCATCAAAATCTTGCATTTTAATGATTGGAATGCAAAAATATCATTCGTTACGCAATTACGGTCGTTTATGCGGTAATTAAGGCGTTCGTTGTAATTAAGCGAAACGCGTAACCATACAACCGAACAACAACATCCGAAACATTTTTGGACATATTTCATGTCCCCTATGCTTTATCATCCTTATAGAGCTTAGAAATTAGGTTAACGGGCATTAGAAGTGACAAAACGCGACAAAACAAGTCTAGGGGCCAAAACTGCCATTTTTGGAAACTTTAGTCCCTGCAAGGCCTTACGGACCGTAAGGCACAACCCCATACGGTCTGTAAGGGGTGCCCAGTAACAGATTTATGCTTGGCCTCCAAGTTCTGTCATGTTATGCCACCTTTTGACACCTAGCTCGAAATTTGCCACACTCCCTCTGCTTCTAACACATAATTAGGCACTTGTAATCATCCTAGAACATGTGCTAACACTTGGCATGATCCTATGATCAATCTTCAACTATAAATAGCCATCAAATTTCACTTATTCTTTGCCCAATTCTTTTCTTCATCTCCTTGCTCTAAGTTAGAGTGCTACCACCTTGTGGAGGCCTCCCATCTGAGCATCCTTGTCTGCCTTGAGCACAAGTAAGTGTTCTAAGTAGCATTGTTCATTTCTTTTTAGCTCATTTTGAGCTAAAAGTCAAACAGTTTGACTTTCTATTTGACTTTCAGTTCTGACCATAATTGGTCAAAGCAAAGTTTAATTGAACTTTGCAACGTGATCGTAATCACGATGGTTATGATCCATAGCGATCATACCTACTGATTACAACGTTTACTAGTCGAAGTGACGAGTCAAAGTTTTGGTCAAAAGTGCCCATTATGTGCATTTTACGACGAAACTATTTTCGAGTATCAAAACATTTTATAACTAAGTTAGACATGTTTTGACATGTCTAACTCGTCACTTCTAGTTTAGTGCTTATTTAGGGTCGTAAGTCGAGCGGTCTTGACCACCGCTTTGACTTTCGAATTCGACCCATTTGGTCGATCTTAGGATCCGACCAAACACATATTTGTGACCATAGTTGTATAGGGAATAACCCTCTGAGGTTATACCTTATGGTCATATTGTTTGGTTAGTGTTATGTTAAGTTGCCTATTATGCTTTATAAATGACCAAAAAGCCCTTTTTTAGCATAAATCAATTCTAAGCATATGTAACCCACATTTTGACATATAAACTGATGTTTCAACTATATAAAACATGTTTTGGCATACAAGACTTGTCATATAATACATATCTAACCATCCGAACACGTATTTACGTAAATGACCCGTTAAAGTAGCGTAAACTACCTTAACGAGTCATAACGGGTCAAAAGCACTTAGGTTTCATCTCAAATCAGAATGTAGACTTTGTTAAACCATTTCATATGAGTTTCAACACTCATTCGGTTTATAATACTTCATTCCATTTAATCTCTTTTTCTCAAGTTTCGACACTAATGCATAGTATCCCCTCTTTCTACGTTTCTCAAATGTTTTGGGGTGATTCATATGTATAACCGAAGTTTCTCAAATGTATGGCATGTATGTGTTTACGAAGTACTTTTTGTGTATTATTCCTATTATGCAAACACGACGATTGACGAGACGAATCCTTGTAGAATCTTTCTATCTTCATAGTTAGATTCTTGTAGGATATTTGGAGTACAGTCTTAAATCTTCCTATCTTCATATTGAGATTTGTAAGAAATGCTTTACAAGACGATGATTATTGTTTATGTGTAGAGATTTGTTGGTGATTAACGAAACTAGAGTAATACAATAAGGACATGGTGGATACACCACTGGTACTTCCTATATGTAAGTGTTCTTATTGTATTACCCTTCATAGCCTTATCCGAATCACCATTAGGACTTAGGATTTTGTGATTAAATGAGACAAGACGATTGCGACGAGATGATGTGACTAAACCAAATCCTTAAAGCATCTACCTATCTTTATAGTTAGATTCATGTAGGATGTTTAAAGTACTAAATGGTAGTCCTTTAATTGGATTCTTGTGTACTTTAATGCATATGAGACAAGCCAATGTGACAAGACAAGTGACTAAGCTAAATCCGTAAAGTATCTATCTATCTTCATAGTTAGATTCTTGTAGAATGTTTAAAGTACTAAATGGTAGTCCTTTAATTGGATTCTTGTGTACTTTAATGCGTATGAGACAAGACAATATGACAAGACAAGTGACTAAACTAAATCCGTAAAGTATCTATCTATCTTCATAGTTAGATTATTGTAGGATGTTTGAAGTACTAAATTGATGTCCTTGATTGGATTTCAATACTAAAGCTTTTTGCCATTCCTTGGCTTCAAAGAGTCCATTTGCAATAAACAACTCTCGTAGTTGTCGAAGTATTGCAACACTAAACTTTTTGCCATTAACTTGGCCAATAAAACTATGTACTCGCCAACATTGTTTGTTGATGTCTTTTTTTACATATGTTTCAGGTTTTGATTATTAAAGCATGCAGCACATAGGAATGCATCTGGGCTTTAGCCCTCTTTAATCAAAAGACAAGTTCATGTATTCTTTGTATTGTAAAACAATGATAACCATAATGAAACAATTTACTACTAGTAGTTGTGAGCAACTTGTAACGTGACTCCCCGATATTTCTGTTGCGTGTTGTTGTATTACGCGATTGAGGTGTTACACTAGTGATTTGCGACACATGATACACCCCACAACTTTTAATGAAAAAAGGGAATTGAAAGATCCACAAACAGTTTTGCGTTCCGTTAAAACCCGCTAATCCGCAGGAGTAACGATAGAGAGATAACACCAAAAGACACAATCATCCCTAATATTATAAA
This sequence comes from Scalesia atractyloides, assembly GCA_947069175.1. NCBI lineage: Eukaryota > Viridiplantae > Streptophyta > Magnoliopsida > Asterales > Asteraceae > Scalesia > Scalesia atractyloides. The sequence continues at coordinate 35,665,729 of CAMTDV010000005.1, forward strand.
CCACAATACTTAATTAAAATAACACAAGGAAAAATATATAAAAATATTACAACCTAATACTTGGGGCTTTTGTCTACTAAAATATAAATTATTGTTTAAACTAATATTTTTACCATTTAACTCCAACACTCCTAACTATATTATTTATGTGACACAATATCTACTAAGCATATTATATATTTTAGTGACATAATATCCTACTAAGCATATTATATATTTTAATATCATAGTCACTAGTATATATTGTCTTAGTTTTTATGACATGTAGATATATCTTAATTTATAAAGACCTTAGCTATATTTATATGTAAATCAATAATTCACCTTGTAATATTTAGAACAAAAGAAAAATTATATCTTCTCACATTCCACAAATCCTTTTTATTAATCGATAATTTATATTTTTACATACTTTCATCCATAACCATTTTAACTATAAATCATTATAGTTTTCATCTCCTAAAAAACAATTTCCTTATTGTGTATTGTCAAAAAAAAAAAAAAAAAAGAATTCCAATTTTATATAGCATTCTAAAGACAATATGATGAAGTTAAAAATTCTAAGACAAAACAATTTGAACGTCTAGAAATATTACTTGACAAATATGAAACCAAATCTTTATACAGATTCTACTGCATCGTGATATGATAAAATTTTCAAAACAAACAAAACTTCATGTAAACTTATGATATCAACACTAAAATTTCAATAGTATTTTATCTTCAAAAAGCCCCAAGTTCTAGAAAATTATAAATTGTATAGGAAATCAAAAGACATTAATGATAAACTATGGAATTATGAGGAAGAAGAGAATTTATAAAGACTACCTCCAAATAAAAGAGTATTCAAGATAAAGGTAGGTTCAAGTATGAGATGATGGTACTTGCTTTTACTAGACAACTTGAGAGAATTTTTGCAAAGTCTTGGATAGAGACATGGTGGTGGCTAGGGTTTGGGAAAAATGAGTTGTGGTTTAAAATGACAAGTAAATGAGGTGGAATTGGTTTTTAAATGAGTATTAGTTGTGTTATTAGAAAATATTATGGTATTTATTTCTATCATCATAAATGGTAGAGTTATAATGTTTTTAATTGCATTTAAATTTTTTTTATTATATAACAATCTAAATGATTAGAAAAGGTGAATTGATTCACATTAACATAATCACACAGATTTTGCACATTCACGATTTTCTTTGTTTTGTTAATTAATTTTTTTTTTCATTTCTTTTTTTAATTAATCATTAAATGCAATTTACCAACAAAAACTCTATTATTATTATTATTATTATTAATATTATTATTATTATTATTATTATTATTATTATTATTATTATTATTATTATTATTATTATGTTTTTAAATTTAACTCATTAATTATTAGGTTAATTAAATTTACACCCGTCAATAGTGCGAACCATAAATAAAATTCTTATTTCATTTATTCCGATAAAGATCTGTTTTAAATACGAGTCGGGTTTCGGACACCCATTTTTGAGGGATGTTACAACGGGGCTGTGCTGTACTAACACAGGGCCGTGTCCAATCTGTAGTAACTGAAAAGCAAACAAAACTTTTTCACAGAAGACTCACATGGGTTCGTGTTTATTCGACATTTGGCCGTGTAAAAACACCCAGGTACCGAATAAATCACAGTCCTAAACACGGGGCTATGTTCATACAACACGGGACCATGAAACCTTTTGTATCAACAAAAAAATTCAAAATCCGTAATCTTCTGGGTACTATCCAAACAATGGATTATTACATGGGAGATTATGACTATTACTATGATGATGATTATGAGGAACCATATTGTACCATATGTGGTGAATCCCATTTGATACAAAATTGTTACCTTTTTCAACCATCAACCTCATACACAACATATGAGGAACCAAAGTTTGAGCTTCCAAAATCAAGCTTTGATTGGGATACTCCAGTGTTTGAAACGTATGAGACACCACCTACAATTGTACCCGAAGCCGAAAGCCTCATACAAATTCTCAAGAACTTAGAATTCTTGATCAAACAATCTCATGCAAAAGAAGAGACCATTTGTACCAAGGAGGTGATCATAGAAGAGGGAAAACCTCAAGAGCCAACAAAAGAGGAACCACTCGAAGAAAAACAACCATATGAAGATGAAAAACCGAACCAAGCCATTCGGAATATAAGTTCTTAAAGGTAAATTTCGAGGAGGAACAAAAAGACCTCCAAGAAATACACATCCTACAACCTTAACGTCAAAGAAATTGGTGATTTTAATTCCGATCTCATGCTAAGTTTTTAAAAGAATTAACCACTAATCTTAACGTCAAAGAAATAACAAGCGTTAACTTAACTAAAGGTCAAACTTCGCTAATACAAGATGAACAAATTGTATTAAACATAAAACCAGTAACATGTTTCATTCAAAACGTCTATATTAATAACATCTTAATAAACATAAAACCAGTAACATGTTTCATTCAAAATGCCAAGTTACATATTTGAAAGATTAGATATTGGTGATTTTCTTCCGATCAAAATTCCAATCCTCTTAGCAAATTGAAAAATCAAACATGCTTCGGGAGTGATTGAAGACATTTTCATTCAAAAAAAACAAACGATTGTTCCAACCAACTTCGTCATCTTTGATAATGCTCCACTCGTGTTGGAATAACCTTTCCTTAAAACCCATCAAGCTTTGCTCAAACAAAAACATCAAAATATTCTCGCTAAACTCAGGGCCGACAAGCAAAATTATGATATAAATAAATCAATGAAATATCCACTCGGCAATGAAGACCCCTTATTGGAAGATGAAGTTGAGCCACCCCGATACAGAGGAACAAAATGACCAATTCGTTGAAGAGGAAGTCGCTACCAACCAAACTATTTCGTCCATCGACCGAGATGGCGAACCAAAAACTAAGCAATCTATTGAAGAACCACCTTCTTTAGAACTTAAAGAACTTCCAAAAGGCTTAGAATACACATTCTGAGATAATCAAGGTAAACTTCCCGTCATTATTTTCTCGTATCTCACTTCTCAAGAAAAAGGAAATTACTTAATTTGCTTAAAAACATAAAACGAAATTGCATGGAAACTAATTGACATAAAAGGAATAAACCCTTCCATGTGTACACACAAAATTTTATGGAAGACGACTACAAAGCTGTAATCCAACCACAAAGAAGAGTTAATCCCAATGACCAGGAAGTAGTAAAAAAAGAAGTAATAAAACTCTTAGACGCTGGACTTATCTACCCTATTTTCGATAGTCCATGGGTAAGTCTAGTCCAAGTTGTACCAAAGAAAGGTGGAATGACGGTTGTAACCAACAAAAAGAACGAACTCATACCAACAAGAACTGTCACCGGATGGAGAGTTTGTATCGACTATAGGAGACTCAATACCACAAGAAAAGACCATTTTCCTTTACCCTTCATTGATCAAATGTTAGAGCGATTATCCGGTTACAAATTTTATTGTTTTCCAGAAGGTTTTTTGGGATATTTCCAAATTCCCATTTCCCTAGAAGACCAAGAAAAAACCACCTTCACTTGTCTATACGGAATCTTCGCATATCGACGCATGCCATTTGATCTATGCAATGCACCTGCAAACATTCCAACGATGCATGGTAGCCATTTTTCACGATATGATAGAAAAAACCGTGGAAGTCTTCATGGACAATGTCTTTATCTTCGGTGATTCATTCGACCAATGCCTCGACAACCTTGAACGATTGCTATCCAGATGTGAGGAGACTAACCTCGCCTAAAAATGTCATTTCATGGTCACAGAGAGGATAGTACTCGGTCACAAAATCTCCAATGCAAGAATGGAAGTCGATCACGCAAAAATTGATACTATCTCTCGACTTCCTCCTCCATCATCCGTTCGAGCCATCAAAGTTTTCTAGGACATGCCGGATTCTATAGGCGATTTATCAAAGACTTTTCTAAAATTTCTCGACCTCTAACTAAGCTCCTTGAAAAAGATGCCCCATTCATCTTTGACAAAGATTGCACGACAACATTTCTTGCACTTAAGGATATGCTAGTCAAAGCACCAATCATGATTGCGCCAGACTGGAAACTACCATTTGAAATCATGTGCGATGTAAGCGATTACGCAGTTAGAGCAGTCTTGGGACAACCAAGTGGGGCTAGCTCCCTTGGTAGAGGCTCTTGCCTCTTAGTGGGAGGTCTTGGGTTCAATCCCAAGCAATGGGTGATTTATTTGTAAATATAGGAGTTTGGGAGAGTAACATTAGCCATTCAAAAAAAAAAAGAGCAGTCTTGGGACAAAGTAAAGAAAAACAATTTCACCCTATATATTACGCTAGCGAAACTCTTAACGACGCTCAAGAAAATTACACAATCACTGAAAAAGAGTTACTAGCTGTAGTATTTGCATTTGATAAATTCCGTTCCTATCTCGTGCTCTCCAAAACTGTAGTCTATAGAGACCACAATGCCATTTGATACCTTTCCAAAAAACAAGACGCAAAGCCACGTCTCATAAGATGGATTCTTGTCCTTCAAGAATTCGACTTAGAAACAAAAGACAAAAGAGGAGCAAAAAACACTTCTGCTGACCACCCGTGTCGTCTTGAAGACCCTGCCTAGGAAGGAACTCGAGAAGAACTCATCATTGAAAAATTCCCAACAGAATCCTTAGAAATGGTAGAATTTAAAGAAGAACCTTGGTACGCAGATTTTGCTAACTATTTAGCTAGTGGCACTATCATCAAAGGGTTGTCTTATCATCAGTGAAATAAATTCTTCACAGATGTAAAACACTATTTTTGGGAAGTCCCATATCTTTTCAGAATATGTGCAGACCAACTCATTCGACGATGTGTCCATGGTCGTGAAGCAAGACAACTATTAAAAATTTAAAACGGCCTTGCGGGACTGTATCCCTGCTGAATGAGACCAATATGGCCGAGGGTAGCGTTGCCTCCAAAAGAGGGACATGCCACATTTTGCATTAATAACTCACTTAATTATCTTTCAATATTCCAGTCTTGCGGGACTGTATCCCTGCAGACTTAGAGCAATATGGCCGAGGGTAGCGTTGCCTCCAAAAGAGGGACATGCCACTATAACTAAGATAATCTCTTAAAAACCCCAAGTGCGAAAATCATCAAAGGATACATGAAAGACGAGTCGCAATCAAGTGATTCTATCTTGTTTATTTGTGTCTTTTATTACTTTAGATTATTTCTTTAGTTTACTTACTAAAAATCTTTTCTCAAAGTTTGGGTTGATTAGATGTTGACGATAATCTGGTATTAAAAGCTGTTGTGTCCTTGGACGATCTCGGTATCTTACCATCACTATACTAAGCCAACGATTGGTGCACTTGCCCTAACGTATTGTAGAGAGTGATAGTGTTATATCATGCTTTATAAATATAAAACTTGAATAAACGAGTGAAAAAGTACTTAAAATATATCTAAAATTTATACACACCCTCGCTCACGTCATACACCCAAAGTGACGAAAAGTAAAAGGGGTCAGTACACTCATGATTTTGCAAAGCTTTCCGATTTAACCGAGAGTTGACGAACGTTGAGATTAGGACACCGACGTTAACCTACATGGGGAAACGAATGCGTATGAGTATTCGGAGTTTGTAGGGAGTTTGGATTTAGAATTAAGTATAAATAGTATATAAGAACACGAAAATATATCTTGTCTAAATACTCGTTTGGACACTAAGATTTTTTGTGTTTTCATGGGTCCTAACTTGCCCATTAGAATAAAAAACGAGAAATAAAGAACAAAGATAATATAACCTAAGTTCATAACATCTAACCATAATCCGGTTAGTTTCATGAATTTTGGCTAAATAAATATTTTATATTATATAGTACTAGTGGGAAAGCATGCGCGTTGCGGCGCGTGTCCCGATATGATGTCTATTACGAACCACAACCCATTCCGTGTTTCTAACATCATATTCCACTCAACGGAAAAATAGCTGTAGAACCTATAAGGTCACAGACACGTGAAGAAAGTCTATAATTTTCATATAAAGAGCTAGGTTTATTAAACCTAAGAATATCAAAACATTGTTTCGGTTCACTACAATACTGAAAAATCCAAAGAAAAATAAAGGCGTAATACTCTAAAAAGGATATCAAAACGTGTTTTACATCGGTCGATCGAGAACCACAAAAAATATTACGGGTACCTGTTCCGATTATAGTGCTATTGATTTTGGTTGGAATCACAAACGACGGGTCGACTCTTTGTTGCATCCAAAGAAGCATGTTGGCCGATTGAAAATTCAGAGAATTGAGTCCTTGGTCCCTGGTTTCACCGCTCACCCATGCCATTCCATTAACTGCATCATCTCTGCTATATGTGCAATAAGAAAAACACATTTTAAAAGGTAAAAGAAAACTGTTTGATCACTATTAAAAGCGACACAATAGATACCTTGAAAAAAAGGAGGCTCCAGGATACAAAAGACGTTTCTAGGCGTAGGGGAAACATCTAATGGTTCAATTTTCCAAAATGATACGCGCGGCTGCCCCTTAGATGCAATGGATACTTGGGAAAAGTTGTTAATGGTTCAATTCTACCATATATGGAATCGTGTGACAGTATGGTACAACTCTACCATATACTGTCCTATTGGAATCGTCCGGGCTCCTTGCTCAATTAATTCGGTACACATTCTAAACTTGTAGCATGTAAAAACATGCCATGGCCATTTCTTAAACTAAAAAAATAACATTTTTATTGAACGTAAATATAATGTGGATTTCTCTTCTTGGCTCTCTCAAATAAAAGTTAACTGTTTTTGTTTTAATTAAAAACCATAATTCAAATTCTAACAGTTAATGAGTAAATGTTAACCAATTGTTTATGTTGTAAGATGATGGTTGTTCGATATAATGTATCTATTAATTAAAATATATGAAGAAATGCATAATGTGTTTTCGATAAATAGGGTTGTTCACGAGCCGAGCCGACCCGAGCTAGGCCAAGCTCGGGCTCGGCTCGATTATAAACCGAGCTGGCTCGGCTCGGCTCGGATTTGAAACCGAGCTGAAAATCAAAGCTCGGGCTCGGCTTGGTTTTAAACCGAGCTAGCTCTGCCCGGCTTGGTTTGGCTCGATTTTAAAAATAAAAATTAATATATAGCTCTAAAAATTAAGTACTCTAAAATATTATTCAATACTTCAAAATAACATATCCAAAATAAGTTCAACCTGATACATCACAAGCCAAAATCAAGTTAAACAACACAAATAAGTTTTAAACTTCGACGAAATACATTATTAGTTCATTAGCATGGTAATAAGCATTCCAATAAGTTATAGATATCAAATAACAAACCTAAATACATGTAAATAATAATTAGTTTTTTGTAATATATTGTATGTAATGTATAGATTAATAAAATATATTATAAGAAAAATAATCCGAGCTAAACCGAGCCGAGCTAACAAACGAGCCAAACCGAGCTAATCCGGCTCGTTCGAGCCGAGCCGAGCTCGACTCACTTTCTAACCGAGCCGAGCTGGCTCGGCTCACTTTCAAACCGAGCTAGCTTTTTCCGAGCGAAATCCGAGCGAGCTCCGAGCTCCGAGCTTTTTGAACAGCCCTACAGATAAACATAGCCTATATCGACCCTTATACAAGTAAACATGTTGTCTTAAAATACAACCCAAATCGTGCCGTTTATAAGTAAACATGTTTTCTTATAATGCAACCAAAAATCGACCCGTCTACAGGTAAAAAAGGTCTTTTTAGAATACAATCCAAATTGACCCATTTTTGAGTTTAAATAATACCCAAATCGACAATTTTACAAGTAAATACGTTGAGTCAAAATATAACGCAATCTGACCCGTTTACCTTATAGATTGTTGACAGCAATCTCTTCCTAAAAAGGTAGCATATAAACCATGAGGAACAATACTTGCTTGGCTAATCTTTCATGCATTTGGTCTACACCATCAAAAGTCGAAGAATTCCAATCACTGCCTGTTCAAAAACCTTATTCATAAAAATACTATCAATATATATATATATATATGTATATATATTATTTTAAACATTTGTTGTCTCCTTCTTTTCTTTCTGGTATTTGATACTTTTGGGCCACAACATGATCATGCCAAACAAATAATAACTTTGTGGTCTATATACATGTGTGTGTGTATATCTTGCTCGAGTTATCAAGAGCTAATTTAGTCTATTCAGTTCATTAAGCTCGTTTGTCCCACACGTGACATCAATATAATCTATAAGGTATTGTAAATAATTAAACAATCAAGTTAAGTTTTTGGTATAGTTCTGGGTACTCGAGTTTCAGTCTGACCATGTTGACCAGCTTAATTGAGTTGACTCAGTTGACCCACGTTAACTTCTGTTGACCATGTCGAATCCGGATTTGAGCCGATGTTTGACTCGTGTTTAACTCCACCCGAATACCCATCCCCATCAAATAGTACCATAGAATCCACTACCTCTAACCATGTAACCACCACTGATATCACCAGGCACAACCACATTCAATCACAAGAACTCTATCATCGTTGTACAACATAATCCTATTTCACAAGAACATATATAAAGCCTGATGTTTGTTAGACATATACCTTTCCGAATAGTGAAACAAATTGCTGGAGTGTAGTTACTCGATCTCCTCTTTTCTCTTTTCGGACCTGAAATACCAATAATGATTCAATCATTAGAGTGTCTATTTACACATATTCAGTTGATTTACTATAAAAAGAATGAGCCAAAAAAAATAAGGAAATCAACTTTCTAGAAAAATAAAAAATACATCTGAGTTTAATATTCACAAAAAAAAACATATGCGTTCACCTTCAACTTTTGTTCCAAAAGAGGTTCTTCATAATTCAACATCAGCCTACCCACTACCCAAGAAAATACAAACGCCGGAAAATTCTCTCCAGCAAAGCCACACTTAACATACTGCATTAAAAATCAGCAATCATAAAATCACAAAAACTAATAATATATTGTAGCCAAACAAAAACATGCATTAAAATCAGGAATATACTTTCGATTCATGATTTCATGTCAATGATTTACAGTTGAACATTAGAACCAGGTACAATTTGAAGATTAAAATGTTGCGATCTGAACAAAAAGGTACCACATATAAAATAAACAAACTGATAAATCAGATATTCAACAGCGGGGTTAATAGATACTTAGAGGATGTTGATTGATAGATATAGATCACTAAAACTTCTAAATTAAGGAAGAGATTAGGTTACCCAGTGTCGTTGTGGCCAACGATAACCTTCTTGCTATCCATTTACTTGCGCCTGAGGTGAAAGGACTGGTGATGACAACGATTGATTCATCTTCTTCAATCTAGATCACGAATTAAGATGAGAATCTTCAAGATTAAAGAATAATTTGTGAATGTTTTGCTTTGCGTATAAACTCAGCAGTCGATGACGGTTGATATCAAATCAAAGGAACGGTTGTACAAATGGTATCGGTTTAAGTTCTTTGACAATTGATGTTGACATCGGTTGATTATCTCCTGCAATTAAGGTTGCGATTACCCCTTCGATTGAAGGGATACTTCTTTTTGGCCCATGTAACTTTTGTGTAAGCAGGGGCATTTCCGGAAAAACAAATTAGGGTTTAGGAAATTTGAACATGACTCTTCACATGCCATTTTAAAATGTGTTGACAATTTACTATTCTAGCCATCCTTCCTCCTTAATAATGTATTACCGACAAGTACATCATGTATTATCATGTAGTGTTAAGTCAAGCATGGAGGCATGATTAACTTTATTGTATGATTCACCAAAGCACAATGTTATCAACATAGTTCATAACCCGGTTGGTCATGAATAACAAGAATTATAAACTAACTAAATTCCCAAGTAGCCAAGTAAGACCAACCCGGGTGTTCCATACCCATAATGGCAAATGTTGGAGGTGCGACGAGGTTGTGTTACTTTGAGGCTTGGAAGCTACTTGAATGAATATAACAAAACAAGCAAGTGAGGTAGTGGAATACCCAAGGCTCCCACGGTTCACATTTTCACCAAAACACATGTCTCACCATATTGAAGATAGTGAGCTTGAATGGTTTCAACACTTGTAGGTTGTTTAAAACCTTGTCAAAACAAAACGTTTAGAGGGTGTTTGCACCTCCAAACTCATAAGAATCAACCCTAATCAAGCTACATAACCATAGGTTTGGTTAGAAGCAAGAGGGTTGTAAGTGAGAATAAGTATAAACAAGTTCATAAAGATTTACATAAAAGTTCTTCAAAACCAAAAGTTTAGACATCAAAATGGTGATATTCCACCTTATTTTACCATGGTAAACTTGTGGCAAAACTCCTAGAGGTGTTCCAAGCTTTCAAGAGGAAGAAGAGATGAAGAAAGTGAGGTAGATGCTAATGTGTGCAAAATGCAACATATAAATTAAATCAAATGAGGCACAAAACTAACCCTTTTTAGTACTAATGTTGGAAAAAACACGTTTCTCTGTTCCTTTTATATTTTCAGGATAAAAAGAGCTTAAACGAACAAAAGAAGCATATAAGTAGCCAAAACCAACATAAATACGAAAAGAAGGACTAACAAGCCATGCCCGACCCCTCAGCAACAACCCAAAAGACAAAAAACAAGATTACAGAAGATGACCACGGGGCCGTCCCCAGATGAACACGGGGCATGGTCAGACCCTGCACTTCAAGACAAAACCTGCAGAAGCTTCTACGCCCACCACGGGGCCGTGCCCAGACCAACATGGGCATGGTGAACTATAAGATATGTAGAATCCAGATAGTACAGCGAACAGTTGACCACGGGGCCGTGCTCAGAGGCCATGGGGTCGTGTGGGCTCCTCTACTGTCAGATGCAATAAATGAAGGAAGAGAAGGATGATGGCCACGGGTCGTGCCCACTGGACACAGGGCCGTGGCCGAGCCTCTGTTTTGACTATAAATAGGGGTGCTTAGTTCACTTCAAAGGCATCCCTTGTCAAACTACTTCTCTCTCACTTTGCCACCACTCCACCACCACTACAACACCAACATCCACAACCATCATCCATCTATCATCTTTAGAGTTTGTAGTAGTCTCGGGATCCAAGATTGATTGTAAGGGTTTTTGTCAAACAAAGGCCATGCTTGGCTAATCTCTTACATCACTTGGTGAAGACAAGTCTTTAAGGTATTACTTTTGATTTTTAATCTCACGACACTTTATATTTGGATATGTATTATGACTTTAATAACTAGTTTCTTATGTTGAAAGTAAATTTTCCTACTATTTCTTCATGATGTCATTGATTTGCTCTTTCGTGTCTTTACGGTCTACATAAAGCACGTTAACTAACACGATAGGGGGTTAGAAGGGTGGTTTGGTAAAATTCTTGTCTCGATCAGTGTATAGATCCTGCGAGGACTTGGTTCAGACTTCCTAGGACCTCCTTCAATGCCCCAAAGGTGTTGGATGGCGGGGGTGAGATTAGTTTGAACCCCTCATATGTAAACTACTATTAATATTTTAAACCGGCTACTTAGGATTGTATCACTACTGCCTCAAACCACTTAGCCGAGGGTAACGTCACCTTCAAAAGAGGGGCCTACCACTTTTCACATTAATAACTTATTTAATTATCTTCCAATATTCCGACCCTTTGGGATTGTATCCTGCTGACTCAAACTACTGGGTTGAGGGTAACGTCACATTCAAAAGAGGGGCCTACTACTATAACTAAGATAATCTCTTAAAAAGTCCGAAAGTGCGAAAATCATCAAAGGATACATTAAAGATGAGTTGGATCCAAGTGATTCTATCTTGTCTATCTTTTCTTTCATTTTTTTATCTTCTTATTTTTAGTTTTAATTTTATGTTTAAAAACTTTTATAAAAAAATTAGATTGATTAGACGTTGATGATAAACCGGTACTAAAAGCTCTTGTGTCCTTGGATGACCTCGGTATCTTTCCAACACTATACTACGCTCACGATGGGTGCACTTGCCCAAGTGTGTGTTTAGTGTTAGTACAATATCGTGTTTTATAAATTTAAAACTTGACTAATGCATAAAATGAACTTAAAATGTTATTAAAAATATAATGCGCTCAACACACACTAAGTTTTTGGCGCCGTTGCCGGGGACACAAGGATTTTAAGAAAGTTTAAATCAGCGGCCTAATTATTTTTAACAATTTTTCTTTTTCTTTTTAGGTATTTTTCAGTTTTTAGCAAATTCTGCACTTTCTGCAGAGTGCAGCACGGGCCGTGCCCGGTCAGACACGGGGCCATGCCCAACCTCATTACTAGTAGTAAAAAATTTCTGAGTTACAGTAGAACGATTACGGGCCATGGCGGTGCACCACGGGGCCGTGCCCAGCTTCCCTGTAACTGGGATCCGGAAAATTGATTAACTGCATCTTGACCATGGGCCCTGGCCATTGACCACGGGCCGTGGTAAGGAATCTGACCCAAGTTTCTTTCTGTTCTAATCGCAGGACCTCGAACTCGATTGCTGGACCTGAAATCTCTACGCAGTGCATGAGCTCTAGTTACGATAAAGACATAAAAGAACCTCTGGACGAACCCGAACGCTTTCTAAGAAAAAGACTAAAAGCCAAGAATAAAAAGAAAGCTTCAGAGGATCAAATCCTAATGGCGGATCAACGTACCCTAATGGATTACCTACGGCCCACGGTCGGTAATATTGGAGCCGCGATTAATGCACCAAACGTTGATGCTAACAACTTCGAACTAAGGCCACATTTGATTCAAATGCTCCAAAATTCCGCCACATTTCACGGCCTTCCCGATGAAGATCCCCATTAACATATTACCATTTTTTTTTGGAAATATGTGACACCTTCCGAATCAATGGAGCATCAAACAACGCCATTCGCCTCCGCATGTTCCCATTTTCACTAAAAGACCGAGCTAAGGCTTGGCTAAACACACTCCCAAGTGGTTCGGTAAACACTTGGGATGAACTTGCCCAAAAGTTTCTATACAAATATTTCCCGCCCTCTAAAACCGCTAAATTAATGACAGAAATAAACACTTATTCACAAGAGGACGGGGAATCTTTGTATGAAACTTGGGATAGATTCAAAGAGCTTTTAAAAAAATGCCTGCACCATGGTCCCGCAGTTTAGCAACAAGTATCCACTTTTTACAATGGTTTGTTGCCGCACACGAGACAAACACTCGACTCAAGCTCCGGGGACTCCTAGGCAAAAGATGCTCGAATGAAATTTACAATCAAATTGAGGAAATTGCTCAAAACAATTTTCAATGGCACACCCCCCCGAGGGTCAAAATCTATTGCCCCGGGCGCCCACAAGGTTGACGAAAGCACCTCTTTACAAGCCCAAATCGAATCCTTATCCTCGAAAATAAAAAAATTAGAAATGATGAAAACGGCTTCGGTTATGGCTTGTGAAGGGTGTGGTGGGCCACATGAAAATTGGAGTTGTATGAAAGATAAGAAAAATCAAACGGAAATGGTAAACTACGTAGATAATCGACCTAGACCATCGGACCCCCCTACGGGTACCTACAACCAAGGCTGGCGGAACCATCCTAACCTTGGTTGGAGGGAGCCAGGGAGTAGTAGTAACCAACAAAATCAAAATCAAAGACCTAACTTTCAACAACAACCAAGAAACGAATCACAAAATTTCACTCAACAACAAGGGGGCCGGGAGAGGCTTGAAGATCTCATCACACGCCTTATTTTCGAAACCGAAAAAAGGCATTCGGATCGGTTCTCGCAAACAGAGTCCAATATTAGAAACCAACGGGCAAATATTCAAAACCAACGGGCAAGTATTCAAAACATTGAAAAATAACTAAGCCAGCTCGCCCAAAATTTCTCCGAAAGACCACAAGGTGCACTACCTAGCAATACCGAAACCAATCCAAACGCGCAAGTACACTTCATAACATTAAGAAACCGGAAAGTAGGTCCAGAGGAAACATTGCCACTATCCATCAACAACAATCCACCCGAACAAAACACACACACACACACCTCCTAACCACCAAGAAACCACTATCCCAAAAAATCCCAAACCAACAAAAAAACCCCTCGGTACCCTACCCCAGTCGTTTGCTTCGCTAAAGACCGATGAGTAGTTCACAAAATTCATAACCTCCTAAAACAATTGCATATCAACCTCCCATTTGTAGAAGTCCTCACTCAAATGCCAAAATATTCAAAATTTTTGAGAGACTTCCTCACCCACAAATGAAAGTTTGAAACATTGCAATTAGTTAACTTAAGTGAAGAATGCTCCGCCGTGCTCCTCAACAAACTCCCCCAAAAGAAAATCGACCCCGTGAGCTTCACCATTCCTTGCTCCATTGGGGATCACCTATCCGAAATGCACTAGCCGACCTTGGGGCTAGCATCAATCTTATACCCGCATCAATGTTTGACCGACTCGGACTCGGAAAACCAAGCCCCACTAAAATGAGCATCCAACTCACCGATAGGTCGGTCAAACACCCTCAAGGCGTCACTGAGAACCTCTTGGTCAAAGTCGGGGATTTTGTTTTCCCGGCCAACTTTGTCATCCTCGACATGGAAGAAGACGCCAAAGTTCCACTCATTTTAGGAAGACCATTCCTTGCCACTGCTCGTGCTATGGTAGATATGAGCGACAGGAAATTAACATTAAGGGTAGGAGACAAGGAAATGAAGTTTGGGGGTAGGAAAGAGAGTGGAGGACGACCCGGTCAACTACATGGATGTCATAGACTCAAGCTTAGATGACGTGCTCCGGCGATGCAACATGGGGTGCAATACATCCCGCTTGGGTAATATATGACAGGTCTTGGGTCTAGCCAAGGACCCTTATAAACGTGGCGCACCACGGAGGCATTCCGCGGAACTATCCTTAGTATTAACTTAGTTTAACTTTTGTGTTTTCTAGTTTAGTCTTACTTTTCAGAAATAAAACACCCCATGCATGAAAACAGTGCCTTCCGACAACTTTTTCATCTTTCCATCATGTGCAGCACGGGGCCGTGTTCAGACCAACTCGCCCCGTGCCCAAGATTTGCAGAAAAGAAATCTTGAAATAGGTAATTGACCACGGGCCGTGTTGACTGGCCACGCCAGTGGCCAAGCTTCTTTAAATATTTGTTACTGGCACCTCTGGACACGGGGTCGTGCCCGGACCACATGGGCTCATGGCCAGATGCCCAGTAACATAAAATTTTATTTTTAACACGCTTTTACGCATTCGAATCAACCGAAAAATTTATTTTTGGACACATTGAGGACAACGTGTAATTTAAGTGTGTGTATGTGGGGGGGGGGACTAATACTTTGAATCTAGCAAGTCCTAATAACAAGCCTTACACAAAACTCTATTGGAACCGCTAATCACCCCAAATCTTTTTCAAAAATTTTCAATTTTTGTTACTTGTCTTGGTTTAATTTGGGAATAACAAGTTCTAAAAAGTTATGTTTTTACAAATTTACAACCGATAGCGTTGTGATAAAAAGAGCCAAATAAGAAAATTATAAAAAAGGGCATGACAAGTCTTTTTAAAATTTGATTATATATACTTGTTCACATTATAAACCATTCCCACATTAAGTGAGCTTTGAGCCTTTATAGAGCATATAGTCATACATCTTTAAACTAAATGCTCATTTTCGTTTCTTGTGTGAATAGCCGCTTGGTTCTTACGACTCTAGAACTTGCCAAGAAGATACATTCCCAGTCCTTACCAACATAAACCTAAGTAAGTGAATGATGGAGGCACTAGGACTAACCAATTTTTCATTGAAAACCATTATTTTCCTTTCTTTTTAGCCACTACCAAAATCCCCCTAGTTAACCCCTTTGAGCCTAAACCTTTTCATTTCAAACCCACAAAACAAACACCCGTTACCCACCAAAACCCTTTTCCTTTCAAACCCATCTATTTTATTAAAAAAGCTCCGTTTATCTACTACCAAAAAAAACTATAGCTCTTGTTTGAAAATGCTTGGTTTAAATAAATATTGAAATAAACAAGCTTTACGATAACCGACGCTTTTTATGCTTTTCACCATTTTACTAATCACTATCCCAAAAATCACCTACCCCTTGCCCAAGCCTAACCCTTTCAAAGTCCTCTTGATACTCACAAAGGTTTATAGTTAAAAATAAGGAGTTTTGATCGCTTGGCAAGCATATGGTACAAATAAGTTCCAAACCGGAATCGAGCGATATCACAAAAATACATCTTCGGCCGAGTGTTGAGTGATCTCTTGTGAGGTACGTGAACTTGTATATGAACAGAATTTTAAGGAGGCATGTTATGCCCAAATAAATAATTTTCCTTAAAAACGTTCTAAATAAATCATGACGAATAGGATTGTAAATAAAATAAAAACAAAATTTAAATAAAGATCTTGGGTTCGTGACACTCAAAGACAAGCCACAAAACTTCTTCTCTACCTATTCCATTTGGGTGTGTAAGCCACATTTAAAGAGTTTTGCTTGAGGACAAGCAAAAATTCAACTGTGGGGATATTTGATGTGTGCAAAATGCAACATATAAATTACATCAAATGAGGCATAAAACTAACCCTTTTTAGTACTAATGTTGGAAAAAGCACGTTTCTTTGTTTCTTTTGTATTATCAGGATAAAAAGAGCTTAAACGAACAAAAGAATCATATAAGCAGCCAAAACCAACATAAATACGAAAAGAAGGAATAACGAGCCATGCCCGACCCCTCAGCAATAACCCAAAAGACAAAAAACAAGATTACAAAAGATGACCGCCGGGCCGTGCCCAGACAAACACGGGGCGTGGTCAGACCCTGCACTTCAAGACAAAAACCTGCAGAAGCTTCTACGCCCACCACGGGGCCGTGCCCAGACCAACATGGGGCATGGTCAACTATAAGATTTGTAGAATCCAGATAGTACAACGAACAGTTGACCACGGGGCCGTGCCCAGAGGCCACGGGGTTGTGTGGGGCCCTCTGCTGTCAGATACAATAAATGAAGGAAGAAAAGGATGATGGTAACGGGCCGTGCCCACTGGACACGGGGCCGTGGCCAGACCTTTGTTTTGACTATAAATAGGGGTGCTTGATTCACTTCAAAGGCATCCCTTGGCCAGGCCACCACTCCACCACCACTACAACACCAACATCCACAACCATCATCCATCTATCATCTTTAGAGTGTGTAGTAGTCTCGGGATCCAAGATTGATTGTAAGGGTTTTTGTCAAACAAAGGCCATGCTTGGCTAATCTCTTACATCACTTGGTGAAGAAAAGTCTTTAATGTATTACTTTTGATTTTTAATCTTTCGGCACTTTTTATTTGGATATGTATTAATGACTTTAATAACTAGTTTCTTATGTTGAAAGTGAATTTTCCTACTATTTCTTCATGATGTCATTGATTTGCTCGTTCGTGTCTTTACGGTCTACATAAAGTAGGTTAACTAACCCGATAGGGGGTTAGAAGGGTGGTTTGGTAAAATTCTTGTCTCGTTCAGTGTATAGATCCTGCGAGGACTTGGTTCAGACATACTAGGACCTCCTTCAATGCCCCAAAGGTATTGGATGGCGGGGGTGAGATTAGTTTGAACCCCTCATATGTAAACTACTATTATTATTTTAAACCGGCTAATTGGGATTGTATCCCTGCTGTCTCAAACCACTTAGCCGAGGGTAACGTCACCTTCAAAAGAGGGGCCTACCACTTTTCGCATTAATAACTTATTTGATTATCTTCCAATATTCCGACCCTTTGGGATTGTATCCCTGCTGACTCAAACCACTGGGTTGAGGGTAACGTCACATTCAAAAGAGGGGCCTACTACTATAACTTAGATAATCTCTTAAAAAGTCTGAATGTGCGAAAATCATCAAAGGATACATTAAAGATGAGTTGGATCCAAGTGATTCTATCTTGTCTATCTTTTCTTTCATTTTATTTATCTTCTTATTTTTAGTTTTAATTTTATGTTTAAAAACTTTTATAAAAAATTTATATTGATTAGACGTTGACGATAAACCGGTACTAAAAGCTCTTGTGTCCTTGGACGACCTCGGTATCTTACCAACACTATACTACGCTCACGATGGGTGCACTTGCCCAAGTGTGTTTAGTGTTAGTACAATATCGTGTTTTATAAATTTAAAACTTGACTAATGCGTAAAATGAACTTAAAATGTTAATAAAAATATAATACGCTCAACGCACACCAATGCTCACTTTGATACTTAGAAAATTCTGCCACAACTTGCAATATCAACTTATTTGGGAGTGTTTCTAAGAGTGTAAGAGAGTTGGAAAAGTGAAAATGAGGTGATGGAGGCTTTGTTTCATAATGGAGGATTAAGTTTTGGTGTTTAAGAAGGTTGTATGATGATTGGGGAAGAAGAAGGTGATCGATACAAGAGGCTGAAACAACTTTCTGCGGATCAAGGGGCTTGGCGCCCTGCCAAGCTAAATGGGGTGAGGCTTCGCGTAGCGCCACGCCTCATTTAGCCAAAACAATTTTTTGTTTTATTGCTTTTTATTCCCAGAACTTTTATATTTCATCATTTTATTCTAAAACTTTGTAATTTAACATGTTTTCAAGTATGGAAAGCGTATGTAAGTATAGTTCGTGTATCGTGAATGTGTGAATGATCTTTCGATTGAATAACAAGTATCGGTTTGCAAGTAAACACGTAATTAACGATTGATTGTATGTATAACATGTATTTATAAAGTATGGAATTTCATTATGATCAAAGTTTCGGATTACAAAGTTGGGAATGAAATACGAATACGATATGATTACAAGTTTCCAACATTAAAAATATGAGTACACTTTCTAGACAATGAAAGTACATAAATGCGAAGCATTACACTCTCCCCTACTTTAGGAAATTACGTCTTGAAATTTATTCAAGAGGAAGACTCAACGAATAGATGCGGATGCTTGGTCTTCATATCACTCTTGAGTTCCCAAGTGAATTCAGCGCCACGTTTTCCTTCCCATAGAACATTAACTACGGGAATTCGAATGCGCCTAAGTTTCTTGGTTCCTCGGTCCATGATTTCGACCGTTTTCTCCGACGAAGTGTAGAGACTCGTTGATTTGGAGATCGTCGAGTGGAGCTTGAAGTCCTTCTTTGGCTAGGCACTTCTTGAGATTTGAAACATGAAATGTCGGATGAACATTGTTGAGTTGTAGATCCAGTCGATACGCAACCTTATCAATCCTTTCGAGAATTTTTAAAGGACCTAAGAAGCGAGGGGCGATCTTTCCTTTCTTACCAAATCGAACTACTCGTTTCCAAGGGGATACCTTGAGAAGTACGTGATCACCAACAATAAATTCCAACGGTTTGCGTCACTTATCGGCGTAACTCTTTTGTCGACTTCTAGGCTTGAGTTGGTTGTCATGAATCTGCAGGATCTTGTCCGTCGTCTCTTGGTTGTGCTCGAGACCATTGATTTGTGCGTCTCTTATCTTGTGCCAACAAATAGGCGAATGACACTTACGGCCATACAAAGCTTTGAATGGTGACATTTGAATACTATAATTCTACCAAAGGTAAGTGTATATCCCAGTTGCCACCAAAATCGATTACGCAAGAACGAAACATATCCCCGAGAGTTTGGATAGTACGCTCAGTTTGTCCATCCGATTGAGGATGAAACGTCGTACTAAGATTGAGTTGAGTACCAAGAGCGGTTTGAAAGGTCTGCCAAAGATGCGAGGTGAAACGACCATCATGGCCAGAAATGAGGTTAATGGGGATATCGTGACGACAAATGTCTTCATTAGTATAAATATGAGCTAATTTCTCAACTCAGTAGTCTTCACGAATGGGGAGGAAGTGAGCGGATTTGGTCAAATGATTGATGATTACCCAATTACTATCATGACCGGATGAAGTTCGAGGAAGTTTGGTAATGAAATCCATTGCTATACTCTCCAATTTCTAGACCGGAATTTCTGGTTGTTCAAGTAAGCCAGAGGGACGTTGATGCTTGGTTTACACCTTGGAAAAAGTGAGACATTTAGAAACGAAGGTTGCGACATTTTCCTTCATGCCGGGCCACCAATAAGACGTACGAAGGTCTTGGTACATCTTTTCGGCACCGGATGAAAAAGTCTCACGATTTTTGTGCTTCCTTCATCAAGAAGTCACGAAGATCGTCTCGATTCGGAATCCAAATGCGATCAAGATAGTAAAGAATACTGTTGGGTTTGGATGCAAGTTGACTTTCAGCACCACACTTCATCTCGTCATACAAATTGCCCTCGTTGACGGATGATGTAGGACCGATCCTCGATACTAAGGAACCTAAATTTGATATCTGACGTCCATAATAGCGGAAATATTACGTCGTGTTTACCACTAGACAAGAATTAGTCAGTTTAACATCAGTTTTATTGATCAAGCGTCAAGAGTACAAACTGACAGAGCTTCGCCTCCAAAATGCCAAAGTTGCAAATGAGTGAGGCTAGCTACCTATTCAGCTCTATTCTATACAGACTCGATATAAGACTAAGACATAGACATTATGCACCAACAGACTCCCCCTTGGATATCGTCTTCATCTTGTATCAGTCTTCAAAACTCTGTCTTCGTAATATACTTTAACGCACACGACCGAAGAAGTTCTTGTACGGCTTCCTTCGTCGTTCTTGTTTCGGATCCGACATCTGATCTGTAGGAGGCACTTTGTTCATATGCTGAAACCTTCTAATACTTGCCTTCCTAGTTTTCTCATGAATAGCTTCGAGACGCTTTTCCTCTTTCAGGAATTCAAATCTCTCTAGATCTCTCCACTTTGTCTGCCACATCTTCCCTGAATTTACTTCTCTTGTATAGCAAACATTCACAACTTTCTGATACTGCATAGCTTGTACCTTTTCACGTTCTTCAAACACAATCTTGCTATAGAACAAGGTTTTGATATCTTCTCTGGAACAGTTAACAAGCCACATCGGATCTAGAATCCTGATCGTTCTCAACAATCCTCTCATGCCCTGTAATCCTAACATTTCAACTATTTCCTTCGAAATATCCAAATGTTCTTCGAATTGTAAAACAATAATAGCTTCACATGTGGTTGGATCTATCTGCCACCACTTGAACAATGGATAGAAGTTCTGCTCAATCGGCATCAACGACATATTTCTCATTGCCCTAGGTCGCTTCATTATCAACGTTATGTCTTTCTCCCCTGTTTTCTTGTTAGTCTTGATTCGGCGACCAAGAATGAATGGCTTCCAATATCTGAATCCTTTGACCGCTTCATACTTTATCAACTTCACAATAACTGATCAATCACTTTCATGTGGTATGTAACATTAACGGTCTGAACCAGCTCTTCAACATCCCAATATGGTAATGTCTTGAAATCAGCAAGGTATTTTAAGTATTGTACTCCAAATTCCCTCTTGATTGCATATACGTTAAGTTCCTTGAACCAACCCCAACTTAAGATGTCCCCCAATGACACATCTTTGTCTCTGGTAAAGAATGCTAGAGGACGTCGAAACTTACGTTCGCGCGACATTTCTTTAAACCAAGACTTTTTCGCTTGAGCTATTTCTTCTTTCGTCATCGCCTTTGGTACTTTACCTTCTCTAACTGATTCTTCAATATTTTCTTTCAACATGTCTTCGTCAAGTTGCTTGTACATCTCCTCAAATGTAGGAAAACTATCTGTATTAGGACCGAGGTACTTCGCAGTTTGATCTGTCTCATCATCAGAAGACCAATCTTCCACAATCACTCTATTATACTCGTCAGCTTCAAATCTTCTAACATACTGATCATCGTTCGGCTCAAATGTGTTAGCATTCAACACGTCTTCTTCGAAATCAAACTCTAGATCTTCAGCATCAACCTCAACTAACTTTGCAAGATCTTCCTTAGTATAATTGTGCACATACTCGCCTTCCTCCATGTTATGCTCTAACATCAACAATAAAGGTTTAGAAGGTACTGCAGCAACCGGCTTTACAAATCTTTCAACGTTAGATAAATCAATCTCATCAGTTGGCCTTTTCTGCCCTGACTCCCTCACTTTTATCATCCATTCTGTTTGATTCGTCATCCATTAGCGAAGTAAAATCAAAAGCATCAGCAATCTTAGCTTCGGTAATCTTTATACCGACACCACCCTGATCATCATCATCGTCATCATCAGCCACATTCCAATCCTCATATGCTGAATCATCTTTCTCTTCATCATCTTTATCCTCTTTTTCAGCTTCTTCATCGTCCTTTTCTTCAGAAGCAACTATAGGATCATAAGGCTTGACAAATTCATCAACCTTTTAAACCTCGGACTCAAAAGCTATAACAACCTTCTCTTCAACAGATTTCTATGCGACTTCAGAAGACTTAGGAGCTTCACCTTCAACCCCTTTACCTTTACCACTCGTAGCTAACTCTTTCTCAGATCGTTCTTTAGCTTCTTGCTGATCCAGACGATCATATTCTTTGATGAAATCAATTCCCAGAGAGTTAGATAAAACTTTCTGCATTCTGGAAAATCTTCGATCATTTTGGGCTTGGATTGACTTTAGATCTGCAATCTCTGTTTGAAGCTTTTCATTTGCATCCTGCAAACTCTCGATCAAAGCTTTAAAGTATTCTCGTTCATTTTCCAACACTTTCACTTTATCGTCAAAAATCTCTTTCTCAACATTGCTTTCATTCATTTTCTGAATAAGCTCAGCTTTCTCCTCCTCATTCTTTGCCACTTTTTCTTCTAACACCTTCACATGCTTTTCCAGAAGTTCAACGTTCATCTCTGGAAAGAAATCATTTAGATCTTGCAGACTAATCGGATCATTATGCATATCACCAAACAGATTAGGCCCTGAAGATTTTGGTGTTGACTTTGGAGTAGCATCCTTTGGTGTAGACTTCCTTGGAGTAGAACTTTCAAGATTTGAAGTCGTTGGAGCAACGGTGATTGGATTATACGTACTTCCAATAAACCAGACACAGGAGGTTCTTGTGTAGCTCCTGGCCTTTCAGCTTCACTTGAAACAACAACAGGAGGTTTTTGTGTAGAAGGTTCTTGTGTGACTTCTTTCTCCTATGCGCCATAAGGTTCTTGTGTAACTTCTGCGCTTTTCAGCTTTCCTTTATAACGTTCACTAACAGCTTTTTGAACTTTCTTCTTTTTCTTGTCCTTTGTTTGAGGAGATCCTGTAGTCTTTGTCAAAGAAATAGTTGCAGACTTTACACGTTTAGCTTTTTTCTTTGGTCTTTCCTCATCAGAATCTTTTCAAGACTTGGATCAAAATCAGCATCCATTTCTTTCTCCTTTTCAGCTCTAATCTCAGCTTCAGATTTTTCTGGCTCTTTTACCGGTTCTTCATCAGAATCATCATCATTTTCTGATGTAGCAGAGATAACATCATCTTGCGTAGCTTTCTCAGTCTCTTGGCTTTCGATAACGACTGCTGCGCTCGAACATCTTCAGCTTGAACATTTTCTGGTTCATCTTCATCGACGAGCATTGTTTCGACTTTCTTTGCAGCTTGTTTCTTTTTCGGCTTTTCAACTTCGGCCTTTAAGAACCATTCACTTCGAGCCTTTGTTTTGAAGTCTTTGAACCATTCTTTTTCAGCGTTAAGCTCTTTTTCATCATCGCTTCCGTCTTTCCTCCATTTATTATCAGACGGCACAATGTAATTTGAATTTTTGATAGCTCCGAAAACTGGCTTTGCAACAGGAGCTGAAGCTTGCTTCTGGAATTTTAATAGCTTCTTCACAATCGTTTCATCGAGGTGACTTAGATAAAGCACGTCGTTCGGATCATGTGCAATATTAGTGAACTTCTCATCTATTAGCATCTGCACGAACCTGTGATACAAACATAGCCTCGAATCCTCCATGTTCTTCGACATGTGTGTAAATACAAGCTTCGAATAGTTTAACGGCTTCTTCAGAATAATTTCCGTTGCCATACAGGCCAAATAATCTTGAACATCGTCAAGACCCGCCTTTCGGTGACTAAAAGTATGAATGATCGCATGCATTAGGAGCTTGTAGGGGTTAGGCACTTCCCTTTTCTTTAGCGTTGGCTTATTCACACCCCCCTTGTAACCCATTCGAAAGAAACATCCTCTGCCATCTTCTCATCTAGATAAATCGAATAGTCTTTGTCATCATTGAACTGCAGAATCCGTCGAATATCGTCTTCAGTCACAGTGATCTCCTTTTCTTCATTTCCAACTTGCACTGATGAAATATTCGACTTCTGATCATCACTAAGCTTCGCATTCGTCCAGAAATGGTACATATGAGATCTGTATGAAACTGTGGGCTCTGTGATAGCCCGATGAATAGGGCTTTCCTTCAAAAACTTCAAAATACTCTCGTATTCCTTCAAAGATGGACATATCTATTGCAATCACTTTCGCTGGTTCTTGAGCCTGAAAAATGACGCAAAACAATTAGCACGCTTATCGAGAAAAAGTTACAAATTTTTCTAACACTTTTATAAAGTTCGGGCGAACTTGATGAGTGTTATAACAATCTGCTTTTAATAAGTTCGCCCAAACATGTAAAGACAACATGTTCAAAATTCAAGTGTAAGATCGGGCGAACTTATACTCATAACACTTTTTCAGATTTCAATCAACCCAAGTTCGGGCAAACTTCCATAAAAAATTTTCAAATCAGTTTATATGTGAAGTTCGGTCGAACATGATTTTAGTTCTCTTTATTCAGGTTTTATTAACAAGTCCGGTCGAACTTGATAACAAGTTCGGCCGAACTTGTTATCTCCTTCACTTTATCTCCTTCACTACCAAAACCTGTTCATTATCACATCAACTATTTCAAACAAATTCAAGACAGTTCCATGGTCGGTTTTAAGTATTAATCTTGATTTTAAGTTCGATTTAGTCCAAACCAACCTAGATCTAACAAATTTTAACATCTTAGATCTGTAATTTCAAATTCGAGTTCAAATACGGTCCAATGTTCAAATCTATACCTAGACCATTGTAGTTGGTGTGCCAATCACCAAAAACAAATCAAATTTGGGCAGAGTGACGGTATGTTTTTGTCAAAATCACAAGATCGCTCAAAAGTCTCTGAAGTTCAAGTTCGCTTTAGAGATATTAGACAACTGATAAGTGAGTTCGACCGAACTTGCTGAGTTTACATACTCCTGTAAGTTCGGGCGAACTTGCTGAGCCCAACTTAAACGACGCATCAGAAGTCGGGGCGAACTTATAACAAACCAGCCAATTATTTGAAAGTTCGGTCGAACTTGCTTCATTGTTAAACTTGTTTACTTTAGCAAGTTCGGCCGAACTTGCCAAACAAAATTTAATCTTTTTCAAATTTTACAATTTAACCCCTGAACTTTCCAACTTTTACCAGTTTTGAAAATCCACTCAGTTGAGCAAGTCTAAGTTAATGACCTTGGTTAACCGATTTGTCTGTCGAGTCCAAGTTAATGACCCCGGTTGGACCCGTTACGAACAAACTGCTGATATTTTCAAAATCAAAGTTTCAAATTAATGAACTTTTTATCGTTTTGACTTATGCATCAACAGATGAGTATTGTGCCTCACGAATGTGGTCTTGAAGGCCGTTTAGAACTTGGAAGCAACGAATACTCTTTACGTGAGTTTTTTTGACTAAGGGCGTCGGCCACGACATCGCTTTACCAGGGTGGAAAATCTCGCAATCATAGTCGTTGAGTAACTCTACCTATCGGTGTTGACGAATGTTGAGTTCTTTTTGGTTAAAGATGTGTTGTAGGCTCTTATGGTCAGTGAAGACCACATACTTACTACCATAAAGGTAGTGTCGCCAAATCTTTACGCAAAAACAACCGCACCAAGTTCAAGGTCGTGGGTAGTGTATTTCTTCTTGTGTGTCTTGAGTTGTCTCGAAGCGTAAGCGATGACCTTGTCTTGTTGCATGAGAACACAACCGAGATCTTGGTTAGACGCATCGCAATACAAAAAAAAATCATCGTTACCATTGGGAAGAGCGAGAATAGGAGCATTGCAAAGCATGTCCTTAAGCGTTTGAAAAGACTCCTCTTGTTTGGAACTCCTAACAAAAGGTTTATCTTTTGGAGTCAACGAAGTGAGAGGAACAACGATCTTTGAAAAGTTGGAGATGAACCGACAAAAATAACCCGCCAATCCTAGGAACGAACGAATTTTGGAAGGTGATTTCGGTGTAATCCAATTTTTGGCAGCTTTGATTTTGGCAGGATCCACGTGTATGCCTTTCTCATTTACAACGTCTCCGCGAAATTGAACTTCTTTAACCAAAATTCACACCTGGAGAATTTGGTATATAGTTGTTCAGCATGTAGGAGTTCGAGGATTAGACAAAGGTGTTGCTCATGCTCGGCTTGAGACTTAGAATAGATAAGGATATCGTCTATGAAAACGATCACAAATCGATCCAAGTATAACTTACACACACAGTTCATCAAATCCATGAAAACCGCGGGTGCATTGGTTAAACCGAAAGGCATGACTATGAACTCGTAGTGACCGTATCTAATACGAAAGGCGGTTTTAGGAATATTTTCTTCGAGGACTCGAAGTTGATGGTAGCCAAAACGAAGTTCGATTTCAGAAAAGCACGTTGCGCCTTGAAGTTGATGGAAGAGATCGTCTATGCGAGAGGGGATAACGGTTCTTGACAGTAAGCTTGTTGAGTTCACGGGAGTCGATACATATGTGGAAGGATCTGTCTTTCTTCTTGACAAAGAGAATCGGAGTGCCCCTAGGAGAAGTACTAGAGCATATATTTGACAGCCTGGCATTTACTTGTACCATTCTAACAAACTGAATCTTTGTGCGTTGCATTCTAAACCGCGTTAACAAACTGAATCTTTGTGCTCTGCATTCTAAACCTCATTTACTCAATTTTCAGGACGAAAATTCTTTCAACATGGGGATAATGTGACATCCCGGCTTTTCAGGTATCTTAAACGCGCTACTTTATGATTATTCACTCCTACGCTGATTTAATTCGGAGAATTAAATTACACGCTCGCGATAACTACGCTAACTTTGTGAATCTATAGGGTGAATTACGTGCTATGTGTTATTAGACGGGTTGTATCTGAATTACGTACTATGTGTTATTAGACGTTTGTGAATCTATTGCGTCTCACTCCAAATACGTGATTTAATATTTTATAAACTCCGTGTCGCGAATAATATTTTAGTAACTTCTATTTATAAACCGAACCAAGCCTATGAAACGTTTCCACTTCGCGACCAAGCAAACCCAACCCGCCACCCATACCCCCTTGCGACCCACACCTCCTTGCGGCCCAAGGAAATAACCCAAACTTAAGGCCCAAGGCACTAACCCAAACCCCCCCCCTATCGCGACCGCTTCCCCCTTGTTATATTTACATGCATGTTGTAGCTTTCAAAAAAATAAAAGAAAAACACTAATCCCTAGAAGAGTGTGACGGCAGCCCCCCCCTCTCATGGTCGCGCAAACCTCACACCTCTCGGATTGATTCCAAGCTTGTCCCGGTTTGCTAATCATTATCTTTTCAAGGTTAGGGTTTATTTGTTTTGAGATTCACACTAGGTTTTGTGTAATCTTGATCATGATTATCTGCTTGTATGATTATTCTATGAAAAAGTGTTGCGGGGTATGATTAGTTCGGATGAATATGCGAATCTTTGCGGTTGTGATGATATGTTGAATACAAAAATCATAGGCTGCGTTTTAGCAATAAAGATCATGATATATATTTAGGGTTTGCATGAATATTGATATATATGATGATATTTGACAAGTTAACCTGTTGTTAATCAATACAACTAAGCATCATGATCGTTTAAACATGTTCTAATGCGATAAAGTCGAAAACAGTAAGCTGATTGACATTTACAGCCAACTTCAGTTGGCTGTAACCTGATCATTATTTATAGAAAAGTGGATTTTCTAAAGCCGAAAATGTGTATTTTTGAAAAACGCTTCAAATGGCGCCGGATTCATATTTTTCTGAGATCGTTTGCTATTTCTAAATGGTCATTTAGTGCAGCAGCTGAAGCTGCGTAAATTCTGCAGAATTTGCAAGTTGTTTATCGAGACGGATCTCATAGTCTGTATGGGGTTAGGTCACGAAATTTGGACAGTAACTGGAGATGGGAATTTCTGGAAATCTCCCAATGGATTTTTGTTAATTGGATGAGCGACGATTTTTAAATAATTTTTCTCGTGGACTGCAGTCAGAAAGCAACGAATCTGACTGCAGCCTAGTATATAAATGTTTATAAATAATTGGTAAAGATTTAGGATTTGAAAATTTTACAGTCTAATCGACACCTCATGTAAAAAAATTGGAATTTTTGGAATGTCAGAACTATTTTATAAAAATACTCGAAAACAGCCCAGTTATGAGCGTACAAGCTAAAACATGATAACTTGCGTTTGTGTGTACCTAAGTGTCGTATGAGTTAATATGTGTTTATGACAAGTTGGTTTGATCATTATTTTGTATGGTGGTACTTTGCATGCATGATTATGGTTTAAAATTGGTTATTACGTGTGCCGTATTGTGTTGCGTAGGATTTTGTGTCAGTGTGTTCACACACTAACTTTAAATCGGTTGACATGTTAGGAGGCGATTAGCGGTTCCATCATTTGCTTCTTTTGCGTTTATTCTAACCGAGCAATTTAAGGTGAGTTCACGGCCCCTATTTTATCCGGTTTTGGACAATAGGGGGAGAAACATGTATACGCTCTACAACTCAATCTTTTTACGTTATGCGAAATTAACGTCGTTAACTATTCGGTAATTAAGTTAATGTTAATGTACGTTATGGTCACTAAGTAGCTTTATCCGGAAGTCCTCAACCAACTCTCGGATCGTTAGTATTGGGTTAGATAGCGGGGAAATTATAGTAGTACTACTGCTCCCGACAAGCCCCACCCGAGCTAGTCGCGCTAGCCGACCGGGAATGGTCAACGGGTGATTAATTTGGCCTAAATTTCGCCATGGTCAGTGATAGACCTGGCAACACTGAGGCAACAACAGTCAGCTTCGATCGCGAACTCTTATCTGACGTAACTTTAGGCTCGCTACCTACATGTTAACATTGAACTTATTTACGAACCAACATTATTATTCCAGGTTAGGAATAATGGAACTATGTCGTTATCCCAGGTTAGGAATAACGGGGAAAAACAATCTTTTAAACCGAACTTGTGAACTTATAAAAACCTGTGAACTCACTCTTCTTTAATGTTGACACTTGTTTCTTTGCATGTTTCTCAGGACGCTAGGAGCGCTAGGTGCACTCACTTGCATTTGATCAAGACATTTTTATCGAGTCTTTCTTTATGAATAATTTTTGGGATTATGGTTTTGGCGTTTATGTTGGCGCCCGTTACTTTACTTTAATGCTTCCGCTAAACTTTTAAACTATGATATTTTGAAAATGAGTATGAATGTTTACAACAAATGTTTTTGGAAAACGTTTAAATAAATCATATAGAGTCGTTCGATATTGCTAGTGTCTGAGATTCTGGTTTGATCACTTGCCTCGCGGTAATACTCCGCAAGTGGAAATTGAGGGTGTGACAAATAGGAAGTAGCATTTTGATTACTGAAGCAGAAGCTTTGCAGTGCGCCCATTTTGTCCTTGCCAGAGGGGACGGATGATTTTGTGGTATATTGTGACGCTTCCATTCAGGGTTTGGGATGTGTGCTCATGCAACGTGAAAAGGTCATCGCGTATGCATCCCTACAGTTGAAGGTCCACGAGAAGAACTACACGACACATGACTTGGAATTGGGAGCAGTTGTGTTTGTACTTAAGATTTGGAGACACTATCTATATGGAACAAGGTGCACAATCTACACGGATCACGAGAGCCTCTAACATATTTTTGACCAGAAGGAGTTGAACATGCGACAGCGTCGCTGGGTCGAACTCCTGAACGATTATGAATGTGCCATTCGGTATCACCCGGGTAAAGCTAACGTGGTAGCTGATGCCCTCAGTCGAAAGGAGCACTTGAAACCTCGTCGGGTATGAGCACTACAGTTCACAATTCATTCTGGGTTACCCGAACAGATACGCGACGCGCAGCTAGAAGCAATTAAGGAAGAGAACATCAAGGTCGAATCTGTGGGAAAGATGGAACGCGATTGGGAAGTGAAACCCAATGGTGCCCGGTATTTCATGAATCGTATATGGGTACCTCTCTACGGAAACCTCAGGAAGCTAGTTATGGACGAAGCTCACAAATCCCGATACTCTGTCCATCCTGGTTCGGATAAGATGTATCAAGACCTTAATACTGGTGGCCCAACATGAAAACGGATATAGCCACCTACGTGAGCAAGTGTTTGACTTGTGCGAAAGTCAAGGTGGAATACCAGAAACTATCAGGGCTACTTCAACAACCTGAGATCCCAGTGTGGAAATGGGATCAGATCTCGATGGACTTTATCACTAAACTCCCGCGAACTCCGGGTGGTTGCGATACCATCTGGGTAATCGTGGATCGTCTAACTAAGTCTGCACACTTCCTAGCGACCAAAGAAACAGATAAGATGGATAAGTTGACTCGCATCTACATTAAGGAAGTAGTTTCTTGGCACGGGGTGCCAACGTCCATCATTTCAGACAGAGATGCTCGTTTCACGTCCAACTTTTGGCGGTCACTTCAGAAAGTGTTGGGTACACGCTTAGATATGAGCACAACTTACCACCCTCAGACGGATGGTCAAAGTGAAAGGACCATTCAGACCTTGGAGGACATGCATAGGGCATGCGTGGTAGACTTCGGGAACAGTTGGGAAATCCATCTGCCTTTGGTGGAATTCTCGTATAACAACAGTTACCATACGAGTATTCAGGCAGCACCATTTGAAGCATTATACGGTCGCAAATGTAGATCACCGGTCTGTTGGGCAGAAGTCGGTGACAGTCAACTCACAGGTCCTGAGTTGATACTTGAGGTTACTGAAAAGATTGTGCAAATCAGAAACTACATGGCAGCGGCACGGGATCGACAGAAAAGTTACGCTGATCAACGCCGCAAACCGCTCGAATTTCAAGTAGGCGACCGCGTCCTACTGAAAGTGTCACCCTGGAAGGGTGTAATTCGTTTTGGGAAACGAGGCAAACTAAATCCATGGTACGTAGGCCCATTTGTGATTTCGAAGCGTATCGGGCCCGTAGCTTATCAGTTAGACCTTCCTGCCGAACTCAGTGGAGTTCACAACGTTTTTCACGTGTCCTATCTGAAGAAGTGCCTATCAGATGAGACCCTAGTCATTCCATTGGATGAGATTCAAGTGGATGAGTAACTGCATTTTGTGGAACAACCTATCGAGATCATGGACCGTGAGATCAAGACTCGAAGGCACAGCAACATGCCGATCGTCAAGGTTCGTTGGAACACTAAGCGTGGACCGGAGTTCACGTGGGAAAGAGAGGACCAAATGAAAAGCAAATATCCACACCTTTTTGCAGCTGAGCAGCAATCCGGCATTACCGCCAACTGAATTTCAGGACGAAATTCTTTCAACATAGGGATGATGTGACATCCTGGGATTTACTTGTACCATTCTAACAAACTGAATCTTTGTGCGTTGCATTCTAAACCGCGTTAACAAACTGAATCTTTGTGCGTTGCATTCTAAACCGCGTTTACTCAATTTTCAGGACGAAAATTCTTTCAACATGGGGATAATGTGGCATCCCGGCTTTTCAGGTATCTTAAACGTGCTACTTTATAATTATTCACTCCTACGCTGATTTAATTCGGAGAATTAAATTACACGCTCGCGATAACTAGCTAACTTTGTGAATCTATAGGGTGAATTACGTGCTATGTGTTATTAGACGGGTTGTATCTGAATTACGTGCTATGTTATTAGACATTTGTGAATCTATTGCGTCTCACTCCAAATACGTGATTTAATATTTTATAAACTCCGTGTCGCGAATAATATTTTAGTAACTTCTATTTATAAACCGAACCAAGCCTATGAAACGTTTCCACTTCACGACCAAGCAAACCCAACCCGCCACCCATACCCCCTTGCGACCCACACCTCCTTGCGGCCCAAGGAAATAACCCAAACTTAAGGCCCAAGGCACTAACCCAAACCCCCCCCCCTATCGCGACCGCTTCCCCCTTGTTATATTTACATGCATGTTGTAGCTTTCAAAAAAAAAAACCCTAATCCCTAGAAGAGTGCGACGGCAGCCCCCCCCCCTCATGGTCGCGCAAACCTCACACCTCTCGGATTGATTCCAAGCTTGTCCCGGTTTGCTAATCATCTTCATTTCAAGGTTAGGGTTTATTTGTTTTGAGATTCACACTAGGTTTTGTGTAATCTTGATCATTATTATGTACTTGTATGATTATTCTACGAAAAAGTGTTGCGGGGTATGATTAGTTCGGATTAATATGCGAATCTTTGCGGTTGTGATGATATGTTGAATACAAAAATCGTAGGCTGCCTTTTAACAATAAAGATCATGATATATATATTTAGGGTTTGCATGAATATTGATATATATGATGATATTTGACAAGTTAACCTGTTGTTAATCAATACAACTAAGCATCATGCGATAAAGTCGAAAAAAGTAAGCTGATTGACATTTACAGCCAACTTCAGTTGGCTGTAACCTGATCATTATTTATAGAAAAGTGGATTTTCTAAAGCCTAAAATGTGTATTTTTGAAAAACGCTTCAAATGGCGCGGATTCATATTTTTCTGAGGTTGTTTGCTATTTCTAAATGGTCATTTAATGCAGCAGCTGAAGCTGCGTAAATTCTGCAGAATTTGCAGGTTGTTTATCGAGTCGGATCTCATAGTCTGTTTGGGGTTAGGTCACGAAATTTGGACAGTAACTGGAGACGGGAATTTCCTGAAATCTTCCAATGGATTTTTGTTAATTGGATTAGCGATGATTTTTAAATAATTTTTCTCGTGGACTGCAGTCAGAAAGCAACGAATCTGACTGCAGCCTAGTATATAAATGTTTATAAATATTTGGTAAAGATTTAGGATTTGAAAATTTTACACAAAATTTTACAGTCTAATTGACACCTCATGTAAAAAAATTGGAATTTTTGGAACGTCGGAACTATTATATAAAAATACTCGAAAACAGCCCAGTTATGAGCGTACAAGCTGAAGCACGATAACTTGCGTTTGTGTGTACCTAAGTGTCGTATGAGTTAATCTGTGTTTATGACAAGCTGGTTTGATCATTATTTTGTATGGTGGTACTTTGCATGCATGATTATGGTTTCGAAGTGGTTATTACGTGTGCCGTACTGTGTATTGGTTATGCGTAGGGTTTTGTGTCAGTGTGTTCACACACTAACTTTAAATCGGTTGACATGTTAGGACGCGATTAGCGGTTCCATCATTTGCCTCTTTTGCGTTTATTCTAACCGAGCAATTTAAGGTGAGTTCACGGCCCCTATTTTATCCGGTTTTGAACAACAGGGGGAGAAACATGTATACGCTCTACAACTCAATCTTTTTACGTTATGCGAAATTAACGCCGTTAACTATTCGGTAATTAAGTTAATGTTAATGTACATTATGGTCACCAAGTAGCTTTATCACGGAATTCCTCAACCAACTCTCGGATCGTTAGTATTGGGTTAGATAGCGGGGAAATTATAGTAGTACTACTGGGCCCGACAAGCCCCACCCGAGCTAGTCGCGCTAGCCGACCGGGAATGGTCAACGGGTGATTAATTTGGCCTAACTTTCGCCATGGTCAGTGATAGACCTGGCAACACTGAGGCAACAACAGTCAGCTTCGATCGCGAACTCTTATGTGACGTAACTTTAGGCTCGCTACCTACATGTTAACATTGAACTTATTTACGAACCAACATTATTATCCCGGGTTAGGAATAATGGAACTATGTCGTCATCCCAGGTTAGGGATAACGGGGAAAAACAATCTTTTAAACCGAACTTGTGAACTTATAAAAACCTGTGAACTCACTCTTCTTTAATGTTGACACTTGTTTCTTTGCATGTTTCTCAGGACGCTATGAGCGCTAGGTGCACTCACTTGCATTTGATCAAGACATTTTTATCGAGTCTTTATTTATGAATAATTTTTGGGATTATGGTTTTGGCGTTTATGTTGGCGCCCGTTACTTTACTTTAATGCTTCCGCTAAACTTTTAAACTATGATATTTTGAAAATGACTATGAATGTTTACAACAAATGTTTTTGGAAAACGTTTAAATAAATCATATAGAGTCGTTCGATATTGCTAGTGTCTGAGATTCTGGTTTGATCACACGCCTCACGGTAATACTCTGCAAGTGGAAATTGAGGGTGTGACAATATAAAGCCTTTATCAAATAATTCTTGAAGTTGGCTCGATAGCTCTTGCATTTCCATGGGTGCGAGATGATACAGAGATTTAGCAACAAGTGTAGCGCCGGGTATGAGGTCAATGAAGAAGTCAACGGAACGAGGAGGAGGACCAGGTAAGTCTTCGGGGAAAAAGTCGGGAAAATTGCAAACGGCATGAAGATCACTCACGCCTTTTCCTTTGTCCTTCTTTTCCAAAATGTGGGCAAGAAAGGCAAAGTACTCTTTGTGCAAGTATTTATTTGCTTGAGTACACGTTATGAGCTTGAGACCCTTTTGAGGGTTTCTCACCGTAGACGTGCAATGAGTCACCAAATGGAAGAGGAAGACGAATAAACTTCTCAACAAAAAACTTCGGCACGGACTCTTTGAAGACAATCCATGCCTACTATGATATCAAAGCTACCCAATTGCATGGGTATAAGATCGATTGAGAATTTGTGCTCGTTGAAGAACGGAATCGATAGTTACAATTAGGAAGAACGGAATCGATAGTTACAGATTTTCCGTTTGTGACTACGACGGCGAATGATTTTGGCAACTTAGAGCATCTACACTTAAGCAATTGTTCAAATTCAACGGATACAAAACTTTTATCCGCACCAGTATCATATAAACAAGAAGCCTATACATCGTTTACAAGAAACGTACCGTTGATGACATTGTTGTTGTTCTGGGCCTGAGTGGGGGTGATGACTAAAGCTTGTCCGCGAGAAGCTTATTGCTGCGTTTGGTTGTTGCATTGTGGAGATACGTTGCTGAGATGGTTAGGGTCGCCACACTTTAACAAGTATGACCGTTGTTTGCTTGCAGTTGGTTTAGGTTTTGGGGTTGGGCTTGGGCTGGATTGCCATGTGGATTTTGGCCACTTCGGCGTTGGGTATTAAAATGCCCAAACCAACGGCACGTAGTGCAAAGGCGACACGGTGCGGAATCGGGTGATGGTAAGAGGAAATGTTACACTTAGGATGAGTCCCAGTGTAGGCTCGCTTAGCCGGTTCGGGGTTTGGGTTAGGGCAAGTTGTTGTTGTGTCACACCCTGATATTTCGTACGTCACCCGGTGGGCCCGGATACGGGACACATGACAAATTGATATCAATACACAAGATAGCACAGCGGAAGTCTTGGATTTAAATTATTACAATATACAATGTCCAAATTGTTCAAATATTATACAGACGAATGGTATCCAGAAAGATCCACAGGCGTATCGGAAATAACAAAATGAGGAAAACTATAGACTAATAGGCTTCATGCTTGGAGTTACAAATTCCACTTATACATTTACCGAGCTGCTTCCAGCCTATATACGTAATTGCAACATGCGCTTAATCTTTTGAAAATACGTCAGTTTTCACTGGTAAATACAAATAATCGACAGATTTTGAAAATATTTCAAAATCATTTTCATGTACATAGTGGCACATATATTTTCATAAATAACTTGGGACAAAATATTTCTCATGTTATCATTATTACATGCTTGTGAATACATACGGGGCCCGAAAACTATGCCGAGATCATGATTAATCGACACACCACTTTAATACCTTTATTGGGCAAATCCATATTGGATTATAAAAAACATTTTATCATAGCATTAGCATCTGCCAGGTGTATGCCTACACCCCGTGCTTAGGTCGTGGCTAGTTGCAATTAACTGAGCCGAGGATATCCAAGACACGGTCGCGTTAACCCCTAATGTTTAAGTTATCAAGAAATACGAATTAAAACAGGTTATTTGGATTCCCAACACATAGGTCATTGATCCTTTACCCGACCATGCGAGAAAATATAATAAACACAGCCGTAGTCAATTAACTAGCTTGGTTGCAATCTACCGGAAGGCCCTAGTCTGGAATGAATGGTATAATAACCAATTTAGAATGTTAACGGGTCCTATTCAAGTCACAGACTTGGACTGGTTAACTTAAATTATTGAAAATGGTACAATACGCTTGATTAAGCGATGACCAGAATAGAATGTAGTTTAAACCCCACAAATACTAAGATTTGTGTAATATGGGTAAATAATATACATTCTGGAATTTGAAATAAAAATAATATGATTTGACCCATATCGGTAAACTTATGTAAACGGATTAATAAGCCCAACCGCACGCATATAAGCCACATCGGGCATTCAGATGAGTTACAAACAAGTTCCATATGCCATTATACTTTAAATAAGTTGTAACATCAGTAGGTTAGTAACTTACATGCCCATTTTGTTTTAAAATCAAAATGTGTACCATAAGGGCAATTTGGTCGTTATGTGACATAATCTATGAACTTGCAATAAATCTGAGTTATGATCAAGTATCCTTTGTAAAAATACTCTTATTATGTTTTAATATCAGTAGGGAATATATTTTAGTTGATAGTTAAGGTTAAAAACCATACTATGCGTCGAAAGGGTGTTTAGTCATATTAAAGAATAAATTACGAACTTTAATCACAACTCAGGTTATGAACAGATTCATTACATCAAAATATGTTAATTATATTAACATATCAGTTGGTAAAGCATATGCAAGTTCATCATTGATTAAAACTAAGTTTTAAAACTAAGTTTTATGCAAAAAGGGCATTTTTGGTCAAAGCTAGGCATACTATAAGGACTTACATATAAACTCAGAATCTAATTATGATCAAGTAGTATAATCACAGAGAGTTATACTATACATGAATACGATCATAAAACAACTCTAATTTAGTAGCTAACTTAGCTAAATCGGGTCATAATAGAAAGTCAAAGCAGAAGTCAAACTACCTGACTTTCGGTTGCGAACCGATACATAAGCTAGAAATAACGGGCGAAACATGTTCATGCATGTTCTAGTATTAATTAACAATGGATTTTGTGTTGAAAAAACATGAGTAAAAACAATTACAAGTTCATTTTATAAGTTTTCCAAAAATATGCCTTTTGACTTTTATTTTAACATAACTTTGACACGTCATTTGACTAATCTATCGTGATCTTCAGGAGTTGCCCTTTAGAGAGATTAACACCTACCTAATTACGATCACGTAGCCATGTTCAATTCAAAAAATGGCTGGACCATAATGGTCTAAACTGAAAGCCAAAGCAAAAGTCAATTTGCTTGACTTTCAGCTAAATTCTTAGCCTATAAATGAAATGAGCTGAGTAGGAACACTTCCTAGAGAATATTAGAACTCAGAGGGAGGCCTCCTTAGGTAGGAAGCAGCTTCAAGAGGGTGAGAGGTGAGAAAGAGTAAAATGAGCAAGCGACCAAAGTGATCTAACTTGCTATTTATACTAGAAGGTGATGCATAGGATCATTACATGTGTCAAGAGTGTTTCTAAGATGTTAGCAGGTGTTAGTTGAGGTGTCAATGGCTACACAAGAGCTCTGGTTCGCGAGATAGGTGGCAACATGGTAGAATGCCTTGGCCTCCAAACAAAACTGCCACTTTTGGCGCCCCTTGTTTTGAATTGGTTACGGACCGTAAGAACAATGTCTTGCAGTCCGTAATCGCTTACCATAAAAATTTCCATTCCCTCCTTCACGTCTGTAACCACTAATGGGTATGGTCTGTAAGAGTCATTATAGTCCCTCTATGATTATAGTTTCACAAGTTAGCAGTTTTAGTCCCTCTCGTCCAAAATTATTAGGCATATTTGAGAATGGACTGGACATGTGTGCCATATGACTTGATATAGATTTATGAGGTGTTACATCCTCACCCCCATAAAAGAAATCTCAACCTCGAGCTTTTATTCAAAAAGATGGTGGTACTTTTGTCGCATATTGGACTCGACCTCCCATGTATACTCGGGGCCTCGACGGACATCCCATTTAACCTTCACAATCGATATCTTTTTCTTTCAAAGCTTCTTAACCTGTCGATCCTCGATCGAAAACGGTTTCTGAATGAACCTCAAGTTTTCATCAATCTGCACATCATGGTGCGACATTGCTAGCGACTCATCAGTTAGACATTTCTTAAATTGCATATGTGGAATACATCATGGATTCCACTGAGTTCCTCAGGTAACTTAGGTTTGTAAGCTACAGAACCGACACATTCTGTAATTTCGAATAATCCGACGTATCTTGGGCTCAACTTGCCCTTCTTTCCAAATCTCATACACCCTTCAGGGTGATACCTTTAGAATGACTTTGTCCCCTATTTGGAACTTAAGAGGTTTACGCCTCTTGTCAGCATAATTCTTCTACCTATCCCTGCCAGCTTTGAGACAATCATGGATTTGTATAATCTTTTCAATGGTCTCTAGGACAATCTCTGGTCCAGATAGTTGGGCTTCCCCAACTTCGGCCCGACAAACGGGCGTTCTACACTTTCTCCCATACAAGGCTTCAAAAGGATCACCCTTGATGCTTGTATGATAACTATTATTGTAGGAGAATTTGATTAGGGGTAGGTGATCATCCCAACTACCTCCTAAATCAATAACACATGCTCTCAGCATGTCTTCCAATGTTTAAATGGTACGCTCACCCTGTCCATCAGTCTGTGGATGGTAAGTCGTACTGAAATTTAATCGCGTGCCCAATGACTGTTGGAAACTCTTCCAAAACTTAGATGTGTATCAAGTATCTCTATCAGAAACTATTGATACTGGCACTCCGTGTTAGGACACATATAACTTGGCTAATTTTTCGGAATTATAAGTTTCCTTAATTGGCAGAAAATGGGCTGACTTAGTCAGTCTATCGACAATTACCCAGATTGTGTATTGCCATGTTTGGTCTTCGGTAACTTGGTAATTAAATTCATAGTTACCATCTCCCATTTCCATGTGGGGATTTCAAGTTGTTGTACTAGTCCCGACGGTTTCTGATGTTTAGCTTTAACTTGCAAACACGTCAGACATTTTGCTACATAAATGGCTATGGATTTCTTCATACCCATCCACCAATAATTCTTTTTCAAATCTTGCTACATTTTGTCACCTCCAGGGTGAACTGAATATTTGGAATTATGCGCTTCCTGGAGGATTAGATCTCTGAGTCCTCCAAAGATGGGATCCATATACGATTATTAAGTCTTAGCCTCTTAGGATTCCATCTTTCCCAGGTGTTAATTGATCAACAGTTCCACCTAGTTCATCATTGGAAACATTTGCCTCTAATAAGGCTTGTTTCTGAGCGTCTAACAGATTCACCTTCAAGTTAGTGCGTAGCTTAATGCTTTTGGCATTAACTCTTATTGGTTTAAACCTTTCCTTGCGACTCAAGGCATCAGCAACGACATTTGCGTTACCGTGATGGTAATGAATCTCACATTTGTAATCATTTAAATTTTCCATCCAACGGCGTTGTCGCATATTCAAATCTTTCTAATTAAACAGGTGCTGGAGACTTTTATGGTCCGTGTATATAATACACCTCGTGCCATATAATTAGCGTCTCCATAGTTTGAGTGCAAATACAACAGCACCCAATTACAAATCATGGGGGGTGTAATTCTTTTCGTGCAATTTGAATTGTCGTTATGCATATGTGTTAGGATCTGAGTTTGAATTAGTTGTGAATGTTTGTAAGATGGATTGATGAAAGTAAATAAATCAAAGTGAAATGCAGCGGAAATTGGAAAACTTTTAACACAACTAATGGAAGATTGCTATCATCATCATGCTTTCAAACTTATAAGTTTTGCATGTGAATTACAACTCCCCCTCAGCCTGATATTTGTTCGTACAGAATGTAAAGAAGATGATTGGATGCAAAGTAGAAATGATCTTTTAATAGATAGATAGAACAGTACAAATGCATTGTCAGAGGTGATAGTGACAACTGGCAACTATAACTAACTATAAACACTGGTAATCACTAACTCTGCTATTACAGACACTGTTACATTGATAAAGTAAAACACTAATGAGCCTATCCACTGTTAGTCTTCATCAAAGGTTCCTTTCCAGCATGGATTTGTCTTTGTCAGTGCTTGTAAGGCAGACTTTAGATTGAGCAGTGGTTCTAAGAATAGCATGTAAACTCTATTATTCAGGATCAAAATCTGATAGATGTTTTAGCTGTCAATCATCTATTCCTTTATTAAGGGTTCAATCCAAACAATCTTCCCTGGAACATATGATGCCAAAACTAAATTTATTGTTGATCTTTATTCCTCATCATTAGTTCCCTTATCTGACCTTTTAATCGGAGTTCAAAGTCTAGGGCAACTAAGTCTTCAAAATCCCTTTCAAGTTCGAGGTTCAGAAGATCTTGAAGGTATTCAGCATACGGACCATATGCTACCTCCATTGTAATGCGTCGAACTTTGCCATCAGACCTGACAAATGGCAATTCATGGGTGTCTTTGTTGGCACTCCATTTATGAATTTTAAGATCAGTTGGCTTTCTTGGGCAACGTTTTATTGAAGATGAGTTTGGTGAAGAAGGTCTGCTGACAAGTTTTGATAATGTTTCTCCAAGCTGGTCACTTGCAACATCAGTGTGGTAGAGGAGTTGACATTTTAAGGTGCTTCTTTTCTGTTTTCTTCATATCTCAGTTTATCATCTTATTCCATCTTTATTTACCTTTTTGGGTGGTTTAAAGAAATTGTGGATAGACCAGAGGATGAAGATGGCCTTTTCAAGACATGGTCTGTTTTGAAGCAGTGGTTGTTGTATAGTCAGGCTTCCTAGGGACATTTGGATCTTTCAATCCAAGCTTTTCCAAATTCTTGTAGGTATCTAAAACCCTAGACTCTGTCCATCTTGCAATCTGTTTAGATGTACCATACTGAGCAGCAACCAACTCTTCTTTCATTCCTTTGCTCTTCAAGACTTAATCTTGATCCACAAATCTTACTCTCTTCCAATTTGGTGGAGTTCCCTTCATAGCTGGATTTTTAAGTAAAATCTGAATCCTCAGCTTCTTCTTGAAGATCTTCTGCAGACCAATTCTTAAGTTGATCTCTGGTTGCTTTGTATGGTCTATGTATCATGATGTGCTCTAGAAGGTCTTGTATCAGATCAGGGCAACTTTTGTAGCTTTCTCTGACTTTGACTTGTAGAGATCCTTGGCAAAATCTTCAATGTGCCTGACTTTTTCGAGTTGCAACTGCATTGCATTTTGCAAGGTCCTGTCATCTTTACCTTCATTATCTTTCTTTACAATAGTTTCTGCTTATCTGACTTTCAATTGCAGTTTTTCTTCTATGTTCTTTGGTTTTCGATACCCACAAAGAGAATGAAATTCCCTTTTTGTTGGATCCTCTATCTCATAAAATGATGCCAACTCTCCTTTTACAGCATGAAGCTCAAGAGGGTAGAGAGAGGCCAGTGGGAATCTTGATGTGAATAGATGAGCATATGAGAGATTTGAGGATTGAGGTGGTAATAGAGATGGTTTAGGTGGCAGTGAAGTGGGTGTAGGTTTTGATGGTATTGATGAGGTCAGTAGTTGTGAAGATATGGGTATGGGTGATGGAACTTTTTCTTCTTCATCATCACCAACTACAAAAGTTTTCCTTTTGTTTTTAAATTTGATTTTTGGAGAAGATGGTGGTTGAGGAATTCTTGGTGGTGTGGTCATTGGTTGGGTTAGGATGGGAAATGTGATCATAGTAGTGGTTTGAGAAAAATCCATTGTAACCACTGTTGTGTCAACAACTGATGACACAACAATAGTTATAACATCTGCTACAGTAGTTGTGGTTTGTGGTGGTGAACTTGATTTGGGCTGGGCAGAAGATACAGCAGGAATTGTCTCAGCAGTGGTTTTAGAAGATGTGGGTATGGTTGCCTTGTTTTTCTAACAGGTCTCTTCTTTCTTTAAGAACCAATGTCTTCTTTTCCCTTTTGATGTTCTAATTTTTGTTGTACTGCACTTTTGCTCTATGCCCTTAAATATTTCAACCTCTTCTGCTTTTCTGTAGCAATCTTTTCAGTCTCTCTATTCAGATATTCATCAATCTATTTTCCAGGGATAGAAGCAGATGCTACAGCAGTGGTCAGGCTCTTTTGGCTTCACCAAATGATCTGGTTTCAATTTTCTCAAAGTTTCTTTCTCCCCCTTTTTGGCATCATCAGTGACATCTTCTGGAAAGATGTTAGTAGGGTGTAGAGCCAGTAGTTTTGAGCAGATGATCTTTAATGGCTTTTATCTCAGCTTGGGTATCTTTGTACTTAGCTTCAACCATTTCCCTTATGAATTTCATGTGGGTGTTGTGTTGTACCTCTGATAAATTCATTTAAGCTGAAACAAAGGTTGGATCATATTCCAGAGCTCAGCAGTGGTTTGAGAAGAAGAAGCAGGAGGTTGGGATTGACTTTGTAGGAGTTGTTGCATCATGGTTTTAAGTTCACCAATAGAAGATTGATTGCTTTCTCTCCGTCAATTCTTTGTAACGTAGCTCATCACTAATTTAATAGGATCATATGAACTCCTACCAGTGGTAGTTTTATCTGTGTTATCATTAGTAGAAGTTTCCTTGAAACCTTCAGACACAGATGCCCCTTTTTTTTGGTACTCGGAACTTCCAACTGGAGCAGAGGTTACAGTTGTAACCTCAACAATTGTTGCCTTCAAGGATGTCTTAATGATGGAACCACTGTCCAATTGAGAAACAGGAAGTTCTGCAATTGTAGTGATTACTTCACTTGAAAAATTACCAAGGGTTACTTGTAACCCAGGGGATGTAGCCTCCTCAGCTGTTGATGGGATAGCAAAGACAAGATGATCAGACTCAGTCACATTCAGAGGTAAACTCTCAGTGATGAGTGAGTCAGAGGAACTGAGTTGTATCTGATCCATGTCAATTGCATTCAGTAGAGGTAAAATGGTGGGTGGTAATTGAGTTGGAGAGGGTTGTGGAGTAGAAAGCGACATTGCCCTGGGATAGGGGCTGTGGAAGATAGATCCAAGTGGATCTAGAGCTTCATAATATGGTTTCCCTATGCTTACAACTTGATCCTTTTGTGAGGATACAAAAGGAGGTAGGCTAATGGGTTGAGATCTTTCTTCCAATTGCTTTGAGGAAGTAGCAACAGTGGTTTCAAGTGACTTTGGTGTTGTCACTAGGTTAACCTTTGGGATCTCATCTTCCAGAGGACCGTTTTCTGTTGTTTTGGTTTGGTGGGCTTTTTAGATTTTGTGGGTTTTCTTTTGGAGATAGTTGGTGTGGGTTTCAAAGCACTGGTTGTAGTGCTTTGATCACCCGGAGTAGTGGGCTCAGCAGCAAAGCTTGGAGCTTGTGACGTTTGTGCATTTGAATTTTGCTCCTCCCCCTCTGTTTGTGTTTTTGAAACTTTTGATTGATTGGTTATTCTTGTAAAAGTTTCATGGGTGAGACTGCAAACCGGGCAAGTAACACCTTGGGAAGCATCCTTTTCACAAGCTTTTGATTGAATATAAACACTCAATAACCTTGGATGTATCAAGAAAGCTTTGCCCTTTCTAACGTTATTAAAATTTGTCACCAAATCATTGAACAATACGTGGGAGAAATTAAACTCGGATTTTGTTAATATAGCATAACCCAAGTACTGCATGTTCATTGGTACCTCATTAAACGCAGTTGTTTTGGCAGATAAACACACCAATAGGAAAAAAAAATTCATCTCAGCAGGGAAATTAGGTTTGTAGATTGTTTTACCTATAAGTTGGCCGTCATATCCCCGTTCAATGAATTCGTCATGAAGTTCTTTTATTGTAAAGGTAGTTGGGTGTCTAGGTCATTGAGACCAAATACAGTTGAGATGGTTGGTGGTGAAATTTGTATGAGTGATTCACTCACTTTTGATGTAATGGCATAGGCTCATCTTTCTGAGTTTGAACCTTAGCGTTAGCCCAGAATTGACAAAGAGTATCAAGATATATTTGAGCTTTGATTTCCATGATATTCTTGTACTTGGATTCTTTCAGAATTTTGATCATGGCATGGTATGCCTGATTTTTGTCAGTTTCTTCCAGTATGGGAGTGTAGTTGTGAGGTGTTTTGATGATGAGAGGCATGGTGAATGATTTGAAGAAGT
Organism: Scalesia atractyloides; assembly: GCA_947069175.1. Lineage (NCBI taxonomy): Eukaryota > Viridiplantae > Streptophyta > Magnoliopsida > Asterales > Asteraceae > Scalesia > Scalesia atractyloides. The sequence goes on from CAMTDV010000005.1 coordinate 35,710,084, forward strand.
ATGGCTTGGTGAAGAAGAAAAAGCGAAGTGATGAAAACCTCTTTTAGAATTTTGAATTTGATACGTCAAGGAAAACTCTATTTGGATAAAACAGGGTTTATATAAAGTGAAAAAGTGAGTGATGACATGGCAACTTTTGCAAAGATCTGATGGCTATTATTTGTCCATGTGTAACCTCTGATGATAATGGAAGACAGTTGTTTGGGAAACCACTAATGTGTATCATCAGTGGATGGGAACAGTATTGATTTTATCACTATCAGAGGATAGATATCAGATGATAAGGTCAAAATAGAGGTTTGACCAAGCAGTTGATGGACAAATGAACCAGAGGATTCACCTTTTTAACAGTAGATAGATTGTTAAGCCAAACAGAGGTTTAAAAAGAATAGTGGTTAAGAACAAACTTTTGAGATTTTTTTGAATACTTCAATTTTAAACTATTTTAAGGAAGGATTTTTCTGATTTTCTAAAAACATTTTAATACTATTTACTCATGGAACACAAATTTTTTTTAATCCATGTTTAGCATGCCAATCCTAGAGATCAGACTTTCAAAGGTGGACGTATCTAATGCTTTTGTTAGAACATCTGCCAGTTGATCTTTAGTTGGAACATGATGTAGAGAAATCAAACCTTTTTCATAGTAATCTCTCACAAAGTGATGTCTGATGTCAATGTGCTTTGTTGTGGAATGAGAGACTGGATTTTTGATGATGTTTTCTGCTGCTTGACTATCTAAATTGAGAGGAGTCTTTAAAGTAGTTACACCAAAATCCAGCAATTGATTTTGAAGCCACAAAAGTTGAGAGTGCAACTTGTAGCAACAATGTATTCAGCCTCAGCAGTGGATATAGATACTACAACTTACTTTTTGCTTTGCCAGGATACTAGGCAATCACCTAGGAACTGAACTTCCCCTGATGTGGATTTCCTTGTCGTGTGACAACCAGCAAAATCACTGTCTGAGTAACCTGAAAGCTAAATGTTTCCCTTAGCGGGCTAACATATACCAAGTGTGGGAGCACCTTTTATGTATCTGAATATCCTCTTCACAACAATAAGATTAGACTTTCTAGGTGCTGACTGGGATCTGGCACAAACACATGTTGCAAACATGATGTTTGGCCTAGAAGCAGTTAGGTACAATAAATACCCAATCATGCTCTATAAAGAGTTTGATCAACCAGGTCATCTTTGTCATCAATAGTGACAAAGTTTGAGGTTGAAATGGGTGTGCTACATGGTTTATAATCATTCATATCAAATTTGGTGTGTAGTTCTTTGACATACTTACTTTGATGAATGAATGTACCATTATGCAATTGTTTACTTGGAGACCAAGAAAACGTTGGAGCTCACCCATTGCACTCATTTCAAACTCTGCTACCATGAGTTGCCTAAACTCTTCACACATGGCAGTGCATGTGGATCCAAAAATGATGTCATCCACATAAATTTGGACAAGCATCAAATCTTTACCTCTCCATTTCAAGAATAGGGTTTTATCAATGTTACCTCTTGTGAAGAGAAAAACGGAAATAGTTTCATACAAGGCTCTTGGTGCTTGCTTTAAGCCATACAAAGCTTTATTAAGCCTGTAGACATGATCCGGATAAAATGCATCTTCAAATCCGAGAGGTTGACAAACATATACCTCTTCTTTGATCTTACCATACAAGAATGTACTTTTGATATCCATTTGAAACACCTTTATGTGGTGGTTGGCAGCAAAGGCTAAGAACAATCTGATGGCTTCTAATCTTGCTACAGGAGCAAAGGTTTCATCATAATCAATGCCTTCTTCTTGTCTATAACCTTGAACCACAAGCCTTCCTTTTTTTTATTACAACAATACCCTTTTCATCAGTTTTGTTCTTAAAGATCCACTTTGTGCCAACTGGACATACATCCTTAGGTAGTGGAACAAGTTCCCATACTTGTTGTCTTTTGAGTTGAAGGAGCTTTTCTTGTATATCTTCTACCCAACTGTTGTCTTTCAGTGCCTCTTGGTACTTGACATGTTGTGTGAGTGATAGAAAACCAGCAAAAAGACAAATATTTTGGGATTGGCTTCTTGTGAGCACCCCATCATTGATGTTGCCAATGATTTGATCAGATGGATGAATTTTAAGGTAGATTAGGTCTCCCTTATATAGAATGATGGCATTTTGAGGTGAGGGCTGCAGATGAGAATTATCTGAGCTAACATCTGTTGGCAATTTTGAAGAGCCAGCATCTGTTTGCAATGGAGGTGGAGGTATAGGTGGAATGGGTGTGTATGATAGTTGATTTTTGTTCACAAAAAGTGGACTTTTATCAACAGTGGTTTGGTTTTGTGAACTGGCAGAGGTTTGTGGATCAACAAGCCAGAGTTTACACAGTTGTTAGTAACATCTGCTTCTCTGAAGGATGGATTAACTTTGACTTGTGGAAGCACACTGTCATATCTATAATCTTGATGTCAAGACTGTGATGTACTTGTAGGGTTAGTCTTGATAGACACATCTTCAAATGTAAATTTGTCTAGGTCAAACCGTTCAGCGGGATTTGCTAGGATTTTCAAAGAAGAAAGTTCATTGAACTTTACATTCAAAGTTTCTTCAACACACTTGGTCCTAGAGTTAAAAACTTTGTAGGCTTTAGCAGTGGTTGAATATCCCAAAAAATAACCCAATCTACTTTGGCTGCAAACTTTGAAATGGAATCTTTTAAGTTTAAAATGAAGCATGGGCAGCCAAAGATTTTGAAATATGAGATCAGAAGTTTGATTTTGTATAAAATTTCATAGGCAGTCTTTTGATGCCTGGGATTGATCAAAACTCTTTTCTGCACATAGCAAGCAATGTTTACAGCCTCTGCCCAAATAGACAAGGGTAAACCTGAGTCTGCAAGCATTGTTCTTGCATATTCAATTAAAGTCTTGTTTTTCCTTTCAACCACCCCTTTTGTTCTGGTGTCCTTGGGATGCTATATTGTCTAACTATTCCTTTTGACACACAGAAAGCATCCAACTCCTTGTTCTTAAACTCTGTCCCATTGTCACTTCTAAAAACTTTTACTGGAAGGTCAAATTGCTTTTCAACTTGTTTAACAAAATTTTGCAAAATGCTAGCAGTTTCATCTTTAGAGTGCATACAGAATGTCCATGTGAACCTTGAAAAATCATCTACAATGACAAGACAATGTCTTTTCTTTTTGAGACTCATGATTTTTACAGGGCCAAACAAGTCCATGTGCAGTAATTGCAAGCACTGACTTTTTCTGGACTCTTCAATTGATTTGTATGAGCTTTTGTGTTGTTTGCCTTTTAAACAGAAAACACATGTTCATCATAAGTAAATTGCTTTGAAGGTAAACCATTTTGTTTTGAGAGTGTGGTGATAGTTTTCAGATTTATGTGTCAAAGTCTTCTATGCTATAATTCTGTCTCTTTGCTTGAAGCAACTGAGAACAGATATGCATTGGACATTGGATTATCCTTCAACATATCAACCACATACACATTGTCACTCCTATGAGCAACAAGTTGTGCTTTACTCTCAGCAATGACTTGCTCAATCTCTTTAACTACTTCTGGTCCTAAAATTTGACATGTTTTCTTTGTAAAGAAGGACCCATGTCCTTTGTCACTCATTTGTTAGACACTCAGCAAGTTAAGTATTAGATTGTCAATGAAATTAACATGTTCAAATTTGAGTTTCCCAGCTGAACAGTCCCTGACCCCAACACCTTCCCCTTTGAATTGTTACCAAAAGATATATCACCCCCTCTATGTGCCATGAAATCTTTGAGTAGGGTCTACATCCTGTCATGTGCCTGGAGCCTCCAGTATCTACATACCATAAACTGTCAAGGCAAGTGGAAGCTCCCTGCACATTAGTAAACAATTAGTTTAGGTGGGTCTCCAAAGCCAAAATGGCTTTGGATGGGGTCACAGATTGTCCAATCTCAAATTCAGGAAGATGGACAGTGGTTGGATCAGATTTTTGTAACCACTGTTGTGGGCCATTTCCTATCAGATGTTGGTAACCATGAGGATGCTTGTTAATTCTTGGTTTTGAGGGTCTTTTGTAACCCTCATAACTATGAGGAACCTTTTGATACACAGGTTGGCCATATCCTCTTGGGTACATGTTTGCAGGTAGTGCATCTATCACTTGTATCTCTCTGGGAATAGTGGTTTTGTTTAAAGCTTTGGTAACAGATGTTTGAACAGATTCAAAGGTCTGTTTAGATTTATTTCTAACAGAATTTGAATTTGGACTCTCTAGAGTTTTTGATTTATATTCTTTTCTTTGATATCAAAGCTTTGAAGATAAACACACTCTTGAGTTCTGTGATTTTTTTTGCCACAAAGAATTGGGATTATACTTATTTTGTTGATATCATAAGCTTTTAGAAGAAAACAATTTTGAGTGACATGATTCTTCTTTTCACAAAAATCACAAACAAGTTTTTACCTTTCTTTTTTCTTCCCTTTTTCAGGCTTCTTTTCCACAGATGTTGTAACATCTGCTGAAGATCCTTGATAGGGATTACTCTTGCTTTTGGTGCTTTAACACCATCAATTGTTGAAAAGTCCATTAGTTTGAATTTTTCAAGGATGTCACATTCATCAGACCATGTGGGTTTGAATTGATATTTTTCAACTTCCTCAAAGGTTGAGGATCCCTCATGTTTTTCTAAAACAATTTTGTTTCCATTTTTATCCGTGACCTTGATTTCTTCACCAGCCAAGTTTATTGGAACAATTTCTACCACACCAGATTCATTTACAATAACATTTTCAGCAACTTGGTCATTTTTCCTGAATCCTATGCCAAATTTTATGTTACTTTTGATGTGATACCCATGATGAAACCAGGTACACCTTAATGGTCCTAAACTTAAAGCATGATTAAAACAATGATTGCGCGTAAACTTTGCAAACTTGCATGACTTGTGTGTTATGCTAAATGATATATGTTATGTCTCGGAGGAATCCGGGAGCACGTCATGGTTGAAATGACACTATTAAGGACCAACGATGCGAGGTTGGTGTCCTTAGCCTTTAACAACGTGGTAAACATGGACTTGACGTTTAATGACGCATTAAACATTCGACTGTGATTATTAGGCCAACGGTAGGGCCCTTTATGATTCCAAGTTGACAAAACATCTTGGTTATGTGCCATAGACTATGACATAAGATTAGAAGCAAATCAGAGCTTGGGCATGCAAAACGAGGCGGTTCTCGGTTAGGGAAACGCTTTGTGTTAAGAGCGAGGAAAGACAAACCAATCATGCAAGGAATGATCAGTCAAGCCTAAAAACACTTAAACTAACGTAATACGAGCCCATTTTGATTAAAACGTAACCATGCTCAGGTTTCGAGACAGTTATGCTCGGTTTTTAAAACCGATTGTTTTGACACTAAGAACGCAAAAAACGGAACCCGTTTCGCAAATTGGAGACGTTTACGGGACCCAAAAACGAACCTAAACCAAAACCGAAGATAAACATAATCTTTTAACACGTTTTACGAAGCACGAGGTGGCACAAGTGGGGTAGGGGTACCCCACATCCAAACCGCCCCCCTTATATACTAATTTTATTACTTTTTCTTTCTCTTTTTTACACCAAAATTTCACCCCCTTCTTCACAAATTATGCCATAAACCTTGCAAAGATCAGCTGATTATCACCCAACCTTCACTAAATCAAGGTATTTCTTCTAAGTGGTTTTAATGCGTTTTTCTTAATTAAACACGATTTATAACCGAAAACCCCATTTTAATCCATGAATTAGGAAGGTTTAAATAAGTTCTTGGCTGAATAAGAACACCTTGTGAATTCCCTGGTGTTGTATGGTAGCCAAGCACATGAAACTTCAGGTTTTGATACCCTAATCGACACCTATTCGACAAAAACACATAACAAACTTTTAAACTGAAAAAACCATGAAACAAGGCTTGATTGATCTGAGTTCTAGCATATTTAGATTGTACTTGATGTGTAGGTACTGAATATAGTACCCACACACTTCTGGACTCACAAGGAATGCTTGGAAAAGAAGCCTGTTCTATGTATAACGTCCGAAAACTGAATATATCATAGGCAAAAAATTGTTTTGCTTATAACTTGGTCCATGATGCTTGGATTGAGCTGAAATTTGATATGGTGATGTAGGAACGCACCAAAATTTACCTGAACAGAGTCAATAATTCACCAATAAATCACCAAAATTTACCTGAACACTAAGAAATATATAAGGAAAGTTCTGGGAAATTTCGGAGTCTATTGATTGAGTTTTGATTTGGATTAAAAATCCATGTTTTGGGAGTTTTCGATAGTCGGAAACGCACCGAAACCAAATCAGAAAAATCTCAAACTTTTATGAGAAGTTACTGGACATGTAAGGGATGTTCTGGAATTTGTTGGGAATTTTTGGACCACGGATGATAGTTAATGATAATTATTCGGTTAAATACTGTTTTATAAAGAATTTATTTAAATAGTTAAAATTACTAAATAAATTCCCAAATTATTTTTCCCATAATCTACAGATTTTTACTGACTAGTATAAAAATTTATAGATTTTTATTCAAATTATGGATTAAACGGGAATTCACGGAATTAAAAACGGGCCATTTAAATAATTTCGGCAGTTTACCGTATAACGAACTTGCCGGAACCGGGAACTGACCAAACCCGACTAGTTCTATAATTGAAACACCGGGAGTATTCCGGAAGATTCCAGGGCGGATTGGACACTAGGGGTGTGTCCTAGGCCAGTTCGGGAGAATCCCCGACGGCGGGAATGGAAACTTAAATTTGGGCAACCTAGACTCCCCAAACACCCAAACTCCCTTAATGAAAAGTTAATCATTCTTAAATAAAAACGTATTGGCACTATTGGTATTCCCATACCATTATCCGAACATGTTAAACAACCGACTTTGACTGGCACACGAATCGGTGCCCGAAATCCAAACTGAAAACTAATACGACCCTGACATCCATCACCATGCCAATGTCCTATAGACTCAATCCGGGGTGAAAACTCCTGATCGAATCTAAGTTATAACCATTACCATCTAAGATACTGATTTGGGTCCATACTTGCATGCGTGTTATTAAAGTTGATCCAGTTGCTTGATCACTCTATTGTTGAGACTACTTCTCGCACACTGAGTTTTCACTCCCCACTTTTAAACTGTTTTACTGTTTTCTGGGGTGATTTGCATGTTACAAACTGTGTTAATTGCTCCAACTTGTGATGATGTGAATTATCTAACACACGAACACCCTTCCCTCTACAAGTGATTAGCGTAAGCCGTGGACAATGGATAGTACTATTGGTCTGACAAGCCCAGTGCCGCCAGGGCGTGTCGGTGTGACATAGTGTGTAGGCAACCAGGCGCTGCACGTGTCCTAACCTGGTTATGTGGTTAGGCATTACTGTAGGGGAACATTTGAACTGCATGTGATGCAGTTGGTGGGAAGTGTCTATGGTGACACGACCCGGTGCGATGATGTGTCTGTGTGACACGGAGCGGTTATGACAGTCAAGGTTTTACTTGTGTTCTCGTGTAATTCCATCTATGACTTTGACCAGTGCAATTAAACTTGTTAACACATATTGTTCCACAACAACTAAACCAGTGGAACTCACCAGCAACGTTAGCTGACCCTTTTCAAAACTAACATGTATTTCAGGTAAAGCTAACCAGGAATAAGAAATGTGCGTGTGGATGGCTTGGGTAGTAAACTGTAGCCTAATAGATACTTGATGTATGTTGTAACCGAGGTTCCCTTTTTCTGTGATATCATGTTTTTAAATTATGGCGAATTACCATGTGTGTGTCGCACCCTGCAATTTTCTTCCGCTGCGAGTCGGGAGTGACATTTGATCTGGTTTTCACGCATAACTACATAACCTTTGCAGGAATCTACCAATTTTTCACAAGTGATTTGGGTAGACACCAACTCATCTTTGCAATTTTGATACTTCTCTTTCATGGTTTGGCGTTGGTTGTTTGTGCATTTTATGTGACAACAGCTTGGTTCGGTCTTTGGATATTTGTTCAAGACTGGGAGTATGTGAATATCAAAGATTCCGAGTTTATCAAGAGATCACTGCATGTCCGAGTTTCCAAGTTGCAAGGGAGTCTGAGTTTCAAAGGGAACATACAAGGTCCGAGTTTATCAGAGGCAAAGAAGTCCGAGTTTGTGAAAGCCTCAAAGACTCCGAGTTTATATGTTGGAGACTTGTCCGAGTTTAGCAAAGACACAATGAAGTCCGAATTTGCTAGTCTTGAAAATTCGGAACTGAGAGTTTTATTATATACCGAGTTTGCCATTTGAATCATGAGTCCGAGTTTAGTTATTTATGATGTACGTGGGCCTAGCCCAGTTGCATGGCTGTAGTATATAAACAGTCCTTGCCTAGGGTTTTAGGTTAGACATTGCAGACATTGACAGAGAGAGTGAAAAGAGCGATTTGAGAGAAATCTACAGAGAGAGGCTGAGAGATTTCTTGTTTGATCTTGAGTGATTGTAAAACTTGTGTTTGATAATCATAGAAGATGGGTTAAAGTTTTGTTTGTGTTCTTCATTTATATTCTTGTTTCTATGTTTGTTTGATCCATCAAGGGGATTCCGAACCCTTTGTTGATTGTCAATCTCGTAACGATCCACGTGATAGGGACCTACAATTGGTATCAGAGCATTTGCTCTTATTGTACGGTTCAAGATTGATATACATATTCAAGTTTTTGGTGGGAAGAGTTATAAAGATTCAGCTTTTTCGTTGAAAAAGTGTGTCTGCCGTCATTGTTTTCTGTGCTACGGTTTATTCCTAAATTTGTGGGTAAACACGTATTGCTGTGAAGTCGCGGTTGTACGATTTGCCAAAAACACACAAGTTTAAGAAGTACAGAAAGGCAATTCCGAATTTGTTACTGAAATCCGGATTTAAACATTAACTTATTCATTCCGAGTTTCAAAAATTCCGAATTTTGGTCAGTTCCGGATTTAACTATCAGTTTGGATCCGAGTTTAGCAGGTCCGTTTTTAACTAATTGGAGTCCTAATTTAAACAAATGAGAATCAGTTCCGAATTTAGGGATTCCAGATTTGTGAAGCATATACCAGTTCCGAGTTTAGCATTTAGTCAGGACTTATCATTTTTCCGAATTTAAGCATTCCAGGTTTTAAAAGGTTGAGATTTCCGATTTTGTGGTTTACTTGTTAACACATATTGTTCCACAACAGCTAAACCAGTGCAATTAAACTTGTTAACACATATTGTTCCACAACAACTAAACCATTCGAACTCACCAGCAGCGTTAGCTGGCCCTTTTCAAAACTAACATGCATTTCAGGTAAAGCTAAGCATGAATAAGAAATGTGCGTGTGGATGGCTTGGGTAGTAAACTATAGCAGAATAAGAGCTGTAGTGGCTCGTAGTACCGTACTTGAACTTGTGGTTTGTAATATGATACTTGATGTATGCTGTAACCGAGGTTCCCTCTTTATGTGATATCATGTTTTTAAATTATGGAGAATTACCATGTGTCTGCCGCACCCTGCAATTGTCTTCCGCTGCGAGTCGGGGTGTGACAGAAGATGTATCAGAGCCATCGGTTATAGCGAATTAGGTATCTCTAAAGAACCTAGACTATAATCCTAAGTTAGTATCCCCACACTGAGAACCTCTAGAGACTGAGTAGTGTGGCTATTAACAGGACGACCTTGTGGGGCAAATAAATTATTGTGGTCTGGAACACAATAATTTATCTGCTCATACTTGGGAGTTCTGGGAACGTCATTGAGATAGGACGGGAATCCGTCTACTAACGTCACCAACCATAAATAATTTTTAAAATCTTAAAATCAAAATTTTGTGCAATACGTGTTGTGTGTATATCCTTGGAATGTTGAGTTTCGGTTATTTCGGTCAGTAGAATCAGCGTTGTATGTGGTTTTCTTTCTACAGGTATCATGTCGCATCATTCGAGTCGCCAGACTACTTCTCATACGGAGACCGATCCTGAGGAGGATCCGCTGATACCCCCTTGACATCGAGCAATGAGCCAGATCCTTCTGGTTACTGTTGTGGTCCTTACCCACCCAGACCTCGTACTAGGCGCGAGGGTGAGGTCTCGAGTGCCTACCGTTCTCCATCTTACCATCCGACTAGCTCCTTAGAGCATAGTCGTACCCCGGACATTGCTATCCAGTTAGAACCTATCCCCCGGAGCCCTACTCCTGCTACGGAGCATTGGGAGTGGGAGCCGGTTGCACCTCGCTTACCTTCCCCAGAGACTCCTCCTAAGCCTTCTACTCCTTCTACCCCGAGTGCTTACTTACCATCTTCACCTAGTTCCCATGAGATACCCACCCATGGCCTCCGACAGACGGCTCGTCGGAGGGTACTTACGCCTGTACCTGTGTTCACACCACCAGTTTCTCCTATCCGTCCGAGACCGGTACCTATAGGGACACGACAACACTTTACTGCCCGTTTCCTTACACCACCTAGAGAGGACCTTTCTCCTTTTCACACTTACAAACGAGGTGGCCCTTCTCGCCCGGTTAGAGAGTCCACACCCCCTGTCTGGGGCATACCAGTTCCTCCTCAGGAGGCACCTGCTCCCATCACCGAGAGCAGTTTGATGGGGTATTTGTTCGAGCAGATTTCACTGCTGCAGATGGCGCGTGACGAAGACGAGCAGCATAGGAGCGATGGGAGATTACTTGATCGTCTTACAGCAGGCGATCATTGCATTACAGCAGGGTATGGGTTATGTTCATCAGCACTAGGATCATTTTCGGGCAATGCTGTATGGATGCATTGGTACTATCATAGGCCTAGTGACAGGTTTTGTAGGTTTGACGTGTTGGTTGTGGCGTTCTTAGTATGGTTTTCTTTATAGTATAGACAGATATGATGTATCTTTTGCCCATCCTATCAAGCACTGGATTGTACCCATGTCGAGGTGGTGATGTAGTCATAGTGTTTCTTTGTTTTCATGGTTGTTGTTTTCGTAGTATGGCATTTGTATGTCACTTTGGTGACACGTTTTGACAACACATTATGGCCCTGATGGGTTGAGTCTATGTGCTGATTTTGACTATTATATGATAATACATGTTGGAACTGATGTGTGTGATGAAATTGTGTGATATGTGACGATTGACTATGTGACATTGATACATACATATATCTATTGTTTATAATAGAATTGCCCCGAAACGCACACCACAGATGACTGAGGCAAAAATTGCGCAAATGATAGCACAACAGCTTCAAACAATCCTCCCTACGATCATGGCGCAAGTTAGCACCGGTATCAATGCTAACCCGCAACCAAACCCGCAAACAGGACCGGTAGGTCAAAACAATAACCAAAACAATGTTCAAAACAATGCTAGGCCGGTTTGCACATATAAGCATCTCATGGAATGCAAACCGATGGAATTCAATGGAACTGACCGAATGGGTTAGTAAAATGGATCGAGAAGTCGGAATCGATACTCAATATAAGTAATTGTCCTGGTGATTGCGCAGTTAAGTATATAACTTGTACCTTTACGGACCACGCCTTAAACTGGTGGAACACCATTGTTCAATCTCGCGGACAGGACGCGATGAATGCTATGACTTGGATGATCTTAAGATACTGATGACGGAAAGGTTCCGCCCAGCCCATGAAATTCAGAAGCTCGAACATGAGTTTTGAAACCTGCAGATGCAAGGTGCCGACCATGCAGGTTACATAAATCGCTTCAATGAACTGGCACGCATATTGCCAGACTTGGTCCGACCGGAGCCCAAGAGGATCGAAAGGTATATCTAGGGACTCGCCCCAGAAGTAAGGAGTATCATTAACTCGGTGGAACACCTGACCATGCACGGAGTGGTAGCCAGGTCAGGCACGGTTATGTACGACATGGTTAGACGCAAGATTTTGACGATGCCTGGAGAGCATGCCGGGAATAAGCGAGAAGCCACCAGCCAGAGCTACGCCATGACTACCCCGATGGGTAACATTGATAACTACAAGGGAAAGGCCCCAAAGTGCAATAAGTGCACTCTCCACCAATCAGGTATATGTCAAGGATTGATATGTTGGAAGTGTCATAAATATGGGCATTTTGCCAGGAACTGTAAGATGTCCTGGAACCAAATCCCAAACCAACCCGTTTCCAACCCCCTAGGCCTCAACCTCTTCAGCAGCAACCCCAACAATCAACCCAACCGGTTACCTACCCCCGTACGTGCTTTGGATGTGGCAGTACAGAGCATCTTCAGAATAGTTTCCCAAAGTTAGCTCAGCAGACAGATGGAAGGAAGACGCAGAACCAAGCATCTACCTCGAATGCAGCTCGAGGCCGTGCCTTTGCCATGGGGTCTGGACGCACGCCAGGATCCCAATGTGGTTTCAGGTACGTTCCTCATTTCCGATCAATTTGATTTAGTGTTATTTGATACGGGAGCTGATAGAAGTTCTGTTTTGATTGCGTTTTTTGCCACTATTGGATATGCCCGCTATTGACTTAAAGCAACCCTATTCTATCGAACTTGCCAACGGGAAACCGATCACCAGTCACCAACTTATTTGTAACTGCCCTATAACCCTTAACGGTTACCAATTTACTATCGATCTTTTACCCGTAGAATTAGGTAGTTTTGACATCGTCGTAGGAATGGACTGGCTGTCCAGCCATCGTGCGGAAGTGTTGTGTGAACAAAAGGTTGTGAAGATTCCTTTATCCCCGACAGATGCAATCATGGTACATGGAGATAAGTTAGGTACCATCCTGGACCTCATATCTCACCTCAAGGCGTTGACGTATGTACGACAAGGATGTGACGTGTTCTTAGCCAGCGTCATGGCGGAGGAACCAGCTGAGAAGCGTATTGAAGACATCCCGATAGTATGTGAATACCCGGATGTATTCACGGAGAAATTGCCAGGATTTCCGCCCAATTGGCAAGTCGAGTTTCGTATCGACTTAATACCGGGAACGACATCCATTGCCAAAGCCCCTATCGTCTTGCACCATCCGAGATGCAAGAGCTATCGACGCAATTGCAGGAGTTACTTGATCGTGGTTTCATCCGTCCTAGTTATTCCCCCTGGGGAGCCCCAGTCTTATTTGTGAAGAAAAAGGACGGTAACTTCCGAATGTGCATCAACTACAGATAGTTGAATAAGGTTACTATCAAGAATCGTTACCCTCTTCCAAGGATCGATAATCTTTTTGATCAGCTACAAGGAGCCCGGTATTTTTCTAAGATAGATCTTTGGTCAGGTTACCATTAAGTGAAGGGAGGACGATATTCCTAAGACAGTGTTTCAAACTAGTTATGGCCACTACGAATTCCTAGTTATGCCCTTTGGGTTAACCAACGCACCGGCTATGTTCATGGACCTCATGAACAGGGTGTGTAAACCATACCTCGACAAGTTTGTCATCGTCTTCATTAACGATATTCTGATCTACTCCAAGAGCAAGGACGAGCATGAGTATTATTTACGTGCTATCTTGGAGATACTACGAACAGAGCAACTGTACGCTAAGTTGTCTAAGTGCAACTTTTGGTTGCAAGCTGTGCAATTTTTAGGACATGTGGTGGATTAGGATGGAATCCACGTGGATCCAAGCAAGATAGAAGCAATCAAGAATTGGCAGGAGCAGAAATCTCCAAAAGAGATACGCCAATTCTTGGGACTGGTAGGATATTACCATCGCTTCATCGAAAATTTCTCTAGTATCGCCCAATCGCTAACAGTATTGACACGGAAGGACAAGAAGTACGTATGGGGTGAAGATCTGGAAACAACGTTCCAGCTGTTAAAGCAAAAGTTACGTGAGGCCCCAATCCTGAGATTGCCCGAAGGCAACGATGACTTTGTCGGATATTGTGACGCATCACGACAAGGGCTTGGATGTGTCCTTATGCAAAGGAATAAAGTTATTGCGCACGCTTCTAGACAACTGAAGGTGCACGAAAAGAACCACACGACGCATGATTTGGAACTAGGCGTCGTTATATTCGCACTAAAGATTTAGAGACATTACTTATATGGTACCAAGTGTACTATATGTACGGATCACAAAAGCCTCCAACATATTTTTGACCAAAAAGACCTAAACATGAGGCAGCGCAGATGGGTGGAGTTGTTAAATGATTACGATTGTGAGATAAAGTACCACCTGGGGAAAGCTAATGTGATAGTGGATGCGCTAAGTAGGAAGGATCGAATTAAACCCCTCCGAGTGAGAGCCTTGGGAATGATTGTGCAGACGAGCCTTATCGAGCAGATCCGGAACGCGCAAATGCAAGCCTTGGAGGAAAGCCAACTACCCGGTGAAGGATTGCACAGGAATGAGAAAAGCTTTGTGAAGAAAACGGACGAGGTGTTGTATTTCAAGAATCGAGTGTGGATTCCTGCAAGTTCGGAGTTGAGACAATTAATCATGGATGAGGCTCATAAATCGAAATATTCGATTCACCCTAGTACAGACAAGATGTACCACGACCTTAAAGAGTTTCATTGGTGGCCGGGAATGAAAAAGGACATGGCCGAATATGTAAGCTAATGCTTGACTTGTGCGCGAGTCAAGGCAGAGTATCAGAAACCCTCGAGAATGTTACAACAACCCGAGATACCCCAGTGGAAATGGGAACAAATCATGATGGATTTCGTGACCCATCTTCCAAGAATGCCTCGTGGTCATGACGCGATTTGGGTAATTGTAGATAGATTGACCAAATCCGCACATTTTATTCCGATCCATACCACTTATAAAACCGACAAGTTGGCCGAAATCTACACTAATGAGATAGTAGCTAGGCATGGTGTCCCGATGGCTATTATTTCCGACCGAGACAACCATTTTACCTCACGGTATTGGCAGAAGCTACAAGAAGCTTTGGGGACGCGGATCGATCTAAGTACTGCTTACCATCCCCAAACCGATGGCCAATCAGAATGCACGATCCAGACACTAGAGGACTTGCTTCATTCTTGTGTCCTGGACTTCGGAGGAAGCTGGGACAAGCATCTCCCACAAGTGGAATTTTCATACAACAATAGTTACCTCAGTAGTATTCAGGCAGCCCCGTATGAGGCACTTTATGGTCGAAAGTGCCGATCACCACTTTGTTGGGCCGAAGTAGGTGACACTCAACTGACGGGATCTGAACTAGTACAAGAAACGACCACTAAGGTCCATCAGATTCGGAATCATCTGAAAGCCGCTCAGAGTCGGTAAAAGAGCTAGGCTGACGTACGTAGGAAACCGTTATCGTTCAAGGTTGGGGAGTGAGTATTGTTAAAGGTATCGCCATGGAAAGGCGTTTTCAGATTTGGAAGAACCGGGAAGTTAGCACCACGATATATTGGACCATACGAGATCCTAGCTAAGGTAGGTCCCGTAGGTTATCGATTGAAATTACCACCCGAGCTTAGTGCCATTCAAAATGTCTTCCACATTTCAAACCTCAAGAAATGCTTATCAGGCGAAGCCACTCAGATACCTTTGGAAGACATACATGTTGATGATAGACTCCACTTTGTGGAGGAACCGGTAGAAATAGTTAATGGAAGGGTAAAACAATAAAGGCACAGCAAGATTTCACTGGTTAAAGTCCGGTGGAACTTAAACAAGGACCTGAATATACCTAGGAACGGAAGGATGAATTCCGTAGAAAATACCCTCACCTCTTCCCTAGCTTGACGAAGTAAATTTCGGGGACAAAATTTCTTAACCAGGGAGATTGTGATACCCATGACGAAACCAGGTACACCTTAATGGGTCCTAAACTTAAAGCATGATTAAAACAATGATTGCGCGTAAACTTTGCAAACTTGCATGACTTGTGTGCTATGCTAAACGATATCTGTTATGTCTCGGAGGAATCCGGGAGCACGTCATGGTTGACATGACACTATTAAGGACCAACGATGCGAGGTTAGTGTCCTTAGCCTTTAACAACGTGGTAAACGGGGACTTGACGTTTAACAGCGCATTAAACATTCGACTGTGATTATTAGGCCAACGGTAGGGCCCTTTATGATTCTGAGTTCACGAAACATCTTGATTATGTGCCATAGACTATACATAAGATTAGAAGCAAATCAGAGCTTGGTCACGCAAAACGAGGCGGTTCCCGGTTAGGGAAACACTTTGTGTTAAAAGCAACGAAAGACAAACCCAACATGCAAGGAATGATCAATCAAGCCTAAAAACACTTAAACTAACGTAATACGAGCCCATTTTGATTAATACATAACCATGCTCGGGTTTCGAGATGGTTATGCTCGGTTTTTAAAACCGAGTCTTTTGACACTAAGAACGCGAAAAACGGAGCCCATTTCGCAAATCGGAGACGCATACGGGACCCGAAAACGAACCTAAACGCAAAACCGAAGATAAACATCATCTTTTAACATGTTTTACGAAGCACGAGGTGGAACAAGTGGGGTAGGGGTACCCCACATCCAAACCCCCTCCCCCTTTATATATTAATTTTATTTTTTTTCTTTTTCTTTCTCATTTTTACACCAAAATTTCAGCCCTTTCTTCACAAATTCTGCCATAAACCTTGCAAAGATCAGCTGATTATCATCCAACCTTCACTAAATCAAGGTAATTTCACAAGTTCTAAGTGGTTTTAATGCGTTTTTCTTAATTAAACACGATTTATAACCGAAAACCCATTTTAATCCATGAATTTGAAAGGTTTAAACAAGTTCTTGGCTGAATAAGAACACCTTGTAAATTTCCTGGTGTTATATGGTAGCCAAGAACATGAAACTTCAGGTTTTGATACCCTAATCGACACCTATTCGACCAAAAACGCGTAACAAAGTTCTAAACCGAAAAATCATGAAACAAGGCTTGATTGATCTGAGTTCTAGCATATTTGGATTGTACTTGATGTGTAGGTACTGAATATAGCACCCACACACTTCTGGACACACAAGGAACACTTAGAAACGAAGCCTGTGCTAGGTATAACGTCCGAAAACCGAATATAGCACAGGCAGAAACTTGTTTTGCTTATAACTTGGTCCGTGATGCTTGGATTGAGCTCTAATTTGTTGTGGTGTGGTAGGGTATCGACATGAGTGTTCACGCAAAAGTTTAGAATTTTTGGAATTTTCTAAGATTTTTGGTGAATTTTTGACTGTTTTGTCAAAACAATTACAGAAAAATACCAAACAGAGTCAATAAATCACCAAACTTTAACTAAGCACTAAGAAACATATAAATAAAGTTCTGGGAAATTTCGGAGTCTATTGGTTGAGTTTTGATTTGGATTAAAAATCCGTGTTTTTGGGTGTTTCCGGTAGTCGGAAACGCACCGAAACGAAATAGAAAAAATATCAAATTATTATGATAAGTTCCTGGACATGTAAGGGATTTTCTGGAATATTTTGGGAATTTTTAGACCACGGATGACAGTTAATGATATTTATTCGGTTAAATGCTATTTTACAAAGCATTATTTTAAAGAGTTAAAATGACTAAATAAATTTCCAAATTATTTTTCCCATAATCTACAGATTTTTACTGACTTGTATAAAAAATTTACAGATTTTTATTCAAATTATGGATTAAACGGGAATTTATGGAATTAAAAACGGGTCATTTTAAAATAATTTCAGCAGTTTTCCGTATAACGAACTTGTCGGAACCGGGAACTGACCAAACCCGACTAGTTCTATAATTGAAACACTGGGAGTATTCTGTGAGATTTCAGGGCGGATTGGACACTAGGGGTGTGTCCTAGCCCAGTTCGGGAGAATCCCGACGGCGGGAATGGAAACTCAAATTTGGCAACCTAGACTCCCCAAACACCCAAACTCCCTTAATGAAAAGTTAATCATTCTTAAATAACAAAGTATTGGCACTATTGGTATTCCCATACCATTATCCGAACATGTTAAATAACCGAATTTGGTTGGCACGTGAAACGGTGCCCGAAAGCTAAACTAAAAATTAATACTACCCTGACCTCCATCACCATGCCAGTGTCCTATAGACTCAATCCGGGGTGAAAACTCCTGACCTAATCCAAGTTATAACCATTACCAACTTAGATACTGGTTTGGGTCCATACTTGCATGCGTGTCATTAAAGTTGATCCAGTTGCTTGATCACTCTTTTGTTGAGACTACTACTCGCACAGTGAGTTTTCACTCCCCCACTTTTAAACTGTGTTACTGTTTTCTGGGGTGATTTGCTCGTTACAAGCTGTATTAATTGCACCAACATGTGATGATGTGAATTATCTAACACACGAACACCCTCCCCTCTACAAGTGATTAGCGTAAGCCGTGGACAGTGGATAGTACTATTGGTCTGACAAGCTCAGTGCCGCCAGGCTGTGTTGGTGTGACACAATGTGTAGGCAACCAGGCACTGCAGGCTTCCTAACCTGGTTATGTGGTTAGGCATAACTGTAGGGGAACATTGAACTGCATGTGATGCAGTTGGTGGGAAGTGTTTGTGGTGACAAGACCCGGTGCGATGATGTGTTTATGTGACACGGAGCGGTTATGACGGTCAAGGTTTCACTTGTGTTCTTGTGTAATTCCATCTGTGACTTTGACCAGTGCAATTAAACTTGTTAACACATATTGTTCCACAACAACTAAACTAGTGGAACTCACCAGCAGCGTTAGCTGACCTTTTTCAAAACTAACATGCATTTCAGGTAAAGCTAAGCAGGAATAATAAATGTGCGTGTGGATGGCTTGGGTAGTAAACTGTAGCAGAATAAGAGTTGTAGTGGCTCGTAGTACCGTACTAGAACTTGTGGTTTGTAATATGATACTTGATGTATGTTGTAACCGAGGTTCCCTCTTTATGTAATATCATGTTTTTAAATTATGGGGAATTACCATGTGTCTGCCGCACCCTACAATTGTCTTCCGCTGCGAGTCGGGGTGTGACATTTGATCTGGTTTCGCGCATAACTTCATCACCTTTGAAGGATTCTACCAATTTTTCACAAGTGATTTGGGTAGACACCAACTCATCTTTGCAATTTTGATATTTTTCTTTCATGGTTTGGGGTTGGTTGTTGGTGCATTTTATGTGACAACAGCTTGGTTTGGTCTTTGATATTTGTTCAAGACTTGGAGTATGTGAAGATCAAAGATTCCGAGTTTATCAAGAGATCACTGCATGTCCGGGTTTCCAAGTTGCAAGGGAGTCCGGGTTTCTAAGGGAACATACAAGGTCCGAGTTATCAGAGGCAAAGAAGTCCGAGTTTGTGAAAGCCTCTAAGACTCCGATTTTATATGTTGGAGACTTGTCCGAGTTTAGCAAAGGCACAATGAAGTCCGAATTTGCTAGTCTTGGAAATTCAGAACTGAGAGTTTTATTATATTCCGAGTTTGTCATTTGAATCATGAGTCCGAGTTTAGTTATTTATGATGTACGTGGGCCTAGCCCAGTTGCATGGTTGTAGTATATAAACAATCCTTGCCTAGGGTTTTAGGTTAGACGTTGCAGACATTGACAGAGAGAGTGAAAAGAGTGATTTGAGAGAAATCTATAGAGAGAGGCTAAGAGATTTCTTGTTTGATCTTGAGTGATTGTAAAACTTTGTGTTTGATGATCATAGAAGATCGGTTAAAGTTTTGTTTGTGTTCTTCATCTATATTCTTGTTTCCGTGTTTGTTTGATCCATCAAGGGGATTCCGCACCCTTGGTTGATTGTCAATCTCGCAACAATCCACGTGATAGGGACCTACAATTGGTATCAGAGCATTTGCTCTTATTGTACGGTTCGAGATTGATATACAGATTCAAGTTTTTGGTTGGAAAAGTTATAAATATTCAAGCTTTTTAGTTGAAAAAGTGTGTCTGTCGTCACTGTTTTTTGTGCTAGGGTTTATTCCTAAATTTGTGGGTAAACACGTATTGCTGTGAAGTCACGGTTGTACGATTTGCCAAAAACACACAAGTTTAGGAAGTATGGAAAGGCAATTCCGAATTTGTTACTGAAATCCGGATTTGAACATTAACTTATTCATTCCGAGTTTCAAAAATTCTGAATTTTGGTCAGTTCCTGATTTAAGTATCAGTTTGGATTCGAGTTTAGCAGGTCCGGATTTAACTTATTGGAGTCTGAATTTAAACAAGTGAGAATCAGTTCCGAATTTAGGGATTCCGGATTTGTGAAGCATATACCAGTTCCGAGTTTAACATTTAGTCAGGACTTATCATTTTTTCCGAATTTAAGCATTCCGGGTTTTAAAAGGTTGAGATTTACGATTTTGAGGTTTACTATTCCGAATTTAAGTATTCCGAACTTAAGAAGCTGCAAGTTTCCGACTTTAACAGTTTGAACAAAAAGTGGAGGTTTAATCAGATGAGGTACTGATTTTAAACGTATTTGTGCATAGAATTAGTTTTGTGAACATTCTGAACAAACAGGTTGCACCTTTAGATTCAGTTGATTTTTAGGACATTATATGTTATTGGAATCGTCTTGTCGAGACGAATCTAAAGGTACATTTTAGTAAAAACCAGTTTCGAAAAATATTTTATCGTTTTCAACCAGCCGTTTGTGTTAAAATGTCTAACATGTCTAATTTGAATGACCTGATAAGGATGGAGCATGAGGTTGGTACTACAAACAAACCTCCTAAGATGATGAAGGTCGAGAATTATCTTACATGGAAAGACAAGTTTCAGTCTTTCGTTGAATATCAGGATACACGAATGTGGATGTGTATTGAAGATGGGTATGTGAACCCAACTCATGAGTTTGAAGGCAGACAGTGTGTCACTACATTTGCTAATATGGACGCTGAACAGAAGAAAATGTATGAAGCAGAGAAAAGAGCCCTTGCTGCTATAAAAATGTCTCTACCTGATGGCATTAAACATACTTTCAAGAGGTACACTACCTCAAAAGAGATGTCAGATGCAGTAGAAAAGAGATATGAGGGTAACACTGACGTAAAGAAGAACAAGGTAGACCTGCTTAAAAAGCAATTTGTAGTGTTCAAAGGCATGAGAAATGAGTCCCTCGAAGATATCATCACGAGATATTATCATTTAATGTCAAAATTGGATAACTATGACATAGAGGGATACACTGATGTTGAGATGAATGATAAGTTGCTAGATGCTCTACCTGCGAAGTGGGATATCTATACTCTCATGATTAAGAAAGAAGCAACTTATGAGACTATGGACTTGGATGAATTTGTTAGACAATTGTGTGCTTACGAGCTCAGTATGAAGAAGAAGGACACCGGTTATGACAGGTTCAAGATCCAGGAATTTACAAAGGCCTTTCATCTTCTTTTTCCCATAATGCTTCAAGTGATTCGTCAACTGCGTTTCTCTCATGTGAAAATGAGCAAGTTGTGACAAATTCTGATGGTTATGTATGTTTTGTTACTGTTTCAGGAGGATCGACAGGTGGAAAGAGACAACAGTCAAGCAATAACAACAGTGATACTAGATCGATGCCTCTAAGTGTCAAGGCTGCTGAAGAACATCTTGCTTTGCTTGCTTCCTTTGTAGTCTCATACGAGAACTACATTCAGGGAAAGATATCTGATCCAGTGGCAGATGGCCATGATTTCTAGAAGAGTGAAAAGGTTTATGAACAGGACGGGAAGAAGTTTGTGGGAAAGAGCGTAGGTTTGACAAGTCCAAGGTTAGGTGTTACAACTATCAGAGTTATAGACACTTCACAAGAGAATGTCAAAGACCAAAGATAGTGCATCTTATCAAGATACTCCTGGTCATGGTTCAAGCAACATAAATGCATCAAATAACAATTCATCAAAGGCCCTAATTTCTACTTCACGAGAGGGCACGTATGATTGGAGTGTTCATCTAGAGGGTGATGACAATGTCACACAGGCATTCATGGCTGAGATAGAACTAGTGGATGATGCAGAAGTGAAAGATACTGAGAAAGAGCAAGAGGCTGTTGCTGAAAAGGCGGAAGCTGATCAGACAGAAGCTGAAGAAGTTGAATTAAAGACTGATGAAGAAAAGGATGCTGCAGATAAGAAGATGGCTGCAGATTTTGCTGCATTCATGGCTGATCTAAGCAAATCAACAGGAGAGGTACATTCTAATCCTGTTAGTTCTGTGTGTTTAAAATGTCGTGAATTGCAAGTTAAGGTTGACAAGTTAACAAATCAAAACCAAAGTCTCGTGAATGAGCTCTCAAGTGTAAAAGAATCAAACTTTTTCATAAAAAAAATGAGTCATCATATTTCAAGAAAATTAAAGGTTATAAAGAGGAAATCAGCATTCTAACCTGTAAATTAAATGAAAAAAATTCAAATTATTGACTTAGCTCATGATAAGATGAGTGAGAAAACAAAAGAAATTTCTGGAAAATGCTAAGAGTTGTCCGAAGCACAACTTAAAATTTATGAACTTGAAAAGAAATTAAGTCAATTCAGAGATTCATCTTTTGTTATGAAACACATGATGAATGGTTTGAAGAAAATTGGTGACAAGAAAAGTGTGGGCTTTCAGGGATTCAATGAAGTTCCACCCCCTCTTAGTCATAACTATTCTTTCTTGCCAACTGAAGAAGAGCTAACAAACTTTGGGTCAACCATGCCTAGTTGTTCCACATCAGAGAATGTGGCGGTGTCTGAAAATGATAATGCCAAGAAGGATAATAACAGAAAATCGGTTTTGAAAACAAAGAGTACACATCCTAAAAGCAAAAACCAAACCTTTGTTAAAAGGGTTGATTTTGTAAAAGGAAATGACATGAAAAACGAAACCCCTGTTATTGAAAATGAATCAAATGTGCAGTTTGCTGAAAGTAAAAACCAAGAAAAATCTGAAATTGAGCAAACAAAACACGATCCTTCTAAGGCATCATCATCTTCACCTGATGGATCTAAACCAGAGACTTCAGTTAAGAAGTATTCGGCAAAAAGATCGTGCTTCAGATGTCACACGAAGGGACATGTAGCTAGCTGTTGTCTAACAAAAAGAGTGAAGCACAGGTGAGTGAGAGTAAGAGAGAGAAATCACCAATGAAGGGCGGTAATGGTGAGAAAAAGATGTCTTCTCCTAAGCAACAAGTTGGTGTTGTTGTTGGTGTAGATAAGGCTGAACAGGAACTCAGCAAGTTCCTCGTTTTCAAAGAAATCAATCAAGATTTCAGCCTGAATCTACATCAGGCAGATATCAGAGACCCAGAAGTTGTTCACCAATAATGAATAATTTTAATGGTTACTGAAATAATTTCAGAAGTCAAGGTCAATATCAAAATCGATACCAAAACAATGGTGGTCAAACTTTTTATAACAATGGCTTTAGAAATTACAACTATCAAAATTCTTGGAATCAATTAAGGTCTCAAAATCAAAATTTTCAAAGGTCACAAAGTCCAAACTTGCATAGGAAACCCCAGGACCAGAGTCCTAGTGGAAATCAAACCCCATTTCCATCAACAGGTCCTAGATCCAAGACTCTAGTTAGGAGTGATGGATATTGGATGGATGTTCAAATAGTAGATGAATTTGGTAGACCCAAGACCATTTAGGCTTGGGTCCCCCAAACTAACAAATTTCTGGTTGGTTTGTGCAGGAGCTGCTAAGGAGGATTATCAACTTGTGGTATGTTGATAGTGGCTGCTCCAGGCACATGACGGGGGATGCGAGATTGTTGACTGAGTTTGAAAATATAGATGGTGGTTATGTGAATTTTGCGGGTGCTAAAGGAGGTCACATTACAGGTAGAGGAAAGGTGACCAATGGAAAGATCACACTGGACAAAGTGAACTATGTTGAGCAGCTGAAGCATAATCTAATGAGCGTGTCACAAGTCTGCGACAAGGGTCACTCGGTCCATTTTACTAAGTCTGAAGCTTTGGTGTTGAAACCGGGTTTGGTGATACCGGATGATTGGATCGTGATGAGAGCACCAAGGAGGAATGACACTTATGTCATGGACATGGGTGATGAGGATTCTTCCACTGTGGTGGTTTGTTTAGTGTCAAAAGCATCTGAGGCTGAGTCGTTGTTGTGGCACAAACGCATGGCCCACATCCACTACTGAAAAATGAATTGTATTATTAAAAATGGTTTAGTGGAAGGGGTGCCAGTGCAGAGGTTTCACGTGGAGGATAAATGTCTTCCATGTCAAAAGGGAAAACAACATAAGAAACCTCATAAGTCTAAAACAGCAAATTCCATAGATGCCCCTTATGAATTACTTCATATGGATCTTTTCAGTCCAGTGAATGTAAGGAGCATAGGTGGAAAGTACTATTGTCTTGTTGTCACTGATGATTATTCACGTTATTCATGGGTTTTCTTTTTCGGTAAAAAAGATGAGACAGCTGAGTTGCTGATAGATCTTTTTACAAAATTAGAGAATGTCCATGAAGCTTTAATCAAGAGGATAAGGAGTGATAATGGCACGAAGTTCAAGAATCGGATTATGGATCTCTATTACTTGCGAAAGGGAATTGAACATCAATACTCTACTCCTTATACACCTCAACAGAATGGACTCGTTGAGAGGAAGAACAGGACGTTGATTGAAGCCGCTAGGACTATGTTGTCTGATTCAAAGCTTCCAGTTCTTTTCTAGGGAGAAGCTGTGAATACAGCTTGTTATGTCCTGAACAAAGTGTTAACTGTTAAACGTTTTAACAAAACACGTCATGAATTTATGTTTAACAAGAAACCCTAATTTGAAAGGCTTTGAACCATTTGGATTACCCTGCATAATTGTGAAAAACAAAGATAAACAAAAATTCGGTGAAGTAGCTGACGAGGGCTATTTTCTAGGTTATGTACCTGGAACACCGAATAAAAGGGTTTTTAATCTAAAACCTGGTAAAATTGAGGTCGTGTTTAACATTGAAATCACATCTTATACGCCTCAATAATCAACGAGTGGTCCTGCTATATTATAATGATTATGATAGTGTGTTTAAATCATTTAATATTCCTGAGTTTTCCAATGATGAGTCTCAGTTGAACCAAACTGCGATTAGTCAGGATGAAGAGGGTGACTTCATGCCGAGATCGAGTATTTCAATGATAGATGCTCCAGAAACTTCCTCAAATGCAAATGCAGATGCAGCGGATTCAAGCGATAGTGATTCTGAACCTATTCAGGGGGAGGATTTCACCATTCCGTTTACAAATCAAAATATTCAGGGGGAAGTTGGATCCAATCTTGGTGAAAATTTAGAAGTTGATGCCACTGCTACTACACGAGCAAACAGAGATCACCCAGTTGAGAACATTATATGTGATGTTGCTGCAGGTGTTCAGACAAGAAGGGGTGTGATCAAAGGTTCCTGTTTGTTTGCTTCGATACATAAGAAAAGGGATTATTAATGAGTGTTTATATAGCTGCTTCATTGCTCAAGAGGAGCCGAAGAATGTGCACATGGCTCTGAAAGATAGTTCTTGGGTTGAAGCGATGCAAGAGGAATTAGATCAGTTCAGGAAGTTGAAAGTTTGGGAACTAGTTGACTTACCTGAAGGAGAAAGAGAGATTGGCACCAAGTGGGTGTTTAAGTGTAAGAAAGATGACCGATGGATTGTGACGAGGAACAAGGCTCAGTTAGTGGTTAAGGGGTTCAATCAGCAAGAGGGGATTGATTATACTGAAGTGTTTGAACCAGTGGCAAGGTTGGAAGCAATTCGATTGTTCCTAGCCTTTGCATCTTTCAAGGGCTTTAAAGTTTATCAACTTGACGTGAAGAGTGCGTTTCTTTACGGGAAAGTCCAAGAAGTGGTGTATGTCTCACAACATGTAGGTCCGTTATACGGATCGTTCCAGTCCTAATTTGGCTAACCTAATGTAAACGTGCGGAATCCGTTAGCATATGCGACATTGGATACATGTTCTTTACTTATTAATCACTATTTCATTGACTGTTAGACGTTACAGATCCTGGAAACACTTGGACAGAGCTTCGCCTCTGTCGTGACAAAATCTCTGAATGTTACAAATGAAATGTCAAGACCCGTATTTATACATTGTCAAGTTCGCTGACGGGAGTGCAAGTTTGGGCGAACTTGCTTAGTCAAGTTTGGCCGAACTTGACTTTAACATCACAATTCCAAGCGAACTTGACCTTTAGCATACATAAACTTTGTCATTTCGCTCCTAAATATAGACTCGATATTATACGATGACGTAGGCAACAGATATATGCATCAACAGACTCCCGCTTGGATGTTGCCGTAGTCATCATTCTTCAATTAAGTTCCTGAGTCTTTAATATTCTCTTGATCTTTATTTCTTGAATAACTTTAACTTCCTTGATCTTCATAGAATCTACAATCCTTTTCTCTTTTCTTCTCGAGCTTGTCTTGATAAAACTTTAATCATCATGCTCCCCCTTGCTTTGAGCTTTCTGGTATCTTTAATCAACGTGTTTATCCAGCTCCCCCTTAAAATCAACTTCCTGTTTCAAAGTTCTTCAAACATTCTAACAAATATTTCAGATTCAAACTTTGAAATTTCTAAACACCAACATTTCAAATTTTAATCTCCTCATCAGTTTTAAACCCTCTCAGTTAATCAAGTCCAAATTAATGACCTTGAATATCTGATTCATGTATCAAGTTCAAAAATAATGATCTTGATTAAACATTTTGACACTAAACTGACGCATTTATTCAAATGTAAGTTTCAACTTAATGAACTTTTAAACTTTTCAGATCAGTTATGAAATTTTCAAACTTTTGATCAGCAGCTTTAGATTTTGAAAATCAGCTTTTCAACATTAGTGGTCACAACTAAAAGATAATATAAGCTTTTAGTTTTTTTAAGTAAAAAATATCAAACTCTAACTATATACAAACATATTTACAGACGTATGTTTGTTGAGTTTGTGTTAAAGGATCATATCAATTTTTGAGATATATCACCAGTACCATTGACCTTTTTCATGACAATAAGTTTTAAACAAATTTACCTTGATTATCGATATGTTTGTCCATTTAAACTTCACACATTTCTCAATTGTTCCAAGATATGTTAGGTAAGAATTATGAAACTTGACTTAACTGTGGTTCCCACCTCTTGAATATACTCCCATATCAAGATTCCCTAGATTTCATCTTACAGGTGAGTATAGCGTAATTGATCTCTGTATCTGGGTTAATGCGAAGCCTTGAGAGCTCAGGTTAATACCACTGTATCGACAAAGAGATGAAGGCTCGACTTTAGGTGTGTTCCATTTAAGGAATCTTTTAAGCACTGCAAAAGATTAGATCTTTTGATTCTTTTCAAGCTTGCATGCAGTTTAGGGTTTATAACATAAAGTATTATAGAATTTCTAGGCTATTGCTTCCGCAAAATCAGAAGAACTTGTATAATACCCCAGATATCAACTATCTATAAAGACCTCGTATCTCAGAATCAGGCAATCCTTCAATCGAAATTTCGGAGTACTTAGTCCATATATCCAAGATGTGTTAATCCACAAGTTTAAGCAGTTGTGAAATTTAATTTACATCCCGGAAACAATCTACTAAAAGTGTTAAGCCTATCGACACATCCATAGTAAGACTTGTTTATCACTCTTTAAACATTCCATTTCTTTAGTGTACTGTGATAGTCCACTGATGTACTATCATTTCCTTTTATCCACATAACTATTTTTGTCCTTTTTAATGTTTTTGTACTTTTTGCTTTTAATATGTTTTTGGATTTTCTGAAAAAAATTTCTCCCCCTAAAATTCAAAAACATATTTTTGGGATTTTTGATTTTTAGAAAAACATTGACTAACTGATGAGAATCACTTCAATTCTTCATCCATTACTGCTTCACATTTTTACATTTTAAAGCACTCTCCCCCTCATGATGACAAAAACCTTGACACTTTTGTATTTATAACAGTTCGGAACGTGAGTTTTGTCTTGCTCAACAGTGAGGGTTCTGTGAAGTTTTTCAATTTTTTCTTCAAAAATTTGTAAAAATTTTCAAGTTGACATTATTTAAATGTGTTTTCGAAAAATTTTCTCCCAAAATTATCAAAATTTTAAAGTAAACATTGTTGGAATTTCACTAAAAATGGCCTTTATATAGAACTTGATAACCCGACCCATCTTCACTGTATGCCACGGAACTCCATTCTAAGTAATTTGCTTTTTCCTCGGAAGTTCCTGCACAAAAATACACACAATTAGTTGAATAGTGACACCCAAGCCTTTTCAGTCTTAGGTGATATTTCTTCAACCTTAATTTTGACTTTCTTTTCACAATCAGGTTTATTTTGGACTTTCTCAAGTTTCGGAAAGTCCTCTAAACTTTCAATTTTCACTGATTGTGTAAATTCTTTTCCTTTCACCAACCATGTTTGATTTTTCATTAAAGCTTTCTTGAAATACAATGTAGAAACTTTTTGTTCACTACTATTCGAGGATTCACAAGTTTCAAAATTTGAAAACTTAGTAATAACTGGTTTTACCTTGTTTGTAGTTTCTGTACATTGTTTCAAAACCTGAGTTGGTATTCCAGATTTTTTGTTGTCAATATGAGCAGGATTAGGTTTAATTTGTAAACATTTACTAGCAATGTGTCCAGTTACTCCACATTTATGACACTTCCTGTTCTCATATCGATCTTTTCTATCAAACCATACACTCAAATCATAACATTGATTTGATGTGTGGTAGCCATCTTTCCAGCTTCTCCTGTACCTTTGATTTGACGTTGAAGCACTGTGGTCCGACCTGCACCACTTATTTTCAAATTTTTGTGAGTTTTGTTTTTCAAATTTGTTTGAATTTTATAATGATTGGATGATTGTTCCGATGAGCTTTTATTTTTGTTTTGAAAACTTTTAAAACTTTGTTTTTGTTCTTCATTCTGCTTAGAAGGTTTTTGCGTTGAGCATTCACCTTGATTGTAGAACAGTATCTTGAAAGTTTTCTTTTAGTTTTAAAAATAGTTCATGTTTATCATTTTTAGCTCTTTCATCATCGGTATTATCGTCACAATCTTCAATTATGACATCGTCATAATTTGTAACAATGTTACTTATTGGAATTTTCTTTTTATTATCATTGATTGGTTTTGGACATATATGATCAAACTTTAATGAGGAGGTCACAAAACCTTTCAATAATTTTTCTGAATTAACAACTTATTTCTAACAGTCTCAACTTCTTTTTCAAGTTGAGCAATTTTCTCAATATGAGAATTTATTGCTTTTTTATTTTCTATATTTAATTTTTCAAAAACATTTTTTTCATTTTAAACATTTTTATTGCATTTTGAAAATCTACTACCATTTGTAGTTTTTCATTTTCTAAAATTTTTATTTTGTTTTCAAAATTCTTTTCATTTTCTTTTAATTTTTATTTTCTAATGTCAAACTCTCAATCTCACTCAAGAGTTTGGCATTATCTTCCCAATAGTTATCTACATCATAAACTGGACAGGCTGGTTTAGAACTTGGTGATCCATTTGTAGATTTACTTGAAAGTTGAGCTTCACAGTTCTTAACCACTACATTCTCTTCTTTCTTCTCTCTTCACCTGATATTTATTTTTCATAGATATCCAGAGTTCTTTTGCAGTTTTGTACTCATGAAGTAGTATTAAGATATCTTCCTTAACAGATTGTTGAATCAGACTAATAATTTTCTTTTTAGCAAAATACTCCTCTTTCTGTGGCGTAGAATACTTGTACTTCTCTAGAATATTCTGATTCTCATCTCTTGGAACAACATATGTTGTTTTGATCGCAAGCCAACTTTGAAAGTGCATAGCTTGGACCCAGTTGGTAAACTTTTCTTTCCAGGCTTTATACTCTTCTAATCTCATCAACATTGGCGGCTTCACAGACCCCATTTCGTTTTCCAAACTAATATGTCGTTCAAAACACTTGAAAAATGATTAGCAAACAGACAATTTTTAAAAAATTTGACTTTTTAACCGACAATATTAACGTATCGGTTTGCTAAAAATGTTTAAAATTTTTCAGAAAATTGTTTTTACCAGATTTGAGCTTTAAACTCGTCTCGTCGATACGAAACTGTTTTTGTTTTTAGAAACCCTTAAACAAGTTCGGGCGAACTTATAATAGACAAGTTCGAGCGAACTTGTACACCACTTGAAAAGTTCGAGCGAACTTGTATTGAATTTCAAGAGGAATCACAAGTTCGGGCGAACTTGTATGAATTTCAACAATTTTGATCAAGTTCGGGAGAACTTGATTAAAATTGATGAAAAATAGCTAAGTTCGAGCGAACTTGAGTGAAATTTCTTGAAAAATCAGTCAAGTTCGGGCGAACTTGATGAAAAATCACTCAAAAAGTGAGTTTTTCAGTCAAGTTCGAGCGAAGTTGTGATTTCAAACATGGTTTTTTTCAATTTTTCGGCATGAATTCGTTTGTTTTAAGCTCTGATCTTTTCAAGGGTTTTAGTATAATGGATTTTATGTATTATACTTTAAAATTAATCCATTTTGTCCGTGAATTGTCCAAAAAAAGTTTAAAAATGAAAGAATAGAGTAGAAGATGAGATGTTCTATGTCCAATGTCTTCAAATTAGGCCAATCCTGCTCTGATACCACTTGTAGGTCTGTTATACGGATCGTTCCGGTCCTAATTTAGCTAACCTAATGTAAACGTGCAGAATCCGTTAGCATAGGCGACATTGGATACATGTTCTTTACTGATTAATCACTGTTTCATTGATTGTTAGACGTTACAGACTCTGGAAACACTTGGACAGAGCTTCGCCTCTGTCGTGACAAAATCTCTGAATGTTACAAATGAAATGTCAAGACCCCTATTTATACATTGTCAAGTTCGCTGATGGGAGTGCAAGTTCGGGCGAACTTGCTTAGTCAAGTTCGGCCGAACTTGACTTTTACATCACAATTCCAAGCGAACTTGACCTTTAGCATACATAAACTTCGTCATTTCGCTCCTAAATATAGACTTGATATTATACGATGACGTAGGCAACAGACATATGCATCAACACAACCAGATGGGTTTACTGATCCAGATTATCCAGATAGGGTGTATAAGCTGAATAAGGCACTATATGGATTGCATCAGGCACCCATGGCGTGGTATGAGACACTGTCAGCTAATTTGTTGAAAAATGGCTATGAAAGGGGTAAGATTGACAGTACACTGTTCATTAAGCGAAAGAAAGAAGATTTTCTGCTGGTACAAGTATATGTGGATGACATCATCTTCTGGTCATCGATGAGAGCATATGTCATGAATTTGAGAAGGTGATGAAGAGCAAGTTTGAGATGAGTGCGATGGGTGAGTTGTCCTACTTTCTGGGATTACAAGTTGAACAGAAGAAAGATGGGATGTTTATTCATCAGACAAAGTATGTGTATGACATTTTGTCTCGCTTCAAAATGGATGATTGCGCTACTTTCAACACACCTATCTGTGAGAATCACAATCTTAGCCCATATCATGAGAGTGTGGAAAATGTTGATCCAACTCAATACAGGGCAATGATTGGTTCACTTATGTACTTGACTGCTTCACGACCAGACATCCTGTTCGCAGTGTGCCTATGTGCCAGATATCAAGCAAATCCTAAGGAGTCACATATGAAGGCAGTGAAGCGTATTCTTCTGTCACACCCTCAATTCCCACTTGCGGAGTTTTACCGCGAGGCATGTGAACAAACCAGAATCTGAAACACTAGTACGTCGAACGACTCTATATGATTTGATAATACGTTTTCCAAAAATCATTTGATTAACCCATTATCGTAGATTTTAGATTGTCTTAGCTAGTTACCAAAGTTTAGCGGAAGCCTTAGTTTAAATGGTTGAGCGGAAGCATAAAATAAGTAGAGAAACGGGCGCCAACACAAATGCCAAAACAAATGAAAAACCCAAAACAACGTTTGTAAATGAGACTCGATAAAAGATGTCTTGTTCAATGCATGTGAGTGCACCTAGAGCTCCTAGCGTCCTGAGAAACATGTAAAGAAACAAGTGTCAACATTAAAGATGAGTGAGTTCACAGGTTTTTATAAATTCGTTTGTTCGGTTATGAGTTTGTTTTCCCGTTATCCCTAACCCGGGATAACGATTTAGTTCCATTATTCCAAACCCGGAATAATAATGATGTTGATTCCATTATTCCAAACCCGGAATAATAAGTTGTTGTTTCCATTATCCCCAACCCGGGATAATATAGTTGTTGTTTCCATTATCCTCAACCCGGGATAATATAGATGATTCGTAATTAAGTTCAATGTTAACATATATAGGTAGCTAGCCTAAAGTTATGTCACGTAAGAGTTCGCGATCGAAGCTGACTGTTGTGCCTTGCCAGGCCTATCACTGACCATGGCAAAGTTAGGCCAAATTATTCACCCGTTGACCATACCCGGTCGGCTAGCGTGACTAGCTCGGATGGGGCTTGTCGGGCCCAGTAGTACTACTTATAATTCCCCCGCTATTAAAACCCAATACTAACGATCCGAGAGATTGACGAGGACTTAAGTGATATAGCTACTTAGTGACCATAACATTACATTAACATCAACTTAGTTACCAAATAGTTATGTGGCGTTAATTTCGTATAACGTAAAGAGATTGAGTTTGAAGAGTGTATACATGTTTCTCCCCCTGTTGTTTAAAAACCGGATAAAGTTAGGGGCCGTGAACTCACCTTTAGTTGCTCGGTTAGTGTAGCAAAAGAAGTTGTAAGGATGGGACCGCTAATTGCGTCCTAACAAACCAATTGATTTCAAGTCAGTGTGTGAACACACCAATACAGATTCTACACTTAATTTACGCACAAAATGATACACACAAACAACATACCTAACACTCATACATGCATGCAAGTATCCTCATGTGATCATAGTAATCAAAACAATTCATCATGAACATAATCCAATCCATGCAACACTTTGGTGCACACAATCACAAGTTATCAAATTTCAGCTTAATACTCATAATTCAGCTGTTTTCTAGGATTTTTATAAAATAGTTCCAACGTTCCAAAAATTCCAATTATTTTACAGCAGGTGACATTTATAATGTAGAAACTTATATAAATTTTCCAAGTCCTAAATCTTTACCAATTAACCATAAATATTAATATACTAGGCTGCAGTCAGATTCGTCGCTTTCTGACTGCCGTCCACGGAAGAATTTATTTAAAAATCACTGGTCATCCAATTAACAAAATTTCAGTTGGAGTTGCCCGGAAATTTCCATACCTAGTTTCTGTACAAAATTCATGACTCGACTCCCTACTGATTATAAAATCCAACTCGATAAACAACTAACAAAATTTCAGGATTTTCACAGCTTTAGTTACTGAACTTATTTGGCCATTTAAAAATATCAAACGACTTCAGAAAAATATGAATCCAGCGCCATTAGATTCGTTATTCAAATCTCTACGTTCTAGACATCATAAAATCCGTTTTTCGACAACTAATGACCGAGTTACAGCCAGATGAAGTCGGCTGTAACTATTACTCAGCAAACTGTTTCAGCATTCTATCGCATAAACCGTCCATATAATTAACTTAGGCGATCAAGAACCGGTTTTTCTAATCATAGATCACTACATATAACATATCCATGCAAACCCTAATCAACATCTCTAGTTTTTATAAACAAATACAGCCTATGATTTCAGATTTTCAAACAAACATCCAACTTTCAATTCTAGCATTAACAATCCGAAACAACACACTCACTTCATTCAATCATACAATCCGAAAAACAACAAAGTCAAAACACATGTATCCGAATATGATTTTGTAACATATGATAAATTCTAATCTTTTAATGATAAGGTAAACGAACCGTGAGTAAGATAAGGAACCGGTGATCAAAGATGCTTGCGACCGAGAGATGATGATGAAGTAGGCTGTTGTGATCGAGGAAGTGAACAATGGGCTGATCTCGCGACCGAATGGAATGTAACAAGGCTGATCACGATTGATATGATGAAGGGAGAAGCTGCTCGCGATCGATGGAACAAGAGTAAAGCTGTTTGCGGTCGAAGAGGATGAAAGGTTGGCTGCCGACGGCTGTTAGCTATTAGGGTTTTATGTTGTGAATGAAGCATGCATGGCTAGTATATATAGGCGCAAAGAGATAAGGGTTACGGTTTTGGTTTGAGCTCGTGGCCGAGGACTTGGGTTGGTTCGGTTTGGGTTTGATCTTGCGGCCGAAGACATGGGTTTAAGGTTTGGGTTGCACACAATGGGTTTGCGGTTCGGGTTTGCACACAATGGGTTTGCGGTTTGGGCTTGAACTCGGTTCACTCCTAGAGTCACAAGGAGTTTAAGGTTTGGTTCGTGTCGCGATTCGGTTCGGTTCGTGTACATATTTACCATAATTATTTTATAACTAAAACAATCACATAATCGCACATCACGTATTCACTAACTCGTACACGTTTAATACGTAGCATATAATTTATTCGACAAGTATTGCGTTTAAGTTATCCGAAAAACCGGGATGTCACATTATCCCCATGTTGAAAGAATTTTCGTCCCGAAAATTGAGTAAACGCGGTTTAGCATGTAGCGTACATGTTTAGAGTGCTACGCACAAAGAGTTAGTTCGTTTATGATGGTACGCGAAGTTACAAGAAGTTCCCAAGTGCCATGCACAAGGATTTAGTTAACAATGGTACGCGAAAGTATGAGAAATTTCCAGGTTGTCACATCATCCCCATGTTGAAAGAATTTTCGTCCTGAAAATTTAGTTACTGGTATTGTTAGTTTGCTGCTCAGTTGCGAAGAGGTGTGGCTATTTGCATTTCATTTGGTCCTCTCTTTCCCACGTGAATTCCGGTCCACGCTTAGAGTCCCAACGAACCTTAACGATCGGAATCTTGCTGTGCCTTCGAGTCTTGATCTCACGATCCATGATCTCGATAGGCTGTTCCACAAAGTGCAGTTGTTCGTCCACTTGGATCTCATCCAATGGAATGACTAGAGTTTCATCTGATAGACACTTCTTCAGATTTGACACATGAAATACGTTGTGAACTCCACTGAGTTCAGCAGGAAGGTCTAATTGATAAGCTACTGGTCCAATACGTTTCAAGATTACAAACGGGCCTACGTACCGTGGGTTTAGTTTGCCCCGTTTTCCAAAGCGGATTACACCCTTCCAGGGTGACACCTTCAGTAGGACGCGGTCGCCTACTTGAAATTCGAGCGGTTTGCGTCGTTGATCAGCGTAGCTTTTCTGTCGATCTCGTGCCGCCGCCATGCGATTTCTGATTTGTACAATCTTTTCAGTAGCCTCAAGTATTAACTCAGGGCCTTTGAGTTGACTGTCACCGACTTCTGCCCAACAGACCGGTGATCTACATTTACGACCGTATAGTGCCTCAAACGGTGCTGCCGAAATACTCGTATGATAACTGTTGTTATATGAGAATTCCACTAAAGGCAGGTGGATTTCCCAACTAATTCCGAAGTCAATGACGCATGCCTTAAGCATGTCTTCCAAGGTTTGTATGGTCCTTTCACTTTGACCGTCAGTCTGAGGGTGATAGGCTGTGCTCATATCTAAGCGTGTTCCCAACGCTTTCTGGAGTGACTGCCAGAAGTTGGACGTGAAGCGAGCATCTCTGTCTGAGATGATGGATGTTGGCACTCCGTGCCGAGAAACTACTTCCTTTATGTAGATGCGAGTCAACTTCTCCATCTTATCTGTTTCTTTAATAGCTAGGAAGTGTGCGGACTTAGTTAAACGATCCACAATTACCCAGATGGTATCGCAACCACCCAAAGTTCGCGGGAGTTTAGTGATGAAGTCCATCGAGATCTGATCCCATTTCCACACTGGGATCTCAGGTTGTTGGAGTAGCCCCGATGGCTTTTGATACTCTACCTTGACTTTTGCACAAGTCAAACACTTGCTCACGTAGGTGGCTATATCGGCTTTCATATTGGGCCACCAATACGCAGCTTTAAGGTCTTGATACATCTTATCCGAACCCGGATGGACAGAGTATCGGGATTTGTGAGCTTCATCCATGACTAGCTCTCTGAGGTTTCCGTAGAGAGGTACCCATATGCGATTCATGAAATACCGGGCTCCGTTGGGTTTTACTTCCCAATCGCGTTCCCTTTTTCCCATCGATTCGGCCTTGATGTTTTCCTCCTTAACTGCTTCTAACTGGGCGTCGCGTATTTGTTCGGGTAGCCTCGAATGAATAGTGAGTTGTAATGCTCGTACACGGCGAGGTTTCAAGTGTTCCTTCCTACTGATGGCAACAGCTACCACGTTAGCTTTACCCGGGGTGATACCGAATGGCACACTCATAATCGTTCAAGAGTTCGACCCAGCGACGCTGTCGCATGTTCAACTCTTTCTGATCAAAGATGTGTTGGAGGCTCTTGTGGTCTGTAAAGATTGTGCACTTCGTTCCATAGAGGTAGTGTCTCCAAATCTTAAGTGCAAACACTACTGCTCCCAATTCCAGGTCATGCGTCGTGTAGTTTTTCTCGTGAACCTTCAGTTGTCGCGATGCATACGTGATGACCTTATCGCGTTGCATGAGTACGCATCCCAATCCCTGAATGGAAGCATCACAATATACTACAAAGTCTTCTGTCCCTTCCGGCAAGGACAGAATAGGTGCACTGCAAAGTTTCTGTTTCAGCAATTGAAATGCTGCTTCTTGCTTGTCACCCCAAGCATACTTGATGCCTTTCTGGGTGAGGGTAGTGAGCGGTTGTGCGATCTTTGAAAACCCCTCGATGAAACGTCTGTAATAACCAGCCAAACCCAAAAATTGGCGGATCTCCGTCGGTGTCCTGGGTGCTTCCCAGTTTTTGATGGCTTCAATCTTGGCAGGGTCTACGTGGATACCCTTTTCATTCACGATATGCCCGAGAAACTGAACTTCCCGAATCCAGAAATCACACTTCGAAAGCTTGGCATATAGCTTTTCCTGTTGAAGTAATCCTAGCAGTAATCGTAGGTGTTCAGCATGTTCTTCTTCACTTTTGGAGTAGATGAGTATGTCATCGATGAACACAATGACAAACTTATCGAGGTATGGTTTACACACGCGGTTCATGAGGTCCATGAACAACGCAGGTGCGTTGGTGAGACCGAAGGGCATGACCAAGAACTCATAATGGCCATACCGAGTGCGAAATGCCGTCTTAGCGATATCCTCCTCCCTGACGCGTAGCTGATGGTAACCAGACCGTAAATCAATCTTGGAGTAGTAACTTGACCCTTGAAGTTGGTCGAAGAGATCGTCGATGCGAGGTAACGGGTATCGGTTCTTGACCGTAACCTTGTTGAGTTCCCTGTAGTCGATGCACATGCGGAAAGTCCCGTCCTTCTTCTTGACAAAAAGGACTGGAGCTCCCCATGGCGAAACGCTTGGTCGGATAAATCCTTTTTCTAATAGCTCCTGAAGTTGGGTAGACAGCTCCTGCAGCTCGGCTGGAGCTAGGCGGTATGGAGCCTTGGCGATAGGAGTTGCATGGTTCGCCAATTCGATTTCAAACTCCAATTGTCGATGGGGTGGAAGACCAGGTAGTTCTTCTGGGAATACATCGGAAAAATCACGGACGACAGGGATGTCTTCTATACGTTTCTCGTCCTTAGGTTGTTCAGTAATCAGTGCGAGTAAAGCGAAGGAGTTCTTCCTCCGAAGATACTTCTGTGCTTGCATGTAAGAGATGATGTTGGTGACGGCGCTTGCCTTATCGCCTTGTACCGTCAAGATTTCGTCGTTCGAGAGCGGAATACGGATAGATTTTTCGAAGCAGAGAACTTCAGCCCGGACGTCGGATAGCCAGTCCATTCCGACTACCACGTCAAAACTACCCAGGGTAGTTGTCATCAGATCAATGGTAAAAGTGTGGCCCGCGAGTTTGAGTTGACAGCCGGATACTATTTGGGTCACATCTACAGATTTACCATCGGCTAATTCTATAACATAAGGGGTCTCTAATGGTTTAGGCGTGAGATTTAGGTTCGTCCTAAAAGACTCAGATATAAAGCTCCTATCCGCACCCGTATCAAAAAGCACAGTAGCAAAATGTTCATTAAGGGGAAACTTACCGGTGACCACGTTCGAGTCGTTTCTGGCCTCTCCGCGGCCCAATGTGAATGCGCGACCTTTGGCACCTCCTGTGCCACCGTTTCCATTATTGTTGTTGTTATTGTTGTTGTTGTGGTTATTGTGGTTGTGGTTGTTCCCACCTTTGGCACCTTCTTTTGTTCCACCGCCTTATCGGTGAGTTTGTGAGCCAATCGGATTGCTTGATGTTCAGTTGCAGGGTTACTAGCCATTACCATACCCTGAATCTCCGGAACCAGACCCCCGAGATAGAACTCGAGTCTTTTCTCCACAGTGTTGGCCAAATCGGGACATAGAAATACCAAGTCATGATGTTTTGCGGTGTAAGCTTCGATTTCAGATCCCACCATCTTGTGGTTCCATAAGGCTTGCTCCAACTGTTGCACTCTGTCTCGTGGACAGTACTCCTCTTTGATTAGGGCCTTGAACTCGGCCCAGGCCATTGCATTGGCAGCAATGAGTCCACGCGTTTGGACCTGTGCATTCCACCAAGTTAGTGCCCCATCTTCCAGCGTTGAGGCTGCATATTTGACCTTGTTGGACTCTAGACAGTTGCACATTTCAAATACGGATTCAGATTTTTCGATCCAGCGGACCAGTCCAATGGGTCCTTCCGCCCCCGAGAATTTGCTTGGTTTCGCGTCGAGGAACATCTTGTAGGGGTTAAAGCCCCCTCCTGCTGACAGAGAACAGGTAGTCAGCGAGGAATTCTACTAGCCCAACTATTAGATTTTCACACGAAAATTTAATAATGGTTACCTGCCGGTTGGTTCTGAACACCCGCTAAAGCTGCGTTCACGTGCTCTTGAATCATGGCAGCTAGTTCTTCGGGCGTTAAGTTAAGGTTTCCACGTCGTCCAGTTGCCATTTAGATCTTCGAAACACAACACAAACACACCCGATAAGTCTATATATCCAATATAGTTATCCTACTTCGTACTTTAATAAGTATCAAGTTATGTCAACTCAATATATTAAATAGTCAAAAGAAATACTTGATTAAATGAAATTTCAACGTCTTACAAAGTGCCAACCAAACATATGAATTCACTATAAAGTCTCAAATTTAAACACAAGTGGGAAAATAAATAGACTGGAGGAAAGTAAATAAAATAAGCGAGACGTGTCAGTCGTCTACGTCTCCATCCCCCAAGTCACTGTCGTTGCCGTCATCCTGCGCGGCATTTCCAGCTTCTGCAGCTGGATCCTCCTCCGGATCCTCCTCTGGATCTTCCTCAGGGTCCTCCTCTGGATCCTCTTCTGGATCCTCTTAAGGGTCCTCCTCTACCGGCACTGGAGGGGCCGGTGCTGGTGCAGGTGCTTGATTTTGCTGTAGCTCCAGAATGTCCCAACTATTTTCCAGGACTCTGTCTTCGAGCCAATCGGCTCTTATCTGCTCAGCACGCAGATCTCTGGCTAAGGTGTTACGAGTTATCTTACTCGTATGTTGCTCTTCCTCGAGCGAGTCGGTTTTACCTGTCAGTTGTCGGATCATCCATCCTTGTGCTAGGATGGTTTCCTGCATTCGTTCTAATTGTTCTTGTTGTTTCTGTATCATGATTCTAAGTAGGTCATTTCCTACTTCCACAGAGTTAACCGGGTTTGACCGGCACAGCGATGGTTGGGCGTGATGACGACTCCTCCCCCAGAGCGAGCCTTTTCCTCGCAGCTGAGCGTGTCTCCACGCCATAAGATGGTAAGGGTTCCACCATAGGTGCCTTTCCTGGCGCTCTTGGTGGCGTAAGTTTGTCGGATGATGATGACGATGATGATGATGACGATGATGATGATGAAATTGCCTGTTAGGTCGTGTAGTTAGTTACGAGTTGTTTTCATTTCTTATTATGAAGTCATAATCTACATAACACAGTTGTGGTACATTGCATAACAAGATATAACAGTTTGGTGCCAGACTACGTTTAGTGTCGTGTATTCAGCTATAGTTTAGGTCTACTTCTAATGCAAACCTGGTTCTCTATAGCTAGTGGCTCTGATACCAATCTGTCACACCCTCAATTCCCACTTGCGGAGTTTTACCGCGAGGCATGTGAACAAACCAGAATCTGAAACACTAGTACGTCGAACGAATCTATATGATTTGATAATACGTTTTCCAAAAATCATTTGATTAACCCATTATCGTAGATTTTAGATTCTCTTAGCTAGTTACCAAAGTTTAGCGGAAGCCTTAGTTTAAATGGTTGAGCGGAAGCATAAAATAAGTAGAGAAACGGGCGCCAACACAAACGCCAAAACAAATGAAAAACCCAAAACAACGTTTGTAAATGAGACTCGATAAAAGATGTCTTGTTCAATGCATGTGAGTGCACCTAGAGCTCCTAGCGTCCTGAGAAACATGTAAAGAAACAAGTGTCAACATTAAAGATGAGTGAGTTCACAGGTTTTTATAAGTTCGTTTGTTCGGTTATGAGTTTGTTTTCCCGTTATCCCTAACCCGGGATAACGATTTAGTTCCATTATTCCAAACCCGGAATAATAATGATGTTGATTCCATTATTCCAAACCCGGAATAATAAGTTGTTGTTTCCATTATCCCCAACCCGGGATAATATAGTTGTTGTTTCCATTATCCTCAACCCGGGATAATATAGTTGATTCGTAATTAAGTTCAATGTTAACATATATAGGTAGCTAGCCTAAAGTTATGTCACGTAAGAGTTCGCGATCGAAGCTGACTGTTGTGCCTCCGTGTTGCCAGGCCTATCACTGACCATGGCGAAGTTAGGCCAAATTATTCACCCGTTGACCATACCCGGTCGGCTAGCGCGACTAGCTCGGATGGGGCTTGTCGGGCCCAGTAGTACTACTTATAATTCCCCCGCTATTAAAACCCAATACTAACGATCCGAGAGATTGACGAGGACTTAAGTGATATAGCTACTTAGTGACCATAACATTACATTAACATCAACTTAGTTACCAAATAGTTATGTGGCGTTAATTTCGTATAACGTAAAGAGATTGAGTTTGAAGAGTGTATACATGTTTCTCCCCCTGTTGTTTAAAAACCGGATAAAGTTAGGGGCCGTGAACTCACCTTTAGTTGCTCGGTTAGTGTAGCAAAAGAAGTTGTAAGGATGGGACCGCTAATTGCGTCCTAACAAACCAATTGATTTCAAGTCAGTGTGTGAACACACCAATACAGATTCTACACTTAATTTACGCACAAAATGATACACACAAACAACATACCTAACACTCATACATGCATGCAAGTATCCTCATGTGATCATAGTAATCAAAACAATTCATCATGAACATAATCCAATCCATGCAACACTTTGGTGCACACAATCACAAGTTATCAAATTTCAGCTTAATACTCATAATTCAGCTGTTTTCTAGGATTTTTATAAAATAGTTCCAACGTTCCAAAAATTCCAATTATTTTACAGCAGGTGACATTTATAATGTAGAAACTTATATAAATTTTCCAAGTCCTAAATCTTTACCAATTAACCATAAATATTAATATACTAGGCTGCAGTCAGATTCGTCGCTTTCTGACTGCAGTCCACGGAAGAATTTATTTAAAAATCACTGATCATCCAATTAACAAAATTTCAGTTGGAGTTGCCCGGAAATTTCCATACCTAGTTGCTGTACAAAATTCATGACTCGACTCCCTACTGATTATAAAATCCAACTCGATAAACAACTAACAAAATTTCAGGATTTTCACAGCTTTAGTTACTGAACTTATTTGGCCATTTAAAAATATCAAACGACTTCAGAAAAATATGAATCCAGCGCCATTAGATTCGTTATTCAAATCTCTACGTTCTAGACATCATAAAATCCGTTTTTTTCGACAACTAATGACCGAGTTACAGCCAGATGAAGTCGGCTGTAACTATTACTCAGCAAACTGTTTCAGCATTCTATCGCATAAACCGTCCATATAATTAACTTAGGCGATCAAGAACTGGTTTTTCTAATCATAGATCACTACATATAACATATCCATGCAAACCCTAATCAACATCTCTAGTTTTTATAAAAAAATACAGCCTATGATTTCAGATTTTCAAACAAACATCCAACTTTCAATTCTAGCATTAACAATCCGAAACAACACACTCACTTCATTCAATCATACAATCCGAAAAACAACAGAGTCAAAACACATGTATCCGAATATGATTTTGTAACATATGATAAATTCTAATCTTTTAATGATAAGGTAAACGAACCGTGAGTAAGATAAGGAA
The DNA here is from genome assembly GCA_947069175.1 of Scalesia atractyloides. Taxonomy (NCBI): domain Eukaryota; kingdom Viridiplantae; phylum Streptophyta; class Magnoliopsida; order Asterales; family Asteraceae; genus Scalesia; species Scalesia atractyloides. Next base: position 35,752,387 of record CAMTDV010000005.1, read on the forward strand.
CCGGTGATCAAAGATGCTTGCGACCGAGAGATGATGATGAAGTAGGCTGTTGTGATCAAGGAAGTGAACAATGGGCTGATCTCGCGACCGAATGGAATGTAACAAGGCTGATCACGATTGATATGATGAAGGGAGAAGCTGCTCGCGATCGATGGAACAAGAGTAAAGCTGTTTGCGGTCGAAGAGGATGAAAGGTTAGCTGCCGACGGCTGTTAGCTATTAGGGTTTTATGTTGTGAATGAAGCATGCATGGCTAGTATATATAGGCGCAAAGAGATAAGGGTTACGGTTTTGGTTTGAGCTCGTGGCCGAGGACTTGGGTTGGTTCGGTTTGGGTTTGATCTTGCGGCCGAAGACTTGGGTTTAAGGTTTGGGTTGCACACAATGGGTTTGCGGTTCGGGTTTGCACACAATGGGTTTGCGGTTTGGGCTTGAACTCGGTTCACTCCTAGAGTCACAAGGAGTTTAAGGTTTGGTTCGTGTCGCGATTCGGTTCGGTTCGTGTACATATTTACCATAATTATTTTATAACTAAAACAATCACATAATCGCACATCACGTATTCACTAACTCGTACACGTTTACTACGTAGCATATAATTTATTCGACAAGTATTGCGTTTAAGTTATCCGAAAAACCGGGATGTCACATTATCCCCATGTTGAAAGAATTTTCGTCCCGAAAATTGAGTAAACGCGGTTTAGCATGTAGCGTACATGTTTAGAGTGCTACGCACAAAGAGTTAGTTCGTTTATGATGGTACGCGAAGTTACAAGAAGTTCCCAAGTGCCATGCACAAAGATTCTCAAGTGCCATGCACAAGGATTTAGTTAACAATGGTACGCGAAAGTATGAGAAATTTCCAGGTTGTCACATCTTCGTTACTTGAAGGGGAAACCTAAACTTGGTTTGTGGTCGAAAGCTCTTAGTGACCTGAAGTTTGTTGCTTACACTGATTCAGACTTTGGAGGATGTAAGTCTACCAGAAAATCTACTACTGGTGGTTGTCAGTTCTTAGGAGGCAGGATTGTATCTTGGCAATGCAAGAAGCAGTCTTGCGTGTCTACCTTTACGTGTGAAGCTGAATATATTGTTGCGGGTAGCTGCTGTTCTTAGGTTCTCTGGATACAACAGCAAATGTGCGATTACGGTTTGAATTTCACTCGTACTCCTGTAATGATAGACAATAATGCCGTCATTTCACACAAACAATCCCGTAAAGCACAGTAGAACAAAACATATTGACATTCGTCATCATTTTATACGGGATTGTGCTGAAAAGAACTTGATTGAACTTCATAGAGTCGACACACTAGATAACCTTGCAGATCTTTATACACAAGCATTTGACAGGGCTTTTTTTGAACATCTATTCGAACTCAACGGGATGAGGAATCCTGAATAACCAGTTTTTCATAAGAATTTTATAAATAGGTTACTGTTTTCTTGAAAAATTAAAAACATTAAAAAAATTAGAAAACCTTAAAAATACAAAAACATCAAAAAATGAAAAATGAGTTGTCACTGTGTGAAAAAGAAGAAGTGATAGTAGATCAGCAAGTTAGACTGTCACACTGAAACTGAAATTATATGCTCAAGTGTGATAGCAGCTTCATCATATGATGTACCAGTAGGCAAAAGCATGAAATAATCAACATTCCAATATGATATAAACTTAACGAACTGAATATGAGTGGGTAACATATCAGTGGCGTTTGGTTTAATGACCTTAAATCTTGCGTTGATAGATTGCTAAAATCTGAAGTTTTGGGTCTTTATGCTGTTATTTCACCCGGAGTATCAGGGTTGTCCTTCTGCTGCATCCAGATATATGCTGACCTAGGCACAACCAGGATATCTTAAAAGAGCTAAATATGCCAAAAACCCATAAATGAAGAAGCTCTCCTAGGGAGTCATTCACATGCACAAAATGCATAAATCATACCAAAATCTGTGGTATTTACCCTAGCCCTCATTGGATATTGGTCTCTTTGCTGTACGGAAGTACTGACCTGATCACCAATTATCTAACGTTGTACATTAAAGGATGAATTTCGGTATACTCACCTACTATGATGAATCTGTGTGCATACCTTGATTGTGGGGGTATGTCCTGAAGTGGGACACACTAGTATATCAGTATAGTATTTCCTTAACATATCACACGGTAATGGAACTTGAAATGTTCATGCAGTTTGTTTAAGTGGACAAACATACTGGTAACCATCTCAAATTGCTATTCATCAAAATTACTTAAAGAATTATTAAATAGTGTGAACACAGTTTGACTTTGTTGATATGATCTTCTTACCGGTGATTCTCATAAAAATAGAATGTGTATTTCTTTCGTTTTTTGTTTCAGAAAATATCAAAACCCAAATTTTTCTTTTTCTTTAAAATTCTTAGTGTACGGAAAATGGTTGTTCATGGAGGAGTTGTTACCGATAGGGGGAGACGGTGTTAGAAGATAAGCTCAAAATTTTAAACCTTGCAGGTTATTGTGTGTTAGACCAAAATTGGTTGAGTGTTGTGCTGAATTGGAAGTTGCTTAATTTGTTATACAGATTTAGCATCTCTTGATTAATAATAATTTGTTTAACTTTGTTGAAAAATTCTTATGGTTTCTCGAGATGTTTGTTTTATAGTATACAGATTGAAGCAATGTTGTTGATGAGAAGTTGTTGTGTTGAGATGAGAGTTTGTTGCTGCTTGGTAGAACCTCCTTTCTACAATGCAGATCAGAAGATATGAAGACATACTTGGATTGCTGACTCGAAGATTGGAAGATTTGGTGATTGGATGCATCAGCTTAGGGGGAGTCTGTTGCGGACATAATTCGTGTTGAAGCTGACGCTATCCAAAGACAAAAGACTACGAGATTCTGAAGACTAAAGATACCTTTGCGAGCTATTGTCAAGGGGGAGTTTGTTGGTGCATTTTATGTGACAACAGCTAGGTTTGGTCTTTGGATATTTGTTCAAGACTTGGAGTATGTGAAGATTAAAGATTCCAAGTTTATCAAGAGATCAATGCATGTCCGAGTTTCCAAGTTACAAGGGAGTCCGAGTTTCTAAGGGAACATACAAGGTCCGAGTTTATCAGAGGCAAAGAAGTCCGAGTTTGTGAAAGCCTCAAAGACTCCGAGTTTATATGTTGGAGACTTGCCCGAGTTTAGCAAAGACACAATGAAGTCCGAATTTGCTAGTCTTGGAAATTCAGAACTGAGAGTTTTATTATATTCCGAGTTTAGTTATTGATGATGTACGTGGGCCTAGCCCAGTTGCATGGCTGTAGTATATAAACAGTCCTTGCCTAGGGTTTTAGGTTAGACGTTGCAGACATTGACAGAGAGAGTGAAAAGAGTGATTTGAGAGAAATCTACAGAGAGAGGCTAAGAGATTTCTTGTTTGATCTTGAGTGATTGTAAAACTTTGTGTTTGATAATCATAGAAGATCGGTTAAAGTTTTGTTTGTGTTCTTCATCTATATTCTTGTTTCTGTGTTTGTTTGATCCATCAAGGGGATTCCGCACCCTTACTTGATTGTCAATCTCGTAACGATCCACGTGATACGGACCTACATTGGTCCTTGGTTATGCTTGCTTCATATTTTAGACTGCTGATTTCAGATTCTTTTTCCAACAATCTTGTTTTCAACTCCTTTGAGAGTTTTTCAAAATGCAGTTCATCATCTAAAGTTTTGTTTCTAAGATTTTCATTCACCTCTTTTATGTTAGCAAAAGCTATTATGCATTTATCTGAACATATATCTTTAAGGATCTGATGAGATACCTTAGTAGCAGCCATCATGGCACAATCACAATCACCTTCACACACTAGCATCCCATGGGTCAGACAGAGGTTTCACATCTTCATCAACATTTTCTCTTATAGCAATGGTTTCATCATGAACTTCAAACACATCAGACTTAGTCAATTCTTCCACAGATTCATCACCTTCAACTATTGTATCTAGGGCCATAAAGCAAAAATCATTTTTCAAATCATTTTTGGCTACTAGAGCAAAGTTTTCATCAGTTGACTCCTTAGGCGAGCTACTCCAATCAACAAAGCCTTGAGTGAAGAAGCTATGTTGATTAACATCTGCCGGAGCAGTGGTTTTAGTAACTTGAGTGACTTGAGGTGCAGGTTGCACATGCACTTGAGGAGGAGGTGCTTGAACATATTGAATCCGTGGAATAGTGGTTTGAACATAATGCACTAGAACAGTGGTAGCAGGGTGTGCAAAATGAGCAGTGTTTTGCATATAAGGAGCAGGGGTATATTGGGAATAGTGAGCAGTGCTTTGAGTTTGAGGTGTAGGGCCAGGATGTGTCACAATGGGTCCAGATGTTTGAGATCTACATTCCCTAGCAAAATGTCCTAGCCTGTTACATTTGTAGCACTTGATTTTTGATTTATCCAGCCCAACTTTTAACCCCCCCCCCCATGCAACCCTGGGAACTTTCTACCAGTTCTTTTGTAAAACTTGCTAGCCCTAACACTCAATAGGGCCAACTGGTGCAAGATATCCATTTCCTCTAAATCTAAAGGTTCAAAGTGTTGGAGATCCTTCAACTCAAAGGATAAATTATCAGAGGATTAGCTTTCCCCACTAGCAGCAAATGCATAGTTGGGTGAGTAAGAATCAGAGTTGAAGTTTCCACCAAAAGTTATATCAATGAAATGATTATAACTCGGATCCTTACCACTACTAGAACCTTCTTCTTGGCCTAGAAGTGTCGTGTTACCAAAAGTGTAATCATCAGCCACTTTACCAGATTCTTGTAACTTCTTTTTCTGGTTCAGCTCTCTCTTATATGTGAGGAGCCTACCATGAAGCTGTGTAAGAGTCATTTCTTTAAATCCAACTGAGTTACGAGTTACAAAAGATATAGTGTCCCACTTGTCCGGTAATGATCTAAGGAAATGACTATTTAAAGTCGAATTTGGGAATTCAACATTAACCAACTTAAGTTCACTTATGATAAAACTAAATCTTTCAAACTGTTGGGTTAGAGACTCTCCTTTGACATGACAAAACATTTTGTATTGTTGATTTAAGACTTCTCTGTTGTTTTCTAATACTCCTCAGTTCCACCAAATTCCTCCTTCAAGGCATCCCATAACTTTTTTGCACTGTTGCAATGCAACAGGCCAGCATAGATTTTGTTAGGCAAGGTTGAAGCAACAATGCTAAAAGCCTTAGCATCTAACTCTAGTTTTTGGAAATCCTGCTCAGAGTAATGTTCATGACTTTTAGGCACTTGAATTTTGGGATCTATTGCACTTGGGACCATAGGAACATGAGGCCCAAATACAACAGACCTCCAGCAACCGGTGTTTTGCTGAGCAAGAATATGGCTCATCCGACGTTGCCAGATATAATATTCATTTCTGACAAGCATCGGAGGCTTAAACATGGAACCAGTGTTGTTGGAATCCTGTGTGTTTTTGTGACATTCTGATTGTTTACAAACAGATTTTGTTTAAAAACTTTGAAACGTAAATAAACAATGTTTCCCAATGAAAACGAACAAACAAATTAGCAGGGACAGCTGATCTGTTCAAATCAAATTGATTGTTAAGTCAAATTTGATTGATCTAGCTCTGATACCAATTGTTAGGATCTGAGTTTGAATTAGTTGTGAATGTTTGTAAAATAGATTGATGAAAGTAAATAAATCAAAGTGAAATGCAACGAAATTTGGAAAACTTTTAACACAACTAATGGAAGATTGTTATCATCATCATGCTTTCAAACTTATAAGTTTTGCATGTGAATTACTCCCCCTAAGCCTGACATTTGTTCGTACATAATGTAAAGAAGATGATTGGATGTAAAGTAGAAATGATCTTTTAATAGATAGATAGAACAGTACAAATGCACTGTCTATTTATAGTACATTCCAAACCTCTAAGCATCTTTTGATGATGTCAGAGGTGATAGTGACAGCTAAAAACTATAACTAACTATAAACACTGCTAATCACTAACCTCTGCTATTACAGACACTGTAACATTGATAAAGTAAAACACTGATGAGCCTATCCACTGTTAGTCTTCATCAGAGGTTCCTTTCCAGTAGGGCTTTGTCTTTGTCAGTGCTTGTAAGGCAGACTTTAGCTTGAGCAGTGGTTCTAAGCAAAGCATGTAAACTCTGTTATTCAGGATCAACATCTGATAGATGTTTTGGCTTTAAATCATCAGTTCCTTTATTAGGGGTTCAATCCCAACAATATGCAACCCATACCTGTGTGCGAGGCATCACAGTAAACAACAAAGTCTTCAGTACCCTCAGGCAGGGTTAAGAAAGGAGCGTTGCTCAACTTATGTTTCTGAATCTCAAAAGATTCTTTTTGCTTGGGACCCTACTCAAATTTGACATTCTTGCGGGTCAGAGTAGTCAAAGGAGTGGCAATACGAGAGAAGTTCTCAATGAACCTTTTGTAACAACAGGCCAGTCCTAAGAAACTACGTATTTCAGACCAGGTCTTGGGTGCTTTCTAGTTCATAATAACTTCAATCTTGGCTGGATCCACTTAGATACCACGCTCACTTACAACATGTCTAAGAAACTGGACTTCTCTAAGCCAAAGCTCACACTTAGAGAAATTTGCATATAGCTTTTCTTTCCTTAGCAACTCGAGGATGCATCTGAGATGTTTTTCGTGATCGTTTAGATTACGGGAATAGATAAGTATATCATCGATAAAGACAATAACAAACTTATCTAGATACGGTTTGCCGACTCTATTCATGAGATCCACGAATGTTGTTGGTGCATTAGTTAGCCCAAAAGGCATCACCATAAATTCAGAATGACCGTATCTGGCTCTAAAAGCAGTCTTTGGAACGTCCTCGTTCCTAACTTTCAGTTGATGATATCAGGATCTCATATCTATCTTTGAGAAATAACTACCTCCTTATAGTTGGTCGAACAGATCATCGATCCTTGGCAGTGGATAACGATTTTTGATTGTTAACTTGTTTAGCTCACGGTAATCAATGCACATCCGCATTGAATCGCTTTCTTTTTGACAAACAAAATTAGAGCTCCCCAAGGCGAGGAACTCGGCCGAATAAAGCCTTTCTCTAATAACTCATCTGGTTGAGTTTTCAACTCCTTCATTTCAATTGGAACTAATCGGTATGGAGTTCTAGCTATAAGGGCGGCTCCAGGTAAAATGTCGATTCTAAACTCGACTTGCCTTTCTAGGGGTAGACCGGGTAATTTCTCAGGAAATACATCTTGATACTCCGAAATGATTGGTATGTCCTCGATTTTTGGCTTCGGCTCATCAATAGTCATTTGCGCCATGTAAATGACACATCCTTTCTTCAAACATCTAGACACCTTAAGCAATGACATTTTCTCCAGCAATCCATAGTGTTGATCTCCACAAATGGTGAGCACTTCACCGGATGGGGCTTTGATTTCAAGGAGTTTCTTATCGCAGGCAATATGGGATTGGTTATTAGCTAACCAAACCATGCCTAAACATCGAACCCCACCAGATTCATTGGCAAAAGATTAACAAGAGTAAGAATGTTCTTAATGGATATAACGCATCCATCAAGAATCGTGGAGGCTATTTCTATATTACCATCAACCATTTCGACTTCATAAGTTATATCTAGAGTTCTAATGGGTAGGTTTAATAGTTTACTAAACTTATGATCAACAAAGCTCTTAACAGCTCCTTAATCGAATTAAAATCTAGCAAATACATCATTTACGAGAAACGTACCCGTAATGACGTTCGCATCTTTAACCGCTTCTCTTGCAGTTAGATGGAAGGCCCTAACGTTGGTTTTCTTTGCCTCCCCGGGCTTTGCATTACCCTCAGTAGCTCGTTTAGGGCAATTGGTCTTTATGTGGCCCTTTTCACCACATCCAAAGCAAACATCATTCTTCAAATCCCTACATTCGTGGGATTGATGACCAGTCCTCTTGCAGACACTACACTGCTTTGACTGTTGATTTGTCTGACACTGTCCCCAGTGTCGTCTCCCACAAGTTTTGCATACAGGTCTCTCATCAGACCTCTGCTGGTTCTTATTGAATCCAAATTTGCCCTTTTAAACTTCTGGAAGCAATCATTATCGCGCTTCCTCTTCTTGTCAGTCTCAGCCTTACAGACCTCAACCTCACTTCATCCTGAGTGAGTTAAAGAGATAGATCTATAGCAGATCTAAAAGTTGAGGGTTGGATGCTTTAACCACGCCCTTCATTTCTAGTGCTAATCCACCAATAAAGCATGCTATGCGCTAGGGTTCCGGGAAATCAAATATGGAACTAATCTAGACAGTGAGTTGTAATCGGCCACATATTTTCGACAATCCAGGTTTTCATAGTGAGAGTTAAAAATTCAGTCTCCACTTTCTCAACTTCATGAGGAAGACAGTAAGTCTCCTTGATCAGGTCCACAAACTTGGCCACTCCATATTATACAGGGATACTTTCCATGTCGACTGAATCATGGCCTTCCGCCATGTAAAGGCATCGCCTATAAACGATTGAGAGACAAATTTCACAATATCCTTATCAGTGCATCCGCTGATATCAACAACTGTTTCCATTTCATTGAGCCATTTCATGGCATCGATAGCTCCTTTTTCTCCCGTAAAATCTCAGGGTTTGCAAGATACAAAATTTTTCTATGAACACCCGTCTTTAACCGACCGCGTTTTCTCCTTATTAACATGCCTAGGCTCACTCCTCACATTCAAGGAATAGTGTGAGCTTTCAGATTTACGTGTGGACGGATGTGGGATTGATTGGGACTTTGGTTAGGTTGAACCTGGTCCTTTAAAATTTGCCATGAAATTCTCCATAGCTTTGCCTACTTCAGCGGCAATCATGGCTTGAAGGTTATTTCCTTCACCCTCACGGGTAGTGGGTTCAATGTTAGCATGCTCGTTGTTGGCTCCACCAGATTTTCGGTCTGCCGGACTTTAAAATTTTGGGCTACAAACCAATAATGAAACATTGCTTAGTGCAATATATTTGGATAATGTAAGAATGGTTATCAAATTTGATGACTTGTTAATGATATAAACAAAAAATCTCAATGGATCTTAATGATTATAAGGTTTGGATTATATATCCTCCACTTTTCGAATAGTATGCTTTAAGCCACAGCTATTTAAACACTACATTGAGTATTAAAATTGTCACACCCTCAATTTCCACTTGCGGAGTTTTACCGCGATGTGTTTGATCAAACCAGAATCTGAGACACTAGTAAAATCGAACGACTCTATATGATTTATTTAAACGTTTTCCAAAAACATTTGTTTAACCATTCATGTCATTTTCAAAATATCTTAGTTTCAAAGTTTAGCGGAAGCATTAGTTTCAAAATTTAGCGGAAGCTTTAGTTTCAAAGTTTAGTAACGGGCGCCAACATAAACGCCAAAACCAAAAATCCCAGACAATATTCGTAAATAAGACTCGATAAAAATGTCTTGATCAAATGCAAGTGAGTGCACCTAGCGCTCCTAGCGTCCTGAGAAACATGTAAAGAAACAAGTGTCAGCATTAAAGAAGAGTGAGTTCACAGGTTTTTATAAGTTCACAAGTTCGATTAAAAGTTTGTTTTCCCCCGTTATCCCTAACCCGGGATAACGATATAGTTCCATTATTCCTAACCCGGAATAATAATGTTGGTTTGTAATTAAGTTCAATGTTAACATGTAAGTAGCGAGCCTAAAGTTACGTCACATAAGAGTTTGCGATCGAAGCTGACTGTTGTTGCCTCAGTGTTGCCAGGCCTATCACTGACCATGGCAAAAGTTAGGCCAAATTAATCACCCGTTGACCATACCCGGTCGGCTAGCGCGACTAGCTCGAGTGGGGCTTGTCGGACCCAGTAGTACTACTTATAATTTCCCCACTATCTAACCCAATACTAACGATCCGAGAGTTTGTTGAGGACTTCCATGATATAGCTACTTAGTGACCATAACGTACATTAACATTAACTTAGTTACCAGTAGTTTAACGACGTTAATTTCGCATAATGTAAAAGATAGAGTTATCGAGTGTATACATGTTTCTCCCCATGTTGTTTAAAACCGGATAAAATAGGGGCCGTGAACTCACCTTAAATTGCTCGGTTAGAGTAACACAAAAGTAGCAAATGATGGGACCGCTAATCGCGTCCTAACATGTCAACCGATTTAGAGTTAGTGTGTGAACACACTGATACAAAACCCTACGCATAACTAACATACAGTGCGGCACACGTAATAACCAATTCGAAAACACAATCATGCATCCAAAGTATCATCATACCAAAATAATGATCAAACCAACTTGTCATAAACACAGATTAACTCATACAACACTTTGGTACACACAAACACAAGTTATCATGTTTCAGCTTGTACGCTCATAACTAGGCTGTTTCCGAGAATTTTTATAAAATAGTTCCAACATTCCAAAACTTCCAATTTTTTTACAGGAGGTGTCAACTAAACTGTAGAATTTTATGTAAATTGTTCAAGTCCTAACGCTTTACCTATTATTTATAAACATTTATATACTAGGCTATAGTCAGATTCATCACTTTCTGACTGCAGTCCACGGGAAAAATTATTTAAAAATCATCGTTCATCCAATTAACAAAATTCCAGTGGGAGTTTTCCGGAAATTACCGTCTCCAGTTACTGTACAAATTTTGTGACCCAACCCCCTACAGACTATGAGATCCGACTCGATAAACAACTAGAAAATTTTGCAGAATTTACTCAGCTTCAGCTGTTGCACTAAATGACCACTTAAAAATAGCAAACGACCTCAGAAAAATATGAATCCGATGCCATTAGAAGAGTTTTTCAAAAATACATGTTTTAGAATTCAGAAAATCCACTTTTCGATAAATAATGATCAGGTTACAGCCAATTGAAGTTGGATGTAAATGTCATTCAGCAAACAGTTTTCGACTTTTATCGCATTAGAACATGCTTAAACGATCATGACTCTTAACAACAATGATTAACAACAGGTTTATTTGTCAAATATTATCATGTATATCAATATTCATGCAAACCCTAATTATATAACATGATCTTTATCGCCAAAACGCAGCTTATGATTTTAGTATTCAACATAACATCAAAATCACAAAGATTCGCACAATCATCCGAACTAATCATAAATCACAACACTTTTCATACTAATAATCCTACCATTACACACAATCATGATCAAGATTATACAAACCCTAATGTGAATCGCAAAACAATTAAACCCTAACCTTGAAACGATGATGATTAGCGAACTGGGACAAGATTGGAATCAATCCGGGAGTTGTAGGGCTTTGCGATCGTGAGAGGGGGGGGACTGTCGTCGCCTTCCTCTATGTGCTAGGGTTTGTTTTTTTTTTAAACACAACTCATGCATACATAGCACAAGGGAAAAGAAAAGGGTGGGGGGGCGCGACGCAAAAGGGGGGGCGGTTTGGGTAAATGGCTTGGGCCTCAAGTTTAGGTTAGTTCCTTGCGCCGCAAGGAGGTGAGGTCGACACTTTCGCGGCTCGATTCGATTCGGCTATTTATTTATTATTTTTTTATAACTAATAATCGCGAAATCAAGGCGTGATACAATAATCTACAAAATATACAAACGTCTAATAACACATAGCATGTAATTCACCCAATAAATTCACAAAGTTAGCGTAGTTATTGCGAGCGTGTAATTTAATTCTCCGAATTAAATTAGCGTAGGAATGAATAACCGTAAAGTAGCGCGTTTAAGATACCTGGAAAGCCGGAATGTCACATTATCCCCATGTTGAAAGAATTTTCGTCCCGAAAATTGAGTAAACACGGTTTAGAATGCAACGCACAAAGATTCAGTTTGTTAGCAATGGTACAAGAAATTCCCAGGCTGTCACATCATCCCCATGTTGAAAGAATTTCGTCCTGAAATTTAGTTGGTGGTAACGTCAGATTGCTGCTCAGCTGCAAAAAGGTGTGGGTATTTGCTTTTCATTTGGTCCTCTCTTTCCCACGTGAACTCCGGTCCACGCTCAGAGTCCCAACGAACCTTGACAATCGGTATCTTGCTGTGCCTTCGAGTCTTAATCTCACGATCCATGATCTCGATAGGTTGTTCCACAAAATGCAGTTGCTCATCCACTTGAATCTCATCCAATGGAATAACTAGGGTCTCATCTGATAGACACTTCTTCAGATTGGACATGTGAAAAACGTTGTGAACTCCACTGAGTTCGGCAGGAAGGTCTAATTGATAAGCTACGGGCCCGATACGCTTCGAGATCACAAATGGGCCTACGTACCGTGGGTTTAGTTTGCCTCGTTTCCCAAAACGGATTACACCCTTCCAGGGTGACACCTTCAGTAGGACGCGGTCGCCTACTTGAAATTCGAGCGGTTTGCGTCGTTGATCAGCGTAGCTATTCTGTCGATCTCGTGTCGCTGCCATGTGGTTTCTGATTTGCACAATCTTTTCAGTAGCCTCAAGTATTAACTCAGGACCTGTGAGTTGACTGTCACCGACTTCTGTCCAACAGACCAGTGGTCAACATTTGTGACCGTATAATGCTTCAAACGGTGCTGCCTGAATACTCGTATGGTAACTGTTGTTATACGAGAATTCCACTAAAGGCAGATGGATTTCCCAACTGTTCCCGAAGTCTACCACACATGCCCTAAGCATGTCTTCCAAGGTCTGAATGGTCCTTTCACTTTGACCATCCGTCTGAGGGTGATAAGTTGTGCTCATATCTAAGCGTGTACCCAACGCTTTCTGAAGTGACTGCCAAAAGTTGGACGTGAAACGAGCATCTCTGTCTGAGATGATGGACGTTGGCACCCCGTGCCAAGAAACTACTTCCTTAATGTAGATGCGAGTCAACTTATCCATCTTATCTGTTTCTTTGATCGCTAGGAAGTGTGCGGACTTAGTTAGAAGATCCACGATTACCCAGATGGTATCACAACCACCCGGAGTTCGCGAGAGTTTAGTGATAAAGTCCATCGAGATCTGATCCCATTTCCACACTGGGATCTCAGGTTGTTGAAGTAGCCCTGATGGCTTCTGGTATTCCACCTTGACTTTCGCACAAGTCAAACACTTGCTCACGTAGGTGGCTATATCCGCTTTCATGTTGGGCCACCAGTACGTGGCTTTAAGGTCTTGATACATCTTATCCAAACCAGGATGGACAGAGTATCGGGATTTGTGAGCTTCGTCCATAACTAGCTTCCTGAGGTCTCCGTAGAGAGGTACCCATATACGATTCATGAAATACCGGGCACCATTGGGTTTCACTTCCCAATCGCGTTTCATATTTCCCACAGATTCGGCCTTGATGTTTTCTTCCTTAACTGCTTCTAGCTGCACGTCGCGTATCTGTTCGGGTAACCCCGAATGAATTGTGAACTGTAGTGCTCGTACCCGACGAGGTTTCAGGTGCTCCTTCCGACTGAGGGCATCAGCTACCACGTTAGCTTTACCTGGGTGATACAGAATGGCACATTCATAATCGTTCAGGAGTTCGACCCAGCGACGCTGTCGCATGTTCAAATCCTTCTGGTCAAAGATATACTGGAGGCTCTTGTGATCCGTGTAGATTGTGCACTTTGTTCCATATAGATAGTGTCTCCAAATCTTAAGTGCAAACACAACTGCTCCCAATTCCAGGTCATGTGTTGTATAGTTTTTTCGTGAACCTTCAACTGTCGGGATGCATACGCGATGACCTTATCACGTTGCATGAGTACACATCCCAATCCCTGAATGGAAGCGTCACAATATACCACAAAATCATCTGTCCCTTCTGGCAAGGACAAAATGGGTGCACTGCAAAGTTTCTGCTTCAGCAATTGAAATGCTGCTTCCTGCTTGTCACCCCAAGCATACTTGGTGCCCTTCTGGGTGAGAGTGGTAAGCGGTTGTGCGATCTTGGAAAATCCCTCGATGAAGCGTCTGTAGTAACCAGCCAAACCCAAAAATTGGCGGATCTCTGTCGGTGTCCTGGGTGCTTCCCAGTTCTTGATAGCATCGATCTTGGCGGGATCAACGTGTATACCCTTTTCATTCACGATATGCCCGAGGAACTGAACTTCCGGAATCCAGAAATCACACTTCGAAAACTTGGCATATAGTTTCTCCTGTTGAAGTAGTTCCAGCAATAATCGTAGATGCTCAGCATGTTCTTCTTCACCCTTAGAGTAGACGAGTATATCATCGATGAACACGATGACAAACTTGTCGAGATACGGCTTACACACGCGGTTCATGAGGTCCATGAACACCGCGGGTGCGTTGGTGAGACCGAAGGGCATGACCAAGAACTCATAATGGCCATACCGAGTGCGAAATGCCGTCTTGGAGATATCCTCATCCCTGACGTGTAACTGGTGATAACCGGACCGTAGATCAATCTTGGAGTAGTAGCTTGACCCTTGAAGCTAGTCGAAGAGATCGTCGATGCGAGGTAATGGGTATCGGTTCTTGACGGTAACCTTATTGAGTTCCCTGTAGTCGATGCACATGCGGAAGGTCCCGCCTTTTTCTTGACAAAAAGGACCGGAGCTCCCCATGGCGAAGTACTGGGTCGGATAAATCCTTTTTCCAACAATTCCTGAAGTTGGGTAGACAGCTCTTGCAGCTCTGCTGGAGCTAGACGGTACGGGGCCTTGGCGATAGGAGTCGCATGGTTCGCCAATTCGATTTCAAACTCCACTTGTCGATGTGGTGGAAGACCAGGTAACTCCTCTGGAAACACATCGGAAAAGTCACGGACGACGGGGATATCTTCAATCCGCTTCTCGTCCTTAGGCTGCTCGGTGACCAGTGCGAGCAAAGCGAAGGAGTTCTTTCTCCGAAGATACTTCTGAGCTTGCATGTAAGAGAGATGTTTGTGACGGCGCCTGCCTTCTCGCCTTGCACCATCAAGACCTCGTCGTTAGAGAGCGGAATACGGATAGCTTTCTCAAAACAGAGAACTTCAGCTCAGACGTCAGATAGCCAGTCCATTCTGGCTACCACATCAAAACTACCCAGGGTAGTTGCCATCAGATCAATGGTAAAGGTGTGACCCGCGAGTTTAAGTTGACAGCCGGTTACTAAATGAGTCACATCTACAGATTTACCATCGGCTAGTTCTATGACGTAAGGGGTCTCTAGGGGTTTAGGCGTGAGATTTAGATTCTTCCTAAAAGACTCAGATATAAAACTCTTATCCGCACCCGTATCAAAAAGTACAGTAGCAAAATGATCGTTAAGGGGAAACTTACCGGTGACCATGTTCGAGTCGTTTCTGACCTCTCCGCGGCCCAGCATGAATGCACGACCTTTGGCACCTCCTGTGCCACCATTTCCATTGTTGCCATTGTTGTTATTGTTGTTGTTGTTGTTGTTGTTCCCACCATTGTTGTTGTTGTGAAGTTGCGGGCAGTCTCGCTTGAAATGGACAGTGCTACCGCACTGATAGCACCCCCGGTTAATACCTTGCTGTTGACCCTGGTGCTGATTCTGATTTTGTCGAGACATGATTTCCCCGCGACAATCCTTTGCCGCGTGTCCCGCTTTGCCACATCGTTGGCAGCGATTTCCGGCGCAAGGGCCATGATGATGGAGGTTACAACGATTACATTGCGACTTTCGACCCGCATAGCCGCTTGAGTTCTGGGTGTTGTTGGCAGACTGATTATTGTGACCCCGATTGTTGTTGAAATTGTTGGACTGCTTCTGGTTTCCTTGTTGTGGCTGGGCTGACGAAGACTGTCGAGCAGGTGAGTCTTCAAATTTTCTTTTGTTATCAGGGACGACTTCGGTTGCACCCCGAGGTGGCAACTTCCTTTGCTCCACCGCCTTATCAGTGAGTTTATGCGCCAGCCTAATCGCTTGATGCTCCGTCGTAGGGTTGCTAGACATTACCATGCCCTGGATCTCAGGGACCAGACCCCCAAGATAAAACTCAAGTCGTTTTTCGACGGTGTTAGCCAGATCGGGACATAGGAACACCAGATCATGATGTTTTGCCGTGTACGCTTCAATTTCAGACCCTACCATCTTGTGGTTCCATAACGCTTGCTCCAACTGCTGAACTCTGTCCCGCGGACAGTATTCCTCCTTGATTAGGGCCTTAAACTCGGTCCAGGCCATTGCGTTCGCCGCAACAAGTCCACGCGTTTGGACTTGTGCGTTCCACCAGGTTAATACCCCATCTTCCAACGTTGAGGCAGCATACTTGACCTTATTGACTTCAAGGCAATTGCACATCTCGAACACCGATTCAGACTTTTCAATCCAACGGACCAGACCTATGGGTCCTTCCGCACCCGTGAACTTGCTCGGTTTTGCATCAAGGAACATCTTGTAGGGGTTAAGACCCCCTCCTGGAGACAGAGAATAGGTAGTCAGCGAGAAAGTCTACTAGCCCAACTATTAGATTTTCCCATGAAAATTTAATAATGGTTACCTGCTGGTGGGTTTTGAACGCCTGCCAGAGCAGCATTCACGTGTTCTTGGATCAATGCGGCCAATTCTTCAGGTGACATGTTGAGGTTTCCGCGACGTCCAGTTGCCATTTCAGATCTTCGCAAGACAACACAAACACACACCGATAAGTATATATGTCCAATATAGTTATCATATTACACACTTCAATAGTCACACAAATTATGTCAAGCCAACAATTTAAACAATCAAAAGGAACATTCGATTAAATAAATTGCAATGTCTCACAAAATACCAACCAAACATCTCAGTTTAATTATAAAATTTCAGGTTCAAACATAAGTGGAAACAAACAAACTAAAGGAAACAAAACAGGGATTGGCGAGACGAGTTAGTCTTCTACGTCTCCATCTCCCAAGTCGTTATCATTGTCGTCATCCTCTGTGGCGTTTTCAGCTTCAACAGCCGGGTCCTGTTCCGGCTCTTCTTCCGCCGGATCCTCCTCCGGGACTTCCTCTGGATCCTCCTCTGGGTCTTCCTCTGGATCCTCCTCTTCTTCCTCTACCGGCGCTGGAGGGGCCGGTGCTGGTGCGGGTACTGGGACAGGTGCTTGATTCTGCTCCAGTTCTTGAATCCTCCAACTGGACTCAAGAACTCTGTCTTCGAGCCAGTCAGTCCTCAGCTGCTCAGCATGAAGATCCTTAGCTAAAATGTTTCGAACTTTCTTATTCTCATGTTGCTCTTCCTCGAGCCTTCCAGTTTTACCAGTTAGTTGACGTATCATCCATCCTTGTGCTTCGATAGTCTCCTGCATTCTCTCTGGTTGTTCCTGTTGTTTCCTTAACATATCCCTAAGTAGGTCGTCCCCTACTTCTAACGAGTTGACCGGTTCGACCGGTATAGCGGTGGTCGAACGGGAGGACGACTCCCCTCCTAGAGCGAGTCTTTTCCTAGCAGCTGAGTGTGTCTCCACGCCATGAGGTGGTGAGGGTTCGACCATCGGTGCCTTCCCCGGCGCCCTTGATTGTCGAGATTTGTCGGATGATGATGATGACATTGCCTGCTGGGTTGGTGTAGTTAGTTACGAGTTGCGTGCATCACAATATACATATATATCTCACATAAAACAATTTGTAGTATAACACATAACAAGATATCACAGTTTGGTGCCAACTAAGCCTAGTGTCGTGTAACAGCTATAGTTTAGGTCTACTTTTAAATGCAAACCTGGTTCTCTATAGCTAGAGGCTCTGATACCAATCTGTCACACCCTCAATTTCCGCTTGCAAAGTTTTACCGCGAGGCGTGTGATCAAACCAGAATCTGAGACACTAGTAATATCGAACGACTCTATATTATTTATTTAAACGTTTTCCAAAAACATTTGTTTAACAATTCATAGTCATTTTCAAAATATCTTGGTTTCAAAGTTTAGCGGAAGCATTAGTTTCAAAGTTTAGTAACGGGCGCCAACATAAACGCCAAAACCAAAAATCCCAGACAATATTCGTAAATAAGACTCGATAAAAATGTCTTGATCAAATGCAAGTGAGTGCACCTAGCGCTCTTAGCGTCCTGAGAAACATGTAAAGAAACAAGTGTCAATATTAAAGAAGAGTGAGTTCACAGGTTTTTATAAGTTCACAAGTTCGATTAAAAGTTTGTTTTCCCCCATTATCCCTAACCCGGGATAACAATATAGTTCCATTATTCCTAACCCGGAATAATAATGTTGGTTCGTAATTAAGTTCAATGTTAACATGTATGTAGCGAGCCTAAAGTTACGTCACATAAGAGTTCGCGATCGAAGCTGACTGTTGTTGCCTCAGTGTTGCCAGGCCTATCACTGACCATGGCGAAAGTTAGGCCAAACTAATCACCCGTTGACCATACCCGGTCGGCTAGCGCGACTAGCTCGGGTGGGGCTTGTCGGGCCCAGTAGTACTACTTATAATTTCCCCGCTATCTAACCCAATACTAACAATCCGAGAGTTTGTTGAGGACTTCCGTGATATAGCTACTTAGTGACCATAACGTACATTAACATTAACTTAGTTACCGAGTAGTTTAACGACGTTAATTTCGCATAACGTAAAAGATAGAGTTATAGAGTGTATGCGTGTTTCTCCCCCGGTTGTTTAAAACCGGATAAAATAGGGGCCGTGAACTCACCTTAAATTGCTCGGTTAGATAACACAAAAGTAGCAAATGATGGGACCGCTAATCGCGTCCTAACATGTCAACCGATTTAGAGTTAGTGTGTGAACACACTGATACAAAACCCTACGCATAACTAACACACAGTGCAGCACACGTAATAACCAATTCGAAAACACAATCATGCATGCAAAGTATCATCATACCAAAATAATGATCAAACCAACTTGTCATAAACACAGATTAACTCATACAAAACTTTGGTACACACAAACACAAGTTATCATGTTTCAGCTTGTACGCTCATAACTAGGCTGTTTTCGAGGATTTTTATAAAATAGTTCCAACGTTCCAAAAATTCCAATTTTTTTATAGGAGGTGTCAACTAAACTGTAGAATATTATATAAACTTTTCAAGTCCTAACGCTTTACCAATTATTTATAAACATTTATATACTAGGCTGCAGTCAGATTCGTCGCTTTCTGATTGCAGTCCACGGGAAAAATTATTTAAAAATCATCGTTCATCCAATTAACAAAATTCTAGTGGTAGTTTTCTGGAAATTCCCGTCTCCAGTTACTGTACAAATTTCGTGACCTAACCCCCTACACACTATGAGATCCGACTCGATAAACAACTAGAAAATTTTGCAGAATTTACGCAGCTTCAGCTGCTGCACTAAATGACCACTTAAAAATAGCAAACGACCTCAGAAAAATATGAGTTCAGTGCCATTAGAAGAGTTTTTCAAAAATACACGTTTTAGGCTTCAGAAAATCAACTTTTCGATAAATAATGATCAGGTTACAGCCAATTGAAGTTGGCTGTAAATGTCATTCAGCAAACAGTTTTCGACTTTTATCGCATTAGAACATGCTTAAACGATCATGACTCTTAACAATAATGATTAACAACAGGTTTATTTGTCAAATATCATCATGTATATCAATATTCATGCAAACCCTAATTATATAACATGATCTTTATCGCCAAAATGCAGCTTATGATTTTAGTATTCAACATAACATCAAAATCGCAAAGATTCGCACAATCATCCGAACTAATCATAAATCACAACACTTTTCATACTAATAATCCTACCGTTACACACAATCATGATCAAGATTATACAAACCCTAATGTGAATCGCAAACAATTAAACCCTAACCTTGAAACGATGATGATTAGCGAACCGGGACAAGATTGGAATCAATCCGGAGTTGTAGGGCTTTGCGATCGTGAGAGGGGGGCTGTCGTCGCCTTCCTCTATGTGCTAGGGTTTGTTATTTATTTTTTTAAACACAACTCATGCATACATACAATTATATAGCACAAGGGAAAAGAAAAGGGTGGGGGGCGCGACCGCAAAAGGGGGGGCGGTTTGGGTAAATGGCTTGGGCCTCAAGTTTAGGTTAGTTCCTTGGGCCGCAAGGATGTGAGGTCGACACGTTTCACGGCTCGGTTCGGTTCGGCTATTTATTTATTATTTTTTTTTATAACTAATAATCGCGAAATCAAGGCGTGATACAATAATCTACAAAATATACAAACGTCTAATAACACATAGCACGTAATTCACCCAATAAATTCACAAAGTTAGCGTAGTTATTGCGAGCGTGTAATTTAATTCTCCGAATTAAATTAGCGTAGGAATGAATAACCGTAAAGTAGCGCGTTTAAGATACCTGGAAAGCCGGGATGTCACAAAAATAAACCAAATATTCAATGAAGTTATGTCTGAATGAATTTATGATAACTGAAACCACGATCTTATTGGATCATGTGGCTATAAGGTTTGAACATATGTCCTCCACCCTATTTAGACAGTGTGCCATATGGCCACAACTGTCATTGTCTCAATGGACATTTAAAATTTAGCTCATAAGCAATTTCATTTTTAACATTGCATTGAATGTTAAAATATAATGATCATCTAACTCGATGATATCATTAGCCAAGATCTCATTCGATCATATAGGCATTAAGGCTTGGACATATGTCCTCCACCTTTCGGTCAATGTGATTCCATTGCCAAATTGTCAGATATACTAGCATTACAATGAATGCTAACAATGGATGAATATCTTAATGGTTTGATAATAATATATATCATTATCCGTAGTCTCATTGGACTATAGGAATATGGTTTAGGCATAAGCCTTCCACCTTTTTGGTCAGTGTGATTTCTCATTGCCACACTGCCATTTATTACTGCCTTTACATAGGCTTGCCATATGGGCTGATCAAACCATTAGAAGATTTTGTTGAAATTTTGAGCAGATCGATAAAGTTCGAGTTAAAATCGAGACGATCGCTTGAAAATATGAAATGATTTCATATAATATCATTTTAAAACCATCATTCAAGACAACAAAAATTACGATACAAATTCTCATAGGAATTGAGCGACATTGATGCTTGAGTGATAACTTTTGTTGTAGGAGAATTCTATTAATGGTAAATGATTGTCCCAATTTCCTCCAAATCTATTACACATGTCCTTAGCATGTCTTCCAATGTTTGGATTGTTCTTTCACTCAGTACATCTGTTTGGTGGTGATAAGATGTCCTTAAATTTAGTCGTGTTCCCATGGCTTTTTGGAAACTTTTCCAAAAGTGAGAAGTGTAACGACTATCTTTATTAGACACAATGGATAATGGAATTCCGTGTAATGAAACTACTTCATCTACATAAAGCTTAGCTAATCTTTCCATACTTAAGGTTTCCTTCATTGGTAGAAAATGGGCTTACTTGGTTAATTAATCCACAGTCACCTAGATTGTGTCGTTACCTTTCCTGGTTTTTGGTAATTTGGTAACAATGTCCATTGTTATCAATTCTCATTTCCATACTGACATTTCTAATTGCTGAAGTAAACCTGATGGCTTCTGATGTTCAGCTTTAACTTGCGAACAAGTTAAACACTTAGAAACGTAACTAGCTGTATCTTTTTTCGTTCCTATCCACCAAAAATTCTTTCTCAAATATTGATACATCTTATCAATACCAGGATGCATCGTATACTTAGACTTATGAGCTTCCTCTAAAATTCTATGCCTTAGGTTTTCTTGGATATGTACCCAAATCCTTTTCTTATGGAATCTCCAAATCTCAATTGTACCTTTTTCTAGTTCTTTCCTCATTCCTTTTATTCCTTCAGCATCGTCTTTGATTGTTGTTTCCTGGGTATTCCTTAATTGTTCTATTAAATCTATCTGCAGATTTAATCTGAGAGCACGTACTCGTTTTGGTTTCTCATGATACTTACGACTTAAAGCATCAGCTACCACATTAGCTCTACCTTCATGATATTGGATATCACAGTCGTAGTCACTTAAAATTTCCATCCATCGTCTTTGCCTCATGTTCAGCTCTTTTTGCTCAAAAATATATCTTAAGCTTTTATGATCTGTAAAGATAGTAAACTTACTACCATACAAATAATTCTCCAAATTTTAAGGGCAAAAATTATCGCTCCTAATTCTAAATCATGAGTTGTATAGTTTTCTTTGTGTTTCTTCAGTTGCAATCACTTTCTCATGTTGCATCAAAACACATCCCAATCATAATTTAGAAGCACCACAAAAGACTACAAAATCTTCAGTTCCTTCTGGTAATGCAAGTATTGGTGCATTCATTAATCTTTGCTTCAACGTTGTAAAAGTTTCTTCCTTCTTGGGTCCCAATTCAAACTTAACCGACTTATACGTTAACTTAGTTAACGGAACAATTATTTGTGAAAAATCTTGGATAAAGCGTCGATAATATCCTGCCAGTCCTAGGAAACTTCTGACTTCCGTAGGTGATTTAGGGACTTTCCATTTGGTAATCGCTTTGATCTTGGTGGGATCCACATGAATTCCTTCATGGTTAATCAAATGTCGTAGAAATTGCACTTATTGCAACCAGAATTCACACTTCGAGAATTTAGCATAAAGCTTCTTTTTTCTCAACAATGTTAAAAGTACATGTAGATGCTTAGCATGCTCTTCTTCATAATTGGAATAAATAAGTACATCGTCTATGAAGAAAATTACAAATTTATTCAGGTACGGTTTACATATCCTATTCATCATGTCCATAAATGATACTGTAGCACTTGTTTGGCCAAATGACATAACTTTAAACTCGTATTGACCATACCTAGTTCTGAAAGCAGTTTTAGGAATGTCATCTTCCTGTACTTTCAGTTGATGATATCCTGAGCGTAAATCGATCTTGGAAAAATACTGAGCTCCTTGGAGTTGATCAAATAGATCATCAATCCTCGGTAATGGATACCGCTTCTTGATTGTGACCTTATTCAATTCTTTATAATCGATACACATACGCATCGAACCATCCTTCTTTTTGACAAACAAGACAGGTCCTCCCCAAAGGGATGAACTTGGTTGTATGAAACCTTTCTCTAGCAATTTATCTAATTGATTCTTTAATTCCAGCATCTCCGCCGGTGCTAAACGATAAGGGGCTTTAGCTATTGGTGTTGTTCTAGGTTTCAGATGAATTCTGAATTCTACTTCTCGGTCTGGTGGTAATCCAAGTTGATTTTCTGGGAAAACGTAAGGGTATTCCGATACTACCGGAATTTCTTTCCGTTCCTTTCCTTTAGTGTTAATGATAATAGAAATCATATACACTATGCCTTACTTTCGTGCATAACTGGCAGCTTTGATCACATAGATGAATTTTGTTGACTTGATTGGCTTGTCTCCTTGAATCATGATCATTTCTCCTGTTGGCGTACGAATCTCAACAGTGTTTTGATCACATAGGATTCGAGCATGATTGGCTACCAACCAATCCATTCCTAATACTACATCAAATCTGGCTAGATTCATTGGTAGTAGGTTTGCCGTGAACTTATGTCCTAATAGTTCTGTCTTCCCTCCTTGAAGTACGTCGCGAAAATTGATAGAGTTTCCTTCCGCTGTTTCTACCGTATAAGCTTGACTAAGCTCAGTCACCGGTTGATTGATCGCTTGACAGAATGTAGTATTTATAAAACTTTGATTTGCACCAGAGTCAAATAATACTTTAACATATATGTCATAGACAAGAAATAGCGATCACGTCTGGAATCATCGTTGCCTCATATGTAGTGAGTACGAATGCTCGTGTGTTCTTCTTGGCTCCGCCTGGTTCTTTTGCCTTATTGTCAGGTATTTTCGTCAGTTTCGGGCAATTTGGCTTAATGTGACCCGTCTCTCCGCAATTGAACAAATATTAGTCTTCCTTCTACATGTCTGGTTATCTTGCAGAAGTTACAATAGGGTGTTCTCCTAAACTTGCATTTTCCTGAATGCTTCCTTCTACAGTTACTATAGAAAGGTGGTGCAACTGACTGACCAACTCCTCTCCTTCTGTAGGTACTATTAGGGTGAAATTATTGTGAAATTTTCTGGGCTAGTTCTTTATTCTTGTTTTCGTCCCTTGTGCGGATTAATCTGTCAGTCAAGGTATTAGCTAACTCGACTGTTTCCTCAATAATCTGAGGTCTAGCTTCCTTGACCATATCACGGATTTCACTAATTGATGTGCTGAATATGGTCTATAAAAAACTAACCTAATTTAGACAACCTAGTTTTAAATTTATAAACTAAGACTCTCTAAATGCTAGACCTCTGACAGGCAAGTGTACCTATCGTTTGTAGTAAAGCATAATGAAGTCCAAGTATCGAACCCACGAGACACTAGCGATGCTAACTAGATTTTGACTCAACTAATTACTTAACTCGTTTATTTGTTTTTTGAGGGTTTTAATTAACTAATATCCTAAATTAAACTAAGAGAACTAAACTATCAAGACACAAGTAGGATATGTAGGGTGAAATCAATGATAATGAAGTACTACCCAGGTTTGGAATCTTATTCGTGACTCTCAGTTTTCTCTTGGCAATGGTAACTATGATGGAACCAGGTTCTAATAATACAACACTCTAAGACTAAAGACAAGCTGAATCACCTCCCGGACTCATCAACTTCGCCTATGGTTCCAAAAGGTTTAATAAAGCTCACTAGTGTATTGATCACCTCCCGATCTCTCCAACAATACTAAACTACCCAAAAACTATATCTTCTCATGGTCTCAATAATCACAATACACTCTAGAGTATACGGGGTAACCGAAAAATACTTGACAAGACTTAGGAAACCGAATAATGTTAGGGAATCTAGACAGATCTCCTCCCGGTCTCACTGCACCTAAATACCTAGCACAAAAGACAATCCTAACTATCTATCTCCTCTCGGTCTCAATAATAGGTACAACACTAAACTCATCTAAATTATCAAACAATGTTCCTATGGAATACGAGCTCAGTAAACCATAAAATAGTTACAAACACATAGTAAGTAACCCAACATGCATCTATACATGAAAGAAATTCACAAAGACTCACAAGAAACGATTGAACGATAATAAATTAAAGTAAAGTACGCACACACATCTAGTCAAATATAATTAAATCTTTTACTTTAATATAAACCATCAATTAAATTACCAAAAGCCGAGAAATTACCGATTAAAAATGAATAATCATCACAAACCTGAGTAGAAAAATAACTAGCCAAGAATCATAGTCACCAATAGAAAAAGTCTTAAACGATGAATAATCATAGTCTTAAATCTAAAAACAAAAAGTCTTAACAAAAATAAAAGCTAACAAATTGCAAACCAAACTCGATTCTTGATCCGTCAACTTGAAACTTGGTCCGTATATTCTTTCTCCTTCTTGAATTCGCTTTCATACCTTCTGTTGCATCTCTATCTGTTCAGCCGTATGGTATCTCCCCCGTAACAATGGGTATATGGTATTGTATTTGAGGTGGATTCCAATTATTTTACGTCATGGTCCTTTTAGCAAGTTGTGATCCTAAAGCCCAAGTCCCTAGCAATGCATTCTACGGCCCAACATGCAAGTAGTCCTTTTCCAAACCCAAAAAGTAGTGATAAGATGCTTCCCTTTGTGTTTAAGTTGTTTTCCAAACTTTTGTGGTCATCCATAAATCTTCGTGAGCTGTTTTTTAATAAATTCCACCAAAGATTCCCACTATAAAACATAAATGAGCCCAATTTAGTTTTCTTTTTTTAAAGTAGCCTACTAATGAGGAAAAAAACACTAATAAAATTAATGTAACAATCATGTTGTCAGTTAATTTCAACAATTAAAATGTTAGTCCTAAAAATATATAAAACACTACCTTAACTCTATTAAAAACAATGAACACAATCTAATAAAATAAAAGCCTATAATGATCAAAAATAAATAAAAATCTATCTTTAAAGTGTACATAATGGATGGATAAATGATGGTGTTTTGCAACACATCACTAATTAATTCCCAAATATAACGAGAAATTAGTACATGTTCTGATGAAGCCAGGGTTCGTACCATTCTTGCATATCCGAAGAGTTTTGTCGTATACTCACGATAATTCACATCATTCATTTTATTATTTAGGAACTTATTAGTCATTTGTTCCTTTTCATGAGGAGGACAAAATTTCCTTTTTGTCATTTCCTTAAATTCCTTCCAGTTCATGGCATAAGCCATGTCACTTCCTTTTGCTCGTGTTCCACCATTCTAATGCCTCATCTCTAAAGAGATCAGAAGCATACATTATCTTATCTTCTTCGGTACATTTAGTGATCTTAAGGGCAGCTTCAGTCTTTTCTAACCATCGCAGAGCAGCCATGGCTCCTTCACTGCCTGCGAATTCAGTTGGCTTACAGGCTAATAAATCTTTGTAAGTACATCCGAAAGTTATCGCCTTCATGCTTTTAGGAAGTGGAGCTTTAATATAGATGTCATTATCTTTATTAACACTTTGACTAAACTCATTACTATGATTGCGTTTGCTATTCACAGCTTTATTATTTTATATAAGCACAGGGTTTCTAACGGCTTCGATAATTAAAGGTATTACCCTGAGCTACTATACTCTCTATCACATTTTTATCCAGAAAATTTTCATGATGGTTCTGAACCGATTGATTAACTTCATTCGACATCTGAATTGCAAACATATTTCAAATACTAATACCACCGAATAAATAGCAAAATAATCAAAATATCGTAAACAATATTGGTCAGAGCATATTGTCAAAACGTCGATTATTGCGACTTTACTCTTTTTATATATATTATGCTTCATATATCATACATATATTACCACGTGTGTATTATATATATATATATTATATATATATATATATATATATATATATATATATATATATATAGTTTTGTTTTTTCCTGTACACAAAACACAGAAATTATATCTACATATATATACTAGTCATCTACCCACGCGATGCGGCGGGAAACGTATTACTTAGGTTGGTGAGTTTAGAGGTATGTACAGGGCGGTTTGTTAGGTTTTCACATGTTTATCAAAGTCATTTTATCCATATAAAATGAAAAACGCAGTGGAATAATTATTTAAAACATGTTAGTGTGTTGATATAAAACTCATTTTTATGTAAAACCCAAAACCCGGATCCATATATGAACATGCAGGCTATCAAAACACAATCATAGGGTGTTTTAGAATACTACCTTTCAATGAACAAAATAGATGAAGATGAGTATTCTTGAATGGTAATCTTCAAAATAAAGATCTCAAGCTTGCATACCCCAAGCCACCAAGAAACACCTCTTGATTGCTAGGATTTTACACTTCTTGAACTCTCCTGGAACCCTTCTCTTGGCCGAAAATTTTAGAGGAAAAATTAGAGTTCTTGCACTTGATTTTTAGTGAGAGAAAGTGTAAGAATGTGTGTAAGAGTCCCAAATCATTCCTATTATCTTGTGTGATCTTATCTTGGATTATGTGAATATTGCATGTAATACAATTGGTGGAAAATCCACCTTGGAATACCCACATGGGGCCAGCCACCCATAGCATTTTATAATTTTTTTTTAATTTAAGTCTTGTATTTATATTTTATAACCTTTTTAAAATATAACATAACATGTTACCAGACTTATACAACATTTCAACTATTTATAATGTTATTTAATCCATTAAATAACAAGAAAAAATATTCGCTCAAAATAAATTATCCATATAATTTATTAGTTTTGTCAAGTGCAATTAGAAAACCATTTTCTAAATATTCAAAGTGTTAATATTTATTTGTTTGATCATATCATAAATAAATATTATGGGTGTTTGTCTAGCTTGTTATTGGGTATGACCCGACTTGGATCATAACGTACTACAACATCAATTTAATACGTGTCTTGGGCATACCGATTCCAACAATCTCCCACTTGCACAAGATACATAGAAGATTGATGCAAGTAGCAAATAACGCCTAACAACGGTTTACTACCCCTAATACGTATGACGAAGTGCCATTCAATAACATCATCTCCTTCAAGTCCCTTACTTGAACATGATTTAGGTGAATTAATCATTTATCCTTTCGTTACAGATGTCATGTCAAATCCAGAAACATAGTATGATCATTCTCTGTTAATTTAACTTTAGCAGGACTTAGACATCTTACTCTCAACAAATAAGAACTATGAGGTTCTTTAGGCCCAAAATTGGCCAAAACAAAACACATTTTGTGTGCATCTTCTTTTACAATAAAGTATCCTAATACATTTTTCTATTAAAAGAAATGCAACTAATCTATTTACTTACATACCAAATGTAAGTAAATAAATTATACAAGTTTATAAATGGAAGAACAAAGATAATTAATTATTACAACTCATTGAAATAATCAAATACAAATCACAACATAATCATTCAACATATTCAAACACAAGGTCATGGCTAGGTTATGGACACTAAAATATACATCCACATATGTATATTATCCAAGAGCAAAATGGTTCCCTTTTTAAAACCCATATTTTTGGCCAACAAAGAAAAACCGAAAAAAGTGGGTTTTTGTCCAAACAAACAAATCATCCACATGACATAATTTTTCAAGATATTTTTATGCATGTATTAGAAAAATCTTGAAAAACAAAAGGAGAACCATGTTAAAATTTTCGGCCATAGGGTTTTTCCAAACCCAAAAACCGGAAATTTAAATCCTTTGAAGCATGCATGCATATAAGCGGCTCTGATACCACTGTTGGGTTCCACATGTTTATCAAAGTCATTTTATCCAAATAAAATGAAAAACGCAGCGGAATAATTATTTAAAACATGTTAGTGTGTTGATATAAAACTCATTTTTATGTAAAACCCAAAAACATGATCCATATATGAACATGCATGCTATCACACCACAATCATAGGGTGTTTTAGAATACTACCTTTCAATTAGCAAAATAGATAAAGAAGATGAGTATTCTTGAATGGTAATCTTCAAAATGAAGACCTCAAGCTTGCACACCCCAAGCCACCAACAAACACCTCTTGATTCTAGGATTTTACACTTCTTGAGCTCTCTTGGAACCCTTCTCTTGGCCGAAAATTTTAGAGGAAAAATTAGTGTTCTTGCACTTCATTTTTAGTGAGAGAAAGTGTGTAAGAATGTGTGTAAGAGTCATCTTATGTTGGATTATGTGAATATTGCATGTAATACAATTGGTGGAAAATCCACCTTTGGATACGCACATGGAGCCGGCCACCATGGCATTTTATAAAAAAAAATATTTTAAGTCTTGTATTTATATTTTATAACCTTTTATAAAATATAACATAACATGTTACAAGACTTATGCAACATTTCACAACTATTTATAATGTTATTTAACCCATTAAATAACAAGATAAAATATTCTCTCAGAATAAATTATCCATATAATTTATTAGTTTTTTCAAGTGCAATTATATAGAAAACCAACTTCTAAATATTCAAAGTGTTAATATTTATTTGTTTGATCATATCATAAATAAATATTATGGATGTTTGTCTAGCTTGTTATTGGGTATGACCCGACTTGGATCATAACGTACTAGCCACATCAATTTAATATGTGTCTTGGGCATACCGGTTCCAACAATCTCCCACTTGCACAAGATACATAGAAGATTGATGCAAGTAGCAAATAACGCCTAACAACGGTTTACTACCCCGAATACGTATGACGAAGTGCCATTCAATAACATCATCTCCTTCAAGTCCTTTACTTGAACATGATTTAGGTGAATTAATCATTAATCCTTTCGTTACAGATGTCATGTCAAATCCAGAGACATAGTATGATCATTCTCTGTTGATTTAACTTTAGCAGGCCTTAGACATCTTACTCTCAACAAATAAGAGGAACAAATCCCTTCTTGACTACATACGTCTCTCACAATCACCTTGTACCACACCTGAGCTTTGCCATATGTATTGTCACGTTACGGACAGCGAAGAACTAGGTCAAGGTATAATATCTAGTGAATATCAAGACCCAATATGTATATCAGGTCAGAGGATACTATGATATTCGCCTTAACTCAAATTTACTTATGATCAATCACAAAAGATTCCATGCAGTAACATTTGAGAGCGGGCCAGTCCAATATGTGTATCCAACAGATATCTATGAACTTTGGCAGCAACACCTTGCTATATATTCATACCTAATGAATATCCACCAATCCAAGTTCACAATAGTCTTACATTCATATTTGTTCCCACAAGTATGATCGACTACAGACATTTAGAATAATTAACTTATTCATGGCTTTAAACATGCAAAAATGGAACATTACTCAAAATACTATAAAGAGTCATAATAACAATTATTCCAATATCCAAATACTAAATAGATCAAATCCAACCACTAGAATATCGAAGTCCTAAGGCACAAGTATGAGCCTCATGTTTTAGCCTTTCAAGGAGCTTCGTGAGTGGATCCGCAATGTTTTGATCGGTGTGAACTTTGCGAATACATATCTTTCCGTTTTCAACTTCATCCCTTATGTACTTGAATCTCCGCTCAATTTGCCTAATCTTTTGATGTGCACGAGGTTCCTTGATTTGAGCAATCGCACCCTCGTTATCACAAACGATCTCTACGGGGTCTTGAATGGTATGGACAACCCCTAGGCCGGCAATGGATTTCTTTAACCATGCAGCTTCTTGCGCTGCCAATGAAGAGGCGATGTATTATGATTCTGTAGTGGACAAAGCTACAATATCCTGCTTCGAGCTCTTCCAAGAGACTACAGCTCCGTTCAAAATGAAGACATACCCCGATTGTGATCGAGAACCATCTCGGTCAGTTTGGAAACTTGCATCCGTGTAACCCTTTACAACGTGTTTCTCTTCACCAGATCCATATATTAGAAACATATCCTTAGTCCTTCTAAGGTATTTCAATATGCTTTTAACAGCTATCCAATGACTTTTTTTTGGATTTTGTTGGTATCTACTCGTCATGCTTAAGGCGCATGACACGTCCGGTCTAGAGCTTATCATTGCATACATGATGGATCCTATAGGAGACGCATATGGGACTCCTTTCATTCTTTCTTGCTCATCCTTTGAGCTTGGACATTGAGATGCATTCAATATTGTCCCTCTTTGAATAGGTACCAAACCTTTCTTAGAGTTTTCCATCTTGAACCTTTTCAAGACTTTGTCAATGTATGCACTTTAGTTTAAACCTATCAAGCGCTTTGATCTATCCCTATAATCTTTATTCCCAAAATATAGGCGGCTTCACCAATATCCTTAATGGAAAAAACAACTTCCAAGCCAGGTTTTTACACCTTCCATGGTTGGAATATCATTTCCAAATAGTAGAATGTCATTGACATACAGTAATAGGAAAGTGATGATGCTCCCACTAGCCTTCTTATACACACAAGCTTCATCGACGTTCTTGATGAATCCAAAATTCCTAATTTCTTCATCAAAACGGTGATTCCAACTTCTAGATGCTTGTTTCAATCCATAGATTGATTTCTTTAACTTGCATGCTTTGTTAGGATGTTTCGGATCGACAAAACCTTCAGGCTAAACCATATAGAAATCTTCATCAAGATATCCATTGGGGAAAGCGGTTTTGACATCTCATAGTCATAATATGCAGCTATGGAAAATAATATCCTAATTGAATTTAGCATCGCCACTGGCGAGAAGGTCTCATCATAATCAACCCCTTGAGTTTGAGTGAAACCTTTTGCTACTAGTCTCACTTTATAAATATCCAAGTTACCATGCATATCGCTTTTCTTCTTGAAAACCCACTTACTTCCAACTACTTTGGAGTTAAGAGGTGGCACAACCAATTCCCATACTTGGTTGTCATACATGGATTGCATCTCTACGTTCATGGCTTCAAGCCACTTGTCACAATCGGATTGTGACATTGCATCATGGTATGTGGTCGGGTCATCCGAATCTACCACGTAGCATCCATCCATGAAAAATCCATATCTTTCAGGTGGATTACTAATTCTACCAGATCTGCGAACGTTTTGTGTGTATTGATCAACCATTTGATCACTTTCAACAACCTTTTGTTGAGTGCTAGTATCAACCAAACGAGTATCGGCTTGTGGTTCTTGATCCTCATCAAATTCCACTATTCTACTAGTTCCTTCCATAAGGAATTTAGCTTCCAAGAACTCAGCCTTTCGAGCAACAAATACCTTTTGCTTTGTTGGATCGTAGAAATAATATCATGTTTCATCTTTAGGATATCCTACAAAGATACACTTAGTGGATCGTACTTCCAACTTGTTTGGAGTGTATTGCTTCACATAAGCTTCACAACCCAATACCTTCAAATATGATAATGATG
This sequence comes from Scalesia atractyloides, assembly GCA_947069175.1. Taxonomy (NCBI): domain Eukaryota; kingdom Viridiplantae; phylum Streptophyta; class Magnoliopsida; order Asterales; family Asteraceae; genus Scalesia; species Scalesia atractyloides. The sequence continues at coordinate 35,784,698 of CAMTDV010000005.1, forward strand.
GAGCCCTTCCATGCCATATTTAAAAAGGTGTCTTATCCACTTTCTTGGTTGAGATATATTCAGTATACGGGCCGCGGAGAGCAAAGCGTAACCCCAAAATGATAGAGGTAATGTGCTTCTAGCCATCATAGATCGAACCATATCCAATAGAGTTCGATTCCTCCTTTCAGACACACCATTATGTTGTGGTGTTCCACGTGGAATAAGTTGTGAGATGATCCCATAACTCCTATGATGATCATGAAAAACATCACTAAGGTATTCACCTCCTCTATCAGAACGAAGAACTTTGATTGTCTTGGTGAGTTTATTTTCTACTTCATTTTGGAAGATTTTGAACGTTTCAAAAACTTCATCTTTGTGTCTTAGCAAGTACACATAACCATAGCGACTATGGTCATCGGTAAAAGTAATGAAGTATCTTTCACCATTCCTAGTCATTGGCTTAAAAGGACCACACACATCCGAATGTATGATACATAAATCTTTTGCCCTTTGGTTGGTGCCGTTAAAGGGTTTCTTAGTCATTTTACCTTGTAAACAAGATTCACATGTATCAAATAAACCAACTTCATTTGTCTCCAAAAGACCATTTTTTTGAAGTGTTTGCATGCGATTACTATTTATATGACCAAGGCGACAATGCCAAAGATTGGTCTCACTCAAATCCATTTTGGGTTTCTTGGTGATTGCTTGGTATATTGAACTATCAAATGATGTATTATCATGAGCCAATTAATAAATACCATTTGAAGGCATAGCTTTAAAGTAAAACATGTCATTCATAGAAACATAAATGTCATCGTTTACAAACTTTAAATTAAAACCATATTGTAGCAAGAGGGAAACTAAAATAATGTTCCTAGTCAAACTAGGAGCATACAAAATATTTTTCAAAATAATTTCCAAACCACTTGGAAGTTTCAAAACATAGTCTCCTCGGGCTTCAACTTGAACTTTTGCTCCATCGCCCATGAAGAGACTAATGTCTCCCTTATTGTAATGCTTATTTCTTTTGAACCCTTGCAACAAATTGCAACTATAAGTTCTACATCCAGTATCCAATACCCATGTGTTTAAATAAATAACATTAAGGTCAATATGTATCATAAAGATTGTACCTGAGGATTGCCCCGCATTCCTCTTGTTTTTCAACTCCTTGAGATAGGTTGAACAATTTCTTTTCCAATGCCCTATCTCACCACACTCAAAGTATGGAACGTTCGTGGCAGCCTTTGCCTTCTTTTCTTTTGGTTTCGGTGGTTCCGCTTTAGCCTTTCTTTTTCCCTTCCCTTTGAAGTGTCCTTTTCCTTTGGCAACATTTTCTTTGGAGGCAGGATGATACCCTTTCTTGTTGCCACCCTCATTGATCATTAGAACGGGTAAAGCCTTTTTACCCATGCCCGCCTTGGCAGTTTTGAGCAGTGCATGATGTTCACCAATGCTCTTGTCCCATCCGTTCATGTTATAGTTCATAACAAAAGTTTCAAATTTCTTCTTTAAAGAGTTGAGGATCAAATCCGTAGCCAACTCTCAACTCTTTAGAGACGGGACAATTAAGCCTTTCGAGGCGATCAATGTGGCTTTTCATCTTAAGGATATAAGATGAGACCGATTGGGTTTCCTCCATTCGACATGCATGAAGCGCCCGAACCGTTTCGAAGCGTTTTACCATTGCTTGTTGAAGGAACATTTCCTTCAATTGGGTAATCATGTCGTACGCCCCGTGATGTTCAAAATCCTTTTGAATTTCGGGAATCATAGTTCCCAACATGAGGCAAGAGGCTTGCATGGAGTCCTCGGTATACTTAACCCAATCATTATAGGCATCATAATCTTCCCCGTTAAGTTCATCAGGAATAGGATCGTCCAACACATAGGATATTTTCTCTTGCTTGAGAACGATTCTCAAGTTTCGATACCAATCCATGAAGTTGTTATGGTTGAGACGATCCTTTTCAAGGATTGTTCTTAGTGATAGGTTACGGACGGTTTGGGTAATTGTGTTTGCATTGTTAGCGGCCATCTACAAAATTTTAACAAAGTTCAATTTTAGTATTTTCGATATTATTAAATTTTAATCATTAATACCCTTTTATGTCTCATAGACAATTAATAATTAAAATCTAGAATCCAACGTTACATTTAAATATTGGTTAGGTGACCTTTATCACATTATTTAAATTAACAAGGTAGTCAACGTTTGACGATTGCAACCCTATGCAATTTCTAGCCATATGGGATCGGTTAAACATCTTTATGTTTAGTTGGCATGTTTAATCCCTTCAACACCTTTGTACGCCAAGCTTCGGTGACCCTAATCACATGGTTTCCAAATCAAGTCGTCCTACTTACACACACATGTAAGTTTACACATACAAGTAGTTAGGTGACCTTTATCCCGCAAATATGGTAACCCTACCTCAAACACACAAGTTCCCTCAAATGTGGTTAGGTGACCTTTATCCCACAAAGAGTTCCCAAGTGATTCGAGTATTGTATAAAAGGATGGTGTTTGACTTGTTTCATAAAATGGGTTTTAAGTTTTCATAATTCTAGTTTAGAAAACTTTATGTACCATACATTTGCATGCATTCAAATTCAAGGTACCTTAGTGAAAACCAATTTTCAAGGTTCTTTTAAGAAAACTCATTTTATTATAAAATCATTAACCTTTAATAAAACCTTTTATTAACCACTTTAATGATTTTAAAGAACCAATTTTAAGCTTGTTATGGATTATTAGTCGTTAAGCAAGCATATCGAAATATCATCCAAACAAACATAAATAAATAACCACCATACAAGCATAACACTTATTATCACAAAAGGTGCATAACCATAGCCAACTATTTTGACAACACTTGTTAGCCGAAACAAGTGTGCCAAAATGTCCTTCCTAAAGGGTGAATATTGACACAAGAAATGTGTCGTTGAACTCCCACTTGAACCCGCATCCATATGCTTCAAGTCTTCCTTTTATGTTGTGATTTCTACACTTTCTTTGGGCTTCCAAATGGACTTTAATTTCAGCTCCAAACTCCTTGGGGCTTCAAAATGTGTTTTGATTATTGGGCTAAAATCCCGTTAAGAACTATGAGGTTCTTTAGGCCCAAAATTGGTCAAAACAAAACACATTTCGTGTGCATCTTCTTTTACAATAAAGTATCCTAATACATTTTTCTATTAAAAGAAATGCAACTAATCTATTTACTTACATACCAAATGTAAATAAATAAATTATACAAGTTTACAAATGGAAGAACAAAGATAATTAATTATTACAACTCATTGAAATAATCAAATACAAATCACAACATAATCATTCAACATATTCAAACACAAGGTCATGGCTAGGTTATGGACACTAAAATATACATCCACATATGTATATTATTCAAGAGCAAAATGGTTCCCTTTTTACAACCCATATTTTCGGCCAACAAAGAAAAACCGAAAAAAGTGGGTTTTTGTCCAAACAAACAAATCATCCACATGACATAACTTTTCAAGATATTTTTATGCATGTTTTATGCATGTATTAGAAACATCTTGAAAAACAAAAGGAGAACCATGTTAAAATTTTCGGCCATAGGGTTTCTCCATACCCAAAAACCGGAAATTTAAATCCTTTGAAGCATGCATGCATATAAGCGGCTCTGATACCACTGTTGGGTTTCCCACATGTTTATCAAAGTCATTTTATCCAAATAAAATGAAAAACGCAGCGGAATAATTATTTAAAACATGTTAGTGTGTTGATATAAAACTCAGTTTATGTGAAACCCAAAAACAGGATCCATATATGAACATGCATGCTATCAAACCACAATCATTGGGTGTTTTAAAATACTACCTTCAATGAGCAAAATATATAAAGAATATGAGTATTCTTGAATGGTAATCTTCAAAATGAAGACCTCAAGCTTGCATACCCCAAGCCACCAACAAACACCTCTTGATTGCTAGGATTTTACACTTCTTGAACTCTCTTGGAACCCTTCTCTTGGCCGAAAATTTTAGAGGAAAAATTAGAGTTCTTGCACTTCATTTTTAGTGAGAGAAAGTGTGTAAGAATGTGTGTAAAAGTCACCAAATCATTCATATGATCTTGTGTGATCTTATGTTGGATTATGTGAATATTGCGTGTAATACAATTTGTGGAAAATCCACCTTTGGATACGCACATGGAGCCGACCACCCATGGCATTTTATAAAAAAAAATTATTTTAAATCTTGTATTTATATTTTATAACCTTTTATAAAATATAACATAACATGTTACAAGACTTATGCAACATTTCAAAACTATTTATAATGTTATTTAACCCATTAAATAACAAGATAAAATATTCTCTCAAAATAAATTATCCATATAATTTATTAGTTTTTTCAAGTGCAATTATATAGAAAACCAATTTCTAAATATTCAAAGTGTTAATATTTATTTGTTTGATCATATCATAAATAAATATTGTGGATGTTTGTCTAGCTTGTTATTGGGTATGACCCGACTTGAATCATAACGTACTAGCCACATCAATTTAATATGTGTCTTGGGCATACCGGTTCCAACAATCTCCCACTTGCACAAGATACAAAGAAGATTGATGCAAGTAGCAAATAACGCCTAACAACGGTTTACTACCCCTAATACGTATGACGAAGTGCCATTCAATAACATCATCTCCTTCAAGTCCCTTACTTGAACATGATTTAGGAGAATTAATCATTAATCCTTTCGTTACAGATGTCATGTCAAATCCAGAGACATAGTATGATCATTCTCTGTTGATTTAACTTTAGCAGGCCTTAGACATCTTACTCTCAACAAATAAGATGAACAAATCCCTTCTTGACTACATACGTCTCTCACAATCACCTTGTACCACACCTGAGCTTAGCCATATGTATTTTCACGTTACGGACAGCGAAGAACTAGGTCAAGGTATAATATCTGGTGAATATCAAGACCCAATATGTATCTCAGGTCAGAGGATACTATGATATTCGCCTTAACTCAAATTTACTTATGACCAATCACAAAAGATTCCATGCAGTAACATTTGAGAGCGGGCCAGTCCAATATGTGTATCCAACAGATATCTATGAACTTTGGCAGCAACACCTTGCTATATATTCATACCTAATGAATATCCACCAATCCAAGTTCACAATAGTCTTACATTTATATTTGTTCCCACAAGTATGATCGACTACAGACATTTAGAATAATTAACTTATTCATGGATTTAAACATGCAAAAATGGAACATAACTCAAAATACTATAAAGAGTCATAATAACAATTATTCCAATATCCAAATACTAAATAGATCAAATCCAACCATTAGAATATCGAAGTCCTAAGGCACAAGTATGAGCCTCATGTTTTGGCCTTTAAAGGAGCTTCGTGAGTGGATCCGCAATGTTTTGATCGGTGTGAACTTTGCGAATACATATCTTTCCGTTTTCAACTTCATCCCTTATGTAGTTGAATCAACGCTCAATGTGCCTAGTCTTTTGATGTGCACGAGGTTCCTTGATTTGAGCAATCGCACCCTCGTTATCACAAAAGATCTCTAGGGGGTTTTGAATGGTAGGGACGACCCCTAGGCCGGCAATGGATTTCTTTAACCATGCAGCTTCTTGCGCTGCCAATGAAGCGGCGATGTATTATGATTCTGTAGTAGACAAAGCTACAATATCCTGCTTCGAGCTCTTCCAAGGGACTACAGCTCCATTCAAAATGAAGACATACCCCGATTGTGATCGAGAACCATCTCGGTCAGTTTGGAAACTTGCATCCGTGTAACCCTTTACAATGTGTTCCTCTTCACCAGATCCATATATTAGAAACATATCCTTAGTCCTTCTAAGGTATTTCAATATGCTTTTAACAGCTATCCAATGACTGTTTCTTGGATTTTGTTGGTATCTACTCGTCATGCTTAAGGCGCATGACACGTCCGGTCTAGTGCATATCATTGCATACATGATGGATCCTATAGCAGACGCATATGGGACTCCTTTCATTCTTTCTTGCTCATCTTTGAGCTTGGACATTGAGATGCATTCAATATTGTCCCTCTTTGAATAGGTACCAAACCTTTCTTATAGTTCTCCATCTTGAACCTTTTCAAGACTTTGTCAATGTATGCACTTTAGTTTAAACCTATCAAGCGCCTTGATCTATCCCTATAGATCTTTATTCCCAAAATATAGGCGGCTTCACCAATATCCTTAATGGAAAAACAACTTCCAAGCCAGGTTTTTACACCTTCCATGGTTGGAATATCATTTCCAAATAGTAGAATGTCATTGACATACAGTAATAGGAAAGTGATGATGCTCCCACTAGCCTTCTTATACACACAAGCTTTATCGACGTTCTTGATGAATCCAAAATTCCTAATTTCTTCATCAAAACGGTGATTCCAACTTCTAGATGCTTGTTTCAATCCATAGATTGATTTCTTTAACTTGCATGCTTTGTAAGGATGTTTGGGATTGACAAAACCTTCAGGCTAAACCATATAGACATCTTCATCAAGATATCCATTGAGGAAAGCGGTTTTGACATCTCATAGTCATAATATGCAGCTATGGTATATAATATCCTAACTGAATTTAGCATCGCCACTGGCGAGAAGGTCTCATCATAATCAACCCCTTGAGTTTGAGTGAAACCTTTTGCTACTAGTCTCACTTTATAAGTATCCAAGTTACCATGCATATCGCTTTTCTTCTTGAAAACCCACTTACTTCCAACTACTTTGGAGTTAAGAGGTGGCACAACCAATTCCCATACTTGGTTGTCATACATGGATTGCATCTCTACGTTCATGGCTTCAAGCCACTTGTCACAATCGGATTATGACATTGCATCATGGTATGTGGTTGGGTCATCCGAATCTACCACGTAGCATCCATCCATGAAAATCCATATCTTTCAGGTGAACTAATTCTACCAGATCTGCGAACGTTTTGTGTGTATTGATCAACCATTTGATCACTTTCAACAACCTCTTGTTGAGTGCTAGTATCAACCAAATGTGTATCGGCTTGTGGTTCTTGATCCTCATCAAGTTCCACTATTCTACTAGTTCCTTCCATAAGGAATTTAGCTTCCAAGAACTCAGCCTTTCGAGCAACAAATACCTTTTGCTTTGTTGGATCGTAGAAATAATACATGTATCATCTTTAGGATATCCTACGAAGATACACTTAGTGGATCGTACTTCCAATTTGTTTGGGGTGTATTGCTTCACATAAGCTTCACAACCGAATACCTTCAAATATGATAATGATGGATACCTTCCATGCCATATTTCAAAAGGTGTCTTATCCACTTTCTTGGTTGAGCTATATTTAGTATACGGGCCGCGGAGAGCAAAGCGTAACCCCAAAATGATAGAGGTAATGTGCTTCTAGCCATCATAGATCGAACCATATCCAATAGAGTTCGATTCCTCCTTTCAGACACACCATTATGTTGTGGTGTTCCAGGTGGAATAAGTTGTGAGATGATCCCACAACTCCTATGATGATCTTGCAGAACGAAGAACTTTGATTGTCTTGGTGTGTTGATTTTATACTTCATTTTGGAAGATTTTGAACGTTTCAAAAACTTCATCTTTGTGTCTTAGCAAGTACACATAACCATAGCGACTATGGTCATCGGTAAAAGTAATGAAGTATCTTTCACCATTCCTAGTCATTGGCTTAAAAGGACCACATACATCCGAATGTATGATACATAAATCTTTTGCCCTTTGGTTGGTGCCGTTAAAGGGTTTCTTAGTCATTTTACCTTGTAAACAAGATTCACATGTATCAAATGAACCAACTTCATTTGTCTCCAAAAGACCATTCTTTTGAAGTGTTTGCATGCGATTACTATTTATATGACCAAGCGGACAATGCCAAAGATTGGTCTCACTCAAATCCATTTTGGGTTTCTTGGTGATTGCTTGGTACATTGAACTATCAAATGATGTATTATCATGAACCAATTCATAAATACCATTTGAAGGCATAGCTTTAAAGTCAAATATGTCATTCATAGAAACATAAATGTCATCGTTTACAAACTTTAAATTAAAACCAGATTGTAGCAAGAGGGAAACTAAAATAATGTTCCTAGTCAAACTAGGAGTATACAAAACATTTTTCAAAATAATTTCCAAACCACTTGGAAGTTTCAAAACATAGTCTCCTCGGGCTTCAACTTGAACTTTTGCTCAATTGCCCATGAAGAGACTAATGTCTCCCTTATTGTAATGCTTATTTCTTTTGAACCCTTGCAACAAATTGCAACTATAAGTTCTACATCCAGTATCAAATACCCATGTGTTTAAAGAAATAACATTAAGGTCAATATGTATCATAAAGATTGTACCTGAGGATTGTCCCGCATCCCTCTTGTTTTTCAACTCCTTGAGATAGGTTGGACAATTTCTTTTCCAATGCCCTATCTCACCACACTCAAAGCATGGAACGTTCGTGGCAGCCTTTGCCTTCTTTTCTTTTGGTTTCGGTGGTTCCGCTTTAGCCTTTCTTTTTGCCTTCCCTTTGAAGTGTCCTTTTCCTTTGGCAACATTTTCTTTGGAGGCAGGATGATACCCTTTCTTGTTGCCACCCTCATTGATCATTAGAACGGGTAAAGCATTTTTACCCATGCCCGCCTTGGCAGTTTTGAGCATTGCATGAAGTTCACCAATTCTCTTCTCCATTCGTTCATGTTATAGTTCATAACAAAAGTTTCAAATTTCTTCTTTAAAGAGTTGAGGATCAAATCCGTAGCCAACTCTTTAGAGACGGGACAATTAAGCCTTTCAAGGCGATCAATGTGCCTTTTCATCTTAAGGATATAAGATGAGACCGATTGGGTTTCCTCCATCGACATGCATGAAGCGCCCGAACCGTTTCGAAGCATTTTACCATTGCTTGTTGAAGGAACATTTCCTTCAATTGGGTAATCATGTCGTACGCCCCGTGATGTTCAAAATCCTTTTGAATTTCGGGAATCATAGTTCCCAACATGAGGCGAGAGGCTTGCATGGAGTCCTCGGTATACTTAACCCAATCGTTATAGGCATCATCATCTTCCACGTTAGGTTCATCGGGAATAGGATCGTCCAACACATAGGATATTTTCTCTTGCTTGAGAACGATTCTCAAGTGTCGATACCAATCCATGAAGTTGTTATGGTTGAGACGATCCTTTGCAAGGATTGTTCTTAGTGATAGGTTACGGACGGTTTGGGTAATTGTGTTTGCATTGTTAGCGGTCATCTACAAAATTTTAACAAAGTTCAATTTTAGTATTTTCGATATTATTAAATTTTAATCATTAATACCCTTTTATGTCTCATAGACAATTAATAATTAAAATCTAGAATCCAACGTTACATTTAAATATTGGTAAGGTGACCTTTATCCCATTATTTAAATTAACAAGGTAGTCAACGTTTGACGATTGCAACCCTATGCAATTTCTAGCCATATGGGATCGGTTAAACATCTTTATGTTTAGTTGGCATGTTTAATCCCATCAACACCTTTGTACGCCAAGCTTCGGTGACCCTAATCACATGGTTTCCAAATCAAGTCGTCCGACTTACACACACATGTAAGTTTACACATACAAGTAGTTAGGTGACCTTTATCCCGCAAATATGGTAACCCTACCTCAAACACACAAGTTCCCTCAAATGTGGTTAGGTGACCTTTATCCCACAAAGAGTTCCCAAGTGATTCGAGTGTTGTATAAAAGGATGGTGTTTGACTTGTTTCATAAAATGGGTTTTAAGTTTTCATAATTCTAGTTCAGAAAACTTTATGTACCATACATTTGCATGCATTCAAATTCAAGGTACCTTAGTGAAAACCAATTTTCAAGGTTCTTTTAATAAAACTCATTTTATTATAAAATCATTAACCTTTAATAAAACCTTTTATTAACCACTTTAATGATTTTAAAGAACCAATTTTAAGCTTGTTATGGATTATTAGTCGTTAAGCAAGCATATCGAAATATCATCCAAACAAACATAAATAAATAACCACCATACAAGCATAACACTTATTATCACAAAAGGTGCATAACCATAGCCAACTATTTTGACAACACTTGTTAGCCGAAACAAGTGTGCCAAAATGTCCTTCCTAAAGGGTGAATATTGACACAAGAAATGTGTCGTTGAACTCCCACTTGAACCCGCATCCATATGCTTCAAGTCTTCCTTTTATGTTGTGATTTCTACACTTTCTTTGGGCTTCCAAATGGACTTTAATTTCAGCTCCAAACTCCTTGGGGCTTCAAAATGTGTTTTGATTATTGGGCTAAAATCCCGTTAAGAACTATGAGGTTCTTTAGGCCCAAAATTGGTCAAAACAAAACACATTTCGTGTGCATCTTCTTTTACAATAAAGTATCCTAATACATTTTTCTATTAAAAGAAATGCAACTAATCTATTTACTTACATACCAAATGTAAATAAATAAATTATACAAGTTTACAAATGGAAGAACAAAGATAATTAATTATTACAACTCATTGAAATAATCAAATACAAATCACAACATAATCATTCAACATATTCAAACACAAGGTCATGGCTAGGTTATGGACACTAAAATATACATCCACATATGTATATTATTCAAGAGCAAAATGGTTCCCTTTTTACAACCCATATTTTCGGCCAACAAAGAAAAACCGAAAAAAGTGGGTTTTTGTCCAAACAAACAAATCATCCACATGACATAACTTTTCAAGATATTTTTATGCATGTTTTATGCATGTATTAGAAACATCTTGAAAAACAAAAGGAGAACCATGTTAAAATTTTCGGCCATAGGGTTTCTCCATACCCAAAAACCGGAAATTTAAATCCTTTGAAGCATGCATGCATATAAGCGGCTCTGATACCACTGTTGGGTTTCCCACATGTTTATCAAAGTTATTTTATCCAAATAAAATGAAAAATGCAGCGGAATAATTATTTAAAACATGTTAGTGTGTTGATATAAAACTCAGTTTATGTAAAACCCAAAAACAGGATCCATATATGAACATGCATATTATCAAACCACAATCATAGGGTGTTTTAAAATACTACCTTTCAATGAGCAAAATAGATAAAGAATATGAGTATTCTTGAATGGTAATCTTTAAAATGAAGACCTCAAGCTTGCATACCCCAAGCCACCAACAAACACCTCTTGATTGCTAGGATTTTACACTTCTTGAACTCTCTTGGAACCCTTCTCTTGGCCGAAAATTTTAGAGGAAAAATTAGAGTTCTTTCACTTCATTTTTAGTGAGAGAAAGTGTGTAAGAATGTGTGTAAGAGTCACCAAATCATTCATATGATCTTGTGTGATCTTATGTTGGATTATGTGAATATTGCATGTAATACAATTGGTGGAAAATCCACCTTTTGATACGCACATGGAACCGGCCACCCATGGCATTTTATAAAAAAATTAGTTTAAGTCTTGTATTTAATTTTATAACCTTTTATAAAATATAACATAACATGTTACAAGACTTATGCAACATTTCACAACTATTTATAATGTTATTTAACCCATTAAATAACAAGATAAAATATTCTCTCAAAATAAATTATCCATATAATTTATTAGTTTTTTCAAGTGCAATTATATAGAAAACCAATTTCTAAATATTCAAAGTGTTAATATTTATTTGTTTGATCATATCATAAATAAATATTATGGATGTTTGTCTAGCTTGTTATTGGGTATGACCCGACTTGGATCATAACGTACTAGCCACATCAATTTAATATGTCTTGGGCATATCGATTCCAACACGGTTCGGTTTTGAGCCATAACCAAAACCAAATTCGCGATGCAACGGAAAACACAACACATACAATTGGCTTTCGTATACAAAAACACTATACAGTCTCCATTGATTGAAAATCATAAGTTTCTATTATGCCAATAAAGTTCTCCATCTTGTTGCACTACTCCATCAGATATCGCTCCTCCTTACCCTTGTTCAAGAATCCGCTTTATTTCTTCTGCATTTAGCGTCTCGTATTCCAACAGTGCATTTGCCAAAGTGTGCAATGACTTCTCATGCTGTAAAACAAAACCAGATTATTAACTAATTTATCTATGTAAACTGATGGAAACTTTATACACAAACCTTTTTCAAGTAACGATTTCACGTGTTCATAAGCATCTTTTAGAAATTTGACAACCTACAATCATTTAAACAGCATCTTCACAATGGACTTCACATTCAGCTTCTTCAGGTCGGTATATGACTGTCCAAACCCGATAAACATCACCGGTGCTCCTGATATGTAAACAACCTATATATATATATATATATATATATATATACACATATATATATATATCATTATAGTTGGAAATGAAAATTAACACAAGAAAGCGAGTTTGATATGTTTTAAGAGTGTTACCTTGTCATCGATGGTATCAAACTTGGTTAGCAAAATTCCATCAATCAACCTCGGGCTCGGTGAGAGTGAAAGGTCAGCTAGTTTCTGTTAGGAATGGAATGAACAAGCTGTTAAACCACATGTATTAAAAACTAAAAACTTAATCTACCCTATGAATTATGAATGTGATGTTTTAAGAATGACGACAGACTCGATACCTGATTGAACTTTGGTTGTTGATCAACAGCATCATTACCGACCAACGCCTCACCGACAAAAAGTACGAGGTCCGGACAGTTGACATATATAAGCTTAGATAGTGCACGCATCAACAGTTCATTGTCCTGCATCCGATCAGCTATGTCAACAAGAACGTCTGACCCGTTGCGGGTAGCCTCCTGAATGGCTTCCTTAGCAACGATTGCAGGATCTTTCTCGTAACCCTTTTCAAAAATAGGTATCTGAAAGCAGAATGTAATTTAGCACCATAGGTACAACAATTGCATGACACCATCGTGATAAAGAGGTCTGGCATCATACCTGGAGCCTACTAGCATGGGTACGTAGCTTCTCAACTGCTCCTGAATGGAATGTGTCACATGCAGCCATCATGACGTTGACATCATGCTGCTGAAGCCAGTATGCCACCTACACATTTTCATTCCTAATTAGTTTATCTTTTACCAACATATGAATTAGTGTGCGTCAAAATGGGTCGTTTGTATTGGGTTGACCCACAAACACTTTTCCAATCCTTTTTATAACTAACAAGTAAAATAAAATTACAATAATCCAATTTTCTTTAAATGAAACAATTTAGGAGGATTTGGCACTCATCACCAGCATCCTCTATAAATCTTTCAAGGAGGATGCATTCAAACGTAGCAAAGGCATTTCACCAGCTTTTGAAACTGTTGTTTTAATAAACTTTTGAGATATTTTCAATCCATAACCCTTTTAACTATATTTTTAAATGACCGGAGATAAAACACAACCCAAGCAAACCCATCCACTATTGACCCCTTTACCAATTATATATATATATATATATATATATATATATATATATATATATATATATATATATCATGAATTAGTAATAAACACCTCATTTTTAGAAGGATCATTTACCAACAAGCGACAGTGGCACAATGCGAGCAAGTAACCAGCAAGGATCAGCTACAAACAAGATGCATTACGTTTAGCGTAATGCGAGTAAGTAACCACACACAGGTAAAACTGAGAGTACCTCTTAATGCCGTTTTGGATTCGTGTAGAGTAGTCTCAACAAATCCTTCACAGTGCACACATCTGAATGCACGCCGCTGCTGCCTAGTTCGTTGCACTACTTTGGCAGCTCAATACCGATGTTCTTCGTCATCGTGTGGTCATTAAATGGAGAGGAGAGAAGTCACATCACAAGCAACCATCATGTGGGCCTCACTCAAAGACTACCATTTCTTCACAAGGGATCTCAATTTGTCTAGGCCAGGCCAACAATATGAAAAATTACAAATGAATTTGCAAAACTGATAATAGTAAGAAAATAATGTAGAATACCTTCAGACATCTCTACCAATTTTCTTGTTGAAACCTCCACAAGAGACCCTGTTGAGGGAATCTCCCCCATGTTCAGAGCTTCTAAAATCCAGAAAAAACACAAACAGTATTCTCAAATTATTAAAAATTCACATAATAAGAGAAGGGTTCTAAATGCATCCTTGTATTAATTATAATTTTGTAAGCATGTCAATGTATTATGTAATATAAAGAAAATACAAATGACGCAATGATGGCTCAAGCCACAAATCAAACCGTACCTGTTTGATCTGTCTGAAAAAAATACCCGTGTTGACCAATTCCCAACAAGCCAAATTTGCCACAGTTATAAAAATGAACCTTTTCAAGAAAAGATACAAACTCATTTTCATTTAAATGATTTCCCCAGTACAATCTTCGAACGGATAACGGATTTAACAACTTTCAAATGTTCCCTCTTTTCGACATAACTATGGGCAAGCTCCCAATATTTCAAGTCACACAACTTTGTCCTCTGAAGATGTGGTTGCTAGAAAATGCATAATAGAATATTAGAATAGGTGAAAAAGAACCAACTTTCTGGACTAATGTGTAGAGCCGTATGTTCATATCGCTAACAGGTCAAACAGGTAACATAAAAAAAATATTAGCTTATAAATAAATGCTCAAACGGGTTGAAAATTGCCTAGAGCATTATTTTTATGCAAAGGAAAAACTATGGCATACCAGCAGGTTTTCCAGCAATCTCAATATCGAATTATACCTTGAGTCATCTCTGTCAAATCTTTGTTCGATTTCTTAGCCTGCAAAGCATTTGAAATTCAAATTTCAGATTGAACCATAATCGCCATCTTCATGTAAATAAACGATGCACAAATGACAAACTTAAACTAAACTAAAAAAAGGAACTGACCCGTTAACAACTTAGATGCTAAACCATAATATAACTAACCCAAATCAGTTTGTTAACCCGTAACAATTGTTAAGATAAACAGTTGTGTTCTTTTGACTCGAAACCAAACTAACATGACCTATTGGATCAAAATTTTCCCTGATGACCAATTAATAGCCAAATATAATCTATTATGCAGCAAAAAGTAGATATTCCAATAATGCCCTTGCACAAACCAACCAGAAACAACGACCCGAAATCTACAAAACCAAACCCATTTACAACTTGACCCATAAAAAATGAATAATCCATACTCATCGTTAGAAACAACTGAACCTGAAACGAACAAAACCTCAACCTACCTGAACTGTGATGCTAACTTATTTGATATTGTATTATGTATTCGTCCAGTAGCTTTCATTGAATTCCATGTCTGACGGCCACTCATGACTCACCATAACAGCAGATCTGGAAGAGACACCTACAATCCTTTCGAGTTTAGCCTTCAAACACGCATTTAATACATTTGTCTTCCTAACATAGCAGGATCCAGAAGTTCCACCTATAAGAACACCACAAGAACAGAAAAACACACCCAAGAATGATTTACTAATGAAAGAACCAGACATACACCACAAGAATACACAAACAGTGAGTAACCCTAAACTTTGTAGCATTAGAATTAGCCCTATATTTTAACGAATTTACCTTAATGTAAGGAAAACATGGTGACGTTTGGCACACTTTACCTGCTCGATCTCCCTTGATATTAGCCCTAATTGCTACTGGCCTGGACCGAACTAAAGAGGCCTGAACCAGCCTTTTCTCTAGACTTTCTCCCCTTTATAGCCATCTACCACAACATGAACCAACGTGGTTTCAAAACTACCTCCGTGATCAATACGGCTCAGTGCCGCTACGGCTGCAAACAGAGTTGCCATGCCAAGTAGCAAGCCACCATCATCGCCGGATAATGCTTCAAATCCCAAATCAAACGACAAACATACAATCTGTACTTTTTACCACGAACATAGAAAAGCCTGTCTTTTCATTACTACTGTCAAGAGCACAACCACCAACATCAGAGCCGAAACATCAATGAGAAACAACATGGCCAACACCACTAACACAATCGTTTAATCAATCTCAGAAAGCAAAACCGAAAAAAAAAAACAAAATTACCAACATAAATCGACTCAGATCCGGAAAAGATCATCATCATCGTTGAACCCGCTCAGTAGCGCTACGGTTGCAACCGGAGTTGCCATACCAGGTAACAAGCCACCATAGTTTTGCCATACCAGGTGCTTAGACGACATGCGAGCCCTTTACGCCTTAGAGGCGCCTTGCGCCTGTAAATACTACAGTTTAAAGTAGTGTTGATGACAAAATCTTATAGATAATGATACACAAAAAAACTGATTTGACTTTTTAGCATGGCTGACCACAATAGCATAACTGGCCAGAAACATGCCCAAACTTGCCAGGACCGAACTAAAGAGGCCTGAATATTCACAGTGATGGATACAATACATGCACAACCCAATACAACCGCCTACAAACAACATAGTTACAAATTTTGCAATAAATCCTAAACCCCATCAAGTTAAAGATTATCCATTTGGAGGAAACAAAAGGGTTCGAAATTACAGCAAAAAAGAACACTTACAGAGGGATTTTATAATGAAATATTGGAGAAGATGGGGTCATGGTGCCTGAATCCTAATGTTCATCAAGAATTGCCAATTCTCTGTAAATAAGGGCCAAGCGGAGAAGAAAGGTTAATATAATCAACCTAAATCATATAAAAAATCCGAAATAATACAAAGATGATAACTCTTGATACCTGGTTCAGGTCACCCGGTTTAGGTCACCCGGTTCTCACCGGAGCTTACCGGAATTTGTCGGAATCCACTGAGTTCTAGCCCTCGTAATCCCATATCAAACCCTAACCTCTCAAGACTGTGTTGATCTGGTCCGTTCATGTTGCGTCGCTGCTGGACCTCTCAAGGGTTTACATGTTCATAGGAAATATGAGTCTGTCAGGTCTAATCCTAAATCTACAAAGCATTTCTTGGAGGGTATGGAATTGTAGGGAAGAAAGAGAGAGAAGAAGAAGAAGAAGATGAGGAGTAAAAACCACTGACGTCGGTTTGGGATTTCAAAATGTGTGAGAGGGGAACGAAGAAGATGAGTGATTTGAAACTCTAGATCGCCTGGGAGAGAGAGAGAGTGGCAGATGAGAGAACCCTAGATCTTTTTTGTGTGCGTGTAGTTTTGTTTGCAGAAGGGTATAACTAGAAAGTGTTTTTCTCTGGTACATCATATCATGCATGAAGAGTGTTTTAAGGGAATGACATTAATTTAAGCAGTCCTATATATAATAGGGTTAATTTGTTTTCAAAAGTGCTGCTCCCCCTCTTCGTACTTCTAGACGAGATTTTCTCTCATAGTGCGTAACTGGTTGCTGGTGTCATCAACTCCTCCTCGTAGTGGCGAATTTCTAACATGTTCTCAGGGTTTATTGGGGGATGAGCTTGGGGTGCAGGTTGGTAATTCGGGTAAAATTAACAAGGATCGGTCATTAGCTCTTCAAAAGGCCAGTCGTTTGTCCACCATTCTTCAACTGGGTTTTGTTGTGGTTGGTTTGGCATCATGGGTTCAGAATTTATAGGTCTGGGTTTCCGGGTATTGGTAAGTGAGGTGGCATATTCAGGTCAATTTCATTTATTGGCCAAAACATTTCGTAATTTTCAAGGCGCTGGTCTAGTTCTACCCATGTCAGTGGCACGGGAGCTGGGTCGGAACTTTCTCCCATAGTTAGGTTTCCTGCAGGTTTTCCAGTTTGTTTGGTTGTTATTGCGGTTGGGTTTTTCTTCTTCTTTTGTTCCTTTTCACTTCCCAATCTAATCTTCTCTTTTTCGGAGGTGTTTTCTTTATCGGCTGAGCCTGAAATATCATTGGTTCATCTTTATCGGCTTCGTATCCGGTTTGGGTACCGGCTTGATCTTCATCCATATCCAAGTTATTAACGGATATGTGTTCGAAAGCTTCAGCCAAATCTCTATCGGTCATACTGTTAGCCAAAAACAATAAAAAAACGAACTCCAAAAATCGTATATATAATATTTTATTAGCATCACAGTAATCACAAAAGTTACTTCATTTATTCCCTGACTACTAATTTTAAGTATTTTCACAAATACTTAATTAGCTTAAACCAGTGGCTCTGATACCACCTTTTGTCACAACCCCTGTCCCTACCTTGGGCGGGAGCCGTGATCAGATACAAGTGGTACCGGTGTTTACTAAAATTAACGTAGCGGAATTTTCATCAGGACCGGGTGTCAGGAAAAAAATATTAGAGTTTTCCAAACACCGCAGTTTTCATTTCATAAACTTCAGGATAAAAGCCATATTTACATAAAGGATTTTCAAAGTGATAAATTCTTGATTACAAAACACGTTTTATTCAAGTTTACATAGCCACTAATTTAAGCTTGAGTACCTCATAGCACTTTTCCTTCTCTTCACAGTAATTCACTTGAAACGCTTTTAAAAACATTTTGTCTGCGAAAAATACTGGTGGGTTAATTCCATTTTTATAAAGGCAGATTTCTGATGATTACAACATTAAGAGTTTTTACAATTTTTTATATCTTACTATTACTCAAAAAGTATTTGTCACTCAGCAATTCCTGTGACTGTGGTCATATCACTATTGGTCATTCTCCCAGTTAGTGAAGCTTATCAAGTAGTGTATACAAAACCCTGTATACAGGCACTAATTTCTCAGTAAGAATACAAAGACTTAACCACTGTAATATAAGTAACATTTTGAAAACATTTAAGGTTTTTTAAATTATTTGAATAAAAGAGAATAACTCACATTTTAGATTTAAGGTTTACAGTAATAGCCTCCTGGTTTAATTATTGGGTTCCTAATTAAACACACAATGCACACGTATTGGTGTATTAATCTAATTCAAACTTTGACGATAATCACGAGATCAAAACCACAACGTGATGACAAAGTATAGCCTTATTCAGGCAGCACTTAAACATCCATTGAATTGTTTATAGATCAATCGGACAGGGTATCGTACCAGTTATTCGGTTAACACGCCGAGTAAAGGTAGAGGTTTAGAACTTTGGATATAATAAAGTGTTACACCAGAGTGTCGAGAGATAAGGAAAAAAATTGAACGAGTTTGAACTGTACAGAGCTCGTCATTTAAATAGATGATTTCAGGGCTACTCGCGCGCCGCGATGGATAAAGGATTCCCTCTCGCGGCTCGCGAGAGGGTCTAGCTAGCGCATAGGTGGCATGAGTCACCAGGGTAGGCTTGACACATGGACGACACGTGTCTGACACGTGTCCGACACATGTCTCTGGCAGCTTCAGGGTCTCTCGCGCCCCCGCGATGGGAACCTTGGAGTCTATCTCGGCCCACGAGAAGCATCAGAATTCTTAATTTTTGATTTTTCGTGCTGGTTTTCGTCGTGTGCATTTGGGGTTTTAATCAGGTTTCGTTCTAGGGTGTTTTTAGGTGTTGTTACAAGATGCTTGGGGCACCCACTCTGACGGAAGGTGATGTCGATGGAGTCAAACCATTGGCGCATCTTCGTTGCCCCATCTTTTCCCGTAACCGGCAACGGGCTACACAAGTTGAATTGCTTCAAGGTAAAGGTTGACTTGGAAGGGTTAGCCTTGGAGTCAACCGAGGCATGGGGGGAGTCGGTGTTAGGCGGAAAAGTTGGTGGCGTTAATTTTGCTAACGATATGGGGTATAACCTTGGCCATTTGCTTGGCCATGAACGCCATCATCTTCTTGTTGGTGCTAGCCTTGGAGCTCGACTTGGCGTTGAAAGATCGGTTAGAAGACATCTATAAGATTGAAAATGAGGAAAGGATGAGACTTGATCATAATGTGCTTAGAAAAATAACGTTATCTACATGAATGAGCATAAAAGTATATCACATAACACGTAAGTTTCACATAGTTTGTACAAGCATAAGATGTATTTACTTTGCATAATCATGAATAAAGACGGTAAGGAATGTAAATTTAGTTTGTTCTTCAAGTATTAGTATTGTTTTAGATTGTGAATAACGTGCGATTTGTGCTTCGGTTTTGAAATGAACGAAGTATCAAGTATAAAAACACATTAAAATGGATACGACATAAAAGAGATTCAATGTAAAACTTGGAGTGTCTCAGAACGAAACTAAGACTATTCCAAAGTAATAAAAATTCTTTTGAGTTAGGGAAACATGCTTTTGCCTAATAGGTAGAATACTCTCAACGAGGAGCGGTTAGCGGTATTCACCCTTCTGGTTACTACACGTCCCTAGTCAATCGAATATTCGATACTTTGGCTGGATTGAAAATCGAGGAATGGGACTAGTTATCAAGATGCGGGTTTCACCCTTAACTTGATAGCATCGTACTCGAAATGTGGTTAGTACTTACCGAACGGGTCAAGGAAATAAATTCCCAACTCGTTGGTAAGGGTCCACTAGAGTAAGAATGGGAAAGTTTCCATCAAGATGTGAGTATCACTCCTAGCTTGATGGCATAATTTCGTGAAAATCAAATAACACGGATTGAGGGACTTCACCGAAAAATGTGGGTTTTTACGCCTATTTTAGGTGAGATCGTCTCGTTTGTGGTATAAAGTGTCTTCACGTCTTCAAGTGTGTATTGTGTTAGTCTTAGGAAAGACAGGTATAATTTAAGATAAAAAGATAAGTATTAGGAAGAATTCGGGTATTTTTAGCATGAAATCAAGAACGGTCAAGTCTGGGTACTTAGACTATAGACTAGGTCAATCATGGCAATTTTTCTCTAGTTCCCTATAGTTATGGCTCTGATACCAATCTGTCACATCCCAACCGATGGCGGAAACATTGGGTCGGGACGAAATAAATTGCAAGAGACTTCATAACGCTAATTGTGACAAGTATATAATAAAAAAATTTCATTTCATTTCTAGAATTTGCATTACATTGTTTGGAAACAAATTACGAAAAGTTGAACAAAAGACAAATACAACAAAATGACTAAATTAAAGTGGGTTTCTAGTCATCCTACTAGATTCCGTTCATCATCATCATCAGTTTCCTGCAATACGTATTAAAGTATAGGTCAATACAAAATGTATTGGTGAGCATACAAGTTTGTTTACTAGCATAAGTATAAAAGAGGTTAAACGAATCCACATGGCATAAACGTAATCTAGATCATTTCATAACAATACTAGCATGCAATCCTACTTGCCAACCCAAAGTTTCCCGCTAGCGTAATCTTGTCGTAGCAACAACAAGACCGTTTTGTTTACTTAACATGACCTTAGAATACGGGCGTTGCATTAATACTATAGCGCTATACATGTTAAGGGAGGCTTGATCGAAGTTAATGAAAAAGTATATCACAAATAAGTTTCTAGCATGTATGAGTTCCTTAGCATAACGTATTAAGCATGTATACTGGATTGTTTATTTGTGTTTTAAGCATAAAGTATGTGATTGCATGAATTTGATAAGATATACGTACTACACCCAAAGTGACGAAAAGTAAAAGGGGTCATGTACTCATGTACACTCACGGTTTTGCAAAGCTTTCCAATTTAACCGAGAGTTGATGAGCGTTGAGATTAGGACACCGAAGTTACCCTACATGGGGAAACGAAGGCGTATGAGTATTCGGAGTTTGCAAAGAGTTTGGATTTGGAATTAAGTATAAAAAGTATATAAGTACATGAAAATATATCTTGTCTAAATACTCGTTTTGACACTAAGATTTTATGTGTTTTCATGGGTCCTAACTTGCCCATTAGTATCACAAATGAGGAATAAAGAACAAAGATAATATAACCTAAGTTTATAGCATCTAACCATAATCCGGTTAGTATGATGAATTTTGGCTAAATATGTATTTTATATTATATAGTATAAGTCCATCATGTAGTGTCATATAAGTCAAGCATGGATGTATAATTAACCTCATTGTATGATTCACCAAAGCACAAGGTTATCAACATAGTTGATAACCCGGTTGGTCATGAATAACAAGAATTATAAACTAACTAGTTTTCCAAGTAGCCAAGTAAGATCAACCCGAGTGTTCCATACCCATCATGGCAAATGTTGGAGGTGCATCGGGGTTGTGATACTTTGAGGCTTGGAAGCTACTTGGATAAATATAACAAAATAAGCAAGTGAGGTAGTGGAAAAGCCAAGGCTCTCACGGTTCACACTTTCACCAAAACACGAGTCTCACCATATTGAAGATGGTAACCTTGGATGGTTTCAACACTTGTAGGTTGTTTAGAACCTTGTCAAGCTTTCAAGATGAAGAAAGTGAGGTAGATGCTCACTTTGATACTTAGAGAATTCTACCACAACTTGCAATATCAACTGATTTGGGAGTGTTTTGAGAGTGTAAGAGAGTTGCAAAAGTAAAAATGAGGTGACGGAGGCTTGGTTTTATAATGGAGGATTAGGGTTTTGTGTTTAAGAAGGTTGTATGGTGATTGGGGAAGAAGAAGGTGACCAATACAAGAGGCTGAAACAACTTTCTGTGGATTAAGGGGCTTGGCGCCCCGCCAAGCTAAATGGAGTGAGGCTTCGCGTAGCGCCACACCTCATTTAGCCATTTTTTTGTTTTATTGCATTTTAGTCCCTAAACTTTTATATGTTCACCGTTTTATGCTAAAACTTTATAATTTAACATGTTTTCAAGTATAGAAAATGTATGTAAGTATAATTCGTGTATCGTGAATGTGTGAATGATGTTTCGAATGTATAACAAGTATCGGTTTGAAAGTAAACACGTAATTAAGGATTGATTGTATGTATAACACGTATGTATAAAGTATGGAAACTCATTATGATCAAAGTCTCGGATTACAAAGTTGGGAAATAAATAAGATACGATTACAGGTCCAAAAATATAAATACGAGTACACTTTCTAAATAAGGAAAGTACAAAAATGCGAAGCATTAAAGTCTCCCCTACTTTATGAAATTTCGTCCTGAATTTTATTTAAGAGAAAGACTCCACGAACAGATGCGGATGTTTGGTCTTCATATCACTCTCGAGTTCCTAAGTGAATTCAGCGCCACGTTTTCCTTCCCATCGAACCTTGACTATGGGAATTCGACTACACCTAAGCCACTTGGTTCCTCAGTCCATGATTTTGACCGGTTTCTTGACGAAGTGTAGAGACTCATTGATTTGGAGATCATCGAGTGGAACTTGAAGTCCTTCTTTGGCTAGGCACTTCTTAAGATTTGAAACGTGAAATATCGGATGAACATTGTTGAGTTCTTGAGGTAGATCCAGTCGATACGCTACCTTGCCAATCCTTTCGAGAATTTTGAAAGGACCAACGAAGCGAGGAGCAAGGTTTTGATTGTATGGCAGAATCTGATACGTGGTCAAAAACCGGTGCTATAATATGTTTAAGTTTGTGTGTTTACATAACTTTTAGTTTCGAATAGCCTACTTTTGATTAGAATTGTGTTTTGCAGGTCTAACGGAGTTTAAGGAGCTATTCGGGAGCTATTCGGAGTACCGGGAGCGAATGAGAACAACCGGACACCCGTGAAATGAAGAACCGATGAAAATCACCCTAGAGGGGGCGTCGGCGACGCGTCGCGTCGATGGAAAACTCGCGTACAAAGCACGATTTTGCGTCGGTGGCATTTTGATGTTTCCAGTCGCAGGGGGGCGTCGGCTACACGGCCTCTTGCTCTCTGACGCTGGTTTGTGTTGTTTGTTGCGTTTTGACGAGTTTTAAAGGGATTTTTTACCATTCTTCCACAGTTACGCATATTTTGAGTTTTGAACTTGATCTTGGAGCCAAGAACACTTCCACCATCATCCCCAATCATTACCAATCATCTGATTCATCCATCTTAATCGTAACCCTAGTTCATTATAATCATCCTCATCATTCAAACTTCAATCCATTCACCATCACCATCCATCCCAAACCCTAACCATTATCTCCATTACTTTCAAAGCTTCAAGATGTTCATGCTCGAGTCTCAATCATCTGGCGATCGTGTTCCGTTCACCATGAGCGGCTAATCACCTTGGTTTCACCCCGGTGTAGGTAGTTGTTTAATCTAGGGTTTTGAATTGTTATTTGATTCTACCTTGTGACAACTTGTATTGGTTTTTGAAATCATTAACAATAGCTTACATTTGTTTCGTATTCGTAAATTGTCGAACGATGATAAAGTTATAACTTTGCGAAATGGTTATGTGTATTTATGCACTGTTATGATTAGGTTTTACTTGTTGTGATTACAAAGTGCATTCTTGTCCGTTCTTCGGAGCGTTGATAGTGATTGGCACCTACGTCACGGTACACTAAATCCGTTAACCACTATACAATTGAGTTGAATCTAAAACTTGTAGAAATCCTAGGTTGGCAATTACCAAACCGGGTGTGAACCCTTTTTATAAAATCTTGTTTGAATCATTAGTTGTGTTTTTGTTAATTAAAAATCAATCATTCGTAGTAGTTAATCAAATTTACAATCATCGTTGGTTAATTCCAACATCTTTTCTCAAATATTTAAACAAATTAAGATAGGAAGCTTCATAAAATGTGACACCTTCATAATCAAGCTAGTCCATACGTAAACCATAAGCTCTTCGCGGATCGACCCCTTACTACCACTAACGCATTTGTTAAGGGTAATTTGGGCTTATAAATATTATCTTTGACCGGGGCGCGACACTCCGATCAAATTTTGGCGACGTTGCCGGAAAGTTAGTGCGCTTTACGTTTGGATAGTGTTTGAAAATTTGTGATAAACTGTTTAAGTGCTTGGTTCTCTCATTGTATTTGCTTTTATGTTACGTGGGTGTGTTACTTGAGCAGATTACAGGTAGTGCATCCGTACACGGAATTCCGTGTGAACATCACCGTTAGTCTACGAACCGGAAATCGAGCGAGTGGCAAGGAGAAACTTAGCAAGCCGGTTAGAGGCAACACTTGCTCCTAACCTAGTTACCCATAACTCATTATAAACACCATTTGTTGGAACCTTTCCAATGGATCAACAAAACCAAAACCGTAACAACTGTTCGGGGGGGGGGGTAACAACAACCGCCAACCCGCCAACCCACTTCGTCAAAATGACCCCCAAAATCAAAATTCACCTCCCAACCTTAATAACCATAACCGAAATCAAAACCCGGATGCTGGACTCAACGTCAACCAACTGGAGTTTGAACGAATAAACCCTGATCATGCGGGGTATCACGAACCGAATTACGATGAATTAAGGAATAACATTCCGGATGACGAAAGATATAGTGTTCCGAGTTATCACTCTCCAGACCGGGTTAGTGTTCATACATATCATTCGGAAGAGGAGAAGAATTATGGATATGGGGAGAATGAAGTCAACGGAAATTTCTACAACAGTAGGGGTTTCGACCGAGATGATGGATATCAAAATGCCAACATCTACAATGGTAATGAAGACTGGGATAACGGTGATGGTTATAATGAAGAGGATTATTATGGTGAGTATAACCAGAATGACGGTTATGGAAACAACCGCCAACCCCGGAACAACAATCGAAGGAATCCGAATAACAACCGCAACAACAACAATGCACGGATTCCCGACTTTGTGGTTATGGCAAATCAAAACCTGAATCGACGGGTGAATCGTAGACCACCGGTGAATCAAGAGGTGAATGGTCCACCAAGGAACAACTGCAACAACAATCAACATCACCACCACAAGGAGTTGACGGTCGGTTCCGACCAATGATATCGGAGAACGATTCTCCGATTGTCCCACCACCATAGGAAGAGAGGCATTCGATTGGAAACCAAATTACATTAACATCCTTCCTCACTTCAACGGGCGATCGAATGACGAACCGTGTATGCATCTACAAGAATTCTCAGCTATTTATAGCACTATTGGGGGCGGTCATTTCACCCAAGATGAGGTTCGTCTACGTCTCTTCCAATTCTCAATAAAGGACGAGGCTAAGCAATGGTTCTTGACGTTGCCCACTAATAGCATTCACACTTGGGTGGAGATGCAACAAGCCTTCCTTGATGAATATTACTCAATGGCCAAACTGATGATGCACATGACGAGATTAGAGCGTTTAAACAGTTATCGAGTGAGCCATTACACGAGGCATTCACCGGTATAAAGAGTTGATTCGAAAGTGCCCGCATTATCAAATTGAAAAGTGGGAGTTTGTGAAATATTTTGTGAGGGGCTTGGATGGAGAGACATGGAACCACCTTGAGTCAACGAGTAATGGGACGCTACTAAGCAATCATGAGGACGACGATTGGGAATTCCTCTAAAGGATGGCAAAGAGGTCAAAGGCTAAGGAGTCGGTCGATCGGGCTAAGAAGCATCCTATTTCTCGATCACTCCCCGATCTTGATTCTAGTTCTAAGGATCGGATCTCTACTTTGGAACGGGAATTAGCACGGATGAAAAAGAAAGATGTGAATGCGGTGCAGTTTGCGGTTTGCGAAGATTGTGGGGAACTTGGCCATCAGACCGCTGAATGTCAAATGGGCACGGCCGAAGACACTGAGGAGGTAAATCAAGTGTTTGGTGATCGTAAGAATAATAATATGAATTCAAATACGTATCATCCCGGTTTGAGAAACCATCCCAACTTCTGCTATGGGAACGCCGCTAATCAAATGAACCCGAATTTTCAAGCGGGTAACCAAGGCGGATTGGCATATCGAAATCGTTAAGGGGGTAATCAAGGGTACCAAGGACGTGATAACAATTACCAAGGTGGGTACCAAAGGAACTAAAACAACCAAGGCAGTGGTGGAAGCGGCTCGGGTAATTAAAGGGCGGTTGGTAGTGATTTGAATGCCAAGATGGATGCAATGCTTTCGATGATGCAAGAGTCGAAGAAAGAGAACGAGATTCGAGACAAGTCACATGAAGCATTAGTGAAACAATTGGGCCAACCACGGTGAATCCGAAACATCAAGGCTCTTCCGAAAAGAACACACGAGAGGTATTGATTAATAAAATATCTTTACGTAGTGGTCGAGTTATTGATAGTGGTGTCAAAAACCACCACCTCAGTTGTTGAAGGGGTGGTGGAAGAGGTGAGTGATGAAGAGGTTGATGACGGTCAAACGGGTCAAAACAAAAAGATTTCTAAAAATGACAAAAATATACCCGTTGTGACCGCATCTGTTCCGATTGCTAAGGAAAAGGGTGTGGAGGTTAATACCTCCCCTTATCCCGAAGCATTGAAGGGACCCGTGAAAAAGATTGTAAACAAAAGAGGTCCACAACAAGAAGAGTTGTTGGAGGTTTTCAAACAAGTTAAAATAAATTTACCTCTTTTGGATGCAATCAAGCAAGTACCGTCTTATGCGAAGTACTTAAAAGAATCGTGTACTAAGAAACGAACCCACAAATTTCCAAAAAAAATAGATTTTACTGAAAATGTGAGTTCAATTCTTTCGGGTGCACTTCCACCTAAACTCCAAGATCCGGGAGCGCCAATTATTTCAATTCAAGTGGGTGATTTTAAAATTGGTCGGGGGCTTTTAGATGTTGGAGCGAGTGTGAGCATTCTACCGGGTAGTTTGTATGACAAATACAACTTTGGTCCTCTTCAAGCAGCAAATACAACTGAGGTGTTAGCCGACTTGACCCCTAAGCTACCCCGTGGTATAGTCTCCGATGTGATAGTGAAAATCGAGGATTTTTACTATCCGGTGGATTTTTAGTACTTGATTGTGTGGCCATGGATTAAACTAAGCAACCTACGGTGATTTTGGGTCGACTGTTCTTAGCAAATGCTAATTCTCAAATTGATTGTAAAACAGGAACGGTCGATATGACATTTGGAAACTGAAGGTTGAGGTTGCATGTTTTTTCCGGATTGACGAATCCTTCAGTGAATGACGAATGCTACATGGCATACGTTATTGACCAGTGTATACCTCTCTGTGACACTGTTGTAGATGAGGAGAACACCATGGAGGAATGTTCTATGTTTGACAGGTCACAGGTGGAGATGGATCGAAGCATAGACGTGGAGGTGAAAACCTTGGAGGTGCTTGCGGTTAAAGAAGGAAAACCGATATGGACGCACCAAGTGGAGAGCTTACCAGAGACCATTGATACTAAGTTGAAGCCGTCTTTAGTGGAGCCTCCGGAAGTTGAGTTGAAGGTGTTGCCAAAGCATCTCAAGTATGCTTATGTTGGAAAGGACAATACGCTTTCGGTCATAATTGCTTCAAATTTAACCGAGGAGCAAGAGAAGAAGCTAATGGAGATTTTGGTCACCAATAGGGCGGCTATTGGGTGGACCATTGCTGAGTTGAAGGGTATTAGTCCCTCAGTAGTGATGTACAAGATCATCATTGATGACGCCCTAATACCCACCCGTGATGCACAAAGGAGGTTGAATCCAAATATGCGGGAAGTTGTCAAGAAAGAGGTGTTAAAGTGGCTCGATGCGGGTATCATCTACCCCATCTCTGATAGCCAATGGGTGAGTCCCATACAAACCATCCCAAAGAAGGCAAGTATTCAAGTCATCAAGAATGACGTGGGTGAGGAGGTAGCTACCCGGCCTGTAACCGGGTGGTGTATTTGAATAGATTATAGGAAGTTGAGTAATGCGACTTCTAAAGATCATTTTCCCTTACCATTTATTGGCCAAATTGTGGAAAAATTAGCCGGACAAAAATTTTATTGTTTCTTGGGTGGATATTCCAGGTACAATCAAATTGTGATTCATCCGGAAGATCAACAAAAGACTACCTTTACGTGTCCATACGGCACCTTCGCATTTAGGCGAATGCCGTTTGGATTATGTAACGCCCCTGCCACCTTTCAAAGGTGTTTGATGAGTATCTTTCCGGATATGGTGGGGGAGTCGTTAGAGATCTTCACGGATGACTTTTCCACTTTTGGGTCATCTTTTGAAACCTGTTTAGACCAACTTGAAAAAGTGTTAAAACGATGTGTTGAAACGAACTTGGTCTTAAGTTGGGAGAAGAGCCATTTCATGGTTCAGAAAGGGATAGTATTGCGACAGGTGGTGTCAAGTCGTGGAATAGAGGTGGATCGTGAGAAAGTTAAAGTCATTTCGATTCTACCCTATCCCACGAGTGTTAAGGGCATTATATCATTTCTTGGGCATGCGGGTTTTTATAGGAGGTTCATTAAGGGGTTTAGTGATATTTCAATTAAAAGATGTGCCATTTGAATTCAATGAAAAATGTAAAGAAGTCTTTAACATATTGAAGCAAAAGTTGGTTGAAGCCCCGATCTTGCAATTGCCAAATTGGTCACTTCCATTTGAAATTATGTGTGACGCAAGCGATTACGTGGTTGGGGCCGTTTTGGGTGAAAGGGTTGATAAGAAACTGGTTGCGGTGTACTACGCAAGTAAGACTCTTTTGGATGCACAATTGAATTATACAACAACCGAAAAGAGCTACTTGCGATGGTGTACACATTGGATAAGTTTAGAGCTTATATTTGGGGTAGTAAAGTAATTATCTATTTGGACCATAGTGCCGTAAGGTACCTTATGGAAAAGAAGGATGCTAAGCCTAGACTAATCCGTTAGGTTTTGTTGTTGCGGGAATTTGACCTAGAGAGCCAGGACAGAAAGGGAAGTGAGAATGTGGTGGCCGACCACTTGTCCCGGGTGGTTTTGAGGAGGATCTTACATTTGTAGAGATCAACAAATCATTCCCAGATGAACATATTTTGAGTGTATCTAAGTTACCATGGTATGCTAACATAGTTAATTATCTTGTTACAGGTGACTTACCGGCTCATTGGGATCAAAGGAGGAGACAACATTTTTTGTCTCAAATCAAGTATCACGATAGGAAGAACCGGATTGTGGAGAGAGTGTGCGGATCAAAGGATCCAGATATGTGTGGCCGATGAAGAGATTCCGAATGTGTTGACGCATGTGCACTCATTTGGGTGCAGTGGCCATTTTAGTGGTCAAAAGAGGGGTCACAAAGTGTTGAATAGTGGCCTTTATTGGCCAACTATATTTAAAGATGCATTTGAGTTTTTAAAGAATTGTGTTGAGTGCCAAAGACTAGGGGCATATCAAAGCGGGACGAGATGCCCATGCAGCCAATCCTCATCGTTGATGTTTTCGATGTATGGGGTATTGACTTTATGGGCCCGTTCCCCAATGTAACATCCGTCAAAAAACGGATTTTACCAAACCCGCTCCGTTTATGAACCGAACAATCAGTTAAAAATTTCGTTGCGAATTTAATGCCCAAAATAATTTTAAACGATACATAATTAATTATTATATTGGAATATATAAATTGTTTTTGAAAAACTGTTAAAAATAAGAAAATAAAAATAATATGTTTCTGCCGGGTTTCGAACCCGGGTAAGTCAACCGGTTCAGTAATTTAACACACGCACACTCAACCACTGCGCCACTAGTGTTCCTTGTTAATTATTAGAATCAATTAATTCATATCATGATTCTCGAATTCAAAACCGGCGCCCAAATTTCAGTCGTCGGAAATCCCGGCGATCTCGCGAGATTGGACGGTTACTTCAGTTATAACGTAAACCTTAAAAACTACATCGGTTATAACCGACGCCTGAGTCCGCGACACAAGCTATAACCGCCGGAGAATTTTTAACCGACGAATCAAGTCGGAAATCGGACCAAATTCATCGATGACCTGCCCTATAAATACCCCTCGAACCTCTGCAAGCTTTTTCGCTCAAAACCGCACCCTTTCTCGGCGAAAACTCACTCGCCGGAACTCTCCTGCAAATCGCCGGAAAACCGGGTTTTTCACTTCTGTGCCTTACTCTAAACACTGAACACTCAGAACTCATACCAAAGCTACCCACATTCATCTCAAGCTCGTTGAAGACTCTCTGCTACAAGACACATGACGCCGGAATCTTTTGCTGTCGCCGGAGTTCTGTCGGAGAAACAGAGGAGTCCAGTCGGTTTACCTTACGCTTAAATCTTTCATTCTTTTTACATATCTCATCTGTAATTAACCTCAAAACACTAAAGAACACGATTAAAACATCGAACCAGTCGGACTTCCGATTCTGGTTAAAATCAACGAAGAAGACGAAGTTTCTGTAATGTTTAAGTTTATTATAAATCAAGATATAACTCGGGTTAGACACACAGTCCAGCGGTGGACTGTGTGCACAATAAACACGTAAACGTCTCGAGTTCGAATCTTGTCCCACGCATGCTGCCTTAATAAAAATGTTTTTTTTGTTAACCGAACCGGAGTCACCGCTGTACATGTTAACTTTATTAATAACCGGAATAATAACCAAGTTAGACACACAGTCCAGTGGTGGACTGTGTGAATGTTTAATCACACGTCACGAGTTCGAGTCCGGTCTACTGCACCGATTCGGACAATTATCTAACTTTTTAAAATAAGGCAGAAATGAAATAATGAAGTTTATTCATAAGTATAATATAAATCGGATTATTTAACAAGTTAGACACACAGTCCAGCGGTGGACTGTGTGTTAACTCAACTCACAGGTCCCGGGATCGAGACCTGTGGAGCGCACCGGTCCGATTCAGTAAAATCTTTTTAGAAATAAATTGATTTTCGGATTAATCTAATTAGTATATAAATATAATTAAAAACAGAAATATTTCGGGTTAGACACGTAGCTCAGTTGGTAGAGCTGCGTGCACGCGTACGGGAGGTCTCGGGTTCGAGCCTCACCCAGCTCACACTTACACGCATACGAACCGGTCAAACAGTCAAGGTCAACGGTCAACAGTCAAGGTCAATGGTCACCGGTCAACGGTCAACGGTCAAAAAAGTCAACTTTTTTTATTATTTTTATTTATTTATTTTAATTAAAAATCAATTAAAAATACCTAAAAATAACATTTTTAAGGTTAGAAAATAGCCTTAAACTCACAAAAATACACCCAACAATCCTACTAAAATGGATTAATAAAATCCGTTTACTTACCAAACCATAATGCTATTTATCTAGGTTAATTTCACTCGTGGTTAAAACCACTTCGCGTGCATTCAACATCATCAACCGAACGCACCCACTGTGAGTGAATCTTACAACTCCCCTTTTTTAATTACACGTTTTGGGGTGTGTCATGTGTCACAAAATAATTAACTCGTTTATTTAAACTTGTGCCATACCATATCGTGATCTAAACTTAGATTGTTTATATTGTTGTGATTATGTATTTCATTTTGTCAACTTATATTCATTCATTAAGCCCATCAGTTCCTCGTGGGAGACGAGTTGAGCAATGCGTGCCTCAAAACCAATCCATTATTGTTCATGTGTGTATTATTGAGTTTATATTGTTTGTAGTTATGTCTTTCATATTATCATGTTTATGCAATTCATTCACTAGGCCCATCAGTTCCTCGTGAGAGACGAGTTGAGCAACGCGTGCCTCTAAACGATCCATTATTGTTCATGTGTGTATTGTTTAATATTAAATTGATTTATGAATAAGTTTAAATCTATTTTTACTCATGTGTGGTTGTGCACTTTATTTCATAATCAATTAAATAAACTTGTTCAAATGTTTTCCATAGGATTCACTCGCCAACTTTTTTGTTGATCCAAAAACCCTTTTTACACATGATACAGGTGAACAGGATGAAGCAAGGAAAACATAGGAAATGCCTTAGAAGAAAACAAAGGAGCTTAGATTGATGTTTAGGTCATGATGTATTTATGATTGTAAATTTCCATTAAATTGTATTAATGAATATGAAACGTTAAAATAAATGTCATGAGCTTTGATGATAACCCAATCATGCCCCGATCACCTTTTCCGCTGCGGGTCGGGGTGACACCCAATTCTTACGATAATTTGTACATCTTGGTGGTCGTTGATTATGTGTCAAAATGGGTCGAAGCAATAGCCACCAAGACGAACGATCATACCGTAGTTTGTAGTTTTGTCCAATCCCACATATTTTCAAGGTTTGGGATTCCTCGTGTCATCATAAGTGATGGAGGATCCCATTTTAAAAACTTTCGGTTTGGCAAACTCTTAAAACGTATGGTGTTGACCATAGAATTGCTACCCCTATCACCCGCAAACAAGCGGGCAAGTGGAAGTGTCAAATCGGTAAATCAAAGAGATTTTGCAAAAGACTGTACGGACGGACCATAAGGATTAGTCAATTAAGTTGAACGATGCCTTATGGGCCTACCGCACGGCACATAAGACACCCATTGGCACTACACCTTACCGATTAGTTTATGGTAAAAATTGTCATTTACCGGTTGAACTTGTGCATCGATTGTTATGGGCTATTAAAGAGGTCAATGTCAAATATGATGACGCAGGCAAGGAGAGGAAGCTCAATCTTTGCGAGTTGGAGGAGCTAAGGGAAACGGCATATGAATGCGTGTCTATGTACAAGGACGGAATGAAGAGGGCACATGATGCTAAGATAAGGAAGAAAGAATTGGTGCTAGGATCGTTTAACGATAGTGTGTTCGTAAGATTAGAAAACCGAAAAACTTTTAAAAAGATTTTTAATAATTTTTAGGATTTTAATTAGCATAGACCCCTTTTGTAAAAAGTGTGTGTTTTTATCTATATTTTCATTAAAAAAAAGTTGCATTTGGGGTGGCATCGCCGACGCAGGGTTGGCGTCGCCGACGCACCCCGGGTAATGGAGTCAAGGTTAAAATCACGTAGGCAGTCGACAAATGTGTCACTGGTGTTTCTGAGTTTCCAAGCAGCGTCGACGACGCGAGGGTGGCGTCGCCGACGCCCCTCCGTTGTCCCAGACGCTGAAATTCGTTTGTGTCTTGTTTTTTCACTAACCGGGTCACCCGAACCCGTTTTTAAACACCCTAGGAGGAGTTTTGAACCATCTTTTTTACACAACCCTATCTCCATCTGATTATTCACTTCTTATTACCACAAACCCACCTCTTTCACTTCATCTTCTTCATCAGAAACACTAAGAACCCTAAAACTTTCTTCTTTTCATAACTCCTTCAATTCTCAGCCAAATTACTTGATTCTTGAGCCTAAAGTGTGTAGATTTTTGAAAGCATCAAAACCCCTCTCTTAGTTTTCAGTAATTCTTGCGTATTTCTGAGAAAATTGAGTTGCAAGTTTCGGGTTTTCTAGAGATTGTTGAACAAATCACTTGTTTTTACATTCCTTAGAGTTCTCTTCCTTCTACATTGATAAAGGTATGAAATTTACTAACTTTTGTGGTTGATTATCTCATGGTATGTTGTTTCCTTCGAAAATTTTAAGCTTTATTTTCTAAGAGTAGGTTGTTTATGATATATTTGTGATGTTTTAGCTGAATGTTGGGTAAAAACATGGATTTGGTTGGGATTGAACATGGAACAAGTGTGGGGATGTGAGTACACCTACTTGTTCATATGATTAAGTATGAACATTATGATGAACATTGTTAAAGAATCTTATAGATTTAGGATTGAAGCATGAAAGTTTGATTCTTGTGAGATGTTAAAGTTTGCTACTTGATGAGTTTAAAATTGGCTAATTTACATCTAGAGGTTAAACTTAAGTTCATCATTATGGTTCATACTTAGAGTTGATTTATTTAGAGGTTTAAAGGGTGTATTGATTGTTTTGTGGTGTTGTTTTGTAGACATCGCCAGCCGTAAAAGATCTAAGACTACTGATGCGGAAGCTTCATCATCAAGTGGTGTGCAAGTTAAATGGAAACAACGATGCAACTTGCCGGATATAGAAGACAGGTTATTCAGGCAAAACTGGGATCGGTCCCGATTTGATGATCCGAATGTCGGGGTTCAGTGGGAGCAAAGTCAGAAGACACCTTTGTATCGGTTTGACAATAAGCAAGTCGAAGCGAATTTGTGGAAGTTTAAAATGTCTAAAGTGACTGCAATAGACAAGAGGTGTGTATGCGAAAGAGTAGTTAATGTGGAAGAGTTTCGCCAGATAAGGGTCACTCAAAAGTTCGAAAGATTAGGTTGGGAACAAGTTCTGGATTGGTGTGAGGGTGTGACTCCAAGAGTTTATCTGAAAGCAGTAGCAAAGTGGTACGCAACATTGCGTTTAGAGCACTAGGATGAGCACCCTAGTAGGTGGCGTTTAGTTGGTGATACAGGAAAGGGCCAAATGACAATGTGTTGTGACACATTGAACCGGATTGCCAATTTTGACTCGTTGGGCACTGAAAGTTATTTTTACTACGATACAAATCTGTTTTGGCAACCAAAACTGGTTCAGGCGGATCCCGTTAATATGCTCGTGACCACTTTGCCAAATTACACGACTGGTAGACATGACCGAAGTCATTTGTTCTATGAAGGGAAGATTCTTGAGACCGCGGGAAGTTGCAGATGTGGGATTTTCGCGTGTTGCACGCCTTGCTTGTTGGTACACCCAAGTTGTCATGGCGACACATAGTCATGATGAACATTTAGGACACAAGGAACCAGTATAAGAGGAAGATAATTCCTTATGTTTGTCTCATTAGTGCGATGATCTTTCAGCAAAACCACCTACCCGATAATTCATTGTGGGTGGTCAAGGGTATTGATACGATTGATTTTTCTCAGCTGAGATCGGGGGCGAATATATATATGTGGAGGTTCTAAACAAGAAGGCAAGAACTGTTGATCGAAAAAACGGGATTTCAATTTGAGTATGTGCAGAGGGGTGAAGACAAAGAAATGGGCGAAGGTGATGAAGGAGGTGATGAAGAAGGTGATGAGGAAGAAGAGGAGGAAGATGGGGGGGGGGGCGAAGGCCCTCTAGGCAAAGGTATGCTCGGCGATATAACGAATCATCGCACACAGTAGCACACTCTATCAACAATCGACGAAGAGCAGCCTACGCCAGTTTTCCTCTTGGAACGCAAGACACCTATGCTAACGTTTCCACGGTTATGGGGGAAAACCGCGAGTATCATGAGGAGAGACGACAGTGGGAGAAGAGTTTTCAGGCCCAATACCAAACACATTGGGATGGGGAAGCCACCCATCAGGCTAGGATAGAAAAACGTTGGGAAGAGCAACAGAGATTTCAAGCTAAATAGAGAGCTCAGTGGGAAAGGATGGAGCAGCAAAGGGCACAGGAAATAACTCAAAGATGGGCTTGGGAACAAGAGCAGGACCGTCTCCGTATAGAACAAAATGGTTTAGAGGATCGTCGTTGGATGGCGTTAGGTACGGATCAACAAATGGCGGTCAATAATACAAAGGCTCTCCATGACCAAGAACGGCATATACGGGATTACATGGCCGGCTTGCCTTATAGCGAGCACACGCCGTGGACCAACTTCGAGAACCTACCCGTGCCCCGAGGTCCCTCTGATCCATCTCCCCATTGGCCCGAGGCATCGGGCTCTAGTTTCCTACCACCATAGCTACCGACACCACCAGAAGGGGAACCTGGTCCCCTTGAAAATTGGATGGAGGTGATGTCATCCCTCACCTGGTACCCCTATAGCCCATACCCGCAGTTGACCCAAACGAGCGCTATCAAAGATAGGCGAGGTCTGTTTTGTGTTGTTGTTGTATTCTTTTCCTGTTTTAGTAGATAGTTTTCACTGCTTTCCTAGATAAATGAACGTTGTGGGTGTGTTTCCTATATAACCCTCACGAGACCTAATCGTCCTCCCGAGCTATCAGAAGGTTTAAAAGGGCTTGTTGCATAAGCTAAATGCAACCGTGATTCCTACGAAAGTGAGTTAGGTTTGTCGTTGTTGTACATTATTTTCCACAAAAATCAAAGTGAACTAACGTATGGCTTGGTAATGTTTTCATAAAAGTGGTAGAACTAGGTGACTAATAAATTTTAATGGTTGTGAGAAGCATGCTTCTACACAAGGGTTAAGATTTGTAGGTACATCGTGTTCGCGAGACGACCATTTTGTTGAAGGATGAAGAGCACACAAGGAACGAGCTCAAAAATCATGTGCATACTTTTCCTTTTATCTTTCATTTTTAGTTACCTAATAAGTGGAGTGTAAATTGTATTATATTTTCTGGGGTGAAATTTTGGGGAAGTTAGCTGTGTCACATCCCTTGTGCGATTTAAAAAGCCTATTCTTGCACATTGAGGACAATGTTTACCTCAAGTGTGGGGACGGGGGAGTAAAAGTTTTCAACTTTGACCCGTTCATTTAAACACTACACATTGAGGACAATGTTAACCTCAAGTGCGGGGATGGGGAGAATTATAAAATTTTTTTCACAAATATCTTTGTTTCAAGCGATCTAAAAGGCAAGTAACTAAGTTGATGGGGATAACACGACCCATGTGGGCCTTTGTCATGGTCAAAGTTCAATTTAATAGCATGATGGGTATTTAGCGGATGGTTATTTGGGAATAATCCGCCTAAGAAACTTGTAATTTGTGGATATCGTATTCCATACCCTTTATACGTGAGGTTTTGAGCCGCTTTTATACATCAAATGTACATATATTTCTTTGTTTGAGTGGACCATTAGTCATGTTGGAGAACTTGCATCTTTTGATATGTTTAAGACCATAGACTGAATAAAAGCATGAAAATGATTAAGGCATTAGGTAAACCTTTTCCTTTTACACCATTTATTTATCCTCATTCGAAATCTATCCCTTAGTCGCCAACTTTGTGCCTAAACCTTTCGTTTGACCAACCCATTTAGCCCTTAACCTTTAAACCTCGTTTAATCCGTGTGATGAAAATTCGATTTTAGGATTAGTTGTTTGTAAAGTTGTGTCACACCCTCAATTTCCACTTGCGGAGTTTTACCGCTAGGCGTGTGAACAAATCAGAATCTGAGACACTAGTAACGTCGAACGACTCTATATGATTTGTTAATACGTTTTCCAAAATCATTTGTTTAACCATTCATAGTTAATTTTAGATTGCCTTAGTTTGGTTTCAATGTTTAGCGGAAGCATTAGTTCTTAAAGTTGAGCGAAAGCATAAAAATAAAGTAAAGGAACGGGCGCCCACACAAACGCCAAAACTAAAGAAAAACCCAAATAAATGTTTGTAAATGAGACTCGATAAAAAGATGTCTTGATCAATGCAAGTGAGTGCACCTAGAGCTCCTAGCGTCCTGAGAAACATGTAAAGAAACAAGTGTCAACATTAAAGAAGAGTGAGTTCACAGGTTTTCATAAGTTCATTTGTTCGGTTATAAGTTTGTTTCCCCCGTTATCCCTAACCCGAGATAACGATTTAGTTCCATTATTCCCAACCCGGAATAATACTGATGGTTCCATTATTCCTTACCCGGAATAATAATGATGTTCCATTATTCCTAACCCGGAATAATAACGTTGTTGGTTCCATTATCCCTAATCCGGGATAATATTGTTGATTCCATTATTCCTAACCCGGAATAATAACGTTGTTGGTTCCATTATCCCTAAGCCGGGATAATATTGTTGATTCGTAATTAAGTTCAATGTTAATATATATAGGTAGCTAGCCTAAAGTTATGTCACATAAGTGTTCGAGATCGAAGCTGACTGTTGTGCCTCCGTGTTGCCAGGCCTATCACTGACCATGGCGAAGTTAGGCCAAATTATTCACCGTTGACCATACCCGGTCGGCTAGCGCGACTAGCTCGGGTGGTGCTTGTCGGGCCCAGTAGTACTACTTATAATTTCCCCACTATCTAACCCAATACTAACGATCCGAGAGTTTGTCGAGGACTTGTGTGATATAGTTGCTTAGTGACCATAACGTACATTAACATTAACTTAGTTACCGAATAGTTTAATGACGTTAATTTCGTATAACGTAAAGAGATAGAGTTGTAGAGTGTATACATGTTTCTCCCCCTGTTGTTTAAAACCGGATAAAATTAGGGGCCGTGAACTCACCTTTAGTTGCTCGGTTAGTGTAACACAGATGTAGCAATGATGGGACCGCTAATTGCGTCCTAACAAGTCAATTGATTTAGAGTTAGTGTGTGAACACACTGATACAAACCCTACACGTAATTAACACACAATGCGGTACACATAATAACAAATCCTAACACTCAATCATGCGTGCAAGTATCATCATACCAACATAGTGATCAAACCAACCTATCATGAACACAAATCAACCCATACAACACTTTGGTACACACATTCGCAAGTTATCAAGTTTCAGCTTATATACTCATAATTAGGCTGTTTTCGAGGATTTTTATAAAATAGTTCCAACATTCCAAAAATTCCAATTATTTTACAGAAGGTGTCAACTATAATATATAATTTTATATAAATTTTTCAAGTCCTAACACTTTACCAATTATTCATATATATTAATATGCTAGGCTGCAGTCAGATTCGTCGCTTTCTGACTGCAGTCCACGGGAGAATTTATTTAAAAATCACCGTTCGTCCAATTAACAAAATTCCAGTGGGAGTTTCCCGGATATTTCCATATCTAGTTGCTGTACAAATTTAGTGATTCGACTCTCTACAGATTATTAGATCCGACTCGATAAACAACTAACAAATTTTCAGAATTTTCACAGCTTCAGTTACTGAACTTAATTGGCCACTTAAAAATACCAAACGAATTCAGAAAAATATGAATCCAGCACCATTAGAAGCGTTTTTCAAAAATCTACGTTTTAGACTTCAGAAAATCCGTTTTTCGATAAATAATAACCAAGTTACAGCCAGTTGAAGTTGGCTGTAAACACCATTCAGCATCCTGTTTTCAGCATTTTATCGCAATATAACACGCTTAAACAATCGATATGTTAAATATAAACGACCAAGAACAGATTTTTCCAATCATATATCATCATATATATCATACCCATCCAAACCCTAATCATAACATATAGTTTTTTTATCACAAAACGCAGCCTAATGATTCTTGATTCCACTAATCATCATAATCGCAAACTAGCATAATTTATCGAACTAACATTGATTCTACACTACATTCAAGCATGATCAAGAGTTTATAAATCCTAGTATGATTTTGCAAACAATGATAAACCCTAACCTTTAACACCGAAGATCAATGAACCGTGAGCGAGATGGGAGCCGATTCGGATGATCAAGGAAATCACGACCGAGAGGAAAGTGGGAAGGCTGATGTCGCGACCGAGAGAAAGGAAAAGGAGAAGGCTGCCGTCGGCTGTGGTTTTGACTAGGGTTTGTGTGTTTTTTTTGTTTTTGAAACAATGCACATGCATGTATGTGTATATATAGCGCAAGAGGTCAAGAAAAAAAGGAAGGGTTTGCGGTTGGGTGAGTGCTCGCGGCCGCAAGGGGTTCGGGTGGGTTGGTTTGGGTCTAAAACTTGATCCCCAAGTTTTGGTTAACTCCTTGAGTCGCAAGGAAATGAGGTTGGCTCGTGTCGCGGCTCGGTTCGATTCGTCTATATATTTACTATATCTTTTATAAACAAACACCATGAAATCAAGACATAACATAATAACTCACCGAACTTATAACCCCGTAGTTCACTTGATAAGTTCACAAAGTTAGCGTAATTATTTTGAGCGTGTAAATTTAAGTCTCAGAATCAATTTAGCGTAGGAACGAATAATCGTGAAGTAGTGCGTTTAAGATGTCTGAAAAACCGGGATGTCACAAGTTGTGTTTCGTAATGTTGCGAAAAGGAATAGAAATCATTGAGAAAAATACAAAAAGATGAGTTTGAGTTGTTGAATAAAAGGCGAAAAATTGTTGCCTCGTAATTGATATCTATAGTTCGTTTTGTTTAGAGTAGTGGTTTTGTAATAAAAATCAAATTTTCATTATCTTAACCACTTTCAAAATATCATATTCCACACCCTTAGCCTAGCCCCGTTACAACCCTTTAAAGACCTTTTGACTTGTGCTTAGTATTTATGTTCGGTGGTGGAGAATAATTGAGTTGCAAGCTTATGCGGGTACATGTTCTATTTGTTTGAGTGATGATTTTAAAGGTGCTAATACATTATAAAAATTAGCCGAGTTATAAACCGAGTGGAGTGAACATTGTGAGAGATGTGTATGAATTGTGAGTTTCAAGGGAGGGTTAATCTTGGATAACCGTTTTTACATGATTAATTAGTTATCGCTAAATATTTTGAAAGGTTGTAAACATCTTGAACCGTGTATGACATGAGACCTTAACTTACGTCTCAAGAATGGGAAGTGTGTTTTTCATTCGACCCATGTGAAAGTGAAAAACAGATTTGCTTGAGGGCAAGCAAAAGACAAGTGTGGGGATGTGATACGTGGTCGAAAACCGGTGCTATGATATGTTTAAGTTTGTGTGTTTACATAAC
Source organism: Scalesia atractyloides (assembly GCA_947069175.1). Taxonomy (NCBI): domain Eukaryota; kingdom Viridiplantae; phylum Streptophyta; class Magnoliopsida; order Asterales; family Asteraceae; genus Scalesia; species Scalesia atractyloides. The sequence continues at coordinate 35,825,854 of CAMTDV010000005.1, forward strand.
TTTTAGTTTCGAATAGCCTACTTTTGATTAGGATTGTGTTTTACAGGTCTAACGGAGTTTAAGGAGCTATTCAGGAGCTATTCAGAGTAACGAGAGCGAATGGGATTAATCGGAAACGCGTGAAATGAAGAACCGATGAAAATCACCCTAGAGGTGGTGTCGGCGACGCGTCGCGTCGATGGAAAACTCGCGTAGACATCACGATTTTGCGTCAGCAGCATTTTGATGTTTCCAGCCGGCGTCGACGACGCAGGGGGCGTTAGCGACGCGGCCTTCTGCTCTTCGATGCTGGTTTGTGTTGTTTGTTGCGTTTTGACGGGTTTTAAGGGGATTTTTTACCATTCTTCCACAGTTATGCATATTTTGAGTTTTGAACTTGATCTTGGAGCCAAGAACACTTCCACCATCACCCCCAATCATTACCAATCATCTGATTCATCCATCTTAATCCTAACCCTAGTTCATCAAAATCATCCTTATCATTCAACCTTCAATCCATTCACCATCACCATCCATCGCAAACCCTAAGCATCATTCCATCACTTTCAAAGCTTCAAGATGTTCATGCTCGAGTCTCAATCATCCGGCGATCGTGTTCCGTTCACTATGAGCGGCTAATCACCTTGGTTTCACCCCGGTGTAGGTAGTTGTTTAATCTAGGGTTTTGTATTGTTATTTGATTTTACTTTATGACAACTTGTATTGGTTTTTGAAATCATTAACAATAGCTTACATTTGTTTCGTATTCGTAAATTGTCGAACGATGATAAAGTTATAACTTTGCGAAATGGTTATGTGTATTTATGCATTGTTATGATTAGGTTTTACTTGTTGTGATTACAAACTGCATTCTTGTCCGTTCTTCGGAGCGTTGATAGTGATTGGCACCTACGTCACGGTACACTAAATCCGTTAACCACTATACAATTGAGTTGAATCTAAAACTTGTAGAAATCCTAGGTTGGCAATTACCAAACCGGGTGTGAACCCTTTTTATAAAATCTTGTTTGAATCATTAGTTGTGTTTTCGTTAATTAAAAATCAATCATTCGTAGTAGTTAATCAAATTTACAATCATCGTTGGTTAATTCAACATCTTTTCTCAAATATTTAAACAAATTAAGATAGCAAGCTTCATAAAACGTGACACCTTCATAATCTAGCTAGTAACCATAAACTCTTCGCGGATCGACCCCTTACTACCACTAACGCATTTGTTAAGAGTAATTCGGGCTTATAAATATTACCTTTGATCGGGGCACGACACTCCAATCAAAATCAGATAACTAAAACTGAATCAATACAAAAATAAGAAGAAACAGAATGATGAACACCGATCGAATGTAAAACTGAACTTGCATACGAATAGAATAATCGTTTGATATAAGTTCGATATTGTTCCTAGAGATGCTTAACCCTATATCGATGAACGAAACATCATTATACAGGATTACATATACCCGAAACCCTAAGCCCATTGTTATCGAAAACCCAAAGCCTTTTAAGCCCATCTCGAAATCTCATATATATATATATATATATATATATATATATATATATATATATATATATATATATATATATATATATATATATATATATATATATATATATGGGTGGGATTTGGGGAAAACGCCTAAAAGTGTGAAAACCCCCTCATCCGTTGGATCAAAACAATCTATGGATTAGAATGGCGCGGTGGCGTTTTCGTAAATAACATCAACTTTATTACTTTGACGTGCTTCGTAAAGGGTAAAAGGGTCTTTCTACTGCTGTAAAACAACAACACTTAATGATAAAACGCATTGCAGATAAAACGCCATTGATACAAAAACGACGACACTTAATGATAAAACGCGTTGCAGATATTTGTTGTGAAACAAAAAAGTAATTGATAGTTAATTATTAACATTTATTACAAAAACATCACTCTAAACTACGCGTCAAAAACATGATTATATAAACGAAGTTACAATCACTTCAATTATCACTTCAAAAAATTGATCATACTAAAAGGTCATCTTTAACCAAAACGCCATATTTCAAAACAAAAAAAACTCTGAGGGAAAGAAAAATGGCAACCATCGTTTCATGGAGATACACCCTCAGAACCAGAAGATTCATAATCTGTTTTGACAACAGAAGAAGAGTGTTTGTTAAAACAATCAAAGTCGTATTGAACTTGGAAGAAGAAGTACAAAGGGGGATCTTGGCACATAGCGTCCCTCTAGATGACCACTGTGATAAAACACATACGGTTACAAAAAGATTAACCAGAAAATTTGGATAAAACAATGAAAAAATGGATCCAATCATCAGATCATGGCGTTTTGATGATGACACTAACATGGTCACCGTTATATGTGACAATGTGGAGCAGGAAGACTACATGCTTGAAAACATCATGACGAAGTAGGGTCTTGGGTTCATGGAGGAGTTACACAATGCAACATGTTTGAACACAGACACGAACATGAAATTTGAGTTGTTGTATGACATGTTCAAATGGAGGCTTCAAAATCTTCAAGAACAAAACGCCAATGAAAGTGGAAGTGATTACTTGGATGAGAAACTGGAAGACGAAGACGAAGGGAGTGATGGATACTTCTCAGAGAAAATCCCTTCTGACCAGGAGTTTTAAATTTTTTTTATTTTGTGTAATTTTTTCTGTGTTTGCTGTGTACTTTTTAAATAATAAAAATACTATTATCTCCAATTAGCTATAAAACACCACAATTGCAAAACACCAAAAAGTTAATTAGTGTGTTTTATAATTCTTATCAGTAAAACGCCCTTAAAATACAAAACGCCAAACATGAAAGATGGGACGTGTTACAGCCTTGATAGATAAAGCTGAACAAACAGTAACTGAAGCGACAGATACTTTATTACTACCTTTTATTAAAATAAAATCCCGCCTAAACTACACGCCAAAAAACTCTTATATAAACAAACATCTTAGGAACCATTTGGTCACACCCAAACACAAAAAAAGCCATGTTCTCTTGGCAAGCCATTCACTTAACACGCTATGTTTTCTTGGCAAACCATTCGCTTAAAACGCAATGTTCTCTTAGTCACACCCATAAACTTTTGCTGAATGAGATGGACAAATCTTCAAGAAAACGAGTCTAGTGACGATGATATGTCATTTTGTATTCTTTGTTCTTGAGGAAGGTTTGGATGAGAAGAAGAGACCGATACCAGTATAAATGCTATTTTGGACTACATTATTAAATGATGTAGAGTGGAATGAGCATGAGGATGAGCGCATGTGTAAATGCTATTTTGGACATAAAGCGAAAAACTCACTCACAATCACACCCTAATAATAGCATCGACAAAATACGACATCGTTCTATGTCTCCGACATAAAAAAGAACCACTTCAACAAAACAGCAACAAAAGATCAACCTAAAACCAAAACGCCATATTTTACTGAACAAACAGTTTCGTTTAGAGCAGGCCGTTTCAACTATGTAGGAAAAAATCGGCATCTATCTAAGGAATTCAAAGGTTCAGGGGACAAAAAGTTCAAGAAGAAGTGACTGATGGCAGTGAAGCTTTGGAAAAGAAATTAGATTAGCATTTTTTATTTTTTTTTCTTTCCTATTTTTTTGTGTGTCATTTTCTGTGGTTTGTTATCTAACTTTCAGCTAATAAAATACATTACTTCTCTAAAATTACTTATAAAATGCCAAAATGCCACAAACGCCAAATAACAAAACACCAAATTCCTTGAATCACGTATTATTAAAAAAACTCCAAATAATTGCTGAAATATATTAAACAAGGTGCAAGTGAATAGAACAAAAAAGGGTGTCGAACAAAAGTTTTAGTTTGCCATCTTTATCTATAAAACGCCATTAAATAAAAACACCAAACTTAAAAAATAGGAAGTGTTACAGCCTTAACAGATAAGGCTAAACAAACAGTAACTGAAACGACGGAAACTTTATTACTAACATTTATTATATTAAAAACCATACCATGGAAATTCTAATTTTTTATATTTTCTAAACACTATAAATACCTGTCACATTTAGGTTTGCATCCTACATCACACGACAAAAATTACAAAAAATACACATCAAAAAACATATATAGGGCTGCATCCTACTATTGCTTTTTGGCGCCATAAACATATATCTAAGTCGCGCAAAAAAGGTCATTATATAAGTAGAACAGATAAACAAACTTAACACTCCACAAAATTCTATAAACACGCCACAAATTGTTTAAAACGCCATAAAAACTTAAAAAAATGGCTCAATTTATTGCATGGAGTTTTGAGAGGTCGGAGAGACGTTTCATCCTAAAGGTCTCAGACAGAAGAAGGGTGAAGGTCAAAACCATCAACGTCATACTTAGTATGGATAAGGCTGTTTAGAGAGATATTTTGGCCCTTGGGGTTCCAAGGGCCAACAATTATGAAAGGATTCAAACGGTAATAAAAATATTAAAAAGAAAATTTCTAGCAGATGATGATGATCATGACATTACTGATCTACCAACAGTTACCAGTTGGAGTTTGGATAAACCATCAAGAATGGTGAAAGTGACTTATCAAGACAGGGTGGATTATTCATTGACGATGGACGAAGTGCTGAACACATATAGACTGCACCTTCTTGAACAACTATGTGATTTAGCACCTTCGAGCGATACAAAATCCAAGGTTGTGATGATATTTAAATATAGGAAACGCTAAACGAGGTTATGGCATTATATGCCAATGAAATAGATAACGATGACAAGTCTGAAGAAAGTGATGACCAAAGCTATGGGTACATCCCTGATGTAATACCATCCACAAAAGACTATTAGTTAAGTTTGATTTCATCTTAGTTGTAATGTTTTGAATTATTAATGAAATATAATCAATTTAGGAACGCAAAAAATGCCAAGATATTTACCTTTATAATATATAAGAGATTAGTTCAACTAGACAGATCTACAAAATAAAGTTGCTACAAAATATAGGAATTAGATTAAAATGACAAATCATAAACAAAATGCCATAATCAACAACCCATTGGTTGAATAATAAACAACTAGAATAACAGATTTAATGAAAACGCCATAATTCATATATGCGTAACAAAAGCTGTAAAACACAATTGATAAGTTTTAAATAATGAAAACGCCGAATATTGATTCTAGGTTGAAAATGAATTATAATGTAACGCTCTGTATTTTCGCGTTATTTAATCATTTATTGAACTATATAATTATTTATTATTCAAATATACTTATTAAACAACAAATCGTTTATTTCTTAATTTAATTACATTTATACTCGCGTTAATTCGAATCCCATTCCATCTTTCCGAAAAAAAAAAAAAACCGAATCTGCATCCGACCTTTGCCCTCCTTGGACCTTTCGAGTCCTTGTCTCCATAACTTCCGGTAACGGATTTAGAATTTACTCAAGAACTTGATTTAGATAACCTTTATAAGCTCGATTCCTCCCCAATTTTCACCCTTCTCGTCTCTCGTCTCTCGTCTCTCACATTACCCTCTCGCTGACTCAGACAGCCTCCGGAAACCTGCTGCTCGCCGGAGAAGACGACGTAACGCGCAAACATCATCTCGATTCGGTATACGACTCGTATTTTCCTCTTATTTATACAACCCTCTGTTTTGGTTATAACAAACAGTATATATATAAACGTTGTCTAAATGATGATGTTGATTTTTTTTACTGTTTCATACCTGCGTTTTCTTTTTATATATAAACAAGGAAGACGAAGCTGAATAATGAATAAAAATAATAAAAACTTAATTCTAACACCAAACTGGGATGTAGCCCAGTGGTGTTGATGGTTGTTCGTTGATGGTGAGACTCGGGTTCTACTCTCCCCTGGTCCGGTTTTCTCGCTGACTAACTGCTGTTGTTTGTTCTCGCCTATTGTTGTGTTGGGCCGGCCTGTTGGCCAAACTTTTATTTATTTTTGTTTTCAGGCCTAGAGTGTTTGGGCCAGGCTAATTGTATTGGGCTAATCAAATTGGGTTTAATTATTACTAAAAAACAGAATTTTCATTAGTAAAATCTTTATTATTAAATCAGTATTAACTCCTTTTTATAAAAATTGTTATCATATTTTAATTTCTGAACTTTTTTAGAAATATTAGGATAATATCATTAAATCAAATTAATATTGTTACGCTTATTATTACTTATTATTATTAATATATTTTTAATTATTATAAATTCTACTATTATTATAATTATTCTTAATCTTTACTAAATCAATCAAAACTCTCTCTCGCTAATTAGAACGTTGCTCTTGTGTTAAAACGTGTGAAAATAACATAACTTAAAAACAATAAATAATAACGAATCTATATTCCTATTTCATTCTAGGTTAATCACTTTCGTTTGATCCTTCTTCACTCGTGTGTTCCAAGAAACCATACGCAACCAAAGGTGAGTATACTCGATCCCTTTTTTGTTTTATCACTTTTAGGGTGCAACAAGTATTCTATATCAAGACGCTTGACACTTGAAACTTATTTGAAACATACTCTATCCATTTAAACATGAAACATGAAACTTGTGATACTTGAGACTTTGATGCTATGTGAACGTTTAATCCTTGTGTGTAGTTCCGCCTTAACAATGGTAGTATTATGCATATGTTATAGGGGTAATGCACCTCCCCGTTATTCTTTGGGTATTGTTAGGATGAGACATGTATACCTCCCGTTACTCTTTGGGATAGGCTATTTTAACGCATTGGAAACTTGGGCTATCACTTGGACTGCGTTAGCTAGCATGGTGAAACTTGTTATATGTTTTCGTGTTGGATATGAGTCTTTATATCCTACTATGCTATGTATCAAACTTGTATACTCGCTTAACATTATTTGTTGATCATATTTTTATACATGTTGCAGGTTGTTAGCCAAGATCAAGTGAAGAAACAAGTTAGGACAAGCTTAGAAACGCACTTTAACAATTGTTATGCTTGTTTTACTTTATTTGAAACTTTGTATTGAATCTTAGTCATTAATGAAATTTGATTTAAACTATATTGTCACAATAGTGTTATGATGCTTTTGAACGATTTGTTCGTCTCATCCCGATGTTTCCGCCATCGGTTGGGGTGTGACATATAATGTCATCTATTAGGCAAAGGTGGACAATGACAATCGTGTCACGTGTGCGATCAGGATCCGTTCTCATTTTTTTCACACTATCAATCGTTTTCTCCTGATCCCGTTTCTCTCTCTCTCTCTCTCTCTCTATCTATATATATATATATATATATATATATATATATATATATATATAGCGTAGGGTTCATTCAAGAACCACCTTTATTGCGAGAATCGCGAGAACAAATGTGAACACAATAAAAATCTAAAAAAAACACTCAAGATTTTTTTTAATATTTTTTTAATAACACGCTACATTTCGTTACCAAAAAAAATGTCAAGTAACAATTATCGATGCACATGTGCATATGTATCATTAGTTCGACAAATTCCGTAATACATTTACTAGTAGTAGACAATTGCACTTTCATTTACAATACCACCATCTGTAATACACTACTTTTTACATTACCAATATTAAAAAAGCACATGTGCATCATTATGTATAACCATGATACAACGTGTTTTGGTACAAACAGTTTGTGATTTTGAATGATGAAGTAGACCAATATAGATGTTTTTTGGTTAGTTATATCTAGTGGTTGATTATTTGGTTATATTTGTCACTTTATGATGTAATATGTTGATTGGAATAGGGTGTTCAGAAAAAACCGTAACCAAATAAAACCGTAAACCGAACCGTAACCGTAGCCAAATAAACTGATCTGAATAACGAATTTGGTTTTTGGTTTGGTTTCTAACCGAAACCGAAGTGTGAATATGGTTTTTGGTTCGGTTTATGGATTCACATTTTATTTTATTTGGTTTATTCAGTTTACTTGGATAACCGAATAAACCGTTTAACCTAATTATTGTTAAATAAAAATAATACTATTTTATAAATCATATACAATTTATTAGCCAAGAAACTTAAGAAGTATTGGGGTCATGTCAAGAAATTTAATTTATTGGTTTTTATTGCTTCTCTTTTTGATCCAAGGACAAAAGTAGAGTATCTGAAAAATCAATCTTTGTGGTACGTATGGAATTGATACCGGGGACAAGGTTTGTAAAATGTGTGAAGATGCATTGACTGAAATATTCAATGATTACAAAAGAATTCACTCGGGCATGCATGCACCCAAGGCTGGCTGGCAAATCGTATCTTATGGAGTTTAACAGGTCTCTAACGATGCGAATAACACAAGTGTTAAACATGAATACAACTTATTAATTAATTTATATCTCATGTCTATAACACAGTTGTATATTTTATGTATTAAAGAGAAGAAATGATTGCTCGTAGCCTCCTAATTCTATTTATTTTTAAAAAAGTAAAAAACCAACTAGTGTACTTTTTTAGTAAACAGATTTAATCGTGTCTTATACTGAGATATCTATTGCCATCCCTAGCTTCGTCGAAACCAAAAGTAGGAAAAAAAGTACTCAGGTACAATTTGGTTAGATTTGGTTTATTTGGTTTCTAACCGAAACCGAATTGAATTTGGTTTGGTTTGGATCGGTTTGCATATTCCTTATTTGGTTTGGTTTTTGGTTTGGGGTACAAAATTTTGAAAAACGAATAAACCAAATAAACCATAAAATGAACCGATGAACACCCTTAGATTGGATGGTATAAAGGGTGTTGATATACATGTAATAAAATGAAAATATTGGTAATGGTATTGTATTGTGGATGGTAGGAGGTAATGATATTGTATCATGGATGGTAGGAGGTAATGATATTGTATCATGGATGGTAGGAGGTAATGGTAGTGTATTAAGGATGGTATGATAGATGAAAGGGAAAGTATATTCAAAGTAGTGTACCAAAACACCTTATATCATGTTGATACATATAGATGCACATGTGCATTCTAATATTGGTGACGTAAAAAATTAGTGTATTACGTATGGTAGTGTAAATGAAAGTGCAATTGTCTAATATTGCTAATGTTTTACGGAATTTGTTAAAGAAATGATACATATACATATGCATATGTGCATGGATAAATGTTACTCGAATTTTTTTTGAATTTTTTTTATTATTGACGAAATATAGCGATTTTTCCAAAAAAATATTAAAAAATTAGGTGTTTTTTAGATTTTTTGGTTGTGTTCACATTGGTTCTCGCGATAAAGGGTGGTTCCTAACGAATTCTTCTCCTATATATATATATATATGTATATATATATATGTGAAAGATAAAACGAAAACTCAATTGAGTTGAGAAAACCCAAGAAAACCCTATGTAACATTTTTATTATTTTCTAAAAAAATAGGGGAATGTAACATTAATGTACTTGAATATTTTTATAAAAAAAATGTAAAAAGCAACTACTTGTTTTTTTTTAATTTTCAAAATTTACATATTACATTTTTTTGGACATATATATTATGTAACATGAAACTTTTAATATATTTTTTTAAAATACTTGGTTTTTTTTGTGTTTTTTTATAAAAATGTTCAAATATATGTATGTTACACTTCCTATTTAAAAAAATAATAATAAAAAATATTACATGAGGTTTTTACAAAGGTTTTTTGAGTTTTCGTAACTCAAGTGGGTTTCCGTTTTATCCTTCCCCCATATATATATATATACGAGGGAAGGATCCGTTAGGAACCACCCTTTATTGCGAGAACCGCGAGAACCAGTGTGAACACAAACAGTAATACCTAAAAAAGTCCAAAAAAAATACCAATTTTTTTTGGTCTTTTAATATTTTTTTGAAAAATTCGCTATATTTACTCAACAATAAAAAAAATAAAATTTTCAAAAGAAAAAGTTTTTTTGATTACCAACTATCCATGCGCATGTGCATTTTCATCATTCTTTGACATATTCTGTAATACATTACAAACATTAGACAATTGTACTTTCATTTACACTACCATGTGTAACACACTACTTTTTACGTTACCAATATTAGCAATGCACATATGAATCTATATATATCAAAATGAAATAAGGTGTTTTGGTACACTAATTTGAATACATTTTTCTCTTTCATCTATCATACCATCCATAATACACTACCATGCACATGTGCATTTTCATCATTTCTTTGACAAATTCCGTAATACATTACAAACATTAGACAATTGTACTTTCATTTACACTACCATGTGTAACACACTACTTTTTACGTTACCAATATAAGAAATGCACATTTGCATCTATATGTATCAACATGAAATAAGATGTTTCGGTACACTACTTTGAATACACTTTCTCTTTCATCTATCATACCATCACCATAATACACTTTCATTATCTCCTATCATCCATAATACAATACCATTACCTCCTACCATTTATAATACAATACCAATAACAATACTTTCACTTTGTTACATGTATATCAACACTGTTTATACCATCCAATCAACATATTACATCATAAAGTAACAACAATAATGAACCCATTAACCAATAGATATAACTAACCAAAAAACATATATATGAGCCTACTTCATCTTTCAAAATCACAAACTTTTTGTACCAAAACACGGTATATAATTGTTATACATAATGATGCACATGTGCATTTAATGTAAAATTGAGTGTATTATGGATGGTATTGTAAATTAAAGTGCAATTGTCTACTAGTGATAACATATTACTGAATTTGTTATGATACATGTGCATGGATAACTACTACTCGAAAAAAAAAGTTTTTTTTCTTTTGGTTAACGAAATATAACGATTTTTATTAAAAAAAATACTAAAAAAATTTGAGTGCTTTTTTGATTTTTTTAGATTTTATTTTGCAATAAAGGTGGTTCTCGCGGTTCTCACAATAAATGTGGTTCTCGCATGAACCTTACCCATATATATATATATATATATATATATATATATATATAGGGGAGGGTTTAAATGAGAGCGCTAAATATCGCGAGAACCGTGAGAACGAATGAAAAAACCATGAAAACTTGGTCAAAAACAATTCAAATTTAAAATTTCTTTTTACACTTATCATTATTATTCGAATACAATGTTAGAAATTTAATTTACACGTTTAAATTTACGTGAATTCGTAAATAATTTTTTTTACACATTTGTAACTTTGTCATTTACACATTTGTAAATTTGTTATATTTACACATGTGTAAAAAATCTAATAAGATTGATTTTGAGGGAAAAAATGAATTATTTAATGTTGTAAATTCTTATTTTGATGTTGTATTTTAATTACAATGAGTTTTGTATTAAAAAATGGTTATGATTGGTTTTCTCATTCGTTCTCACGGTTCTCGCAATATTTAGCGTTCTCAAGATAACCCTCCCATATATATATATATATATATATATATATAAAATAGCCTAAACCTTTAAGGTCCTTGTAATATGACATATGACTGATTGAATAATTTTTCTACGCCTACGATAGTCACTACAGTGACTCTCATCATCACTATGAAAACACCAGATGCAGTGGTGTTTCATGGCCATCACTATCGTCACGCTCGTGATAAGGGGTTGCGGGGCGCCTGGCCACCCTTAAAATAGGTATATCATATACTAAATATTAAATAAATTTGACAGGTACATGTAAACCTTTACTCTTGATAAACCCCTGCCTTGGAATAGTGCAACGAAATTATTCACTGACAACTACAAGTCAATAAGCAAGGCCAACATGCAAGTAGTTGAACAACCACACCCCATGCTTTCCTATTAAGTTATCAATTTTGTCACATTGTCGGGTACTATGTGGGCACAAATCTATCTCAAGTCCAATCTTATTTGAAAGCTTGTCTAGGTTCATGGATGCCAACGGAACGAATTTCTATACCAATCAAATCCAAACTCAAGCTTTTTAACATAATTAGTTTCTTGTCGGGTCATTTTTACACAAAGAATCATTGTATGTTTATGCAACATGTATTAGTAAACAAAAAACACTAATGAATACAGAAGAAAACAGGATCTCAAACTTGATACATACAAATAGTGACACACCCGACAAGAGCTTTACCACTGCCATTCTCTGAAAATATTTAGTGAATCGGTGTCCCTAGAATATCCAATAAATAAGTAACAGATTATATTATACTACATAAGAATGGATCCTGTACATGACAATATTTGCATACGAAGTATATGAGAGTTTGAGAGGAGGACAAGTGTCCTTAGCTTAAAGGGTAATATAGTCATTTCTCACTTAAACACTTTCCCTTTGATTTTCAAACGGTTATAACTTTTTCATACGTAAATAATTTTTTTAAATTACACCATATTAACGAGTATTTCATTGTCTTTAATTCAAGCAGCATATTGCTATAGTTTTCTTACAAAATTTTACAGGAATTTGAATACCCATTAATTCATTACGTGTTTTTGAATACCCAGCACATAACTACATGATTTTGAATACTCATTACGTAATTACACATTCAACATAAACCGTACGTGATTACACAGTCAATATAAATCCATTACGTGATTACACATTCAATATGATTTGTTATAACTAACGTTATTACAATTATGCTTATTACGTGATTACACATTTAAATAATAAGAACTTGATTGTTCATGCTTTATTACGTGACTAAATCTCTAATATTCGGCACCATGTGGTTATTATAGGTTGATTTGGCTAATACTTTGTATACAATTTATCCTTAATACGTGATTAGACCTGAAATATTTGGTATTCAAAATCACGTAGTCACGTAATAGTACATAGTCAACCATTGTTACGTAATCACTTAGTGGGGTTTCACATACTATAATGAAATCACGTAATCATGTAATAGGTGTTAAAAATTACGTAGTCATGTTGGGTTTTTCAAAATCACGTAATAACGTAATGGGTATTCAAAATCATGTAATTTTTTTAAGAAAACTATAGCAACAGGCTACTCGAATTAAAGAGAATGAAATGCTCGTTAGTTAATACGGCGTAATTTTTATAAAAAAATATATTAACGTATGAAAAAGTTATAGCCGTTTGAAAATCAAGGAGGGAAACAGTTTAAGTGAGAAAATACCATAATACCCTCTCTCTATTTATTTCTTCAATTGTTTGAACCGATATTTACGAAAATGCCACCGTCTAGTTATGAGCCATTGATCTTGTGAAATCAATGGCTACAAATATCACGTATCCTTCGTATGAGAGATTCCTCTTGTACATGATCTGCACACTATACTACATATACATTTACAAGTTGGGGGAATAGTGCTAGGCAAGTTGTTTGACACTTCTCTATTGATCTAACCAATTAATGATTTTATCATCAGTTTAAAATTACATTTTCGCCCTCAGTTTAAAATTACATTTTTGCCCAGTTCAAAATAAAATTATGTTTTTGCCCCTATCTCATATTTACGATTTTGCCCTCAATTCAAAGTTACGATTTTGCCCTTAGCTCAAAGTTACGTTTTTGTCAATGGTTCAAAATAAAATTATGTTTTTTCCCATGGCTTAAAATTATGATTTTGCCATTAGTTCAAAATTATGATTTTACCCTCAGTTCAAAATAAAATTATAGTTTTTCCTCCAGCTTAAAATTACGCTTTTGACCAATTTCAAAAATTACGCTTTTTTCCGGTTAAAAATTGTGATCTTGTCATCGTTTTAGTTTTTTGTTTTTTTTTGCAAAACTATAGTAGCGTTTTATTTAATTGGTTGACTCAATATAAATTTTATTGTGTCAAGCAGTTGTCTAGCACTCGCTCATTAGTCCGAACAAATTAGTATTTTACCTAGCTCAAACTTAGAGACATGTCATCGTTTTACTTTTTTTTTAGCAAAACTATGGTGGTGTTTTGGTTTAATTGGTTGTCTCGATGTATTTTTTTATTGAGATCATGTTATAAGCAATATGTACAAGTAACCAAATACATGCATACATGTTATGAAACTAAAAAATATTCAATTTAACACTCAGCAACGCGGACAGACATAACACTAGTAAAATCCAAATATCAGATCCATACATACATTTTTTATTGGTGTCACTATATAGGTCCAGTTAGTACCAGATAAAAACTATTGTAGTGAAAATTTTAATATACGTTTACGTTAATAATATACACTTATTATAATTTACAAACATGTAAAGAAGTTGTATCTTACAACGATTTGATTGTTTAAGGAAACCATTTAGTCGTAGGGATTGGAAACTTGAAACATAAGTAGAAGGGATTGGAAACTTGAAAGATAAGTAGAGACAACTAATAATAACTTAAATAGCTACAAAATGTAAACAACATAATTTTATGGTTTGGTTATTTAAACCTCAGACACAAACAAACTTACTATAAAATTTGGCAGAAACTAATGATAAGTTAATCAAATAACAAGAATTACTCATTTAAAGGTTGTTTTCATTGATCTAAAGTTCAATACATTCGAGAACCGGATCCGACAGAGCTTCGCCGTCTCTGTGCCAAAATCTCTGAAGTTACAAATGAAATCACCAAGGCACCTATTTATAGTTGCACAAGTTCATTGGTGGGAGAAGATGTTCGAGCGAACTTGACCTAGTCAAGTTCGGCCGAACTTGACTTCCTACACACCATGACCAGCGAACTTGGCCTAAATCTCACATAAATACGCCTCGTTTCACCTATTCTATACAGACTCGATACAAGAACTATAGAAATTATGCACCAATAGACTCCCTCTTGGATATCTACTTTGTCTTATTCGGTCTTTAGAAACTCTCGTTTATTCCAGACTCGTTCTCGTGTAATGATGAAGGCAACAGACATATGCACCAACAGACTCCCCCTTGGATGTTGCCGCAGTCATCTACTTTCATAGACATCTTTGACATCCTTTGACAGTAATCATCTTCAAGTGTCATAGTCTTCTTTGAACACCTTGTAATCATCAGACTTCAAATAAGTTCCTGAGTCTTTATCTTTATCTTTGCATAAGCATTAAACTTTTATGATCTTCAAAATCTCTCTTTTCTCCAATTTAACTTGATAAAACTTTAATCTCCAAGCTCCCCCTAGCTGTGAGTTGTGCTCCCCTAGCTTTGAGCTTTATCTTCAATCACGTTTCATCCTGCTCCCCCTAAAACTTTACTTCCTGGTTCAAACTACTTGGGAATTCAAATAAACATTTCAGATTCTAACTTTGAAAATTTTGTACCACACGTATTACATACCACCTGTACAATATTTGTACTTCAAATTTTCATTTTCGTTTTTCAGATATTTAAAGTTCAAATTAATGACCTTGAAACATTTTACGTTTAAAACCTTCAACTTTCACATTTTTATCATTTGATTTGTAAAATCCACTTAGTTGATCAAGTCCAAATAAATGACCTTGATTAACCAATATCTATCAACCAAGTCCAAATTAATGACCTCAGTTTGACAACCATTATGAACAATCTGATGTTTTTGTCAATTTTAAGGTTTCAAATTAATGAGCCTTTTCTTACCAGACTTTGATGATCCGTTCACTAACATTGGCTTGTTGAAAATCTTTTTGGATTTTAAAAAGTAAGTAAAGTATTTACAGAACTTTTAACAAGTAAAGTAAACTATGTACAAACATATTTACAGACATATTTTTGTGAATTTGCGTCTAAGGATCATATCAGTTTGTTTGAGACATATCACCAGTACCATTGACCTTTTTGAGACTTTAAGTTTTAAACTTGTTTACCTTAGATTGTTGATATGTTTGTCCATTTAAACTTCATCACGTTTCTCAATTGTTCCAAGATATGTTAGGTAAGAATTATGAAACTTGACTTAACTATGGTTCCCACGTCTTGAATATACTCCAGAATCTAGATTCCCTAGATTTCATCTTACAGGTGAGTATAGCGTAATTGATATCTGTATCTGGGTTGTGCGAAACCTTGAGAGCTCAGGTTAGTACTACCGTACCGACAAAGAGATGAAGGCTCGTCTTTAAGGTGTGTTCCACTTAAGGAATCTTTTAAGCATTGCAAATGATTAGATCTTTCGATTTCAAGTTTGCAAGCTATTTGGGGTTTTAGCAAAAGCATTATAGAAGTTCTAGGCTATTGCTTCTGGAAATCAGAAGAACTTGTATAATACCCCAGATATCAATCATCTATAAAGACCTTGTATCTCAGAATCAGGCAACCCTTTAATCGAAATTTCGGAGTACTCAGTCCATATATCCAAGATGTGTTAAACCACGAGATTAAGCAGTTGTAAAATTTTGTTTATATCCCGGAAACAATCTACTAAACGTGTAAAGCCTATCGACTATCCACAGTAAGACTTGTTTATCACTTTTAAACTTTATAAATCTTTAGCATACTTTGATAGTCCACTGATGTACTATCATTTCCTTTTTGACAACAAAATTCTTTTTTATCTTTTTCATGTTTTTGTACTTTTTGAATTTTTCAATGTTTTTGAATTTTCAACTTTTTCATATGTTTTTGATTTTTCAACAATTTTTTTTTTAAATTTTCTTACTCCCCCTAAAAATCAAAAACATATTTTTTTTTATTTTAGATTTAAAGAAATTCTTCTAAAAATGTAACAAACCAATGCGGATCCCGTGACCTCGTCGTCCGATCCTTTTTCTCAATCCTGTATCTGCAATTGTTTAACAAACAATCATTAAACTCATTTACCACTTGTAAAAGCAGTTTGTACTTGTAAGAACTTTGAAATCAATTTTTTTTGTTCAACGGTGTGGATTTTCATAATTTAGACTTTTCAAAATTTTCCTTTTAACAACCACTTGTAATTTCAAAAACTTTTCTTCTTAACTACTCCCTCTCAAAATGACAAAGATATGACATTTCTGGATAAGTTAAAACAAAATGAAGCTTCCTTAATCCTGAATCATCTCTGATAAAGTGGATCTAGGAACTCCTGCACACGAAAGTAACTACTTGAAAAAAGAAACCCAAACCTTTTTGGTTTTGGGTTTGACATGATAAGCATCATAAACACTTTCAAAGTCATCATCATATTCAAAATCATCATCAAACATATCATCTGATGTCGATTCTGAAAACCTTTTGACTTTTCCTTTCTTTGTCTGTTTGATTACTGATTCAGTTGATTTGACATTTTCAGTTTTATCAGTAACGGACTTTTCATTTTTAGACTTCTTTTTAGCCACATAGGATTGTGACATACATCTAGCTTTCTTGATATAAAACCTTGAATCACCGTTTGTGTTTAACTTTGATTCATTTTTGAGTTTTATTTCAGAAACATATTCAGTCTTTGGTTTCACAATCTCTGGTTGTTTCTTTTCTCAACCTCAGAATAACCACTCCTTCGTGGATACACAGGCTTTGACTTCGGACACTTGCGAGCAATGTGACCAACTTCATTGAATTTAAAGCAAGTCCGGTTATCATGTGAGTGTCCACTAGTGGGTTTTATACCACTTGCCGATTTAGCCTGGTCACGAAGTTCTTTTTCTTTCTTTAACTCATCGTTTGATTGCTTACCAATCTTACCTTCTTCTTGAACCGTATTCGTTCCATACACAAAGTTGATGTTTTTACCTTTGTATGCTTGGAACGTCGACTTTCAGTTCTTCATCGGTTCTTTTTCAGCTACTAAACCCAGTCTGGCTCTCCTGTTCTCTGGAAAATCACCACCATTTCTACAGTAATTGTTAAAATTCCGTTTGGATTTAGAGTAAAACCTTTTCTCATTCTTTTCAAGATCATCTGATGAAACTTCCACAAGTTTAAAGAGTTTATCAATTTGATCTTCTTTTACATTCCGAATCGGAAAACTTTCTTCGAAGTACAATCTATCAGATTCCTTAATCTTGTATAATACAACATTAGGATCATCACATTGATCACTTTCTGAAGATGTATCATCACTTTCGGACTATGAACAAGAACTGTTTGAACTTTCATCAAAATCATTTCCTAAAACATTTTTCACCACATTATTTACAACCGCTTTAATGTCATCGTTTGATTTTGTAAAGTCCACGTCAATGTTCTCAGGCAATTCATCTCTCATTTCTGACAAAAGAAGAATGTTAAATGCCTTTTCAACTTCATCATCTTTCTTGCAACAATAATTTTCAAGAAGTACACTTTACATTTTGATTTTTCACCATTTTCTCCGACTTAATCGTAGGTAAAATGTGATCAATGACATAAGCATTAGTGGTATAAGATTTTAGCAATTGGCTTACCCGTTCAGTTTCAATTTTCATAGCATGAAGCTCTCTTTTTGTTTCAGCAATTGTGTTAATGTACATGTTAATTGCCTTTTGTTTATCAAGTACTGTGGCTTTTAACATTTTTTCATTAGCACCAAGTTCAAGATTAGCTTTTTCGACATTTTTATATTTGCCTTGTATCTTGTCATAAGCTTCTTTCATGTTTCTGTAATCTTAACAAAAAGTTTCATTATGTTCAGTTAATTCTCTTACGACTTTGACCTTATCAAGACATGGTTCACAAGGACTTATGCAGACTTTGACCTTATCAAGGCATGGTTCACAAGGACTTGTGCACTTTGTGCAAGGTTTTTCAACCTTCACAACTTTCACAACTTCCTTTTCAGACATTCTTACCTCAGCTTTTACCTTCTCAGCTTCCTCTGTTTTCTGCTTTTCGAGATTTGCAACCTCCTCTTCCTCAGCTGCATTTTCCAGAATAGCATCAACATCTGACGCTTCGGAATCTTCCATAACCTCAGCCATCATAGCAACTCCAGTTTTCTTGCCAATGTATCTGTTCCAGTCAAATCCATCTTCTTCTTGATTAGCAACAAGAGCTTGTTCAGTTTTTTTAAGATTTTTCTTCAATATCAACTTGTGTCTTCTTTGGATATGGTTTGTATTGAAGAGCTCTCTTGTAGTAATCATTGCGGCTACCGAAAGGATTTTGGCTTCCACTTGCTTCTTGATTGCTACATTCGCGTTTGAAGTGTCCCTTTTGTCGACACCTGAAGCATGTGACTTTTGTTTTGTCAAATCCAAGCTTGTTGCTTGAATTACCAATATCCCTCCCAGTAAGTGCCACGAATTTCGTAACTCTTCAAATGATAGACGCAAGACTCCACTTGATATCCATGAGTTCTAACTCTTCTTCATCCACTTGATCGTAATCCTCGGTAGTCATTTCCGGATTACCGATCTTTCCAGCAACAAGTCCTTCATAAGATTCAAGAACAATAGCAAGAAGTGTGATGTGTTATTTCGCCACGTTTTCAGGAAATACGTTCTTCAAATCTACCGCAATGTTGCACTGGAAAATATTCGAGTCAGAACCAGCTTGGTTGTCTGACTTTGAAATGAAGGACTTGAACTAGAACTTGGATAACCAGCATAAGGAGAACTTTGATACGGAGAAAAGTTTGCATTTGCACTAAAGGCCGTTTGAATTTTCGGACTTTGAATCGGAGTATATTGAATACCTCCTTTGTAATAGACACCTACATCTTGGACAACATTAGCGTTTTTGGATTTCGCTATTTTCATCAGCTCCATTTCATGACCTTCTAACTTGTCATGAAAGATGACAATTTGAAGTGTCTCCAAGATGGGCTATTCTTCAGAATCGTCATATATGTTGTCCATTCTCCTTTTGGAAGTGCATCGGCCAATTTCTCAATCTTCTCTTCATTTGATCGTTTAATATCATGTCTTCGCATTTGGACCATGAGGTGACAATATCTATCGATCATTTGTTTCATCGTCTCTCCTTTGATCATTGTAAAGATCTCAAACTCTTTCTTTATCAACGCCTTCTTACTCTTGATCATTTCATCACTGCATTTGAATTTGTCACAAAGAGATTGCCATAATTCTTGTGAAGTGGTAAACTCTGGCAACAATATCAAAATATCTTCCATTACTGATTGTTGAATCAAGCTAATCATTTTCTTCTCTGTGACATAATTTGCTTTGTCGGTTGGTGATAACTTGTTCAACGGAAGATCTTGATCACGTTCATTCTTTGGCCATTTGTAACCATCTTCAACTGCAACCCAGCTGTCGAATTGGTTTGCGTGTATCCAATTCACAAACTTTTCCTTCCATCCTTCAAACTCATCGATACTCATTAGCTTTGGCGGTTTCTGAGTAGTACCCATTTCGTTGTCGATATTCATCTGGTTCACCACAAGAGTATTAGCGTCTGATGATGAAGCTACTTATGACACAAATACGTTGTGAAAATCTTCCATTTTGATAATTTGATGGATTATCTGGGAATATGATAAAAAACAACTTGGAAATTGATTAGTAACAAGCAAGTTCGGTCGAACTTGTGTGAAACTCAAAATTTTGATTTCACCTTTAACAAGTTCGGTCGAACTTTGGTATAATTTTCTGATTTTGTACAAACACTTCAAGTTCGGTCGAACTTGAAGAAAAATTTTGAAAATTTTATCACTTCGAACGGGCTTGATGTTTAAAGAAACAAAACAACAAGTTCGGTCGAACTTAAGACTCAGTTTCAATGTTTCAACTAAGTTCGGTCGAACTTATGCAATATTTCAGCAAATTTTAAGGAAGTTCGGTCGAACTTGGAGTTTAAACCTTGAAAAACTAACAAGTTCGGGCGAACTTGATTAAAATTCAATGAATTTTAGTCAAGTTCGGTCGAACTTGGTCTCAAGTTCGATGGAATTGGTTTTGACAAACATGGTTTTTTGAACTTTTTGATATCAAAATGATTTAATTTGATGTCCAAACTCTCAGGGGTTTGTTATTAGTGTGTTTTACATGTCATATTCAAAAAACACCAATTTATGACCGTGAAATCATCAAGAATATGAAAATGTTAAGAAAAATGATAGAATGAAGATGAAATAGAGAGATTCTTGTCTTGATTCCAGCAAATTTAGGTACCAGGCTCTGATACCACTTGTAGGAACGTCCACGAACAGCTGGGGAACCTAAATTTGTTATCTATTGTCCGATTAGGCGGAAACTAATGACAAGTTAATCAAATAACAAGAATTACTCATTTAAAGGTTGTTTTCATTGATATAAAGTTCAATACATTCGAGAACCGGATCCGACAGAGCTTCGCCGTCTCTGTGCCAAAATCTCTGAAGTTACAAATGAAATCACCAAGGCACCTATTTATAGTTGCACAAGTTCGTTGGTGGGAGAAGATGTTCGAGCGAACTTGACCTAGTCAAGTTCGGCCGAACTTGACTTCCTACACACCATGACCAGCGAACTTGGCCTAAATCTCACATAAATACGCCTCGTTTCACCTATTCTATACAGACTCGATACAAGACTATTCTATAGACCTTATGCACCAATAGACTCCCTCTTGGATATCTACTTTGTCTTGTTCGGTCTTTAGAAACTCTCGTTTATTCCAGACTCGTTCTCGTGTAATGACGAAGGCAACAAACATATGCACCAACAAAAAATTGCTCTCATCTCAACACTCTTAAAACAGTTATACCAAATTAAAATAATTTACAGGGTCTGTTAGGCTTTCCACCCTCAGCATGGGCCTAGGGCATCAAAAAACAAAGACCTCCAATAATTAGTAAGTTTTATATATCGTGTATAGGGCTGTAATCAAACCGAATGAACACGAATAAGGTCATGTTTGTGTTTGTTTGTTAAGGAAATTAACATGTTTGCGGACTGTTCACGAACACATACTAAACATAAGTTTGTGTTCGTGTTCGTTCGTAAAGGAAATTCACTTGTTCGCGAACAGTTCGTGAACACTGGTCTCCAACACCAACGAACTTAAACGAATAAAAACGAATGTAAACGTACATTTAACTTGAAAATAAAAAGATTTTTAACCTTAAACATTAGACATAAGTAGTTAAGTACAACCATAAAATAATAAATCAAAACACAAGAAGTCTACTACAGCCACACCAAACGGTGAAACAAATTTAACTAACTTAGACATTATTATTCAGAATTACTTATCATTCAAAGTTTAACTAACTTAGATATAACTATCCTAAAAAATGTCTTGAATGTCTAAATTTTAGCTAACTTAGAAAAAAAAAGGTTTCAAGTTTTCAATATGTTTAGGTAAAAGGTTTATTATTTATCATTTTTAATATATTCAACGAACACGAACGGACGTACATAAAAAAAGTAACCGAACATATTACCAAACGTTCACAACGCAGTAGAACGAATGAGACCTTTGTTCGTGTTCGTTCGCTAAGCTAACCGAACGAATTTTTTTGTTCGTGTTCTTCCATTAAGCTAACCGAACGAACATAAACGGACTTCCCACCGAACCGTTCATGAACTGTTTGCTGAACGCTCGGTTTGTTTACAGCCTAATTGTATATGTATTATACCGAAATAAAAGCAAACCTAAACCAGTTTTTTAATTAAATGGGCCCAGATAAAAATTGTTTAGGAAAGAATCCCACATTCAAGCCTTGGTAAATGAGAAGAATTTTGCTATTAAATGTATTGAAAATGATAATTTTACAAAAATGCATCACTTTATAGTTCTTTTAAGGTCTCCAAAAACATTATAACTTGCTAATTAAGAGTCCTTGACATCACTAAAAGAACCCTATAAACAATAGACGAAAGCGGACTTTCAATTTGACCCTCCTTAATATCTATTTTTTTTTCACCCCATCAAATTCGTTTAATTCGATACTTTATTACGTTGCAGTTTGTTGGAGTTTTTTTTTTCAAACTAGCGTTGGTGGAAAAAATATTTATCAATATAGTGTTGTTAGAAAAACTATTTACCAAAGTGGTGTTTTATTGGTTATTTACTTCTTTCTCACTCCTTATCTCATTGGATGACTCTTAATTATTAAATAATTATTAATTAGTTATTTATTCATGTTTTTCTAATTCTTTTATTAACTTTTTTCTATTAAACTTTCATCAACAAAAACAAAGTTTTTTTTTCCCAAACTAGAGTTGGGGAAAAAATATTTATCAAAATGGTGTTGTCAGAAAACTATTTACCAAAGTTGTGTTTTCTTGGTTATTTACTTGTTTCTTACTCTTTATCTCATTAGATGACTCTCAATTTATTAAATAATTATTAGTTAGTGATTTATTCATGTTTTTCTAATTCTTTTATTAACTTTTTCTATTAAACATTCATCAAGTTTTTTTCCAAACTAGTGTTGGTGAAAAATATATTTACTAAAATAGTGTTGTTTAAAAACTATTTACCATATTGGTGTTTTCTTGGTCATTTACTTGTTTCTCACCCTTAGTCTCATGGGATGACTCTCAATTTATTAAATAATTATTAATTAATGATTTATTCATGTTTTTCTAATTTTTTGATTAACTTTTTTCTATTAAACGTTATCAACAAACACATTTTATTTTTTTAGTGCGATCTTTTATTTGTTTTAGTATCATTCAAATATTAAATTCATAAAAAGGTTATAATTTAATAAAAATGTTATCTAGTTGTTTTTTTATTGAAAGAAGACAAGTATATGATTTTCTATCTTTATAACTATATAACTTTTACGTTAAATACATTTTTAAATAATCAAACAGTGAGTAAAACTAAGTATATGGTTTTATCAAATATATTAGCTTTCCAAAAATAGATGTTATATTTATGTTTTTTCAATTAAGATGAATTATTTTCTAAATGACTAAAACTAAAAAATAGTTGAAAGATACGTGTAATTTAAAGTAACCGTTAATAATAAAATATTATAAAGGCAACTAAAACAAATAAATAATAGCTATGAAAAAATAAAATGTTTTTTTTGTTAAAAAACGTTTGATAAAAAATTCTATAAGAAAATGTCAATAAAAGAATTAGAAAAAAGCATTGAAAAAATTCATACAAAATCTACGTTTTTTTTATTTGACTGTAATTTTCATTAAAGTATAACCTTTCTATTAATTTAATATTTTGAAGGAAACTAAAACAGATAAACAATCGCTGTAAACGAATAAAATGTTTATGTTGATCAACGTTTAATAGAAAAAAGTTAATCAAAGAATTTGAAAAACATGAATAAATCACTAATTGATAATTATTTAATAAATTGAGTCATTCATGAGATAAGGAGTGAGAAACAAGTAAATGTTCAAGAAAACACCACTATTGTAAATAGTTTTCTAGCAACACTATTTTGGTAAATATTTTTTCACCAACACTTATTTAGGAAAAAAATCCAGTTTGTTGCCATATAAGTTTGGATGGCAATTCAATGAGAAATGAAAATTAATCAAAGAAAATAAAGTTTTGAAAGTTGAAGTCAATAACCTTGAATACATATGTATACGGCTATATAGACTTATACGCCTTGTATAAATCTTTTTGATAACCTTGTCTTTAACATCTCGGATTTTTATAGAATGTGGCCATTTATTAAAGTATATGTGCGTAATTATAGCTATACGACCCTATAGTTAACTTGTTGCTAATGCAAGTTAGTGTTAAAAGAATACGCAACCTGCTTATGATAGCAAGTTAATGCTGATGAGGTCAAGTGTCGAGCTAATGATAACGAGTTAAGATGCTATTTGTTAATTGTGTTGGGATTGTACATGCTCCTAAGATACTATTTGCAGCGGCAGAACCACAGGGGGTCAGGAGGGTCCATTGACCCTCCAGCCACCGGCCGGCCATGTAAGATTTAATCGGTCATCTAGTGATTTTTTGCATTTTGACCCCCTAGATTTTTAGTTGAACAACAAATGAAGCGAAAAGAAGAATGAAGAAAAGTGCAAAAAGAAAAATGAGTCACCGGAATAATTCCGATAAGAGCCACAGTTACAGATGAAATAAAAAGTGAAAACTTGGGGTGAAGAAGATGACATTCATTGGAGATGGTGATGAGTTTTCTTTATCATATACCTATAATAAAAAAGAAAAAAAAGTCTAGGGTCTATTAGCAGTCAACACGTGGTGATACTGTGCGGTCTTTCTTTTCAAAGTGTATACAGTAATAATAATAATTATTATTGTAGTTCTTTGGTTTTAATAGAATGCTTACTATTTATTAATTATCCCTTATTTTTTTTGTTTCATTTAGTTTAGAAAATATCAAGAGTTTTTAAATTTATCGTTCTTTTGTTTTTTACTAGTTCTTTACTACTACTATTATTATTATTATTATTATTATTATTAGAGTAAACTTCCGTTTTGCTCCCTGTGATTTGGTCGTTTTAATGGTTTTGCCCAAATTCTTTAAAAATAGCCAGTTTACTCCCTGATCTATGTAACATATCTCTATTTCACTCCCCGCCTCTAACACCATCCATTTCCTCTGTTAAAACCTGGTCACGTGCCCCTCACATGAGGGGCATTATGGGTATTTTGATAACTTTAAATATAAGGAATTATTTATTTACTATCAAATCTTGAAATTCCTTTTTGAATTAATATACATAATTATTAATTCAAACAAAATTCATTTTTTATTTTCTGTATCACTAAACATCATCATCAGGCAAAATATTTATGTATTAAGAAACACATGAACATCATCAGGCAACACATAATTAGTATATAAGTATCAACATCATCTTCATATATATTTGTTTGTGATGATCTGAACAAACCAGCGCCTTTATCTCTATAAACCACAACCACAATCAACATCATCTTCATCATATGAAACCCTAGTCGTCTTCATCAGATCTGAACAAACCCTAGCCTCTTCTTCATCACATTAGAGAAAACCCATTACTGTATAACCTCCGGCGGCCAGATCTTAAACCTCCAGAGAGTGGTGGTGGTGGTGGCGGCGTCAAGTGTTGAGAGAGAGAGAGAGAGTAGTGGGAGTGCCAGATGTAGAAAGAGAGACGATCGATATGCACCTTCGATGAGGGTTCCGGTGGTTACGGCGGGGGATAGTGGTTATGGCAGCGGATGGTGGAAAAGACATGTGGTGGCGGCGGCGAGGTGGTTATGGCAGCGGATGAGAGAGAGAGAGAGAGAGTTGTGGCAGCAGGTGGTGGTTACGGGCTGCGGATTGTGGTGGCGACGACTGATATCCGGTGGGGGTGGTGACCGATGGTTGTAAGGTGGTTGGTGATGGATAATGAAGAAGATAATGTGATGTGGAGAGAGAAAGAGAGGAGAGTGTGTAGAGAGAGTATGAATCTGAGAGAAAAATGAATATGACTGCATATAACAAATAAATATCTTTATGATTGAATTACCAAAGTGCCCTTACTTTTTTTTAAATTACCAAAATGCCATTCTAGTTAACAGACATTATGGATGAAGTTAAAGCCATGGAGCAAAATAGAAAAAACATAGCAAACTAGTGGAGTAAACTGGCTATTTTTAAAGGATTGGAGCAAAACCGTTAAAATGACCAAACCACAGGGAGCAAAACATAAGTTTACTCCTATTATTATAATACACTAGTGAATGTGAATGTGTATGTATATATTGACCCTCCGGTTTAAAGTTTCTGGTTCCACCAATGACTATTTGTTAATTATTTTAGGATTGTAGATGCTCCAACTGTTTCATGTGTTCATAATGTTTACTTTTACTTGTGTATATTACATTGAATTCGAATGTTACTAAGCAGAGCACTACTTGAACCGGGTGTGTTCCCACTTCTACCACCATTTCCAGTGGGGTGGAAACTACAAGGTAATTTCCCAGATATTTTCTAGGCCTGGATTATTATATGTATGGTTATCAAAAAGATTTATACAACCATATACAAAAAAAAATGATGGAGATTCTTGGGTGAATCTCATCAATTCCATTTCCCGTGATTGGGTAAGATGATTGTCCCTCATCAATTCCCATACTTGTGTATACATTACCGTACTAGGGTGATTGTCCAATATGGGACCTTATCCATTACGGGTTTGATTGCATGAGTTTCATACACGTGTATATGCACAACATTCGGTACTCCAATTACGTTTTCAAGTCATTCATTACGGACTTACTAATTATTCACTTTGGGAGGCTAAATCTAGCAACCAGGGTACCAGTTGATTCAGATAGACGAACTTTCTAGAAGACATGGGTTGAGCTTTAGTCAACTTGGAAGACCCAGACGACTTAATTGGGGTTATAGTCTACAATTTTGATGACCATCAATTGTTGTGACTATCATAAGGTAGCCTTCCATCCCAGTTCTATTTTTTTTCCATTCAACCTTACTTTCCCACTATTTGCATTCATCACATCTCCATATGTACTACCGATGTTAATCTCCATATGTACCGTACTACCAATGGTAATGGTATATAAAATTATAAATGTGGATATATAAGTGATATTTTCAATCATTAATTTTGTTTAGAAATAAACCATTAAAGAAAAAAAAAGGAGGGAGTTGGATTCAAATACAAATTCGTTTATTTCTTTAAGATTCATCAACTATTTTAGTCTCACTCATCAATTTAAAATGGTAGCTATTGTGTAATTAACCCATTTGATAAAGGTACATGTCATTTAGAAGAAAAATCTCATGTTTAAAGGTTTAAATCTGAGAGAGGAAATAGTTTATAATTATTAGTGTAAAAAAGAGTAAATTGCTATTTTCGTCCCTGAGGTTTGGGCACGTTTGCAATTTTCGTCTAAAATGACACTTTTGTACCATTTTGCCCTCCACATTTGTAACTTTTTGCCATTTTCATCCAAATCTCTAACCTGGTTAAATATATTGTTTAGTCAGGGACCATTTTAGCAATTTATGTTTTTTTGCCTTTTCTCTCTCTACTCCTCTCTCTCCCTACCACCTGCAACCATGATCACCACTACCCTCCACCATCCCCAAATCAAGAATTGACATCACCACCACCCTTCATCATCCTCAACCACCACTGCCAACCACCCACTTCGCCGCCACCACTACTCAACTTATCGCCATCGTTAACACCACCATGATCGTTATACATAGTTATTGTAATACGTGTCTCCAGTCAATAAAAGGAAGCTTTTTATAACCACAATGGAACAAACACCCCTCAATACTTATATCATTTCTTCTCTATACGGGTATGCTAAACAATAAGAATCCATCGAACTTTTCTCCTAGTTGAAACCCACAAAACCCATTCTAAATCCAAATTTTTATTACCTCCGGCGACAATGTTGTCTGGGTTTTTCGGCAGCCATCCAGATTACTTCAACATTTTTGGTAGATTTGCAAGCCTGCCACAAACCTCAGGAACCAAAAGCCTGCCACAAACACATATGTATCAACACATTGAGAAACATTAAAAATCAAAGACACAATAAGAGAAAGAAGGGTTTGGAGGTTAGGGTTTCAGATTTGCAAGCGGCAATGGCGTGGCGATGTGGAAGCGACCGACAGTGGTCATAGCTAACCACACAAATGAAACACTACACGACCACCATGGCCGGCGACTCCTCATCTGCCATCACCCTTCACGATCGCAGAAGAGAGAGGGATGGGTGGGATTTGGGATAGTGCCGTAGAGAGAAGAGAGAGAGAGATCTAGAGTGAGAGATGGGGCCACCACATACAGATCTGAAGCATTTCCATTGCAGGTGGTGCCGGAGATGGTGCAATATTGTAACAACTCGGTGGCCGAGAGATGAGAGAGTGCAATATTGTAACAACTCGGAAATTCGTTGTTATCTTTTTCCTTGTTACCGATTGTATCTATCCTTTATACATCCGGGATTCGCTTATTAATGAAGTTTATGTTAACTAATTATGATTGTGTACGTTATTATCGCATCTAATCGCTTATTAAATCTCATCGCTATCTCATCGAAATCGCAACGCAATTACTTATTTTGTTTATTGGAATTATGTGGTAATATTAGTTAAGTGTTTATATGATAATTACGTGTTTGTGTGTGTTTGGTTATGATTACAATCGCTATCGCATTGCCCTCGCACACTCGAATCGCTAAATCGCACCATTATATCAATTATAATGCTTAACGCTTTAATTTAATGCTTAATATAACCAACTAATACGAACCGAATAGCCAAACGAACACTTAACGTGAAATAAACGAAGAAAACCCAACTTTTGGGTCAAGTTCGCTCGAACTTGGTGTTACCAAGTTCGGCCGAACTTGACTGGCCAATTAATCTCCTCATAAACCTCAAGTTCGCTCGAACTTAACCTCAGGGAGGTCAAGTTCGGTCGAACTTCGCTCTCTTTCTCTCAGAATCTCACAAGTTCGCGCGAACTTGCATGAAATCATGCAAGTTCGGCCGAACTTGACTCCCAGCAGCTCAAATCTTGCCTTCACCTATAAATACTCAGCTCATTACTCTCATTTGAACTTGCTGCAACTTCGCTCTGAGCTCCCGAAACCCGAAACCCTCTGTTTTCTAAGTAAGAATAAACCCGATTTCAACTACGACAATGTTTAACAACGTTTTACAACGATTTTGCACAAAGCATTGCCTTCGCTTTCATCAAATCTTCTCTGTTTTTGAAAATCTTCATCATTTTACATAAAACTTCTGTTTTTCACTCAGATCTATGCTTAGATCTGAGCAAAACCTTTTGAACATTGATTTTTACACAAAATACGGACTTTTGATGATGTTTTGTTCATTTTCTGATATGAAACAAAGCATTTATCATTCAAGATCCCAGATCTAGAAGCACAAGGACGTTTATGTTGATTTACACAAGCCGGACTAACCCGAACGAACCCCGAGTTCGCCCGGATTAGCCCACGCTTTGTAAAACGGCTAAAACCGCTCTAAAAGACCTCTCCGACCTAAGTTTGCTCAGTAGCACAGGGTTGGAGGTATGAACACTCGATTTACTCAGCAAACGACGCGAAAACGCAAGATCTTGGATCCGAAAACATCAAGTTCGCTCAAGAATCACCAACTCCCTAGTCAAGTTCGACCGAACTTGCACCCATATGGGTCAAGTTCGACCGAACTTGGGCTATTTCCACCAAATTCTTCACAAGTTTGACCGAACTTGTCTAGTTTCTTAGGAAACTATACAAGTTCGCCCGAACTTGTCATTTTAGTAAGAAATTCTTACAAGTTCGCCCGAACTTGTCTAGTTTCTTAGGAAACTATACAAGTTCGCCCGAACTTGCCTTCTCAGTAAGGTTTTCTCACAAGTTCGCCCGAACTTGACAAGTTTCTCAAAGAAACTCATCAAGTTCGACCGAACTTGGCTCTAAACACATCAAAACCATACAAGTTCGCCCGAACTTGCTTACTGCTCAACCCAAACTTAACCGTTTCAGCTTTTCGGAGACTGATGCATTTCCGTTCGCGTATGCAGGCTGATCCGGCGATCCTCTTCACCTCTCAACAGTTGTCTACTCTCTCTTAAACGCACCCATAGTGAGTATACTTGACCCATTTTTGCTTTAATGCACTTTTTGGGTGTTACATACGTTCCTATATCAAAATCACTTCACAAATCAAAACTGTTTATCACACGCGAATAATCTGATTGTATATGCTCGATACGTGATACTAGAAACATGTGACTAGGACTTATTTTCGTTAACTTGCCTCCTTAGCTAGTATGGTACTACAGTTTGGCTAACACCCAACGGGGTCTAGTTAGGATGTTCGCGCAAGCCTTTTCACGGTAGTTAGCATGAGATATGAGCCTATGTTATGTTAAGTGTTTTGGTGTATCATGATATGTAACTAGATTGTTTCGCAAACGCTTTCTCGACTATGCTAGTATTATTCAAACTCGTATGCTCACCTTTACTTAATTGTATTGACTTGTATTTTAACGTATGTAACAGGTTGAGGATCTTAGCTTGGATGCCTTGGATGTTGCGTGCTTAGATTAGTTTGTTTTATTTAGTTTGTTTTAGAACGGTTTGTAATAAAATCTAGGGGAGATCGAATTGGATTGTGTTTGTTTTATTTAGTTTGTTTTAGAACGGTTTGTAATAAAATCGAATTGGATGAATTGTAATGGTTGTTTTGAAGGTTATTTGAGTTTGATAGTTCGGGATATTGAATGCTGATTATATCTTTGAAATGACTGTTATGCGATCTCTTGATCGATCTGATTCGCCTAGTGCCACTACCCCGATGATTCCGCCCGGTTGGGGTGTGACAGATTGGTATCAGAGCTAATTCCTTAGGATAATAGGTAGAATTGCCATGTTTGACCTAGTAGCATGTTTAAGCACCCGATTGACCAATCTTTGAAATAAATGCTAAACTACTTGCCATAAATGCTTGAATATGCCTTTCCTAAGGCTAACACAATATACATGCTTGGAAACGCTCATATCCCACAAACGAGGATCAAGTTGAGATTAGATGTGATAACCAAGAATTCTCAATAAGATCGCTCATTCCGCGTATTACTCATCACGAGATATCTTCGTTGAGTTAGGAGTGACATCCAAACCTCGACGAACATCTACCTTTCTATCTAGTGGAACGCCCGATGTGATCGGTGAGCGTGGCCACACCTAGGAATGATGTTGTTAAATTAGGGGTGAAACCCGCATCTTAATAACTAATTCCATACTTCGATTTTCAATCTCACCAAAGTCTCGGTTATGCCGATGGTTTGGAACACGTATTAACTGGAAGGGTAAACGTCGTTAGCCGCTTGCGGTGATAACATTTATCTATTAGGCCAAAGCGTGGGTCCAAAGTCAAAGGATGATCGAATCAATTTGGATAGTCAATGTCTCAAAACCCCGGACACTCCCAATTGATTTAAGCCTTTATCGTCGATTTACACATCATCAAGTTTATTATTATTTATGTGTGTTAAATTTTGGGAATTTCTGCTTTATTCGATTTCTCGATTTATCGCATTTACGCTCCATCGAATGTATGCACAACTCGCACAGCTCTCGTAATCTAAAACGCTAATTAATACACCAACCAAACTAATTGCATAACTCGCTTACGCCTATGAGAACGTGTGTGTCTCATACGCGGTATTATCTCGCTTATCATGTATCGCATATATCTTGAATCTCATATCGCGCTACGCATTGTTACTATTAGAAGGTGAATACGTGCAAATACGTGCTTATATGATTATGTGCTTGCTTGCCTATGTGCCTACGTGCTTACGTGATTACGTGCTTATGTGGATACGTGCTTATGTGTTTTTG
The DNA here is from genome assembly GCA_947069175.1 of Scalesia atractyloides. Classification (NCBI taxonomy): domain Eukaryota; kingdom Viridiplantae; phylum Streptophyta; class Magnoliopsida; order Asterales; family Asteraceae; genus Scalesia; species Scalesia atractyloides. The sequence goes on from CAMTDV010000005.1 coordinate 35,857,905, forward strand.
TGCCTTGTATGAATAATAATAATAAATATTTTAGACATAAATTTATTGTAATCGAATCTCGTCTAATCCAAATCTTTGTGTAGATGTCGTCACTCGGATCCCATACTCACTGTTCAGCTCAACGCCAAAAGCGACAACAAGCGCATCGCTTCACTAGTCGCCAAGGAAGTGGCAAAAGTCATCCCACAAATCGTCTCAGAAATTCATGCTATGAGCAGCAACTCATCAGTCGACTCGAAAACTGAAAATCCCAAGCCGCGATTCAGCTTCAAGGCTTGTGTACCTCTCGCCTTCACGGGCAATGACGGACCGACTTCTATGTTTCACTAGTTCGATGCTATTGAGGTCACTTTTAGGCAAAGTGGATGCCCCGATGACCTCCGCACCATGAACGCTACCGGAGTCTTCCAGTCCCGTGCTCTAGACTGGTGGACAGCTGAAAGAAACAAGCATGGAAATGATGAAGCCTACAATCTATCTTGGGAGGAACTCAAGGAAATAATGATGAAGGAGTTCTGTCCTCCGCATGAAATGCAAAAGCTCGAGAATGAGTTTTGGGGTATCAAACAAGATGGTCCCGACAATGCTGGTTTTACTGCTCGGTTTAAGATTTTGAGCATCATCTGTCCCTGCCAGGTTGATACGACGGAGAAAGCTATCAACAAGTACATCCGTGGTTTACCCGAGTGCGTTGCAATTTTCATGAAAGTTGCTCGTACTACAACCATCGAGGAAACCTACATGTTCGCCGCTGAGATCAACAATCAGCGAGTTCAGGATGGTTATTTCAAGAACTCTGCTAAAGTCGCCAATCAAGCCGTCGTCGAACCAACCGCTGCTACCGAATCATCAAGTGAACCAAAGGGAAAGCGTCAGGGACGCAAAAGAGGAAACCCGAGTAAGAACTATGCCCTCGCCGCTCCAGCAAACCCTCAGCCGCTTCAGTCAGCCGCTCCGAACGCACCTACAGCTAAGCGTGTGTATACCGGACCTCACACTCTGTGCCCTAAGTGCACTTATCATCATGTCGTTGGTGGCAACTGCCGTTTTTGCACTGCAATATCTACGGTCGCTTTACTGTGAGTTGCCGATCATGTCCTCGTCAGCCAGCTCCTCAGGCTCCAGCAGCTCCAGCTTTACCCGCTCCTCCTCAAGCCAATCAGCAGCAAGCTCCAAAAGCACGTGTGTGCTATGTGTGTGTTGATCCGAATCATTTCACCAATGTCTGTCCGAATCGTCCTGTCAAGCAAGAGCAGCCAGCACTGCAGCCTCAGCCGCAACAGCAGCAACCGGCAGAGCCTTCAATCTCACCACCGTCAGGCTCAGAATGACAACAATGTTGTCAATGGTACGTTTCTCGTTAATGGTATTTATGCTTCATGTTTGTTTGATACTGGTGCCGATAATTGTTTTGTATCGTTAGAATTCGAAAAGGTTTTAAAATGTAAGCGCGCTAAACTCCCAAAGACTTTCGAAGTGGAAGTCGCCACCGGAAAATCCGTTACCGTTGATTATGTCTTAAGTGGTTGTTCTCTAAATCTCAACAACCATGCCTTCTCGATCAATCTCATACCTATGCAGTTAGGTAGCTTCGATATCATAGTAGGCATAGATTTTCTTCGTGAGAATCATGTTGAAGTTGTATGCTTTGATAAAATGATCCGATTCCCTAACGGTGATCAACTTCATGTTGACGGTGAAACTCCCTCAAAGAAGTTGATGCTTTTGTCATGTACTCGAGCACACAAATGCTTGCAAAAGCGATGTGTTGCCTTCCTCGCCCATATAGTGAACCCGGAGAAAGAAAAGAAGACTTATAAAGATGTTCCCGTTGTTTGTGAATTTCCTAAAGTCTTTCCCGACGATTTACCCGGCTTACCCCCTACTCGAGATGTTGAATTCTGTATCGATTTAGTTCCCGGAGCTACTCCTGTTGCTAAAGCTACTTATCGCCTCGCACCATCCGAAATGTGCGATCTATCAAGCCAACTTCAAGAGCTTCTTGATAAAGGTTTCATACGCCCGAGCACTTCGCTATGGGGCGCACCTGTCCTTTTCGTGAAAAAGAAGGATGGATCGTTCCGAATGTGCATCGATTATCGTGAACTTAACAAACTCACGATAAACCGCTACCCTCTTCCTCGTATCGACGACTTATTTGATCAGCTTGAAGGTGCTACTTGCTTTTCCAAGATCGATATTCGTTCCGGTTATAATCAGTTACGCGTGTTGGAAGAAGACATTCCTAAAACTGCCTTTCGTACTCGCTATGGCCTTTTCGAATTCGTGGTTATGCTTTTGGTCTTACCAATGCACCCGCGGTTTTCATGGATTTGATGAACCATGTGTGTAAAGCTTTCTTAGATCGTTTCGTCATTGTTTTCATCAATGATATCCTTATTTATTCGAAGTCGAGAGACGAACACGCGCGTCATCTCCGTTTAGTCCTCGAACTTCTTCAAGGAAATCGCCTTTATGCTAAGTTATCTAAATGTGAATTCTGGCTCGAAGAAGTCCAATTTCTCAGCCACATCGTTAATAGTCAAGGAATTTACGTCGACCCTGCTAAGATTGAAACTGTCAAGAGTTGGATTATACCGAAGAATGCATCTGAAATCCATTCATTTCTTTGATTGGCGGGTTACTACCGTCGATTCATCGCCGACTTCTTAAAAATTGCCGTTCCGCTTACCGCTTTAACTCATAAAGACCAACCTTTTGTTTGGGATTCCAAGCAAGAGGAAGCTTTTCAAACTCTTAAGCGTATGCTATGCAACGCTCCCATCCTTGCTCTACCCGACGGAAACGACGATTTCGTTGTTTATTGTAATGCCTCGAACCTTGGCCTTGGTTGTGTTCTCATGCAACGAGACAAGGTTATCGCGTATGCATCTCGACAACTCAAGATCCACGAGAAGAATTACACAACCCACGATCTCGAACTCGGTTCAGTTGTTTTTGCATTGAAGATATGGCGACACTACCTTTACGGTACCAAGTGTACAGTCTTCACCGACCATAAGAGCTTACAACATATCTTTAACAAAAAAGAACTAAACATGTGACAACTCGATGGGTTGAACTTCTCAACGACTACGATTGCGAGATAAGTTACCATCCCGGCAAAGCAAACATCATCGCCGATGCTCTAAGTCGACGAAGCTATGTATATAGTGTTCGTGACTCTCAAGCTTTGAATGATCTCGAAATTATGATTCGCTCCGCTCAGTTTGCTTATTTTAACGAAAACACTTTGGAAGAAGAAATGAAATGTGGTGCCGAAACTCAGCTCGTATCTAAGCCTAACGGCATTTATTACTACCTCAATCGCATTTGGATCCCTACTCGCGATAATCTCCATAATTTGCTAATAACTGAAGCTCATAAATCCCGATATTCCATTCACCCCGGAGCCGACAAGATGTACCAGGACCTTCGTCCTAAGTATTGGTGGTCGGGCATGAAAAAGGGTATCGCCTTGTACGTCTCAAAATGCTTAACTTGTTCGAAAGTTAAAGCTGAACATCAAAGGCCCTCTGGTTTACTCGAACAACCCGAAATCCCGAAGTGGAAGTGGGAGAGTATAGCCATGGACTTCGTTACTAAACTCCCACGTACTTCCTCTGGTCACGATAGCATTTGGGTTATCGTTGATCGTCTTACTAAATCTGCACACTTTATTGCTATTCGAGAAGACTTTAAGGTTGATCGGTTAGCCAGAATCTATACCGACGAAGTTATATGTCGACACGGGACGCCTCGTGACATCATCTCTGACCGAGACGGTCCTTTTACCTCGCGTCTCTGGAAGACCTTTCAATCTGCTCTCGGTACTACGCTTAATCTAAGTACCGCTTTTCACCCTCAAACCGATGGTGTCACACCCCGACCCGCAGCGGAATAAAAGTCGGGGCATAATTGGGTTATCACCAAAGCTCATGATGTTTACTAAGATGTTTCATATTTATTAAATTCAAATTACAACTTAAATATCCAAAACAAAATTCATACAATTACAAGAAAATGAAACTATAAAATTATTCCAAAGCTTAAACTTGTTTTTTTCTTCTAGGCCTTCCTATGTGTTTCTTTTCTCAGCTAGATCACCTGTATCATGTGTAAAACGGGGGATATTTTGGGTCAACAAAAGTTGGCGAGTGAACCTTGATAAAACATTTTTACTAATTTCTTGTTTTATTTAATAAGTAAAATTTGTGCAATAATCACATGTGAGCAAACATATATAGATAAACAAACACAAACCACTTTGGATGAGTATATGATATGAATGATGATGTATGTGAGATCAAGGCTCAATCAAACGGAGCCGATCTAATAAGGCACCTGATGCTCAACCCGTCTCCCACGGGGAACTGATGGGCCTAATGAAATGCGTGCATTGAAAATGATAAATCCAAATCTACATATAATTCACACAACAATTGATACACATTTGATACACATTTGATCACGGATATGATGTATGCACAAGTGTTTAAATAAAATAAAAGGATTATACGACACATGATACACCCCAAAACATGATTAAAACGGGGAATTGGTAGAGATTCACTCACAATGGGTGCGTTCTTTGATGACGATGAAGGCGCACGAATTTATGATTCAATCGACGAGGGAAAAACTAACCTAGATAATAACAAAATGATTTGATAAATAAATAAATTTTATTTGAGATTAATATTTTTAATTAGTGCTCTTAATGGGATTTTTAGATTTATTCTTGTGAGTTTAAGGAAATTTTCTAACCTTAATAATCTTATTTTTAAGTATTTTTAAATAATTTTCCAATTAAATAAATAAATAAAAAGAAATTAAAAAAAGGTTGACTTTTTGACCGTTGACCGTTGACTGGGTCTTGAAGGTCAGACTGTGTTTTCTATACGCTGAGTGAGGGTCGAACTCGGGACCTCTCGTATACGTGCACGCAGCTCTACCAACTGAGCTACGTGTCTAACCCGAAATATTCTCTGTTTTAATTATATATATACTAATTAACTTTAAACTTATTTGGTTTTTATTAAAAATGATTTATATGGCCGAACCGGTTGCAGAGACCCGGAGTCGAACTCGGGTCCTTTGGTTCGAGTGTGCATAGCCCAACCAGTTGGGCTGTGTGTCTAATCTGTTAAATCACTGGATTATATTCCTTTTATGTATATACTGTGACTTGATCTGATTAGGTTTTAAAAATGTTGGTTTTATTTTTGAAAGTCGGTAACGTGTGCGATTCGAACCCGAGACGTGCGTGTTATATTTGTACACAGTCCACCGCTGGACTGTGTGTCTAACCCGTTTGAATATCCAGTTTTAATTATATTTATACATATACTTGACTTCATCTTCTTCGTTTACAAGAACACAGAACAGTGAAAGCCGACTGTTCTGTTTAATCGATCAACAAAACTTATAATTGATTGAAATGAAATAGAAAAAGAAGATTACGGAATAAGATGTACCAACACAGAGTGTTTTCTTTAGATTTCCGGCAAGAGTCGTCGGCTCTGATTTGTGATTTCCGGCTGAGTGGACTGTTTAACAGTTTTGATCATTGTGTTGTGCAATTAGAATACTAAGCAAAAGATAGCAAAAAGGTTTAGATGATTTATACCGTCTGATGAACGCATACGGTTTTTTGATCAGCGATTCCGGCAGGATTCCGGCAAAAATGAAAATCTCCGGCGACGAGCTTTGAAGGGACTAAAGCTTCGAAAGAGAGTGCGATTCTGAGCGAAAGGTTTACAGGAGGTTTGAGTGAGTATTTATAAGGAAGAACTAGATGAATTGGGTTCGAATTTGAGTCTTGATTCGCGGTCAAAGGTTTCCGGCGGTTATGACCGAAATTGACTGCCGGCAACGGTTATAACTGGCGTCGAGATTAATTTGTGCGTTTCAGTCAAAGGAAAGGTAGCCAAAATCGCGGAATGTCTGTTTTTCCGGTGAGTGCGAGTTCTGGGCGCGCTGATTGCAGATTTGACTTTCGGTTTTATTATAAATGTTATTTGTTTCCGTGTTTATCACAAAAGCAGTGTGTGGCGGAGTGGTGTGTTGCGTGTTTGTGCTTGCGGGTGATCCGGGTTCGAAACCCGGCGTCTCCATTTTATTTTTTTATTCACTATTTTTATTATTTATTAATTATGGTTTAAAATTCTAGAAATGTTTATTAGTTATGTATTGTTTAAAATTAATATGAACAATAAATACGCAACGGAACTTATAACTGTATATTTGATTAATAAACGAAGAGGGTTTGGAAAACCTGTTTTTCGACGAATGTTACAGTATCCCCTACTTTTAGGAATTTCGTCCCGAAATTTAAGTAGTAATGGTAACTGGAAAGAGATGCGGGTATTTTTCGCGCATTGAGTCTTCACGTTCCCAAGTAAACCGGGTACTCGTTTTGACTCCCAACGTACCCTGACAATTGGAATACGACTTCGTCTTAAACGCTTCTCTCCGAAGTCCACAATTTCTACCGGTCTTTCAACGAAGTGCATAGATTCATCGACTTGAATGTCTTCTAAGGGAATATGGAGGTTTTCATCGGCGAGGTACTTTTTCAAGTTTGATACGTGAAATGTGGGATGAATTCTGTTGAGTTCTTCTGGTAGGTCAAGCTTGTATGCTACAGGACCTACTCTTTCGAGTATCTTGAAAGGTCCTATGTAGCGTGGTGCTAGCTTACCCTTCTGGCCAAAACGAATCACTCCCTTCCACGGTTATACTTTTAAAAGTACTTGATCACCAATGCCAAACTCCAAGGGCTTTCGTCGTTTGTCTGCATAACTCTTTTGACGACTTTGAGCCGCTAGAAGATTGTTTCGAATTTGAATGACCTTGTCGGTTGTTTCTTGAATTAATTCTGGACCGGTGATTTGTGATTCCCCAATTTCGTGCCAACATACTGGAGATCGGCACTTACGACCATATAAAGCTTCGAAAGGAGCCATGCCGATACTTGAATGATAGCTATTGTTGTACGAAAATTCCACTAATGGTAGGTGAGCGTCCCAATTCCCTTTGAAGTCTATGACACATGCTCGCAGCATGTCTTCAAGGGTTTGGATGGTGCGTTCAGATTGACCATCAGTTTGAGGATGAAAAGCAGTACTGAGATCTAATCGTGTACCCAAGGCGGTTTGTACGGCTCGCCATGTTCGTGAAGTGAAACGACCATCACGGTCTGAAATGATGCTTAAAGGTACACCATGACGGCTTACGATCTCGCTGATGTAGATACGAGCTAACTTCTTGTTCTTGAAGTCCTCGCGAATCGGAATGAAGTGAGATGACTTTGTAAGACGATCGATTATTACCCATATGGTGTCATACCCACTGGAGGTGCGAGGTAACCCGGTAATGAAATCCATGGTTATGTTTTCCCACTTCCATACAGGTATTTCGGGTTGGACTAGAAGTCCTGAAGGTCTTTGATGTTCAGCTTTTACTTTGGAACAGGTAAGGCACTTGGAAACAAAAACAACGATATCCTTTTTCATGCCAGGCCACCAGTAGGTGTATCGTAGGTCTTGATACATCTTGTTGGCTCCTGGGTGTACAGAGTACCGTGTTTTGTGCGCCTCATTCATGAGGAAATCACGAAGGTTATCGCGATCAGGAATCCATATGCGATTTAAATTATATAGAATACCGTCGGATTTGGTTTCGATTTTGAGTTCAGCTCCACATGACAGCTCATCGCGTACGTCATTTTCTGTTGCAGGAACATGTTGAGCTGCTCGGATTCGATCTTTGATGTCGGTTATGATTTGCGAACAGAGAAGACGAATGGAGTTCGCATAACCTTTTCGACTGAGCGCATCGGCCACTACGTTTGCCTTGCCAGGATGATACCGAATTTCACAGTCGTAGTCGTTGAGAAGTTCGACCCATCTTCGTTGCCTCATATTCAACTCCTTTTGGTTGAAGATATGTTGGAGACTTTTGTGGTCAGTGTATATTTCACACTTGGTACCGTAGAGGTAATGTCTCCATATCTTGAGAGCGAACACAACGGCTCCAAGTTCCAGGTCGTGGGTGGTGTAATTCTTCTCTTGAACTTTGAGTTGCCTAGAAGCATAGGCTATCACTTTTCCTCTTTGCATTAATACACAGCCTAGCCCTTGCCCTGATGCGTCGCAATATACTACAAAGTCATCGCAACCTTCAGAGAGTGTGAGGATAGGTGCGTCACAAAGTTTTTGCTTTAGAGTTTGGAAGGCCTCTTCTTGCTTAGGTCCCCATATGAAGGGTTTTCCTTTATGAGTCAAGGCCGTGAGTGGTACAGCAATACGGGAAAAATTGGCAATGAAGCGGCGATAGTAACCAGCCAAACCAAGAAATGACCTTACTTCGGTAGGGGTACGTGGCGCTTGCCATTCCTGCACTGCCTTGATTTTTTAAGGATCAACATGAATTCCCTTGTCGTTGACGACATGTCCAAGGAATTGTACTTCTCCTAACCAGAATTCGCATTTTGAGAACTTAGCGTAGAGCTTTTCAGTCCTTAAGAGTGTAAGGATGAGTCGAAGGTGTCGTTCATGATCGGATTTAGACTTGGAGTAGATAAGGATGTCGTCGATGAAGACTATGACAAAACGGTCGAGGTAGGGTTTGCATACCCTATTCATTAGATCCATGAAGACAGCGGGGGCGTTGGTTAAACCGAATGGCATGACCATGAATTCGTAATGACCATAACGAGTCCGGAAGGCGGTCTTTGGGACATCCTATTCATGTACTCTGAGCTGATGATAACCAGAACGAAGGTCGATTTTTGAAAAGCAGGTAGCGCCTTGAAGTTGGTCTAGGAGGTCATCGATGCGAGGTAGTGGATAGCGATTTTTAACCGTTAACTTGCTGAGTTCTCTATAATCAATGCACATGCGAAACGTTCCATCTTTCTTCTTCACAAAGAGACCAGGTGCACCCCAAGGCAAGGAGCTAGGACATATGAATCCTTTGTCAGTCAGCTCTTGCAGTTGACTGGCCAGCTCTTGCATTTCAGATGGGGCTAACCTATAAGGAGATTTTGCGACTGGTGTAGCGTCAGGTACAAGATCGATGCGGAATTCGACTTCTCTCACAGGAGGGAGTCCTGAAATGTCGTCGGGAAAGACTTGTGGAAATTCCTTCACAACCGGGATATCTTCGAGTTTCTTCTCCTTGTTTCCTTTTTTGACGACGTGAGTTAGGAATGCGACATAGTTCTTGCGGAGATATCTTCGGGCTTGAAGGCAGGACATTAGTTTGAGTCCTTTCGAAGGGGTTCCCAAAAATACGTAGGGTTTGACCGTCTGAAAGAGGAATGCGAATAAACTTTTCGCGGCACACTACTTCAGCGTGATGCTGGCTGAGCCAGTCCATACCGATTATAACATCGAAACTTCCCAACTTCATAGGGATGAAGGGTCAACTGGAAAATCGTGATTGTTTAGAGTGAGGGTACAATCGCGTATAATAGCATTTAATGAAACGGGTTTTCCGTCAGCAACTTCCACCGTTAGAGGTTCCATGAGATTAACACGAGTTTGGTTGAGAATAGGTTCAAATTCTAAGGACACAAAGCTCTTATCCGCGCCAGTATCGAATAATATGGATGCATAACTACCATTGATGAGAAACGTACCGTTAACCACGTTGTTGTCAGCCCTAGCTTGGTTGGCATTGATGTTGAAAGTTCTTCCTCTAGCAGGTGGAGGAGCTTGGTTAGCTTGGTTTACCGGGTTTGCTTGAGCTTGGGCATGGATGATGTTCACCAATCTTGGACAAGTGTTCCTGAAGTGGTTTGGGTTCCCACAGTTGTAAGAAGCTCGCATGGGCTGCATCATGGGGTAGTTGGGTTGGTAGTAAGTTTGGGCTGCGTGTGGTGCAAGTGGTAGAAGTAAGGGTTGTTGGGCTTGACCCACTATCTGATGGTGGGTTTGGGTTGGGGGTTGATTGCGGTTCATTCGTTGAAGAGTGCGACAGGTTTGGATTGTGTGACCCGCACGGCCACAGCTTGTGCAATGTTGGCAAGGGTTTTCGGGAGGGTGATGGTATTGACAGCGGTTGCATTTTGGGTGAGGGCCGGTGTATGGCTTTTTGAATGGTACCGTTGAAGGAGCAATTTGGGTGATTGGTGCAGCAGTGATAGGAGGGTTGGTTTGAGTGACAGCAAAATTCTTGCTGTTTCGTTTCCTCTTACCAGCAAACTTTGAGGATGAGACTGGGTGGTTTGTAGTTGAGGTCTCTATAGGTGCTTTCTTCTTCTCATCTTTAAATTTGCCGTTTCGGATGCGATTCTCAGTGAGTTCTGTAGCTAATTCCATTGTGGCTTCAAGTGTTGCAGGCGAAGTGCTTAAAACCGAATCTTGGATTTTCGAGGGGAGGCCTCGAATGTAGTGTTCGACTAAGCGGTACAAGGGGGTGAACAAATTAGGGATCATTTGGTTCAGCTCGAGAAATCGCTTATTATAGGAGGTGTGATCTCCTTCCTTTTGTTTCAGCGTGTGGAATTCATCTTCCAACTTTTTGATTTCGCTTCTTGGACAGAAGCGTCTTCTCATGAGTTCCCTTAACTCTTCCCATGTTAAGGCCATGGCATCTTCAACTCCTCGTTTACCCTTTTCCGTGTTCCACCATGTAAGGGCTACCCCAAACGGTCTTCCAGTTGCATAACGTACCTTGCGATCCTCGGGACAATCGCAATTGAGGAAAGTGTTTTCCATTTCTTCAAACCAGTGAAGGAGGGCGGTAACACCTTCGGTCCCTTCATATTTTGGGGGATCGCAAGATTTGAAGTGTTTGTAGGAGCACTTTTTGGAGGGAGGGTTGGCGACGCTCTGGTCTTCTTGATTGGGAGGGTTGACGGGATTTGCGGTGAGCGCTTGTTGAACTTGAATCACGATGTCAGGAAGCACTGCGGCCATTTGTTTAGCAATTTGTGTGGCCAAGCGTTCATTTGATCTTCCTGACTTTCTACCTCCACGTAGTTGCCTAGCCGACATCTACAGGAATATACATAGGAAGATTGTGAGTTTAAGAATTTTCTAGGTGTCATGTGTCGTAAAAAGAATGAAAACAACATAATTGGCAATAATTTAACTACATCCATAGGATGTCTTGGGTTTGCTCATGTTTGGGCATCCAATGTCCCCCATACCATTGCCTGTGTAGTCATGTGGGCCCCCATGACTATTGGGCTTGGTAGGATTCACATTGGTGTCGGCGGATTAACACTCGCATCACCCGAATGAAAATCGTAAAATATGATTGCGAGATGTATGGTAGGAGGGTGTCCAGGTGTAGACACAATGACAACTCAAAGTGGGGTTAGCTCACACGACGTTTGGTATAGCATGCTTTGGCCTAATAGGTCCTTCGTACTCTCATCGTTAGTCCCCAGGTAGGCAAACTGGTCCTTTATTTTGGATTTATACGAATGCCAAGCCTAGACAGGATGTTCCGACTACCGGTTCTCGTACCCTTCCAGTTACTACATGCCCGTTATGAGAACTCACTTTGATGTGATTTGAAAAATAAAAAAAAATCATTGCAAAAATCATAGTAATCGTGAGGTGTGTGCTCTCATGGATATGATATGTTATGAGGATATGATTCATGATGAGCATTGTATAATAACATGTATTTATGAGCATGCTTGCATAACATTGAGTGTGAAAATAAACATAAAGCATATAAACATCATGAATTTTGTATGTAACGCATAAACAATTTAAAATTTAATCAACTATAGTATAGGCTCTAAGGGTCTAATAACCTATCCTATATCCCTATAGTCATAAGCTCTGATACCAATCTGTCACACCCCGACCCGCAGCGGAATAAAAGTCGGGGCATAACTGGGTTATCACCAAAGCTCATGATGTTTACTAAGATGTTTCATATTTATTAAATTCAAATTACAACTTAAATATCCAAAACAAAATTCATACAATTACAAGAAAATGAAACTATATAATTATTCCAAAGCTTAAACTTGTTTATTCTTCTAAGCCTTCCTATGTGTTTCTTGTCTCAGCTGGATCACCTGTATCATGTGTAAAACGGGGGATATTTTGGGTCAAAAAAAGTTGGCGAGTGAACCTTGATAAAACATTATTACTAATTTATTGTTTTATTTAATAAGGAAAATTTGTGCAATAATCACATGTGAGCAAACATATATAGATAAACAAACACAAACCACTTTGGATGAGTATATGATATGAATGATGATGTATGTGAGATCAAGGCTCAATCAAACGGAGCTGATCTAATGAGGCACCTGATGCTCAACCCGTCTCACACGGGGAACTGATGGGCTTAATGAAATGCGTGCACTGAAAATGATAAATCCAATCTACATATAATTCACATAACAATTGATACACATTTGATCATGGATATGATGTATGCACAAGTGTTTAAATAAAATAAAAGGATTATACGACACATGATACACCCCAAAACATGATTAAAACGGGGAATTGGTAGAGATTCACTCACAATGGGTGCGTTATTTGATGACGATGAAGGCGCACGAATTTATGATTTAATCTACGAGGGAAAAACTAACCTAGATAATAACAAAATGATTTGATAAATAAATAAATTTTATTTGAGATTAATATTTTTAATTAGTGCTCTTAATGGGATTTTTAGATTTATTCTTGTGAGTTTAAGGAAATTTTCTAACCTAAATAATCTTATTTTTAAGTATTTTTAAATAATTTTCCAATTAAATAAATAAATAAAAAGAAATAAAAAAAAGTTGACTTTTTGACCGTTGACCGGGTCTTGACCGGTCAGACTGTGTTTTCTATGCGCTGAGTGAGGTTCGAACTCGGGACCTCTCGTATACGTGCACGCAGCTCTACCAACTGAGCTACGTGTCTAACCCGAAATATTCTCTGTTTTAGTTATATATATATACTAATTAACTTTAAACTTATTTGGTTTTTATTAAAAATGATTTATATGGCCGAACCGGTTGCAGAGACCCAGAGTCGAACTCGGGTTCTTTGGTTCGAGTGCGCACAGCCCAACCAGTTGGGCTGTGTGTCTAATCTGTTTAATCACTGGATTATATTCCTTTTATGTATATACTGTGACTTGATCTGATTAGGTTTTAAAAATGTTGGTTTTATTTTTGAAAGTCGGTAACGTGTGCGATTCGAACCCGAGACGTGCGTGTTATATTTGCACACAGTCCACCGCTGGACTGTGTGTCTAACCCGTTTGAATATCCAGTTTTAATTATATTTATACATATACTCGACTTCATCTTCTTCGTTTACAAGAACACAGAACAGTGAAATCCGACGTTCTGTTTAATTGATCAACAAAACTTATAATTGATTGAAATGAAATAGAAAAAGAAGATTACGGAATAAGATGTACCAACACAGAGTGTTTTCTTTAGATTTCCGGCAAGAGTCGTCGGCTCTGATTTGTGATTTCCGGCTGAGTGGACTGTTTAACAGTTTTGATCATTGTGTTGTGCAATTAGAATACTAAGCAAAAGATAGCAAAAAGGTTTAGATGATTTATACCGTCTGATGAACGAATACGGTTTTCTGATCAGCGATTCCGGCAGGATTCCGGCGAAAATGAAAATCTCCGGCGACGAGCTTTGAAGGGACTAAAGCTTCGAAAGAGAGTGGGATTCTGAGCGAAAGGTTTACAGGAGATTTGAGTGAGTATTTATAAGGAAGAACTGGATGAATTGGGTTCAAATTTGAGTCTTGATTCGCGGTCAAAGGTTTCCGGCGGTTATGACCGAAATTGACTGCCGGCAACGGTTATAACTGGCGTCGAGATTAATTTGTGCGTTTCAGTCAAAGGAAAGGTAGCCAAAATCGCGGAATGTCTGTTTTTCTGGTGAGTGCGAGTTCTGGGCGCGCTGATTTCAGATTTGACTTTCGGGTTTATTATAAATGTTATTTGTTTTCGTGTTTATCACAAAAGCAGTGTGTGGCGGAGTGGTGTGTTGCGTGTTTGTGCTTGCGGGTGACCCGGGTTCGAAACCCGGCGTCTCCATTTTATTTTTTTATTCACTATTTTTATTATTTATTAATTATGGTTTAAAATTCTAGAAATGTTTATTAGTTATGTATTGTTTAAATTAATATGGACAATAAATACGCAACGGAACTTATAACTGTATATTTGATTAATAAACGAAGCGGGTTTGGAAAAACCATTTTTCGACGAATGTTACAGATGGTCAGACTGAGCGCACGATCCGCACTCTCGAAGACATTCTTCGTGCGTGCAGCATAGATTTCGGTGGTAACTCGGATACACATTTACCTTTAATCGAATTCTCGTACAATAATAGTTATCATACCAGCATTCAAATGGCTCCTTTTGAGGCACTGTATGGGAGGAAATGTCGATCGGCTATTGCATGGCATGAGATCGGAGAAGCACAAATCACCGGTCCCGAGCTAATACAAGAAACAACCAACAAGATCCTCCAAATCAGAGACAATCTCTTGAAAGCTCGCAGTCGCCAAAAGAGTTACGCCAACAAACGACGCAAGCCTCTACAGTTCGAAGTGGGAGATCACGTAATCCTAAAGGTTGCACCTTGGAAGGAGTGGTCCGCTTCGGGAAGAAAGGAAAGCTAGCGCCTCGGTACGTTGGACCCTTTAAGATTCTGGAAAGGATCGGTAAAGTAGCCTATAGTCTCGAACTACCAGCGGAACTTAATAAGGTACATCCGACCTTCCACGTGTCTAATCTCAAAAAGTGCCTAGCCGAAGAAAATCTGCATGTCCCTCTTGAAGATCTGCAAATTAATGAAACGCTCCATTTCGTGGAAAAACCCGTTGAGATCATGGATCGAGAAACCAAGAAACTACGACGCTCTCGCATACCTATCGTGAAGGTCCGATGGTGTGATATCCCGGGTTTTTCGGATAACTTACACGTGATATTTGTCGAATAATATATAGGCTAAGTATGCATGAATTAAATACGTATTGTGTGTTGTGTGGATTTTTAGTTATATATGTATGTATAATAAATATGTATACGAACGGAACCGAGATCAAACCTTAAACCCAAACCTATCTCGGCTACAAGATCAAGCCGCAAACCCTTTGTGAACAACTCAAATCATTCTCGGTCGATATCAAGCCCAAGACCGCAAATATATTTTGTTCAAAACCAAACCAAAACAGCCCAAACATGTTCGGCCAAAAGATCAAACCAAAACCTTAAATTAAAGCTACTCGGTCAAGACCAAACCAAACGTTTAAGGTGGTGTAGCGGATTGTGGCTCGTTTGTTGTTTGAGTTGGCCACGAGATCACATCCGAACCAAACTAACTTACCCAACTTCCTCGGCCACAATACCTATCCCAAATCGAAATCCTTATCTCTTGCGCCTATATCTACAAAACTTATGCATGCTTCCTTCTAAAACACAAACTCTAATCGCCTTCTCTTGCTCCATAAATCGCGAACAGCTTTCCTTTCTTTTCTTTCGGTCGCAGCAAACATCAGCCGAAGCCATCATCATCTTGGTCGCGAGATTAGTCTTGGCTCACCTCTAGTCGATCAAACAGCCTACTCTATCAACAAGCCTCTCTCGGTTGCGGATCACTTTCAAGACAAATCCATTCCCATCCAAAGTTACGGCCGCTTACCTTGTCACTTAAGGTTAGGATTTATCTTTTGTTGCTAGATCATGTTCGGTTATACGTGTCTTGAGTGTGTTGTGTTCGGATTTGCATAATAGAAGATGATATGTATGCTTAGATGTTTGGTTGTCTCAGATTATATGTATACTTGGATGCTTAGTTGTTGCGGATATATGTGTCTTGATTGTTGATGATTCTCAGATCGCATGTCGGTATACTTTCGGATTGTTAATACAAGATTTAGAATTTGCATGTTGTTTGAAAACTGAGTATGTAGGCTGTGATTCGTTATAAAAACAAAAGCTATTGCGTAGGGTTTGCATGGATAGATTATTAGTCTTAATCTATGAGTAGAAATCGGCTTATAAGCACCTAGGTTAACCGTATGATCGAATTGTGTGAAATAATTGTAACAATAATGCTGAAACAGTCTGCTGAATAATAGTTACAGCCGACTTCATCAGGCTGTAACTTGGTCGTTAGTTGTCGAAAAACGGATTTTCTGATGTCTATAACGTAGAGATTTGAATAAGGAATCCAAAGGCGCTGGATTCATAATTTTCTGAAATCGTTTGATATTTTTAAAGGGCTAAACAAATTCAGTAGGTAAAGCTGTTAAAATTCTGGAATTTTGTTGGTTGTTTATCAAACTAGATTTTAAAATCAGTAGTGAGTTGAGTCATGATTTTTGTACAGCAACTAGGTATAGAAATTTCCGGGCAACTCCAACTGGAATTTTGTTAATCGGACGATCAGTGATTTTTAAATAAATTCTTCCGTGGACTGCAGTCAGAAAGCGGTAAATCTGACTGCAGCTTAGTGAATTAATATTTATGGTTAATTGGTAAAGATTTAGGACTTGAGAAAATTATATAAATTTCTATGGTATAAATGTCACCTACTGTAAAAATATGGGAAGTTTTAGAATGCTGGAACTATTTTATAAAAATCCTAGAAAACAGCTGAATAATTGAGTGTTAAGCATAAAGTTGTTAACTTGTGATTTTATGCATTAAAGTGTTGCATGGATTTGGAATGTGTTCATGATAAGTTGTTTGATCACTATGATTATATGAGAATACTTGCATGCATGTTTGAGTGTTAGATATGTTGTTTGTGTGTATCACTTTGTGAGTAAATTGCGTGTGGAATTGGTATTGGTGTGATTACACACTGACGTGGAATTAATTGGTTTGTTAGGACGCAACTAGCGGTCCCATCTCTTATAACATCTTTGCCACACTAACCGAGCTAATAAAGGTGAGTTCACGGCCCCTAACTTTATACGGTTTTTAAACAACAGGGGGAGAAACATGTATACACTCTCAAACTCAAACTCTTTACGTTATACGAATGTAACGTCACATAACGATACGGTAACTAAGTTAATGTTAATGTAATGTTATGGTCACTATGCAGCTTTATCACTTAAGTCCTCGACAATCTCCTCGGATCGTTAGTATTTGGGTTAAGTAGCGGGGGAATTATAAGTAGTACTACTGGGTCTGACGAGCCCCATCCGAGCTAGTCGCGCTAGCCGACCGGGTATGGTCAACGGGTGTATGATTGGCCTAACATCGCCATGGTCATGTGATAGACCTGGCAAAACGGAGGCACAACTGTCAGCTTCGATCGCGAACACTTAGTGACATGACTTTAGGCTAGCTACCTATATACATTAATATTGAACTTAATTACGGAACAACTTAATATTCCGGGTTTGGAATATTGGAACATCAACTTATTATCCCGGGTTGGGGATAATGGAAACAACAACTTAATATTCCGGTTTGGGAATATTGGAAACAACAACTTATTAGTCCGGGTTTGGAATAATGGAACTGATATGTTATCCCGGGTTGGGGATAACGGAGTAACAAACTAAAACCGAACAACGAATTTATGAAAACCTGTGAACTCACTCATCTTTAATGTTGACACTTGTTTCTTTACATGTTTCTCAGGACGCTAGGAGCTCTAGGTGCACGCACATGCATTGAACAAGACATCATTATCGAGTCTCATTTATTAATATTGTTTTGGGATTTTTCCTTTGTTTTGGCGTTTGTGTTGGCGCCCGCATCATTACTTATTATTGCTTCCGCTCAAACTTTAAGAACTGATACTTATGCTAAATATTGGTAATCTAAAATTTACAACAAATGATTTTGGAAAACGTATTATCAAATCATATAGAGTCGTTCGACGTACTAGTGTCTTAGATTCTGGTTTGTTCACACGTCTCGCGGTAGAACTCCGCAAGTGGAAATTGAGGGTGTGACAGATTGGTATCAGAGCCACTAGCTATAGAGAACCAGGTTTGCATTAGAAGTAGACCTAAACTATAGCTGATATCATGACACTAGACTTAGTTTGGCACCGAATTATTATATCTTGTTATGCAATATGTTACAAACGTGTTTGGTAGGTTATACCTTCATAATAAGAAATGAAAACAACTCGTAATTAACTACACGACCTAACAGGCAATGTCATCATCCTCATCGTCATCATCGTCCGACAGACTTACGCCAGCAAGAGCACCAGGAAAGGCACCAATGGTGGAACCCATACCACCTTATGGCGTGGAGACACGCTCAGCAGCGAGGAAAAGGCTCGCTCTGGGGGAGGAGTCGTCGTTGCGCCCAACTATTGCTGTACCGGTTGAACCGGTTAATCCTGTAGAAATAGGACTTGACATGCTTAGAATCCTGGTACATACACAACAAAAACAGTTAGAAAGAATGCAGGAAACCATCTTAGCACAAGGATGGATGATCCGACACCTTACGGGAAAGGCCGACTCGCTCGAGGAAGAGCATCGTACGAGTAAGATAGCTCGTAACACCATAGCCGGAGATCTGCGTGTTGAGCAGATAAGAGCTGGCTGGCTTGAGGACAGAGTCCTGGAAAACAGTTGGAACATTCAGGAACTGCAAAATCAAGCACTTGAACCAGCACCTGCCCCTCCAGTGCTGGTAGAGGAAGATCCAGAAGAGGATCCAGAGGAGGATCCTGAAGAGGATCCGGAGGAGGACCCAGCTGAGGAAGCTGGAAATGCCGCACAGGATTACGGCAACGACAGTGACTTAGGGGATGGAGACGTAGACGACTGACACGTCTCGTTTATATTATTTGTTTTCCTTCAGTTTATTATTTTCCACTTGTATTAAAACTTGAGACTTTATAGTGAATTCGTATGTTTGATTTGCACTTTTGTAAGACGTTGAGATTTCAGTTAATCAAGTATTTCTTTTGACTATTTGACATATTGAGTTGACATAACTTAATAATTATTAAAGTACGAAGTAGGATAACTCTATTGGATATATAGACTTATCGGAGTGTGTTTATGTTGTGTTTCGAAGATCTAAATGGCGACTGGAAGACGTTGAAACCTTAACTTGACGCCCGAAGAGCTAGCTGCCATGATCCAGGAGCATGTGAACGCAACATTAGCGGGTGTGCAGAACCAGCCGGCAGGTAACCATTATTAAGTTTTCGCGTGAAAATCTAATAGTGAGGTTAGTGCAATTCCTTGCTGACTTCCTGTTCTCTGTCAGCAGGAGGGGGCTTTAATCCCTATAAGATGTTCCTTGACGCAAAGCCTAGCAAGTTCTCGGGGGCGGAAGGACCCATTGGATTGGTCCGCCGGATCGAAAAGTCGGAATCTGTTTTTGAAATGTGCAACTGCTTAGAGGCCAACAAGGTCAAATATGCCGCCTCAACACTGGAAGAGGGGGCACTGACATGGTGGAATGCCCAAGTCCAAACACGTGGACTGTTAGCTGCAAATGCAATGGCATGGGCTGAGTTCAAGGCCCTGATTAAAGAGGAGTACTGTCCACGAGACAGAGTGCAACAGTTAGAGCAAGCTCTATGGAACCACAAGATGGTGGGATCGGAAATTGAGGCTTACACTGCAAAACACCATGACTTGGTATTTCTGTGTCCTGATTTGGCAAACACGGTGGAGAAAAGACTCGAGTTCTATCTCGGGGGTCTGGTTCCGGAAATTCAGGGTATGGTGATGTCTAGTAACCCTGTAACAGAACATCAAGCTATCCGATTGGCTCACAAACTCACCGATAAAGCGGTGGAACAGAAGAAACTGCCAGCACGGGGTACCACTGAAGTTGCCTCAGATAACAAAAGAAAGTTTGAAGACTCCACCATTCGACAGTCTTCGTCATCTCATCCGC
Source organism: Scalesia atractyloides (assembly GCA_947069175.1). Taxonomy (NCBI): domain Eukaryota; kingdom Viridiplantae; phylum Streptophyta; class Magnoliopsida; order Asterales; family Asteraceae; genus Scalesia; species Scalesia atractyloides. Next base: position 35,877,756 of record CAMTDV010000005.1, read on the forward strand.
AGCAAGGGAACCAGAAACGGTTCAATCACTACCACAACCACCGGGGTCATCAAAATCGTTCCAACAACAACAGCAACTACAACAACAACAATTACAACAATAACAACCAGAATGCAGGCGGCTATGTAGGTCGAAAGCCGCAGTGCAATTGCTGCAATCTCCATCATAACGGCCCTTGTGCCGGAATTCGCTGCCAAAGATGTGGCAAGATGGGACATGCGGCAAAGGATTGTCGTGGGGAAATCATGTCCCGACAAAATCAGAATCAGCCTCAAGGTCAGCAGCAGGGTATAAACCGGGGATGCTATCAGTGTGGTAGCACCGCTCATTTCAGAAAAGACTGCCCACAGTTGCGCAATAACAACAATAATGGTGGAAACAACCACAACCACAACAACCACAACAATAATGGGAACGGTGGCACAGGAGGTGCCAAAGGTCGCGCATTTACATTGGGCCGCGGAGAGGCCAGAAACGACACGAACGTGGTCACCGGTAAGTTTCCCCTTAATGAACATTTTGCTTTTGTGCTTTTTGATACGGGTGCGGATAGGAGCTTTATATCTGAGTCTTTTAGGAAGAACCTAAATCTCACGCTTAAACCATTAGAGACCCCTTATGTGATAGAATTAGCCAATGGTAAATCGGTAGATGTGACCCAAATCGTATCCGGCTGTCAACTCAAACTCGCGGGCCACACTTTTACCATTGATCTGATGACAACTACTCTGGGTAGTTTTGACGTGGTAGTCGGAATGGACTGGCTATCCGACGTCCGGGCTGAAGTTCTCTGCTTCGAAAAGTCTATCCGTATTCCACTCACGAACGACGAAATCCTGACGGTACAAGGCGATAAGGCAAGCGCCGTCACCAACATTATCTCATTTATGCAAGCGCAGAAGTATCTTCGGAAAAAGAATTCTTTCGCTTTACTCGCGCTAATTACCGAACAGCCTAAGGAAGAGAAACGTATAGAAGACATCCCTGTCGTCCGTGATTTTTCCGATGTATTCCCAGAAGAACTACCTGGTCTTCACACACATCGACAATTGGAGTTTGAAATCGAACTGGCAAGCAATGCAACTCCCATAGCCAAGGCTCCATACCGCCTAGCTCCAGCCGAGCTGTAGGAGCTGTCTACCCAACTTCAAGAGCTGCTAGAAAAAGGATTTATCCGACCAAGCGTTTCGCCATGGGGAGCTCCAGTCCTGTTTGTCAAGAAGAAGGACGGGACTTTCCGCATGTGCATCGACTATAGGGAACTCAACAAGGTTACAGTCAAGAACCGATACCCGTTACCTCGCATCGACGATCTATTCGACCAACTGCAAGGGTCAAGTTACTACTCTAAGATTGATTTACGGTCTGGTTATCATCAGCTACGCGTGAGAGAAGAGGATATCGCTAAGACAGCATTTCGCACTCGGTATGGCCATTACGAGTTCTTGGTTATGCCATTCGGTCTCACTAACGCACCTGCGGTATTCATGGACCTCATGAACCGTGTGTGTAAACCATACCTCGACAAATTTGTCATTGTGTTCATCGATGACATACTCATCTACTCCAAAAGTAAAGAAGAGCATGCTGAGCATCTACGATTACTGCTAGGATTATTTCAACAGGAAAAGCTATACGCCAAGCTTTCGAAGTGTGATTTCTGGATCCGAGAAGTTCAGTTTCTCGGGCACGTCGTGAATGAAAAGGGTATCCACGTAGACCCTGCCAAGATTGAAGCCATCAAAAACTGGGAAGCACCTAAGACACCGACGGAAATCCGCCAATTTTTGGGATTGGCTGGTTACTACAGACGCTTCATCGAGGGGTTTTCAAAGATTGCACAACCGCTCACTACCCTCACCCAGAAAGGCATCAAGTATGCTTGGGGTGAAAAACAAGAAGCAGCATTTCAATTGCTGAAGCAGAAACTTTGCAGTGCACCCATTCTGTCCTTGCCAGAAGGGAAAGATGACTTCGTGGTGTATTGTGATGCTTCCATTCAGGGATTGGGATGCGTACTCATGCAACGCGATAAGGTCATCGCGTATGCGTCGCGACAGCTGAAAGTTCACGAGAAGAACTACACGACGCATGACCTAGAATTGGGAGCAGTAGTGTTTGCACTTAAGATTTGGAGACACTACCTTTATGGAACGAAGTGCACAATCTTCACTGACCACAAAAGCCTCCAGCACATCTTTGATCAGAAGGAGTTGAACATGCGACAGCGTCGCTGGGTCGAACTCTTGAACGATTATGAGTGTGCCATTCGGTATCACCCGGGTAAAGCTAACGTGGTAGCCGATGCCCTCAGCAGGAAGGAACACTTGAAACCTCGTCGCGTACGAGCACTACAACTCACTATTCATTCAGGGCTACCCGAACAAATACGCGACGCCCAGTTAGAAGCAGTTAAGGAGGAAAACATCAAAGCCGAATCAGTGGGAAAAATGGAACGCGATTGGGAAGTAAAGCCCAATGGAGCCCGGTATTTCATGAATCGCATATGGGTACCTCTCTACGGAAACCTTAGAGAGCTAGTCATGGATGAAGCTCACAAATCTCGATACTCTGTCCATCCGGGTTTGGATAAGATGTATCAAGACCTTAAGGCTGCGTATTGGTGGCCCAACATGAAAGCCGATATAGCCACCTACGTGAGTAAATGTTTGACTTGTGCAAAAGTCAAGGTGGAGTATCAAAAGCCATCGGGGCTACTCCAACAACCTGAGATCCCAGTGTGGAAGTGGGATCAGATCTCAATGGATTTCATCACTAAACTCCCGCGAACCTTGGGTGGTTGCGATACCATCTGGGTGATTGTGGATCGTTTAACTAAGTCCGCACACTTCCTAGCTATCAAAGAAACGGATAAGATGGAGAAGTTGACTCGCATCTACATTAAGGAAGTAGTTTCTCGGCACGGAGTGCCAACGTCCATCATCTCAGATAGAGATGCTCGCTTCACGTCAAACTTCTGGCAGTCACTCCAGAAAGCGTTGGGAACACGCTTGGATATGAGCACAGCTTATCACCCTCAGACTGATGGTCAAAGCGAAAGGACCATACAAACCCTGGAAGACATGCTTAGGGCATGCGTAGTGGACTTCGGAAATAATTGGGAAATTCACCTGCCTCTAGTGGAATTCTCATATAACAACAGCTATCACACGAGTATTTCGGCAGCACCGTTTGAAGCATTATACGGTCGCAAATGTAGATCACCGGTCTGCTGGGCAGAAGTCGGTGACAGTCAACTCACAGGCCCAGAGTTAATACTTGAGGCTACTGAAAAGATTGTACAAATCAGAAACCGCATGACGGCGGCACGAGATCGACAGAAAAGCTACGCTGATCAACGACGCAAACCGCTCGAATTCCAAGTAGGCGATCGCGTCCTACTAAAGGTGTCACCCTGGAAGGGTGTAATCCGCTTTGGAAAACGGGGCAAACTTAACCCACGGTACGTAGGCCCGTTTGAAATCTTGAAACGAATTGGACCCGTAGCATACCAATTAGACCTCCCTGCCGAACTCAGTGGAGTTCACAACGTATTTCACGTGTCAAATCTGAAGAAGTGTCTATCAGATGAAACTTTAGTTATTCCATTGGATGAGATCCAAGTGGATGAACAACTACACTTCGTGGAAAAGCCTATCGAGATCATGGATCGTGAGATCAAGACTCGGAGGCACAGCAAGATTCCAATCGTTAAAGTTCGTTGGGACTCTAAGCGTGGACCGGAGTTCACGTGGGAAAGAGAGGACCAAATGAAAAGCAAATACCCACACCTCTTCGCAACTGAGCAGCAAACTAACGATGACAGTACCTAAATTTTCGGGACGAAAATTCTTTCAACAAGGGGATGATGTGACAACCTGGAAATTTCTCATACTTTCGTGTACTATTGTTGACTAAATTCTTGTGCATGGCACTTGGAAATCTTTGTGTATGACACTTGGGAACTTCTTGTAACGTTGCGTACTATCATTAACAAACTAACTCTTTGTGCGTGGCACTCTGAACATGTACGTTACATGCTAAACCGCGTTTACTCAATTTTCGGGACGAAAATTCTTTCAACATGGGGATAATGTGATATCCCGGGTTTTTCGGATAACTTACACGTGATATTTGTCGAATAATATATAGGCTAAGTATGCATGAATTAAATACGTATTGTGTGTTGTGTGGATTTTTAGTTATATATGTATGTATAATAAATATGTATACGAACGGAACCGAGATCAAACCTTAAACCCAAACCTATCTCGGCTACAAGATCAAGCCGCAAACCCTTTGTGAACAACTCAAATCATTCTCGGTCGATATCAAGCCCAAGACCGCAAATATATTTTGTTCAAAACCAAACCAAAACAGCCCAAACATGTTCGGCCAAAAGATCAAACCAAAACCTTAAATTAAAGCTACTCGGTCAAGACCAAACCAAACGTTTAAGGTGGTGTAGCGGATTGTGGCTCGTTTGTTGTTTGAGTTGGCCACGAGATCACATCCGAACCAAACTAACTTACCCAACTTCCTCGGCCACAATACCTATCCCAAATCGAAATCCTTATCTCTTGCGCCTATATCTACAAAACTTATGCATGCTTCCTTCTAAAACACAAACTCTAATCGCCTTCTCTTGCTCCATAAATCGCGAACAGCTTTCCTTTCTTTTCTTTCGGTCGCAGCAAACATCAGCCGAAGCCATCATCATCTTGGTCGCGAGATTAGTCTTGGCTCACCTCTAGTCGATCAAACAGCCTACTCTATCAACAAGCCTCTCTCGGTCGCGGATCACTTTCAAGACAAATCCATTCCCATCCAAAGTTACGGCCGCTTACCTTGTCACTTAAGGTTAGGATTTATCTTTTGTTGCTAGATCATGTTCGGTTATACGTGTCTTGAGTGTGTTGTGTTCGGATTTGCATAATAGAAGATGATATGTATGCTTAGATGTTTGGTTGTCTCAGATTATATGTATGCTTGGATGCTTAGTTGTTGCGGATATATGTGTCTTGATTGTTGATGATTCTCAGATCGCATGTCGGTATACTTTCGGATTGTTAATACAAGATTTAGAATTTGCATGTTGTTTGAAAACTATGTAGGCTGTGATTCGTTATAAAAACAAAAGCTATTGCGTAGGGTTTGCATGGATAGATTTGAAATGGAAAAAATCAATGCCAGCCGTCTCGACGTTTCTTTTGATGAATAAATGGAAAGATTACTTTTTCAATTTTTGGAAATCTTATTAGTCTTAATCTATGAGTAGAAATCGGCTTATAAGCACCTAGGTTAACCGTATGATCGAATTGTGCGAAATAATTGTAACAATAATGCTGAAACAGTCTGCTGAATAATAGTTACAGCCGACTTCATCAGGCTGTAACTTGGTCGTTAGTTGTCGAAAAACGGATTTTCTGATGTCTAGAACGTAGAGATTTGAATAAGGAATCCAAAGGCGATGGATTCATAATTTTCTGAAATCGTTTGATATTTTTAAAGGGCTAAACAAGTTCAGTAGGTAAAGCTGTTAAAATTCTGGAATTTTGTTGGTTGTTTATCAAACTAGATTTTAAAATCAGTAGTGAGTTGAGTCATGATTTTTGTACAGCAACTAGGTATAGAAATTTCCGGGCAACTCCAACTGGAATTTTGTTAATCGGACGATCAGTGATTTTTAAATAAATTCTTCCGTGGACTGCAGTCAGAAAGCAGTAAATCTGACTGCAGCTTAGTGAATTAATATTTATGGTTAATTGGTAAAGATTTAGGACTTGAGAAAATTATATAAATTTCTATGGTATAAATGTCACCTACTGTAAAAATATGGGAATTTTTAGAATGCTGGAACTATTTTATAAAAATCCTAGAAAACAGCTGAATAATTGAGTGTTAAGCATAAAGTTGTTAACTTGTGATTTTATGCATTAAAGTGTTGCATGGAATTGGAATGTGTTCATGATAAGTTGTTTGATCACTATGATTATATGAGAATACTTGCATGCATGTTTGAGTGTTAGATATGTTGTTTGTGTGTATCACTTTGTGAGTAAATTGCGTGTGGAATTGGTATTGGTGTGATTACACACTGACGTGGAATTAATTGGTTTGTTAGGACGCAACTAGCGGTCCCATCTCTTATAACATCTTTGCCACACTAACCGAGCTAATAAAGGTGAGTTCACGGCCCCTAACTTTATACGGTTTTTAAACAACAGGGGGAGAAACATGTATACACTCTCAAACTCAAACTCTTTACGTTATACGAATGTAACGTCACATAACGATACGGTAACTAAGTTAATGTTAATGTAATGTTATGGTCACTATGCAGCTTTATCACTTAAGTCCTCGACAATCTCCTCGGATCGTTAGTATTTGGGTTAAGTAGCGGGGGAATTATAAGTAGTACTACTGGGTCTGACGAGCCCCATCCGAGCTAGTCGCGCTAGCCGACCGGGTATGGTCAACGGGTGTATGATTGGCCTAACATCGCCATGGTCATGTGATAGACCTGGCAAAACGGAGGCACAACTGTCAGCTTCGATCGCGAACACTTAGTGACATGACTTTAGGCTAGCTACCTATATACATTAATATTGAACTTAATTACGGAACAACTTAATATTCCGGGTTTGGAATATTGGAACATCAACTTATTATCCCGGGTTGGGGATAATGGAAACAACAACTTAATATTCCGGTTTGGGAATATTGGAAACAACAACTTATTAGTCCGGGTTTGGAATAATGGAACTGATATGTTATCCCGGGTTGGGGATAACGGAGTAACAAACTAAAACCGAACAACGAATTTATGAAAACCTGTGAACTCACTCATCTTTAATGTTGACACTTGTTTCTTTACATGTTTCTCAGGACGCTAGGAGCTCTAGGTGCACGCACATGCATTGAACAAGACATCATTATCGAGTCTCATTTATTAATATTGTTTTGGGATTTTTCCTTTGTTTTGGCGTTTGTGTTGGCGCCCGCATCATTACTTATTATTGCTTCCGCTCAAACTTTAAGAACTGATACTTATGCTAAATATTGGTAATCTAAAATTTACAACAAATGATTTTGGAAAACGTATTATCAAATCATATAGAGTCGTTCGACGTACTAGTGTCTTAGATTCTGGTTTGTTCACACGTCTCGCGGTAGAACTCCGCAAGTGGAAATTGAGGGTGTGACAGATGGGAAGGCAAACGCGGCGCCGAGTTCACTTGGGAACTCGAAAGTGATATGAAAATGAAATATCCACATCTCTTTGTTATGGCCACTGCTTAATTTCGAGACGAAATTCCCTAAAGTAGGGGAGACTGTAACAACTCGGAAATTCGTTGTTATCTTTTTCCTTGTTACCGATTGTATCTATCCTTTGTAAATCCGGGATTCGCTTATTAATGAAGTTTATGTTAACTAATTATGATTGTGTACATTATTATCGCATCTAATCGCTTATTAAATCTCATCGCTATCTCATCGCAATCGCAACACAATTACTTATTTTGTTTATTGGAATTATGTGGCAATATTAGTTAAGTGTTTATATGATAATTACGCGTTTGTGTGTGTTTGGTTATGATTACAATCGCTATCGCATCGCCCTCGCACACTCGAATCGCTAAATCGCACTATTATATCAATTATAACGCTTAACGCTTAATATAACCAACTAATACGAACCGAATAGCCAAACGAACACTTAACGTGAAATAAACGAAGAAAACCCAACTTTTGGGTCAAGTTCACTCGAACTTGGTGTTACCAAGTTCGGCCAAACTTGACTGGCCAATTAATCTCCTCAGAAACCTCAAGTTCGCTCGAACTTAACCTCAGGGAGGTCAAGTTCGGTCGAACTTGGCTCTCTTTCTCTCAGAATCTCACAAGTTCGCGCGAACTTTCATGAAATCATGCAAGTTCGGCCGAACTTGACTCCCAGCAGCTCAAATCTTGCCTTCACCTATAAATACTCAGCTCATTCTTCTCATTTGAACTTGCTGCAACTTCGCTCTGAGCTCCTGAAACCCGAAACCCTCTGTTTTCTAAGTAAGAATCAACCCGATTTCAACTACGACAATGTTTAACAACGTTTTACAACGATTTTGCACAAAGCATTGCCTTCGCTTTCATCAAATCTTCTCTGTTTTTGAAAATCTTCATCATTTTACATAAAACTTCTGTTTTTCACTCAGATCTATGCTTAGATCTGAGCAAAACCTTTTGAACATTGATTTTTACACAAAATACGGACTTTTGATGATGTTTTGTTCATTTTCTGATATGAAACAAAGCATTTATCATTCAAGATCCCAGATCTAGAAGGACAAGGACGTTTATGTTGATTTACACAAGCCGGACTAACCCGAACGAACCCCGAGTTCGCCCGGATTAGCCCACGCTTTTGTAAAACGGCTAAAACCGCTCTAAAAGACCTCTCCGACCTAAGTTTGCTCAGTAGCACAGGGTTGGAGGTATGAACACTCGATTTACTCAGCAAACGACGCGAAAACGCAAGATCTTGGATCCGAAAACATCAAGTTCGCTCAAGAATCACCAACTCCCTAGTCAAGTTCGACCGAACTTGCACCCATATGGGTCAAGTTCGACCGAACTTGGGCTATTTCCACCAAATTCTTCACAAGTTTGACCGAACTTGTCTAGTTTCTTAGGAAACTATACAAGTTCGCCCGAACTTGTCATTTTAGTAAGAAATTCTTACAAGTTCGCCCGAACTTGTCTAGTTTCTTAGGAAACTATACAAGTTCGCCCGAACTTGCCTTCTCAGTAAGGTTTTCTCACAAGTTCGCCCGAACTTGACAAGTTTCTCAAAGAAACTCATCAAGTTCGACCGAACTTGGCTCTAAACACATCACATACAAGTTCGCTCGAACTTGTGTGTTTACACACAAGTTCGCCCGAACTTGCTTACTGCTCAACCCAAACTTAACCGTTTCAGCTTTTCGGAGACTGATGCACTTCCGTTCGCGTATGCAGGCTGATCCGGCGCTCCTCTTCACCTCTCAACAGTCGTCTACTCTCTCCTAAACGCACCCACAGTGAGTATACTTGACCCATTTTCGCTTTAATGCACTTTTTGGGTGTTACATACATTCCTATATCAAAATCACTTCACAAATCAAAACTGTTTATCACACGCGAATAATCTGATTGTTTATGCTTGATACGTGATACTAGAAACATGTGACTAGGACTTATTTTTGTTAACTTGCCTCCTTAGCTAGTATGGTACTATAGTTTGGCTAACACCTGACGGGGTCTAGTTAGGATGGTCGCGCAAGCCTTTTCACGGTAGTTAGCATGAGAAATAAGCTTATGTTATGTTAAGTGTTTTGGTGTATCATGATATGTAACTAGATTGTTTCACAAACGCTTTCTCGACTATGTTAGTATTATTCAAACTCGTATGCTCACCTTTACTTAATTGTATTGACTTGTATTTTAACGTATGTAACAGGTTGAGGATCTTAGCTTGGATGCCTTGGATGTTGCATGCTTAGATTAGTTTGTTTTATTTAGTTTGTTTTAGAACGGTTTGTAATAAAATCTAGGGGAGATCGAATTGGATTGTGTTTAAGAGATTTTGTTAAATTGTAATGGTTGTTTTGAAGGTTATTTGAGTTTGATAGTATGGGATATTGAATGTTGATTATTATCTTTGAAATGACTGTTATGGATCTCTTGATCGATCTGATTCGCCTAGTGCCACTACCCTGATGATTCCGCCATCGGTTGGGGTGTGATAAATATGTATGTATGTGCTGTATGTATGTATGTGTTGTGATATATCTATAACACATAATTACGAGTTACCCCCTTATCATTAATAAATTTCAAAAACCCCATCTGGCGGTATAAAGTGACTTTGTTAGGAATTTGGATGAAAATTACAAAAAGTTACAAATGTGGGGGGCAAAATGGTACAAAAGTGTCATTTTGGACGAAAATGGCAAACGTGCCCAAACCTCAGCGACGAAAATGGCAATTTACTTGTAAAAAATAATATTAGTTGTCGAATTAAAAGTTAATTTAAAATGGCAGTTTCTTAGGTGTCTGCATATTAGCTTGACACGATTTTAGTCTCACTATTATAGCCTAGTGACATTTTAGGGTGAGATAAGGTTATGCGACCATTAGGTTCTGAGTTCGATTCTCGTAAGGGGGTTTTCCCAGATTTATTGGGTTTCCTCCTGAATAGGTGTATAGGCATTATTGCCTAGTAGAGATGGATATGATCGGGTGGTTCCGCTGGTGGCACGATGATACTCCAGTGGTCTATCAGTGATCTAAATTTGCCGTTAAAAAATTAATTTAACTAGTGGGCTTTCCCGGGCTACGCGGCGGGAACTTGACTGGTATAAGTTCTGATAATTATGGTAAAAGCAAATTAACTAAATATTAAATGATTTAAATATCCATAAATATTATTTATGGTGTATTTGGTGAAACTAAAAGCTAACAAGAAACCTCTACTATTTGTAAAAGTATAATTTTTATTAGCATACAAAGTTCTAGATATTTATCTTTCTATTAACTAAATAATTGATATAATATGTGTAGATAAACATATCTCATATTGTTTACAATAACAAGAAACACCTTATGTTGACTAGAACCTTGTTTTCAATAAAGCGTTTACCAGAATGTCGGGAGAATAAATTTAAATACAATCACTTTAAAAAAGTTAACAAACGTAAGTTATTAGACTAAAAACAAATCAACTAAAATTAAATGAGTTAAATACTTATATTATTTATAGTGTAATCGGTGAAATTAAAAGTAAATAAAAATCTCTATGGTTCGTATGGACCTTTAAATATGATTCTATTTAGTTAAAAATTTCTTAATATTCATCTTTTTATTAACTGAATAACAGATATAATATAATATGTGTAAATGTACTATCTCAAAAATAAGAACACTTCTTACAAAATATAAAAATTAGAAAAGTCAAATGATACAACTAAAAGGTGGAAAACAGTCAAAATACTCTCTTGTAGCTATCTATACATATAAAAAAGTAAATTAGTTGGAGGACACATGGCGATCTGTGAGTTGATCTCAATTGTCTTTTCCTGCCTAAATATATAATAAAGTAAATCAGTTCGAGGACACATGGCGCTCTGTGAGTTGATCTAAATTGTCTTTTCCTGCCTAAATAAATAGATATCGATAATATTTGTTAATAAGATTCAAATTAATAAAATATTATTTTAATCTATGAATTTTATCATTTTATCCTTTACCCTAAATAAATAGATATAGATAATATTTGTTAATAAGATTTAAATAAAAAAATATATTATTTTAATCCATGACCTTTATCTTTTACCATTTTGTTTTCTATTTATAATTATCATTTCTTTGCTTTATAGTAGAGTTTAATAAAATTGAATTATAATAAAATAAGCATAAATAACTAATGGCTTTACTATCGTTTTAGACTTTTAATGTAAAAATATAAATACAAATAAAAAATGAGAACTAAAGGTGGTAGGTGTAATCCTTGTGAGATTATTTTGTTTAAAACTTTTTTGAATTTTTTTAGAGTTAATCATTGTTTTCGTCCCTGTGGTTTGTCAAAAATCACTATTTCAGTCCGTTAGTTTAAAAATTGCGATTTCAGTCCCTATGGTTTCACTTTCGTAACCATTTCAGTCCCTGTGATTTGACTTTCATAACCACTTCAATCCATTTATTCTGTAAGTACAGGGACTGAAATGGTTGCAAGGTGGACTGAAATGGTTACGAAAGTGAAACCACAGGGACTGAAATCGCAATTTTTAAACTAATGGACTGAAATAGTGATTTTTGACAAATCACAGGGACGAAACAGTAATTAACTCTTTTTTTATTGTTAGTTAAATTAATCATTTTTAGTTGGTTGCTTTTGTGGGCAAGACCGTATATATATATATATATATATATATATATATATATATATACACACACACACACTTCCATATGGTAAGGAGATGCAAAAACTGAGTGACAAACGAGCTCAGATAGTTTCACTTTGTCATTAGATTTGTTTGGGATGCATATTCAACTTTCTTTTATGACGTTTAATTTTAGTTTTAGTCAAGACCATTAAACATTCAAATTAGATAATGGTGAGAGTATTACAAATAAGGCAACCAATATGGTGTACAAGAATTTTTTTTAATGAAATCTGAATTATTTGGTTTTTATCTATCATATGAGTTTTTATTTTTATTTTATTAATATTCATATTTAAATTATTTTTATTATTTTAATTAAAACCAAACAAATTCAAATTCAAAGTAGTTTTATTTGTTAACCATGTGTACACGTGGGGTCTAACCTAGTTTTATATATATAATAATTTACTCTTTCACCATTTACTACCATTACTAGCACTATATCATTAAATCACTTGCTCCTTTGGTTGTTTGTTGTTTAGACTATATAGTGCTTATATATATATAATAATAATAATAATAACAATAATAATAATAATAATAATCTAGTAGCTAATTTATTTGATAGAGGTATATGTTTATTAAAGAGAAGTTTTCAGGTTCAAATTTAGAAAAAAAATAGTTTATAATTATTGGTGTAAAAAATAAAAATAGATGTTAAAATTAAAAATTAATTTAAAATGGTAAGTATGTTGTTGCTTAGGGGTTATTAGCTTGACACGTGACATATATGGTATTGTTGGTTTAACCTCTAGAACTTAAAAGTCTACATCTAGTTAACATATGCATACGTTTATGGTATTGGTTTAACCTCTAGAACTTAATAGTCTACATCTAGTTAACATATGCATACGTTTAAATCAATTAAAAAAAATAGTTATGAGTAAACCACATTTGTGAATTAAACGGTAAGATTTATGTAAGTTTCGATATGACAAATCAAATAATAGAACTCAACCACTCATTAAAATGGTTGAACAACTTACATAACAAGACGGAAGAATATTGAATTAATCATTGTTACATCTTTTTTAAAGGCTAATCATTGCCTTTTAAACCGACACGAAGTAAAAAACTTTTTGTCTAACCTAAAAGATGGGTATAAGAACAATAGAAAACATATGTTGGGGCCATGTTGGTTTGTATGTCTAGGGTTTACCTCACCATCCTATGTTATTTCCCTTTCCTTGATCCCACAATTACACCAATGTTAAGTTCCCGCCCGACAACCAATATCTTATTCTCTAAACCCCATATTCAAATTCTCTGAACTCACATGACCCAATAAGCCATAACATTACAAGATATCTTATCGATTATCCATTTTCGGTTCGATTTAGAGTTAGACAAGATAGATGCATTAATAAGATAAAGCCGATGTGGTACATTGAACCATGATATAATTTGTTCAGCCGAAATATTTTCTTCCGAAGTCCATATTCAAATTCTCTGAATCTATAAGACATTATAAATCCATACATATATAACAAGAAAGAATGATGATTTTCGGTTTGAGTTAGAGTTAGATAACAAAAGGTGGGTTAATAAGTTAAACTGGATCTGGTTTATAACCCACGATGTTCCTTGATCACGGTTTCAGGATTTTCCATTGATTTCGAGTTAGATGATACAAGAAAATTTGTTAGTTTTTGTGTTTTACTTCAATTTGATGATACAAGATCCGGGTATTTGATCAAGTAGGGTGATTAACTCGTGACAATTATGTCACTTTGTTAATAAATGTATGCTAGGTTAGGAGTTAGTTATAAAGTTTAACATTTTTAAAAATATGAGAAGTCATATGAGCATGAAATGTGACAATGCTTAATAATTATGGTAAAGAGTATAAGTGTAAATCATATAATATCTGCAAAATTAAACACTATGTACCTGCAAAAATAAAACACCATATACTATTTGTTACCTGCAAAATATAACACAATGAACCCTTTGTTAATAGAAAAATAAAACATCATGTACCAGCCATAAATAAAACACCGCATAATGAACACGTTTAAAACAGATGGGTAAACTTGAATGTGAGTTTCTAAATTTCAGATGTAACATCCATCGAAAAACGGGTTTCCAAAACCCGCTTTGTTTATTAATCGAATATCAAGTTATAAAATTTCGTTGCGTATTTATGATTAATTTTAATTTTAAACAATACATAATTGATAAACATTTTAGAATTTAAAAACTATAATCATTAAAAAGTAAAAATAAAGTAAATAAAAAAGAAAAGAGGCTGCCGGGTTTCGAACCCGGGTCAGCCGGAAGAAACAAGCCACACTCAACCACTCCGCCACTTGACTTGTTTGTGTAATCAATGAATCAAATAAAACTTAAGTTCCACCCGTGAATTCATCTGTTTGCGTCAAGAACTGAAACCGCTCATCGGCTTTCAAATATCCAGAGACTTTTGGGTGATCGCGAGTTCCTGAGTATAACCGATGAATCAATGCCAACCCACGTTCTAATCAATTCAGTCTTCAATGCCTCGATTCATATGATTGTTGAAGATTGAAACAGAAATGAAATTTACTTTCAATTTACACTGATAATATCATCGCCTCATAACTCGGAAACACTCGCAGAACCCTCAATTTTAGTTTTCACTCTAATTTCTGTTCGTCGGAATCACTATCTACTATCGCCGACTTTCACCGGAAAACCGAAACTTACACAAAATCGGTAAATTCTCGACGCTTTCGTTTTCAATCCATTGTTAGACTTATACTAACTTCAATCCTTCAACCAGAATCGGTCCCAGACGACGTTGCCGGATAATCTGCACTCGCCGGAAAATCTCTGGAAATTTCCTAAATCACACTGTAAATCGGTACAATCATCTAAACCCCCTGATATCTCTTGTATAGTAACTTAATTTCACAACTAATTGATCAAAACTGTTAATTGATCCGCTCAGACGGAATTCATAAATCAGAGCCGACGACCCTTGCCGGAGTTCTGAGAAAAACATCCTGTTTGGTACAATTCTGTTCTTTAATCTCATTATCTAATACTTTCCAACCAATTATAAGTTTCGTTAATCGAATTAAACCAGAACAGTCGGATATCGTTTGTCTGTGTCTTTGAACGAAGAAGATGAAGTCGAACATTATGTATAAGTTTAATTAAAACAAGATATTAAATCGGGTTAGACACACAGTCCAGCGGTGGACTGTGTGCAAACACACAGCGCACGTCACGAGTTCGAACCTTACAAACGCACCGACTTTCCAAATTAAAACCAATTTTTTTTAAACTGAATCAGAGTAGGTCCCAGTATGTTTTTAAGATTAATATAAACTGTAAGTTAAACACATAAGACACACAGCCCAACTGGTTGGGCTGTGCGCTTACAAACCAAAGGACCCGAGTTCGATCCGGTTCCCTGCAACCGGTTCAACCAGTTTAAATTCTTTTATTATAAAACCAAATAAATTAACATTTAATTAGTATATATATATATATAATTAAAACATAGAATATTTCGGGTTAGACACGTAGCTCAGTTGGTAGAGCTGCGTGCACGCGTACGAGAGGTCCCGGGTTCGAACCTCACTCAGCGCACCAATCACCACTGTCCGACCGGTCAACGGACCGGTCAACGGTCAACGGTCAACCAAAAAGTCAAATTTTTTTATTATTTTTATTTATTTATTTAATTTAAAAATCAATTAAAAATACTTAAAAATAATATTTTTAAAGTTAGAAAATGACCTTAAACTCACAAAATAATAAATCTAAAAATCCTATTAAAATTGTTAATAAAATCCACTTATTTACCGTACCATTTCGTTATTATTTTAGGTTAGTCTTTCCTCGTCGATCAAATCCCAAAACTTGTGCGCATTCAACATCACCAAAAGAACGCACCCAATGTGAGTGAATCTATACCAATTCCCCGTTTTAATCACATTTTGGGGTGTATCATGTGTCGCTTATTAGTTATTACATTTAAACACTTGTGCAGCCATCATAT
Organism: Scalesia atractyloides; assembly: GCA_947069175.1. Lineage (NCBI taxonomy): Eukaryota > Viridiplantae > Streptophyta > Magnoliopsida > Asterales > Asteraceae > Scalesia > Scalesia atractyloides. The sequence goes on from CAMTDV010000005.1 coordinate 35,893,722, forward strand.
CCATGATCAAATGTGTATCCAATATGTATCAATTGTTTGTGTGGTTAATGTTTAGATTAAATTTATCATTTTCAGTACATACATCATCATAGGCTCGTCTGTTCCCCATTACCTATGAGCGGAACGTGACGTTGCCAACATACGATTTGCTCCGTTTGATTGAGCCTTGATCTCACATACATCATCATAGGCTCGTCCGTTCCCTATTACCTATGAGCGGAATGTGACGTTGCCAACATACGATCGGCTCCGTTTGATTGAGCCTTGATCTCACAATACATTATCATTCATGTCATATACTCAAGCAAGGTGGTTTGTGATTGTTTGTTTATTTACGTTTGCTCACATATGATTATTGCACAATTTTTCCATATTAAATACAACAAGAAATCAATAACAAATGTTTATAACAAGGTTCACTCGCCAACTTTTGTTGACCCAAAATTCCCCATTTTTACACATGATACAGGTGATCCAGTTGAAGCAAGAAACATATAGGACGGCCTAGAAGAATAAAACAGGTTAGACTTTGGATTGTTTTATTTGGTGTTCATTTCCTTGTATTGTATGAATTTAGTTTGAACATTTAAGTGTAATTTGAATTATAAAAAAAAGAAACATTTTAGTAAACATCATGAGCTTTGGTGATAACCCAATTATGCCCCGACTCTTATTCCGCTGCGGGTCGGGTGTGACAGATTGGTATCAGAGCCATGACTAGGGATATAGGATAGGTTATTAGACCCTTAGAGCCTATACTATAGTTGATTAGAATTTAAAATTTTTTTTATGTGTTACATACAAAATTCATGATGTTTATATGCTTTATGTTTATTGTTACATTCAATGTTATGCAAGCATGTTCATAAATACATATTATTATACAATGCTCATCATGAATCATATCCTCATAACATATCATATCCATGAGAGCACACACCACACAATTCTTATGATTTTTGCAACGATTTTTTTTTTGTGTGTATTTTCAAATCACATCAAAGTGAGTTCTCATGACGGGCATGTAGTAACTGGAAGGGTACAAGTACCGGTAGTCGGAACGTCCTGTCTAGGCTTGGCATTCGTATAAATCCAAAATAAAGGATCAGTTTGCCTACCTGGGGACTAACGATGAGAGTACGAAGGACCTATTAGGCCAAAGCATGCCATACCAAACGTCGTGTGAGCTAACCCCACTTTGAGTTGTCATAGTGTCTACACCTGGACACCCTCCTACCATACATCTCGTAATCATATTTCATGGTTTTCATTCGGGTGATGCGAGTGTTAAACCGCCAACACCAATGTGAATCCTACTAAGCCAATAGTCGTGGGGGCCCACATGACTATACAGGCGATGGTATGGGGGACATTGGAGGCCCAAACATGAGCAAACCCAAGACATCCTATGGATGTAGTTGCATTATTGATAATTATGTTATTTTTATTCATTTGAAGACACATGACACATAAAAAGACTCCTTAAACTCACAATCTTCTTATGTATGTTCCTGTAGATGTCGGCTAGGCAGCAACGTGGGGGTAGAAAGTCAGGAAGGTCAAACGAACGCTTGGCCACCCAAATCGCAAAACAAATGGCCGCGGTGCTTCCTGACATCGTAATTCAAGTCCAACAAGCTCTCGCCGCAAATCCCATCAACCCTCCCAATCAAGAAGACCAGAACGTCGACAACCCTCCCTCCAAAGAGTGCTCTTACAAACACTTCAAGTCTTGCGATCCTCCGAAATATGAAGGGACCGAAGGTGTCACTGCTCTCCTCCACTGGTTTGAGGAAATGGAAAACACATTCCTCAATTGCGATTGTCCCGAGGATCGCAAGGTACGTTACGCAACCGGGAGAATGTTTGGAGTAGCTCTTACCTGGTGGAATACAGAAAAAGGTAAGAGAGGAATCGAAGATGCAATGGCCTTAACATGGGAGGAGTTAAGGGAAATCATGATGAGACGCTTCTGTCCAAGAAGCGAGATTAAAAAGTTAGAGGATGAATTCCACTCGTTAAAGCAAAAGGAAGGAGATCATACTTCCTACAACAAAAGGTTTCTAGAGTCGAACCAAATGATCCCCAACTTGTTCACCCCAGTATACCGCTTAGTCGAACACTATATTCGAGGCCTCCCCTCGAAAATTCAAGACTCAGTTCTAAGCACTTCACCTGCAACACTTGAAGCTGCTATGGAACTAGCTACCGAGCTTACCGAGAATCGCATCCGAAACGGCAAATTTAAGGATGAGAAAAAGAAAGCCCCCATTGAGGGCCAAACTTCAAACCATTCCACCTCCTCCTCAAAGTTTGCTAGTAAGAGGAAACGAAACAGCAGAAACTTTGCTGTCACACAAACAAACCTCCCTATTACTGCTGCACCCATCACCCAAGTTGCCCCCTCAGCTGCACCATATAAAAAGCCATACTCTGGCCCATACCTCAAATGCAACCGTTGCCAATACCATCACCTTCCCGAACATCCCTGCCAAAATTGCACCGGCTGTGGCAGCGCAGGTCACACCATCTAAACCTGTCGCACACTTCAGCGAACGAACCGCAATCAGCCCTCAACCCAAACCCACCATCAGATAGTGGGTCAAGCCCAACAACCTTTACTCCTACGACCTGCCCAACATGTAGCCCAATCCTACTACCAACCCAACTATCCCATGATGCAACCTATGCGGGCTTGTTACAACTGTGGAGACCCGAACCACTTCAGGAACACCTGTCCACGCTTGGTGAACATCATCCATGCCCAAGCTCAAGCAAATCCAGTAAACCAGGCTAACCAAGCTCCTCCACCAGCTAGGGGAAGAGCTTTCAACATCAACACCAATCAAGCTAGGGCTGACAACAACGTGGTTAACGGTACGTTTCTCATCAATGGTAGTTATGCATCCATGTTATTTGATACTGGCGCGGATAAGAGTTTTGTGTCCTTAGAATTTGAACCCATCCTCAACCAAACTCGTGATAAACTCATGGAATCCATAACGGTAGAAGTTGCTGACGGAAAACCAGTCTCATTAAACTCTATTATACGAAATTGTACCCTTACTCTAAATGATCACGATTTTCCAGTTGACCTCATTCCTAGAAGTTGGGAAGTTTCGACATTATAATTGGTATGGACTGGCTCAGCCAACATCATGCTGAAGTTGTATGCCGCGAAAAGTTTATTCGCATTTCTCTTACAAACGGTTAAACTCTACGAATCTTTGGAGAAACCCCTTCGAAAGGACTCAAATTAATGTCCTGTCTTCAAGCCCGAAAATATCTCCGCAAGAATTATGTCGCATTCCTAACTCATGTCGTCAAAAAGGGAACCAAGGAGAAGAAACTCGAAGACATCCCAGTAGTAAAAGATTTTCCGCAAGTTTTTCCTGACGACATTTCAGGACTTCCTCCCGTGAGAGAAGTCGAATTCCGCATTGATCTTATACCTGGAGCTACACCAGTTGCAAAATCTCCTTATAGGTTAGCCCCATCCGAAATGCAAGAGCTGGCCAGTCAACTGCAAGAGCTGACTGACAAAGGATTCATACGTCCTAGCAATTCGCCTTGGGGTGCACCTGTCCTTTTTGTGAAGAAGAAAGATGGAACGTTTCGCATGTGTATCGACTACAGAGAACTCAACAAGTTAACGGTCAAGAACCGCTACCCATTACCTCGCATCGATGATCTTCTAGACCAACTTCAAGGCGCCACCTGTTTTTCAAAAATCGACCTACGTTCTGGTTATCATCAACTCAGAGTACATGAAGAAGACGTCCCAAAGACCGCCTTCCGAACACGTTATGGTCATTACGAATTCATGGTCATGCCATTTGGTTTAACCAACGCCCCAGCTGTCTTCATGGATCTAATGAACAGAGTCTACAAACCCTATCTCGACCGTTTTGTCATAGTCTTCATCGACGACATCCTCATCTACTCAAAGTCTAAGTCTGATCATGAACGACACCTTCGAATCATCCTTACACTCTTAGGGACAGAAAAGCTGTACGCTAAGTTTTCGAAATGTGAATTCTAGTTAAGGGAAGTTCAATTCCTTGGACACGTCGTCAATGACAAGGGAATTCATGTTGATCCCTCAAAAATCAAGGCAGTACAGGAATGGAAAGCGCCACGAACCCCTACCGAAGTATGATCATTTCTTGGTTTGGCTGGTTACTATCGCCGTTTCATTGAAAATTTCTCCCGTATTGCTGTACCACTCACGGCTTTGACTCATAAAGGAAAGCCCTTCATATGGGGATCCAGACAAGAAGAAGCCTTCCAAACTCTAAAGCAAAAACTCTGTGACACACCTATCCTCACACTTCCTGAAGGTTGTGATGACTTCGTGGTTTATTGCGACGCGTCAGGGCAGGGACTAGGCTGTGTACTGATGCAAAGAGGAAAAGTGATAGCTTATGCTTCTAGACAACTCAAAATTCATGAGAAGAACTACACCACCCACGACCTGGAACTTGGAGCCGTTGTGTTCGCTCTTAAGATATGGAGACATTACCTCTACGGTATCAAGTGTGAAATATACACTGACCACAAGAGCCTCCAACATATCTTTAACCAAAAGGAGTTGAATATGAGGCAACGAAGATGGGTCGAACTTCTTAATGACTACGACTGTGAAATTCGGTATCATCCTGGCAAGGCAAACGTGGTGGCTGATGCGCTCAGTCGAAAGGGCTATGCGAACTCCATTCGTCTTCTATGTTCGCAAATCATAACCGACATCAAAGATCGAATCCGAGAAGCTCAACATGTTTCTGTAACAGAAAACGACGTACGCAATGAGCTGTCTTGTGGAGCAGAACATAAAATCGATACTAAATCCGACGGTATTCTATATTATCTAAATCGCATATGGATTCCTGATCACGATAACCTTCGCGATTTCCTTATGAATGAGGCGCACAAAAAACGGTACTCTGTACACCAGGAGCCGACAAGATGTATCAGGACCTTCGATACACCTACTGGTGGCCTGGCATGAAAAAGGATATTGCTGTTTTTGTTTCCAAGTGCCTTACATGTTCCAAAGTAAAAGCTGAACATCAAAGACCCTCAGGACTTCTAGACCAACCCGAAATACCTGTACGGAAGTGGGAAAACATAACTAGGGATTTCATTACCGGGTTACCTCGCACCTCCAGTGGGTATGACACTATATGGGTAATCATTGATCGTCTTACAAAATCAGCTCACTTCATTCCACTTCGTGAGGACTTCAAGAACGAGAAGTAAGCTCGTATCTACATCAGCGAGATTGTAAGCCGTGATGGTGTACCTTTAAGCATCATTTCAGACCGTGATGGTCATTTCACTTCACGAACATGGCAAGCCGTACAAGCCACCTTGGGTACACGATTAGACCTTAGTACCACTTTTCATCCTCAAACTGATGGACAATCTGAACGCACCATCCAAACTCTTGAAGACATGCTTCGAGCATGTGTCATAGACTTCAAGGGAAATTGGGACGCTCATCTACCATTAGTTGAATTTTCGTACAAGAACAGCTATCATTCAAGTATCGGCATGGCACCTTTCGAAGCTTTATATGGTCGTAAGTGCCGATCACCAATATGTTGGCACGAAATTGGAGAAGCACAAATCACCGGTCCAGAATTAATTCAAGAAACAACAGACAAGATCCATCAAATTCGAAACAATCTTCTAGCGGCACAAAGTCGTCAAAAGAGTTATGCAGACAAACGACGAAGGCCCTTGGAGTTTAACATTGGTGACCAAGTACTTTTAAAAGTATCACCGTGGAAGGGGGTGGTTCGTTTTGGCCAAAAGGGCAAGCTAGCACCACGCTACGTAGGACCTTTCAAGATACTCGAAAGAGTAGGACCTGTAGCATACAAGCTTGACCTACCAGAAGAGCTCAACAGAATTCATCCCACATTCCACGTATCAAACTTGAAGAAGTGCCTCACCGATGAAAACCTCCATATTCCTCTAGAAGACATTCAAGTCGATGAATCTATGCATTTCATTGAAAGACCAGTAGAAATTATGGACTTCGGAGAGAAACGTTTAAGACGGAGTCGTATTCCAATTGTCAGGGTACGCTGGGAGTCGAAACGAGGACCTGAGTTTACTTGGGAACGTGAAGACTCAATGCGCGAGAAATACCCGCATCTTTTTCCTGTTACCACTACTACTTAAATTTCGGGACGAAATTTCTAAAAGTAGGGGATACTGTAACATCCGTTGAAAAACGGGTTTCCAAAACCCGCTTCGTTTATTAATCGAATATCAAGTTATAAAAATTCGTTGCCTATTTATGATTAATTTTAATTTTAAACAATACATAATTAATAAACATTTTAGAATTTAAAAACTATAATCATTAAAAAGTAAAAATAAAGTAAAAAAAAAGAAAAGAGGCTGCCGGGTTTCGAACCCGGGTCAGCCGGAAGAAACAAGCCACACTCAACCACTCCGCCACTTGACTTGTTTGTGTAATCAATGAATCAAATAAAACTTAAGTTCCACCCGTGAATTCATCTGTTTGCGTCAAGAACTGAAACCGCTCATCGGCTTTCAAATATCCAGAGACTTTTGGGTGATCGCGAGTTCCTGAGTATAACCGATGAATCAATGCCAACCCACATTCTAATCAATTCAGTCTTCAATGCCTCGATTCATATGATTGTTGAAGATTGAAACCGAAATGAAAAATACTTTCAATTTACACTGATAATATCATCGCCTCATAACTCGGAAACACTCGCAGAACGTTTTCACTCTAATTTATGTTCGTCGGAATCACTATCTGCTATCGCCGGAGTTTCACCGGAAAACCGAAACTTACACAAAATCGGTAATTCTCGACGCTTTCGTTTTCAATCCATTGTTAGACTTATACTAACTTCATTCCTTCAACCAGAATCGGTCCCAGACGACGTTACCGGATAATCTGCACTCGCCGGAAAATCTCTAGAAATTTCCTAAATCACACTGTATATCGGTACAATCATCTAAACCCCCTGATATCTCTTGTATAGTAACTTAATTTCACAAATAATTGATCAAAACTGTTAATTGATCCGCTCAGACATAATTCATAAATCAGAGCCGACTTCCCTTGCCGGAGTTCTGAGAAAAACATCCTGTTTGGTACAATTCTGTTCTTTAATCTCATTATCTAATACTTTCCAACCAATTATAAGTTTCGTTAATCGAATTAAACCAGAACAGTCGGATATCGTTTATCTGTGTCTTTGAACGAAGAAGATGAAGTCGAACATTATGTATAAGTTTAATTAAAACAAGATATTAAACCGGGTTAGACACACAGTCCAGCGGTTGACTGTGTACAAACACACAGCGCACGTCACGAGGTCGAACCTTACAAACGCACCGACTTTCCGAATTAAAACCAATTTTTTTAAACTGAATCAGAGTAGGTCCCAGTATGTTTTTAAGATTAATATAAACTGTAAGTTAAACAGATAAGACACACAGCCCAACTGGTTGGGCTGTGCGCTTACAAACCAAAGGACCCGAGTTCGATCCGGCTCCCTGCAACCGGTTCAACCAGTTTAAATTCTTTTATTATAAAACCAAATAAATTAACATTTAATTAGTATATATATATATATATATATATATATATATATATAATTAAAACATAGAATATTTCGGGTTAGACACGTAGCTCAGTCGGTAGAACTGCGTGCACGCGTACGAGAGGTCCCGGGTTCGAACCTCACTCAGCACACCAATCACCACTGTCCGACCGGTCAACGGTCCGGTCAAGGGACCGGTCAACGGTCAACCAAAAAGTCAAATTTTTTTATTATTTTTATTTATTTATTTAATTTAAAAATCAATTAAAAATACTTAAAAATAATATTTTTGAAGTTAGAAAATGACCTTAAACTCATAAAATAATAAATCTAAAAATCCTATTAAAATTGTTAATAAAATCCACTTATTTACCGTACCATTTCGTTATTATTTTAGGTTAGTCTTTCCTCGTCGATCAAATCCCAAAACTCGTGCGCATTCAACATCACCAAAAGAACGCACCCAATGTGAGTGAATCTCTACCAATTCCCCGTTTTAATCACATTTTGGGGTGTATCATGTGTTGCTTATTACTTATTACATTTAAACACTTGTGCAGCCATCATATCCATGATCAAATGTGTATCCAATATGTATCAATTGTTTGTGTGGTTATTGTTTAGATTAAATTTATCATTTTCAGTACATACATCATCATAGGCTCGTCTGTTCCCCATTACCTATGAGCGGAATGTGACGTTGCCAACATACGATCGGCTCCGTTTGATTGAGCCTTGATCTCACATACATCATCATAGGCTCGTTCGTTCCCCATTACCTATGAGCGGAACGTGACGTTGCCAACATACGATCGGCTCCGTTTGATTGAGCCTTGGTCTCACAATACATTATCATTCATGTCATATACTCAAGCAAGGTGGTTTGTGATTGTTTGTTTATTTACGTTTGCTCACATATGATTATTGCACAATTTTTCCATATTAAATACAACAAGAAATCAATAACAAATGTTTTTAACAAGGTTCACTCGCCAACTTTTGTTGACCCAAAATTCCCCATTTTTACACATGATATAGGTGATCCAGTTGAAGCAAGAAACATATAGGACGGCCTAGAAGAATAAATCAGTTTAGACTTTGGATTGTTTTATTTGGTGTTCATTTCCTTGTATTGTATGAATTTGGTTTGAACATTTAAGTGTAATTTGAATTTAATAAATATGAAATATTTTAGTAAACATCATGAGCTTTGGTGATAACCCAATTATGCCCCGACTCTTATTCCGCTGCGGGTCGGGGTGTGACAGATTGGTATCAGAGCCATGACTATAGGGATATAGGATAGGTTATTAGACCCTTAAAGCCTATACTATAGTTGATTAGAATTTTAAATTTTTTTTATGTGTTACATACCAAATTCATGATGTTTATATGCTTTATGTTTATTGTTACATTCAATGTTATGCAAGCATGTTCATAAGTATATATTATTATACAATGCTCATCATGAATCATATCCTCATAACATATCATATCCATGAGAGCACACACCACACAATTCTTATGATTTTTGCAACAATTTTTTTTTTGTGTGTATTTTCAAATCACATCAAAGTGAGTTCTCATGACGGGCATGTAGTAACTGGAAGGGTAAAAGTACCGGTAGTCGGAACGTCCTATCTAGGCTTGGCATTCGTATAAATCCAAAATAAAGGACCAGTTTGCCTACCTGGGGACTAACGATGAGAGTACGAAGGACCTATTAGGCCAAAGCATGCCATACCAAACGTCGTGTGAGCTAACCCCACTTTGAGTTGTCATAGTGTCTACACCTGGACACCCTCCTACCATACATCTCTGTCACACCCCGACCCGCAGCGGAAAAGGTGATCGGGGCATGATTGGGTTATCATCAAAGCTCATGACATTTATTATAACGTTTCGTATTCATTATTACAATTTAATGAGAAATATACAATCATAATTACATCATGTCCTAAACAACATTCTAGACTTCATTGTTTTCTTCTAAGGCGTTTCCTATGTTCTCCTTGCTTCATTCTGTTCACCTGTATCATGTGTAAAAATGGTTTTTGGATCAACAAAAAGTTGGCGAGTGAATCCTTTGAAAAACATTTGAACAAGTTTGTTTAATTGATTATAAAATAAAGTGCACAACCACACATGAGTAAAAATAGATGTAAACTTATTCACCAATCATTTAATATTAAATAATGCACACATGAACAATAATGGATCGTTTTGAGGCACGCGTTGCTCAACTCGTCTCCCACGAGGAACTGATGGGCCTAATGAATGATTTTCATATACTTGACAATATGAAATACATAACTACGAACAATATATACTAAATAATGCACACACGAACAATAATGGATTTGTTTTGAGGCACGCGTTGCTCAACTCGTCTCCCACGAGAAACTGATGGGCCTAATGAATGAATTGCATATAACTCGACAATATGAAATACGTAACTACAAACAATATATACAATCTATGTTTAGATCACAATATGGTATGGCACAAGTTTAAATAAACGAGTTAATTTTAGTGACACATGACACACCCCAAAACGTGTAATTAAAAAGGGGAGTTGTAAGATTCACTCACATTGGGTGCGTTCCGGTTGATGATGTTGAATGCGCACGAAGTTGGTTTTAACCACGAGTGAAACTAACCTAGATAATGGCATAATGGTTCGGTAAGTAAGCGTACTTTATTAATCAATTTTAGTAGGATTGTCGGATATATTTTTGTGAGTTTAAGGCTATTTTCTAACCTTAAAAATGTTATTTTTAATTATTTTTAATTGATTTTTAAATAAAATAAATAAATAAAAATAATAAAAAATGTTGACTTTTTGACCGTTGAGTTGTTGGCCTGTTGACCTGTTTGATTGTGCAATGTGTGCGCCGGGTGAGGCTCGAACCCGAGACCTCCCGTTCGCGTGCACGCAGCTCTTCCAACTGAGCTACGTGTCTAACCCGAAATATTTCTATTTTTAATTATGTTTATATACTAATTGAATTAATCCGAAAATCATTTATTTCAAAAACGATTTTATTTACTCGCTTGGTGCTCTCCATAGGTCTCAAACCCGGGACCTGTGGGTTAGGTTAACACACAGTCCACCGCTGGACTGTGTGTTTAACTTGTTAAATAATCAGATTTTTATTATACTTATATACAAACTAAATAATTTCATTTTTGTCTTATATAAAAAGTTTGATAATTATCAGGACCGGTGCGCTAGTCCGGACTCGAACTCGTGACGTGTGGTTTAAACGTTCACACAGTCCACCACCGGACTGTGTGTTTTTCTTGGTTATTATTCCGGTTTTTATTAAACTTAACATCTATTGCAGTGAATCCGGTTCGGTTAAAAAAAGGAACATTTTTATTAAGGCGAGTGTGCGTGGGACAAGAATCGAACTCGGTACGTAAGCGTGTTTTATTTGCACACAGTCCACCGCTGGACTGTGTGTCTAACCCGAGATATATCTTGATTTTAATTAAACATATACAATACTGAACTTCGTCTACTTCGTCAGACTTAACCAGAATCGGAGTCTGACTGGTTCATCGATTTTAATCAAGTTCTTTTAGTGTGTTGCGCTTAATTACAGGTGAGATTAATAAAAGAACGAGAGATTAAGTGTAAGGTATACCGAACAGTGGCTCCTCTGTTTCACCGGCGAAACTCCGGTGACAGCAGATGATTCCGGCGACGTGTGTCCTGCGGCAGAGGGTCTTTAGGGAGCTTGAGATGAGTGTGGGTGACTTCGGTATGAGCTCTGGGTGTTCAGTAAGGCTCAGAGGTGAAAGGCTCGGTTTTCCGGCGAGTTGTAGAAGTTCTCCGGCGAGTGAAATTACGTCGGGAAAGAGTGTGATTGTGAGCGAAAAAGCTAACAGAGGTTAGAGGGGGTATTTATAGGGCAGGACATCGACGAATTTAGTCCGTTTTTCGTCTTGATTCGTCGGTCAATAAGTTTTCCGGCGGTTATAACTTGTGTCGCGGACTGGACATCGGTTATAACCGACGTTGAGGTTAATGTTTACGTTAAGTCATTGATAACCGACACCGTTTGACGAAGTCGTCGGATTTTCCGGCGTCAACGGATTTGGGTGCGTCAGTTTGACTGGGTTTGATTTCTGTTTCGTTATTTGAATTAATTGTCTGGATATATTACCAAAGAATACAAGTGGCGCAGTGGTTGAGCGTGTGTGTGTTAAGACTTTGCTGAATCCGGTTGACCCGGGTTCGAAACCCGGCTACGCCCTTTTATTTTTATTTCATTATTTTAAATACTTTTTTCAAATATAACTTATATACTCCAATATACTTATTAATTATGTATCGTTTAAAATTAATTTGGGCATTAAATACGTAACGAAATTTTTAACTGATTGTTCGGTTAATAAACGGAGCGGGTTTGGTAAATCCGGTTTTTGATGGATGTTACAGTATCCCCTGGTTTTTAGAAATTTCGTCCCGAAATTTAAGTAGTGATATATTTGACTAAAAATGATGGTGTTTAGTTTGACAGTTACATACTTAGAAAAAAAGAGTAAGAGTTTAAATTTTGTTTGAGGCGGTAACGTCCCTTGTAAGGGTTAAGTACCCTGCTACAGGAATCGCTTTTTGTTGCCTACGGTAAAAATATTGATAAGCAGTGTTGATTCACTAAGTATGATATCATGCGTAAGAGTTTTGATATGTTTGGGAAGATATGGTTGTATCCTAAAGCAAAACTTCTAATACTACAACCTACATGGAACTTCTCATAACCGTCTAACAATGCCTCTGATCCTTTGACAAGAATACTTATATATAGGAAGTACCAGCGGCGTATCCACCATATTCTTGTCAAATTTTCATTGGTTTTATCAGTAAGTTATGATTGGTTCTATGATGTGACTCTAGAACATAAATAAACGCCACAACCAATGTACCAATAAATTACTAAATCCTACATAGAACTTCTCATAACCGCCTGACAATGCCTCTGATCCTTTGACAAGAATACTTATATATAGGAAGTACCAGCGGCGTATCCACCATATTCTTGTCAAATTTTTATTGGTTTTATCAGTAAGCTATGATTGGTTCTATGATGTAACTCTAGAACATAAATAAACACAACCACCAATATTTGAGCATACATGTTTGAATGGTGACAGTTCCTCTGTTGTTATGATGGAGAGATTAGTTTATGTAGAAATAGAACACAATCCAATTTCTTTAAATGGCGAGATGATATGAATGTAACACGAATTTCAACCAAGACAATACTAAATCCTACATGGAACTTCTCATAACCGCCTGATAATGCCTCTGATCCTTTGGCGAGAATACTTATATATAGGAAGTACCAGCGGCGTATCCACCATATTCTCGTCAAATTTTCATTGGTTTTATCAGTAAATTATGATTAGTCCTATGTGACTCTAAAACATAAACAACACAACAACCACAGCTTGAGTCTAAATTCTGATAGTATACATGTTTGAATGATGACAGTACCTCTCTCGTTTGTTATGATGGAGAGGTTAGTCTATGTAGAAAATGGAACACAATCCAATTTCTTTAAATAATGAGATGATATGAATGCTAAATCAGGGAGTATAACACAAACTTCAACCAAAACAATACTAAATCCTACATGGAACCTTTCATAACCACCTGATAATGCCTCCGATCCTTTGACAAGAATACTTATATATAGGAAGTACCAGCGGCGTATCCACCATAATCTTGTCAAATTTTCATTGACTTTATCCGCAAGTTATGATTAGTTCTATGTGACTCTAAAACAAACATTACAACCAAAACTTGAGTCTAAATTCTGATAGTATCCATGTTTGAATGATGACAATACCTCTCTCGTTTGTTGTGATGGAGAGGTTAGTCATTGTGGAAGTGAGACATAGCTCAACTTCTTTAAATGATGAAATTGAAATACGTTGAAATGTATGATGAACAAACTTTGACCAAAACATACTAAATCCTACATGGAACCTCTCATAACCACCTGATAATGCCTCTGATCCTTTGACAAGAATACTTATATATAGGAAGTACCAGCGGCGTATCCACCATATTCTTGTCAAATTTTCATTGACTTTATCCGCGTGTTATGATTAGTTCTATGTGACTCTAAAACAACCACAACAACCAAAACTTAAGCCTTAATTCTGATAGTATACATGTTTGAATGATGACAATACCTCTCTCGTTTGTTGTGATGGAGAGGTTAGTCTATGTAGAAATGGAATACAATCCAATTTCTTTAAATGATAAGATGCTATAAATGCTAAATCAGTAAGTACAAAACAAACTTCAATCAAGACAATACTAAATTCCACATGGAACTTCTCATAACCGCCAGATAATGCCTCTGATCCTTTGGCAAGAATACTTATATATAGGAAGTACCAGCGGCGTATCCACCATATTCTTGTCAAATTTTCATTGGCTTTATCCGTAAGTTATGATTAGTTCTATGTGACTTTAAAACAAAAACAAACTGAAATAGTAATTCGCATTAGGATCCTTGGATAAGATTCCAATTTATAACTGGGATATGGGAAAATGGAGATAACATAAAGAAAAACATAAAAACTAAGCGGCTGGAGTTGAATCTTCATTTTCGGTGAAGGGGACTAGTTGGGTGGTTTCGTTTGGGCCGTCATTATCTTCGACAGGATTGGCGTTGATGTTGAAAACTCTTCCTCTTGCTGGTGGCCTAGTGATTGGGTTTTCTTGATTTACTTGGTTAACTGGGTTTGCTTGAGCTTGGGCGTTTATGATGTTAACCAATCGAGGGCACGTGTTTCTAAAGTGGGTAGGGTCGCCACAATTGAAACAAGCTCGAACATATGGGAACATGGGGTATTGGGGTTGTTGATAGGTTTGGATCATGTTTTGAGTAGGGGTGTGGTTTGGTTTTGAGGGGTGCGACAAACCTTGCTCAAATGACCATAGCGTCCACAATTCGCACATAGTCGACAAGGTAAGGTAGATGGATGGTGATAAAAACAGGTGTTACATCGGGGGTGAGGTCCAAGGTATGGTTTCTTATTTGGGTAAGTTGAGTTGGGTGCTATTTGCGTGATTGGGATAGCTTGGATTGGTATGGCTTGTAAAACTGGTTGATTACGTTGGGTAGTAGCGAAAAGTTGCCCGTCTCTTTTTCTCTTAGAAATGGGTTGAGAAGGGGATTCGGTTTGGGTGGAGTTTGAAGTTTCAGTTGATGCTTTATCCTTCTTCTTCTCCTCCTTGAAGTCTTTATTCTGGATGCGGTTCTCGGTGAGCTCTGTAGCTAACTCCATTGCTGCTTCCAAAGTTGCAGGCGTGGTACTTATTACAGAGTCCTGAATCTTTGACGGAAGACCTCGAATGTAGTGCTCGATCAAACGGTAGAGGGGAGTGAACAAGTTGGGAACCATTTGATTTAACTCGAGGAATCTTTTGTTGTATGTGGTGTGGTCTCCTTCCTTTTGCTTCAATGAATAAAACTCATCTTCTAATTTCTTGATTTCACTCCTTGGGCAAAACCGTCTTGTCATGATTTCCTTCAACTCTTCCCAAGTCAAAGTCATAGCATCGTCAACGCCTCGTTTGGCCTTCTCTGTATTCCATCAAGTAAGTGCTATTCCATATAAACGACCGGTAGCATATCGCACTTTGCGATCATCGGGGCAATCGCAATTTAGAAAAGTGTTCTCCATTTCATCAAACCAATAGAGGAGAGCGGTGACACCTTCAGTCCCTTCGTATTTTGGAGGGTCGCATGATTTGAAATGCTTGTAGGTGCATTTAGTGGTATTTGGGGGAGGGTTGATAACATTTTGATCTTCTTGGTTGACAGGATTAGCGGTAAGGGCTTGTTGGACTTGAATTACAATGTTGGGTATTACGGCAGCCATTTGTTGAGCGATTAGGGCAGCCATGCGCTCGCGGGCTTTTCCTGCTCTCATCTTCCTACGGGCGAGGCTAGAAGACATCTACAAGGAATACATAACATGAGTATGAGTTGGATGTTTTTGGGATCATGGGTCGTATTTAGGAATGAACATTCATAAAATAAATATAGAAAAATAAATCTACTACATCCATAGGATGTCTTGGGCTTTGCTCGTAATTGGGCCTTGCATGCCGCCATACTTCACCTTCGTAATCATGTGGGCCCCCATGAATACCGGGTTTTTCATATGGTTCGCATGTGTTAGCCTGGTTACGTACACTAAAACCCGGAGAAAATCGAGAAATATGTAACGTATGATATTCGGAATGTGTCCAGGTGTAGACACGGTGACACCTCAAAGTGGGGTTAGTTCGAACGACGTTTGGTGTGGCATGCTTTGGCCTAATAGGTCCTTCGTACTCTCATCGTTAGTCCCCAGGTAGGCAAACTGGTCCGTTATATTGGATTTATACGAATGCCAACCTAGACAGGACGTTCCGACTACCGGTACTTGTACCCTTCCAGTTACTACATGCCCGTCGCAGAACTTACTTTGATGAGATTTGAAAATTGCGACAAAATCTTTGAATAACAAAAGTATGAAGATGATTTGAATATATGAATATTGAAATATGTATGATGAATGTGTATGTAAGTATGTATGTTTGACTGTAAGTATAAACAAATATGAAACAAATAAACATCATAAGTTTGTATGTAACCACCTAAACAATTAAAATTTAGGCAACTATAGTATAGGCTCTAAGGGTCTACTAACCTATCCTATATCCCTATAGTCATGGCTCTGATACCAATCTGTCACACCCCGACCCGCAGCAAGGTGATCGGGGCATGATTGGGTTATCATCAAAGCTCATGACATTTATTATAACGTTTCATATTCATTATTACAATTTAATGAGAAATATACAATCATAATTACATCATGTCCTAAACAACATTCTAGACTTCATTGTTTTCTTCTAAGGCGTTTCCTATGTTTTCCTTGCTTCATCCTGTTCACCTGTATCATGTGTAAAAATGGTTTTTGGATCAACAAAAAGTTGGCGAGTGAATCCTATGAAAAACATTTGAACAAGTTTGTTTAATTGATTATAAAATAAAGTGCACAACCACACATGAGTAAAAATAGATGTAAACTTATTCACCAATCATTTAATATTAAATAATGCACACATGAACAATAATGGATCGTTTTGAGGCACGCGTTGCTCAACTCGTCTCCCACGAGGAACTGATGGGCCTAATGAATGATTTGCATATACTTGACAATATGAAATACATAACTACAAACAATATATACTAAATAATGCACACACGAAAAATAATGGATTTGTTTTGAGGCACGCGTTGCTCAACTCGTCTCCCACGAGGAACTGATGGGCCTAATGAATGAATTGCATATAACTCGACAATATGAAATACGTAACTACAAACAATATATACAATCTAAGTTTAGATCACAATATGGTATGGCACAAGTTTAAATAAACGAGTTAATTTTAGTGACACATGACACGCCCCAAAACGTGTAATTAAAAAGGCGAGTTGTAAGATTCACTCACATTGGGTGCGTTCGGTTGATGATGTTGAATGCGCACGAAGTTGGTTTTAACCACGAGTGAAACTAACCTAGATAATGGCATAATGGTTCGGTAAGTAAGCGGATTTTATTAATCAATTTTAGTAGAATTGTTGGATATATTTTTGTGAGTTTAAGGCTATTTTCTAACCTTAAAAATGTTATTTTTAATTATTTTTAATTGATTTTTAAATAAAATAAATAAATAAAAATAATAAAAAATGTTGACTTTTTGACCGTTGACTTGTTGACCTGTTGACCGTTGACCTGTTGACCTGTTTGATTGTGCAATGTGTGCGCCGGGTGAGGCTTGAACCCGAGACCTCCCGTTCGCGTGCACGCAGCTCTTCCAACTGAGCTACGTGTCTAACCCGAAATATTTCTGTTTTTAATTATATTTATATACTAATTGAATTAATCCGAAAATCATTTATTTCAAAAACGATTTTATTTACTCGCTCGGTGCTCTCCACAGGTCTCGAACCCGGGACCTGTGGGTTAGGTTAACACACAGTCCACCGCTGGACTGTGTGTTTAACTTGTTAAATAATCTGATTTTTATTATACTTATATACAAACTAAATAATTTCATTTCAGTCTTATATAAAAAGTTTGATAATTATCAAGACCGGTGCGGTAGTCCGGACTCGAACTCGTGACGTGTGGTTTAAACGTTCACACAGTCCACCACCGGACTGTGTGTCTTTCTTGGTTATTATTCCGGTTTTTATTAAACTTAACATCTATTGCAGTGAATCCGGTTCGGTTAAAAAAAGGAACATTTTTATTAAGGCGAGTGTGCGTGGGACAAGAATCGAACTCGGTACGTAAGCGTGTTTTATTTGCACACAGTCCACCGCTGGACTGTGTGTCTAACCCGAGATATATCTTGATTTTAATTAAACATATACAATACTGAACTTCGTCTACTTCGTCAGACTTAACCAGAATCGGAGTCTGACTGGTTCATCGATTTTAATCAAGTTCTTTTAGTGTGTTGCGCTTAATTACAGGTGAGATTAATAAAAGAACGAGAGATTAAGTGTAAGGTATACCGAACAGTGGCTCCTCTGTTTCACCGGCGAAACTCCGGTGACAGCAGATGATTCCGGCGACGTGTGTCCTGCGGCAGAGGGTCTTCAGGGAGCTTGAGATGAGTGTGGGTGACTTCGGTATGAGCTCTGGGTGTTCAGTAAGGCTCAGAGGTGAAAGGCTCGGTTTTCCGGCGAGTTGTAGAAGTTCTCCGGCGAGTGAAATTACGTCGGGAAAGAGTGTGATTGTGAGTGAAAAAGCTAACAGAGGTTAGAGGGGATATTTATAGGGCAGGACATCGACGAATTTAGTCCGTTTTCCGTCTTGATTCGTCGGTCAATAAGTTTTCCGGCAGTTATAACTTGTGTCGCGGACTGGACATCGGTTATAACCGACGTTGAGGTTAATGTTTACGTTAAGTCATTGATAACCGACGCCGTTTGACGAAGTCGTCGGATTTTCCGGCGTCAACGGATTTGGGCGCGTCAGTTTGACTAGGTTTGATTTCTGTTTCGTTATTTGAATTAATTGTCTGGATATATTACCAAAGAATACAAGTGGCGCAGTGGTTGAGCGTGTGTGTGTTAAGACTTTGCTGAATCCGGTTGACCCGGGTTCGAAACCCGGCTACGCCCTTTTATTTTTATTTCATTATTTTAAATAGTTTTTTCAAATATAACTTATATACTCCAATATACTTATTAATTATATATCGTTTAAAATTAATTTGGGCATTAAATACGCAACGAAATTTTTAACTGATTGTTCGGTTAATAAACGGAGCGGGTTTGGTAAATCCGGTTTTTGACGGATGTTACAATCTCGTAATCATATTTCATGGTTTTCATTCGGGTGATGCGAGTGTTAAACCACCAACACCAATGTGAATCGTACTAAGCCAATAGTCATGGGGGCCCACATGACTATGCAGGCGATGGTATGGGGGACATTGGAGGCCCAAACATGAGCAATCCCAAGACATCCTATGGATGTAGTTGCATTATTGATAATTATGTTATTTTTATTCATTTGACGACACATGACACATAAAAAGACTCCTTAAACTCACAATCTTCTTATGTATGTTCCTGTAGATGTCGGCTAGGCAGCAACGTGGGGGTAGAAAGTCAGGAAGGTCAAACGAACGCTTGGCCACCCAAATCGCAAAACAAATGGCCGCGGTAATTCCTGACATCGTAATTCAAGTCCAACAAGCTCTCGCCGCAAATCCCATCAACCCTCCCAATCAAGAAGACCAGAACGTCGACAACCCTCCCTCCAAAAAGTGCTCTTACAAACACTTCAAGTCTTGCGATCCCCCGAAATATGAAGGGACCGAAGGTGTCACTGCTCTCCTCCACTGGTTTGAGGAAATGGAAAACACCTTCCTCAATTGCGATTGTCCCGAGGATCGCAAGGTACGTTACGCAACCGGGAGAATGTTTGGAGTAGCTCTTACCTGGTGGAATACAGAAAAAGGTAAGAGAGGAATCGAAGATGCAATGGCCTTAACATGGGAGGAGTTAAGGGAAATCATGACGAGACGCTTCTGTCCAAGAAGCGAGATCAAAAAGTTAGAGGATGAATTCCACTCGTTAAAGCAAAAGGAAGGAGATCATACTTCCTACAACAAAAGGTTTCTAGAGTCGAACCAAATGATCCCCAACTTGTTCACCCCAGTATACCGCTTAGTCGAACACTATATTCGAGGCCTCCCCTCGAAAATTCAAGACTCAGTTCTAAGCACTTCACCTGCAACACTTGAAGCTGCTATGGAACTAGCTACCAAGCTTACCGAGAATCGCATCCGAAACGGCAAATTTAAGGATGAGAAAAAGAAAGCCCCCATTGAGGGCCAAACTTCAAACCATTCCACCTCCTCCTCAAAGTTTGCTAGTAAGAGGAAACGCAACAGCAGAAACTTTGCTATCACACAAACAAACCTCCCTATTACTGCTGCACCCATCACCCAAGTTGCCCCCTCAGCTGCACCATATAAAAAGCCATACTCTGGCCCATACCCAAAATGCAACCGTTGCCAATACCATCACCTTCCTGAACATCCCTGCCAACATTGCACCGGCTGTGGCAGCGCAGGTCACACCATCCAAACCTGTCGCACACTTCAGCGAACGAACCGCAATCAGCCCTCAACTCAAACCCACCATCAGATAGTGGGTCAAGCCCAACAACCTTTACTCCTACCACCTGCCCAACATGTAGCCCAATCCTACTACCAACCCAACTATCCCATGATGCAACCTATGCGGGCTTGTTACAACTGTGGAGACCCGAACCACTTCAGGAACACCTGTCCACGCTTGGTGAACATCATCCATGCCCAAGCTCAAGCAAATCCAGTAAACCAGGCTAACCAAGCTCCTCCACCTGCTAGGGGAAGAGCTTTCAAGATCAACGCCAATCAAGCTAGGGCTGACAACAACGTGGTTAACGGTACGTTTCTCATCAATGGTAGTTATGCATCCATGTTATTTGATACTGGCGCGGATAAGAGTTTTGTGTCCTTAGAATTTGAACCCATCCTCAACCAAACTCGTGATAAACTCATGGAATCCATAACGGTAGAAGTTGCTGACGGAACACCAGTCTCATTAAACTCTATTATACGAAATTGTACCCTTACTCTAAACGATCACGATTTTCCAGTTGACCTCATTCCTATGAAGTTGGGAAGTTTCGGCATTATAATTGGTATGGACTGGCTCAGCCAACATCATGCTGAAGTTGTATGCCGCGAAAAGTTTATTCGCATTCCTCTTACAAACGGTCAGACTCTACTAATCTTTGGAGAAACCCCTTCGAAAGGACTCAAATTAATGTCCTGTCTTCAAGCCCGAAAATATCTCCGCAAGAATTATGTCGCACTCCTAACTCATGTCGTCAAAAAAGGGAACCAAGGAGAAGAAACTCGAAGACATCCCAGGAGTAAAAGATTTTCCGCAAGTTTTTCCTGACGACATTTCAGGACTTCCTCCCGTGAGAGAAGTCGAATTCCGCATTGATCTTATACCTGGAGCTACACCAGTTGCAAAATCTCCTTATAGGTTAGCCCCATCCGAAATGCAAGAGCTGGCTAGTCAACTGCAAGAGCTGACTGACAAAGGATTCATATGTCCTAGCTCATCGCCTTGGGGTGCACCTGTCCTTTTTGTGAAGAAGAAAGATGGAACGTTTCGCATGTGTATCGACTACAGAGAACTCAACAAGTTAACGGTGAAGAAGAAAGAAGAAAGATGCAAACCCTATCTCGACCGTTTTGTCATAGTCTTCATCGACGACATCCTCATTTACTCAAAGTCTAAGTCTGATCATGAACGACACCTTCGAATCATCCTTACACTCTTAAGGACAGAAAAGCTGTACGCTAAGTTTTCGAAATGTGAATTCTAGTTAAGGGAAGTTCAATTCCTTGGACACGTCGTCAATGACAAGGGAATTCATGTTGATCCCTCAAAAATCAAGGCAGTACAGGAATGGCAAGCGCCACGAACCCCTACCGAAGTAAGATCATTTCTTGGTTTGGCTGGTTACTATCGCCGTTTCATTGCAAATTTCTCCCGTACTGTTGTACCACTCACGGCTTTGACTCATAAAGGAAAGCCCTTCATATGGGGACCCAAACAAGAAGAAGCCTTCCAAACTCTAAGGCAAAAACTCTGTGACGCACCTATTCTCACACTTCCTGAAGGTTGTGATGACTTCGTGGTTTATTGCGACGCGTCAGGGCAGGGACTAGGCTGTGTACTGATGCAAAGAGGAAAAGTGATAGCTTATGCTTCTAGACAACTCAAAATTCATGAGAAGAACTACACCACCCACGACCTGGAACTTGGAGCCGTTGTGTTCGCTCTTAAGATATGGAGACATTACCTCTACGGTATCAAGTGTGAAATATACACTGACCACAAGAGCCTCCAACTTATCTTTAACCAAAAGGAGTTGAATATGAGGCAACGAAGATGGGTCGAACTTCTTAATGACTACGACTGTGAAATTCGGTATCATCCTGGCAAGGCAAACGTGGTGGCCGATGCGCTCAGTCGAAAGGGCTATGCGAACTCCATTCGTCTTCTATGTTCGCAAATCATAACCGACATCAAAGATCGAATCCGAGAAGCTCAACATGTTTCTGTAACAGAAAATGACGTGCGCAATGAGCTGTCTTGTGGAGCAGAACTTAAAATCGAAACTAAATCCGACGGTATTCTATATTATCTAAATCGCATATGGATTCCCGATCACGATAACCTTCGTGATTTCCTTATGAATGAGGCGCACAAAACACGGTACTCTGTACACCCAGGAGCCGACAAGATGTATCAGGACCTTCGATACACCTACTGGTGGCCTGGCATGAAAAAGGATATTGTTGTTTTTGTTTCCAAGTGCCTTACATGTTCCAAAGTAAAAGCTGAACATCAAAGACCCTCAGGACTTCTAGTCCAACCCGAAATACCTGTATGGAATTGGGAAAACATAACTATGGATTTCATTACCGGGTTACCTCGCACCTCCAGTAGGTATGACACTATATGGGTAATCATTGATCGTCTTACAAAATCAGCTCACTTCATTCCAATTCGCGAGGACTTCAAGAACGAGAAGTTAGCTCGTATCTACATCAGCGAGATTGTAAGCCGTGATGGTGTACCTTTAAGCATCATTTTAGACCGTGATGGTCGTTTCACTTCACGAACATGGCAAGCCGTACAAGCCGCCTTGGGTACACGATTAGACCTCAGTACCACTTTTCATCCTCAAACTGATGGACAATCTGAACGCACCATCCAAACTCTTGAAGACATGCTTCGAGCATGTGTCATAGACTTCAAGGGGAATTGGGACGCTCATCTACCATTAGTTGAATTTTCGTACAACAACAGCTATCATTCAAGTATCGGCATGGCACCTTTCGAAGCTTTATATGGTCGTAAGTGCCGATCACCAATATGTTGGCACGAAATTGGAGAAGCACAAATCACCGGTCCAGAATTAATTCAAGAAACAACAGACAAGATCCATCAAATTCGAAACAATCTTCTAGCGGCACAAAGTCGTCAAAAGAGTTATGCAGACAAACGACGAAAGCCCTTGGAGTTTAACATTGGTGACCAAGTACTTTTAAAAGTATCACGGTGGAAGGGAGTGGTTTGTTTTGGCCAAAAGGGCAAGCTAGCACCACGCTACGTAGGACCTTTCAAGATACTCGAAAGAGTAGGACCTGTAGCATACAAGCTTGACCTACCAGAAGAGCTCAACAGAATTCATCCCACATTCCACGTATCAAACTTGAAGAAGTGCCTCGCCGATGAAAACCTCCATATTCCTCTAGAAGACATTCAAGTCGATGAATCAATGCATTTCATTGAAAGACCAGTAGAAATTATGGACTTCGGAGAGAAACGTTTAAGACGGAGTCGTATTCCAATTGTCAGGGTACGCTGGGAGTCGAAACGAGGACCTGAGTTTACTTGGGAACGTGAAGACTCAATGCGCGAGAAATACCCGCATCTTTTTCCTGTTACCACTACTACTTAAATTTCGGGACGAAATTTCTAAAAGTAGGGGATACTGTAACATCCGTCGAAAAATGGGTTTCCAAAACCCGCTTCTTTTATTAATCGAATATCAAGTTATAAAATTTCGTTGCGTATTTATGATTAATTTTAATTTTAAACAATACATAATTAATAAACATTTTAGAATTTAAAAACTATAATCATTAAAAAGTAAAAATAAAGTAAATAAAAAAGAAAAGAGGCTGCCGGGTTTCGAACCCTGGTCAGCCGGAAGAAACAAGCCACACTCAACCACTCCACCACTTGACTTGTTTGTGTAATCAATGAATCAAATAAAACTTAAGTTCCACCCGTGAATTCATCTGTTTGCATCAAGAACTGAAACCGCTCATCGGCTTTCAAATATCCAGAGACTTTTGGGTGATCGCGAGTTCCTGAGTATAACCGATGAATCAATGCCAACCCACGTTCTAATCAATTCAGTCTTCAATGCCTCGATTCATATGATTGTTGAAGATTGAAACCGAAATGAAATTTACTTTCAATTTACGCTGATAATATCATCGCCTCATAACTCGGAAACACTCGCAGAACCCTCAATTTTAGTTTTCACTCTAATTTCTGTTTGTCGGAATCACTATCTGCTATCGTCGGACTTTCACCGGAAAACCGAAACTTACACAAAATCGGTAAATTCTCGACGCTTTCATTTTCAATCCATTGTTAGACTTATACTAACTTCAATCCTTCAACCAGAATCGGTCCCAGACGACGTTGCCGGATAATCTGCACTCGCCAGAAAATCTCTGGAAATTTCCTAAATCACACTATAAATCGGTACAATCATCTAAACCCCCTGATATCTCTTGTATAGTAACTTAATTTCACAACTAATTGATCAAAACTGTTAATTGATCCGCTCAGACGGAATTCATAAATCAGAGCCGACGACCCTTGCCGGAGTTCTGAGAAAAACATCCTGTTTGGTACAATTCTGTTCTTTAATCTCATTATCTAATACTTTCCAACCAATTATAAGTTTCGTTAATCGAATTAAACCAGAAGAGTAGGATATCGTTTGTCTGTGTCTTTGAACGAAGAAGATGAAGTCGAACATTATGTATAAGTTTAATTAAAACAAGATATTAAACCGGGTTAGACACACAGTCCAGCGGTGGACTGTGTGCAAACACAAAGCGCACGTCACGAGTTCGAACCTTACAAACGCACCGACTTTCCGAATTAAAACCAATTTTTTTTAAACTGAATCAGAGTAGGTCCCAGTATGTTTTCAAGATTAATATAAATTGTAAGTTAAACAGATAAGACACACAGCCCAACTGGTTGGGCTGTGCGCTTACAAACCAAAGGACCCGAGTTCGATCCGGCTCCCTGCAACCGGTTCAACCAGTTTAAATTCTTTTATTATAAAACCAAATAAATTAACATTTAATTAGTTATATATATATATATATATATATATAATTAAAACATAGAATATTTCGGGTTAGACACGTAGCTCAGTTGGTAGCGCTGCGTGCACGCGTACGAGAGGTCCCGGGTTCGAACCTCACTCAGCGCACCAATCACCACTGTCCGACCGGTCAACGGTCCGGTCAACGGACCGGTCAACGGTCAACCAAAAAGTCAAATTTTTTTATTTTTATTTATTTAATTTAAAAATCAATTAAAAATACTTAAAAATAATATTTTTAAAGTTAGAAAATGACCTTAAACTCACAAAATAATAAATCTAAAAATCCTATTAAAATTGTTAATAAAATCCACTTATTTACCGTACCATTTCGTTATTATTTTAGGTTAGTCTTTCCTCGTCGATCAAATCCCAAAACTCGTGCGCATTCAACATCACCAAAAGAACGCACCCAATGTGAGTGAATCTCTACCAATTCCCCGTTTTAATCACATTTTGGGGTGTATCATGTGTCGCTTATTACTTATTACATTTAAACACTTGTGCAGCCATCATATCCATGATCAAATGTGTATCCAATATGTATCAATTGTTTGTGTGATTAATGTTTAGATTAAATTTATCATTTTCAGTACATACATCATCATAGGCTCGTCTGTTCCCCATTACCTATGAGCGGAACGTGACGTTGCCAACATACGATCTGCTCCGTTTCATTGAGCCTTGATCTCACATACATCATCATAGGCTCGTCCGTTCCCCATTACCTATGAGCGGAACGTGACGTTGCCAACATACGATCGGCTCCGTTTGATTGAGCCTTGATCTCACAATACATTATCATTCATGTCATATACTCAAGCAAGGTGGTTTGTGATTGTTTGTTTATTTACGTTTGCTCACATATGATTATTGCACAATTTTTCCATATTAAATACAATAAGAAATCAATAACAAATGTTTTTAACAAGGTTCACTCGCCAACTTTTGTTGACCCAAAATTCCCCATTTTTACACATGATACAGGTGATCCAGTTGAAGCAAGAAACATATAGGACGGCCTAGAAGAATAAATCAGTTTAGACTTTGGATTGTTTTATTTGGTGTTCATTTCCTTGTATTGTATGAATTTGGTTTGAACATTTAAGTGTAATTTGAATTTAATAAATATGAAACATTTTAGTAAACATCATGAGCTTTGGTGATAACTCAATTATGCCCCGACTCTTATTCCGCTGCGGGTCGGGGTGTGACATCAGACATGCTGAATTTACCTTAATACCCTTAATCAGAGTTCAACTGAGAAGAAATTACAAATTAAGAATAAAAAGAATAAATGATACTAAGGTAATTTGAACAAATCATTTAATTAGTCTGTTATTTATTTTTTATTCAAATTAATGAACTCTAATCATTTAATGAGCCTATCTTATAAAATAGTTGTGCACCTTACACAATAAAAATAATCATGAAGATGACTTATATATTCAATGTTTCATACACCATTAAAACAATACTTTGGTGTAGGATACAGAATGTGTAGGACACAACATTTTTAAATAATTTTGTCACTTCTAATAAAACTGGTGTAGAAGCCAATACATTAATGGGGTGAAGGAGTAAATTATGATTGCATCAATGAGACTTGAGTAAGTTTTTAAAATATTTATTAATATTCTACATCAAATTGTCTATACTACCCTTAGTAATTAAAGCATTAATTAAAAGTGAAAAAAAATGATATCTTGATTCACAACCATTAATAAAAAAATTATAGGGTTTTAATTATTTTATTTTATTTCTTTTAAGAAGATTTTCCTCAAATGAACTTCCCCAATCCAAGAAATCAATAAATAAATTAAAACACATAGTACATACTTGCCACTTCTTTATTCTCATTCATTAATCATTTAAATCTAAAGTCACACACCATTTCTTACACTTTTTAGGAATAATAACAACCACACCCAATCACATCAACAATAACGGATAGAAACAATGAGATTTCAAACCCCCAAGAGCGAATCTAATGGTGGCGATACTAAGTTCAACCCATGGCCGTAGGAAATCTAGTTAGCCGTGGATCCACAATAGAAACCTGTGACACAAGGCGAGTAAACACATTGATACACGTAGATGCAACAATAGATACTAGAAACTATAGAAACATGAGTATGAAACATGTAGTGATACATTGACTTTGCATGCTGTTGATTTAGATAGAAAACAATAGAAACAAAACACATGATACACCCAAAAATATTTACTAACAAAAAGGGGATAGGTAAAAGATCTACTCTCAGGTTGCGAAGAATTAATCCACGAGAATCACCGCACGAGTATACGACGTAAATTAAATGATCAAATCACCCTAAAATAGATATAACAAATATTCTAAACAAACGGAACGATAAAAATTGAAACTAGTGAATCAGGTTCTTGATTTGGGGACTTTTGTATAAAATATTGTTTTGAAAATTAATATATGTAAAAGTTTTCTTTGTATAAATTAAATTAAATCATTATGTATATATATATAGATAAATGTGCCTTGTTTATGATTTATTATTTCAAAGGGAATTAAATTCTACAATTAATTATATATTAATGTCTTAAATATCCTTATAGAACTTTTCCAACAAAACCAAAGAAATATATTTTTAACCATATACTTAACCAATAAATATCCAACTAAACTAAAAGTCCATATATGATTATATATGAGTTTCTTGATTAACAAAAATGTTATAGAAAATAGTAGCATGATATATAAGTAAATATTATTATACTTTGTGACTATTAAGTTTTGACAATTTTAAGTAGCATTAAATAAATTCTATCCACTAGGTAGTTATAACGAATCAAGTGAGATTACTATTTTAGTCACAGTGAGTACTTTTTGTAATAAACGAATTGTCATTTTTATTAAAATATTACATCTAGTTTTACAAATTGTTTAATACATATTTTATAATCAATTAGAAAATTAAACATGAAACTTGTTGTTAAAATTCCACACTAAAAGAAGTTCTGAAAAATTCAGAATATATATCTTGAGATATAACTTTTTCATTATTAGTAATCCTCTCATAGTTTATAATTTATAAACTACTATAATATGCTAAAACTCAAAATAACTCCATAATAAGTCCGAAAATTCCCAAAATTTCCATGAACTACTCTTGTGTGATTATAATCAATATACTAAAATAACTTCATAATATCATGTATCTAGGATTAAAAGCCCCAAAATAGAATGTTCAAGAACCCAAATTATCATAAAACTATATTCGAATTCATAATACCCTCTATCACACAAATGAATAGAAGGGTTTCGTGGTGCATGAAAAATTAATAAGATTAGGATCAAGAATTATCTAATTTGGTTGAGAATTGAAGGAGAAACCGCAAAATGAAATTCCAAGCCCTAGATTAGTTCTTCACTTGAATTCACGGAATTTGATACTTGTTTGCAAGTTTAGAGGGTTGGGAAAGGTTGAGAGATGCTCTAGAATTCGTTTTGTTGTGAAGTTTATTGTTTCAAGTAATGAAGTTTGACGATGGGTGTTTAGTGTTCTTGGTGTCTAAGTGGAGATTTTAGTATAAATTAATGAATCATTTAGGAAGTGTAAATGAGTTTCTTTATTGTGACCATCCCTTGTCCCCATTTCTTTTTTTTTAAACAACTTTCCTATTTATACACTTTAGCCCCCCTTTAGTTTGTAATTTGATTCAAATAAATAACCTAACTTAGTTAAGGAATTCTAATATAAGCTAACTTAACTTGGTTTACTGAGTTCTTTTATAAACCTTAATGGAAACTAAAGGAATCTCGTTTATAAATTCAACATTTATTTTATAAAATTAAAATTTTTAATCCGGAATTTATTATATAACATTATTATAAAATTCGTTTTACATTACGTTTAAGATCCGGTGTTACAAACAAGTTAGGTCTTCCAAGGCCCGTTTTTCGTAGATGTTACAGTTTCCCTGCTTTTGGGAATTTTGTCTCGAAATTAGGAGGTAACCGTTCATATAGAATGATGCATAGGGTTTTCTCATAGACGTAAGCGATAATGTTTCGATTTAGTAATAGTATTAGGAACTCGAATCTTAGTTTCAAATTGTTCTTTAGGGTAGTCAGGAAACAAGTGTAATCACGAGTCCTAACATTGCTGATATTATGCACAAACTAAGATATATTAGAAGTACAGGTTCAGATCTGACTGAGGCGGTAACGTTCATGATAAGGGTTGCATGCCCAAATAGAGGAATCGCTTCTAAATTCCAAAGATGTTAAAATGAAGAGCGTTAATGATTATGTACAAGATAGCCGGTTATAGGCGATACGATCATTACATCATGAAGCCCATAAATGGTATATCGAGGATTCATTGCGGCTTAAGAGAAAATTATGCCCCAAAGATGAATTGTAACATGAGAGAGTTTGCAACTGAGTTGTAAAGTATACTCATGATGCCTAAATTAATCCGTGTCACGACTTGGGATCTTGAAAAAAAATTCTTTCATAAAGCCACAATGATAGAGATAAATGTGCAAAGTTATAGAATTTGAATCTCCAAACATATAACCAAAACAAACAAACTAAAATTCTCATGATTAGTTTAACACCGCTTTTGAAAATTTGACAGAGACACATATATATAGGAAGTACTAGCTGTGTATCCACCACGTCTCTACCAAGCTTTCATCCACCACGTTATTCGAATCATGATGGACGACTCTTACAAAATAATATTCACGTTTTGTCTTTCATTTTAATAAACGTTTGAAATAAACATAAACATTCATATTTATTTACCAAAGCGTTACAATTCTAATTTCGTACCTTGTTTGAAGATTGAAATAAATATAACCAATTGTATTTATTTAATATAAGTTCGCCTTGACCTATTTAAGTATATATCTAATTCAATAACACTTTTGTAGATCTTTGTCGTTAATAAAAAACGTTGTTCAAAATGAGTATATACTTTATATTTATTTGTCATAAAATTAGTCGAGTCCAAACGTTTTTTACTTAGTTTTAAACTTTCGAGATAAAAAAATAGTTTTATTTATTTTTGTTAAAACGCCCAACTAAATTAAACGATACATCAGATTTAGAATTAGTTTATATGAAAAGTTACGGATTGGGCGGGTTTAGACAGATGTTTGGTTAGGATAAAGCTAATTCGGTAGAAGTCTCGTTAGATTAGTCATAAGTCTAATGATTCCATTCATACCGAAAGAGTTTACATCGTTTACAAGCTCGAGACAAAATTTCTCCAGCGTTTCCCCTCCGGGATCTCCAAAACTTATCAACTAAGGAACATACGACACTATATATATACACGAGGTTGGAACGGACTAGCACCTCCGTGTGGTTGAGCTTGTCCGTGCGGATGTGTTACATCCGCCAAATGAGTTACATCCGTACGAAGTTACATCTGTACGAACCTCTCTCGTCCTCTCCAAAGTCATGTGTTCGTATCTCAACTATACAATATTCAACACACGCTCTATCTATTCTATTCGCATAGGTCAGACATACATAATATGCACCAACAAATTCCCCCTTGGCCATCATTCTCGAATCTTGATCTTCAAATATGAGAGCCGTGTTTGAATGTTCTGCAACTTCAATCAAGCATTTGATATCTTCAATTTATTCCCACTTGATTGATGATTCGGGTTTGCATTTGCACTAGCATATTCCCCCTGAAATGAATCTTCAGGTCTTTATTTGCATGGTTCCCGACCTCCACTGATTTGCTTAACTGCAATCTTCACGTGTAATCACCAACTTGAAACTATTCAATGCAGCTTCTCCGTTTTGACTTTAATCATATCCGCGTTTATTTTTTGATTTAACACTTAGCTGAATCTCTTAACTTTAAAAACCTAATCCAAGAATTGATAGAAACTTCAAATCATCACACCGATAAACTTCAAGTTTGTGAACACCCACGAAAATCTGAAATCCTGTTTTCCGTAATCACTTTTAAGCACACTCCTGAATGATTGATCAGTGCACACGGTAATCTCCATACTCAGCAAATCTTCATCGGATAACAAATCATCTGGTAACACTTTCAGATCTGAGAATCAATCTTCCATGATCAGACTCACATTTTTCCTCTTCAGTCACGATAACAGATGTATATTCTTCTCCGTTTGTCTCGGCAACAACTTAATCAACAAACATCGTCATTCCCTAGTTGTTAGTCAAGAAAACAATTCATCTGCTCGAAGATTAATCAGTTGGACACTTTAGGCTATCACAAAGTTGTGATATCTTTTAAGTATCGACAATACAGATGCATCACCAAACGCTATTCCTGCTAACCGGCTTGTACAAACACTCGGGACTCAAACCCTCAGACATCATTCCGATCTTGATCTTAAGAATCTGAACTTCCTATTATCACGAATTAACAAATCCAGATCTTATGCATCCATGGACAAACTGAGTCCAACCCGAATGCTGTTGCACGTCTGAATTTCAAAAATGCCGGATTTTCAATATATTCTAATGAAATTTTTATTCCCCCTCATTTTTGCAAATTCTAACATATCTCTAAAACTATTACTGAATTTCCCCCTCAAACTTGGAAAATTCAGTTCTCTCTATTCTCTGAAAAACTCAAATATGATATTTTGCTCCACAAAAATAAGTTTTTCATCAAAAGCGGATATTTCTTGTTGGCCCATTTCACTATACCAAATGCTAAACATTTTCTGCATAGGTATCAATGACTACCCCATTATCTTCAACACTATGTAGTTTCATCATCTTAATCATTCTCCAAAGCCTCCAACGGTGTCCACGAACAGCCCGTATTTGACGTTAAAATCTCGAAAAAAATTTCAATCACCAAATTTTTTTCTAGACACTCGTCTCGTCACCACGAAAAAAAATTCCCTTTTTAGGAACTTGACTCATTCACGTGGATGTAAAGTCTACATTTGTGCGAATGTCTTCTTCGCGCGGATGAACTGATTTTGGAACGAATGAATCTTAGTTCGTGCGGACGTAGTCTGGTTCGTGCGGATGAATGCTTTTGGTGCGGATGTGGGCTGGTTCACGCGAATGAAGGACTAGTTCGTGCAGATGAACACGATTTATTAAACGAATAAGGTTTACTTCCGTGTGGACGTAACAGGTCTGTGCGGACGTAGTACCTTCGTACAGATGTGACCCTCCTACGCACGAAACTCACTTGTCCTTTCGAAACGTCGCCGTTCACATTTTTCGATCTAAAATCTTTATTTCTTTGAATTTCATGATGATTCTTCACAGACATGGTCGAAATTCATTTCTAAACAATCCTATGGTTTCAATTTTACTTTTTTTTATGATGATTTACGTCTAAAAACCCTCGAAAGTCCATAATTAACGAGCGTAGGTGTGACAACCAGCAAATCCATCCTAACATTTGTACCAACCCGAATCTGGCACGCATCGTGATCTACGTCTTAGACATAGTTTTTATTATTTTGGTCATCATATTCATAGCAATGTCTGTCCATGTCAAATTTTCATTTGATAATTTTTTATAAATTATCGGGTCACACTATATATATATATATATATATATATATATATATATATATATATATATTTGTTATTATTTTAAGTTTTCGACGTGTAAATTATACATTATATTTGTGATACGCGGTTAACATGACATAAATACAAACATATGATTACATATTTTTATACACCCGACACATTCATATTTCTATATTGCCATTCTTTTTTATAAAAAAGAGTAGCTAGGGGGTATAATTAAGTGGGTATTTTACACCCCTAACAAGAGTGAAATTTACATTGAATCACCAAATGACTACAATAATCAAGTTGTTTGAAAAATATTTGAAATAAATCTTTTGATAATCGGTTTAAATGATGTTGAGAAAACTTTATAAAACCATTTTCCTTGCATGTTTTACTGAAAACTTTGTATTTGTAAAACTTTTATAACTGTCAACGTCTGCGTCGCGTTAACATTTGAGATTTCATTTATAATAATGTGATGTGTAAAGCGTCTATGAACTTGATGATCATTAATGTTTTGCAAGGACATTAATATGTGTAACGACACAGGAAGCACTCAACCCTAGACGATTTCAATCTAGTCCACCCGGCTTGGACAACAAAAGCACTACATGCACCTGTTGATGCATATGTCTGTTGCCTACATCATCGTATTAGGTCGAGTCTGTGTATAGGAGTAAAATGTTAAGTTTATGTATGTTGAGAGACAAGTTCGCCTGAACTTGTAGTGTACATGAACAAGTTCGCCCGAACTTATTCCTTTTAAACTTTTCTTGGACATTTCACAGACAAAATGGACTGATTTTCAAGTATAATACTTAAAATCCATAATAATACAACCCTTGAAAAGATCAGAGCTTAAAACAAACGAATTCATGTTGAAAAGTTGAAAAAATCATGTTTGAGATCAAGTTCAAGTTCGCCCGAACTTGACTGAAATTATCACATTTTGTGTGATTCTTCATCAAGTTCGCCCGAACTTGACAAGTTTTTCAAGATTTTTTATCAAGTTCACTCGAACTTGACTGGTTTTTGTTGAAATTAAGCACAAGTTCGTCCGAACTTGGCTAAATTTTCTTGAAAAACATCACAAGCAACTTGTTTCAAAGTGAAATTTTCTGAAAAGTTTATACAAGTTCGCCCGAACTTGTTAAGTAGCTCATTTTCATAAGCTGTTACAAGTTCGCCCGAACTTGTACAAAGGTTTCTAAAAAAAACGTCGTTGAGTTCGTATCGGCGAGACGAGTTTAAAGCTCTAATCTGGTAAAAATAGTTTTCGGAAAAATTTTAAATGTTTTTCGCGAACCGATACATTAATATTGTCGATTAACAAGTCAAATTTTACTAAAATTGTCAGTCTGCTAATCATTTTTCAAGTGTTTTTGAACGAAAAATAAATTTGGAAAATGAAATGGGGACCTCTCTAATCAAAAAAGAATTTGATAGTTTCATGATGATCAAAGGTGAAACATGACGCAAATGATAGATCGCTTCTGTCATTTGAAGGATCAGATGAGAAGACATGATCTTCTTAAAACCGAGAGAGAGAGAGAGTACATTGACAAGATGGCGGATGCACTTCCTGAGGGAGAGTGGACGACATACTTGATGGTGCTGAAAAGTAGTCCTTATTGGACTCACTACAAGTTATCAAGTTTCTTTGACAAGTTAGAGGAATATGAAGTGGAATTACTAAAAAAGTCTGAGCTTGTCAATGATCAAAGAAATGATTTGGAAACGCAAAGTTCAAATGATCGGATAAAAGAGAAGAGAGTATAATGGCGAAGAACTGTGAATGAAAAGTTTCAAGTACATCTACAAATGGGTCTTCAAGTTCTAAACCAGTCTGCCCAGTCTTTGACGTAGATCCGAATGATTATCTGGCAGATAATGCCAAACTCTTGAACAATCTAAAGAGTTTGACATTAGAAAATAAAAATTTAAAAGAAAATGAAAAGATTTTTGAAAATAGAATAAAAATTTTAGAAAATGAAAAATCTGTTTTAAATAAAAATGATTTTGAAAATCGTGTCATAATAAACTCGCATCTTGAAAAGATCAGGAAACTTGAACAAGATGTTGAGAATGCTAAAAATATAGCTGTTGATTTAGAAAAGAAGTTGAAAGGTTTTGTGACCTCGTCATTGATTCTAGATCAGATATGTCTAAAAACGATCAATGAAAATAAAAAAGAAATTCCAATAAATGACAATGTCATGATTAAGGATTGTGATGATGATACTGATGATGAAAATGTTAAAAAGCATAAAAATGAAATACTTTTAAAACTAAAAGAAAATTTTCAACAAACTGTTCTTCAATCTACTGAAAAAGGTTAATGCTCAACGCAAAAATATTCTAAGCAGAATGGAGAACGAAAACAAAAGGAAAAACAAAATTCTAAAAAATTTCAAAAGAAAAATAAAAGCTCATCGGTACGATCATCCAATCATTATAAAAATTCACAAAAAATTGTAAATAAGTGGTGCAGGTCGGACCATAGTGCTTCAACGTCAAATCATGCTTATATAAGAAATAGGAAAGATGGTTCCCACACATCAAATTATTAATACGATTTGAGTGTATGGTTTGATAGAAAAGATCGATATGATAACAGGTTGTGTCACAAATGTGGAATAAAGGGACACGTTGCTAGAAAATGTTTACAAATTAATTCTAAACCTGTTCATATTGATAAGAAAAATTTTGTAGATGAAAAAATACCAACTCAGGTTTTGAAACAATGTACAGAAACTACCAACAAGGTAAAACCAGTTATTACTAAGTTTTCAAATTTTGAAACTGGTGAATCCTCGAATATTAATGAACAAAAAGTTTCTACATTGTATTTCAAGAAAGCTTTAACGAAAATCAATCATGGTTGGTCAAAGAAAAAGAATTTACACAACCAGTGAAAATTGAAAATTTAGATGATTTTCCGAAACTTGAGAAAGTCCAAAATAAACCTGATTATGTAAAGAAAATAAAAAATAAGGTTGAAGAAATAACACCTAAGACTACAAAGGCTTGGGTGTCACTATTCAACTAATTGTTTGAATTATTGTGCAGGAACTTCTGAGATGAAAGTAAATTACTGAGAATGGAGTTCCGTGGCACACAATGAAGACGAGCCGGGTTATCAAGTTATACATAAAGGCCTTATTACATTTCTAATAATGTTTACTTTAAAATTTTGAAAAATTTGGAGAAAACTTTTCGAAAACACATTTTAATAACGTTTACTTGAAAATTTTACAAATTTTTGAAGAAAATTTCAAAAATTTCACAAAACCCTCACTGTTGAAAATTTCAAAAGTCTTAGTTTTTGTCATGATGAGGGGAGAATGTTTAAAGAAAATTTGTAAAGCAGTAATGGATGACGAATTGAAGTGATTCTTATCAGTTGGTCAATGTTTCTCTATAAATAAAAATTACAAAAAATGATTTTTTGAATTTTAGGGGGAGAAATGTTTTTTCAGAAAATCCAAAAACATATTAAAAGCAGAAAGTATAAAAACATTGAAAAAGACAAAAAGAGTTTTGTGGATAAAAGGAAATGATAGTACATCAGTGGACTATTACAGTATGCTAAGGATTTGTAAAGTTTAAAAGTTTAAACAAGTTTTACTGTGGATGTGTCGATAGGCTTTACACGTTCAGTAAATTGTTTCCGGGATATAAACTAAATTTTACAACTGCTTAATTTGTGGATTAACATCTCTTGGATATATAGACTTAGTACTCTGAAATTTCGTTTGAGAGATTTCCTGATTCTGAGATACGAGGTCTTTATAGATGATTGATATCTGGGTATTATATAAGTTCTTCTGATTTTGCGAAAGCAATAGCCTAGAACTTCTATAATACTTTTGCTTAAAAAACCCTAAACTGCAAACAAAATTGAAAGAATCGAAAGATCTAATCAATTGCAGTGCAAAAAGATTCCATTTTGGAACACTACTTTAGGTCGAGCCTTCATCTCTCTGTCGGTACGGTGGTACTAATCTGAGCTCTCAAGGCTTCGCATAACCCAGATATAGATATCAATTATGCTATATTCACCTGTAAGATGGAATCTAGGAAATCTTGATACGGGAGTATATTCTGAGATGGGAACCATAGTTAAGTCAAGTTTATTAATTCTATCTAAGATATCTTGGAACAATTGAGAAGTGTGTTGAAGTTTAAGTGGACAAACATAACGACAATCTAGGTAAATTTGTTTAAAACTTAAAGTCTCAAAAGGTTAATGGTACTAGTGATATCTCTCAAAAACTTATATGATCCTTTAACACAAACTCAACAAAAATATGTCTGTAAATATGTTTGTACATAGTTAAAGTTTGATATTCATTACATAAAAACAAAAAGATTATATTATCTTTTAGTTTCGACCACTGATGATGAAAAACTGGTTTTCAAAGTCTAGAGTTGCTGAACAAAATCTAATTTTTTTTTGAAAATTGATATGAAAAGTTTAAAAGTTCATTGAGTTGAAACTTACATTTGAATAAATATGTCAGTTTAGTGTCAAAATGTTTAATAAAGATCGTTTAGTTGAACTTGATACATGAATCAAGATATTCAAGGTCATTAATTTGGACTTGAATAACTGAGAGGGTTTAAAAACTGAAGAGGAGATTAAAATTTGAAATGTTGGTGTTTAGAAATTTCAAAGTTTGTATCTGAAATGTTTATTTGAATGTTTGAGGAACTTTGAAACAGGAAGTAGATTTTAAGGGGGAGCTAGATAAAACACGTTGATTGAAGATAACAGAAAGCTCAAAGCAAGGCGGAGCATGTTGATTAAAGTTTTTATCAAGACAAGCTCGAGAAGAAAAGAGAAAAGGATTGTAGATGCTATGAAGATCAAGAAAGTTAAAGTTATTCAAGAAATAAAGATCAAGAGAACATTAAAGACTCAGGAACTTAATTGAAGAATGATGACTACGGTAACATCCAAGGGGGAGACTTTTGATGCATATTTCTGTTGCCTACGTCATCGTATTACATCGAGTCTGTGTATATGAGCGAAATGTTAATTTTATGTATCATGAGAGACAAGTTCACCCGAACTTGTATGTTGCATGAACAAGTTCGCCCGAACTTGTCCTGTGAAGGATAAGTTCGCCCGAACTTGTCCATGACACATTTCGAGCAAACTTGATCTCCTATATATAGGTGTGTTGTGTTCTCATTTGTAACATTCAGAGATTTTGTGTACTGGATGGCGAAGCTATGTCCAAGTGTTTGCAGGATCTGTAACGTTTACTAATCAATGAAACAGTGATTAAACAGTAACAAACTTGTATCCAATGTCGCCTATGCAAACGGATTCCGCATGTTTACCTTAGGTTTGCCAAATTAGGACCCGAACGATCCGTACAACGGACCTTCAGCGCCCACAAAAGGAGCCATGAGTGTGGCTCGCCTACACCCGATAGATCTAACACTCTTGTTCCGCGGTCCTATAAAAGATTAATGGCGCTTAAGAGAGACCCTGTTTGCACATGATCTAATATTTCATTCCATAGCTAAACCATACCATTAAAACATATATTCCCCCATGAGTTGCAAAACCAAAAATGTTTTAAAAGAAAAAGGGGGCCTAAGATCACGGAGTCTTTGAGCCTCGCACAAGTGACAATGGGTCTAGCCTGTTTGAGTCTAAAAGCAGGACCAACAAGTCCTCTTATTTGTATGCAGAACAACCCAATCCTGTTGTAACTAGGACAATCCTGTCCCTAGTCACGAGACTCATGCACGTTTCAAAAATACGCGTGTGTGTGGGAGGATCGGCTTTCCTCCGAAAGCACCGGACTAGACTTGAGCTAACTAACATGTGAGGAATTCATCGTTAATTAGGTTGACAATCGATAAGATCTATTGTTTCAATGCTTCCGCTTCTTGTCTTAATAAACGTTGAACAATTACAAAAATAAACGGACAGGGCTTCACCTCCTGATCAGAAAACAACTAACAACTCAACACCCTTCACATCTTTTTATAGACATGCCCAACTCACATAAGGGTGGACTGGTCAACTCGTGCGAGGTACACCTCGTATAAAGTGGTCATCACTTCGTACGAGGTGTACATCAACCCGTACGAGTTGCCTTATTTACATAAAAACTTGTATAATTCTAACATTTCAAGCCCTATTTCATATGACGTGACCCTAAGATGTAGGCGATAGACATTCTACACCAACAAACTCCCCTTGGATTCGCAGTCTTGGCCAGTTTTCAAAACTTCAAAGCCTTTGATAATTAGTGTCTGAAGAAATACTTCTTTGGTCTTCGATGCTCATCAGTATAACTTGGAGTTTGATCAGTAGGAGGAGGTCTATTGTAGGTGTCACCGAACTGAAATCTTCTCAACGACGCTTGTCTCATTCTTTCAGCAATTGTAGCTTCATTACGTTCTTTCTTGCGTTGTTCCTTCTCTTCCAGCTTTCTCCATTCAATATTCCAGATTTTACCTGAATTAATATCGTTAGCATAACAAACGTTAATTACCTGTTGGAACTGCAACACTTAATCTTTATCTTTCTCTTCATAACTGATCTTGCTGTAGAATAAAAATTCAATATCCTTCTTTGAGCAATTGTCCAGCTACATCGGGCATAACACACGAATACCCCTCCATAATCCATAAACCCTATTGTGAGCAATCACGGCTTCAATTAACTCTTTAGTGGTCTTACATGAATCATCATTCTGAACCACGATCACTGCTTTACTAGTTTCCGAATCATAGTGCCACCACTTGAAGATATGATAGAAATCATGTTCAATCTTTAATAAAGGCATGTTCTTTATTGCACATGGCCTTTTCACAATAAGCGTCACATCCTTTTGCTTTGTTACTGGACCAAACTTTATGACTTTGCGAGGATAATGCGGCTTCCAGTAATTGAATCCGTGAGTAGCCTCGTACTTGATCAGCTTCCATAATCGTTGATCCATGAACTTCATTTTGAAGTTAATAGTCTCTGTCTGCACCTAGTCCCAATATCCCAATATAGTACGACCTGATATCATTCATGTACCTGAAGTACTGAACCCCAAATTCACGTTTAATAGCATAAACATTTAGTTCTTCAACCCATCCCCAGCTAATAATATCTCCCAATGACTTCTCAGGATCACGAGTAAAGAAAGCTAAAGGACGTTTGAACTTCCTTTCGACATGCATTTTTTAAACCATAACTTCTTCATTTCGGCTATCTCTTCATCCGATAAATGTTTTGGCACATTTCTTTCTTTAACTGCTTCTTCAACTTTACGAGTACCCTCAGAAAATAATTCTTCAAAGATTGGGAAGTCATCTGTTCCTTCACATTAATATTTTGCATTAATGTCTTCGTCGGAATCATCCTCCATGAAAACCTCATCATAATCGTCAGCATCTGGCACATGCTTGTAAAAGTAATCATTAGGCTGTGTAGCACTAATGTCATTCAATTCATTCTCAAAATCGAATACAAAGGATTCTTCCTCTACACCTAGGATCTGTGCAATCTCTTCCTTTGTGTAGTTATGCACGGATTTTCCTTCCTCAATGTGACAAACGGCAAATAACCGGTAATTTTGTACAATCTAATCACCATTTTTATTACATAATCTCATGCATTTAATCGTCATTTGATTTCGTAACCAAGCCGTACGTCATATAACAAGTATTAGGACAAGTAAAACATGCTATAACATATATTGGTTTCCATCACATCGCGAAACAAACAAAACTATGTCCTAAAAGTGTTGGTAGAGAGTGTTGGGCGCACTATTCACTGTTGCAATATGCATGCCAGCAAACCGCTGAAACAGAACAGAACAATGAAATAAGACATACTAACGACATAACTGAGTCTCTCTATATATATATATAAAAACACTAATGTGGGAACAAATCTTACAATAGTACATAACTTTCCGGTATGACACGTTAATCACCAAATCTCCCGTCGGCTAAAAATAAAACAATTTTACCTCGTCCGTACTAATAATTCAGCATTTCTGAGACTCCGGAATTCTGACAAATGATGACACACACATTAAAAACTTTGAGGATATCAATGAGGTGTCCAAATATAAACTTCTGGTACTATATCGCTACCTACATAACTCGTCCGTTTTTGACCCGATGAGCTAGCGAATAATATTTTCGCCACCATAACAACCTAATGAATGATCCAGCGAACTAGTTAAGCTTATTTTGGAACCCGAAATCACTTCATAACATATTTTGTTGCGGAATAACAACTTACGGAAGACATTCGTTGATAGAATGCAAAAGTGCAGTTATCGAACCAACGCCTAAACGGAAGCCGTTTAATCTATCAAAATACAATTTCTACTAGTCTAGTGAACTAGTTAATGACAATTAATGTCCAAATTGTTTAATTACCCCCTAATGGTGTAAGAAAACCCCTAATCACCATACTTTTCATAATCACCAAAATATCTAGTAAATAACAAAAATAATTACACATCCCCTATTGCCACTTACGGTCAACAAAGTGGGTCCCCTACCCATCTTACTTGCTTGAAAAGAATGGTGATAAGTATGGTGTGTAGATTTCATTTTTACTAAAGAGCTATGAACAAATATTAACACCATCCTCCATCATTTCCATCATTCCATTATTCAAAAATCAAACACCAAACACATCTCTTTCTCCTCTCTTATTCACGGTAGCCCCGCCCCCCCAATAATCTTACCATTTTCAACTTCCTAAAATCACAAAATAAACCTTAAAATCTAGTACAAAGATGGCCTAGAAGCATTACACGCATGAAGCTTCATTAGAGACTTTCTTGGAGGCTTAACCTCTTTTTAATCTTCTTCCTAAACTAGTGCAAAGTTGTAAGCTCTCATTCATCATTTTAAGCTTCTCATTACTTGTAGATTATAGAAGTACAAGTTGATTATCTTGAAGATTAAGAAAAATCAAACCAGAAACTCTAGTCTCAAACATAATAATCCATTAAAACATAACCTATTATGTGATTATTTGTGTAGATTAGTGTTAACTAGTAGCATGATTGTGTTGATTATGTTAAAGTAGGATGCTTAAACACGTGATTTATGATGTTCTTGTTATTTGTCTAATGCAGTAACTTACAGTAGTGATGATCTTATTATAACATCCTTAAAAACATGATTTACACAAGTAAATGTTTAAATCGTGAAAGATCACCATCTTCATGATCATGAGCTATACATATAATTTTGGATACTTGAAGAATTATGGACTTAAATGGACTTGAAACTTGATTTTGAAGGACTAGTGAACTTGATTTATTTTAAAACAAGTTATATAAAATAAATGTTATGAAAGGTCACATTAAAAAGTCTTAACATTTTACTACTTGAAATCTTGGGATTTTAAAGATTTAAAAGTATGATAATATAAATATAATCAAGCCTATAAAAAGAATCCATTCAACAAGATGAACATAAAGTTTATCACTACAAAAGTCTTATAAAAATCACATGTATGTAAGCTCATGAAGTGTTGAAGTGAAGTTGTAGAATTTATTCACTTGAAGAACGATTTTAGTGAAACTTGAGGCTTGATGATGATTTGGAAATTAATTTGTAGTTTAAATACGTTTTTGAAACGTGGAAAACGCCATAGTTTAGGGGAAACTATGGCGAAATTATCTAAAAATCTAATCACGATTAAAGTATTATTAATGGGGGATTAACATGGTTAAACGTGATTAGTGGTCTTAATCATCATTATGGAAGTTTTGATGAAAAGGGTTAAGCCCTAATCATCCAAGAGCTTCTATGAACTCATACACATATTTTTACAAAAATAAATGGATGAAAATAATAAATATATGCAAGTATATTTTTTGGTGAAAATTATATAATTTAAATACCCTCTTTGGTGTATAATACTTGTGTACTACTT
The DNA here is from genome assembly GCA_947069175.1 of Scalesia atractyloides. Taxonomy (NCBI): domain Eukaryota; kingdom Viridiplantae; phylum Streptophyta; class Magnoliopsida; order Asterales; family Asteraceae; genus Scalesia; species Scalesia atractyloides. The sequence goes on from CAMTDV010000005.1 coordinate 35,936,365, forward strand.
GTATGTATTAGTGCTAGAGGAATAGATGCCAAAATATTAAATACATTATACAAGGAAAAATACACAAATACATGACATGAAAATACTTGAAAGAAAACAAGTAGAAAATACTACACATATACGTATACACCAACATCCACAAGATACCAAAGAAATGCCACGAAATCGGATATATATATATATATGTATACATATATGTATACATATATACATATATGTATACATATATGTATACATATATGTATACATATATGTATATATATATTATGTCCTTGAACGAATAAACGGACGAGCGAACAAATCTGACAACGGACGAGTCCACGAAAATATATTCCTAAGAAATAATGTATATTTCAAACCGACAAGGAAGACACATAAATTATTCGGTAAATAAAATAATATGCATTGTCACCGACGACAAATGGACATATCGTCATCACGAGGAGGCCACTACGACACTTGGGCGATTCAACGACACAAAAATATATATATATATATATATATGTATATATGTATATATATATATATTAAGCGACTACAACGACGTGTCTAAAAATATATATTTTTGACACCGAACTAATATAATACCGATAACAAAATCCGGAAGTGTTTACTTATAAGAAGATGAACACATTAAAAATACTATGCTTAGTAAATATTGCATAAATGCAAGATATTAAATGTTATGGACTCATACATGGGCTAGGCCCAAAGACAAGATAACGTGGGCTAGGCCCAATGACACCCGTGCAAGTCACGGAGACATGTGAAGGGCGAGGCCCGTTCACGCACGATTATTACACAACAAAATATATATATATATTATATTTACAAAATATATATAAATAAATAATAATCGAACACACGAACTACCAACACTATAAAAACAATAAAGTTGTTCAAAGAAGATAAATAAATACATAACAAAAATTCAAGATGAACAACTTGTACGAGGTCCACTGAGACCTAAGGGTCTAATGAATTTAATACACATGTAGGTTACACACGTGTACAGACACTCGCATATCATTCGTACGACTTACAAAATGCAAACTTGTGAGTTCATGTCCCCCCATTTTTTTAAACGTTTTCGGTTTTACAACTCTCGGGAGGAAATACTTGTTATAACAAACGGTATGTTAGTTATGGGTTTAGATGATAACACGATCAATGTGCGTTAGTAGGATGATGATAATAGTGACCATTAATCACTTAGTGAGGAAGGTGCAAAAGGTATAGATCTATCGAGTTTGAGGCGCACTCCACTCCTGGTTGGTATACCATGTAGTGCTTTTGTGTTCCCTATGATGTCAAAGTTGTCTCGGGTTGGTTGCTTACTTATGGCACATAATGTCAGGGTACTCGTGACACAATGATAGATCCTTAAACTCCATGAATGCTAATAACATACTTAGATTTGATTATTGGATTATAAACATGACTTTTTATACCAAAACAATAACTACAAACTCACCAACTTTTGTTGATTTTTCAAACTTAATGTATTTTGGAAACAAGACTTGAGCCGGTGAAAGACTTTGGGGAACGAGAATGACATGACAACGAATGCCACCTCTTGGAGGATTTGCCTCTTATATCCCAACCTCATATGGGTATATAGGAGTCAAAACCTCAACATGCTTTTATGATGAAATCAATCTTTTGTTTATGATGTAATGTAACTTAAACTATATTTTGGATGACAAATGTGAACTTGTTGGAAACTTGTGATCACACTTTTGGAAACTTGTAAACCTTGGTTGCAAATTAATATATCATTATGGCATCGTTGTTAATATTTATTTGTTTACACAATTGGATGCAATGATTACCTCATAGTCACATGATTGCGCTTCCGCTACGACCAAGGTGTGACAGATTGGTATCAGAGCTCCGATTGTAGTGAACCGGGGAAAAACTTTTACTGAGTTTGGTCTACAATCACTAAGGGCTCTCACATGAAAACAAAAGTTTATAACACCACGAAAATATTTTCAGAAATATAACAAAATGACAAATGGTTTTCATTGTGTCATGATAACACGAGGATCTATCACACGAGCTCAACCATAAGTAACGAATAAGGATCTATACATGATTAGTCGATAATGGGTAGACAAGAAACATTAAGATTATATGTGAAACAAAAGAACAAAACCCGCATGAGAATTGGTGATTAATATAAACATATAACATAGTAATAATTAACTACTAACCCATATATATATGCATTGTACAGATTATTTGCCTGGACCATGTCTTCTTTGTCGAGCTACAAGGAGGATCCGATGGAGTTCGTGTCCGATGACGGATACGACTCTGACGTTGAGGCCATACCCCATAGGACTGGGCCGACCACGAGGTCTCTGATGACAAAGACCTCGACGACTTCCAGCCATTTGCTCTCATTGATCCCGCAGTGGACGATGCCCCATTAGTAGACGAGTTTTAGCCGCTCCACAGCCTCCCATGACGTGATCATCCATGGTCACACTGAGGGGGAGCACGTGATTGTACACCTAGTAGTACCTCTAGCTATCATCCCTCCCATCATTGACCTAGACGATGACGACGATGACATCCCTGTATTCCATGTCGATCATCTAGAGGACGTGCTCCGAGACAGAGAGGTCATTGATGACATAGTCATCCTTGTGATACCATCCCCTGTTATATCCGTTGTTGATATCTCGTCATCCTCCGCCGCCGAGAGCGAGCACATATCTGATGATGCCTCTTCCATCGCCCCAGCTCCACCTTCACTGATTACCCACCCCCTACAGCCCCACCTGCCCACGTTGGTCCCTTTCATACTAGTACCCCGACACTACTCATTGAGCGGTATCCCACGTCAATTTGAGCTGCCACCCCCACTTTTCACAGGAGGATCCATTTACCACCCCATCCACGATCCCCATGATGCTGGACCCTCTCATTGGGCCGGATCCTTACCCCCTGCAGTACCACCTCATATGTTTCCCACCCGTCCCACATCACCTGCTTTTGGCATGCACACCCCTATACCTCCACCAGGCATGAGCCCATCTGACCCCTACCACCCCTTTCATTTCCCTCCAGTTCTTGTGGAGAAGAGGTGACGTCTCATGATCTTCAATTTTCCCTGATCTTTCGGAGGATCTGGGAGTTGGAGACCCAGCATACTGCCCATGCCACTACTAGTGCACTGCCCCCACCACCATCATCACCACTACCACCCCCACCATCATACCCACCACCATCACCGCCACCATTACCCCTATCACCACCACCGACCCCACCATTTCATTGTCCCTTCCACCATGCATCTTGCCCATCTGAGGTACGAGTGCGTGAGTTGGAGAGCCTCCAGGATATCTCCACTAGGCGCATCTTTGGTCTAGAGGAGGAAGTGGCCTACCGTCGCAGCCTACTTCACCGATCACCACCTCCACCCCCTGCACCGTAGTAGTATGGTTATTATCATCTTTTGGGGGTTCAGACCCACTTTTGACTATCTAGCTTATGAAGACTCAGCTTAGAAGATCCAACCTTTTGAAGACAACTTGAAGACATGAAGAAGCAATGTAGAAAAAAATTTTACTTTTGTATTGTAAAACTTGTATTGACTAGGGTTATGTATCCCTAAGTCCTTTTGATATTCATGAAAAAAATGTAACAAGTTGTCATTATATATATGAAAGTGTATTTTCTTTATTTCACATTGTATTTCTTTTATGTTGTGGTTGATACCTTTGTGATGTGGTGATGTTACGATTGACATTGTTATGACATGGTGATATCGTGGGTGACATTTTTATGATGTGGTGACTGTCTATTGTTAGTGCACGATGTATATTGTCTATATCTTGGATCTAGTCTAAATGTATAGGGTTATAAAGTTAAAGTTTAAAGTTAAATTTTGTATGTAATAGGACTAGTTCGCACGAAGTTAGCAATGTAATGTGCTAGTTCGTATGAAGTAGTACTTCGTACGAACTAGACACTTGGTGGTTTTGGTGCGAACTAGGAAGTCTATAAATAGGTGTCTAGGTTCTTTCATTTGTTAACTTTTGCATTAGAGACGGCGGAGATCTGTTAGTTTGGATTCTCAATGTACTACTTTGGACATTAATAAACTGACGTTAAACTGAATATCTTGTGTATATTGTCACTAATTCACGTAATTTCTACATACATGGATTAGATACATATTAGGCACCTTTGCTAAGGGATTAAATGGTCCTACAAGTGGTATCAGTGCTATAGAGGCCTGATTTGTGGACATCTACACAAGATCTACTTCTACTTCTACTCATTTCTTCTTATTTTTCACTTTTTAACGAATTCACGCTTAAAATGGACTGAATTTTCAATATGTCATGTAAAATCATATAATGGTACACCCTTGAAAGTTCAGACCTAAAATCAAACGAATTCATGTCGAAAATTTCAAAAAATCACATTTTGGAGAACCATTTCGTACGAATTGGAAACAAGTAATTCGTACAAATTACAATCCCAAAGATCTTGAAAATTTAAATATCCTAATTCGCACGAATTATGAAATTGAATTTTTTCATAAAGTTTTACCCTAGTTCTTACGAACTAGAACCTTCTAATTCGTACGAATTAGCCCCTCTGTGATCGGAGTGTCGCGCTCCGGTCAAAGATAATACTTATATGCCCAAATTACCCTTAACAAATGCGTTAGTGGTAGTAAGGGATCGATTCAAGAAGAGTTTATGGTTTATGTATGGATTAATTTGATTATGAAGATGTCACAATTTTATGAAGCTTGCTATCTTGATTTGTTTAGATATTTGAGAAAAGGTGTCGGAATTAACCAACGATGTTTGTAATTTTGATTAACTATTACGAATGATTGATTTTAATTAACGAACACAACCAATGATTCAAACAAGATTTAATAAAAAGGGTTCACACCCGGTTTCGGTAATTGCCAACCTAGGGTTTCTACAAGTTATAGATTCAACTCAATTGTATAATGATTAACGGATTTAGTGTACCATGATGTAGGTGCCAATAACTATCAATGCTCCGAAGAACGGACAAGAATGCACTTTATTGTTGATACATGATGTCTATTGTCTAGGTCTTGCATCGAGTCTGTGTGATTAGGGCTTGAAATTGTTAGATATTGAAGTATTTATGTTGTAAAGGACCAAGTTCGACCGAAGTTATGCTTAGGAAGGACAAGCTCGCCCGAACTTGTCCTAGCCATTTCATACTTCGAGCGAACTTGATGCCCTATATATATGTGTCTTGGGTCTTTCATTGTTGTAACTTTGCATTGTAGACGGCGAAGCTCTGTTTGTTTGGATTCTCGATGTAATATGATTTTGGACTAATAAACAGACACTTTAAACAATAAATCTTGTGTATTCGATGAACAATTCACGTAATTTCCGCTTACGATGACTTTAGATATAAATTAGGTTCCTAAGCAGTGGAGGAGCGATCCTTACAAGTGGATCAGAGCCATGGATACCTAATTTGCTGAGATCTACACAAGACACTCTTTATTTCTACCCATTTCTTTCATTTTTCTACACTTTTTCACAAAATTGATGAATCTATGGTTTAAAATGGCTAAAAATTGAATATGTCATACATAATCACCTAATAACAAACCCTTGAAACTTTCAGAATCAAATTCAATCAATTTCATGTCAAAATTGTCAAAAACCATGTTTCATAAACTCATTTCAGCCGAACTTATGCATCAAGTTCGCCCGAACTTGTTCTAAAATCACAAGTTTTTGCTGATTTTGAACAACTTCGCGCGAAGTTGTTGAATTTTTCACATAATTTTGATCAAGTTCGCCCGAACTTGTCAAAATTCTCTGAAATTTTATCAAGTTCGCCTGAACTTGGCAAAGGTTGAAAAGTTTTCTGAAAATCATAACAAGTTCGCCCGAACTTGTCTTCAAGTGAAATTTCTGAAATTCTCACACAAGTTCGCCCGAACTTGTCAAAACTGAATCTGAGATTTGTTTTCTGCATAAGTTCGCCCGAACTTGTCTGTTTGCTAATCAATCTTTAAGTGTTTTAAACGTGTTTCAGTCATAATCGTCTGATTTTCAAGATGGATGATTTTCACAATGCTTTTGCTACGGGAACAGCTCATGCATCAACTTCAAACGCAAATGCAGTAAATCAAATGAACCTAGACAACGAAATGGGAACTTCCGTGAAGCCGCCCAAGTTGATGAGCATGGATGAGTTTGAAGGCTGGAAAGAAAAGTTCGTGAACTGGGTTCAAGCGAATCATTTCTACAGTTGGGTTGCTGTTCAAACCGGATATACGTGGCCAAAGGATGAAGGTGATCAAGATCTTTCATTGGTAAAGTTTACGCCAGAACTTAAGGATGCATATGTGGCAGAGAAGAAGATGATAAGTCTAATACAACAATCAGTGAAAGAAGACATCTTGATCTTGCTACCTGAATGCAAAACGTCACAGATGTTGTGGAATACATTATGTGCAAAATATTTGGGAAGTGCTGAGATGATTAAAAGCAAGAAGGCTTATCAAGAAAGAGTTTGATATTTTAACGATGTTCAAAGGCGAAACCATGAAGATGATCGATAGATATTGTCATTTGATGGTTCAGATGCGAAGACACGATATTCATAAAACTGATGAAGAGACGATTGATAAATTGGCTGATGCACTTCCTGAGGGGGACTTGACGACCTACTTAATGGTATTGAAGAATGGTCAGAGTTGGAGGCATTACAAGCTATCAGATTTCATTGAAAGTTGGAGGGACATGAAATGGAGATGCTAAAAATGGCAAAATCATAAAATGCAAATGTTGTGCAAGACGTGAGTCTGTACTACCGAGGAGGTGTTAAGGAGATTTCGAGTCCGAAAATTCAAATGGCGTTTAGTGCGAATATGAATTCTTCGAATCATTCGTTCCAAAGTCAACCGAACAATTAATCATACCCGAGTTATGATCAGAGTCCTCCGAACACGGGATATTCGAGTGCTAGCTCAAATTCTCCGTTCCAGAATCAAACTATTAGACAAATCAGACAAATCATTCTAGTTTTGATCCAAATGTATTTCAGTGCAACATTGCGGTCAATCTGAAAAACGTTTTCTCTGAACAAGCGGCCAAACAACATATGGCGCTCCTTGCAACCGTTCTTGAATCATATGAAAGTTTAGTTGCAGGAAAGATCGGAAATCCCGAAATGACGGCTGAAGATTATGACCAGGTTGATGAAGAGGAATTAGAATTGATGGATATCTGTGAATTATAGGATTGGACCCAACTTGTGAGCTTCCGGTCAGATTTGCTCAGCTAACAGAGGCGGAATTCATTGTTAGTTGATTGAACAAACAAAGAACAAGCGTGATGATTACTGTTTAACCGTCTGTATCTTGTATTGATTAACTTTGTAAAGATTACAGACTCGAGTAGGCAAGACTTGACAGCAACTAGGGAAGACTTGACCAGCAATTAGGGACTAGGACATAGAGATTTTCGCACGAAATTTTCGTGCGAAAATCCACACGAATTTTCGTGCGAAAATTCTAGATATAAACTAAAACATAACTTTCAAAATATAACTTTTGACACTGCGAAACACTACCTATACAACAGACTCATCCTAGACGTAGGAAATAGACATATGTGCACCAACAGACTACCCTTTGGATGTTGCCGCAGTCTTGGATAGTGTTCAAAACTTTTCTGCAAAAATCTTCAAACATATTTGACTTGAATTATCCGAAAAATCGCTTGGGTGGCTTCCGACGCTCCTCTGAAGCAATGGGAGTTTGATATATAGGAGGAGGTCGATTATACGTGTTCCTGAACTTGAATCATTCTTGAGAAGCCAGCTTTTGTCTTGCCTCGATTCTTTCTTCATTTTGATCTATCTTTTTCTTTTCTTTATCTTCAAGCTTTCTCCATGATGTGTTCCAGTCTTTACCTGAATTAATATTGTTAGCATAACATGCATTTACAATCCTCTGGAACTACAAGGCTTGCTCTTTATCTTTTTCTTCATAACTGATCTTGATGAAGAATAGGCGTTCGATATCTTTCTCTGAGCAGTTGACAAGCCACATCGGATCCAAAACTCTAATCGCACGCCACAACCCATAGATTCTCTTATGCATGATCACGGTTTCAGATAGATCTTCAGACATATCCCACGACTCTTCATCAGGCTCTACACGTATAACAGCCTCCCCAGTACTTGAATCATAGTGCCACCATTTGAATATTTTGTAAAAAACTTGTTCCATTTTCTTCAAAGGCATATTCTTCATAACACGCGGCCGTTTGACAATCAAAGTCACATCCTTTTCTTGCGTTACTGGATCGATCTTTGTAACGGTTCGTGGCTTGTGTGGCTTCCAGTAGTTAAAACCATGTCCAGCTTCAAACTTGATCATCTTCCAAAGACGTTGATCATTTGGCCTCAACTTCATACTGAACGTCTTGGTTTGAACTAACTCTTTCACATCCCACTCAGGCAGAGTCTTTATATCACCCAGGTATTTGAAGTATTGAACTCCAAATTCACGTTTCAATGCATACACATCTAGTTCCTTAATCCATCCCCAACTGACAATGTTACCTAGAGATGCATCAGGAATTCTGGTGAAGAAAGCTAATGGACGACGGAACTTTCTTTCTGGTGGCATTTCCTTGAACCATTTCATTTTCATTTCAATGATCTCTTCTTTGGTCGGTGGTTTAGGGGTCGTGCCATCTTTCACTGCTTCTTCTACTTTGCGCTTTAGCAGATCATTGTTAACTTCAGCAGCATTTCGGCAAAGGTAGGAAACACATCTGTTCCTTCACCTGTATACGTTGCTTCCACATTTTCATCATATGAATCCCAACCTTCTACAATCACTTGGTCATAATCGTTGGCCTGTGGGACATCTTCAAATACGTAATCATTCGGTTTTGAACTTGTATTCTTTAGCTCTTCCTCAAAATTGAACTCAAATGATTCTTCATCGATTCCCAACAGCTTAGCGAGATCAGCCTTCGAGTAGTTATGAACGTATTCTCCTTCCTCGACATCATACTCAAGGTTGATGACTTTGGGCTTTGGCACTGTCTCATCAACTTTGATCGAAGACTCCCCTGAACCTGTTCATCTGTTAGTTCAAAAATAGAGTCATTCATGTAATCATCAACAATCATACTTTCATTATCAAACATGTTAAGTACAAATCCGATCCCCTTCCTTCTCTATTACTTCACATGTTTAATCTACCATATCATCAATCTCTTTCCTTAATTCCCTCTGAGCTATTGCTTTCTCTTTCGTCATCGACTCTAAAACCCCTTTGCCTTGAAGTACGAACCTCTTACTTATATCAACAGTTGGATCATAGATGACTATCTCAGATGATACTTGGCACGGATTTAGCTTCCGGCGCAGATTGTTCAATCACAGGATCCGTAGAAATCACAGCTTCAGGCTCGGGTTGGCTGAGAATAGGAATATCATCAATCTTGTACTTTCCTTTGCGCTCAGCATCAGATAGAGCTTTAGAAGCTTGTTCCCTTTCTTCAACTTTCTGCCTTGCCTCCTCTCTTTCAATCTTCTCTATTTCATCTGTCAACGATATGCCTAGAGTTCATAACAGAATTTTCTTCATGAGATCAACCTGCCTGTTATTCGATTCTCGTTCTGCCTCATACTCTTCCATCTTCTTTATCATTCTCTGATTTTCCGTCTCATAATTCCTGAGAGTTGCCTTCAGAATCTCTCTCTCATTCTCCAGCACTTTAATCCTTTCTTCATAAACAGAGACTTGTTTTGCAGCCTGAAAGAATTTTTCATTATCATCAGTAACTAACCTTAGGATCTCCCTGATGCTATCTTTGTCTGACTCAAGCACTTTGATTTTCTCATCAGCCTTCTTCAGCTTTTTTTCTAACTCTCCAAGTCTCCCAACATATACATCATCAGCTGTGAAATTTTCTCCCCCTGGGATAGCATCATAATCAAAGAAATAATCATCAAAGGATGTCTCTGCTGGAGGATGTTGTTGTGTAGGATAAACCGATGATGTCGTCTACGTCTGAGTAACAGCAGGAGGAGTGCTAATAGGTGGACAAGGAGGAGATGGAATAGGAATCTCTGTAGTAGTGTGTTGAGGAGGAGGAGATGCATGTTGAGCAGACACACTTGGTTGTTCAACTGATGGAGGTGGCTGAGTAGATGGAGGAGGAGATGGCGGATGTTCAGAGGATGTTTCAACTGACTGAGCAACTGGAGTCTCAGCAAGCTTTATTTTTAGCTTGATCCTAAGCTTCTTAGCAGTAGACTCAGGCTTTCGAGCTGCAGCATGTTTAACTCTTTTTCCAGTTTTCTTTTTCGCAGGCTTGACAACAGTTATATCTTCTTCAGTCTCAGATGGCTCATATGAAGTTTCATCATCTCCCGTAGCCTTGCATTTCTTTTCCTCAGCTAACTTCCTTTCTCTCTCTATCCTCTCACCTTCCCTCCTATCTTCAGAATCAGTACTTGATGATGGCCCTTCATTATCACCACCACCTGCTACTGTTTCAACACCAACCATTCCTTCTATTTCTTCAGCAGTTTCCTTGACCGACTCCTCAACATGTGCCGTGTTTGTAGTTTGCACTATTTCTTCAACACGCACTTCTTCTGTATCAGGTTCATCAATCAAACATGTTCCCACACTTGGTTGTTTCTTTTGGCGCTTGGGAGCTGAGGAGGAAGTCTTTGATGTTTTCTTTCTCTTTGTAGCAGAGGTAGTAGAACCAGCTTTCTTTCTACCATAATGACCCTTTTCTCCTTCACCTATGATAAACCAAGTGCTTTGCTTCTCAATGAAGTCTTCCATCATGTTCCATTCCTCACTTTCATCGCCACTATCTTCATTCCTCCATTTGCCATCTGGTGGAGCAACATAATCAGCCTTAACAAACGTACAAAAAATAGGCTTAAATGCTGGAGCCTTTCCCCCTTTACGGTAATTGCTGATGTTGTGGAGGTCCGACGGGGACATATGCTCTAACTCCAATATATCATCTTTCTTTTTCTCGAGATTGGGGTGTAGGTGATCAAGGATCCTTTGAATAAATCTTGGATACTGTAAGAATCGACCCTTTCCCAAATTCATCACCATCTAATCAAAAATCATCTTGCTAAAGTTGTATGGCTTGTTCAGAATCACTGCTAAGATCATGCACATATGGTAATCTACTAGATCGTCTCAACCTCTTTCCTGTGACCTTACGCCTGTGTAATGCAGTGAGCTAGAAATCTTTAGGGCAGTCCTAGCCTGTTGATCTTGAAAGGAGCAGAGTTCACATAGCCGTTGTACCCCATGCGATAAAAACATCCTTTAACGAATTCTCTGAAAGCCTGTAGGAAAGCTGCTTTCATCCCTTAGATGCAACACTGTTCGTATAAGATCTTCTGTGATTATAATCGCCACATCATTCTTTCCAACTCTGACTGCTGACGTAATAACCCTTGGTTCGGCTTGTAATTCTACTGTGGCCCAAAAACGGTCTACACGAGATGCATAAGCGTTATGCTTATGTGTGAGAGCATAATATACCGGCAGCCTTTCCAGAAAATCAATATACTGTGAAAATGGAGCAAACTCTAGCAAATCTTTATCAATTAAGAAGTGGGAGTTGTGCATCGGGTGGAACTCATGTGCGGTTTTCTGTGAAACAGAGAGACATGAAAAGTTAGACAAAAATTTTCAGAAACACAATTTTTTCTAAATTTTCGTTCTAAAATGACTTGACATAACTTTTCTTAATTTTCGTGTGAAAATTGTAAAAGCCAATTTAAACATTTCATCCCAATAATTTTCGTGTGAAAATTTGCACATTTTCGTGCGGAAATCTGTGTCGTCCCCATCTGTTAATCAAAATGAACCGACTCAAAACACTTGAAATTTTTGTCTTTTTCTCGAAATTGAAACGGTAAACCTTGGTTAAATTAGCCGATTTTAACATTAGGGAGTTCAATTTTAGATTTTATCGGCTAGTTTATCATAGAACTACGTTTTTTAGTCTGTTTAAGTCAAAATAGTTCAAGTTTATTGTTTGATCTCGGTGTTATACCTTTGTAATTACAAGAGGTGTCCAAATCAACCTCCCTAATGTATCGAACAAGTCAGAAAGCGAGTGTAATGAGGGATAGAGCAAAATCGCCTCAGAGAATCCGCACCAAAAGTCAATCAGATTTTCGTACGAAATAGATATCTCACACTCTTATATATAGCCATGAGATTTTCGTACGAAAATTGGCCTTGTGAAGATTTGCCAAATTTTCGTGCAAAAATTTCAGATTTTCGTGCGAAAATACTTGAAACCCTTGAACTATTTTCAACTTTCCACCTTTTTCGTTTGTTTTCAGTTTTAATTGTCCACACAGTTTTCCAAGTCCAAGTTAATGACCTTGTTTAACTGTTTTGGCTACCAAGTCCAAGTTAACGACCTTGGTTGACCACTTTTTGACCAAAACTGACATTATCCTTTGATTTTAAGTTTCAAATTAATGAACTTTTCAACATTTCAAACTAGACTTTGTTTCCAGATTAGCTCCCAGCCCGTAATTCTAACGATTTTCCTTTGCATTCTATCGCTTTTGACTTTGAAGATCTGTTTTCCATCACCGGCAGCCAAGAATTAAAGTAGAAACAGAAAATCTTTTTGAATTTTTGAATATCCTTAAACTAGAAACATTTAAAACAATATGTACAAACATATTTACAGACATATTCTTGCGAGTTTGTGTTAGAGGATCATATCAGTTTATTGAGACACGTTACCAGTACCGTTGCCCTAGATGAAACTTTTAGGTTCTTAAACAGATTTTCTTTAGATTGTCGATATACTGATCCACTTAAACCTCTACACATTTCTCAACTGCTTCAAGATATGTTAGGTAATTTTTAGCAACATGGCCTAATCTGTGTTTCCCACCTTAGAATATACTCCCGCATCGAGATTCCCTAGATTTCATCTCACATGTGAGTATATCTAACTGATATCTGTAGAGGGGTGAAATGCGAGACCTTGAGAGCTCAGGTTAGTACTTCCGTACAGAGAAAGAGATGAAGGCTCGACTTTAGGTGGTGTTCCTCTTGGGAATCTTTTCAGTTTTGTACTGCAGAATGTCGTATCTTTTTATGACATTTTTCTTCATTTTTTATGCAGCTTTGTGGTGGATAATGCGAAAGTATTATACAAGTTCTAGGCCATTGTTGACACAAAATCAGAAGAACTCGTATAATACCCCAGATATCAACTAAATATAAAGACCTAGTATCTCAGAATCTGGCATTCTCTCAAACAAAATTTCGGGGTACCAAGCTCATATATCCGAGAGATGTTAAGCCACAGATTTACCAATTTATCTTTTTAGGTTTATATCCTGAAAGAAGTTTACTGAACGTGCGAAGCCTACCGACATATCCTTAGAAAGACCTGTTTAGACGCTTTTTAAACAATACATTTCTTTAGCATACTGTAATTTTCCACTGATGTACTACCATCTCCTCTTATACACAAAACTTTTTTTTGTATTTTTTAATTTTTTTGTATTTTTCACATCTTTTTCTCCCCCCAAAATCAAAAACATATTTTTGGATTTTTGTTTTTAAGAAAGCATGTAAACTATTTACAGAAAAACATTTGACTTACCAGTGAGGATCACGTCTCAACATCGTCATCCTCAAACTCAACCGTATAAATATCCCCTGATGTCAGATTCTTTAAACCATTTAATTTTGAAAGATTTCGAAATCTTGCTCTCTCAAAAGCTTTGTTGTAAAAATCTGCTTTTTGGTCCTCAGTGTGGATTTTTTCAATTCGTACCAACTTTTTCTCGTGACAGTCACGGATAAAGTGGTATTGAATCTCAATATGTTTAGTGCATGAGTGTTGTTAAGGATTGACTGTGATATCAATAGCCACCTTGTTATCTACGAATATGGGCGTATCAAGAAATTGCAGACCGAAGTCTCTCATCTGTTGTTGTACCCACAATATTTGGGAACAACAACTGGATGCTGAAACGTATTTAGCTTCACAAGTAGAGGGAGCGACCGCGGTCTGTTTCTTGCATTGCCATGTTACCAAACGGGTTCCGAAGAACTGGCAGCCGGCCGTTGTAGATTTAGCGTTCTGCTTGCAGCAACTAAAATCAGAGACAGAGTAACCCGCAAGGTTGAAATCGTCATGATACGGATACCATAAGCTGGTGCTTGGGCATCCTTTCAAATAGAGCATGATTCTTTTCACGATCAACAGATGTGATTCCTTTGGGCTTGACTGATATCTGGCGCAAAGACATGTAGGGTACATGATATCTGGTCTTGAAGCGTGAGATACATCAAGGATCCGATCATGGAGCGATATAATGTTTAATCAACTTTTTCTCCATACTCGTCTGGACAAATGCCGTGGTTTGTGGCTAAAGGGGTAGATGCGGTTTTTGTTCCTGTCATGTCAAATCTCTCCAACACGTCATGAACATACTTCGTCTGGTGAATGAAAATACAATCTGGCAGTTGTTCAACCTGAAGCCCTAAAAAGAATTTCATCTCTCCCATAGCACTCATTTTGAACTTTTCTTTCATGACCTTTTCAAAGTCTTTACACAGCTGTTCATTTGTCGATCCAAAGATGATATCGTCCACATAGATTTGCACAATAATCAGATGTCCATCTACTTCCTTGGTAAAGAGGGTGCTGTCTACTGTCCCTTTGGTGAATCGGTTAGCCGGAAGATGTTTTGAAAGCATCTCGTACCAGGCTCTCGGGGCCTGGTGTAAACCGTAAAGAGCTTTGTTCAGCAAGTAGACCTTATCTTTGTGAATTGGATCGACAAACCCCGGTGGTTGGCCGACATATACCTCCTCTTTTACTTTACCGTATAGAAAAGCAGACTTCACATCCAATTGGTACACTTTAAAACCTTTCCATGAGGCGAATGCCAGGAAAATGTGGATAGCTTCTAGACGTGCGACTAGGGCGTAGACCTCGTTGTAGTCTATCCCTTCCTGCTGACAAAAACCTTGAACTACGAGCCGAGCTTTGTTACGAACAACCACTCCTCTATCATCTCTTTTGCATTTGTAGACCCACCGAGTGTTTATTTTTTCTGCTTTGGTGGTAGGTCAACAAGTTCCCAGACTCCTAGTTTCTGGAATTGCAATAATTCTTCCTGCATTGCTTCCACCCAACTTTCATCTTTAAGAGCACTCTGAAGTTTCTTGGTTCTACCTGAGAAACAAAACAACTATGAGAAAATTTATTTTGAAGTGGAGCAACTTTAGAATAAAAACAACTTAGATCCTTATTGATCTAATTTCGCGTTTTCACGCCGGCTTGTAGTTCTCCTATGATGTTGTCTGTTTGATGGTAGGAGACTGTTCTTGGCATCATTTCGCTTGGAACATCTACTGAGGTATCTAGATTAGTGATATTCTGATCAGCAACTTGTTCTGAAGACGTAGCCTCATTTCTAGCAATGGTTTCTGCAGCTTGATTATTGAGATAACTTGTAATCTCTTCTGATCCTTCATCGGAACTGGATCCCCCATTATCAAAGGTAGGATCTTGTTCAGGTTCTGCATTTGCTGGCTGAGAAGAAGATGGTTCTGCAGTATTCTAAACTGGTGGAACAACTGGTTCTAACTGAGTGTTGCTCGGACCTGCTTCTGATGAAGGTGTTACTGTTGGAGAAATTACCAATGTCCATGTCACTTGCTCTTGATTAGATCTCTGATGTTGTTGGAAAAGCAAGATGAGTTCTTCCTCGGATGGTTCTTCAGGCACATCAAACGAATTCCACAACCCGTCGTAATTGAACAGCCAAGGATCTCCTGGTTTTTGCATGGGCATTGTGTATCTCTTGCAATCAACGTGCAATGATAACCTTATTCATGCTTGGTAGATAGACTCTCTTTTGTGGACTTGCATATCCTACGAAAAATCCTTCCAAAGAACTGGCTCCAAATTTTCCTTCCGGGTCTAATACGGTACACGGTGATCCAAAAGGCTCCAAAAACTCTAGATTAGGTTTTCGGTGGTTAAGAAGTTCAAAGCATGTCTTTTTGTGCTTCTTGACAGTCATTACGCGGTTAAGGGTGTAGCATGCAGATGCAACAGCTTCGCTCCAAAAGCTAATAGGTAACTTTGAATCGGCAAGCATTGTGCATGCAGTCTCGATAAGCGTTCTGTTCTTTCGTTAAGCTACTCCATTTTGTTGAGGAGTATAGGGGGCACTGAACTCATGATGAATACCCTTAGCATTTCAGAATTCGAGCATCTTGTTGTTCTTAAACTCAGTACCGTTGTCACTTCTGATTCTCTTGATAGGCAAATGGTAAAGGTTTTCAATCTTTCGAACAAGATCATCAAATTTTCAAACGTTTCATTCTTGCTTTCTTGAAAGAAAACCCATGAGAATCTTGAGAAGTCATCGGTTACAGCCAGGCAGTATAGATCTCAAGTAATACTTTTCACACTGACAGGCCCAAAGAGATCCATGTGTAGCCTTTCCAGTGGAAGCTTGATAGAATTAAGAAGCTTTCTGGGGTGTGACTTCTTATGCTGCTTCCCCTTTTTGCAGCTAATACAGTCATCTGATAAGTGAAAATTTTTGAGATTCACCCCTTCTACTAGATTGTTGTGTACCAGAAAATTCATTTTTCTTAGATGAATGTGACCCATCTTCCTATGCCATAGAATTGATTCCTTTTCAGTGACCTTTGATACAAAACATTGTCCTTCCTTTGAAGTAGTGGATGTGACGCTCATGTCTAAGACATATAAATCGTTTTCTTGTGGAGCGCGCATGAGGATCCACTCCTCAAGAATTATTAAACCAGGTTTAAGAATAAGACACTCTTTGTCATTGAAATGAGTTGTGAATTTCTTATCACAGATCTGTGAAATGCTCAAAAGATTGTTCTCAAGCTCAGCGATATAATTTAGTTTGTCAAACGACAGGACTCCGTTTGTCAAAATTCCTTATCCCACGATCCTGCCGCCCTGTGTTCCAGCAAACCCAACATATCCACTTTTGATGGCTTTTATGTGACATCCCGGTTTTTCGGATAACTTAAACGCAATACTTGTCGAATAAATTATATGCTACGTATTAAACGTGTAAGAGTTACTGAATACGTAATGTGCGATTATGTGATTGTTTTTAGTTATAAAATAATTATGGTAAATATGTACACGAACCGAACCAAACCGCGACACGAACCAAACCTTAAACTCCTTGTGACTCTAGGAGTGAACCGAGTTCAAGCCCAAACCGCAAACCCATTGTGTGCAACCCAAACCTTAAACCCAAGTCTTCGGCCGCAAGATCAAACCCAAAGCGAACCAACCCAAGTCCTCGGCCACGAGATCAAACCCAAACCGTGACCCTTATCTCTCTTTGTGCTATATATACAAACCCACATGCATGCTTCATTCACAACATAAAACCCTAATAGCTAACAGCCGTCGGCAGCCAACCTTTCATCCTCTTCGACCGCAAACAGCCTTACTCTCGTCCCTTTTGATCGCGAACAGCCTCCCCTTTCAGTCCCTTTCAGCCTCGGTCGCAACAGCAGAACTGCTCATCTCAATTCGGTCGTGATCTTGCTTGAACAGCCGAATCATTCTTGTCCAAGTCTCGGCTTGTTTACCTAGTTATTAAAGGTTAGGATTTATCTTTTGATTACAAGATCATGTTCGGATATATGTGCTTGAATGAAGTGATTGGTTTGTTTTCGGAATATATGTGTTTGAATGTAATCGGCTGATTGATCATTGTTTACATGCATGATTGTTTTCGGAACTTATAAGTTTGCAAGTATGTTTTGTTTATAAAAAAAAAAAACTAGAGGTAGGGATTAGGGTTAGCATGGATGTGATATTGGTATTGATCTATGATTAGAAAATCAGTTCTTGATCGCCTAGGTTAATTATATTGACGGTTTAGGCGAGTTAATGGTAACAATATGCTGAAACAGGTTGCTGAGTAATGGTTACAGCCGACTTCATCTGGCTGTAACTCGGTCATTAGTTGTCGAAAAACGGATTTTCTGATGTCTAGAACATAGATATTTGAATAACGAATCTAATGGCGCTGGATTCATATTTTTCTGAAGTCGTTTGATATTTTTAAATGGCCAAATAAGTTCAGTAACTAAAGCTGTGAAAATCCTGAAATTTTGTTAGTTGTTTATCGAGTTGGATTTTATAATCAGTAGGGAGTCGAGTCATGAATTTTGTACAGAAACTAGGTATGGAAATTTCCGGGCAACTCCAACTGGAATTTTGTTAATTGGACGATCAGTGATTTTTAAATAAATTCTTCCGTGGACTGCAGTCAGAAAGCGACGAATCTGACTGCAGCCTAGTATATTAATATTTATGGTTAATTGGTAAAGATTTAGGACTTGGAAAATTTATATAAGTTTCTACATTATAAATGTCACCTGCTGTAAAATAATTGGAATTTTTGGAACGTTGAAACTATTTTATAAAAATCCTAGAAAACAGCTGAATTATGAGTATTAAGCTGAAATTTGATAACTTGTGATTGTGTGCACCAAAGTGTTGCATGGATTGGATTATGTTCATGATGAATTGTTTTGATTACTATGATCACATGAGGATACTTGCATGCATGTATAAGTGTTAGGTATGTTGTTTGTGTGTATCATTTTGTGCGTAAATTAAGTGTAGAATCTGTATTGGTGTGTTCACACACTGACTTGAAATCAATTGGTTTGTTAGGACGCAATTAGTGGTCCCATCCTTACAACTTCTTTTGCTACACTAACCAAGCAACTAAAGGTGAGTTCACGGCCCCTAACTTTATCCGGTTTTTAAACAACAGGGGGAGAAACATGTATACACTCTTCAAACTCAATCTCTTTACGTTATACGAAATTAACGTCACATAACTATTCGGTAACTAAGTTGATGTTAATATAATGTTATGGTCACTAAGCAGCTATATCACTTAAGTCCTCGTCAATCTCTCGGATCGTTAGTATTGGGTTTTAATAGCGGGGGAATTATAAGTAGTACTGCTGGGCCCGACAAGCCCCATCCGAGCTAGTCGCGCTAGCCGACCGGGTATGGTCAACGGGTGAATAATTTGGCCTAACTTCGCCATGGTCATTTGATAGGCCTGGCAACACGGAGGCACAACAGTCAGCTTCGATCGCGAACTCTTACGTGACATAACTTTAGGCTAGCTACCTATATATGTTAACATTGAACTTAATTACGAATCAACTATATTATCCCGGGTTGAGGATAATGGAAACAACAACTATATTATCCCTGGTTGGGGATAATGGAAACAACAACTTATTATTCCGGGTTTGGAATAATGGAATCAACATCATTATTATTCCGGGTTTGGAATAATGGAACTAAATCGTTATCCCGGGTTAGGGATAATGGGGAAACAAACTCATAACCGAACAAACAAATTTATGAAAACCTGTGAACTCACTCATCTTTAATGTTGACACTTGTTTCTTTACATGTTTCTCAGGACGCTAGGAGCTCTAGGTGCACTCACATGCATTGAACAAGACATCTTTTATCGAGTCTCATTTACAAACGTTGTTTTGGGTTTTTCATTTGTTTTGGCGTTTGTGTTGGCGCCCGTTTCTCTACTTGTTTTATGCTTCCGCTCAACCATTTAAACTAAGGCTTCCGCTAAACTTTGGTAACTAGCTAAGACAATCTAAAATCTACGATAATTGGTTAATCAAATGATTTTTGGAAAACGTATTATCAAATCATATAGAGTCGTTCGACGTACTAGTGTTTCAGATTCTGGTTTGTTCACATGCCTCGCGGTAAAACTCCGCAAGTGGGAATTGAGGGTGTGACAGATTGGTATCAGAGCCACTAGCTATAGAGAACCAGGTTTGCATTAGAAGTAGACCTAAACTATAGCTGAATACACGACACTAGACGTAGTCTGGCACCAAACTTTTATATCTTGTTATGCAATGTACCACAACTGTGTTATGTAGATTATGACTTCATAATAAGAAATGAAAACAACTCGTAACTAACTACACGACCTAACAGGCAATGTCATCATCATCATCGTCATCATCATCCGACAAACTTACGCCACCAAGAGCGCCAGGAAAGGCACCTATGGTGGAACCCTTACCATCTTATGGCGTGGAGACACGCTCAGCCGCGAGGAAAAGGCTCGCTCTGGGGGAGGAGTCGTCATCACGCCCAACCATCGCTGTGCCGGTCAAACCGGTTAACTCTGTAGAAGTAGGAAATGACCTACTTAGAAACATGATACAGAAACAACAAGAACAGTTAGAAAGAATGCAGGAAACCATCCTAGCACAAGGATGGATGATCCGACAACTGACAGGTAAAACTCGCTCGAGGAAGAGCAACATACGAGTAAGATAGCTCGTAACACCTTAGCCAGAGATCTGCGTGCTGAGCAGATAAGAGCCGATTGGCTCGAAGACAGAGTCCTGGAAAATAGTCGGAACATTCAGGAGCTACAGCAAAATCAAGCACCTGCACCAGCACCGGCCCCTCCAGAGCCGGTAGAGGAGGATCCGGAAGAGGATCCAGAGGAGGACCCTGAAGAGGATCCAGAAGAGGATCCAGAGGAGGACCCTGAGGAAGATCCAGAGGAGGATCCGGAGGAGGATCCAGCTGCAGAAGCTGGAAATGCCGCGCAGGATGACGGCAACGACAGTGACTTGGGGGATGGAGACGTAGACGACTGACACGTCTCGCTTATTTTATTTACTTTCCTCCAGTCTATTTATTTTCCCACTTGTGTTTAAATTTGAGACTTTATAGTGAATTCATATGTTTGGTTGGCACTTTGTAAGACGTTGAAATTTCATTTAATCAAGTATTTCTTTTGACTATTTAATATATTGAGTTGACATAACTTGATACTTATTAAAGTACGAAGTAGGATAACTATATTGGATATATAGACTTATCGGGGTGTGTTTGTGTTGTGTTTCGAAGATCTAAATGGCAACTGGACGACGTGGAAACCTTAACTTGACGCCCGAAGAACTAGTTGCCATGATTCAAGAGCACGTGAACGCAGCTTTAGCGGGTGTTCAGAACCAACCGGCAGCAGGAGGGGGCTTTAACCCCTACAAGATGTTCCTCGACGCGAAACCAAGCAAATTCTCGGGGGCGGAAGGACCCATTGGACTGGTCCGCTAGATCGAAAAATCTGAATCCGTATTTGAAATGTGCAACTGTCTAGAGGCCAACAAGGTCAAATATGCAGCCTCAACGCTGGAAGATGGGGCACTAACTTGGTGGAATGCACAGGTCCAAACGCGTGGACTCATTGCTGCCAATGCAATGGCCTGGGCCGAGTTCAAGGCCCTAATCAAAGAGGAGTACTGTCCACGAGACAGAGTGCAACAGTTGGAGCAAGCCTTTGGAACCACAAGATGGTGGGATCTGAAATCGAAGCTTACACCGCAAAACATCATGACTTGGTATTTCTATGTCCCGATTTGGCCAACACTGTGGAGAAAAGACTCGAGTTCTATCTCGGGGGTCTGGTTCCGGAGATTCAGGGTATGGCAATGGCTAGTAACCCTGCAACTGAACATCAAGCAATCCGATTGGCTCACAAACTCACCGATAAGGCGGTGGAACAAAAGAAGTTGCCAGCACGGGGTACAACTGAAGTTGCCCCTGATAACAAAAGAAAGTTTGAAGACTCGTCTGCTCGACAGTCTTCGTCATC
Organism: Scalesia atractyloides; assembly: GCA_947069175.1. Lineage (NCBI taxonomy): Eukaryota > Viridiplantae > Streptophyta > Magnoliopsida > Asterales > Asteraceae > Scalesia > Scalesia atractyloides. Next base: position 35,958,142 of record CAMTDV010000005.1, read on the forward strand.
CCAGCCGCAACAGGGGAACCAGAAACGGTTCAATCATTACAACAGCCACCAGGGTCACCAAAATCAGCCCGCCAACAACAACAACAACAACCAGAACGTAAGCGGCTATGCAGGTCGAAAGCCGCAGTGCAACCGCTGTAATCTTCATCATAACGGCCCTTGTGCCGGAAATCGCTGCCAACGATGTGGCAAGATGGGACATGCGGCAAAGGATTGTCGTGGGGAAATCATGTCCCGACAAAATCAAAATCAACCCCAGGGTCAGCAGCAGGGTGTTAACCGGGGATGCTATCAGTGTGGTAGCACTGCCCACTTCAAAAGAGACTGCCCACAGCTGCGTAACAACAACAATGGTGGGAACAACCACAACCACAATAACCACAACAACAACAATAACAACAACAATAATGGAAACGGTGGCACAGGAGGTTCCAAAGGTCGCGCATTCACATTGGGCCGCGGAGAGGCCAGAAACGACTCGAACGTGGTCACCGGTAAGTTTCCCCTTAATGAACATTTTGCTACTGTGCTTTTTGATACGGGTGCGGATAGGAGCTTTATATCTGAGTCTTTTAGGAAGAACCTAAATCTCACGCCTAAACCATTAGAGACCCCTTATGTTATAGAATTAGCCGATGGTAAATCTGTAGATGTGACCCAAATAGTATCCGGCTGTCAACTCAAACTCGCGGGCCACACTTTTACCATTGATCTGATGACAACTACCCTGGGTAGTTTTGACGTGGTAGTCGGAATGGACTGGCTATCCGACGTCCGGGCTGAAGTTCTCTGCTTCGAAAAATCTATACGTATTCCGCTCTCGAACGACGAAATCTTGACGGTACAAGGCGATAAGGCAAGCGCCGTCACCAACATCATCTCTTACATGCAAGCGCAGAAGTATCTTCGGAGGAAGAACTCCTTCGCTTTACTCGCACTGATTACTGAACAGCCTAAGGACGAGAAACGTATAGAAGACATCCCTGTCATCCGTGATTTTTCCGATGTATTCCCAGAAGAACTACCTGGTCTTCCACCCCATCGACAATTAGAGTTTGAAATCGAATTGGCGAACCATGCAACTCCTATCGCCAAGGCTCCATACCGCCTAGCTCCAGCCGAGCTGCAGGAGCTGTCTACCCAAATTCAGGAGCTATTAGAAAAAGGATTTATCCGACCAAGCGTTTCGCCATGGGGAGCTCCAGTCCTTTTTGTCAAGAAGAAGGACGGGACTTTCCGCATGTGCATCGACTACAGGGAACTCAACAAGGTTACGGTCAAGAACCGATACCCGTTACCTCGCATCGACGATCTCTTCGACCAACTTCAAGGGTCAAGTTACTACTCCAAGATTGATTTACGGTCTGGTTACCATCAGCTACGCGTCAGGGAGGGGGATATCGCTAAGACGGCATTTCGCACTCGGTATGGCCATTATGAGTTCTTGGTCATGCCCTTCGGTCTCACCAACGCGCCTGCGGTGTTCATGGACCTCATAAACCGCGTGTGTAAACCATACCTCGACAAGTTTGTCATTGTGTTCATCGATGACATACTCATTTACTCCAAAAGTGAAGAAGAACATGCTGAACACCTACGATTACTGCTAGGATTACTTCAACAAGAAAAGCTATATGCCAAGCTTTCGAAGTGTGATTTCTGGATTCGGGAAGTTCAGTTTCTCGGGCATATCGTGAATGAAAAGGGAATCCACGTAGACCCTGCCAAGATTGAAGCCATCAAAAACTGGGAAGCACCCAGGACACCGACGGAGATCCGCCAATTTTTGGGTTTGGCTGGTTATTACAGACGTTTCATCGAGGGGTTTTCAAAGATCGCACAACTGCTTACTACCCTCACCCAGAAAGGCATCAAGTATGCTTGGGGTGACAAGCAAGAAGCAGCATTTCAATTGCTGAAACAGAAACTTTGCAGTGCACCTATTCTGTCCTTGCCGGAAGGGACAGAAGACTTTGTAGTATATTGTGATGCTTCCATTCAGGGATTGGGATGCGTACTCATGCAACGCGATAAGGTCATCGCGTATGCATCGCGACAACTGAAGGTTCACGAGAAAAACTACACGACGCATGACCTGGAATTGGGAGCAGTAGTGTTTGCACTTAAGATTTGGAGACACTACCTCTATGGAACGAAGTGCACAATCTTTACAGACCACAAGAGCCTCCAACACATCTTTGATCAGAAAGAGTTGAACATGCGACAGCGTCGCTGGGTCGAACTCTTAAACGATTATGAGTGTGCCATTCGGTATCACCCGGGTAAAGCTAACGTGGTAGCTGATGCCCTCAGTAGGAAGGAACACTTGAAACCTCGCCGTGTGCGAGCATTACAAGTCACTATTCATTCGGGGCTACCCGAACAAATACGCGACGCCCAGTTAGAAGCAGTTAAGGAGGAAAACATCAAGGCCGAATCGGTGGGAAAAATGGAACGCGATTGGGAAGTAAAACCCAACGGAGCCCGGTATTTCATGAATCGCATATGGGTACCTCTCTACGGAAACCTCAGAGAGCTAGTCATGGATGAAGCTCACAAATCCCGATACTCTGTTCATCCGGGTTCGGATAAGATGTATCAAGACCTTAAAGCTGCGTATTGGTGGCCCAACATGAAAGCCGATATAGCCACCTACGTGAGCAAGTGTTTGACTTGTGCAAAAGTCAAGGTAGAGTATCAAAAGCCATCGGGGCTACTCCAACAACTTGAGATCCCAGTGTGGAAATGGGATCAGATCTCGATGGACTTCATCACTAAACTCCCGCGAACTTTGGGTGGTTGCGATACCATCTGGGTAATTGTGGATCGTTTAACTAAGTCCGCACACTTCCTAGCTATTAAAGAAACAGATAAGATGGAGAAGTTGACTCGCATCTACATAAAGGAAGTAGTTTCTCGGCACGGAGTGCCAACGTGCATCATCTCAGACAGAGATGCTTGCTTCACGTCCAACTTCTGGCAGTCACTCCAGAAAGCGTTGGGAACATGCTTAGATATGAGCACAGCCTATCACCCTCAGACTGACGGTCAAAGTGAAAGGACCATACAAACCTTGGAAGACATGCTTAGGGCATGTGTCATAGACTTCGGAATTAGTTGGGAAATCCACCTGCCTTTAGTGGAATTCTCATATAACAACAGTTATCATACGAGTATTTCGGCAGCACCGTTTGAGGCACTATACGGTCGTAAATGTAGATCACCGGTCTGTTGGGCAGAAGTCGGTGACAGTCAACTCACAGGCCCTGAGTTAATACTTGAGGCTACTGAAAAGATTGTACAAATCAGAAACCGCATGGCGGCGGCACGAGATCGACAGAAAAGCTACGCTGATCAACGACGCAAACCGCTCGAATTTCAAGTAGGCGACCGCGTCCTACTGAAGGTGTCACCCTGGAAGGGTGTAATCCGCTTTGGAAAACAGGGCAAACTAAACCCACGGTACGTAGGCCCGTTTGTAATCTTGAAACGTATTGGACCAGTAGCTTATCAATTAGACCTTCCTGCTGAACTCAGTGGAGTTCACAACGTATTTCACGTGTCAAATCTGAAGAAGTGTCTATCAGATGAAACTCTAGTCATTCCATTGGATGAGATCCAAGTGGACAAACAACTTCACTTTGTGGAACAGCCTATCGAGATCATGGATCGTGAGATCAAGACTCGAAGGCATAGCAAGATTCCGATCGTTAAGGTTCGTTGGGACTCTAAGCGTGGACCGGAATTCACGTGGGAAAGAGAGGACCAAATGAAAAGCAAATACCCACACCTCTTCGCAACTGAGCAGCAAACTAACGATACCAACAACTAAATTTTCGGGACGAAAATTCTTTCAACATGGGGATGATGTGACAACCTGGAAATTTCTCATACTTTCGCGTACCATTGTTAACTAAATTCTTGTGCATGGCACTTGGAAATCTTTGTGCATGGCACTTGGGAACTTCTTGTAACTTCGCGTACCATCATAAACGAACTAACTCTTTGTGCGTGGCACTCTAAACATGTACGCTGCAATCTAAACCGCGTTTACTCAATTTTCGGGACGAAAATTCTTTCAACATGGGGATAATGTGACATCTCGGTTTTTCGGATAACTTAAACGCAATACTTGTCGAATAAATTATATGCTACGTATTAAACGTGTACGAGTTACTGAATACGTAATGTGCGATTATGTGATTGTTTTTAGTTATAAAATAATTATGGTAAATATGTACACGAACCGAACCGAACCGCGACACGAACCAAACCTTAAACTCCTTGTGACTCTAGGAGTGAACCGAGTTCAAGCCCAAACCGCAAACCCATTGTGTGCAAACCTGAACCGCAAACCCATTGTGTGCAACCCAAACCTTAAACCCAAGTCTTCGGCCGCAAGATCAAACCCAAACCGAACCAACCCAAGTCCTCGGCCACGAGATCAAACCCAAACCGTGACCCTTACTCTCTTTGCGCTACATATACAAACCCACATGCATGCTTCATTCACAACATAAAACCCTAATAGCTAACAGCCGTCGGCAGCCAACCTTTCATCCTCTTCGACCGCAAACAGCCTTACTCTCGTCCCTTTTGATCGCGAACAGCCTCCCCTTTCAGTCCCTTTCAGCCTCGGTCGCAACAGCAGAACTGCTCATCTCAATTCGGTCGTGATCTTGCTTGAACAGCCGAATCATTCTTGTCCAAGTCTCGGCTTGTTTACCTAGTTATTAAAGGTTAGGATTTATCTTTTGATTACAAGATCATGTTCGGATATATGTGCTTGAATGAAGTGATTGGTTTGTTTTCGGAATATATGTGTTTGAATGTAATCGGCTGATTGATCATTGTTTACATGCATGATTGTTTTTGGAACTTATAAGTTTGCAAGTATGTTTTGTTTATAAAAAAAAAAAAACTAGAGGTAGGGATTAGGGTTTGCATGGATGTGATATTGGTATTGATCTATGATTAGAAAATCAGTTCTTGATCGCCTAGGTTAATTATATTGACGGTTTAGGCGAGTTAATGGTAACAATATGCTGAAACAGGTTGCTGAGTAATGGTTACAGCCGACTTCATCTGGCTGTAACTCGGTCATCAGTTGTCGAAAAACGGATTTTCTGATGTCTAGAACATAGAGATTTGAATAACGAATCTAATGGCGCTGGATTCATATTTTTCTGAAGTCGTTTGATATTTTTAAATGGCCAAATAAGTTCAGTAACTAAAGCTGTGAAAATCCTGAAATTTTGTTAGTTGTTTATCGAGTTGGATTTTATAATCAGTAGGGAGTCGAGTCATGAATTTTGTACAGAAACTAGGTATGGAAATTTCCGGGGAACTCCAACTGGAATTTTGTTAATTGGACGATCAGTGATTTTTAAATAAATTCTTCCGTGGACTGCAGTCAGAAAGCGACGAATCTGACTGCAGCCTAGTATATTAATATTTATGGTTAATTGGTAAAGATTTAGGACTTGGAAAATTTATATAAGTTTCTACATTATAAATGTCACCTTCTGTAAAATAATTGGAATTTTTGGAACGTTGAAACTATTTTATAAAAATCCTAGAAAACAGCTGAATTATGAGTATTAAGCTGAAATTTGATAACTTGTGATTGTGTGCACCAAAGTGTTGCATGGATTGGATTATGTTCATGATGAATTGTTTTGATTACTATGATCACATGAGGATACTTGCATGCATGTATGAGTGTTAGGTATGTTGTTTGTGTGTATCATTTTGTGCGTAAATTAAGTGTAGAATCTGTATTGGTGTGTTCACACACTGACTTGAAATCAATTGGTTTGTTAGGACGCAATTAGCGGTCCCATCCTTACAACTTCTTTTGCTACACTAACCGAGCAACTAAAGGTGAGTTCACGGCCCCTAACTTTATCCGGTTTTTAAACAACAGGGGGAGAAACATGTATACACTCTTCAAACTCAATCTCTTTACGTTATACGAAATTAACGTCACATAACTATTCGGTAACTAAGTTGATGTTAATGTAATGTTATGGTCACTAAGCAGCTATATCACTTAAGTCCTCGTCAATCTCTCGGATCGTTAGTATTGGGTTTTAATAGCGGGGGAATTATAAGTAGTACTATTGGGCCCGACAAGCCCCATCCGAGCTAGTCGCGCTAGCCGACCGGGTATGGTCAACGGGTGAATAATTTGGCCTAACTTCGCCATGGTCAGTGATAGGCCTGGCAACACGGAGGCACAACAGTCAGCTTCGATCGCGAACTCTTACGTGACATAACTTTAGGCTAGCTACCTATATATGTTAACATTGAACTTAATTACGAATCAACTATATTATCCCGGGTTGAGGATAATGGAAACAACAACTATATTATCCCGGGTTGGGGATAATGGAAACAACAACTTATTATTCCGGGTTTGGAATAATGGAATCAACATCATTATTATTTCGGGTTTGGAATAATGGAATTAATCGTTATCCCGGGTTAGGGATAACGGGGAAACAAACTCATAACCGAACAAACGAATTTATGAAAACCTGTGAACTCACTCATCTTTAATGTTGACACTTGTTTCTTTACATGTTTCTCAGGACGCTAGGAGCTCTAGGTGCACTCACATGCATTGAACAAGACATCTTTTATCGAGTCTCATTTACAAACGTTGTTTTGGGTTTTTCATTTGTTTTGGCGTTTGTATTGGCGCCCGTTTCTCTACTTATTTTATGCTTCCGCTCAACCATTTAAACTAAGGCTTCCGCTAAACTTTGGTAACTAGCTAAGACAATCTAAAATCTATGATAATTGGTTAATCAAATGATTTTTGGAAAACGTATTATCAAATCATATAGAGTCGTTCGACGTACTAGTGTTTCAGATTCTGGTTTGTTCACATGCCTCGCGGTAAAACTCCGCAAGTGGGAATTGAGGGTGTGACATTTTATGTTGTATAACAAAGCCAACATCCCTGTCATATGCCTAGAAGCTCCACTGTCCATGATCCACTTTGAAATGATTGACCTTGGAAGCCCCTGCACACATGAAAAACATATTACTTAAACAGAGAGACCCAAGCCCTTTCGGTCTTGGGTGGGATGACAATGTCGACCTTTGGAACTTTGGCAACTTTGACATCTTTCTTAATCTCAACCCATTTTCCAGTCTTAGATCAGTCTTATCTTTTAATTTGACTGGAACATTGGTTGATTTTGGGGTTACATGAGATGTTTTTGCTTTGGCTACCCAAGTTTGTGCTTTTGAAAATGCCTTTTATATAGAGATTAGATTCTTTCTTTTCATTTTTCTTTGATGTTTCTCCAACTTCATATTTTGAAATGATTTCAGTTGTTGGTTCATTATTAGAATTGGAATTATCTTCTCTTTAAAATCTTTGTTGGCACAAACTCTGGACCCTTTTTCTTTTCATCTACTGTAAACCTCCTTTGTTCATGAACAAGTTTTGAACAATTTTGGGACAATGTCGTGCAATATGCCCAACCTTGTTACATCTGTAGCACGTTCTACTATCGTTTCCAAAAATGTGTTCCAAAGTCTGTTCACGAGGCTCTTTTTCTTTCTTAAACTCATCGTTGGTTTGTTTGTTAATGACTTCCTTTTCCTTAACAGTGTTAGTTCAAAAAACAAACTCAACTTTCTTTGTAAATTTTGTCTTTCGGGATTTGTTGTTTCTTTTCTTTTCAAATCCTAACCCATCCCTTTTGTTTTCAGGATAAACTCTTCCTCTTGGATGAATGATTTTGCTAGACTTCTTTGGTTTTGAGTAGAAACCAGCAACTTGTTTTTCAAGATCAGATGTGTCAACTTCAGTGAGTTTAAAGAATTTGACGACATGGTCGTAGTTAACATCCTGGACTGAAAATTCTTCATCAGTATATAGTTTATCTGATCCTTTCAGTTTGTAGATAACTACATTAGGATTGTCATTTAAACTATTGTCTGATGTTGTGATAAAATTTTCATGAAAACTTTTCTCACTTCCAGAAGGTGAACTTGACTCTGATTTCTCATTGTTTGACTCAGCGCTTTCATAAACTGTGCTATCAGACTCATTTTCAAAAACATTTTCAACCACCTTGGTAACCACCTCGGATTCACAATCCTTTTCAAATTTGGAATATGTTGCGTCAAGATTTTCAGGCAGCTGGTTGTTCTTTTCAGTGAGTAAATTTAAATTCAGCGCCTTATCCACCCCGTCAGGATGTTTCTTAGCATAACTATTCCACATAGGGGGTGGAACCTGATCGTAACATTTTTTCATGTTGTTTATCATTCTTCTTCCCTTCTTTGTTATGTTCTGGTTTTGGAAGAATGTGATCAAGAACATACATGCTGGTAGAATAACTGATTAAGAATTTGTTAACTCTTTCAGTTTCTATTTTAGTTTTTCCCAGCTCACTTTTTAGCTCAGCAATTGTGTTAATATGAAGATTAATGGCCATTTGTTTGTCCATCACAGTTGCTTTGAGCATTGAAAGTGTTTTGTCATCTTCTTTGACTGCTTTCTCATACTGTCGAATGGTCCTGCATTTGAAGCATGTGACTTTGGATTTATCAAATCCTAATTTTACGTCAAGGCCTCTCAAATCATCCCTTCCTGTAATTTCCATAAAACGCTGAGCTCTTCGAACCACTGATGCCATGCACCACATAATGTCAATCAATTCCATCTATTCCGGATCAATTTGGTCGTAATCTTCTTTAGTCATTTCCGGATTTCGATTCTTCCAGCTACTAGACTTTCATAGGATTCCAGAACTGCTGCAAGCAGCACCATGTGTTGCTTGGCGGTCTGCTCATTGAAGTCTTGAGCATTCTGAAGGTTCACTGCGATGTTACATTGCAGGATTCGCTGATTAGAATTGGATTGATTTTGCTGATTGCTTTGTGGTTGATTGGAGCTTTGAGACGATTGTTGTCCTTGGTGATTGTTTGGATTGAAGGAAGCAAACGTTTGGAATCCACTTGATTGGTTGGAGGCTGGACTAGCATTTGAGTTAGCACTAAAAGCTGTTTGGATCTTGGGACTCTGAACAAGAGTGTTTGGAGTTCCTTTGTAATATAGACTCACGTCCTATTGCGAGTTTGATTTCTTGCCTTTTGTCATTTTCTGCATCTCTAGCTTATGCCCTTCCAATTTTTCTATAATTCTTGGTAAACTGAGACTGTCATACTCAGCCCCATTCTTTAGGATGGTTAGATATGTTGACCATTCCCCTTCAGGAAAAGAATCTTACACTTTGTCGACTAGCTCTTCATTTGTTTTGACAATTCCCATACGCTTCATCTGTACTACCAGGTGGCAGTACCTTTCTATGAGTTGCTTCATATTTTCTCCCTGAAGAACATTGAACACTTCAAATTCTTTGTTCAGTAATGCCTTCTTTCCTTTCTGACCTGAGTACTTCCTTGCGATCTTAATCATAAAGCCAACCACATCGACTGAGCATCATCTTCATGTTGTAAAAGTACCAAGATATCCTCATTTATGGCTAGCTGAAGGAGATTCATCATCTTCTTTTCATTAACGTATTTGTCTCGTTCTTCTTCGGTCAAACGAGCTAACGTTTTCTCAATTCCAAGTTTATTAAGAGGCCCTTGGTATTTGTTCTCGAGTGCAAACCAGCAATTTAAGTTTGTTGCTTGAACCCAGTTCTTGAATCGCTCACTCCAACTCTCGTAATCTTCGATGTTCATGAGTTTTTGAGGCTTTGTAGTGGTTCCCATTTCATTTTCTAGATTCATGTTCTGAGTTGCTATGAAAGCTGTAACTGCTTGTGTCGCAAACGCGTTATGAAATTCTTCCTCACCTGACATCTTACAAATACTTATAACAGAAAGCAGATTAGAACTGGTTAACCTGAAACTAACTGAAAATTAGGACGGAACCGCAAATTTTCGTATGAAATGATACCCTGGATTTTCGTGCGAAAAATTGATTTTCTTACGAAAATATTGTTTCTTGCGAAAATTGTATTCTCTGTCAGTTCAAACTTTTCAGAAGTTAATCTCCTGATTTTCGTACGAAAACTAATGTTTTCGTGTGAAAATTCTTATCTTCTTCGAACACTTGTTCACAATTTCACGTTTTTGGCAATTTCAAGCATGATTTTGTTGGATTTTAGGTTTATATGTTTCAGTAAACTGTTTAATTGATTTTAACATGTTATACTAATAACCTAGTCCAAATTGTCCATGAAATCCTTCAGATCCAGATTAAGTTCCAAGAAAGAGTAGAAGAAGAGTTTCCAATGGATGAATCTTGAACTTTGAAGGTTGAATCCAGCTGAAAATTGGTTGTTTGTTCACAAATCAGACCTCAAAGGTTCTGATACCACTTGTGAATGCTAGGATCGGACCTAACTTGTGAGCTTCTGGTCAGATTTGCTCAGCTAACAGAGGCGGAATTCATTGTTAGCTGATTGAACAAACAAAGAACAAGCGTGATGGTTACTGTTTAACCGTCTGTGTCTTGTATTGATTAACTTTGTAAAGATTACAGACTCGAGCAGGGCTTCGCCTCTGATCACCAAAAACGACATGCTGGACAAACATCCTAAGTCACCTATTTATAGGCTAGACATAACGACAACTAGGGACTAGGACACAGAGATTTTCGCACGAAATTTTCATGCGAAAATCCACACGAATTTTCGTGCGAAAATTCTAGATATAAACTAAAACATAACTTTCAAAATATAACTTTTGACGCTGCGACACCCTATCTATACAACAGACTCATCCTAGACGTAGGCAATAGACATATGTGCACCAACAATATCAAGTGGAGCTTAGCATCGATTATCAGAAGTCACAAAATCTGTCGCGCTCACTGGAAGAGACATTGGAAATTCGAGCAATAAGCTTGGATTCGATAAGTCAAAAGTAACGTGCTTCAAATGCAGACAAAAGGGGCATTTCAAACACACATGCACAAATTAAGAAGCAAGCATCAATCAAAGTCCTTTTGGCAACAACAATGACTATTACAAGAAAGCGTTACAGTACAAGCCATATTCAAAGAGAATCAAGTTGAAGTTCAAAAAAATTCCTCAAAGCCAACCGAAAAGCTCTAGTTGTGTCTCATGAAGATGAAGGTTTTGACTGGAATAATTATATTGGCAAGAAGACTGGAGTTGCACTAATGGCAGAGATCATGGATGAATCAAAGTAAATGGTAGATGATGCAGTTCTTGAGAATAAGATCTTAGAAGAGTATTTGCAAAGAACAGAAGAAGAGGAGATGATTTATCATGAGACAAAGATGAAGAACATTATTCCTCCTAATCTTCATTCTAGTTTTGCAGGTTGCTTTGAAGCTACATCGCAAGAGCATGTAGTTGAAGAAAAGAAATCAGAGGTCGAGGAGGTCATTGATGTGACAAAGGAAATGAACGAAGAAAACCTCACAAAGATTGCTGACAAAGCCATGATGGCCAATCTGAAGCAGGTGTTTCAGAAGTAAAGGTGATTGAGAAAGAAGTTGTGAAAGTTGTGGAGGTTGAAAAACCTTGCACAAAGTGCACAAAACCTTGTTAGCAATGTGTTGAGAAATCTCTAATCATAAGCGAATTAAATGTGCATAACGAAAATTTTAAATACGATTATCGCAAGATGAAAGAAGCTTATGATAAGATGAAAGGCACTTATTGCAATGTTGAAAAAGCTAATCTAGAACAAGGTGCTACAATAAGAATGTTAAAAGCAACGGTAATCGAAAAACAAGAAGCAATTAATATGTAAATTAATATTATTGCTGAAACAAAACAAGAGCTTCAAGATATGAAAACTGAAATAGAAAGAGTAAGACAACTCTTGCTTAGCTACGCCACAAATGCTTATGTCATCGATCATATTCTTCCAACAATTTCATCGGAAGAAAATGATAGGAAACCAAAAGGTAAGAAACTTGGAGATTAAACCAATGTTCCACCTCTATTATGTGCAAGCTATTGCTGTAAAAAACATAGATGGAATGGAGAAGCTTTCAACATAACACTTGTTTCTGAAATTAAAGATGAGTTGCCTAAGAACATTAATATAACTTACAAAAAATCCAATGATGACAATGAAGCAATTGTTAATGATGTGGTTGAGAAAGTGTTGGAGAGTGAGTCTGATGAGGGCAGCTTTGAGAGCACCAACTCAAGTTTGAACAGTTCAGAATTACAATCTGAAAATGATGATACATCATTAGAAAATAGCCTAAGTGATGATCCTAATGCTGTGATGTACAAAGTTAAAGATTCTGATAGACTATATTTTGATGATAGTGTTCCGATTCGAAATGTGAAAGAAGATCAAATCGATAAGTTGTTCAAGCTTGTTGAAGTGTCATTAGATGATTTGGATAGAAATGAGAAAAAGTTTTACTCACAACCCAACAAAAATTATAACAACTACCGAAGAAATGGTGACTTCCCTGAGAATAGGAGAGCAGGTTTGGGTTTGGAAATAGAAGATGAAACGAAAAAGAAACAAAAGTCACCATTTCACGAATATAAAAATAAAAACATGAAATTCGTGTTTGGGGCAAACACGGTTCAGGAAGAGAATTCGATCGGAAATCAATCGAACGATGAGTTTAAGAAGGAAAAAGAAATTCGTGTTAAGGCTAAAACCACAAATGGAGTAAAACCCACGAGTGGACATTCTGCTGATACTCGGACTTGCTTCAAATGCAATGAAGTTGGTCACATTGCTCGCAAGTGTCCGAAATCAAAGCCTATGTATCAATGAAGAAGACAACTTCAGATGATGAGAAACTTAAGCGCCCAGAGATTGTAAAGCCAATAACGATCTTAAAACGAAATAATGAATCTAACATCAAAGTGAAACCTAAAATTGAATCTAAGATTGGAAACTCAACTTTTGAAAAGGTAAAACTTCTAAATCAAATGAGAACAAAGATTCAAAATTTTATATCAAGAAAGCTCGAATGAAATCTCATCATGGGTTACAAAGAAAACACCATCATCATCTGAAGGTACAAAGGCAACTACTGCATCAGTCAAAAATGAAAATGTCAATGACACAAAGACTGATAAGAAGATTCTGAATGTTGATTTACAAGTTCCTACTTATGACATCCCGAATCCACCCAAGACAGGAAAGGCTTGGGCTTCCCTCTTTAAATAAGTTCTTTACATGTGCAGGGGCTTCCAAGATCCATCTTGTCAAAGTGGATTATGGATAGCGGAGCTTCACGTCACATGACTGGGATGCGTGCCTTACTCTTCGATATTAAAGCAATCAATGGAGGGTACGTGGGATTCGCGGGTAATCAGGGAGGTAGAATCATTGCAGAAGGAAAGCTATCTAATGGCGCGGTGTCATTTGATAAGGTCAACTATATTGCCGAGCTGGAGAACAATCTTCTCAGTATTTCTCAGATCTGTGATAAGTAGTTTACCACCCATTTTAACAACAAGGAGTGCATGATTATTAAACCGGGCTTTAAGATTCCAGAAGAATGGATTCTCATGCGCGCTCCTCGCGAGAATGATCTTTATGTGCTAGATATGAGCATTGCTACAACTACTTCAAAGTCGGCTCAATATTTCATAACAAAGGCCACAGAGAAGGAATCAATTCTTTGGCACAAAAAGATGGGTCATATACACCTCAGAAAGATGAATCACCTGGTTCATAATGACTTAGTTGAAGGAGCGAATCTTAGAAGCTTTCACATGACTGAACATTGTCTGGAATGCAAGAAAGGAAAGCAAATTAAAAAGTCTCATCCAAAGAAGATTCTTAACCCATCAAGTTGCCGCTCGAACAACCGCATATAGATATCTTCGGTACAGTGAATGTAAAGAGTATATCTAGAGATCTTTATTGGCTTGTCGTCACTGATGATTATTCAAGTTTTGCATGGGTTTTCTTCCAAGAGAGCAAAGACGAAACGTTCGATAATCTTATGATCCTCTTCAGGAAGATTGAAAATCTGTACCATCTTCCTATTATAAGAATCCGAAGCGAAAACGATACAGAATTCAATAACGCTCAAATGAAAGAATTTGCAACGACAAAGGTATCTTACATGAATTCAGTGCTCCATACACTCCGCAACAGAATGGAGTGGCTGAGAGGAAGAATCGAACGTTAATAGAAACAACAAGAACTATGCTTGCAGATTCTAAACTTCCTGTCAGTTTCTGGAGTGAAGCAGTTGCAGCAGCATGCTATACGTTGAACAGAGTCTTGACGGTTAAACCATCCAAGAAGACTTGCTTCGAACTGCTAAACCGAAGGAAAACGAATTTGAAGTATCTGGAACCATTTGGTGCACTATGCACAGTCATTGACCAGATGGAAAGTTTTAGTGCCAAAACGATAGATGGTTTCTTTGTTGGATACGCAAGTCCGCTCATGAGAGTTTATCTTCCAAGTTTGAGAAGAGTGGTAGAAGCACAGCAAGTCGACTGTTTTCGGTATACAACTCCAATTCAAAGAGCAGGCGATGCTTGGTTGTTCAACTATGGTAAATTGTGGAAATCATTCGACTTGCTAGAAGAGCCTTCTAAGAAGACATTGCTATTCTATATCATCTACATCAGTTGGCTAATCAAGAGTAGATTATCAGACGAATAGTGGTTAATCAACCATCTTTTGGATCATCTTCCTCTGATGAAGGTCCTAGCAGTAGCGGTGTTCTAGTCGAACAAGTATCTGAAGCACAAGAAACACCAGCTACAGAACTAGGAAATGCTACAGTAGAACCCAATCTTTCTCAAGCACATAATTCCGACTCTTATGAGGCTCCGACGTTTGATGATGATGGAGAATCTTCTTCTGATGAAGAATCTGAGCAGATAACAAACATGTTGAATCAATCTGCTGGCCCGAATGCTCGAAATGAAGTGTCTTCTAGTGCTCCTGCTGATGAATTGGTGGTAGATCAGAATATTACTAATCCGGAGAATTATGTTGATGTTCCAAGTGAAGTGATGCCGATATCTTATTCATACCACCCATCAGATTCCATAATTGGTGAATTCCAAGTTGGTGTACGAACAAGAGGCCAGATCAACAAAGCTTTCAGTTGTTTCTACACTAAAATAGCTCATGTTCAAGATTATTGTACTTATCAGTGCTTCATATCCCAAATTGAGCTGAAGAATGTTTCTGAAGCTTTAGGAGATGAGAATTGGGTGCTTGCGATGCAAGAAGAATTATTACAATTTGAGAGGCTGGGGGTATGGAAACTTGTTGACCTTCCGGAGAATTAAAAAGTGATAGATACTGAATGGGTCTTCAAGTGTAAGCGCGATGATCGTGGGGTGATAGTGCGAAACAAAGCTTTGCTCGTTATCAAAGGTTTTCATCAACAAGAAGGAATTGATTATACAGAAGTATATGCACCAGTTGCAAGATTGGAGTTAATCCACATTTTCCTTGCATTCGCTGCTTGGAAAAGGTTTTAAAGTATATCAATTAGATGTGAAATCCGCTTTTCTATACGGTAAGCTACGAGAGCAAGTGTACGTCGGCCAACCACCGGGGTTTGTCGATCCGCTGTACAAAAAGAAAGCCTATCTTCTGGATGAAGCATTGTACGGTTTGCATCAGGCCCGAGAGCCTGGTACGAGACATTATCTCAACATCTCGTTGGCAACGGCTTTATTAGAGGAACAGTGGATAGTAAGCTATTTACCAGAGAAGTTGGAAGTCATTTGATCATCGTACAAATTTATATGGATGACATCATCTTTGGTTCGACAAATGACGATCTTTGCAAAGAGTTTGAAACTATCATGAAGAAAAAATTCGAGATGAGCTCTATGGGTGAAATGAAATTCTTCCTCGGATTGCAAGTTGATCAGTTGACAGACGGTATTTTCATCCACCAAACCAAGTATGTTCATGATATATTGAAGAAGTTTGAGATGGATAGCACGAAGCCGTTATCTACTCATCTGGAACTCAATCATGGAAGTTGCATTGATGAAACCAGAACCAAAGTTGATGATACTCTTTACAGGTCGATGATAGGATCACTTATGTATCTGACGGCATCTCATCTGGATATAATGTATCCTACCTGCCTCTGCGCCAGATATCAATCAAGTCCAAGAGTATCTCACATGCAGATCGTGAAGCACATTTTCAGATACCTCAAGGGTTGTCCAAGCATGGGCTTGTGGTACCCGAAGAACGATAACTTCGATCTGTCAGGATACATAGACTCGGATTTTGGTGTAGATAAACTAACTGCAAAATCAACTACAGCGGGTTGCCAATTCTTCGGAACACGCATGGTAACATGGCAGTGTAAGAAACAGACTACGGTCGCTCTCTCTACCTGTGAAGCTGAGTATATCTCGGTCTCCAGCTGTTGTTCACAGATTCTGTGGATCCAACAGCAGATGGGAGACTATGGTTTGCAATTTCTTGACACTCCGCTGTATGTTGATAATAAGGCAGCAATCGACATAACTAAAAATTCAGTTCATCACTCTCGAACAAAACATATCAAAATTCGTTACCACTTTATTCATGATTGCTACGAAAAAAGATTGGTACGAATTGAGAAAATCCACATCGATGAACAAAAAGCTGATTTTTATACCAAACCTTTCAGTCTTTCACAGTTTAGATACTTAATGAGGCTTAACGGTATGAAAAATCTTTTGACAAGTGTGGAAGCAGAGGTTGAATATGGATCGGACGACGAGTTCTCGTGATCCTCATTGGTTGGTTACCTTTTAGGATTAGAATTTCTTAAAAACTAAATACAAAAATATGTTTTTGATTTTAGGGGGAGAAGTGAAACGAGAAAATACAAAAACATATGAAAACCCAAAAATTCCAAAAACATGAAAAAGTCAAAAAGAATTTTGTGTCAAAAAGGAAATGATAGTACATCAGTGGACTATCACAGTATGCTAAGAATTTGTAAAGTTAAAAAAAGTTCAAACAAGTCTTACTGTGGATGTGTCGATAGGATTTACATGTTCAGTATATAGTTTCCGGGATATAAACTAAATTTTACAACTGCTTTAACTAGTGGATTAACATCTCTCGGATATATGGACTTAGTACTCCGAAATTTTGTTTGAGAGATTGCCTGATTCTGAGATACAAGGTCTTTATAGATGATTGATATCTGGGGTATTATACAAGTTCTTCTGATTTTGTGTAAGCAAAGGCCTAGAACTTCTAAAATGCTTTTTCTTAAAACCCTAAACTGCAGCAAAATTGAAAGAATCGAAAGATCTAATCAATTGCAGTGCTTAAAAGATTCCATTTTTGGAACACACCTTAAAGTCGAGCCTTCATCTCTTTGTCGATATGGTGGTATTAACCTGAGCTCTCAAGGCTTCGCATAACCCAGATACAGATATCAGTTACGCTATACTCACCTGTAAGATGAAATCTAAGGAATCTTGAAACGGGAGTATATTCTGAGATGGGAACCATAGTTGAGTCAAGTTTCATAATTCTAACTAAGATATCTTGGAACAATTGAGAAATGTGTCAAAGTTTAAATGGACAAACATATCGACAATCTAGGTAAATAAGTTTAAAGCTTAAAGTCATCAAAAGGTCAACGGTACTGGTGATACGTCTCAATAAATTGATATGATCCTTAGACACGAATTCACAAAAATATGTCTGTAAATATGTTTGTACATAGTTTATTTGATTTTAGATTTAAAACAAAAAAGATTTTCAATGTTTTTAGCATAAACTTTAGAAAATTTAAAAAGATTTTGTTTCTACATTGTTTTCAACAGCCAATGATGGAAAGCGGATCTTCGAAGTTCGGAATGGTGCAAGTTGTTGGAAATCTTGTTGACAACGGGTTGGGAGCTAATCTGTAAAATCAAAATACACGAAAAACGATGAAAAGTTCATTAATTTGAAACTTTAATTTGAAGAAAAACATCAGTTTGTTCATAACGGGTCAAACCGAGGTCATTAACTTGGACTCGGTAGACAAATCGGTTAACCATGGTCATTAACTTGGACTTGGTCAACTGAGTGGATTTTCATAACTGGAAAATTTGAAAAAATTCAAGGTTATTGAAGTTCATAAGCGAACTTCATTATTTATACTCTGACAAGTTCAAGCGAAGTTGTGTGTAATTGGTTTATGTATATGTCAAGTTCGCCCGAACTTGTTGTGTTTTGTTGAAAAAAATTATGAAAATTGTCTAAATGTTTGATTTCCGTGTCCGCAGAATATTCAGCTTTCGTTTTCAAAGCCACAATACATGCATCTCTCTAGATGAGAAGATATATCCTTCGCTAGACGCTTTTACAGAGATTCTTAAATTTATGGGAAGGATACCGATTAAAAAGGCTATTACAGACAGGCATGTTGCTTATCGATCGCACGTATACTTTTTCTGGAACTCAGCGATCTTTAATGAAGCAACAAAGGTCATTACTTCTGCCGTTCGAGTTGGGAATGAAGATAAAGAGATTAAAGTGCCTGAAGCTGATATTCGAAGGGTTTTGGAATTCAATGATGATACAAATGATCCGATTAGCTTCGAAGAAAGGATGGTGAAAGGTTGTTTCTTACGAATGGGGTACAAAGGACATGCAAATGAGCCAACATTGAAGAAAGGCAGTGTTCCTATTCCGTATAGGTTTCTTATTCACGCCATTATTCATGCTTTCAGTCACAGGAGAGCTGGTTTAGACTACATTCAAGATTATATGGCTCGCATGGTTACAACATTGGTGCTCAACAAGAAGTTTAACTTCTCGAAAGTGATTTTCAAGTTTATGTCGAAGAATATGGGCAGAGACAGACTGGTGATGTATCCAAGGTTCGTTCAGATGCTGATAGACGAAAAATTCAATGACATTGCAAAAGATCCAAACGATATCTTGTACCTGAGCCACATGGACGAGACAACTTTATAGAAGCTCAAAACGTTTCAAAGACAAGATTCTGCTCCAGTTGCGAAACCTGTATTTGGTGCCATAGCCAAAGCTGATTATGTGTCACCACCAGATGATAAAATGGAGGAAGGATGGTAGTGGAGACGATAAGGATGAAGTTGAATTGTTAAAGACATTCAAGGAGAAAAGAGGTGATTGGTATGTAAAGAAAGATGTTGTCGTCGAGAAACCAAAACGAAAAAGGGAATCAAAGAAAGTTGAAACAATGTTTAATAGACGAGACTGATGAGAATCCTCATAATGTTGAAGGATCGAGTGCAGTGGTAAATATTGAAAGCCAAGAAGTTAAGACTGGTACAGCAGGTGGTGAACGTGATGATGTTTTATCTGCTATACTTCTGAAAAAGATGATGAATCTTCTGAAGATTCTGCTGATATTCGACAGAGAGAAGCAGAGAAAGAAAAAGAAGAAGAACGTTTGAAAAAGCGCGGTGAAGATTTGTACGAACCGTCTGCTGATGAGGGTTCTGATGAAGATAGACCAAAAAGAAAACAATGCGCTCTAAATCAAAGGCTGGAGATTCAAAGAAAACAACGGGTTCTCCTAGTACTCGAGGAAAGAAAAAGCCTCAGAGTCGCAGATATTTGAGTCAGAAAAAAAAAGAAAGGAGTTACACAAGAACCTCATGTTTCTAATTTGCAAGATATTCCGGTTGTTAAAGTTCAAGTTCCACCAACGACTACAACTCAAGAACCACCATCTGTTATTGAAGTACCGGTTCAGAGTACGCCTCAATCAACACCAAAATCTGCTACAAAGGGTACTCCTAAAGTGAGTCCTCCAAGATCAAAGCAGTCTACTCCACAAAGTGCTAGAGCTAAAGAGTTTAAAGATGCTTTCAACGATATTCCAGATAATGTTACTCATCCTGTCACAGCTGAAGATCTTGAGAATTGGTTTGAAGATACGCCAATTGATTTATTAAAGAAAAGGATCAAAGCTCTGGAAGACAAACTCGAACAGAATGAAGTCGAGAAAGAAGCTCTGGAAAGTAAAGTGAAGTAGAGTGTGGTCGAAAAAGAAATTCTGCAAGACAAAGTCAAATTGTTGAAGATGACAGAGGGTATATGAAAGCGATGGTTAATAGTCTGAGTGCTGTGAACGAAAGATTGGAGAAAGGGATAATTGAACTTAGAGCTGAAAGAGATCAGAATGATAGAAGGTTTGCCAGGCTACAGAAAGTTTTAACTAACAGCTTGGGCATTGATTTCAAAGCAGAATATGAAAGACTTGATATTCAAGAAGCCAAAGAGAAAGCAGAAAAGGAATTAGCAGAACAGGGAAAGGGAAAAGGGATTGTTGATGGTCCCCTAAATCAACAGAGGAGCCTGTGATTGAAAAGACTGTTGAAGCAGAAAATTCTCCAGAATCTGAGATCGTTCCCTAAGATATTTATCTTGTTGAGAATCGATCAAAACTTCTGAGTTAGAGAAAGAAACATAAGAGAAAGCTGACGACGATGAAGATGATGATAAAGACGACGACCCTGAAGGTGATGATACGAAAGATGATTCAGATCACGATGATGGTGATGATGATGATCAGGGTGGCGTTGGTCTAAAGATTGATTCTGCTAAGGTTCACACTGATTTTGATTTTGAATCCTTGATAAACGATGATGTGAACATGGAGGATGATCAGAGTAAGGGAGAGCACACAGAGCAAACAGGGCCTAAAGATGATGATGTTTCTGACGTAATAGTTGCTATGCCTGTTGCTACTGTTCATGATAAACCTTTGATGATTATGTTGGACCTGAGTATTGAAGAGGGGGAATGTATTCACAACTACACGAAAGAAGAGTTAGCTAAAATGTTTGAAGTTGATGCTGATTCGTTCGAGTTTGATTTTTAAGAAGAATTGGTGAATATAAATACGTTTGAACCGAAAGAGTATGTGTACAAGCGTGTATCAGAAGCACATGATTATGATCGTGTTATCTTTGAAGATTCTTCTGATGATGAAGCTGAAAAGTATTCTGGTATCAATAATGACAGCTTTCCAAACGATTGAAGAAATCATGAGTCAGACTGATGTGAATTTGTTAAAGCAAAAGATTGACGAAGTGGTGAAAGAAGGCAATATCCCTAAACGTTACACTAAAGAACAGATTGCTGAGGCGAAGAAGTCGTGGTTTAAAGAGATGCCTAAAGAAAGAAAGTTCAAACGACCATTGGCATTCTTTACGTGCAGTAAAGACAAATCTCTTGGTGATATTCTGAGCTGGGGATGGATTAGAGAACTTGACGTTTATGCTATCAAGAGAGAATTCGGTGTGCAATACTTCAGACATCTTACTGATATAAAGACATTACCATTTTGGGATGTTGAAGAGTTGGTGCAAACGAAAAATATTAGCCTTCAAATGAAATTTAACGAACAACGGCTATGGAGGGTTATCAAGTTTGAAGCTTCTAGAGTTTTTGAATTATGGAAGCCGTTTATTCCGAAACGTAGAATGAAGATCGATAAGAAGACGGGTGAAAAAGATGTTACGCTAGTGATGAAAAGAACATGCCACTAAAACCAATTGAACAAGACTTTCATCCTTACTTTCTTTGGTGGCAAACAGATCCTGAAACAAGTGAAGTAGTGATAGTGTTATGAGCTGACGAAACGTGGGATATCACTAAAGAAAAAGATCCTGAATGCATTGAGAAACGAAGAATTTGGGGATTATGGCGTACTATACGTATACTAGACCCGATGTGGCTAGTCAGTTGCTCAAGAGAAGATGTGAAGTCTTTGTTCTTCAACAAGATTTATTTCGATAAACGTGAAGAAGTTTAAGCTAAACAATACCAAGGTGTGATCAATATATGTTACGCACACGGTTTAACCCAGGTCATATGTGGGAATCAAGATGGAGAGAGTTGGAAAGAGAAGAGTTCTTGAAAGAGGAAAAGCGTCTCGAGAGGATACATGAAATGTGTAGAGAGGCAAGGCTCAGAAGATTTTAATTCATGAAGTGGGCACCTCCTACTGACCAAACGCCTATTCCTAAGCAAGAAAGAAGACGAAAGCCGTACAAGAACTTCTTTGGAAGAGGTTGAAGATTGAAGACTGATCAAGACTACGACAATATCCAAGGGGGAGTTTGTTGATACATGATGTCTATTGTCTAGGTCTTGGATCGAGTCTGTGTGATTAGGGCTGGAAATTGTTAGATATTAAAGTATTTATGTTGTAAAGGACTAAGTTCGGCCGAAGTTATGCTTAGGAAGGACAAGTTCGCCCGAACTTGTCCTAGCCATTTCATACTTCGAGCAAACTTGATGCCCTATATATATGTGTCTTGGGTCTTTCATTGTTGTAACTTTACATTGTACACGGCGAAGCTCTGTCTGTTTGGATTCTCGATGTAATATGATTTTGGACTAATAAACATACACTTTAAACAGTAAATCTTTTATGTATTCGATGAACAATTCACGTAATTTCCGCTTATGATGACTTTAGATACAAATTAGGCTCCTAAGCAGTGGAGGAGCGATCCTTACATTTATAATCACAGCAAGTAAAACCTAATCATAACAAAGCACAAATACACATAACCATTTCGTAAAGTCATAACTTTATAATCGTTCGACAATTTACGAATACGAAACAAATGTAAGCTATTATTAATGACTTCAAAAACCAATACAAGTTGTCAAAAAGTGAAATCAAACCACAATTCAAAACCCTAGATTAAACAACTACCTACACCGGGGTGAAACCAAGGTGATTAGCCACTCATGATTGAAGGAACTTGATCACCGGATGATTGAGACTTGAGTACGAACATCTTGAAGCTTTAGAAGTGATAGAGATGATGGTTAGGGTTAGGGATGGATGGTGATGGTGAATGGATTGAAGATTGAATGATGAGGATGGTGATGGTGGTGAATTAGGGTTAGGATTGGATGGATGATGATGAATAGATTGAAGATTGAATGATGAGGATGGTGATTGTGGTGAATTAGGGTTATGATTGGATGGATGATTCGGAATGATTGGGGATGATGGTGGAAGTGTTCTTGGCTCCAAGATGAAGTTCAAAACTCAATATATGCGTAACCCCTTCAAAAGACCCAAAAATTGGGTTTTAATTCGTCCAAAACCGCAAAGCAAGGAAAAATCAGAAAAATGCACTTTCTGGGGGGGGTCGCCGACGCACCCTAGAAAGTGCATTTTTTTGCTGATGTCCTTTTATGGTGTCTACGCGACATTTTAGCGACGCCACGCATCGGACGCCCCCTCCAAGGTGTTTTTCACCGGTTTTTCATTTCTCGCGTCTCCGGTTGATCCCGTTCGCTCCCGGTACCCCAAATAGGTCCCAATTAGCACCTTAAACTCCGTTAGACCTGCAAAACACAATTCTAATCAAAAGTAGGCTATTCAAAACTAAAATTTATGTAAATACACAAACTTAAACACAAATATGCGTACCCCCTTCAAAAGACCCAAAAAATTGGCTTTTAATTAGTCCAAAAACGCAAACAAGGAAAAATCAGAAAAATGCACTTTCTGGGGGAGTCGCCGACGCACCCTAGAAAGTGCATTTTTTTACCGACGCCCTTTTATGCTGTGTACGTGACATTTTAGCAACGCAACGCGTCGCCGACGCCCCCTCCAGGGTGTTTTTTCCGGTTTTTCATTTCTCGCCTCTCCGGTTGATCCCGTTCGCTCCCGGTACTCCGAATAGCTCCCGATTAGCTCCTTAAACTCCGTTAGACCTGCAAAACACAATTCTAATCAAAAGTAGGCTATTCGTGTCACACCCCGACTCGCAGCGGAAGACAAATTGCAGGGTGCGGCCGACACATGGTAATTCCCCATAATTTAAAAACATGATATCACATAAAGAGGGAATCTCGGTTACAACATACATCAAGTATCATATTACAAACCACAAGTTCAAGTATGGTACTACGAGCTACTACAACTCTTATTCTGCTACAGTCTGCTACCCAAGCCATCCATACGCACGTTCCTTATTCCTGTTTAGTTTTACCTGAAATGCATGTAAGTTTTAAAAAGGGTCAGCTAAACGCTGCTGGTGAGTTCCACTGGTTTTGTTGTTGTGGAACAATATGTTTTAACAAGTTTAATTGCACTGGTCATAGGTCACATATCACGGATGGAATTACACGAGTATGCACCCATGAAACCTCGACTGTTATAACTGTGCCGTGTCACGTGCAGTCCAACGCCCCAGATGTAGTTATGCTTGTGGGTCCGGATCTCGGCGGTTTCAGACGGAAGTTTGGGCGTATGATAGCCGATTCGGTAGAACGTTATTACAGAAAGGAGTAGAAGTAGAATGCAGCGGAAGTCATACGTTATTCATTCATACCGAAAGAGCATACATCTTCTCAGGCTGGCGGAGTTCCTGGAGAGAATCCTCCAGCCTCTCCCTTCTGGGAGCTTCCAAAACTTACAAACAAATGAACACACAACACATATATATAGGGATGAGATTTTCGTACGAAAATGACACATATTTTCGTACGAAAATTGACCATTTCGTACGAAACTGACAAATTTCGTACGAAATGTGTCTATTTTCTCATCCGACGTTCATGCTCGGGTTGTGTGTTCGTATCTAATCTATACAATATTCAACACACGCTCTAACTAGTCTATTCGCACAGTGACGGACACAAAGTGCACTCACAATGCCTAACAACATAACAAAGCTTAGGACGCATGCAGTTGCCTGTTGCCGGGTTACAGTCCAGTCGTAGTAACTGGGTTTGTCAGACCAATAGTACTATCCACTGTCCACGGCTTATGATAATCACTTGGGGATTATTCTTGTGTTAGGTAATTCACATCATAAGTTGGTGCAATTAACGCAATTGGTAACATGCAAGTCACCCCAGAAAATAGTAAAACAGTTTAAAACTGGGGAAGTGAAAACTCACCCACAAGTTGGTGTAATAAACACAGTTTTTAACATGCAAGTCCCCAGAAAACAGTAAAACAATTAAAAAGTAGGGAAGTGAAAACTCACAGTGCGAGTAGTAGTCTCAACAAAAGAGTGATCAAGCAACTGGATCAACTTTAATAGCAAGCATGCAAGTATGGACTCAAATCAGTATCTAGGTTGGTAATGGTTATAACTTGGATTCAGTCAGGAGTTTTCACCCTGGATTGAGTCTATAGGACACTGCCATGGTGATCGAGGTCAGGGTAGTATTAGTTTTCAGTTTGGCTTCCGGGCACCATTTCGCGTGCTAGCCAAAGTCGGTTGTCTAACGTGTTCAGATAATGGTAAGGGAATACCAATAGTGCCAATACCATTGTTATTTAAGAATGATTAACTTTTCATTAAGGGAGTTTGGGTGTTTGGGGAGTCTAGGTTGCCCAAAATTTGAGTTTCCATTCCCGCCGTCGGCGATTCTCCCGAACTGGCCTAGGACATACCCCTAGTGTCCAATCCGCCCTGGAATTTCCCCGAAGTCTCCCGGTGTTCCAATTATAGTATAGTCGGGTTTGGCCAGTTCCCGGTTCCGGCAGGTTCGTTATACGGTAAACTACCGAAATTATTTTAAAATGACCCGTTTTAATTCCATAAATTCCCGTATAACCATAATTGGAATAAAAATCTGCAAATTTTTATACAAGTCACTAAAAATCTGTAGATTATGGGATAAATAATTTGGGAATTTATTTAGTTATTTTAACTATATAAATATTTTCTTTGTAAACAGTAGTTAACCGAATAATTATCATTAACTATCATCCGTGGCCTAAAAATTCCCAACAAAATTCCAGAATATCCCTTACATGACCAGGAACTTCTCATAAAAACTTGAGATTTTTCCGATTTTGTTTTAGTGAGTTTCCGGCTATCGAAACCATCGAAAACACAGATTTTTAATCTGAACCAAAGCTCAACCAATAGACTCCAAAATTTCCCAGAACTTTCCTCATATGCTTCTTAGTGTTCAAGTAAATTTTGATGATCTATTGACTCTGTTTGGTATTTTTTCTAGAATTATTTTGATAAAACCGTCAAAAATTCACCAAATTTTGTAGAAAATTCCAAAAATTCTAAAATCTTACGTGGACATACCTGTCAACAACCTACATCACCACACAAAATTTCATAGACCAAGTTATAAGCAAAACAAGTTTCTGCCTATCTTAGATTCGGTTTTCAGATGTTTTACCTAGCGTAGGCTTCGTTTCCAAGCGTTCCTTGTGAGTCCATAAGTTTGTGGGTGCTATATTCAGTACCTACACATCAATTACAATCCAAATATGCTAGAACTTAGATCAATCAAGCCTATTTCTTTGTTTTTCGGTTTAGAACTTTGTTATGCGTTTTTGGTCGAATAGGTGTCGATTAGTGTATCAAAACCTGAAGTTTCATGTTCTTGGCTATCATATAACACCAGGGAATTCCCAAGGTGTTCTTATTAAGCCAAGAACTTGTTTAAACCCTCCAAAATTCATAGATTAAAATGGGTTTTTCGGTTATAAATCGTATTTAATCTAGAAAACCTTATCCATATCATTTAGAACTTGTGAAGTAACCACGATTTAGTGGAGTTCTTGGTCTTCATCAGCGTAAATTGATGTGTTTATGGCAGATTTGAAGAAAGAACTTGTGAAATTTTGGTGAAAATGAAAAGAAAAAGGAAAAAAATTAAAATTATATAAAAGGGGGGGGGGGAGTGGGTACCCCTACTCCACTTGTGCCACCTCGTGCTCCGTGAAACACGTTAAAAGATGATGTTTATCTTCGGTGTTGCGTTTAGGTTCGTTTTCGGGTCCCGTACGCGTCTCCTATTTGCGAAACGGGCTCCGTTTCTTCTTAGTGTCACAAGACTCGGTTTTAAAAACTGAGCATAACCGTCTCGAAACCCGAGCACGGTTACGTTTTTATCATAAAAGCCCCGTATTACGTTGGTTAAGTGTTTTTAGGCTTGATCGACCGTTCCTTGCATGTTTGGTTCGCCTTTCGTCGCTTTTAAACAAAGTGTTTCCCTAACCGGGTACCGCCTCGTTTTGCGTGCCCGAGCTCTGTTTTGCTTCTAATCTTATGTCATAGTCTATGGCACATAATCAAAATGTTTCATGAACTCAGAATCATAAAGGGCTCTATCGTTAGCCTAATAATCACAGTCGAATGTTTAATGCGCTGTTAAACGTCAAGTCCCCGTTTAAAATGGTGTTAAAGGCTAAGGACACCAACCTCACATCGTTGGTCCTTAATAGTGTCATGTTAACCATGACGTGCTCTCGGATTCCTCCGAGACATAACAAATATCGTTTAGCATAGCACACAAGTCATGCAAGTTTGCAAAGTTTACGCGCAATTATTGTTTTAATCATGCTTTAAGTTTAGGGCCCATTAAGGTGTACCTGGTTTCGTCATGGGTATCACAGTCACCTCTGGTTAAGAAATTTCATCCCCAAAATTTACTTCATCAAGCTAGGGAAGAGGTGAGGGTATTTCCTACGGAATTCATCCTTCCGTTCCCAGGTATATTCAGGTCCTTGTTTAGAGTTCCACTGGACTTTAACCAGTGAAATCTTGTTGTGCCTTAATTGTTTAACCCTTCCATCAACTATTTCTACCGGTTCCTCCACGAAGTGGAGCGTATCATCAACGTATATGTCTTCCAATGGTATCTGGGTGGCCTCGCCCGAAAGGCACTTCTTTAAGTTCGAAATGTGGAAGACATTATGAATGACATTAAGCTCGGTTGGTAGCTTCAACCGATATGATACGGACCCACTTTTGCTAGGATCTCATAGGGTCCAATGTATCATGGGGCTAACTTTCCGGACTTTCCAAATCTGATAACACCTTTCCATGGCGATACTTTTAACAATACCCGTTCCCCCACTTCGAACGATAATGCTTTTCGGCGCACATCAGCCCAACTCTTCTGCCGATCCTGAGTAGCTTTAAACCTTATCAGTTGTTTCCTGTACTAGCTCGGATCCTGTCAGTTGGGTGTCACCCACTTCGGCCCAACAAAGTGGTTATATGAAAATTCCACTAGTGGGAGATGCTTGTCCCAGCTTCCTCTGAAGTCCAGGACACAAGCGTGAAGCAAGTCCTCTAGTGTCTGTATCGTGCGTTCTGATTGGCCGTCGGTTTGGGGATGGTAAGCAGTACTTAGATCGATCCGCGTCCCCAAACCTTCTTGTAGCTTCTACCAATACCGTGAGGTAAAATGGCTGACTCAGTCGAAAATAATAGCCATCGGGACCCCATGTCTAGCTAGTATTTCGTTAGTGTAGATTTCGGCCAACTGGTCGATTTTATAAGTGGTACGGATCGGAATAAAATGTGTGGATTTGGTTAATCTATCTACGATTACCCAAATCGCGTCATGACCACGAGGCGTTCTTGGAAGATGGGTCACGAAATCCATCGTGATTTTTTCCCATTTCCACTGAGGTATCTCGGGTTGTTGTAACATTCCCGAGGGTTTCTGATATTCTGCCTTGACTCGCGCACAAGTCAAGCATTGGCTTACATATTCGGCCACATCCTTTTTCATTCCCGGCCACCAATAAAACTCTTTAAGGTCATGGTACATCTTTTCTGTACCAGGGTGAATCGAATATTTCGATTTATGAGCCTCGTCCATGATCAATTGTCTCAGCTTCGAACTTGCAGGAATCCACACTCAATTCTTGAAATACAACACCTCGTCCGTTTTCTTCACAAAACTTTTCTCATTCCCGTGCAATCCGTCACCAGGTAACTGGCTTGCTCTATCAAGCTCGTCTGCACAATCATTCCCAAGGCTCACTCGGAGGGGTTTAATTCGATCCTTCCTACTTAGCACATCCGCTACCACATTAGCTTTCCCCGGGTGGTACTTTATCTCACAGTTGTAATCATTTAACAACTCCACCCATCTGCACTGCCTCATGTTTAGGTCTTTTTGGTCGAAGATATGTTGGAGGCTTTTGTGATCCATATATATAGTACACTTGGTACCATATATAGTAATGTCTCCAAATCTTTAGTGCGACACATCCAAGCCTTTGTCGTGGTACGTCACAATATACGAGAAAGTCATCGTTACCTTCGGGCAATGTCAGGATTGGGGCCTCGCATAACTTTTTCTTTAACAGCTGGAACGCTGTTTCCTGATCTTCACCCCATTCGTACTTCCTGTCCTTCTGTGTCAAGGCTGTTAGGGATTGGGCAATACTAGAGAAATTCTCGATGAAGCGACGATAGTACCCTGCCAGTCCCAAGAATTGGCGTATTTCTCTTGGAGATTTCGGCACCGGCCAATTCTTGATTGCTTCTATCTTGCTTGGATCCACGTGGATTCCGTATTGATCCACCACATGTCCTAAAAATTGCACGGCTTGCAACCAAAAGTCGCACTTAGACAATTTAGCGTACAGTTGTTCTGTCCATAGTATCTCAAAAATAGCACGTAAGTGATGTTCGTGCTCGTCCTTGCTTTTGAAGTAGATCAGAATGTCGTCGATAAAGACGATGACAAACTTGTCGAGGTATGGCTTACACACCCTGTTCATGAGGTCCATGAACATAGCCGGTGCGTTGGTTAACCCAAAGGGCATAATTAGGAACTCATAGTGCCCATAACGAGTTCGAAATGCCGTCTTAGGAATATCGTCCTCTTAGACCTTTACTTGATGGTAACCTAACCGAAGATCTATCTTAGAAAAATACCGGGCTCCTTGTAGTTGATCAAACGATCATCGATCCTTTGAAGAGGGTAACGATTCTTGATAGTGACCTTGTTCAATTCCCTGTAGTCGATGCACATTCGGAAGCTACCGTCCTTCTTCTTCACAAACAAAACTGGGGCTCCCCAGGGGGAATAACTAGGATGGATAACCACGATCAAGTAACTCCTGCAGCTGCGTCGATAGTTCTTGCATCTCAGACAGTGTAAGACGATATGGTGTTTGGCAATGGGTGTCGTTCCCAGTATTAGGTCGATGCGAAACTCGACTTGCTGATTAGGCAGCAATATGGGCAATTCCTTCGGGAACACATCAGGGTATTCACATACTACCGGGATGTCTTCAATACGCTTCTCGGCTGGTTCCTCCATCGTGACGCTGGCTAAAAACATGTCACATCCCTGTCGTATATGCTTTAATGCCTTGAGGTGAGATATAAGTTTCAACATGGTACCTAACTTCTCTCCCTGTACCATGATTGCATTCGTCTGGAATAAAGGAATCTTCACAACCTTTTGTTCACACAACACTTCCGCACGATGGCTGGACTGCCAGTCCATTCCTACGACGATGTCAAAACTACCCAATTCTATGGGTAAAAGATCGATAGTAAATTGGTGACTATTAAGGGTTATAGGGCAGTTACAAATGAGTTGGTGACTAATGATCGGTTTACCGTTGGCAAGTTCGACGGTATAGGGTTGTTTTAAGTCAATAGCGAGCATATTCAATAGTGGCAAAAATGCAATCGAAACATAACTTCTATCTGCTCCCTTATCAAATAACACCGAAGCAAATTGATCGGAAACGAGGAACGTACCTGAACCACATTGGGATCCTGGCGTGCGTCACCAGGCCCCATGACAAAGGCACGACCTCGAGCTGCATTTGAGGTAGATGCTTGGCCCTGCGGATTCCTTCCTGCCACATGCTGAGTGAAATTCGGGCAATTCCGTTGAAAATGCTCCGTACTGCCACATCCGAAGCACGTACGGGGGTAGGTCACCTGTGGTGTAGGTTGTTGGGTCGCTGCTGAAGAGGTTGAGGCCTAGGGGGTTGGAAACGGGTTGGTTTGGGATTTGGTTCCATGGACATCTTACAGTTTCGGGCATAATGTCCCTTCCTATTACACTTCGAACATATCACGGATCGGCATGCGCCATAGTGGTGGAAAGCACACTTGTCGCACTTTGGGGCGTTTCCTTTATAATTACTAGAGTTACCAATTGGGGTAGTCATGGCGTAACTCTGGTTAGTTGCTCCCCGTCTCTTTGCTGCCACTACCCCTGCTTGACTACCTTCGGGAGCTTCTCTCTTATATATGGCCTTCTCTCCAAGCATCGTCAGAATCTTGCGTCTAACCATGTCAAAGGTAACAGTGCCTGACCTGGCTACCACACCGTGCATGGTCAGGTGTTCCACTATGTTAATAATACTCCTCACTTGTGGGGCCAGTCCCCAGATATACCTTTCGATCCTCTTGGGCTCCGGTCAGACCAAGTCTGGCAATATGCGTGCCAGTTCATTGAAACGGTTGGTGTACCCTGTGTGATCAGCACCTTGCATCTGCAAGTTCCAGAATTCATGTTCGAGCTTTTGAATTTCGTGGGCTGGGCAAAACCTTTCCCTCATCAGTATCTTAAGATCATCCAAAGTCATAACATTAATCGCGTCTTGCCCGCGAGATTGAACAATAGTGTTCCACTAGTTTAAGGCGTGGTCGGTAAAGGTACAAGTCGTATACTTAACAACACAGTCACCCGGGCAATTACTTATATTGAGTACCGATTCCGACTTCTCGATCCATTTCACAAACCCATTCGGTCCTTCAGTTCCATTAAATTCCATTGCTTTGCACTTCATGAAGTGCTTATATGTGAAAACCGGTCTCACATTGTTTTGCGTGTTGTCTTGATTATTGTTTTGACCTACCGGTCCTGTTTGCGGGTTTGGTTGCGGGTTAGCATTGATACCGGCGCTAACCTGCGCCACAATCATGGGGATAACTGCCTGAAGCTGTTGCGCTATCATTTGCGCGATTTCCACTTCAGCCATTTGTCAATCGGGGCCATTCTATTATAAACAATAGATATGTATGGATCAATGTCACATAGTCAATTGTCACATATCACACCATTTCATCACACACATAAGTTTACAACATGTATAACCACAAGCGTCATTATATTTATATAATAATATCCGTCATCATATAACTGTCAAAATTTGGACATAGACTTAACCCATAAGGGCCAGTGCTTAAATGTGCTGTCAAAACATGTCACCAAAGTGACGTACATATACCATACTACAGAAAACACGTACTACGAAAACAACGAAACACTATGACTACATCACCACCTCGACAGGGGTATAACCTAGTGCTTGGTAGGATGGGCAAAAGATACATCATATCTGTGTATACAAAAAAAAACCATACTAAGAACGCCACAACCAACATGTCAAACCTACAAAACCAGCCTCCAGGCCTATGATAGTGCTGATGCATCCGTACAGCATCACCCGAAAGCAATCCTGGTGATGATGAACATAACCCATACCCTACTGTAATGCAATGATCGCCTGCTGCAAGACGATCAAGTAATCTCCTATCGCTCTCCTATGCTGCTCATCCTCATCCCGCGCCATCCGTAGCAATGAGATCTGGTCAAACATATACCCCATCAAACTGCTCTCGAGGATGGGAGCAGGTGCCTCCTGTGGAGGAACTGGTATGCCCCAGACAGGGGGTGTAGACTCTTTAACCGGGCGAGAATTGCCACCTCGCTCGTAAGTGTGAAAATGAGAAAGGTCCTCTCTAGGTGGTGTAAGGAAACGGGCAGTAAAGTGCTGCTGGGTCCCTATAGGTACCGGTCTCAGACGAATAGGAGAAACTGGTGGTGTGAACACAGGTACAGGTGTAAGTACCCTCCGACGACCCGTCTGTCGGAGGCCAAAGGTGGGTATCTCATGGGAGCTAGGTGAAGATGGTAAATAGAACTCGGGGTGGAAGTAGTATAAGGATCGGGAGGAGTCTCTGGTGAAGGTAAGCGGGGTGCAACCGATTCCTACTCCCAATGCTCCATAGCAGGAGTAGGGCTCCGGGGATCGGTCCTAACTCGATAGCAATGTCTGGGGTACGACTATGCTCTGAGGAGCTAGTCGGATGGTAAGATGGAGAACGGTAGGTGCTTGAGACCTCTCCCTCGCGCCTAGTATGAGGTCTGGGTGGGTAAGGACCACAACAGTAACTAGAAGGATCTGGCTCGTTGCTCGATGTCAAGGGGCGTATCAGTGGATCCTCCTCAGGATCGGTCTCCGAATGAGAAGTAGTCTGGCGACTCGAATGATGCGACATGATACCTGTAGAAAGAAAACCACATAAAACGCTGATTCTACTGACCAAAATAACCGACACTCAACATTCCACAAATATACACATAAGCACGTATTGCACACAATTTTGATTTTAAGATTTTAAAAATTATTTATGGTTGGTGACGTTAGTAGACGGATTCCCGTCCTATCTCAATGACGTTCCCAGAACTCCCAAGTATGAGCAGATAAATTATTGTGTTCCAGACCAAAATAACTTATTTGCCCCACAAGGCCTTCCTAGTAATAGCCACACTAATCAGTCTCTAGAGGTTCTCAGTGTGGGGAAGCTAAACTTGGGATTATAGTCTAGGTTCTTTAGGGATTCCTAATTCGCTATAACTGATGGCTCTGATACCATCTTTTGTCACACCCCGACTCGCAGCGGAAGACAAATTGCAGGGTGCGGCAGACACATGGTAATTCCCCATAATTTAAAAACATGGTATCACATAAAGAGGGAACCTCGGTTACAACATACATCAACTATCATATTACAAACCACAAGTTCAAGTACGGTACTACGAGCTACTATAGCTCTTATTCTGCTACAATCCGCTACCCAAGCCATCCATACGCACGTTCCTTATTCCTATTTAGTTTTACCTGAAATGCATGTTAGTTTTAAAAAGGGTCAGCTAAACGCTGCTGGTGAGTTCCACTGGTTTTGTTGTTGTGGAACAATATGTTTGAACAAGTTTAATTGCGCTGGCATAGGTCACAGATCACGGATGGAATTACACGAGTATGCACCCATGAAACCTTGACTGTTATAACTGTGCCGTGTTACGTTCGACACCTCAGCACACCAGGCCGTGTCACGTTCGACACCTCAGCACACAAGGCCGTGTCCGTTCGACACCTCAGCCCATTCACTGCGTCACGTGCAGTCCAACGCCCCAGATGTAGTTATGCCTAACAACATAACCAAGTTTAGGACGCGTGCAGTTGCCTGTTGCCGGGTTACAGTCCGGTCGTAGCAACTGGGTTTGTCAGACCAATAGTACTATCCACTGCCCACAGCTTACGTTAATCACGTGCACTAGTTGGGGATTATTCGTGTGTTAGGTAATTCACATCATAAGTTGGTGCAATTAACGCAGTTGGTAACATGCAAGTCACCCCAGAAAACAGTAAAACAGTTTAAAAGTGGGGAAGTGAAAACTCACCCACAAGTTGGTGTAATAAACACAGTTTTTAACATGCAAGTCCCCAGAAAACAGTAAAACAATTCAAAAGTGGGGAAGTGAAAACTCACAGTGCGAGTAGTAGTCTCAACAAAAGAGTGATCAAGTAACTAGATCAAATTTAATAGCAAGCATGCAAGTATGGACTCAAATCAGTATCTGGGTTGGTAATGGTTATAACTTGGATTCGGTCAGGAGTTTTCACCCCGGATTGAGTCTATAGGACACTGGCATGGTGATGGAGGTCAGGGTAGTATTAGTTTTCAGTTTGGCTTTCGGGCACCATTTCACGTGCCAGCCAAAGTCGGTTATTTAATGTGTTCGGATAATGGTATGGGAATACCGATAGTGCCAAGACGTTGTTATTTAAGAATGATTAACTTTTCATTAAGGGAGTTTGGGGAGTCTAGGTTGCCCAAATTTGAGTTTCCATTCCCGCCGTCGGGGATTCTCCTGAAATGGCCTAGGACATACTCCTATTGTCCAATCCGCCCTGGAATCTCCCAGAAGTCTCCCGGTGTTCCAATTATAGTACTAGTTGGGTTTGGTCACTTCCCGGTTTGGGCAGATTCGTTATACGGTAAACTTCCAAAATTATTTTAAAATGACCCGTTTTTAATTCCATAAATTCCCGTTTAATCCATAATCTGAATAAAAATCTATAAATTTTTATACAAGTCACTAAAAATCTATAGAGTATGGGAAAAATAATTTGGGAATTTATTTAGTTATTTTAACTATTTAAATAAATTCTTTTTTAGAACAGTATTTAACCAAATAATTATCATTAACCATCATCGATGGTCTAAAAATTCCCAAAAAAATTCCAGAACATCCCTTACATGTCCAGGAACTTCTCATAAAAACTTTAGATTTTCCAATTTTGTTTTGGTGCGTTTCCGGCTACTGAAAACTCGAGAAAACACCGATTGTTAATCTAAATCAAAACTCAACCAATAGACACCGAAATTTCCCAGAACTTTCCTTATATGTTTCTTATTGTTCAGGTTGGTGATTTATTGACTTTGTTTGGTATTTTTTTCTGGAATTGTTTTGATAAAACCGTCAAAAATTCACCAAATTTCGTAGAAAATTCCAAAATTTCTAAAATCTTACGTGGACATTCTTGTCAAAACCCTACATCACCACACCAAATTTTTAGCTCAATCCAAGCATCACGGATCAAGTTATAAGCAAAACAAGTTTCTGCCTATATGAGATTCGGTTTTCAGATGTTTTACCTAGCGCAGGCTTCGTTTCCAAGCGTTCCTTGTGAGTTCAGAAGTGTGTGGGTGCTATATTCAGCACCTACAATCAAGTACAATCCAAATATGCTAGAACTTAAATCAATCAAGCTTTGTTTTTTGTTTTTCGGTTTAGAACTTTGTTACGTATTTTTGGTCGAATAGGTATCGATTACTGTATCAAAACCTGAAATTTCATATTCTTGGCTATCATATAACACCAGGGAATTCCCATGGTGTTCTTATTCAGCCAAGAACTTGTTTAAACCCTCCAAAATTCATGGATTAAAATGGGTTTTTCGGTTATAAATGGCGTTTAATCAAGAAAACCTTATCCAAATCATTTAGAACTTGTGAAGTTACCTTGATTTAGTGGAGTTCTTGTTGAAGATCAGCTTAAATTGATGTGTTTATGGCAGATTTGTAGGAACAACTTGTGAAATTTTGGTGAAAAAGGAAAAGAAAAAGGAAAAAAAAATTAAAATTATAAAAAGGGGGGGTGGCGGTTTGGGGGGGTACCCCTACCCAACTTGTGCCACCTCGTGCTCTGTGAAACGCGTTAAAAGATGATGTTTATCTTCGGTGTTGCGTTTAGGTTCGTTTTCAGGTCCCATACGCGTCTCCGATTTGCGAAACAGGCTCCGTTTTCGCGTTCTTTGTGTCAAAAGACTCGGTTTTAAAAACTGAGTATAACCGTCTCGAAACCCGAGCAGGGTTACGTTTTAATCATAAAAGCCTCGTATTACGTTGGTTTAAGTGTTTTTAGGCTTGATCGACCATTCCTTGCATGTTTGGTTTGCCTTTCGTTGCTCTTAAAACAAAGCGTTTCACTAACCGGGTACCGCCTCGTTTTTCGTGCCCGAGCTCCGTTTTGCTTCTAATCTTATGTCTTAGTCTATGGCACATAATCAAGATGTTTTGTTAGATCGCTCCTCGATAGAGGTAGGAACCTGAATTGGTATCTAACGTTCGTATAGGCGGATACTATATGACGTGTTAATTGAATATGCAAAGATTACTCATTTAATTTTTGTTTATTGATCATAAAGTTCAATTACATGTCCAATCCAGATCGGGCAGAGCTTCGCCTCTGTTGTGACAAAGTTACAAAAGTTACAAATGAAAATCACAAGTCACCTATTTATAGATGTGCAAGTTCGCTGGGGATTACACAAGTTCGTGCGAACTTGTATAGAACAAGTTCGGCCGAACTTGTTCTCACATTGTGTTTCTGGGCGAACTTGTCACATTATTTACATAAATACGACATTTCTAGCATAATCTATCCCAATTCTAAACAGACTCGATCCAAGACTAAGACATAGACATTATGCACTAACAGTCGAATGTTTAATGCGTTGTTAAACGTCAAGTCCCCGTTTAACACGTTGTTAAAGGCTAAGGACACCAACCTCACATCGTTGGTCCTTAATAGTGTCATGTTAACCATGACGTGCTCTCGGATTCCTCTGAGACATAACAAATGTCGTTTAGCATAGCACACAAGTCATGCAAGTTTGCAAAGTTTACGCGCAATTATTGTTTTAATCATGTCTTTAAGTTTAGGACTCATTAAGGTGTACCTGGTTTCATCATGGGTATCACAATTCGAAACTAATAGTTATGTGAATACACAAACTTAAACACATCATAGCATCGGTTTTCAACCACATATCACACCCCACACTTGTCGTTTGCTTGCCCTCAAGCAAATCTGTTTTTCACTTTCACGTGGGTCGAATAAAAGATACATTTTCCATTTTCGAGACGTAAGTTAAGGTATCAAGTCATAACCGATTCAAACTTTTTACAATCTACGAGATATTTTTCGGTAAATGAACAAGCACATGAAATGGTTACCCAAAATTAACTCGCCCTTGAAACTCATAACTCATAGGCATCCCTCACAATATTCACTCTACTCGGCTTATAAATTGGCTAATTTTTATAATGTATTAGCATTTGTTAAATTAATCACTCAAACCGAATAGAACATGTTGGGATTGAACCCTATGAAAGGAACAGATGATATAAAGCCAAACAACACTATCCAAGCTTTGGTTCAACTATCAGAGGTTACATCCTCTGATGTACTTACACCGCTTTCCATAAAGACTGTTCATCCTATCATCTGCCTTCACAAAGCTTTAAGGTCTGCCAGAGTTAACAAGGACAGAGGATAGGAATCAGAGTTTAGTCATTAGCTTAGTTAATCAATGTAACAGTGCCAAGCACTGATAGTTAGTATAAGCAGTGTTTAGAGTTAGTTACATATTGTTTCCTGTCACTATCAACCCTGACGTCATAAAAGATGCTCAGAGGTTAGATAGTTAGTATAAATAGGCAACTCTTGTAACCTTTAACTTGTCTCTTAAAAGATCAACTTTCGCATATCATCTTCTCTGCATTTTCTCATTACCAAACTGTAATTGCAAAGACTGAGGGGGAGTTTGTGAATCACATGCAAGTTACTTAACTTGAAAGCATGATGATGATGAAAACAAACGACCATTGCTTGTAGTAAAAGTTTTCCATCTTATTCCGCTGCAAATCTCTTTTAATTCAATCATTTTCTATTTTTGAAACAAAAACTACAAGTAATTCAAACTCAGATCCTAACAATTGGTATCAGAGCTTGATTCATCAAATTCGATCTAACAATCAATTTGGTTCGAACAGATCAGCTCTCTTGCTAATCAGTTTGGTTGTTTTTGTTTGATATTCAGAGTTTTTACTACGTTCAAAGTTTATAAAAACAAAATCTGAAAAAAAAATCAACTGAAAATGTCTCAAAACACACAGGATGCCAATTCTGGATCCTTGTTCAAACCGCCGATGCTCAAAAGAAATGAATATTTCATTTGGCAACGACGGATGGGTCACATCCTTGCCCAGCAAAACACCGGTTGCTGGAGATCTGTTGCTTATGGACCTCACGTTCCAATGGTTCCAAGCACATAAGATCCAACCAAACAAGTGCCAAAAAATCCTGAAAACTTTTCGGTGCAGGATTTCTAAAAAATTGAATTGGATGCTAAGGCATTTAACATAGTTGCTTCGGCCTTACCCAATGAAATTTATGTTGGTCTACTCCATTGAAATAGTGCAAAGGAGTTATGGGATGCACTTAAGGAGCAATTTGGTGCTACTGAGGAAGTGATAGAAAGTAATAGAGAAGTTCTAAATCAGCAGTATGAAACGTTTTGCCACTTGAAAGGAGAGTCTCTAACACAACAATTTGAACGTTACAGCTGTCTCATCAGTGAACTTAGACTGGTTAACGTGGTTTTTCCTAATTCGATTATCAATAGTCGTTTCCTTAGATCGTTACCAGATAAGTGGGAGACGATAGCTTATGTAACGCGAAAATCTGTTGGGTTTAAAGAAATGTCGTTGACACAACTTCATGGGATACTCCTCACTTATGAGAGAGAGTTAAACCAAAAAAAAGAAGTTGCAAGATTCTGGCAAAATGACTGATGATTACTCATTGGGTAATACAGCTCTTTTTGGCCAAGAAGAGGGTTCTGGCAGCAGTAAGGACCAAAGTTATGATCACTATATAGATATTACATCTGGTGGGAACTTTGGATCTGAAACATATGCACCCAACTATGCTTTTGCTGCTAGTGGGAAAGCCAAACCTCTGACAATCTATCCTTTGAGCTGAATGATTTGCAACACATTGAACCTTCTGATCTTGAAAAAATGGTATTTTGCACCAACTGGCCTTATTGAGTGTTAGGGCTAGTAAGTTTTACACGAGAACTGGTAGAAAATCCCCAGGTTTGCATGGGGGGTTGAAGGTTGGGCTGGATAAATCAAAAGTGAAGTGTTATAAGTGTAATAGGCTAGGACACTTTACCAGAGAATGCAGGTCTCAAAGTTCTGGACCAATAGTGACTCATCCTGGCCCTAGACCTCAGTACACACAAAACATTGCTCATTATTCCCAATATGCCCCTGCTCAACATGTTCAATACACTGCCCATTTTGCACACCCTGCTACCACTGTTCCAGTGCATTATGTTCAACCCACTGCTCCACAAATTCAATATGTTCAGGCACCATCACATCCTCAAGTGCTTGTACAACAAGCACCCATTGTTACACAACCTGCTCAAACCACTGCTAGTCAAGCAGAGGTTGGTCAACAAAGCTTTTTCACACAAAGTTGTGTTGACTGGAGCAGTTTGCGTGAGGATTTGACTGATGAAAACTTTGCTTTAATGGCCAAAAATGATGTTGAACAAGAATTTTGTTTAATGGCCTTAGAGACAATTGCTGAAGGTGTTGAATCTGTGGAGATAGTGTCAAAATCTGATGAAGTTCAAGTTTGTGATGAAACAGTGGTTTCAAGTGAAGAAAGAGAAAATGCTGCTGATAAGGAAAAGAACTCTCCTACTGACCCATGGAACATTGATGTGTGTGAAGATGAGTGTGACTGTGCTCTTATGGCTGCTACAAAGGTATCACCTCAGATCCTTAAAGATCTATGTTCTGACAAATGCATCATTGCTTTTGCACGCATCAAAAAGGTGAATGAAAACCTGAGAAACAAAATTTTAGAAGATGAACTTAATTTTGAAAAACTGATTAAAGAGTTAAAATCAAAGTTAAGTGAAAAAGATTCTGAAATGAGTAGCCTAAGACATGAATCAAGCATAACCAAGGACCAACTCTAAACTATGGTAGAAAAATACCAAGTGTGTAAAAAGGAGTTAGAAGAAACCCAAA
Organism: Scalesia atractyloides; assembly: GCA_947069175.1. Classification (NCBI taxonomy): domain Eukaryota; kingdom Viridiplantae; phylum Streptophyta; class Magnoliopsida; order Asterales; family Asteraceae; genus Scalesia; species Scalesia atractyloides. The sequence goes on from CAMTDV010000005.1 coordinate 35,998,308, forward strand.
TCACTTGTGAAAAATGGGTTGAGTCCTGCAAAGGTTATGAAATTATGCTTGATGCTCAGATCAAGAGCAACATCAAGTTTGGTGTAGGTATTAGAGCCTATGACCAAAATGAGAAAAATGTTGCTGAAATTGATTCTGAGTTGGTTGAAGTTGTCCCTACAAATTTGGCCGGTGAAGAGATAAAAATCACAGATAAAGCTAGAAACAAAATTGTTTTGGAAAAATCAGAGGTTTCAACAAAAGATAAAGAAATTGAAAAATATCAGTTTAAACCAACTTGGTCAGATGAATGTGATATCTTAGAGAACTTTAAGCCAATGGACTTCACAACCACTGATGGTATTAAAGCCCCAAAAGCACTGGTTATCCTATCAAAGATGTGCCAGCAGAGGTTACAACCACTGCTGAGAAAAAGTCTGATAGGAAAAGAAGAGTAAAGATTAAAAACTTGTTTTGTGAATTTTGTGAAAAAAGAAATCATGTGGCTCCAGATTGTTTTCTTTTAAAAGCCTATGACATTAATAAAACTTGTGTTATCAAAAACTCTTCAAAATGCATCATCTGCAGCAAAACAAATCACTCAACTCAACAGTGTGCCTATCTCAAAAACTATGAACAAAAGGTAAAAGTGATCAAGGCAAAAGCACTTGAAAGAAAAAGTTAAAGTTCAGTTGGAAATAAATCCAAGCAGAGTTTTGAACCAATTGAAACATCTGCTACAAAATCCTTAACCAAAACCTCTGTTCAAAGAGAGGTGCAAGTGACATATGCCCCACCTTCAAACTTATTTCCAAGAGGGCATGGCCAACCTACTTATAAAAAGGCCCTCATGCTTATGAAGGCTACAAAAAGCCTTCAAAGCAAAGAGTAAACAGGCACCCTTATGGATACAATCATCTTATAGGTAATGGTTAAGAGCAGATGTTACAAGAAAATTTCAAAACCACTGACCATTGTCCTAGACTTGAGGCTGGACCATCTGTGACCCCATCCAAAGCCATTTTGGCTTTGGAGACCAATCTTAACTGATCTATTTACTTAAATGTGCAGGGACCCTCTACTTGCCTTGATAACTTATGGTATGTAGATAGTGTAGGTTCCAGGCACATGACAAGATGTAGAGCCCTTCTCAAGGACTTCATGGCTCATGGGGGGGGGGTGATATATCTTTTGGTAATAACTCAAAGGAAAAGGTTTTAGGGTCTGGATCGGTTCTGGATGTAAACTCAAGTTTGAAAATGTGAATTTCATTGACAATCTGAAATTTAACCTGCTGAGTGTCTCACAAATGAGTGACAGAGGATATGGATCCTTCTTCACTAAGAAAACTTGTTAAATTGTGGGACCAAAGGTTGTTAAAAGGATTGATCAAATCATTGCTGAGAGCAAAGCACAACTCACTGCACACAGAAGTGGGAATGTGTATGTGGTAGATATGTTAAAAGATAATCCTATGTCTGGGACATGTCTATTCTCAGTTGCTTCTAGCAAAGAGACTGAGTTATGGCATAGAAAACTTGGACACACAAATCTTAAAACTATCATCGCACTCTCAAAACAAAGTCTTGTAAGAGGCTTGCCTCACAAACAATTTTCCTGTGATGAACATTGTGTTTCCTGTTTAAAAGGCAAACAACATAAAAGTTCTTTCAAATCAATTGAAGAGTCCAAAACAAGCCAGTGTTTACAACTGTTGCACATGGACTTGTTTGGCCTAGTGCAAATCATGAGCTTAAAACACAAAAGGTATTGCCTAGTGATAGTTGATGATTTCTCTAGGTTTACATGGACCTTCTTTCTTCATTCTAAGGATGAAACTGCAAGCATTTTGCAAAACTTTGTCAAACAAGTAGAAAAGCAATTTGATCTTCCAGTAAAAATCTTTAGAAGTGACAATGGAACAGAGTTTAAAAATAGGGAGTTGGATGCTTTTTGTGAGTCAAAAGGAATTGTTAGACAATATAGCATTCCAAGAACTCCTGAACAAAATGGGGTGGTTGAAAGGAAAAACAGAACCTTAATTGAATCAGCAAGAACTATGCTAGTAGATTCTGGTTTACCCCTGTCCTTTTGGGCAGAGGCTGTAAACAGTGCTTGCTATGTTCAAAACAGAGTTTAAATTAACCCAGGCATCAAAAGACTGCCTATGAGATTTTGTATAAAATCAAACCTCTGATTTCATATTTTAAAATTTTTGGTTGTCCATGTTTCATTTTGAACTTAAAAGATTCTATATCTAAGTTTGCAGCTAAAATTGATTGTGGTTATTTTCTGGGATACTCAGCCACTGCCAAGGCCTACAGAGTTTTTAACTCTAGGAGAAAGTGTGTTGAAGAAACTTTGAATGTGAAGTTCAATGAACTATCATCACTGAAAATCCCAGCAAATCCTCCAGCGCTTTTTGATTTAGATAAATTCACATTTGCGGATATTTATATCCAGCTAGAAAATGCAGGTACACCACAATCATCTGAAGAAGATCAAGATCAAGGATATGACTGTGTGCTTCCACAAACAAAAGTCTATTATTCAAACAGAGGATCAAGTGCTAAATGCTCTTGTGTAAACTCTGCCACTTCTAGGTCAACAGTGGTTGATCCTCAAACCTCTGCCAATTCACAAAATCAAACATCTGTTGATAAAAGCCCTACATCTGGGCACAAAAATCATCAGAATGTTACCTCTATACCCCCAATACCACCACGACCATTCTCATCAGTGGCTGATACTTCAATTTCACCAGCAGAGGTTAGCTCAGATGATACACATTTCCAACCATCACCTCAAAATGCTCTTGTTCCATACCAAGGTGATTTGATTTATCTCAAAAGCATCCAGCAGATCAAGTTATTGGTAACATCAAATCTGGGGTGCTCACACGAAGCCAATCCCAAAATATTTGTCTTTTTGCTGGTTTTCTATCACTCATTCAGCCAGTCAAGTACCAAGAGGCACTGAAAGACAACAGCTGGGTAGAGGCCATGCAAGAAGAACTCCTTCAGTTCAAAAGACAACAAGTTTGGGAGCTTGTGCCACTGCCAAAAGATGTGAGTCCAATTGGCACAAAGTGGGTCTTTAAGAACAAAACTGATGAAAGGGGTATTGTTGTAAAAAACAAAGCAAGGCTCGTGGTTCAAGGCTACAGACAGGAAGAAGGTATAGACTATGATGAGACTTTTGCTCATGTAGCAAGGTTGGAAGCTATTTGCCTGTTCTTAGCTTTTGCTGCTAACCACAACATAAAGGTGTTTCAAATGGATATAAAGAGTGCATTTTTGTATGGAAAAATCAAAGAAGAGGTGTATGTCTGTCAACCTCCAGGTTTTGAAGATGCATTCCATCCTGATCATGTCTACAAGCTCAACAAAGCATTGTATGGCTTGAAACAAGCACCAAGAGCCTGGTATGAACTCTATCCACTTTTCTCTTATCAATAGGGTTTACTAGAGGCAAAATAGATAAAACCTTGTTTTTAAAATGGGAAGGAAAAGATTTGATGCTTGTCCAAATTTATGTGGATGACATCATTTCTGGATCCACAAGAACTGCTATGTGTGAAGAGTTTCGAAAACTCATGGCAGCAGAGTTTGAGATGAGTACAATGGGTGAGCTCCAATGTTTTCTTGGTCTTCAAGTTAAACAATTACACAATGGTACATTTATCCATCAAAACAAGTATGTGAAAGAACTGCTTAAAAAGTTTGATATGGATGATTGTAAACCATGTAGCACACCCATGGCAACCTCCAAGCTAGTCACCATTGATGGTAAAGATGACCTTGTTGATCAAACTCTTTATAGAAGCATGATTGGGTCTTTATTGTACCTAACTGCATCAAGGCCAGACATCATGTTTGCAACATGTGTTTGTGCCAGATCACAGGCATTACCTAGAAAGTATGACATCAATGCTGTAAAAAGGATATTCAGATACATAAAAGGTGCTCCCACACTTGGTATCTGGTATTCAGCTAATGGGAATATTGAGCTTTCAGGTTTTTCAGATAGTGATTTTGCTGGGTGTAAAACTACAAGGAAATCCACATCAGGAGGATGTCAATTCCTAGGTGATTGTCTAGTGTCTTGGCAAAGCAAAAAGCAGGTTGCAGTTTCAACATCCACTGCTGAGGCAGAGTATATTGCTGCTGCTAGCTGCACTGCTCAACTCTTGTGGCTTCAAAACCAGTTGTTGGATGTTGGTATCATTGCACTAAAGACTCCACTCAAATTGGACAGTTAAGCTGCTGAAAATATCATCAAAAATCCAGTTTCTCATTCAACTACAAAGCACATTGACATCAGGAATCACTTTGTGAGAGATTGCTATGAAAAAAGGTTTGATTTCTTTACATCATGTTCATACTTCAAATTAGTTGGCAGACGTTTTAACCAAGGCATTGGACACATCTACCTTTGAAAAATTGATCTCAAGGCTTGGTATGCTAAACATTGATTAAAAACAATTTTTCTTGTAAATCCATGTGTACATAGCATCAAAATGTTTTCAGAAATTCACAAATTCCTTAAAAATAGTTAAAATTGAAATTTTTCAATAAATCTTTAAAGGTCTGTTCATAACATCTGTTTGCTCAAAACTCTGATAGGCTTTAAAAACTTATCCACTGATACAGTGTATCCTCTGACTTCTATTTTTCACCTCTTCAAAACCATTGATGGTTATCCTCTGATAGTGTTAACAAAATCAATATTGTCCAAACCACTGTCCTAAAACAGTGTTTCGCCACATCAACCACTTTTCTCATCAGAGGTTACACGTGGTCAGATGTTAGCCATCTGATCTTGCAACAGATGCCACGTCATGTTCACTTTTTCAAAACCCTTACAAAACCCCTGTTTTATCTCACCAGTGGTTACCCTAAACTGTGTCGATTTCAAAATCTCAAAACAGTTTTTCTCTCAAACACCATGGCTCCAAAATCAAAATCTTCAAAATCCAAAGCTAAACCGCAAGAAGAACCTCCACCTTTCACTCTCATAATCAAAACCCCACACAACTACCATACTTGAAGAAAACGACGCAAATACTCGCTATCATCCAATGATTCGAATTTACAAAAGTCTAAATTCTTGCACATGTTAACCGTCAAAGCCCCCATTTACATTGATGTTCTTCGTGATTTCTGAAAAAATGCAAAGGTTCACTCATCTGCTGATGGTGTTCCTTATACAATAATTTCAAGAGTAGGGGGAGTGTTGATGCAAATTAGCCCCTAATCGATCTCTCAAGTTTTCAAGTTAAATGACATACAACACCCTGTGTCATTTCCAATTAATGAGATCCAAGCAGAGTTTCTGGAAAGAGGTTATATCGGCCAGATGAAAGGTATGACCATTTTTACACCTAACTTTCCTGTTGAGATGAGATTTTTCTTTCACACCATTCTTACTTGTCTCTCATCAAATCCACTGCTTTCAATGAAATCCCATTGAACATGCAATATATGGGGTATGCAATTTTAACTGACACCAATTTGAACTACTCCCAGATATTGTTCAATGATCTTGTGAATAACTTTAAAAATATTAAAAAAAGAAAAGCTTTTTTTGATGCATCCACGTTTCTTGAGTGTTTATTTACAGGATCAAATTAAAGGTCCTGCAAGTAAAATTGGCGCTGTGGTTAATCCTGGCAGCCTTAATCATGAAACTTTCACCAGAATAACAAACTAAGATAAAGTTGAGAAAACACAAGTAGAGGAGGATGAGCAAGTTTTACTAGAACAAAATGTTCAATCTCAACCTCTTGCTCCTGAGCCCACTGCTCTTGGTGATCAAGGCAACACAACCGCTGCCCTGAAACCCACACCAAAAATTTCCAAAAAGAAAACTAAAACAATCTCCAAAAAGCCCACCAAACCTAAAAAGGGTCCTCTGGAAGATGAGATCCCAGAGGTTAACCCTGTGACAGCACCAAAGTCACAAACCACTGCTGCTACTTCTTCACAGAGATGGTTCAAAGATCTCCCATCGGCTTTGAAACTCCTCCTTCTTCCTCACAAAAGGAAAAGGTTGTAGACACAGATCTCCCACTTGGGTGTATCTTCCACAGCCCCTCTCCCAGGGCAACGTCGCTTTCTACTCAACCACCTTCACCGATACCTTCACTTCCACCCACAATTGTACCATTGCTGAATGCAATTGAATTAGTTCAGACACAAACCAGCACTTCTCAACAACCTATTACTGAGAATATACTTCTTCCAATGGCTGGGTCTGATTCTTTATTCATTGCTAGCCCATCAGCAAATGAAGAGGCTACATCCCTTGGGTTACATGTAACCCTTGGTGATATTTCAACACAAGCAGCCACTACAATTGCTGAACTCCCTAGTTCTCAGTTGGACAGTGGTTTCATTAATAAGACTTGGTTGAAGGCAACCACTACTGAGGCAACAACTGTTACCTCTATTGTGGGAAGTCCCCAGTACCAAGATAAAGGGGCATCTATGTTTGAAGCTGGTCATAAAACCACTGCTCATGATACACCACTGGTAGGAGTTCAGATGATCCTATTAAATTAGGTGATGATCTAAAATACCAGGATTTGACGGAGAGAGTGACCAGAATAGAAAACTCTGTTGGTGAAATAAAAGATTTACTAAAGCAGATAATAGCTACAAAAAGTCAACCCTCTATTCTATCCACTGCTGTTCTCAAAGAAGCTCTTAACCCTCTGTTTCAACATCAACAACATTATTTGGATTTACAACACAAACATCATGTGCATAATGTTCGAAACATGTTTGAATCAAGATATCAAGACACTGCAGCAGACATTAAAGCCATCAAAGCACATCTACTCACAACCACTGGCCATGCACCTCCAACGGTTATATTTGTTACAACAGATGAAGCCAAAAAGGGGGAGAAACCTTTGGGTCCAAAGAAGCTAACAATTGATGATGATAAGGCCAGACCTACATTGAACATTCCAAGGCCTGATGGTTCAAAGAAGATAGATTTAACTGAAGAACTAGTGGTCAAGGCAAGGGCTAGTCACAAGAAGAATGTGATTGAGGAGAGCAGAGTGTTGGTTGAGAAAAAGATTAATCAACAAAAAGAAAAAGGAGAGGTTGGTACTTCGTCAAAAAGAGCTCCTGCTAGAAAAACCAGGCAACCAACATCCACACCTCCTAAAACTAAGCCTGAAACCAATCCAACCATGAAAAACTCTGCCTCTCAAAAACCAATCACATCTTCAAAACCACAACCCACATCCACACAAGCAGATGTTACAGCAACTGTTGTGTCGACATCTGTTGATACAGCAGAGGTTGCAACAGATGCATCTCTATCCATTGCCATAATCACATTTCCCACATCAACTCAACCATTATCTACACCACCAAAAATCCCACAACCACCATCACCCACCTTAAGGTTTAAAAGGAGAAAAAATCACAAAAGTGATACATGATGATGAGATCTCTGCACCTCTTCCAGTATCATCAACACTAATGATCCCCACATCAGAGCTTACTGTAACACCCCGACTGCGTAAAAACAACAAACCGCGGCGGAAACGTCGGGGAGTCACGTTAACAGATTGTTACAACAACACATGGTAATTAAAGTTATGTTTTATTGGATATTGAAATTACATAGTTCTATTGTCTTGAAGTTTAAAATAAACTAATTAAACTATTGTCTTTCATATTTTAAAGCACTAAGTCCGCGTCCAATCCTACGTGAGCATGCATCGACATCAAACTTGGTTTCCTGAAACATATGTGAAAACGAGTCAGCAAAAATATGCCGGCGAGTACATAGGTTTTGTGAGGGTGTCAAATTCATGGCTTTGAATATGTATTGCAATACCTCGTCAGACTACTAGAGTCGTTAATTTAAAAACCTTGTTATCAAAAGTATTTGGTATTGCAATGATAACTAACCAACTAAAACAAGTTAGTTATAGTTTATAAAAGACTTGTAGCCATGGATCTTGACCAAAACATTTGTTTTGTAAATTCGAGTAAATCGTCTTGAAGAAACTTTGTATGGTTTATATCTTTCATTGAAAATCATTGCGTGTCATTGTTTGAAAACCTTTGTTCCAAGTGATGCAAATAACGGCACGAATGTAATACGATAAAGGCACTTATATATAGGAAGTACCAGCGGCGTATCCACCATGCTTTTATCACATTACACACGTTTCGTTATCTAAATCACTTACCATAAACCAATCGTTCATTGTCCGTGTCATAAACCAATCATCCATTGTTCGTGTCATAAACCAATTGTTCATCGTCCGTGTAAACAAATCGTCCTTGTTTTAATTGTGAAAACTTTTGGTCATTTTGTTGAATACATTCAAACTATGTTGACTCGTCTATACCACCAAAGGGTATCTTTAAATTGCAATAACAAACCACCAAAGGTTTTGTTAAAGTAAACAGTTTCAGTCGTTCCCCAAACTTCCCCACAAACACCGGGAAACTTGGTAACGGGATTGTCGGTCTTATGGTACCATAACTTACTACTGGTCGGCTTGGCCAAAGCTAATGAATGTCATTCGTGTCATGTATATAATGCACCAACAAGTTCGTTCACATTATTGAAATCGTCGTGTTTATGTAAACCATAGCATTTGTAATTTGAAAACTTGAAAGCAATTTAGCACATATGAATCACCCCAAAATATTCACAAAACATAAAAGAGGGGAGCTATGTACTCACTTGGGATTGAAAAGTAACCTTGAATAAAAGATCAAACAAGCTCAAAAGTCCGAGAAATCAAGCGTGTCCTAAATGTCACACCCCGACCCGCAGCGGAAATAAGAGTCGGGGCATAATTGGGTTATCACCAAAGCACATGACATTTACTAGATTAGAAACCGTAATACATCGGTTATAACTGAAATTGTGAGGTAAACAATCGATTTGACGATTGGTTTGCCGATTACCGGTTTTCAGATGGTATCATCGGTTAAACTGAGTTTGTGTATAAGTTTCTTTTGTTTTCCTAGAGTTAACAGAAAACACATTGTGGCGGGGTGGTTTAGGAAATGATTGTTAAGTCGTTGTAGCGACTCAGCTGACCCGGGTTCGAGTCCCGGCAGCTTCAAATATTTTTTATTTGTTTTATTTTAACTTTTTATCAAATATAATTTTTATAGTTTAGTTTATTTATTAATTATGTATCGCTTTAACTCAAAATAATCATAAATAATTAATGCAACTTTTATAACTTGGTACAAGATTACAAAACGGAGCGGGTTTTGGAGACCCGATTTTTACAAATGTTACACTAAAATTGGATAACTATGTAAATGTCGGGACTTTTATCGGCGGATCGGATAGAATGAGGTCTTGTAAACCAAATGAGTGTTGGAACTCATATGAAATGGTTTAACAAAGTCTACATTCTGATTTGAAAAGATTCCTAAGTGCTTTTGACCCGTTATGACTTGTTAAGGTAGTTTACGCTACTTTAACGGATCATTTACGTAAAAACATGTTCGGATGGTTAGATACGTGTATGATAAGTCTAATATGTCAAAATAAGTTTATTATAGTTGCAACATCAGTTGTATGTCAAAACATTGGTCACATGTGCTTAAAGTTGATTTATGCGCAAAAAGGGCATTTTGGTCATTTATAGGGCATAATAGACGACTTAACATAACACTAACCAAACGACGTGACCATAAGGTATAACCTCAGGGGGTTATTCCCTATACAACTATGGTCACATATATGTGTTTGGTCGGATCCAAAGATCGACCAAACAGGTCGGATTCGAAAGTCAAAGCGGTGGTCAAGACCACTCGACTTACGACCCTAAATAAGCACTAAACTAAAAGTGACGAGTTAAACATGTCTAACAAGGTTTATAAAACTGATTTGATATCAAAACAAAGGGTTTTGATACCCGAAAATAGTTCCATCGTATAATGCGCATTTGCGCATTATTGACCGAAACTTTGACTCGTCACTTCGACTAGAAAACGTGGTAATCAGTAGGCATGATCGCTAAGGACCATAACCATCGTGATTACGATCACGTTGCAAAGTCCAATTGGACTTTGCTTTGACCAATTAATGGTCAAAGCTGAAAGTCAAACAGTAAGTCAAACTGTTCGACTTTTAGCTCATAATAAGCTAAAAGAATGATCAAGGCTTGGTTAGAGCACTTACTTGCACTCAAGGAAGCCAATATTACTTAGAAAAACTCAGATGGGAGGCCTCCTAATAAGGTAGCAACTCCACTTAGAGTTTAGAGAGAAGAAAGATGGAAATGAGCAAGGAATTTGTTCGAAGATCAAGGGTATTTATAGTTGTTGGAGAGCTTTAGGATCATGCCAAGTGTTAGGAGATGTTGTAGGATCATTACAAGTGTTTAGTGAGGTGTTGCAACCAGGAGAAGTGTGGCAAAAACGAGTTATAGGTGTCAAGTCAAATGAACAAGAAGCTGCCAGGTAGCTACTGCCACTGAGCATCCCCAACACGTCGCGGGAGATCTGGGGGGTCTCTTGCGTGGCGCCTGGGATTCCTAAGTTTCAGAATTGGTAGAACAGGCCCATGCAGCCTAAAACTTGTTTTTCGACGCGTTTTGGCGCTTTTAACACTCGTTAACCCCATTTTTAAGCTTTATAAGGAAGATAAAGCATAGGGAACTTGAAAAGTGCTCGGAAACTTTTCGGATGTCAGTTCGTTTGGTCGTACGGTTGCGGTTTTCGGTTAATTACGACGGAAATCGTAACGAACGCGCAAATGACCGTAAACGCGTAAAGAATTATATTTTTGCATTCCAATCATTAAAATACTAGATTTTAATGATTACAAAAATTTTTGGATGTGCGTATATGTTCCGGAGTAGGAAATACGCGATTTGGCATAGTTTCGCATAATTTGCAAAATAGCCCCTGAAGTTGAATAAGCATGTTTTTGCCATACCGAAGCCTTAAAAACTTATTTCTAAGTTATGTAAAGGGTATTTAGGGTATGTTTAGCTTATGTCGGTGTTTTGGAGTGTACGTTGCATTAAACTGAATACGTTTGCGTAATAGTTTGCGATTTCACTTCCAGAAGTCGTTTAAGAGTTCGGAATCGTGCAAGAATCAAATACGTGCAAGTTTCATGATAAAAATACAAATCTCGAAAATAAAACACAAAAATTTTCATTGATTGATAATTCTTCCGGAATTGATACACGAATGGATCACCACAAATGTCATCCCCTACTTTAGGAAATTTCATCCCGAAATTTAATTCGAGGAAACTTGTGAAACAAATGTGGGTATTTCGCTTTCATTTGATCCTCTCATTCCCAAGTAAATTCTGGGCCATGTTTGGATTCCCAGCAAACTTTGACTATCGGAATTCGTCTTCGCTTGAGTTTCTTGACTTCAAGGTCCAAAATCTCCACAGGTTTCTCGACAAAGTGCATAGTGTCATCAACGTGAATTTCGTCGAGAGGGACGTGAAGATTTGTGTCGGCTAGACACTTATTTAGATTGGACACGTGGAATGTTGGGTGAACGTTTCCAAGTTAAGGAGGTAGCTCAAGTCGGTAGGCCACCTTTCCGATTCTTTCAACGATCTTGAATGGTCCAACGTATCGTGGTGCAAGTTTTCCTTTCTTTCCAAATCTGACCACTCCTTTCCAAGTGGATAACTTGAGCAGGACGTGATCACCAACTTGAAATTCCAAGGGCTTGCGTCGTTTGTCCGCATAACTCTTTTGACGGCTTCTAGCTGTCAGAAGGTTATCGCGTATTTTCTTGACTTTGTCTGTTGTGTCATGAATAAGTTCTGGTTCAGTAACCTGTGACTCTCCAACTTCATTCCAATAGACAGGTGAACGGCATTTTCGACCGTATAAAGCTTCGAAAGGCGCCATGTTGATGCTAGCGTGATAACTATTGTTGTAGGAGAATTCGATCAATGGTAGATGCAAATCCCAACTACCACCAAAGTCGATCAAACACGCTCTAAGCATATCCTCCAATGTTTGAATAGTTCTCTCAGTTTGTCCATCCGTTTGAGGATGATAAGCTACGCTCAAATTAGTTTGGTTCCCATAGCAGATTGCATGGTCTTCCAAAAGTGAGATGAGAAACGAGCATCTCTGTCAGATATGATGTCCAAAGGAACACCATGACGAGATACAATCTCATCGACATAGATTTTGGCGAGTTTTTCAGCAGAGTAATCCTCACGAATCGCCAAAAAGTGTGCTGACTTTGTTAGACTCTCAATGACTACCCAAATGGCATCATGACCTCTAGATGTGCGCGGTAGTTTTGTGATGAGATCCATCGCAATGTTCTCCCACTTCCATACCGGAATTTCTTGTTGTTCGAGCAAACCAGATGGGCGTTGATGTTCAGCCTTGACTTTAAGACAAGTTAGGCATTTTGATACATACAAGGCAATGTCTTTCTTCATACCCGGCCACCAATACTGGGTACGAAGATCCTTGTACATTTTGTCTGCACCAGGATGGATTGAATAACGAGACTTATGAGCTTCATCCATCAATAGGGTACGGAGGTTGTCTTGACTTGGAACCCACAAACGGTTTAAATAATAGAGTAATCCATTGTCTTTCGTTTCGAGATGAAGCTCAAGTTGATGCGGTAATTCACTACCCATCATACCTTGTGTAACACAAGTACGTTGAGCTTGGAAAATACGTGTCTGGATATCAGATTGAATTTGAACACAATGAAGCTTGACACGTTCCATACGACTAAGAGCATCAGCCACGACATTCGCCTTACTGGATGGTAGCGAATTTCGCAATCGTAGTCGTTTAAAAGTTCAACCTAGCGTCGTTGTCTCATGTTTAGTTATTTCTGATTGAAAATTTGCTGGAGACTTTTGTGGTCGGTAAAAACTACACACTTCGTACCATAAAGGTAGTGTATCCAAATTTTGAGGGCAAAAACTACAGCACCTAACTCAAGATCATGAGTCATGTAGTTCTTCTCGTGGACTTTCAATTGTCTTGACGCATAGGCTATGACTTTATCTCGTTGCATAAGAACACAACCAAGGCCTAGGTTCGATGCGTCACAATAGACAATGAAATCCTTGTTGCTATCGGGTAAAGATAGAATAGGAGCATCGCAGAGCTTTTGTTTCAGAGTTTGGAAAGCTTCCTCTTGTTTGGGTCCCCACCCAAAAGGCTTATTCTTTTGAGTCAAAGCGGTGAGGGGAACTGCGATTTTTGAGAAGCTTGTGATGAATCGATGGTAATATCCAGCAAGACCAAGAAATGAGCGAACTTCTGTGGGAGTAGTGGTTCTATTCCAATCTTAATCGCAGCAATTTTGGAAGGATCCACATGTATACCTTTCTCGTTAACTATGTATCCCAAGAATTGAACTTCTTTTAGCCAAAACTCGCACTTGGAGAATTTGGCATAAAGTTGTTCTTTCTTTAGTAGTTCCATAGTTAATCGAAGGTGTTGTTCGTGTTCGGCTCGAGACTTGGAATAAATAAGAATGTCGTCGATGAAAACAATGATTAACTTGTCCAAATAAGGTTTACAAATCCGATTCATCAAGTCCATGAAAACAGCTGGAGCATTTGTCAAACCGAAAGGCATGACAGTAAACTCGTAATGACCATATTGAGTGCGAAAAGCAGTCTTGGGAATATCTTCTTCGAGCACACGAAGTTGATGATACCCAGAACGTAGATCAATCTTTGAAAAGTAACTAGCACCTTGTAGCTGATCAAAGAGATCATCAATGCAAGGTAGGGGATATCGATTTTTGATCGTGAGTTTGTTGAGCTCACGATAATCGATACACATAAGGAAAGATCCATCCTTCTTTTTTACAAATAGGACAGGAGCGCCCCAGGGTGAATAGCTCTGACGAATGAATGCTTTATCAGATAGCTCTTGAAGTTGTTTTGATAACTCTTGCATCTCAGACGGTGCAAGACGGTAAGGAGATTTAACAATTGGGTTGGCACCGGGTACTAGATCAATGCGGAACTCAACTTGACGTACAGGAGGTAAACCGGGTAATTCCTCAGGAAACACCGCAGGATAATCTCGAACAACGGGAATCTGATAGTTTGCTTTGTTCTTTACGATATGTGAGAAGGAAACATGTTTTTTATAGTTTATTTTGTTGTTAAGTCATTGATTTAAGGTTCAGCGGTTATTTCTGTCCCGACATCATTCTAAGACTTCACTGTGACTCAGGTTTTTCGGATAACTTAAACGCAATACTTGTATCTGAATATTTTGCTTGCTTATTCTTACGATATGTGGAATACATATTTTTTGCATATGTTATTTTGTTGTTAAGTTCATGAATAATTATGGGTGATTTGTCACGAACTCGAAACTCACCGCGACCAACCAGCTTTTCGGATACTTAACGAATACTTGTCGATAAACGACGTATTAAACGTTAAGTTAGTAAACCAGTGATGGCCAATATGGATTCAAAAATAACTGTAGATATTTACGAACCAACCCAAACCTCCGGCGACACAACCAAAACGAATCTTGTGTTCAATAACAAACGCAACCAACCCAAGTTTCTGGCCAAATCAAGTCAAACCACCGCTAACCCTTTATCTCCTTCCTCTGCCGAATCAAGAACCGTTTTTTATCAAACCAACGCACTGCAATTCTCCAAACACAAACCGTAAAGATCTTGGCTAACAAACCACATGCAGCGAAATCCACCTTCACACCGACCAGCAATATCCCTCCCTCTCCGCACTCCTTCACTCATTTATCGCGAGCAACCTCTGCCTTCATCACCTTGATCTGATCAGCCCTTGTTACACTCCATTCGGTCGCGAGAACAGCTTTTCCTTCTCTTTTCTTCCGGTCGCAGCAGCAGCCCTCGCCATCTTCATCCTCGGTCGCAAGCAATCTTTGATCACCGGCCCCTTATCTTACTCACGGTTCGTTTACCTTGTCATTAAAAGATTAGAATTTGTCATATGCTACAAGATAATATTCGGATACATGTGTTTTGATTGTGTTGTGTCGGATTGTTAATGCTAGATTAAGAGTTGGATGTTTGTTTAAAAATCTGAAATCATAGGCTATGTTTTGTTATAAAAACTAGAGGTATGATTTAGGGTTGCCTGGATGTGATATTGGTATTGATATATGATTAGAAAATCAGTTCATGATCGCCTAGGTTAATAATAGGAACGGTTTATGATAATGATATGCTGAAACAGTTTGCTGAGTAATAGTTACAGCCGACTTCATCTGGCTGTAACTCGGTCATTAGTTATCGAAAAACGGATTTTCTAATGTCTAGAACGTAGAGATTTGAATAACGAATCCAAGGGCGCTGGATTCATAATTTTCTGAAGTCGTTTGATATTTTTAAAGGGCCAAATAAGTTCAGTAACTAAAGCTGTGAAAATCCTGAAATTTTGTTAGTTGTTTATCGAGTTGGATTTTAAAATCAGTAGGGAGTCGAGTCATGATTTTCGTACAGCAACTAGGTATGGAAATTTCCGGGCAACTCCAACTGGAATTTTGTTAATTGGACGATCAGTGATTTTTTAAATAAATTCTTCCGTGGACTGCAGTCAGAAAGCGATAAATCTGACTGCAGCCTAGTATATTAATATTTATGGTTAATTGGTAAAGATTTAGGACTCGGAAAATTTATATAAATTTCTACAGTATAAATGTCACCTACTGTAAAAATATTGGAATTTTTGGAACGTTGGAACTATTTTATAAAAATCGTAGAAAACAGCTGAATTATGAGTATTAAGCTGAAAATTGATAACTTGTGATTGTGTGCACCAAGGTGTTGCATGGATTGGATTATGTTCATGATAAACTGTTTTGATTACTATGTTCACATGAGTATACTGGCATGCATGTTTGAGTGTTAGATATGTTGTTTGTGTGTATCACTTTGTGCATAAATTAAGTGTAGAATTTGTATTGGTGTGATCACACACTGACTTGAAATCAATTGGTTTGTTAGGACGCGATTAGCGGTCCCATCCTTTACAACTTCTTTGCTACACTAACCGAGCAAATAAAGGTGAGTTCACGGCCCCTAACTTTATCCGGTTTTTAAACAACAGTGGGAGAAACATGTATACACTCTTCAAACTCAATCTCTTTACGTTATACGAATTTAACGTCACATAACTATTCGGTAACTAAGTTAATGTTAATGTAATGTTATGGTCACTAAGTAGCTATATCACTTAAGTCCTCGTCAATCTCTCGGATCGTTAGTATTGGGTTTTAATAGCGGGGGAATTATAAGTAGTACTACTGGGCCCGACAAGCCCCATCCGAGCTAGTCGCGCTAGCCGACCGGGTATGGTCAACGGGTGAATAATTTGGCCTAACTTCGCCATGGTCAGTGATAGGCCTGGCAACACGGAGGCACAACAGTCAGCTTCGATCGCGAACTCTTACGTGACATAACTTTAGGCTAGCTACCTATATATGTTAACATTGAACTTAATTACGAAACAACTATATTATCCCGGGTTGAGGATAATGGAAACAACAACTTATTATTCCTGGATGGAATAATGGAAACAACAACTATATTATCCTGGGTTGAGGATAATGGAAGCAACAACTTATTATTCCGGGATTGGAATAATGGAACCAACACGTTATCCCGGGTTAGGGAAAACGGGGAAAACAAATTATAACCGAACAAATGAATTTATGAAAACCTGTGAACTCACTCATCTTTAATGTTGACACTTGTTTCTTTACATGTTTCTCAGGACGCTGGGAGCTCTAGGTGCACGCACATGCATTGAACAAGACATCTTTTATCGAGTCTTATTTATAAATATTGTTTTGGGGTTTTTCATTTGTTTTGGCGTTTGTGTTGGCGCCCGCTTCACTACTTATTTATGCTTCCGCTCAACTTTAAAAACTGATGCTTCCGCTAAATATTGGTAACTAATCAAGACAATATAAAATCTACGACAAATGATTTTTGAAAACGTATTATCGAATCATATAGAGTCGTTCGACGTACTAGTGTTTCAGATTCTGGTTTGTTCACACGCCTCGCGGTAAAACTCCGCAAGTGGAAATTGAGGGTGTGACAGATTGGTATCAGAGCCACTAGCTATAGAGAACCAGG
Organism: Scalesia atractyloides; assembly: GCA_947069175.1. Classification (NCBI taxonomy): domain Eukaryota; kingdom Viridiplantae; phylum Streptophyta; class Magnoliopsida; order Asterales; family Asteraceae; genus Scalesia; species Scalesia atractyloides. Next base: position 36,015,404 of record CAMTDV010000005.1, read on the forward strand.
TTTGCATTAGAAGTAGACCTAAACTATAGCTGATTTCACGACACTAGACTTAGTTTGGCACCGAACTATTATATTGTTATGCGATGTACCACAACTGTGTTATGTGGATTATGACTTAATAATAAGAAATGAAAACAACTCGTAACTAACTACACGACCTAACAGGCAATGTCATCATCATCATCGTCATCATCATCCGACAAACTTACGCCACCAAGAGCGCCCGGAAAGGCACCTTTGGTGGAACCCTTACCATCTTATGGCGTGGAGACACGCTCAGCTGCGAGGAAAAGGCTCGCTCTGGGGGAGGAGTCGTCATCACGCCCAACCATTGCTGCGCCGGTTGAACCGGTTAACCCTGTAGAAGTAGGAATTGACCTACTTAGAATCATATTACATAAACAACAAGCACAGATAGAAAGAATGCAGGAAACCATCCTAGAACAAGGATGGATGATCCGACAACTGACAGGTAAAACCGACTCGCTCGAGGAAGAGCATCATACGAGTAAGATAGCTCGTAACACCTTAGCCAGAGATCTGCGTGCTAAACAGATAAGAGCCGACTGGCTCGAAGATAGAGTCCTGGAAAATAGTTGGAACATTCAGGAACTGCAAAATCAAGCCCTTACACCAGCACCGGCCCCTCCAGTGCCGGTAGAGGAGGATCCGGAAGAGGATCCAGAGGAGGACCCTGAGGAGGATCCAGAGGAGGATCCGGAGGAGGACCCAGCTGTAGAAGCTGGAAATGCCGCGCAGGATGACGGCAACAACAGTGACTTGGGGGATGGAAACGTAGACGACTGACACGTCTCGCATATTTTATTTATTTTCCTTCAGTCTATTCATTTTCCCACTTGTGTTTAAACTTGAGACTTTATAGTGAATTCATATGTTCGATTTGCACTTTTGTAAGACGTTGAAATTTCAGTTAATCAAGTATTTCTTTTGACTATTTAACATATTAAGTTGACATAACTTGATAATTATGAAAGTACGAAGTAGGATAACTATATTGGATATATAGACTTATCGGGGTGTGTTTGTGTTGTGTTTCGAAGATCTAAATGGCAACTGGACGACGTGGAAACCTTAACTTAACGCCCGAAGAGCTAGCTGCCATGATTCAAGAGCACGTGAACGCAGCTTTAGCAGGTGCTCAGAACCAACCGGCAGGTAACCATTATTAAATTTTCGTGTGAAAATCTAATAGTTGGGCTAGTAGGATTCCTCGCTGACTACCTATTCTCTGTCAGCAGGAGGGGGCTTTAACCCCTACAAGATGTTCCTCGACGCGAAACCAAGCAAATTCTCGGGGGCGGAAGGACCCATTGGACTGGTCCGCTGGATCGAAAAATCTGAATCCGTTTTTGAAATGTGCAACTGTCTAGAGGCCAACAAGGTCAAGTACGCAGCCTCAACACTGGAAGATGGGATACTGACATGGTGGAATGCACAAGTCCAAACACGTGGACTTATAGCTGCGAATGCAATGGCCTGGGCCGAGTTCAAGGCCCTAATCAAAGAGGAGTACTGCCCACGGGACAGAGTGCAACAGTTAGAGCAAGCCTTATGGAACCACAAGATGGTGGGATCGGAAATTGAAGCTTACACCACAAAACATCATGACTTGGTATTTCTGTGTCCCGATTTGGCCAACACTGTGGAGAAAAGACTCGAGTTCTATCTTGGGGGTCTGGTTCCGGAGATTCAGGGTATGGTAATGGCTAGTAACCCTACAACTGAACATCAAGCAATCCGATTGGCTCACAAACTCACCGATAAGGCGGTGGAACAAAAGAAGCTGCCAGCACGGGGTACAACTGAAGTTGCCCCGGATAACAAAAGAAAGTTTGAAGACTCATCTGCTCGACAGTCTTCATCATCCCAGCCGCAGCAGGGGAACCAGAAACGGTTCAATCATTACAACAGCCACCGGGGTCACCAAAATCAGCCTGCCAATAACAACAACAACCAGAACGCAAGCGGCTATGCAGGTCGAAAGCCGCAGTGCAACCGCTGTAATCTCCATCATAACGGCCCTTGTGCCGGAAATCGCTGCCAACGATGTGGCAAGATGGGACATGCGGCAAAGGATTGTCGTGGAGAAATCATGTCCCGACAAAATCAAAATCAACCCCAGGGTCAGCAGCAGGGTATTAACCGGGGATGCTATCAGTGTGGTAGCACTGCTCACTTCAAAAGAGAATGCCCACAGCTGCGTAACAACAACAACAATGGTGGGAACAACCACAACAACAATAACAACAACAACAATAATGGGAACGGTGGCACCGGAGGTGCCAAAGGTCGCGCATTTACATTGGGCCGCGGAGAGGCCAGAAACGACTCGAACGTGGTCACCGGTAAGTTTCCCCTTAATGAACATTTTGCTTCTGTGCTTTTTGATACGGGTGCGGATAGGAGCTTTATATCTGAGTCTTTTAGGAGGAACCTAAATCTCACGCCTAAACCATTAGAGACCCCTTATGTTATAGAATTAGCCGATGGTAATTCTGTAGATGTGACCCATATAGTATCCGGCTGTCAACTCCAACTCGCGGGTCACACTTTTACCATTGATCTGATGACAACTACCTTGGGTAGTTTTGACGTGGTAGTCGGAATGGACTGGCTATCCGACGTCCGGGCTGAAGTTCTCTGCTTCGAAAAATCTATTCGTATTCCGCTCTCTAACGACGAAATCCTGACGGTACAAGGCGATAAGGCAAACGCCGTCACTAACATCATCTCTTACATGCAAGCGCAGAAGTATCTTCGGAGGAAGAACTCCTTCGCTTTACTCGCACTGATTACCGAACAGCCTAAGGATGAGAAACGCATAGAAGACATCCCTGTCGTCCGTGATTTTTCCGATGTATTCCCAGAGGAACTACCTGGTCTTCCACCCCATCGACAATTGGAGTTTGAAATCGAATTGGCGAACAATGCGACTCCTATCGCCAAGGCTCCATACCGCCTAGCTCCAGCCGAGCTGCAGGAGCTGTCTACCCAACTTCAGGAGCTATTAGAAAAAGGATTTATCCGACCAAGCGTTTCGCCATGGGGAGCTCCAGTCCTTTTTGTCAAGAAGAAGGACAGGACTTTCCGCATGTGCATCGACTACAGGGAACTCTACAAGGTTACTGTCAAGAACCGATACCCGTTACCTCGCATCGACGATCTCTTCGACCAACTTCAAGGGTCAAGTTACTACTCCAAGATTGATTTACGGTCCGGTTACCACCAGCTACGCGTCAGGGAGGAGGATATCGCCAAGACGGCATTTCGCACTCGGTATGGCCATTACGAGTTCTTGGTCATGCCCTTCGGTCTCACCAACACACCTGCAGTGTTCATGGACCTCATGAACCGCGTGTGTAAACCATACCTCGACAAATTTGTCATTGTGTTCATCGATGACATACTCATCTACTCCAAAAGTGAAGAAGAACATGCTGAACATCTACGATTACTGCTAGGATTACTCCAACAGGAAAAGCTATATGCCAAGCTTTCGAAGTGTGATTTCTGGATTCGGGAAGTTCAGTTTCTCGGGCATATCGTGAATGAAAGGGGAATCCACGTGGACCCTGCCAAGATTGAAGCCATCAAAAACTGGGAAGCACCCAAGACACCGACGGAGATCCGCCAATTTTTGGGATTGGCTGGTTACTACAGACGTTTCATCGAGGGATTTTCAAAGATCGCACAACCGCTTACTACCCTCACCCAGAAAGGTATCAAGTATACTTGGGGTGACAAGCAAGAAGCAGCATTTCAATTGCTGAAACAGAAACTTTGCAGTGCACCCATTCTGTCCTTGCCGGAAGGGACAGATGACTTTGTAGTATATTGTGATGCTTCCATTCAGGGATTGGGATGCGTACTCATGCAACGCGATAAGGTCATCGCGTATGCGTCGCGACAACTGAAGGTTCACGAGAAAAACTACACGACGCATGACCTGGAATTGGGAGCAGTAGTGTTTGCACTTAAGATTTGGAGACACTACCTCTATGGAACGAAGTGCACAATCTTTACGGACCAGAAGAGCCTCCAACACATCTTTGATCAGAAGGAGTTGAACATGCGACAGCGTCGCTGGGTCGAACTCTTGAACGATTATGAGTGTGCCATTCGGTATCACCCGGGTAAAGCTAACTTGGTAGCTGATGCCCTCAGTAGGAAGGAACACTTGAAACCACGTCGTGTACGAGCATTACAACTCACTATTCATTCGGGGCTACCCGAACAAATACGTGACGCCCAGTTAGAAGCAGTTAAGGAGGAAAACATCAAAGCCGAATCGGTGGGAAAAATGGGACGCGATTGGGAAGTAAAACCCAATGGAGCCCGGTATTTCATGAATCGCGTATGGGTACCTCTCTACGGAAACCTCAGAGAGCTAGTCATGGACGAAGCTCACAAATCCCGATACTCTGTCCATCCGGGTTCGGATAAGATGTATCAAGACCTTAAAGCTGCGTATTGGTGGCCCAACATGAAAGCCGATATAGCCACCTACGTGAGTAAATGTTTGACTTGTGCAAAAGTCAAGGTGGAGTATCAAAAGCCATCGGGGCTACTCCAACAACCTGAGATCCCAGTGTGGAAATGGGATCAGATCTCGATGGATTTCATCACTAAACTCCCGCGAACTTTGGATGGTTGCGATACCATCTGGGTAATTGTGGATCGTTTAACTAAGTCCGCACCCTTCCTAGCTATTAAAGAAACAGATAAGATGGAGAAGTTGACTCGCATCTACATTAAGGAAGTAGTTTCTCGGCACGGAGTGCCAACGTCCATCATCTCAGACAGAGATGCTCGCTTCACGTCCAACTTCTGGCAGTCACTCCAGAAAGCGTTGGGAACACGCTTGGATATGAGCACAACCTATCACCCCTAGACTGATGGTCAAAGTGAAAGGACCATACAAACCTTGGAAGACATGCTTAGGGCATGCGTCATAGACTTCGGAAATAGTTGGGAAATCCACCTGCCTCAGTAGAATTCTCATATAACAACAGCTATCATACGAGTATTTCGGCAGCACCGTTTGAGGCATTATACGGTCGTAAATGTAGGTCACCGGTCTGCTGGGCAGAAGTCGGTGACAGTCAACTCACAGGCCCTGAGTTAATACTTGAGGCTACTGAAAAGATTGTACAAATCAGAAACCGCATGGCGGCGGCACGAGATCGACAGAAAAGCTACGCTGATCAACGACGCAAACCGCTCGAATTTCAAGTAGGCGACCGCGTCCTACTGAAGGTGTCACCCTGGAAGGGTGTAATCCGCTTTGGAAAACGGGGCAAACTAAACCCACGGTACGTAGGCCCGTTTGTAATCTTGAAACGTATTGGACCCGTAGCTTATCAATTAGACCTTCCTGCCGAACTCAGTGGAGTTCACAACGTATTTCACGTGTCAAATCTGAAGAAGTGTCTATCAGATGAAACCCTAGTCATTCCATTGGATGAGATCCAAGTGGATGAACAACTACACTTCGTGGAACAGCCTATCGAGATCATGGATCGTGAGATCAAGACTCGAAGGCACAGCAAGATTCCGATCGTTAAGTTCGTTGGGACTCTAAGCGTGGACCGGAGTTCACGTGGGAAAGAGAGGATCAAATGAAAAGCAAATACCCACACCTCTTCACAACTGAGCAGCAATCTAACGATACCAGTAACTAAATTTTCGGGACGAAAATTCTTTCAACATGGGGATGATGTGACAACCTGGAAATTTCTCATACTTTTGCGTACTATTGTTAACTAAGTCCTTGTGCATGGCACTTGAGAATCTTTGTGCATGGCACTTGGGAACTTCTTGTAACTCCGCGTACTATCATAAACGAACTAACTCTTTGTGCGTGGCACTCTAAACATGTACGCTACATTCTAAACCGCGTTTACTCAATTTTCGGGACGAAAATTCTTTCAACATGGGGATAATGTGACATCCCAGGTTTTTCGGATAACTTAAACGCAATACTTGTCGAATAAATTGTCTGCTACGTATTAAACGTGTACGAGTTAGTGAATACGTGATGTGCCATTATGTGATTGTTTTAGTTATAAATAATTATGGTAGATATGTACACGAACCGAACCGAACCGCGACATGAACCAACTTTGATTCCTTGTGACTCTAGGAGTTAACAAAGTTTTAAACTTTAAACCCAAGTCTTCGGCCGAGAACAAGGATCAAACCCAAACCGCAAACCCCTTTGCGAACAACCCAAATCACTCTCGGCCGAGATCAAGCCCAAAACCGCAAACTTATTGTGTTCAAACCCAAACCGAACCAACCCAAGTTTCTCGGCCACAAGCTCAAGCCAAACCGTAACCCTTATCTCTTTTGCGCCTATATATACCAACCATGCATGCATCTCTCAAAAACACAAAACCCTAAAGAGCTAACAGCCGACGGCAGCGAATCATTCCATTCCCTCGACCGCAAACAGCCCCCTTGCACTCCCATTGATTGCGAGCAACCTCTGCCTTCATCACCTTGATCTGATCAGCCCTTGTTACACTCCATTCGGTCGCGAGAACAGTTTTTCCTTCTCTTTTCTTCCGGTCGCAGCAGCAGCCCTCGCCATCTTCATCCTCGGTCGCAAGCAATCTTTGATCACCGGCCCCTTATCTTACTCACGGTTCGTTTACCTTGTCATTAAAATATTAGAATTTGTCATATGCTACAAGATAATATTCGGATACATGTGTTTTGATTGTGTTGTGTCGGATTGTTAATGCTAGATTAAGAGTTGGATGTTTGTTTAAAAATCTGAAATCATAGGCTATGTTTTGTTATAAAAACTAGAGGTATGATTTAGGGTTGCCTGGATGTGATATTGGTATTGATATATGATTAGAAAATCAGTTCATGATCGCCTAGGTTAATAATAGGAACGGTTTATGATAATGATATGCTGAAACAGTTTGCTGAGTAATAGTTACAGCCGACTTCATCTGGCTGTAACTCGGTCATTAGTTATCGAAAAATGGATTTTCTGATGTCTAGAACGTAGAGATTTGAATAACGAATCCAAGGGCGCTGGATTCATAATTTTCTGAAGTCTTTTGATATTTTTAAAGGGCCAAATAAGTTCAGTAATTAAAGCTGTGAAAATCCTGAAATTTTGTTAATTGGACGATCAGTGATTTTTAAATAATTCTTCCGTGGACTGCAGTCAGAAAGCGATAAATCTGACTGCAGCCTAGTATATTAATATTTATGGTTATTTGGTAAAGATTTAGGACTCGGAAAATTTATATAAATTTCTACAGTATAAATGTCACCTACTGTAAAAATATTGGAATTTTTGGAACGTTGGAGCTATTTTATAAAAATCGTAGAAAACAGCTGAATTATGAGTATTAAGCTGAAAATTGATAACTTGTGATTGTGTGCACAAAGGTGTTGCATGGATTGGATTATGTTCATGATAAACTGTTTTGATTACTATGTTCACATGAGTATACTGGCATGCATGTTTGAGTGTTAGATATGTTGTTTGTGTGTGTCACTTTGTGCATAAATTAAGTGTAGAATTTGTATTGGTGTGATCACACACTGACTTGAAATCAATTGGTTTGTTAGGACGATTAGCGGTCCCATCCTTTACAACTTCTTTGCTACACTAACCGAGCAAATAAAGGTGAGTTCATGGCCCCTAACTTTATCCGGTTTTTAAACAACAGGGGGAGAAACATGTATACACTCTTCAAACTCAATCTCTTTACGTTATACGAATTTAACGTCACATAACTATTCGGTAACTAAGTTAATGTTAATGTAATGTTATGGTCGCTAAGTAGCTATATCACTTAAGTCCTCGTCAATCTCTCGGATCGTTAGTATTGGGTTTTAATAGCGGGGGAATTATAAGTAGTACTACTAGGCCCGACAAGCCCCATTCGAGCTAGTCGCGCTAGCCGACCGGGTATGGTCAACGGGTGAATAATTTGGCCTAACTTCGCCATGGTCAGTGATAGGCCTGGTAACACGGAGGCACAACAGTCAGCTTCGATCGCGAACTCTTATGTGACATAACTTTAGGCTAGCTACCTATATATGTTAACATTGAACTTAATTACGAAACAACTATACTATCCCGGGTTGAGGATAATGGAAACAACAACTTATTATTCCTGGATGGAATAATGGAAACAACAACTATATTATCCTGGGTTGAGGATAATGGAAGCAACAACTTATTATTCTGGGATTGGAATAATGGAACCAACACGTTATCCCGGGTTAGGGATAACGGGGAAAACAAATTATAACCGAACAAACGAATTTATGAAAACCTGTGAACTCACTCATCTTTAATGTTGACACTTGTTTCTTTACATGTTTCTCAGGACGCTAGGAGCTCTAGGTGCACGCACATGCATTGAACAAGACATCTTTTATCGAGTCTTATTTATAAATATTGTTTTGGGGTTTTTCATTTGTTTTGGCGTTTGTGTTGGCGCCCGCTTCACTACTTATTTATGCTTCCGCTCAACTTTAAAAACTGATGCTTCCGCTAAATATTGGTAACTAATCAAGACAATATAAAATCTACGACAAATGATTTTTGAAAACGTATTATCGAATCATATAGAGTCGTTCGACGTACTAGTGTTTCAGATTCTGGTTTGTTCACACGCCTCGCGGTAGAACTCTGCAAGTGGAAATTGAGGGTGTGACATCACCAGAGGGAAGAGGTATTCGAACTATCTTGTCAAAACAAATAACTTTGGCATGATGCTTGGTTAACCAATCCATTCCTATGATGATGTCGAAACTCCTGAGTTGCATTGGTGTGAGGTTAATGGTGAAAAGGTGGTTATTGAGGTTCAATTGGCAATCACGAATGATAGAATCTAGTTTAAGAGGTTCGTCGTTCGCCCTACCTGTCTCGACAGTCAAGGGATTTCCTAGTTTAGTTCTTGGCATTGAAACTAATGGTTCAAAGGCTAAGGACACGAAACTCCTATTGGCACCCGAATCGAAAAGAACAGAAGCAGGATGATTGTTGACAAGGAACGTACCGTTATCGAGTTTGTTATCAGCACAGGCCTCGTTAGCGTTAATGTTGAATGCTCGTCCGCGAGCTTGGTTGGCATTGGCTAATTTCGGGCAATTGTTCTTGTAATGGCCCATCTCGCCACAGTTAAAACACGACCCAGGTGGAAAGTGAGGTCGAATGGGATTTGCTTGGGGACAGGGTTCTGAGCAGCTTGGTTTGGAACAGATCGACAAACGTTGGCCAAGTGGCCAAATCTTCCACAAGTAATACATTGACGACATGGTTGGTGAACTTGGTGGTGACCGTTTCCACAAGTAATACATTGACGACATGGTTGGTGAACTTGGTGGTGACCGTTGCACCGATTGCACAACGGTGCAGTACCAGCATATGGCTTCTTACAGGAGGTTGAGCTGGTTGGTTTTGGGGAGCTTGATTGGGTTGAGCGGCTAGAGCGGGTTGTGTAGTGACAGCAAAAATCTGAGAAGCCTTACGCTTCTTTGAACGTTTGGAAGGCTCAGCTTTGTTTCCCTTTTGATTCTCTTGAGTGGTTTTGGTGGATGATTTCTTATCGCCTTTGCGATGAAGGTTACCTTTTTTGACCTGAGACTCGGTCAAAGTCGTAGCTAGCTCAATGGCCTGTCGGACAGTGGTTGGGTTACTTCCGGTAACAATGTCCTGAATAGGATCAGGCAAACCATCGATATACTTCTCGATTGCCTTATCCAAAGGCGTCATCATTGAAGGACAGAGTAAACTCAACTCCTCATACCGGTCAGTATAAGCACGATGCTCACCACTATCCTGTTTGAGATCGTGGAATACGTTTTCAAGCGCCATCTGCTCATGACGAGGACAGAATTCCTTTATCATTAGAGCCCTAAGCTCTTCCCAAGTTTGTGCCAAGGCTACATTAGCACTTCTGTCTCTCATAATACCATTCCACCATGTAAGAGCTCTCTTTTGGAATACGCTCCACGCAAACTCAACTTTTTTGCTCGTTTGGGCATTGCACACGACGAAAAGTATTTTCGAGGCTCTCAAACCATTGCAAAAGCCCAGTAGCTCCCTCAGACCCAGAAAACGAGAGTGGTTTATCCAAACAAAATTGTTTATAGTTGCACGGAACTTGTGCATTGTTATTGTTATTTTTGTTCGCTTGATTGAGTTGGGTCACAAGATTTGGGAGTACAGCAGCAATTTGCTGAGCGATAATGGCTGCCATTTCGGCATTTTGAGTTGTATCATGTCTAGGAGGCATTCTAAAAGAAAACATGGAGGAATATATGTGAGATTGAAATAAATCAGGAGAGGTGTTGAAAATATCGACGAAATAAGGATGGTGGTCATTCGAACATTTCTCAAAATAAACAAATGACAAACGGTGACTTATCAAAGTAAATGGGTCTTTATAATGTATCGTGAAGACATGATTTAGCCTATAGGTGGATACTCACCCCAAGAGTTCCCAGGTAAGAGTGACTGGTCCGATTAAGTGGATTTGTACGAACGCTCTAACCTTGGACAGAAAACTCGGGGTACAGGCACCCACCATTCCAGATTGCATGTGTTCACATTAATAAAACCCAAACTTTGACGAGATTTGAAAACCTTGAAGGCAAAAAGCGCCGATGATTTGTTTTGGCCTTTAAAATGAATTATACCTTATTTTTGGTAATCACCTAAGGATAGGTGATGGTATTGTTTTAAGATCTAAACACAAGATAACTTGTGTTAGGGTCCTAGAAAGGTTATAGTCTAGGTCAAAGCATTACTAATAACCTAATTCCCTATAACCATTGGCTCTAATACCAATCGGTAACACCCCGACCGCGTAAAAACAACAAACCGCGGCGGAAACGTTGGGGAGTCACGTTAACAGATTGTTACAACAACACATGGTAATTAAACTTATGTTTTATTGGATATTGAAATTACATAGTTATATTGTCTTGAAGTTTAAAATAAACTAATTAAACTATTGTCTTTCATATTTTAAGGCACTAAGTCCGCGTCCAATCCTACGTGAGCATGCATCGACATCAAACTTGGTTTCCAGAAACATATGTGAAAACGAGTCAGCAAAAATATGCCGGCGAGTACATAGGTTTTGTGAGTGTGTCAAATTCATAGCTTGGAATATGTATTGCAATACCTCATCAGACTACTAGAGTCGTTAATTTAAAAACCCTGTTATCAAAAGTATTTGGTATTGAAATGATAACTAACCAACTAAAACAAGTTAGTTATAGTTTATAAAAGACTTGTAGCCATGGATCTTGACCAAAACATTTGTTTTGTAAATTCGAGTAGTAAATCGCCTTGAAGAAACTTTGTATGGTTTATATCTTTAAATGCAACGTTGCGTGTCATTGTTTGAAAACCTTTGTTCCAAGTGATGCAAATAACGGCACGAATGTAATATGATAAAGGCACTTAAATATAGGAAGTACCAGCGGCGTATCCACCATGCTTTTATCACATTACACACGTTTCGTAATCTAAATCACTTACCATAAACCAACCGTTCATTATCTGTGTCATAAACCAATCATCCATTGTTCGTTATTAAACAATTGTTCATCGTCCGTGTAAACAAATCTTCCTTATTTTAATTGTGAGAACTTTTGGTCATTTTAGTGAATACATTAAAACCTGTGTTGACTCGTCTATACCACCAAAGGGTATCTTTAAATTGCAATAACAAACCACCAAAGGGTTTGTTAAAGTAAACAGTTTCATTCGTTCCCCAAACTTCCCCACAAACACTGGGAAACTTGGTAACGGGATTGTCAGTCCTATGGTACCATAACTTACTACTGGTCGGCTTGGCCAAAGCTAATGAATGTCATTCGTGTCATGTATATAACGCACCAACAAGTTCGTTCACATTATTGAAATCGTCGTGTTTATATAAACCATAGCATTTGTAATTTGAAAACTTGAAAACAATTTAGCACATATGAATCACACCAAAATATTTGCAAAACATAAAAGAGGGGAGCTATGTACTCACTTGGGATTGCAAAGTGACCTTGAATAAAAAAATCAGACAAGCTCAAAAGTCCGAGAAATCAAACGTGTCCTAAAATTGGATAACTATGTAAACGTCGGGACTTTTGTCGACGGATCGGATAGAATGATGTCTTGTAAACCAAATGAGTGTCGGAACTCATATGAAATGGTTTAACAAAGTCTACATTCTGATTTGAAAAGATTCCTAAGTGCTTTTGACCCGTTGTGACTTGTTAAGGTAGTTTACGCTACTTTAACGGATCATTTACGTAAAAACGTGTTCGGATGGTTAGATATGTGTTATGATAAGTCTAATATGCCAAAATAAGTTTATTATAGTTGCAACATCAGTTTGTATGTCAAAACATTGGTCACATATGCTTAAAGTTGATTTATGCGCAAAAAGGGCATTTTGGTCATTTATAGGGCATAATAGACGACTTAACATAACACTAACCAAACGACGTGACCATAAGGTATAACCTCAGGGGGTTATTCCCTATACAATTATGGTCACATATATGTGTTTGGTCGGATCCTAAGATCGACCAAACAGGTCGGATTCGAAATTCAAAGAAGTGGTCAAGACCGCTCGACTTACGACCCTAAATAAGCACTAAACTAAAAGTGACGAGTTAAACATGTTAAACATATCTAACAAGGTTTATAAAACTGATTTGATATCAAAACAAAGGGTTTTGATACCCGAAAATAGTTCTGTCGTATAATGCATTTGCGCATTATTGACCGAAACTTTGACTCGTCACTTCGACTAGGAAACGTGGTAATCATTAGGCATGATCGCTAAGGACCATAACCATCGTGATTACGATCACGTTGCAAAGTCCACTTGGACTTTGCTTTGACCAATTAATGGTCAAAGCTGGAAGTCAAACAGTAAGTTTAACTGTTAAACTTTAGCTCATAATAAGCTAAAAGAATGATCAAGGCTTGGTTAGAGCACTTACTTGCACTCAAGGAAGCCAAGATTACATAGAAAAACTCAGATGGGGGGCCTCCTAATAAGGTAGCAACTCCACTTAGAGTTTAGAGAGAAGAAAGATGGAAATAGCAAGGAATATGTTGAAGATCAAGGGTATTTATAGTTGTTGGAGAGCTTTATGATCATACCAAGTGTTAGGAGATGTTGTAGGATCATTACAAGTGTTTAGTGAGGTGTTGCAACCCGGAGAAGTGTGGCAAAAACGAGTTATAGGTGTCAAGTCAAATGAACAAGAAGCTGCCAGGTAGCTGCTGCCACTGGGCATCCCCCGCGCAGCGCGGGAGATCTTGGGGGGTCTCTCGCGTGGCGCCTGGGATTCCTAGGTTTTAGAATTGGTAGAACAGGCCCATGCAGCCTAAAACTTGTTTTTCGACGCGTTTTGGCGCTTTTAACACTCGTAACCCCATTTTTAAGCTTTATAAGGAAGATAAAGCATAGGGAACTTGAAAAATGCTCGGAAACTTTTCGGATGTCGGTTCGTTTGGTCATACGGTTGCGGTTTTCGGTTAAATACGACGGAAATCGTAACGAACGCGCAAATGACCGTAAACGCGTAACTAATGATATTTTTGCATTCCAATCATTAAAATACTTGATTTTAATGAATACAAAAATTTTTAGATGTGCATATATGTTCCGGAGTAGGAAATACGCGATTTGGCATAGTTTCGCAGAATTTGCAAAATAGCCCCTGAAGTTGAATAAGCATGTTTTTGCCATACCGAAGCCTTCAAAACTTATTTCTAAGTTATGTAAAGGGTATTTAGGGTATGTTTAGCTTATGTCGGTGTTTCGGAGTGTACGTTGCATTAAACTGATTACGTTTGCGTAATAGTTTGCGATTTCACTTCCAGAAGTCGTTTAAGAGTTCGGAATCGTGCAAGAATCGAATACGTGCAATTGTAATGATAAAAATACAAATATAGAAAATAAAACACAAAAATTTCATTGATTGATGATTCGTCCGGAATTGATACACGATCGGATCACCACAAATGTCACACTTACAACTTCTTCAACTCTTAAAGTCATTCCTGCAGCAAAGGTGTATCCTCTTGATTTACCAGCAGTCAGGGAAGAGATTCTAAGTTTCTTTTCAGAGGAGGACCCTGACAAAAGCAAAATTCTATCCCTTGATGGCTATCCAAGACCAGCAAATGTTGATGCTTATCTAGAATTGAAAAAGAAGCAAGCAGAGGATATTGCGAAAAGAGAATCAGCTGGTAAAAATGATAGAAGAAATACAGATTATCATGTCCTTTCAACTGAGTAAGGTCACCATTCTGCAAAACTTTGTCAAGGATCTGAGCAACCAGTTGTCAGTAAGGGAAGATAAGTTGCTCAAGAGTGAACTCATTGAGTATATCATGGAAAAGAAGATGTATAAGGCAACAAGCCGTCAGTTCAGGGATTGGAGCAAAGATGAGCTGAGAGAAGAAATCAATTGAATGCAAGAAATGTTGAAAGACCCTCTCAAAAAGCCAACTCCTCCCAACTGGGATTTATACAAGAAAGATATCTCTAAAAATGTCTTGAAGTTGAAGAGAATGAAGCAAGAACTGATTCAAAATCATTATGGTTCTAAAAACCAAGTGATGAGATGGGGTGAGGTGGAGGTGTTAGACACTTACAAAAGTTTGGAAGAAAGAAGGAAAAAGGATCCATCCATGCCTCCCAAGCCTGACTACTCAAAGGAAGATGCTATCCTCAGAGCTCAACTCTCTAAAAGGTCCAGCTCAACATCTGCCCACTCCACACTTGCCCTGCAACACAGGAAAAAGCAAAGAGAAATGAATGAAAAGACTGACAAAGAGTTTGAGGATACATTTATCAAAGAAGGGATTCAGAAGATGATTGATTATCACACAGATGATACAAGTGCCAAGCTGGCCAAAGATTTGTCAAAGGTGGCTCATTTACAAACCTCTGCAATAAAGGCTCCTTCAAGAAAACCATCAGACCCAAAAATTCAAAAATGGAAGGTCGACAAAGACACCCATGAATTGACATTGCTCAAGTCTGATGGTGCAGCCACTAAGCTATCCATGGAAGATGCTTATGAGCTTACAGTAGAAGACTTCCAAGAACTACTATGTTTAGAGTTGGTGAAGGATGCTGATGACATGGAATCTCTTAACCTTGAACTTCAATTCAAAGGTCAAATAAGAGAATTCCTTCTGAGGAATAAAAACCAAGAATAAAGTGTTTTTGGCATCATCTGTTCCAGGGGGAGATAGTTGGGATTGATCCCTATGAAAGGAACAGATGATATAAAGCCAAACAACACTATCCGAGCTTTGGTTCAACTATCAGAGGTTACATCCTCTGATGTACTTACACTACTTTCCATAAAGACTGTTCATCATATCATCTGCCTTCACAAAGCTTCAAGGTCTGCCAGAGTTAACAAGGACAGAGGATAGGAATCAGAGTTTAGCCATTAGCTAAGTTAATCAATGTAACAGTGCCAAGCACTGATAGTTAGTATAAGCAGTGTTTAGAGTTAGTTACATATTGTTTCCTGTCACTATCAACCCTGACGTCATCAAAGATGCTCAGAGGTTAGATAGTTAGTATAAATAGGCAACTCTTGTAACCTTTAAACTTGTCTCTTAAAAAGATCAACTTTCGCATATCATCTTCTCTGCATTTTCTCATTACCAAACAGTAATTGCAAAGGCTGAGGGAGAGTTTGTGAATCACATGCAAGTTAATTAACTTGAAAGCATGATGATGATGAAAACAAACGACCATTTCTTGTAGTAAAAGTTTTCCATCTTATTCCGCTGCAAATCTCTTTTAATTCAATCATTTTCCATTTTTGAAACACAAACTACAAGTAATTCAAACTCAGATCCTAACAAAACATGTACCCGCATAGGCTTGCAACTCAATCACACGAATACTAAACACAAGTCAAAAGGTCTTTGAAGGGTTGTAATGAGGCTAGGCGAAGGATAGGAGATAAGATGTTTTAAAAGTGGCTAAGGTGATGCAAATTAGATTCTTATTTCAAAATACTATTCTAAACAAAGCAAATTAAAACTGACAACTATGAGGCAATGATATTTTCGCCTTTTATTCAACAACTAATAACTCATATTTTTGTACTTTTCTCAATGATTTTCCATTCTTTTTCACAACATTTTCTTTTTTTTTACGAAATAAATAAACTGTAGAAACACATAATCCTATACTTGAACTTTCATCACACGGGTTTAAAAGAAATGGTCTATGGTTGTGGGCAAAGTGGGTAGTCAAACGAAAGGTTTAGGCTCAAATTGGGTCACTAAGGGATATGTTTGGGTAAGGATGAAAAAATGGTTTTAAAGAAAGGTTTACCTAATGCCTTAATCATTCTTGTACTTGTATTCGGTCTATGGTCTCAAACGGATCAAAAGATGCAAGTTCTACAATACATGACTAATGGTCCACTTAACAAAGAAATATGTGCATATATCTATGATATTTAAAGTGGCTCAAAAATCTCATGTATAAAGGGTATGGTGTATGATGTGCACATGTTACAAGTTTCTTAGGCGGATTATTTCCAAATAACCACCCGTTAAATACTCGTCATGCTATTTACACGAACTCGACCATGATAAAAGACCACATGAGTCATGCCATCCCTTATCAACTTAGTTACTTGCTTTTTAGAGCACTTGAGACAAAGACATTTTTGAAATTTTCTCCCATCCCCACACTTGAGGTTAGCATTTTCCTCAATGTGTAGTGTTTAAATGAACGGGTAAAAATCGAAAACTTCTCTCCCCATCCCCACACTTGAGGATAAATTGTCCTCAATGTGTAGGAATAGGGCTTTTACGCGTGAGGGATGTAAAACGGCTAATTTTCAAAAAATTTCACCCCGGTAAAATATGGTACAATCTACAATCCACTTATTAACTAACTATGAATCAAAGATAAATGGAAACATATGCACCTGATTTTTGAGCTCGTATCACATGTGCTCTACATCCTTCACGAAATGGTCGTCTCACGAATATGATATACCTGCAAATCTTAACCCTTATGTAGAAGCATGCTTCTCACAACCATTAAAATTTGTTAGTAATCTACTTCAATCATTTTTATGAAGACATTACCAAATCATACGCTATTTTACTTTGATTTGTGTGGAAAATAATTTACAACAACGACAAGCCTAACTCACTTTCATAGGAATCATGGTTGCATTTAGCTTATGCAACAAGCCCTTTTAAACCTTCCGATAGCTCGGGAGGACAAGTAGGTCTCGTGAGGGTTATATAGAGAACACACCCACAACGTTCATTTATCAACTAAGCAAAGGAAATACAACAGACTACAAGAAAGCTAAAGATAAATGAAATAAAATTATCTTAAAAGAGGGAAAATATACAACAACAAATAACATACCACCTCATGGTGGTCGAACGGAGTGCTTGTCGCCCACGAACTCTTCCACATCACCGAACGGTGACTCATACCATTTATTTCCAAACGGGCCAAACCTCCTTAATTCTTCCTCCGCCTTCTTCTCTTGAGGTGACTTCTTCACCTTCTTCTTCTTGACCGGTTTCTTCTTTGATTCTCCAAACCTACCAACCATAGCACGTATCTTTTTGTTCGGATTCATGTCCACTTTAGGACACTTATCCTCACAGAGTGGGTTAGTAAATTTAGGAAAAACATTCAAATTTAGTTCCCGATCCCCAAATTTCATGTTTACCGTTCCCGTTACACAATTTATTATGGCATTAGCAGTTGCCAGGAAAGGTCTACCCAGTATGACTATCAGTTGTGTGTCCTCAACATACCCAACATAGTCAACTACCAAAAAGTCAACTGGATGCGTGGGAGTCTGATCGGCCAACACCACGGGGGTGTCAAAATTTTTCAAAGGACCAAAATCATATTGGTCATACAGACACCCAGGAAAGATACTCACACAAGCTCCAAGATCTAGGAGCGCCCTCTTAATTTTAAATTTACCAATTTGGATTAGAATAAGAGGATCTCTCGGATCTTGAGCTTTTTGGGGAAGGGCACTCGATAAAACGGCACTAACATGTGAGATTAAGTCAAATTGTTTCGGAAGTTTGTTGTGCCCTTCTCGGTGCTAAACTCTTTCAAGCAATCTACATGAGCAGGAACCTTTATTATGGCATCAAGCAATGGTAAATTGATTTTTTCTTGTTTAAAATTTTCCACCTCTCGTCCTTTGGTGGGGTTTGTTTTTCCAATGTTGATGCCTTAATTGGTTTTAAAAGAGCCAACGGGTATGGGACGGTATTAAACTCCACACCCATATCATTGGCCCTAGCATGTAATTCTTTTAAACAGCTTTCACAAAAAGAATTTTTTGAATTATCTTTTTCAATTTTAGGTTGTGAAATTGTTTCTTGCTCATGTTCGCTTTCATCATTAAAATCCTCCACTACACCATCAATAAGTTGTCGTGGTGGAGTACTCTCAACACTACAAACCTCATCATTTAAAAGAAGACTTACCGCATTAATGTGCACATTCCTCACATTATTCGTGCTTGACTTTAATGCTTCGGGTTCACTGTAGTGTCACTCGGAAGCCTTCCTCCGCTTCCCTGCATTTGAGCCATTTCTTCCGCCAGTTGGCCCACTTGCTTCGCTAATGCTTCATGTGATTTGTCTCGAATCTCGTTCTCCTTCTTAGACTCTTTCATCATCGAAAGCATCGCATCCATTTTAGCATTCAAATCATTACCACCTCCACCTTGACTATTCGACCCACTTCCACTACCGCCTTGGTTGTTGTAACTCCTCTTGTATCCTCCTTGATAATTACTATCACATCCTTGATACCCTTGATTATAGTTACGTTGGTAACCCCCTTGGTTACCCCCTTGACGGTTTGGATATGAAGACTCGCCTTGATTACCCGGTTGAAAATTGGGGTTCATTTGATTAGCGGCGTTTCCATAACGGAAGTTGGGGTGATTTCTTAACCCGGGATGATAAGTGTTCGAGTTCATATCATTGTTCTTCCGTTCTCCGAACACTTGGTTTCCCTCCTCGGTATCATCGGCCATACCAATTGGACAATCCCCGGTCCTATGACCAATATCACCACAGTCATCACCAAGCACTTACATCCTTTCGCTTCACACGGGCCAATTCTTTCTCTAGCTGAGTAAGCTGATCCTTGGAATTAGAATCGAGATCCGGAAGTGATCGGGAAGTAGGATGCTTCTTGGCCCGGTCGGCCGATTCCTTGGCCTTGGATCTCTTACTCATCCTCTCAAGGAACTCCCAATCATCGTCTTCGTGGTTGCTCATCAACGTACCATTGCTAGTTAACTCTAAATGTTTCCAAGTATCTCCATCCAACCCCCTTACAAGCATTTCACTAACTCCCACTTTTCAATCTGGTGATGTGGGCACTTTCGAATCAGCTCTTTGTACCTCATAAAGGCCTCATGCAGGCTCACTTGAGAGTTGCTTGAATGCCCTTATCTCGTCACGTGCATCATCAGTCTTAGCTATTGAGTAATATTTGTCTAAGAATGCTTGTTGCATGTCAACCCATGAACGAATACTATTGGTGAGCAAAGTCAAGAACCACTGTTTTGCCTTGTCTTTTAGAGAGAACTGAAATAGCCGAAGACGAACCTCATCTTGAGAAAAATGACCTCCTCCAATGGTGCTACATATTGCCGAAAACTCTTGCAAATGTGTATAAGGTTCGTCGTTTGATCGACCATTGATGTGTGGAAGAATGTTTATGTGGTTTGGCTTGCAGTCGAATGCTGCTCTTCCTCGAGGTGGTGGTGTTACACCCCTAATTCCACGTGTACCCGGTGGGCCCGGTTGAGGAATATGGTGACGTAGTTGATAACATCATAACCAAACAACACAGCACAGCGGAAGTCTTGGAATTAAATTACTATTACAAACCGAGTGTTCAAAGTTCGAATACAAATTACAAGGCTTGTAAGGAAAGATCCACAGGAGGATCGAAGTCAATATATACATAGTATTGTTCAAAAGACTTTAAGCAACCTAGGGACCTTTAAAAATCCTCTATTGTCACTATAGCGCAGCTCCCGATCTATTGCGTGTTGCCACCTGTAACTTGATATTTTGAAAATACGTCAGTTTTCACTGGTAAATACTAATAACCGACACGTTTTGAAAATATTTCCGAAAATAGTTTTAGTTGCACTTGGCACATTTTATAAATAACTTGGGATAGGTCAAAATGACCTTGTTTACAGTTTTACATGTTTGTCAATACATATGGGGTCCATTGCAAAAACCGAATAACTTGATTAACCGACACACCACTTAAATAATCCACCAATGGGTTTCAACATTTTTATTAGCATTAGCATCTGTCAGGTGCACGCCTACACCCCGTGTTTAGGTCGTGGCCATTTGTAACTTAAATGAGCCAAGGATATCCTAGAAACAGTCGAATTAACCCCCAATGTTTAAGTTATCAAACAATACAGAATAAAACGGGTTATAAGGATTTAGTAGATCACAATCCGATAACATGATCACATACCCGACCAAGCGGTATTATTATACCGTATCCCAAGCCCGTATAGGGAAAATAAGTTAAAAGTATTTACCTGAGCAAATTCTTCAATAAGATAAATAACTCAGCTGAATATTCAAAAAGTAAGCTTACATGGCAATCTACCGGGAGGCTCTTAGTCTAGAAATATGGTGTTTATAACCAATTAGAATGCTAACAGATCCTATCTATTTTGTAGACTCGAACCGAGTAGCTTAAGAATAATAACGGTACTAAACGCTAGATTAAGCGATGACCGAAATAGAATGTACTTTAAACCCGACAAGTATGGAGACTTGTTTAATATGGGTAAACATGTTACATTCTGGATTTTGAAAATAAAATGATAAAGTTAAACCTGTTTTGGTTAAATTACGTAACTAGTTACGTAGGCCGAACCGTACGCATATAAGCGAAACCGGGTAACCGGGTGATTCCTATACAAGTTCCATATGCAATCATACTTTAAACATGTTTAGATCATGTACCTACTGTACATATGTACAAAATAAGTTTTGAAATCAGTAGGTAACCAGTCTTGATGCCCTAATATGGTTTTAAACCATACTATGCGCCGAAACGGCGATTAAGTCGCTGAATGACGATTGAAATGGCATTTGAGTGAAACTGATGTTATGAACTGGTTTGTATGATGAAAATATGTTATATAATATAATATATCAGTAAGTAATAGGTTTTGTTCCTTAAAGATGATAAAAATCCATTTTAGGTGCCGTAAGGGCAATATCGTCATTTAAGGACTTAATACATGGACTTGTGTATAAATTCAGTTTATAATCTGAATAGATATCCCAAATAATCCTAGTAATGATATTACATCAGTAAATAAAGAGTTTTGAGGCCAAAATCATGTTTAAGGCAATTAACGTGTTTAAGGGTAGTTTGGTCGTAAAAATGCGTAACTAAGCGAAATAGCCATTTCTTGGATTTTAAATCAGAAAGTTGGCCTCAACACAAGTTCAATAACTCAGTACATCAGTTTATAACTTATATTTATGCTCATGTATGTTTAAACTTTGTTTTAAAGCTCTTAGGGACCTTTTAGCAAAATTCGGCATATTATATGGAAACTTGCATAAACACTCGGATTACTAAGTAACCATGTCATATAACTCCAGAGGGTTATATTACAATATATCATGGTCACAATACAACCTAATTTCAGTAGCTAAGGTTGGTAAATCGGGCCTGAACCAAAACTCAAAGCAAAAGTCAACTTTTGCGACTTTCGGTTGCGAACCGACCTTAAACCTGGACTTGACGGGCCGAACATGTTTACACATGTCCTAATACTTATTACCAAGTTATTAAAGTATTGGAATTGATTTTATAGCACCTACATTGCTAATTACGAATTTATTTCAAAACTGACCCGTTGACTTTTTATTGACAATAGCTTTAACCCGTCAATCGACCAAGCAAATGTGGTAATCAGGAGGCGCCCTTTTGAGGGATTAACACCTTCCTAATTACGATCACGTAGCTACGTTTGTTACGGACATTGGCTGGACCGTAACGGTCTTAGCCGAAAGTCAAAGCGTTTTTACATCAACGCTTTGACTTTGGCTCAAAGCCTAATAAAACTTAAAGAGGGGAGTTAAGGACACTTACACAATGTCCTAGCACAAAAATATAACTGATTAAAGAGCTCCTTGTGGCCAGGAACCTCCAGATGAGGAGTATAGGAGATAATGAGAGAATGAGCAAGGAATGGAGTTGAAGTTCACTCCTATTTATACTCAAGGATCAAGACTCAGGCCATGCCAAGTGTTAGCAAGAGTCATGAGAGTTAAACAAGTATTTTGGGACGTGCAAGGAGCAGGGAGATGGGTGGCATTGCGCACAAGGTGGCAGAACAGGAAGCTGCCAAGAAGTCATTCGCTGGCGACCTCTTGCGGACCGTATGGCATTTGCCTTGCGGCCCGCAAGGCCTTCTTGCGCGCACTAATTTCAAATGGTTACGGACCGTAACTATAATGGCTTGTGGTCCGTAACCACCTCCAAGCACATGAAAATTTGCATTCTTTCACTTTTGGTCCCTCAACTTTAATGGTCGTTAATCAGAGGTTGTATAATAACATGTTGACGACTTTAGTCACTCTTGTTAGCACACGACATTCGAGAATCAGCAGGACACGTGTCGGAATTTTACTGGATGGGTTTCCATGAGGTGTCACAGGTGGTATAATTGGAGAATCATTCTCCAAAATCATCAACCAGAATCGGCCATCAACCTCTTGTGGTGGTTGGCGTTGAGGGTTACGGGTACATCATGGTGGACCATCCACCTCTTGATTGCCCGGTGGTCCATGGTTTACCCTACGGTTTTGGTGTTGGTTCGCCATACCCACAAACTCAGGAATCCGTCGGTTGTTGTTTCGGTTATAATTCAGATTCCTTTGATTGTTGTTCCGGGGTTGGTGATTGTTTCTATACCCACCATCACGGTTGTTCCCACCATCGTAACCACCATCATAACCTTCACCATTGCCCCATTCATCATTTCCATAATCGAAATTGGCGTTTTGATATCCTTCATCCCAATCGAAACCCCGTCCATGATAAATGTTTGCGTTATCCGCATATCCCCAAATCCGTCATCTTCTTCATCTTCCAAGTGATAAGTATGAACACTAACCCGATCCGGTGAACGATAACTAGGAACACTATATCTCTCATCATCTAGAATGTTGTTTCTCAACTCATCATAATTCGGCTCATAGTTTTCCGCATGATTAGGATTCACCCGCTCGAACTCCGGTGGCCCACGATTGGGTCCGTACCCGGATTTTGGTTTCGGTTGCGATTATTAGGATTGGATGGAAGATCTTGGTTTTGAGGGTTAAGTGGGTTGACTGGTGGACGGTTATTGCTACCTCCCGAACGGTTGTTACGGTGTTGGTTGGGTTGGTTTTGCTGCTCCATTGGAAAGGTTCCAACGGATGGTGTTGATGGTGAGTTTTGGGTAACTTGATTAGAAGCAAGTGTTGCTTCTAACCGGCTTGCTAAATTCCTTCTTGCTACTCACTCTATTTCCGGATCGTAAACTAGCGGTGATGTTCGCTCAGAATTCCGTGTACACATGCACTACCTGTAATCTGCACAAGTAACACACCCCGCGTAACACAAAAGGAAATAAAATGAAGATGTTGGTGCAGAATGTCTATGTCTTAGTCTTATATCGAGTCTTGTGAATAAGCTAGCGAAACGAAGTATTTATGTAGTTTGGTAGCAAGTTCGCTCTAGATGGAATGTTGATGTCAAGTTCGGCCGAACTTGACATAGTCAAGTTCGCCCGAACTCACCTACTCTCTAGCGGACTTGTTCACCTATAAATAGCTAGCTTGATCTTGTCATTTGTAACTTTGTGCTCTGGAGGTGCAGAATGTCTATGTCTTAGTCTTATATCGAGTCTGTATAGATTAGATGTGAATAGGCTAGCAAAATCAAGTATTTATGTAATAGAGGGTCAAGTTCGCTCGTGATGATTTTGTGAAGTCAAGTTCGGCCGAACTTGAGATAGTCAAGTTCGCCCGAACTTCCTCCTCCACCAGTGAACTTGCTGCCCTATAAATAGCTAGCTTGTCTTGTCATTTGTAACTTTGTGCTCTGGAGTAGCGAAGCTCTGTCAAATTGGAGACTTGACGTTTATCAATAAAATTGACGTTTAATTGAGTAATTCTTGTTATTTGGTAATCGTGTCGTAATATTTCCGCTATTAT
Source organism: Scalesia atractyloides (assembly GCA_947069175.1). NCBI lineage: Eukaryota > Viridiplantae > Streptophyta > Magnoliopsida > Asterales > Asteraceae > Scalesia > Scalesia atractyloides. The sequence continues at coordinate 36,039,741 of CAMTDV010000005.1, forward strand.
GGATATTAGATATCAAATCTAGGTTCCTATGCTGTCAGGATCGGTTCTACAAGTGGTATCAGAGCTAGAATAGCCTGATTTGATTGATATCAAGACAAGAACATCTCTAATTCTACTCCATTCTTCTTATTTTCTTAACTTTTACACTAAAATGAAGAATTTACGAGCAAATTCTGTCCAAATTTGAATATGTCATGTTAAATACATCATAGATAAACCCCTGAGAGTTTGGAGATTAAAATCAAACGAATTGGTGTCAAATTGTTGCAAAAACCATGTTTTTGAAACTCATCATGATCGAACTTATAAGCCAAGTTCGGCCGAACTTGACTTAGGAATTCACTTTTTGATTGATTTTCTATCAAGTTCGCTCGAACTTGATAGTTTTTGAGGAAATATTTGGTGAAGTCCGATCGAACTTGCACTAGGTTCATTGATTTTCTTCAAGTTCGCTCGAACTTGAACACTTTCTTTGAATTCTATACTAAGTTCGACCGAACTTACAAGCTTTTCTTATAAAATTGTCATAAGTTCGCTCGAAGTGAAACTCATGAAATTTTCAAATCAAGTCCCAAGTTCGACCGAACTTGTGTTAAAATCTGAAATTCTTCATTCATCACTGCAAGTTCGACCGAACTTGTAGTTGTTCTAATAATTTTCAAAGTTTGAACGTGTTTTCAGCGTACGTATATCGATATTCGTGATGGATGATCTTCAGAGAGCGTTTATGTCAGGAGTGGGTACGTCCAATGCCAATGTGATACAACAAGTCAACCTTGACAACGAAATGGGCACGTCCGTCAAACCTCCGAAGTTAATGAGTATGGACGAGTACGAAGGATGGAAGGAGAAGTTCAGTTATTGGGTTCAAGCCATGCATTTCCAAAGCTGGGTGGCTATTGAGAGAGGTTATGTCGTTCCCTTAGACGAAAATCAGCAAGTTCTGGAAAAGTACAAGTACACCACAATACAAAAAGATGAGTACATTGCCGAGAAAAAGATGATCAGTCTCATTACAATCCGTTAAAGAGGATATTTTGGTCTTATTGCCCGAATACACAACTACGAGAGAGCTATGGTTATCACTGCAAAAGAAATACCTATGAAGCATAGGGATGATCAAGAGTAAAAAAGCTCTTATCTTGAAAGAATTCGACATTTTTACCATGTTGAAGGGTGAGACAATGAAACAGATGATTGAACGTTTTTGTCATCTGAAAGTCCAAATGATAAGACACGGTCTGGAGAAGACAGAACCGGAGTACATCGATAAGCTTGCAGATGCGTTACCGGACGGAGAGTGGACTACTTACCTTATGGTTTTGAAAGGAAGTCCGAATTGGGAATTCCTCAAGCTATCTACAGTCATTGACAAACTTGAAGGTTATGAGATGGAACTTCTAAAGATTGCAAAGTCGAAGAATACTAACACAGTTCAAGATTTGGTCTTTATTACAAGAACAGAATGCAAGACAGCATCTCTAGTCCAAAGATTCAAACAGCATTAAGTGCAAATATGAAATCTTCACCACAGAATCAGAATCAATCATATCCACAATATGATCAAAGTCCACAGAGTTCTTCGTTTTCGAACACTAGTTCAAATTCATCATACCAGAGTCAAGCAAATCAGAATCAATAAACGAATTCTGATCCGAATGTATACAAGTGTAACATTGCTGTCAATCTAAACAATGTTGTTTCTGAGCAAGTTGCTAAACAACACATGGCACTTCTTGCCGCTGTTCTAGAATCGTATGAAAACCTGGTGGCCGGGAAAATTGGCAATCCGGAAATGACCGCCGAAGACTACGATCAAATGAACGAAGAAGAACTTGAGCTGATGGAAATAAAGTGGTCTTTAGCTTCTATCATTCGAAGGGTAACAAAGTTTGTTGCACTTACTGGCCGAGACATCGGAAATTCAAGCAACAAGCTGGGGTTATGTTGCTTCGAACGAGGATGATGTCTTTGACTGGAATTCTTATATCGGCAAGAAGATCGGAGTTGCATTGATGGCTGAAATTGTCGAAGATACATCTTTTGAAGACACAGCCCTGGAGAATGTTCTACTGGAACAATATCTGCAACAACAGGAAGAAGAGGAGACTTATCTGCACATGAAGACACAAGGAATTTTATCTCCTAATCCAACTTCTAGTTTTGCAGGTAACTTTGACGGAAGTTCTCAGGAGCAAGTGGTCGAAAAGAAATCGATTAATGAAGAAGTCATTGATATTGCTCAAGAAGTGAATGCTGAAAACCTCACGAACATTGCTAATAAAGCTATGATGGCTAATCTTACCAAGGTAGGTCCGGAGGTAAAGGAAGTTGTCAAAGTGCAAGTTGTGGAGGTTGAGAAACCTTGCACAAAATGTACCGAGCCGTGTGCTAAATGTGCCAAAAAATCACAAATCATCGCTGAACTCAATGTACATAATGAACATTTCAAATATGACTATCGTACAATGAAGGAAGCGTATGACAAAATGAAAGATCATTATGGCAGGCTTGATAGAAACAATATCGAACAGCACGATACTGTAAGGATGTTAAAAGGGACAGTAATGGATAAACAAAAAGCCATTAATATCTATATTAACACCATTGCTAAAACCAAACAACAACTCCAGGACATGAAAATTGAAACAGAACGAGTTCAACAACTTTTAAGAAGTTACACAACTAATGCTTATGTCATCGATCATATACTTCCCACGATTTCATCGGAAGAAAATGATAAAAAGTCTAAAAATAAAAATGGTAAAGGATACAATAATGTTCCACCACCCCTATGCGAGAAATATTGTCGCAAAATTGTTGATGGGATGGATAAGGCACTCAACATTGAGTTGTTATCTGAAAAGAAAAATGAGTTGCCGGAGAACATTTATGTAATCTATACTAAATCAGATGATGAAAATAATGCGATGGTCAAAAATGTGGTTGAAAATGTTCTGAATAATTCTAATGATGGCAGCTTTGAGAGCGCCACCTCGAGTTTGAATAGTTCTAGCACAAAATCCGAAGATGACGATACATCATCGGAAGATGATCTATGTTATGATCCTAACGTTGTCATATACAAGATTAAGGAATCTGATAGATTATACTTTGATAAAATGTTCAAACTGGTTGAAGTTACATTAGATGACCTGGAGAAGAATGAAAAGAAATTCTATTCTAAACCCAAAAGAAATTACAATAACTACCGAAGGAATGGTGGTGATCATCTGGAAAATCGGAGAGCTGGGTTGGGATAGATGTGGATAATGAACCGGTAAAGAAAATGTCACCATTTCACGAATACAAAGCCACTTTGGACATTCTTAAGAAGTTTGAAATGGATAGCTCGAGGCCGCTTTGGGCTCCGCTGGCACTGAATCATGGATCTTTGATGTATCTGATGGTATCTCGCCCAGACATCATGTATCCTACCTGCTTATGTGCGAGATATCAGTCTAGTCCTCGAGTGTCACACATGAAGATAGTCAAGCGAATCTTCCGTTACTTGAAGGGATGTCCAAGCACCAGCTTGGGGTATCCAAAGAACGATAATTTTGATCTAACGGGATACGCTGACTCAGACTTTGGAGTGGACAAGCTGAACTCGAAATCTACAACGGTAGGATGCAGTTCTTCGAAACACGTTTGGTAACGTGGCAGTGCAAGAAACATACCTCGGTCTCTCTCTCTACCTGTGAGGCAGAATACATTTCTGCTTCTAGCTGTTGTTCTCAAATCCTCTGGATTCAACAACAGATGAGGGATTATGGTCTGCAGTTTCTTGATACGCCTTTATTCGTAGATAACAAGGTAGCTATCGATATAACCAAAAATCCGGTTCATCACTCACGTACTAAACATATTGAAATTCGTTATCACTTCATTTGTGACTACTACAGAAAAGAAGTTGGTGCGAATAGAAAAAATCCTCACCAATGAACAAAAGGCTGATATTTATACCAAAGCATTTCCTTTAACGAGATTTAAATATCTAATGAGGCTTAACCGGTATTAAAAATTTGCTTATAGGTACGGAAGCTGAGGTTGAATACGGATCGGACGACGAGTTCACGTGATCCACATTGGTTTGTAATTTATCTTCTAGATTAGTATTTCTTAAAAATCTAAAATCCAAAAATATGTTTTTGATTTTAGGGGGAGAAATATTTGAGAAAATACAAAAACATATGAAAATTTAAAAAAAAAGTACAAAAACATTGAAAAAGACAAAAAGAATTCAGTGTCACAAAAAGGAAATGATAGTACATCAGTGGACTATCACAGTATGCTAAAGAAATGAAAAGTTTAAAAGTGATAAACAAGTCTTACTGTGGATGTGTCGACAGACTTAACACTTTCAGTAAATTGTTTCTGGGATATAAACTAAATTTTACAACTGCTTAATCTTGTGGATTAACACATCTTGGATATATGGACTTAGTACTCCGAAATTTCGTTTGAGAGATTGCCTGATTCTGAGATACGAGGTCTTTATAGATAGTTGATATCTGGGGTATTATACTAGTTCTTCTGATTTTGCGGAAGCAATAGCCTAGAACTTCTATAATGCTTTCGCTATAAACCCCTAAACTGCATGTAATCTTGAAAAGTATCGAAAGATCTAATCATTTGCAGTGCTTAAAAGATTCCTTAAATGGAACACACCTTAAAGTCGAGCCTTCATCTCTTTGTCTGTACGGTAGTACTAACCTGAGCTCTCAAGGCCTCGCATTAACCCAGATACAGATATCAATTACGCTATTTTCACATGTAAGATGAAATCTAGGGAATCTTGATACGGGAGTATATTTAAGAAGTGGGAACCATAGATAAGTCAAGTTTCATAAATCATACCTTAACATATCTTGGAACAATTGAGAAACGTGGTAAAGTTTAAATGGACAAACATATTGACAATCTAGGTAAACAAGTTTAAAACTTAAAGTCATCTAAAGGTCAACGGTACCGGTGATATGTCTCAATTAACTGATATAATCCTTAGACACGAATTCACAAAAATATGTCTGTAAATATGTTTGTACATAGTTTACTTTGTTCTGTACATAGTTTATCTGCTTTACAGATTAAAACCAAAAAGATTTTCAGTGTGTTTTAGCGTAAACTTACAAAAAATACAAAAAGATTTTGCTTTTACATTGTTTTCAGCAAACCAATGTTGGAGAACGGGTCTTCGAAGTCCGGTAAGGTGCTAAACTGGTGGGAATCTATTTGACAACGAGTTGGGAGCTAATCTGTAAAATCTGGTAAGCCAAAACGATGAAAAAGTTCATTAATTTGAAACTTTGAATTTTTTGAAAATTTGAAAAGTTCAACAGTTTGTTCATATCGAGTCAAACCGGGGTCACTAACTTGGACTCGGCAGACAAATCGGTTAACCAAGGTTATTAACTTGCACTCGATCAATTGAGTGGATTTTCAGAACTGATAAAATGTGAAAAGTTCAAGGACTAAAATTAAAAAAATTTTGAAAGTTTGAAAAATGGTTTAGGCAAGTTCGGCCGAACTTGCTTAACAGTTTCAAGGTTTGTATTAAGACAAGTTCGACTGAACGTGTTTGATGGCTGTGTGAGAATAGGTAAGTTCGCCCGAACTTATCATGGGATTTTGTAACTTGGGCTTACAAGTTCGCCCGAACTTGCTAAGGTATAAATAAATAGCAAGTTCGGCCGAACTTCATTAACTGTGTGTTAAGTCCTCTGAGCGAACTTAGAGTATTTGAGCGATTTGTTGAAATTGTCAAGAATTTCGAATTGCTGACAAAATTTCAATTGATTGTGGTGATTTGCACACCATTCTTAATGGCCGAGGTGAGAAATCGTGTTTAAAACCATGAATTGAACATCAATCGGTTATCCAAGATCTGAAAAGTTAAAATCTGATAGATCTAGGGTTATAATGTACTAATTCAACTTAAAACTGTGATAATCGACCTAAATCGACCATAGATTCGAGTTGGATTTGATCAGATTGGACTATAATCGAAAGGTGAAGGTTTTGGTGTAGGAGATAACAAGTTCGGCCGAACTTGTTATCAAGTTTGCCCGAACTTGCTAATAAAACATGTATAAAAACTGATCAGAATACAAGTCCGATCGAACTTAGGATTAAATCTGAAAATTGAATGATATGAGAAGTTCGTTCAAACTTGGGAAAGAAATTGGAAATGTGTTAATTGTAAGTTCGCCTGAACTTATAAAAATTTGATTGAACATGTTGATAAGCATGTTCTGGCGAACTTGACTTAACCTGTTTGTAATATCAACATCAAGTTCGCCCGAACTTGATGTAAAAGGTTAAAAAATTGTGTAACATTTTTTCTCGAAAGGCGTGCTAAATGTTTTGCGTTGTTTTTCAAGTTCAAGTACCAGCAAGGTAATCACGATGAATTTTTCTAAGTTCCACAACACCTGTATTACTCTCGATAAGGCGTTGTGTCCATCGCTGAAAGAATATGAAATCATTCTAAAATTTCTGAAGGATTGTCCGATTCATTGAGCTATTACTGAGCGAACGGTGTTTTATCGATAGCACACTTATCATTTTTGGATGAACGCAAGTCTTAGTGATGATAAGAAGAGTATTACGTCATCGGTTCAAGTCGGAGACGAGAACAAAGAGATCACAGTTACTGAAGAGGATATTCGTAGGATCTTACAATTTAACGACGACAAAGATGATCCTATTTTTCTGGATGAAAAGATGGTTCGAGGTTGTTTCTATAGAATGGGCTACAAAGGAAGCGTTAATAAGCCTACATTGAAGAAAGGGGAAGTTCTAAACCCCTACAAGCTTCTTATGCATGCAATCATTCATACTTTTAGCCATCGTAAAGCGGGTCTTGATGATGTACAAGATTATATCGCCTGCATGGCAACGGCGTTTATTCTGAAGAAGCCGTATAACTATTCAAAGCTTGTATTTAGTCATATGTCGAAGAATATGGAGGATACGAGATTGTGTTTGTATCCGAGATTTGTGCAGATGCTCGTTGACGAAAAGTTTATATATATTACACGTGATCCGAATGATATTCTTTACTTCAGTCATCTCGATGAAACCACTGTGAAGAAATTGCTAAAGTTCCAGAAGCAGGATTCAGCACAGTAGCAAAACCAATATTTGGGGCATTAAAAGATGAAAATTATGTTGCGCCTGCTGGAAGTAGTGGAGGAACGATGGTAGTGGTGATGAGAAAGAGTTGAATGCAGAAAAAGAATGGTTTACGACGTTCAAGCCGAAAGCTCGCAGTGAATGGTTCTTAAAAAGTCGAGGTAGAGAAGAAAAAGAAGCGTGTGGCTAAAAAGATTGATACTATGCTTATAGACGAAGATGAGCCTGTAAATGTGCAAACAGAGGCTGGATCGAGCGCATCAAGGTGTTATTGAGAGTCAGGAAACAGAAAAGACTACTCAAGAGGACGATGTGATTTCTGCAACTTCTGAGAATGAAGATGATAGTGATGATTCACTCGAAAAAGCTACTAAGAAGTCGATAGCAGAAACAGAAGCATAAAAAGTCAAAGAAACTGATGCTGACTTTGATCCTGAGCAAGAAAAAGAGTCTGATGAGGAGAGACCAAAGAAAAGAACAAAGTATGTGAGTCTGTAGTAGCTTCAACAGCAAAGACTACAGGATCTCCAAAGACTAAGGGCAAAAAGACAAAGAAAGCTCAGAAACCAGCTCGTCGACGATACATCGGAAAGCTAAAGAGCATAGAAGTTACACAAGAACCTTCTGGTGCACAGGAGAAAGGAGTTACACAAGAACCTCCTACACAAGAACCTCCTATTATTATTTCATCTGAAGAAGAAAGGCCAGGAGCAACATAAGAACCTCCTGAGTCTAATTTACTTGAAGTTCCGGTGATACAATCTCCAGATCCTAAAGCTGTTCATACTGAAAGTTCAACTCCAAAGAAATCTACTCCAAAGGCTGCTACTCCTAAATCGACACCAAAAACTCCAAAGTCGAAGATATTTGGTGATATTCTTATTGTGCCAGTAGATCTTCAATATCTAGATGATTTCTTTCCTGAATCAGATGTTGATATTCTTGAGAAGCGTGTAAAGATTTTGGAAGATAAAGTTCAGAAGAATGAATCTCAAAAGGCTGAGTTGGAAAAGCAGATAAAGCAGAGTGAAGTTGAAAAAGAAATTATGTCCGATAAAGTAAAATTTCTTGAAGGCGACAGATGATATTTGAAAGCGCTAGTGGAAAGTCTGCAGGAAGCATATGAAAGATTAAACAAAGAGATTACTGAGCTTCGTTCTGAAAAGATATGAATGATAAAAGATTCGACAGACTTCAGAAGGTATTATCTAACAGTCTGGGGATTAATTTCAAAGAAGAATATGCTCGTTTAGATATTCAAGAAGCAAAAGAGAAAGATGAAAGAGAGCTAGCTGAACAGGGTAAGGGAAAGCACGTGATCGAAAGTATGCCAGAGATCACTGAACCTGTTAAAGAGATTGAATCTGCAAAGGCTTCGGAGTCTGAAATTTCTAAGGTTGACGAATCTGTCAAACCTTCTGATGCTGCAAATGTTACTGAAGAAAAGGACGATGACGAAGCAGAAGATGAGGAAAAAGATGATGAACCACCAACTGATGATCCGAAAGATGATTCTAACCACGATGAGGGTAACGATGATGATCCGAGTGGTACATGGATAAAGGTGGTTGATGCAGTAGTTAATGAAAGCTTTGATTTCTCTAATCTACTGAATGATAAGGCGAATGCTATGAATGATCAGAATGAGGGGGAGTCAGGGCAAACAGGGCCATCTGTTGATATTGTTATGTCTGACGCTATTACTATTGCAAATCCTGTTGCTGCAGTCCCGACAAAGCCGTTGATACTCATGCTTGAGCACAATGTTGAAGAGGGAGAATATGTTCACAATTATACTAAAGAAGATTTGACTAAATTGATTGAAGTTGATGCTGAAACATTAGACTTTGATTTCGAAGAGCAAGTACTGATGCTGACTTTGATCCTGAGCAAGAAAAAGAGTCTGATGAGGAGAGACCAAAGTAAAGAACAAAGTGTGTGAGTCTACAGTAGCTTCAACAGCAAAGACTACAGGATCTCTAAAGATTAAGGGCAAAAAGACAAAGAAAGTTCAGAAACCAGCTAGTCGATGATACATTGGAAAGCCAAAGAGCACAGAAGTTACACAAGAACCTTCTGGTGCACAGGAGAAAGGAGTTACACAAGAACCTCCTACACAAGAACCTCCTGTTGTTATTTCATCTAAAGCAGAAATGCCAGGAGCAACACAAGAACCTCCTGAGTCTAATTTACTTGAAGTTCCGGTGATACAATCTCCAGATCCTAAAGTTGTTCATACTGAAAGTTCAACTCCAAAGAAATCTACTCCAAAGCTGCTACTCCTAAATCGACACCAAAAAGGTTCTTGTGAAGTTTTGAGGCAGACGAGTATAACAGGGTTGTAGTGGAAGATTGGTCTTCTGATGACGAGAAAGACGAAGCTGAGAAGTACGTCGGTTAAAACACAGACAGTTTCCCAACATTTGAAGAGATGTATAAGCAACTTGATGAAGATATGTTAAAGGAAAAGATCGAAGAATCAATACGTGAAGGTAAAGTTCCAAAGCCGATGACAAAGTAAGAAATTGCTCAAGCTAAGAAATCCTGGTTTAAAGAGATGCCTCGTGAAAGAAAGTTTTGACGATCTCTAGCATTCTTTACCAGAGATAAAGATGTGTCATTAGGTGATATTCTAAGCTGGGGTTGGTTTAAGGAGCTGAATGTGTATGCCATCAAAAGAGAATTTGGAGTTCAATACTTCAAATATCTGGCAGACTTCAAGACATTACCTTACTGGGATGTGGAAGAACTTGTTCAAACAAGGAATGTCACGTACCATGTGAAGTTCATTGATTAGTTGCTATGGAAAATGATCAAATTTGAAGCAACAAAGGGATTTAGATATCGGAAACCTTTCATCCCAGGATGTCGTATCAAAACGAACAAGAAGACAGGGGAGAAAGATATCACTTTGGTAATGAAACGGCCAAGAGCAATGAGAAACATGCCTTTAATGCCGATTGAACAGAACTTTTATCTAGTGTTTAAGTGGTGGCAGATTGATCCTAATACATGTGAAGCTGTGATAGTATTACAATTTGAAGAACATCTGGATATCACTAAGGAAAGGGTTGAAATATTAGGGTTTCAAGGTGTGAGAGGGCTGTGGAGGACGATCAGGATACTAGACCTGATGTGGCTAGTGAATTGCTCGAGAGAAGATATCAAGTGCTTGTTCTACAGCAAGATAGTGTTTGAGGAACGTGAAAAAGAACTAGCCATGCAATATCAGAGGGTCGCCAATGTATGTTATGCAGGTGAAGTAAACTCCGGAAAGATGTGGGAAACGAGCTGGAGGGATCTTGAATGTGTTGAATTTTTGAAGGGGAGTGTACTTCTTTACCAAGAACATGTAAATCCTAACCTAGATAAGGCAGTGCACTTCTTTACCAAGAACATGTAAATCCTAACCTAAATAAGGCCTGATTGCACATAACCATTTCACAAAGTCAAATTTTATCATCACTCGACAATTTACGAATTCGAAACAAATGCAAAACAATTATCAAAGGTTTCAAATACTAAACAACTTGTCACGAAATCAAATCAAATACAAATGTTTATACCCTAATTTTTTTACAAAAATTTACACCGGGGTGAAACTCGAAGAGACTAGTCGTGCATACTCATCATGTCTTGCAAACACACCAACCACAAAATCTTGTGCTCCCTCGAACATCCGTGCAGCCACAACAAGGCTGTTGCCTTCTGGAACCGTGCGTTACCTCTGTGTTGTGCGATGTCGTAACCATAAAAAAATTCCCCCTTTTCACACTTCCTCTCTGTTTCTTCGTTCTCTTTTCCTTGTTTGTTGCGGCCCATGTTAAATGGCCAAAGCCCACCAATTCACTAGGCTTACTCATTCTTTTTTCCATTTTAATGGTCCAACACAACGAAGAATTAGTTTAGAACTTTAACCATTTATCGATCTACACAAAATTCATAGAAACAAATAAAACAATTACCACTTTATTATATTAATTAAACGCAATACTAACTAAAAAATAACTTATCATTTTCTTATTTGTTTACTCGTTTTGAACAGTCCCATTTACTCATTTATTGCGTTTAATCATCTTAAATTTTGACATTCTAATTTGAAAGGTTAGCCATCTTTACTTATTTTATTCTACAAATCTATTCTTTTAGCAGCATTTTCTTTCATAACCCAAAAATATAAAAACCAATCAAAATAGTATATTATCTAAAATAATGATGCATTTCTATTATAACTAAAATAAAAGAGAGTAAACCATAATGTACCGATCACATCCCATTTATCTTTTGTTTGCCCTCAAGCAAATCTGGTTTTCACTTTCACGTGATCGAACAATGTCATACCTGGTTCAAAATTTTTAAAATTTATGAAATATTTACTGGTAAAGTGAATAATCACATATAAAATGGTTACCCAAGATTAACTCGCCCTTGAAACTCACAAATCATACATATCCCTCACAATGTTCACTCCACTCGGTTTACAAATTGGCTAATATTAGCACCTTTTTAAAGTAATCACTCAAAACCGAATAGAACGCGTACCCGCATAGGCTTGCAACTCAATCATTCTCCACCACCGAACACGAATACTAAGCACAAGTCAAAAGGTCTTTGAAGGGTTGTAATGTGGCTAGGCGAAGGGTAGGAAATAGGATGTTTTAAAGTGGCGAAGGTGATTAAACTCGATTTTTATTACAAAACAACTACTCTAAACAAAACTAACTATAAATATCAACTACGAGGCAACGATTTTCGCCTTTTATTCAACGACTAATAACTCATATTTTTGTACTTTTCTCAATGATTTTCTATTTTTTTCGCAACATTTTCTGAATTTTTGCTTCTTTTTTTTTTTGCAAATAGAAATCATAACTATACAAACACATAATCCTATAATCAAATTTTCATCACACGGACTTAAAAAGTAAAGGTTTATGGTTGTGGGCTAAGTGGGTTGTCAAACGAAAGGTTTAGGCTCAAATTGGGCGACTAGGGGATTTGTTTGGGTAAGGATAGATAAATGGTTTTAAAGGAAAAGGTTCATCTAATGCCTTAATCATTCTCGTGCTTGATTTCGGTCTATTGTCTCAAACGTATCAAAAGATGCAAGTTCTACAATACATGATTAATGGTCCACTCAAACAAAGAAAATGTGTATATATGATGTATAAAAGTGGCTCAAGATCTCAGGTATAACGGGTATGGTATGTGATATGCACAACTTGCAAGTTTCTTAGGCGGATTATTCCCAAATAAGCATTGCTAAATACCCGTCATGCCATTAACTCGAACTTGACCATGACAAAAGACCAAATGGGTTGTGTCATCCCCCGTTAACTTAGTTACTTGTGCTTTTTAGATCGCTTCAAACAAAGGCATTTTTTTGATTTTTTTTTTTGAATTTCCCCCATCCACACAATTGAGGTCAACACTATCCCAATGTGTAAGGATAGAGCTTTTTAAACGCACAAGGGATGTGACACGGCTAACTTCCCTCAAAAATTCACCCGGAAAATAGAATACAATATACAATTACTTATTCGTTAACTAAAAAAACAAAGATAAACAGAAACGCATGCATCTGGTTTTTCGCTCATTCATCGTGTGCTCTTCATCCTTCAACAAAATGGTCGTCTCACGAACATGATTTACTTACAAATTCAACCGTTGTGTAGAAGCATGCTTCTCACAACCATCAAAATTTGTTAGTTACCTAGTTCTACCACTTTTATGAAAACATTACCAAGCCATACGTTATTTCACTTTGATTTATGTGGAAAAATAATATACAATAACAACAAACCTAACTCACTTTTGTAGGAATCACAGTTGCATTTAGCTTATGCAACAAGCCCTTTTTAACCCCCGATAGCTCGGGAGGACGAGTAGGTCTCGTGAGGGTTATATAGGGAACACACCCACAACGTTCATTTAACTAGGAAAATAAAATAAAACGAATAATTATACAAACTATACAACAATCATACCTGATTTGCCTCTCATGATGGTCTAAGTGAACATTCTCCTACCGAGTTTCCAACTTACGCTCGGTAGTTGGCATGCCGAATCCACTTTCGTTTTCTTTTACGCGACATGCGTACAATACAACTTCGGGGTCGTTTCTTAACAAATTGTCCAAGATCTTGCAATGCCACCCTTCAAATCCTTATACCCGAACCCACATCCCCAACTTTGTTGGTTGGAGTGATAAGTATGGGAGAAGGATGGATATGAACGTGGGCTTCTTTCGGATCTGAGTCGTCTCACGGTGTCATGTGTTCCGCTTGGTTCAAACATTCAACTTCTTGCTCCGAAAGATCTCTAACCTCTTCCACCATTGTACCATTAGCCAAAACCTCTTGGTCTCGCCTAAATTGGGCCATCTCCTTAGTTATTTGACCAACCTGAATAACCAAAGCCTCAAATGATTTGTCTCTTAGCTCGTCTTTCTTTTTCATTTCTAGCATCATATCCATGATTGCATCGAGCTTAGAGTGTAATGAATCTTGAGGCTCCTCGTTGTTGGTTGAGGGGAATCATGACAATAGTCATCATACTCCTCCTGGTAACTTGGTAAATGTGGCAAGTCACGTTCATAGTTGTTGTAACCCTGCCCTTGCTCATAATGGTAACCCATCTCTGAATAGTAGGAGTCTTGATAATTTGGTGGTGGTGGTGGTCTAATGTATGGAGAATGTGAGGATGGACCATTGAAATCTTCATAATTTGCCTCCCATATTCGTACAATCCGTTGAGGTAGTCTTCCCGATCCTTATAGGCTTGAACTTTCTCGTAGAAAACAGGGCAATCCTCTAGCAGATGCTCTCCGCTTCCACAATATTCACACGGATCATCGTCTACCCAATTCATATTAAAATGTGGTACCTGCAACACATGTACCTACACAAACAAACTCAACCACCCAAAGTGTAATCACAAAATACAAAAAAAAAAAAGAAAACTAAACTAAAATCGAACAAGCAATGAAATACTAAGCGCACTAGCTCCTCGGCAACGGCGCCATTTTGACAGACCTTGTCGTCCCGATCAGTCAAAAAACCAATTAACCTAGGTAGCTAGGGTAAGTCGAGTATCGTATCCACGAAGAGCATGTGGTTAGTATCACACTAGTTGTTCGATTGTCTAAACTATTTACAAACAAGTGAACAAAATAATTATGAAGCTAGGGTAGCTAGGGTAAGTCGAGTATCGTATCCACGAAGAGCATGTGGTCAGTATCACACTAGTTGTTCGATTGTCTAAACTATTTACAAACAAGTGAACAAAATAAGTATGAAGCTTGCTAATTTTCTTTATTTGTTTGTTTGGTTGAAAAGGGTGTTGGAGTGAACCCGACAAATTGCTATTATCTAAGACAATGGTTTATTAACTAGGATTGCAAAACTTAACTAAGTGGTTGAAAACAATAATTTAGAAACAAGTTCCATGCCTGTTTCGATAATTGAAAGACCTAGGGTTCCTACATGTTTTAACTTGATTCAGTTGCATATAGTGATTAACGAATTTAGTGTCACGTGACTTAGGTGCTAAAAGCTATCAACGTTACAGTAACGGACCGCAGTGCACTTCTTTACCAAGAACATGTAAATCCTAACCTAAGATAAGGCATAATTGCACATAACCATTTCGCAAAGTCAAATTTTATCATCACTCGACAATTTACGAATTCAAAAAAAATGCAAGACAATTATCAAAGGTTTCAAATACTAAACAACTTGTCACGAAATCAAATCAAATACAAATGTTTACACCCTACACAGTCTTACAAAAATCTACACCGGGGTGAAACCCGAAGAGACTAGTCGCACATACTCATCATGTCTCGCAAACACACCAACCGCAAAATCTTGTGCTCCCTCGATCTCCGTGCAGCCACAACAAGGCTGTTGCCTTCTCGAACCGTGCGTTACCTCAGTGTTGTGCGATCTCGTAACTGTAAAAAAAATTCCACCTTTTCACACTTCCTCTCCATTTCTTCGTTCTCTTTTCCATGTTTGTTGCAGCCCATGTTACATGGCCAAAGCCCACCAATTCACTAGGCTTACTCATTCTTTTTTCCATTTTAATGGTCCAACACAATAATGAATTAGTTTAGAACTTTAACCATTTATCAATCTGCACAAAATTCATAGAAACAAATAAAACAATTACCACTTTATTATATTAATTAAATGCAATACTAACTAAAGAATAACTTTTCATTTTCTTATTTGTTTACTCGTTTTGAACAGTCCCATTTACTCATTAGTTGCATTTAATCATCTTAAATTTTGACACTCTAATTTGAAAGGTTAGCCATCTTTACTTATTTTATTCTACAAATATATTCTTTTAGCATCATCTTCTTTCA
Organism: Scalesia atractyloides; assembly: GCA_947069175.1. Classification (NCBI taxonomy): domain Eukaryota; kingdom Viridiplantae; phylum Streptophyta; class Magnoliopsida; order Asterales; family Asteraceae; genus Scalesia; species Scalesia atractyloides. The sequence goes on from CAMTDV010000005.1 coordinate 36,055,249, forward strand.
TAACCCACAAATATAAAAACCAATCAAAATAGTATATTATCTAAAATAATGATGCATTTCTATTATAATTAAAATAAAAGAGAGTAAACTTATAATGTACCGATCACAGGGTTCACACTCGGTTTCGGTAATTGCCAACCTAGGGTTTCTACAAGTTTTAGATTCAACTCAATTGCATAGCGATTAACGGATTAGTGTACCGTGACTTAGGTGCCAATAACTATCAACGCTCCGAAGAACGGAAAAGAATGCACTTTGTAATCACAACAAGTAAAACCTAACCACGACAACGCATAAATACACATAACCATTTCGCAAAGTCATAACTTTATAATCGTTCGACAATTACGAATAAGAAACAAAGGTAAGCTATTGTTATGACTTCAAACACCAATACAAGTTGTCACAAAGTGAAATCAAACCACAATTCAAAACCCCAGATTAAACAACTACCTACACCGGGGTGAAACCATGGTGATTAGCCGCTCATGATTGAAGGAACTTGATCACCGGATGATTGAGACATGAGTACGAACATCTTGAAGCTTTGAAAGTGATGGAGATGATGGTTAGGGTTAGGGATGGATGGTGATGGTGAATGGATTGAAGATTGAATGATGAGGATGGTGATGGTGGTGAATTAAGGTTAGGATTGGATGGATGATAGTGAATGGATTGAAGATTGAATGATAAGGATGGTGATGGTGGTGAATTAGGTTTAGGATTGGATGGATGATTAGGGTGATTCAGAATGATTGGAGATGATTGGGGATGATGGTGGAAGTGTTCTTGGCTCCCAGATGAAGTTCAAAACTCAAAATATGCGTAACCCCCTTCAAAACACCCAAAAGTTGGGTTTTAATTCGTCCGAAATCGCAAAGCAAGGAAAAATCAGAAAAATGCACTTTCTGGGGGGAGTCGCGGACGCACCCATGGAGTCACCGACGCACCCTAGAAAGTGCATTTTTTTGCTGATGCCCTTTTATGCCGTCTACGCGACATTTTAGAGACGCAACGCGTCGTCGACGCCCCCTCCAAGGTGTTTTTCTCCGGTTTTTCATTTCTCGCGTCTCCGGTTGATCCTGTTCGCTCCCGTACCCTGAATAGCTCCCAATTAGCTCCTTAAACTCCGTTAGACCTGCAAAACACAATTCTAATCAAAAGTAGGCTATTTGAAACTAAAAGTTATGTAAATACACAAACTTAAACACATCATGACCACGTATCACTCTGACTGATTATTTCAAGTTTGAACGTGTTTCAGATATTTTCAACGAATCAAAATGGATTCCGAGTTTATCAACGCGTTTGCAACCAATGCTGTAAAAACAACAAATGCAGTAGCACAAATGAATCTCGAAAACGAAATAGGAACTGCTATTAAGACCCCGAAGTTAATGAATCTTGAAGACTACAAAAGTTGGAGAGAAAAGTTCGAGAACTGGGTTCAGGTGAATCATTTCAACTGCTGGTTGGCGATTGGAACCAAATATACTTTGCCAAGAGACGAGAACAACTTAGAGAAAATCCCAAGAATTTTACTCCGAAAGAGAAAGAAATTTTCGTCAATGAAAAGAAAACGATGAATCTATTGTCACAGTCGGTCAAAGAGGACATCCTGATGCTGTTACAGCATGATAACCACTCACAAACATTGTGGAAAGCTTTGCGAATGAAGTATCATGGAAGTAAATAGATGAGGAAACTCAAAAAGGCGACTGAGAAAGGAATTTGATATTTTCAGTCTCATGAAAGGAGAATCAATGAAACAATTGATCGAGCGCTATTGTCACTTGGTACATCAGATGAAGAGACACAGGATACTCAAAACCGATGAAGAACTGGTTGATAAACTTGCAGACGCATTGCCTGAGGGTGAATGGTCAACGTATCTGATGGTGTTGAAGAATGGAATCGAGTACAGTGGATACAATTTATAAACGTTCATTGAAAAACTCGAAGGTCATGAGATGGAACTTCAGAAGATTGCGAGATCGAAAAGTGCACAAGTGATACAAGATGTTGATTTATATTACAAAACTGGGTCTACTGAAACTCAAAGCCCTAAAATACAAACCGCTTTCAGTGCAAATAATTCCGTAAGTTCAAATTCTAGCCAATCAAGTTTTCAATCATTTCCAAGTTACAATCCGAATACACTTCAGACACCACAAGATACAAATCATTCCATAGTCAATCAAATCAATCCAGCAATGCAAGTTCAAACCCGAATGTCATTCAAAGCAACATTGGTGTTAACCTGAAGAATGCTCAAAATTTCAATGAGCAAACAACAAAGCAACATATGGCGCTACTCGCAACTGTCTTAGAGTCCGATGAAAGTTTGGTCGCTGGTAGGATGGGGAATCCAGAAATGACAGCTGAAGATTATGATCAAATCGACCAAGAGGAACTGGAATTAATGGACATAAGATGGTGTATGGCTTCTATCATCCAAAGAGCAACCAGATTCATGGAACTAACTGGAAGAGATATCGGAGATGGAAAGAGTAAATTGGGGTTTGATAAGTCAAAGGTCACCTATTTCAAATGCAAAGAAAAGGGTCACTTTAAGCGTGAATCTCCAAATCGTGAAGTAAGCGGTAATCAAAACCCATTTGGGAACAACAATGATTACTATCAAAAGGCTATTTACCATCGACCTTCTCCATAAACAAGAGGTGTTCAAATTGAAGATGGACCGTCACCATCAAGAGAAAAGGCTTTGGTAGTAGCACAAGAAGATAAGGGTTTTAACTGGAACAAATATCTTTCCAAGAATGAAAGCTTAGCTTTACTGGCCGAAATCATCAAAAAGCCATAACCTGAAATGGAAGATTCAAGTACTCTTTTCGATGAAGAAGAATCTTTGGAAGATGAATTATTGGGGGAATAACTTCATAGCACTGGGGAAGAAAATATTTTACACAATGCGTTTAAGAATATTATTCCACCTAATTTGATGCCTTCTTTTGTAGGATTCTTTGGTACTGGATCTCACGGACAGACAATTGAGATAGTGAAGCCCGAAACTGAAGAAGTGATTGATGTTGAAAAGGAGATGACCGCTGAAAATTTGACTGAAATTTCTAACAAAGCAATGATGGCAAATTTGAAAGAGGTACAGCCTGATTCAGAAAATAAAATGGTTAAAGTGTCAATTATTGAGGTTGAAAAACCGTGCGCAAAATGCCTTAAACCATGTGAAAAATGTTTTGAAAAGGATGAAATAATCAAAGATCTTAACAAACCTAATGAAAATTTCGGATATGATTATAGAACAATGAAAGAATCATATGATAAAATGAGAAGAACATATAAAATGGTCGAGCAAGCAAATCTTGAACAAAGTAAAACGATGGATATGTTAAAAGCCACTTTGATGGAAAAACAAACGGCTATTAGCATTCATATTAACAAGATTGCTGAGCTTAAAATGGAACTTGAAACAAAAAAAATGGAACTGAAAGAGTATATAAACTCTTGGTCAGTTATTCGAAAAATGTTATCGATCATATTCTTCCTACTGTAAAGATAGGAGAGGATGGTCAAGTTGAGAAGAAAAGTGTGGATTATAGACATGTTCCTCCACCTATGAGGAAAATTTATGTGAAAAGGAAACCTGAAGGAATGGAGGAGGTGCTTAATTTGAAACTTAAAACCGAAACTAAAGGTGAGCTGCCTGAGAACATTGATATAATCTACACTAAAATAGAAAACGATACTGAAAATGAAATTGTGAAAAATGTGGTTGAAAAAGTTTTGGAAAATAATTCTGAAGTGTTGAGTCAAGCTTAAACAGTTCAGAATCTGATTCACAATCTGAAAATGAAGATAAAGTTTCTTCAGAAGTTAGTTTAAGTGATGATCCTAACGTTGTTTTATACAAAGTTAAGGATTCTGATAAACTGTACTTTGATGAGACCTTTCCGATTCAGAATGTGAAAGAAAATCACATTGATAAACTTTTCAAACTGCTAGAAGTAAAATCAGAAGATCTTGATAAAATTCTGACAAAGTTTTATTCAAAATCCAAAAAAGATTTTCAACAATTATCGAAGGAAAGATGGGGATTTTCCTGAGACAAGAAGAGGAGGTTTGGGTTTTGAAACAAAGAAAAATGAAAAAAAAATTCCAAAGCAAAATTATAACAACAAAAAAATGGAATTTGTTTTTGGAAAGAACACAGTTGTTGAAAAAGAAATCATTGGTAAACAATCAAATAATGAGTTTAAAAAGGAGAAAGAACTCCGTGAACAGAAGTTGGATTCATCTGCTAGATCTGATAGCAGAGTATGTTTCAAATGCAATGAAGTTGGGCATATTGCACGACGTTGTTCGCAAAAGAATCCAAGATCTGCTTATGGAGAAAGGAAGTTCACAGAAGATATCAATAAAAAATCACCAGATTTTGCACCTACAAAAATTTTGAAAAGGGAAACTGAAACTAAGAAACCAGTAAATGATTTTATACCTAAAAATGATACTGGTGAATTGTCGATTGAAGTTGAAAAGAAAGAATCAACTTATTATCCTAAAAGGCAAATTTGAATCAACAAAGATGGGTGCTTAGGGCAAAATATTCTTCTGTGAATTCCAAACAAGCTGATTCAGCTAAAGGAAAAGAAAAGGTTGAACATGCAAGCACGAGTGAGAGTGTAAAACTTGAGAAAGTTAAAAAAACCGGTAACAATAGACAGTGCAAAAGATTTTCCTAAACTCACAAAGGTGAAAAAGAAAGACAATTTTTCAAAAGAGATTGGTGATGAGTATTTTGATGGAGAGGATGAATATGCATTTGAGTGTGATTACGAAGATGTTTATCCAACCCCAATGACCAAAAAGGCTTGGGTTTCTCTCTTTAACTAGATTTTCTACTTGTGTGTGCAGGGACTTCCACGGTCGATTCTTTCTAAATGGATCATGTACAGTGGAGCTTCCAGACACATGACCGGAATGCTAGCTTTGCTTTATGATGTCAAATCTATCAGAGGTGGATATGTGGGCTTTATAGGAAATCAAGGCGGTCGGATTATTGGTGAAGGAAAGTTGTCGAATGGTGTAGTATCTTTTGATCGAGTGAACTATATTGCAGAGTTAGAAAACAACTTGCTGAGTATCTCCCAGATATGCGATAAGAAGTTCACCACACATTTTAATGACAAAGAATGCATGATCTTGAAACCGGGATTTAAGATTCCAGAAGAGTGATTTTGATGAGAGCTCCAAGAGAAAACGATTTATTCGTGCTTGATATGGGAGTTGCCACTACATCATCAAAGTCTGCAAAATGTTTTGTCGCCAAAGCTAAAGAAAAGGAATCAGTATTATGGCACAGAAAGATGGGTCACATACATTTAAGAAAGATGAATTTTCTGGTTCACAACAACTTAGTTGATGGGGTGAATCTGAAAAGTTTTCATTTGAATGATGATTGTGTTAGTTGCAAAAAAGGGAAGCCGCACAAGAAATCTCATCTGAAAAAGCCGTTGAATTCAATCAAACTACCTTTAGAACGGTTACACATGGATCTCTTCGGACCAGTTAATGTGAAAAGCATTTATGGAAATCTATACTGCTTGGTGGTTACGAATGATTATTAAAGGTTTTCGTGGGTATTCTTTCAAGAGAGCAAGGATGAAACATTTCAAAATCTGATGTTTCTCTTCCGAAAGCTTGAGAATTTATATCATTTACCCATTCGAAGAATCAGAAGTGATAACGGAACGGAATTCAAGAATAACCGAATGCTCGAATTTTGCAACAATAAAGGCATTCTTCACGAATTCAGCGCCCCTATACTCCTCAACAAAATGGAGTGGTTGAATGTAAGAATCGCACACTTATTGAAACGGCAAGAACGATGCTTGCTGATTCTAAATTGCCTGTAAGTTTCTGAAGAGGTTGTTGCTTCGGCATGTTATACTTTGAACCGGGTGTCAATTGTTAAACCATTTAAGAAGACATGCTTCGAACTTCTAAATCAAAGAAAACCTAACTTGGAGTTTCTTGAACCTTTCGGATCTCCTTGTACGGTAATCGATCTTGATGGCAAATTTGGAGCAAAGTCGCTAGAAGGTTTCTTTGTTGGTTATGCATGTCCAGTACAGAGGGTATATTTGCCAAGTTTGAATCAAGTGGTTCTTGAACAGCATGTTGATTGTCGAAGATACGTTGCAAACACAAAAACCTGGAGATTCTTGGATGTTTAACTACGATAATTTGTTGGATTCTTTTGAATTGCCAGAAGAACCAAATGAAGAAGAACTTGCAGTGTTATATCAAATATAACAAGCAGCAAATCAAGAACATGTCTCAAGGCCAATAGTGGTAACATAACCATCGGTTGGTACTTCTAGTGCTGAAAATGTTCAAACAAATGATACAGTTGAACCAGTTGCTGCAACAAATCCAAATTCATCTGATCCCATTCTTTCTCCACCAAATGAGTCTGATTTATCGATTCTGCACCAACTTATGATCAAGATGGTGATTCAAGTTCTGATGAGGAATCTGAGCAGATCACAAGTTTATTGAATCAATCTGCTGGTCCTAGTTCAAGAATGAAGCATGTACTAGTCGTACTGTTGCTGATTCTGTGACTGAACAGAACATTACTAATCTGTAGAATGAAGTGGCTGTTTTTGACGAAGTGGTTCCTCGAAATCTATCGTATCATCCTTCAGAAAACATCATTGGTGAACTGTTGCAGGAGTTAAAATGCGAAATCAAATCAACAAAGCACTTAGTTGTTTCGATACTAAAGTAGCTCCTGTTCAGGAATATTGTTCTTTTTGCTGTTTTATCTCGCAGGTTGAAAAAAACATTAGAAGGAAGCAATTGCTGATGAAAGCTAGGTCAACGCTATGTAGGAGGAACTTCTACAATTCGAGAAGTTAGGCGTTTGGAAGCTTGTGGATCCTCTAACAAATCAAAAGGCAATTGATACTAAATGGGTCTTTAAGTGCAAGCGTGATGATCGAGGAGTAATTGTGCGCAACAAAGCTCGGCTCATTGTTAAAGGTTTTCATCAACAAGAAGGTATTGATTATACAGAAGTGTATGCTCCGGTTGCGAGACTGGAAGCAATTCGAATTTTCTTAGCGTTTGCGTCGTGGAAGGGCTTCAAGGTATATCAGCTAGATGTCAAATCAGATTTTCTCTATGGAAAAGTGAAGGAACGTGTGTTTGTCAAACAACCACCAGGGTTTGTCGACCCGCAAAACAAAGACAATGTATATTTGATGGATAAAGCACTTTACGGGTTGCATCAGGCCCCGAGAGCATGATACAAGACTCTGTCTCAAAACCTGTTGAGCAACGACTTTATCAGAGGCACTGTGGATAGCACACCCTTCATCAGAGAAGATAGTGGACATTTACTGATTGTACAGATTTACGTGGATGGCATAATCTTTGGTTCTATAAATGACGATTTGTGCAAAGAGTTCGAAGATATCATGAAGAAAAAGTTCGAGATGAGCTCGATGGGAGAGATGAAGTTCTTTCTAGGATTACAGGTTGATCGATTACCCAATGGTATATTCATTCATCAAACTAAGTATGTTCATGATATTTTGCAGAAATTTGAGATGACAAGTGCAAAACCGATATCAACACCATTGGCGATCAATCATGGTCTTTGCCGGATGAACACGGAACCAAAGTGGATGAACCGTTGTATCGGTCGATGATAGGGTCACTAATGTATCTGACAGCTTCGAGGCAAGACATTATGTATCCTACCTGCCTATGTGCCCGCTGTCAGTCTTGTCCAAGAGTATCACACCTGATGGTCGTAAAGAGAATTTTCCGATACTTGAAGGGTTGCCCAAGCACCGGCTTGTAGGAACGTCCACGATTAGCACGGAACCTAAATTTGTTATCTATCGTCCGATTAGGCGGAAACTAATGACAAGTTAACCAAATAACAAGAATTACTCATTTAAAGGTTGTTTTCATTGATCTAAAGTTCAATACATTCGAGGACCGGATCCGACAGAGCTTCGCCGTCTCTGTGCCAAAATCTCTCCAACTTGTTACAAATGAAATCCCAAGGCACCTATTTATAGGTTTCCAAGTTCGCTGGTTAGGTATGAAGTTTGGACGAACTTGACTTCTCACAACCATTATGAGCGAACTTGACTCCCTAAACACTTAAATATGTCTAGACTCTAACAGATTAAGCCCTATTCACTCAGACTCGATACATAATGACGTAGGCAACAAACATATGCATCAACAGACTCCCCCTTGGATGTTGCCGCAGTCATTTTGACTTTTAAAATCTTCTGAGTCTTCCGATCTTTAGTTCTTGTATAAACTTTAACATCTTGATCTTTATATCCTCTTCCTCTTTCTTGAGCTTTGTCTTTGATAAAATTTTTAATCAACATGCTCCCCCTAGCTTTAAGCTTTAGTCTCAGACTCCCCATTTGCTCTGATCTTTAGACTTCAAACTCCCCCGAGCTTTGAGCTTTCTGAAATCTTTTGACAATGTTTTATCCAGCTCCCCCTCAAACTTTACTACCAGTCTAAATAAATTCTGACATTCAAACAAACATTTCAGATTTACTATTTTGAAATTTGTGTACCATCAACATTTCAAACTTTAATTCTTCACTTCAAACTTTTCAAAAATTTTGAATTTTTCAAGTTCAACTTAATGACCTTGAATACATTTTACATTTAAATCTTTCAATTTTCTCATTTTTATCATTTGATTTGTAAACATCCACTTAGTTGATAAGTCCAAGTTAATGACCTTGATTAACCAAATATATCAACCAAGTCCAAATTAATGACCTCAATTTGAAAAACCGTTATGAACAATCTGATTTTAAAGTTTCAAATTAATGAACTTTTAAACATTTATCAGATCTTCTTACCAGACTTCAAAGATCCGTTCTCCAACATTAGTTCATTGAAACTAATGTAGAAACAAAATCGTTTTGAATTTTTTTAAAAATTTATGCTAAAACACACTGAAAATCTTTTTGATTTTTATTTTGAACAGCAAGTAAAGAAAGTAAACTATGTACAAACATATTTACAGACATATTTTTGTGAATTCGTGTCTAAGGATCATATCAGTTGTTTTGAGACATATCACCAGTACCGTTGACCTTTTTGAGACTTTAAGTTTTAAACTCGTTTACCTAGATTGTCGATATGTTTGTCCACTAAAACTTTACAATTCTTTATAATACTGTGATAGTCCACTGATGTACTATCATTTTCTTTTTGACAACAAAATTCTTTTTGACTTTTTCAATGTTTTTGAATTTTCAACCTTTTCATATGTTTTTGATTTTTCTAAAAATTTCTTACTCCCTCTAAAATCAAAAACATATTTTTGGATTTTGGATTTTAAGAAATTCTATTCTAAAAAGATAACAAACCAATGTGGATCATGAGAACTCGTCGTCCGATCCCTTTATAACTTCTGCAATCATTACCTGACAATAGAACAAACCTTTAAACTTTGTTAACCTCAACTTGTAAAAACCACTTGTAAGAATCACTTGTAGGAAATGAATTTTAAGTGATTTGTTCAGTATAACAATCAGTGTTCTGTTCAACGGTGTGGATTTTCTCAAATTTTTAAAACATTCTTTTCAACTTTTCTTTTTCAACCAATTTGTAATTTCAAAAACCATCAAAGATTATGACTTTCTAGATAAGTTAAATACTCATGGAGCTCCATCAACTTTGATAGAGTGGATCTTGGGACTCCTGCACATGAAACAACTATTTGAAAAATGAAACCCAAACCTTTTTGGTTTTGGGTTTGTACTGATAAGCATCATAACCATATTCTAACTCTTCATCATAATCAAAATCATCATCAAACATTTCGTCCAATGTTGATTCTGAAAATGTTTTTACCTTTTCATTATTTGTTTGTTTGATTATTGATTCAGTTAATTTGACATTTTCAGTTTTGTCAGCAACAGACTTTGGTTTTTCTGATGATGAAAGCCTTTTCTTAGCAACCCAGGATTGTAACTTGCTTCTTTCTTTCTTGATATAGAACCTAGAATCTTTGTTTTCATTAAACTTTGAAGTTTCACCTTTTTCAAATATTGAGTTTTCAAACCCTAAACTCATTTTAGATTTCACTTCTTGTTTAGATTCATAGTTTCTAATTGATTTTGTGATATTTATCACAATCTTTGGTTGTTTTTGCTTTTCATCTTTTGATTCGGTTTTCCTTCGAGGAAATACAGGCTTTAGATTCAGACACTTGCGAGCAATGTGACCAACATTATTGCATTTAAAGCAAGTTCGATTATCAGAACCATTTCCACTAGTGGGTTTTACTCCACTTGTGGACTTGGTCTTAGCCTTGTCCCGAAGTTCATTTTCTTTCTTAAATTCATCATTCGATTGCTTACCAATCATGCTTTCTTCTCCACTTGTGGACTTGGTCTTAGCCTTGTCCCGAAGTTCTTTTTCTTTCTTGAATTCATCATTCGATTGCTTACTGATCATGCTTTCTTCTTGAACCGTGCTCGTTCCATACACAAACTTTATATTCTTACCTTTGTATTCTTGGAACGTTGGTTTCTCCTTCTTCTTTGGTTCTTCTTCTTCAACCTCCAAACATAATCCTGCACTCCTGTGCTCAAGAAAATCACCACCAACCTTTCGGTAATTGTTAGCATTCCTTTTAGGTTTCGAGTAAAATCTTTTCTCGTTTTTCTCAAGATCATCTGATGAAACTTCTACAAGTTTGAAAAATTTATCAAGTTGATCTTCTTTCACATTCCGAATCTGAAAACTATCATCGAAGTATAGTCTATCAGATTCCTTAATCTTGTACATGACAACATTAGGATCATCACTTAGATTATGTTCTGATGATGTATCGTCATCTTCAGAATGCGATTTCGAGTTTTTCAAACTTGATTTGGCGCTTTTAGAGCTGCCTTCATCAGAATCATTCCCCAACACATTCTTTACTACATCTTTAACCACCGCTTCATTGTCATTGTTTGAATTCGAAAAATCTACGTCAATGTTCTCAGACAATTTATTTTTCTTATCAGACAAAATAAGTAGATTAAATGCCTTTTCAACTTCATCATCTTTCTTGCATGAATAACTTGCAAGAAATGGTGGAGGAACACATCCGTACTCTTTACGCTTTAATTTCTCACCATTTTCCTCCGATTTAATCGTAGGTAAAATGTGATCAGTGACATACGCGTTTGTGGTGTAACTCTTTAGAAGTTGTCTTACCCGTTCCGTTTCAATTTTCATGCTGTGAAACTCACGCTTTGTCTCAGCAATGGTGTTAATGTACATGTTAATTGCCTTTTGTTTCTCAATTACTGTAGCATTTAACATTTTTACGTTAGCGTTAAGTTCACTATTAGCATGTTCAACATATTTATATTTGCTTGATATTTTGTTATAAGCTTCTTTTATGGTTCTGTAATCATAACGAAAGTTTCGTTGTGTACAGTCAATTCTCTTATGACTTTGACTTTATCAAGACATGGTTCACAAGGACTTGCGCACTTTGTGCAAGGTTTTTCAACCTCCACAACTTTCACAACTTCATTTTCAGACACCCTTACCTTAGCCTATACCTTTTCTATGTCTGCTTTCAAAGCTTCTTGTTTCTGCATCTCAAGATAAGCTAACTCTTCTTCTTCAGCTCTCTGTCTATATCCTTCCAGAATGGCATTTTCCAAAGTAGCATCGACATACGATGTATCAGACATTCACTATCTCTGCCATCATAGAAACACCAGTTTTCTTTCCGATGTATCTGTTCCAGTCAAAACCATCTTCTTCATGAGTAACAACAAGAGCTTGTTCGGTTTTCTTTGTAGATTTATCTTCAACTTTGACTTGTGTTCTTTTTGGATATGGCTTGTATTGAAGAGCTTTCTTGTAGTACTCATTGTCTCTGCCGAAAGGATTTTGGTTTCCACTTGCTTCTTGATTGTTGCATTCACGTTTGAAGTGTCCTTTTTGTCGACACCTGAAGCATGTGACTTTAGTCTTGTCAAATCCAAGCTTGTTGCTTGAATTACCAATGTCCTTTCCAGAGTGTGCCACAAATTTGAAACTCTTCTGATGATAGATTCCAGACTCCATTTAATATCCATCAGCTCCAATTCTTCTTCGTCCACCTGATCATAATCTTCGGCGGTCATCTCTGGATTACCGATCTTTCTAGCAACGAGACTTTCATATGATTCGAGGACAGTAGCAAGAAGTGCTACGTGCTGTTTGGCCACCTTTTCAGGAAATACATTCTTCAAATCAACGGCTATGTTGCACTGGAAAACATTTGAATCAGAACTGGCTTGGCTTGTCTGATTTTGGAATGATGAGCTTGAACTAGCACTTGTGTAACCAGCATATGGAGAACCTTGATTTGGAGAAGAATTTGTATTTGCACTAAATGTTGTTTGGATTTTCAGGCTTTGAATCGGAGTATCAGGAATACCTCCTTTGTTATAAACACCGACATCGTGAACAATATTAGCATTTTTTGATTTTGCAATTTTCATAAATCCAATTTCATGTCCTTACAATTTGTCTATGAAGGATATCTCCAAGATGGACTATTCTTCAGAATCGTCAGATAATGTTGTCCATTCTCCTTCTGGAAGTGCATCGGCTAACTTCTCGATTTGCTCTTCATTAGATCGTTTGATATCATGTCTCCGCATCTGGACCATGTGGTGACATTATCTATCGATCATCTGCTTCATTGTTTCACCTTTAATCATCGTGAAGATCTCGAATTCTTTCTTGATTAAAGCCTTTTTACTTTTGATCATTTCATCACTTCCTTTGAATTTTTCACAAAGAGAATTCCATAATTCTTGCAAAGTATCATATTCTGGTAATAATATCAAGATATCTTCCTTTACTGATTGTTGTATCAAACTGATTATTTTCTTCTCCACAACATAGTTATCTTTGTCGGCATTTGAAAACTTATTCAGCGGAAGATCTTAATCACGCTCATCCTTTGGCCATTTATATCCATCTTCAACTGCAACCCAGCTGTTGAATTGATTCGCTTGTATCCAATTCACAAACTTTTCTTTCCACCCTTCAAATTCATCCATGCTCATTAGCTTTGGCGGTTTCGACGTAGTACCCATTTCATTGTCGATATTCATCTGGTTCACCGCAAGAACATTAGCATTTGATGAAGAAGCCATTTGAGAGACAAACACGTTGTGGAAATCTTCCATTTTGTCAATCTGAAGACTTATCTGAGAATACGATAAAAAACACTCGAAATTTGATTAGAAACAGACAAGTTCGGTCGAACTTGTGTGGAAACACTTTTTTATTTCAAATTTTCACAAGTTCGGTCGAACTTAGATGAATTAATTTCCAAAGTTTTATCAAACACTCAAGTTCGGTCGAACTTGATGTGGGCTTTTGAGAAAAATCAACCTTCGAGCGGACTTGAGGATTTTTTAGAAGAAACTGGTAAGTTCGGTCGAACTTATGAAGAAATTTCAAGAGAAAACTAAGTTCGGGCAAACTTAATTGAATCTTCACTAGAATTATATCAAGTTCGGTCGAACTTGATAGGAATTCAAGCAAAAATCAACAAGTTCGAGCGGACTTAAGCTCAAAATCTTGAAAAACTAATCAAGTTCGGTCGAACTTGTTTAAAATTCAAAGTTCGGTCGAACTTAATGATAAGTACGGCTGAAACTTGTTTCCAAAACATGGTTTTTGCAACTTTTTGATATCAAAACGTTTGAATTTGATGTCCAAACTCTCAGGGGTTTGTTATTAGTGTATTTTACATGACATATTCAAAAATCACCCATTTTGGACCATGAAATCATCAAATATGTGAAAATATTAAGAAAAATGATAGAATGAAGATGAAATAGAGAAATTCTTGTCTTGATTCTAGCAAATTTAGGTATCCAGGCTCTGATACCACTTGTAGGAACGTCCACGATTAACACGGGAACCTAAATTTGTTATCTATTGTCCGATTAGGCGAAAACTAATGACAAGTTAACCAAATAACAAGAATTACTCATTTAAAGGTTGTTTTCATTGATCTAAAGTTCAATACATTGGAGAACCAGATCCGATAGAGCTTCGTCGTCTCTGTGCCAAAATCTCTCCAACTTGTTACAAATGAAATCCCAAGGCACCTATTTATAGGTTTCCAAGTTCACTGGTTAGGTATGAAGTTCAGGCGAACTTGACTTAGTCAAGTTCGGCCGAACTTGACTTCTCACAACCATTATGAGCGAACTTGACTCCCTAAACACTTAAATATGCCTAGATTCTAACAGATTAAGCCCTATTCACTCAGACTCGATACAAAATGACGTAGACAACAAGCATATGCATCAACAGACTCCCCCTTGGATGTTGCCGCAGTCATTGACTTCTTCAATCTTCTGAGTCTTCCGATCTTTAGTTCTTGAATATATTTTTAACATCTTGATCTTATATCTTCTTCCTCTTTCTTGAGCTTTGTCTTGATAAACTTTTAATCAACATGCTCCCCTAGCTTTAAGCTTTAGTCTCAGACTCCCCTTTTGCTCTGATCTTTAGACTTCAAACTCCCCCTAGCTTTGAGCTTTCTGAAATCTTTTGACAATGTTTTATCCAGCTCCCCCTCAAACTTTACTACCTGTCTAAATAAATTCTGACATTCAAATAAACATTTCAGATTCACTATTTTGAAATTTTGTACCATCAACATTTCAAACTTTAATTCTTCACTTCAAACTTTTCAAAAATTTTGAATGTTTCAAGTTCAACTTAATGACCTTGAATACATTTTACATTTAAATCCTTCAATTTTCTCATTTTTATCATTTGATTTGTAAACATCCACTTAGTTGATCAAGTCCAAGTTAATGACCTTGATTAACTAAATATATCAACCAAGTCCAAATTAATGACCTCAGTTTGAAAAACCGTTATGAACAATCTGATTTTAAAGTTTCAAATTAATGAACTTTTAAACATTCATCAGATTTTCTTACCAGACTTCGACGATCCGTTCTCAAACATTGGTTCATTGAAACTAATGTAGAAACAAGCTTATGGTATCCTAAAAACGATGGTTTTGATCTCGTTGGATACGCAGATTCTGATTTTGGATATGATAAACTTAATGCTAAATCTACTACAGCCGGTTGCCAGTTCTTTGGAACTCGTATTATAACCTGGCAGTGTAAGAAACAGACCACAGTCGCTCTCTTAACTTGTGAAGCTGAGTACATTTCAGCTTCCAGTTGTTGTTCCCAACTCTTGTGGATACAACAACAGATGAGATACTTTGGTTTGCAATTTTTTGACACACCGCGGTATGTAGATAACAAGGCAGCAATCGACATAACAAAAAATCCTGTTCAACATTCTAAAAGGAAACATATTGAAATTCGATATCACTTTATTTGTGACTGTCACGAGAAAAAGTTGATTCGAATCGAAAAATCCACACTAATGAACAGAAGGCAGAATTTTATACCAAAGCTTTTACACGAACCAGATTTAAATATTTTATGAGATTAAAGGGTATGAAAAACCTTTTGTCAGATGGGAAGGATGTTGAATATGGTTCTGATGATGAGCTTTTGTAATCCTCATTGGTTAGTCACTTTACTTTTGTTAGTTTTTATTTCTGCCTTAAAAATAAAAAATCCAAAATTATGTTTTTGATTTTAGGGGAAGAAATTTGGAGAAAATAAAAAAACATAAAAAATTCAAAAAGTACAAAAACATGAGAAAAGGAAAAGAGTTTTGTATAAAACGAGGAAATGATAGTACATCAGCGGACTATCACGGTATGCTAAAGAACTGAAGTGTTTAAAAAATTGAGAAAATAAATCTCACTGTGGATGTGCCAGTAGGCTTTGCACTTTCAGTAGATTGTTTCTGGGATATAAACTTAAAATTCACAACTTCTTAATTTGTGGGTCAACATCTCTTGGATATACGTACTTAGTACTCCGAAATTTCGTTTGAGAGATTGCCTGATTTTGAGATACTAGGTCTTTATAGATAATTGATATCTGGGGTATTATACAAGTTCTTCTGATTTTGCGTAAGCAATAACCTAGAACTTATATAATATTTTTGCTTAAAAACCCTAAACTGCAGACAAATTGAAAGTATCGAAAGATTCATCAATTGCAGTCAAAAGATTCCATGTTGGAACAACACCTTAAATTCGAGCCTTCATCTATTTGTCGGTACGGTGGTACTAACCTGAGCTCTCAAGGTCTTGCACAACCCAGATACAGATATCAGTTAAGCTATATTCACCTGTAAGATGAAATCTAAGGAATGTTAATGCGGGAGTATATTCTGAGGTGGGAAACACAGTTAAGTCAAGTTTTTAATTCTACCTTAACATATATCAGAATAATTGAGAAATGTGTTGAAGTTTAAAAGGACAAACATACTGACAATCTAAGTGAAATTGGTTTTTGAAAATTAAAGTCTTATAAAGGTCAACGGTACTGGTGATTTGTCTCAAAAACTGATATGATCCTCAAAACACGAACTCACAAAAATTTCTGTAAATATGTTTGTACATAGTGCTTTACATTTCATTTTCATAAGATCCGAAAAAGATTTACAGTGTGTTTTAGCATAAACTTTGGAAAATTCAAAAAGATTTTATTTCTATCTTAGTTTCAACTACCAATGATGGAAAGTGGATCTTCAAAGTCCAAAGAAGGAGTTTGCTGATGAAAATCTTGAAGTAACGGGTTGGGAGCTAATGAAAGTGATAAAAAGCTTTGAATGATTTAAAAGTTCATTAATTTGAAACTTTAAAATTACCAAGAAACTTCAGTTTGTTCATAAAGCGTCAAACCAAAGTCATTAATTTGGACTTGGCATACAAGTCGGTTAACCAGGGTCATTAACTGGGACTTGGTCAACTGAGTGGATCTCTAGAACTGACAATCTGTTAAAACAAGAGGGTTAAAATGTAAAATTTGGAAAAATGATCAAATGCTTTGTTCTAATTCGTATGAATTAGAAGAGTGTCCAGATGGACTACTTCGTACAAAGTACAATTTCAGAGAATATAAATAATATACTTCGGACGAAGCAGTCATTTCTATCTGTGTGATCTCTCTTACTCTTTCTGTGCGAATTAGAGAATTTGTCAAAAACAAGTCGTTATACTGCCCGAATTTCAACTGATTTAGTTGGTTTGCACAATTAGATCAATGGCACATGTATAGATAAACATTTGAACCGCTGATTTTGATGTTCCGGACATGATGAATTTAACAAACTTAGATTTGTTAGGTTTTAACGGTTGAAAACTGAAAATAAACATATCAAACTGTTAATCGGCCTAAATAGCACATGAGGGAACTATCAATTTCAAGATTTGAACATGTTTGATGTTGCAGAGATTTTCGGGACGATGACCTGGTTCGTACGAACTAGGTATTCAAAACTTCAAAATTATGTTAAGTCTACTTCGTACGAACTAGGAGAAAATTGAAATGAAATTGTTGATTAGTTTGATTCGTACGAAGTATAACCTAAAATGTCAAAACATATTGAAATTGTTTAATTCGTACAAACTAGAAGAAATATGAAATAAATGTTAAAATGTTCTGATTCGTACGAACTACTCCTTAAATGCCAAAAATGTTTTGAAGTTGTTTCAGTTCGTACGAATTAGAGATCTGATTGGATGTTTTAAGCCTATTATAGCATGATTCGTATGAATTACCCTATAAAATGTCAAATTTTGGTAAATTTCTAAGGGTTTGTGTTTTTGTTGTGGTGATGCTATGAGATATTCGAAGTTTCATAACACATGTTGTGTGTTAGACAAAGAAAAATTTCCAGGATTGGCACCGTTTGATGATGTATTGGAGTTTATGGGACGTTTGCAAGTAACAAAAGCTTTACCGCAACATCATACGGCTTATCGACCACACGTTTCTTTCTTATAGACGCCAGGATCATATAATGAAACGGATAAGACGATTACATCTGCGGTCTGAATAAAGAATGAAGACCATGAGATTAAGATCACTGAAGAAGATGTTCGTAGGGTTTTGGAATTCAACGGCAAAGATTCATATCCCATTGGTTTTCCTGAACGTATGGTGAAAGGGAGCTTCTATAGGATGGGATATAAAGGGTATGTTAACGCTACAAAATTCAAGAAAGGTGGTCTCGGGCGTCGTTACAAGTTTTTCTTACATTCATTGATATACGCAATGAGTCATCGCAAAGGAGGATTTGACGATATGCAAGATTACATGAAGTGCATGGCTACAACGTTGATTTTGAACAAGCCATTCAACTATTCACATGTCATATTCACTCACATGTCAAAGAATACTAGAAAAGAAAAGTTTCTGCAAATATCCAAGGTTTGTTCAGATGCTGATTGCTGACAAGTTTAAAAATCTTGAAAAGGAAGATAGTGATGTGTTATATCTTCATCACATGGATGATGAAACTTTGAGGAAGCTGAATGTTTATCTTAGGCAAGAAAATGCACCAGTTCCAAAACCTATGTTTAGGGCCATTGTCAAGAGTGATTATGTTGCACCACCTGAAGGCAAATGGAAGAAAGCTGGCAGTGGTGATGAAAGTGATGAAATAAAGAGTTTGGAAGAATTCAAAGAAAAGAGAAGCTTCTTGTACATCAAACCTGAACCGGAAAAGAAGAAATGAAAGAGATCTTCAAAGAAAGCTGATACATTATTAGTCGATGAACCAGAAGATGAGTCTATAAATGTTGAAGAAACTCCTGAAGTGAGTACTGCTGCAAATGTTGAAGCATGAAATGTAGAAACTAAAAATGTTGAAGGTGATGATCACGGTGTTATTAGTACTACATCTGATAAAGAAGATTCTGTTGATTCTACAGATGTTCATGAAAAAAAAAGTTCAAGAAGAGATTGAGCAAGAAAGGCTAAAGAAACAGGGAGATGATTTATACGAGCTTTCGGAACACGAATCTGAAGAAGAAAGGCCTAAGAAAAATATAAGCGTGTAAAGTCAAAGGCTGGTGAAGGCAAAAAGGCTACAGGGTCTCCAGCAACAAAAGGGAGAAAACTGCCAAAAAGAAGGTATCTTAGTTAGAGAAAGAAAGTTGATACACCACCACAAGCATCTCCTGTGCGAGAGCAACCACCACCTACGTCTTCTATTCAAGATCAACCATGGCATCGATTCAAGAACAACCAGTGATTACGCAGCCGATCATATCTACACAAAAACAAACTCCACCACAGAGTACTCCGCAAGCTACTTCGAAAGCTACACCAAAGTCTAAATCTACATCAAAGCAATTGACACCACAAAATGTTAGAGATTTTAATGCTGCTTAGTGAGATTACGTACCAACAAATGATTATGCACATCAGATATCAAATGAGTTAGCTGATATGTTTGGTGACACAAAGACTGAAGAGTTAGAAAAAAGAATTAAAGCTCTTGAAGAAAAGATCAAATAGAATGAAGCTGAGAAGGAGGTCATGGAAAACAGAGTTAAGTTTTTAGAGAATGATTGTGATTACATGAAGGCGGTTGTTGAAAGTCTTGGATCTGACAACGATAGATTGCGCAAGTTGATTGCTGAGCTTGAAGTAGAAAAGATTCAGAATAACAAAAGATTCAGCATGCTACAACGTGTATTGTCTAACAGCTCGAGCATAGATTTCATTGCTGAATACAATCGTATTGAAGTACAAGATGAAAAAGAACATGCTGAGAAAGAATTAGCTACACGGGGAAAAGGGAAATGTGTTATTGAAGGAATACTCAACCTATTGTTGAAAATGTTGCTGAAACGATCGTTGAAGAGGTTGTTGAAACTATTGTTTTAGAGGTTAACGAACCTATTGCTGAAGGAAGTTTAGTTGTAGTGGGTGAGGTTGTTGATGTCGTTGACAATCCTATTCTTCAAAGAATCGCTGATCTAAGACGTCTAAGGGCCGAGAGAGATGAGAATGAAGATGAAGAGAAAAACGATGATGATAAACAAGATGATGATAAGGAAGATGATACTGAGAAGAAAGATGATAATGATGACGATGATGATGATCAAGGTGGAATTGGTATTACTGTTGAGTCTGCTAAGATGCATGATGATTTTGATTACGACTCTGTTTTGAATGATGAAGTAAATGCTGAGGATGTTCAAACTGAGAGGGAGCAATCAGAGCCAACAATGACTGAAGCATCAGGAATCTTCACAGCTAATCCTGTAACAGTTGTTCCTAATAGCTACAAACCAATGCTGCTAATGTTGGAGCACAACGTTGAAGAATGTGAGTTTGTACATAACTATTCAAAGGAAGAACTTGCTAAGCTACTAAAGGTTGATGAAGAATCAATTGATTTCGATTTCAAAGAAGAGTTGGTGAATATTAGCACATTTGAGCCAAACAGCTATGTATACAAGAAAGTGCCTGAATCTAATGATTATGATCGTGTTATTATTGAAGACGCTTCTGATGATGAAGTTGAGAAATACTCTGGAGCTGACACCAATAGTTTTCCAACATTTGAGGAAATCATGAAAGACATTGATCTAGAGCTGTTGAAAAGAAAGATCGATGAAGTTGTTAAAGACAGAAGCATTCCGAAACCATTATCAAAAGAGGAGATAGCTGAAGCGAAGAAATCGTGGTTTAAAGAAATGCCGAAAGAAAGAAAGTTTAAACGTCCGTTGGCATTCTTTACACGAGATAAAGACAAATCGCTTGGTGATATTCTAAGTTGGGGTTAGATTAGGGAGCTGAATGTTTATGCTATAAAGAAGGAGTTTGGTGTTCAATACTTTCGATATCTGAATGATTTGAAGAGTTTACCATTATGGGATGTTGAAGAATTGGTACAGACGAAGAATATCAGTTACCTGATGAAGTTTAACGATCAACGTTTATGGAAGGTTATTAAGTTTGAAGCAATGCCTGGTTTCAATCACTTGAAACCATTAATTCCAAAACGTAGAGTGAAGATCAACAAAGTGATGAAAGAAAAAGATGTTACATTGGTGATGAAGAGGCCCAAAGTAATAAAGAATATGTCTCTTAAACCAATTGAGCAAGATTTTCATCCTTATTTCTTATGGTGGTAAACAGATCCTGAAACATGTGAAGCCGTGATTATGCTTAGACCTGAAGGTAATGGGATGTCACTAAAGAAGAAACTCCAGAATTGATAGAACGTCGAAGAATTTGGGTTTATCCAGGACGATAAGGATACTAGACCCGATGTGGCTAGTGAATTGTTCAAAAGATGATGTTAAATGTCTATTCTTTAACAAGATATGTTATGGCAAACGCGAAGAGACTCAAGCGAAGCAATACCAAGGTGTGATCAACGTTTGCTACGCACATGGTATTAATTCTGGTCATATGTGGGAGTCTAGATGGCGTGAGCTTGAGCTTGAAGAATTTTGAAAGAAGAAAAGCGTTTAGAAAAGATAGACGAGAAAGGAAGAGAGGCACTTCTTAGAAGATTTCAATTCATGAAATGGGCACCTCCTATAGATCAAACTCCCATTCCATCACAAGAAAGACGCATGAAGCCTTACAAGAACTTTTTCGGACGTGGATGAAGTTTAGAAGACTGATCAAACATTCAAGGGGGAGTCTGTTAGTGCACGATGTATATTGTCTATGTCTTGGATCTAGTCTAAATGTATAGGGTTATAAAGTTAAAGTTTAAAGTTAAATTTTGTATGTAATAGGACTAGTTCGCATGAAGCTAGCAATGTAATGTGCTAGTTCGTACGAAGTACTACTTTTAGAAGACAATCGTCTAATTATGATCGGTATTTTATGCTAGAAGACAATGCCGCCTCGTCGAAGAACCAACGCTAACAGCTACCAACGACCCAAGAGGAACTAAACGAACACATCTCTCAAGCAATCACATAGTACGAAGCCAACTGCACCAAACATAACGGTGGAACCGAAGGTTCATCCGGAGCCAACCCTCCGACTGGTGACTCTTGGCTATTCATAAAACCACACGACACTCTCATTTATTCTATTCGTGCTTTTTGATATACTCACTCTTGAATTGGTGCATGTGATGATTTCAGCTTGCATTTACAATCAGTTCTTAGACTGCAAACCTCTTAATTTTGACGGTACAGGAGGTGCCGTTCCTTCCGTGCGTTGGACTGAGAAGACTGACTCAGTTATTCAGATGAGCAAGTTCCATGCCGAACAAAGGGTCACTTATGTCATTGGACTCTTCATAGATGGAGCACTATCTTGGTGGAACCTCCAGGTCCAAACTAAAGGTGACGATGCTGCATACGCCTTGACCTGGGAGGAGCTCAAAGAAATAATGAGGAAAAAGTATTGCCCGAGTTCGGAAATTCAGAAGTTGGAAACGGAATTCTGGAATCTGAAGATGATTGATTCTGATATCGCAGGGTACACACAACAGTTTCATGATTTATTGAAAATATAAACATATTTTAAGAAACGTAAACAAATCACCAACGGTTCTCCATGTTTCAAACGTTCATATTTTCAAGTATTCGCAACGAGTCTAGTTAGTTGGGTGTCTTGACACATAACCAACTTGTATGCTTGAAACATTGTATAGACCTTAAGATGTCCTTTATGCTTTAGGGCACAAATAGGAAGGTTCACATAGACGCGGACCTTGCCATTTACGATTTTCTTTGCCACATTTGTTTGCACATCAGGTGAGTTCATAACCCCCACTTTTTACGGTTTTACATTTTTATAAATGTTTTCGAGGGTGGAAAGACGTGCAAGTTTTGCAAAAGTACACAATGTTTCGATAAATGAAAATCACATATTTCTAAACCATATTACAAACAGGTTTCAACAAACACTATGTTTTATGAATAATTTAGGCTAAATTTACCGGTTTTTACAGCAATACAAGGTTTTTTTGAAACATGCATGGGTTTTATGATTATTGACGGGATTGTCTTAGTCATAACTAGGGCGAGGCCCCAATTTTATTAATGATATGGGCTAGGCCCAATAACACGAATGAAATGGGCTAGGCCCAATATCAATCGTGCAAGGCACAAAAATCATATAAAGGTGCGAGGCCCGTTCATACGCATCGAAAATACATATTTTAACAATTGGTATGTAGCTATGAGATTAGATGATGACAGATCACTGTGCAGAAGTAGATGATGACAATAGTAACCATTAATCAAGTAGTGACCAAGGTGTAAAAGGTATAGATTTATCGAGTTTGAGGCGCGCTCCGCTCCTGGTTTGTTAACCCTTTAGGATTGCTTTTGTGTTCCTAATGATGTCAGAGTTGTCTCAGTTTGGTTACTTACTTATGGCACATAGGTCAGTGTATTAGCTACACATTGATTGATCCTAAGATTCCATAGGCATCCTACATACTAAGATTTCAATACCGGTTTACAAACATAATAGAAAACATTTCAATACCAGTTTACAGATATGACAGAAAACATTTCATTACCGGTTTACAGACACAAAAGTTACATGCATCGGTTTACAAACATAATAAAACATTTCAATTCCAATATACCGATATAACATTTCAAACGCTTTGGGATACTATGATCTCACAAACCGGTTTTCAAATGCAAGATTTTCAATTGTTTTAAGATTCATTTGATACAAAACAAACAAACTATGAACTCGCCAAGATTATGTTGATTTTTCACATGTTTTTTTCTCAGGTTGTAATTTCAAATTATGGCACGGTTGGTATAGGAGAACCGATGGGGATTCGAGTACTTAGTGGTCGTTCACTTTCTAGAAGTCTTAGCAAACATATTTACTTCCGTTGTGCAATGAAGATACCAGTCTGATCACACCGACTCTAATTTTAGCGGGTGTGACAGTAGGTGATTTAGTTAACTATTAGATCGATTGAATCGGTACCATAGCTCTGATACCGATTGAAAGTTCCGGATCGTGCGCGTTTAGACGGAAGTTTGGAATGATAAAGCTAATCCTGTAGAAGTCTCGTTAGATTATTCATATTTCTAATGATTCTATTCATACCAGAAGAGTTTACATCGTTTACAAGCTTTAGACAAAATTTCTCCAGCATTTCCCATCTAGGATCTCCAAAACTTATCAACTAACGAACACACGACAGTATATATATATACATGAGGTTGGGACGGACTAGCACTTTCGTGCGGATGAACTTGTCCATGCAGATGTGTTACATCCGCACGAATGAGTTACATCCGTACGCATGTGTTACATACATACGAAGTTACATCCATACGAACCTCTCTCGTCCTCTCCAAAGTCATGTGTTTGTATCTCAACTATACAATATTCAAAACATGCTCTATCTAGTCTATTCGCACATTGGCGGACATACATAATATGCACCAATATTATAAACTTGTTTTGATAGTTGTGAACGCCGTCCAAAATAAACATATACTTATGTTCGTTTTTTTATAAAATTCATCTGAGTCCCGATACGTTCCCATTGGTTTTGAAACAATAGAATATATATTTATTTTAACGAAAATCGGGCAGAGTTTCCTCTGTTTTCGTAACAAAATCCGACAACACAAGTTGATAATCGCCAAAACTCAACATTCAAATTAGGGCTGTTCAAAAAGTCAGCAACTCGCGGCTCGCTCAAAAAAAGTTCGAAAAAAGCTCGGTTCGAAATTGGCTAGGTTTTAAACGAGTTGGCTCGGCTCGGCTCGGTTTATAAACGAGCCGAGCCCGAGCCAAGGTAGGTTCGATTCGTGACTCGCTCGTTTGGTGGCTCGTTGTCTAGCTCACTGGGCTCGTTATAATTTAAGGCTAATTTTATATATACACGAGTGTGTGTATATATATTTATATATTTCAGGTTATCTTTGTAGTAAAAAAGAAACTAATCCCTTAACAAATACTAGTATATAATATTATAAAATATAATCAAGTTTAAAATGAAAGCTGTGATTTCTTTATTTATTTATCGTTTATCTTTGTATTAGTCTCCACTCGCCCATCATATTTTTTCCACTAATAACTTTTAAGCTTTGGTTGCCTCATTGATATATTACTGAATACTAAATAAGTTATGTGAAAATTTTGGTACTAACAAATCTGAGCTTGCATTAGCCAAACACAAGAAAGTTCAAAATTGCAAATCCATGGATGTCTTGCATATTAATATGCAGGTTTTATAATGGAATGCATGTTTTAATATGCAAGGTTTGTAATGGAATTGGCGTAAAAAAGAAGTCCCACATCGGCATTGAATTAATGTATGAAAAGGTTGCGTAACCTATAAAAGAAAAGAGAGGATTGAGTTAAAGCTTGTCCCACATCACTGTTAGAATTTAGGAGAGACTATATATAAATGAAGAATCTCTTGAGTAGAAAAATTACTAGTTTAAGTTGGCCCGTTTGGTGATTTGAACTTTATATACTTATGGGTCTTCTCAGTTGGGCGGCCAATTGGTTTAAAATAAATATTACAATTTTTGCGAGCTAGCTTCGAGCTGGCTCAAGATTTCTTTGAGCTGAGCTCGAGCCTATACATTCAGCTCGTTTCGGTTCGTTTTTCTTCGAGCCCAAGCTTGAACCTAAACTGGCTCAGTTCGGCTCGGCTCGTTTACACCCGTAATTCAAATGTAACAATATAAAAATTTTCTTTCATGTAATCAAAATGCCAATTTCCCATCTCACATAAGTCCGTTATATATATACATATATACACACATACGATATGTTGGTTCGAGTTTTAACTAATATATATAAATTATATACATATGTTTTATACAAGTCCAAGTAATTTTTATTAAAACGATTTCACTAGTTAGTTCGGTTTAGAGCTCGAGTTTACGCTAATAATAATGTTAAGATAAATTATATAAATGTTTAAAACGCATTTGTCAAAATTTTACCAAGTCTCGTGTTTGACACATAGAAGTTTTCTCGGTATACGTTCGTTCCGGTTTGACCGTTGACTCGAGTTTGACCATGTTTGACCAGCCGTTTGACTTATTGAAACGAACTCAAAACTGAACCACGTGGACCCATTGACCCGAGTTGACCAAAACACAAAAATCCACTTGTTTTCTTGTAAACCCCAATAATAAAGCTCACCCAAACCGAACACAGAATGAACCACCATCACTGCCATCGCTGGCCGGCCTAGGATTGCCGGCTGTGTTGTCATTGTCATCACCTCGACACACAACCACTTCGCCGCGAGCTTCGAAAATGTGTCAAAAAAATATGTTTCTCTCGGAAAGAAAGTGTTTCTTATGGAATCTACGGGTTACTAGGAGCCCAAAAATATATTTTTCGTCGAAAACAGACAGCGAGAACCCTTACCCTCCGACATGCCAGGAGTCGGTATTTCGTCGGAGAAATTCGTGAAAACTTGCAGAAATGCTTGTAATAACCCGATCTAAGCATGCATGAAGTGAAATACCCAAAACGGGTTCGCTGGAAAATTGACCGGAGCTTCGTCGGAGTTGCTCCCGGGCTCAAACGGCTCCGAATCGCGAGAAATGGACTCCATCGTTGCGTCGGGAAGGTTCGAAATAGTGGGAATAAGGTAATTAGCAGAAAAAAATGTCGTCGGACGCCGAACTGCTACCGGTCACCGACTTTTAGAGAGAGAGAGAGAGTAGAGAGAGAGCTTGGGTATAGAGAGAGTAAGTGTGTGGGTTATGGTGTAGTGTGTGTAAACCCTTATATACCTAGGGTTTGGGTGGGTTGGGCTTGAGGCCTATTATCGCGTGCCCAAGCCTTTTGTTCAATCCATACGCGTCTCGAGGCCCGTTTTCGCACCTGAACTTCGTGGAAAGTCGTAAAATGTTTAGTTAAAGTCGAAAACACGAAAAATTACGTCGGAAGTTGATAATGCTTCGGTTGTCATTTTTAATCTGTTTTTCGATCCGATTTCTACCGTAACTGTAAAACTCGATTACAAAGCCTTACACTAACCCTATTCCTAACACTAAAATTTAATATTTATGTCTAATGAAACTTTGGGACACATTTATAATAATAACAATAAACTTCCTTCCTAAGTCCATTACCTTTTAAAAACATGCAAAATTTAACTTAACCTAGACATGAAAATCTATAGTTTAGAAAGTTTATGAACTTACACCGAATAAAACAAAATTTAGAATCTAGGATGTGACGGTATATATATATATATATGTTTTGAAAATGTCAATTCTACTAAACTAATCCACCGTAGCAATATATTTGTATTAAAAATCACATTTTCGCTTACATTTATTTAAATAAAATACTATTTTTGGATTAATATTTTATTTTCTTTGTAATAAAAAATTAAAATCCTAGATCATGAAATCTATAGAGCCTCTTTATATATTTCATAAAATTCCTCTTCATATATATTGTAATAAAAATTCATAACAATTTCAATCTAAGTCTAAAAATTCCCAAAAATTCAACCAATAGTCCAATATGATGAGGAACAATACTCTATTGTCATTTAATCAAAACACAAGCCTAAGATCAAAACCCTATATCAACTAACAACCTTAGAAATGGAGAATAACATTCCTACAGATTTATCTCTCTATCATAGAAATTGATAGAGTGGTTTTGTAGAGCTCGAAAATCTAATGAGAATAGGTTTCTCCAGAATTGGTGCAAAATTGAAGGAGATATGAACCTTCAAAGTTTCAAGCCCTAACTTGATCTTGATCCAAATTCGTGGATATTGAGTATTGTTTGCAGGTTTGGAGTGTTTGTAATATTGTGTAAAACTGTTTAGAACCTATCTAGGACTGATTTGTATGCTAATAGGTGCGAATTTGTTGAAATCATGTTGGGTTCTTAATCACCTTTAATGGTGATAGTAATTTGGTCATAAAGTATCCTTTTCACATTCTTAAAGATCATTTAAAAGGCATAAATTGAGTTGCTTCACTACCACAAGGCACAAGGATCGAAAGGGAGTCCAAACGGCCATGATATTTATGTTTGGAGTTGGGTCGGGTTTGGTGAAATCAAAAGTTTTTCGGTTTAGATGCAGATCGAAGAAGAAGGAAGTGAATTACGCGTTCAGATTTTTTATTTACAAAATACACGTTCCTTTATTCATCACAACACAATCCTATAGCCCAGGTGTGTGGA
This sequence comes from Scalesia atractyloides, assembly GCA_947069175.1. NCBI lineage: Eukaryota > Viridiplantae > Streptophyta > Magnoliopsida > Asterales > Asteraceae > Scalesia > Scalesia atractyloides. The sequence goes on from CAMTDV010000005.1 coordinate 36,083,343, forward strand.
AGGTCGTGGGTTTGAATCTTCGCCTTCCCCTTATTCCTTTTTTTTCCTTAAAACTAGTTTTCTTCTTCAACACTTTGTCCCCCTTTAGTAATATAACATGTGTTAATATAAACTCAACTTTACCAAAGAAATCCTCTATAATTCTAACCTAGTTTGATAATACTAACGAACTTGGTTAAGTCTAATATTTTTGTTAAAAACTTCTCTTGTTTAAACTTTGTTAAATGAAATCTTTTATAATTTCTAACGAAGTTAACCGAATATTATTTACGGATCATTGTAATTTTTTTATATCATGTATAATATTAACTTTTTTAAATCCAAAATTAATTAAATTAAGAATGTCATGACACAAAATATTAGATAAAGAAATAGGCATAAATATTATGTCCTTATTAAATAACTATAGAGTCTAATTCACATAACAGGTCTGATTTTTTTAGATCCATTTTTAGAGAATTTTAAACCTATCAAAGAACTACACAACTTTATGCATTAAGACACACACTTTCTTGTTAGTCTTACCATTGAGCCCTTGATACCCCATGGTAAGATTTAGTTAACGAAGCATCAAGGGGTAAATATATCCTAAACACCCTTTTTTTCTTATCATTGATTACTACCCTTTTTTTATTTATCTCTTTATTTTGTTTTTGAGCCATTTTTAACCCTTTGCTTTTGGTTTGACTAGACGATAACAAAGACTCGGTACTAAAACTCACTATATTCTTGGACAACTTCGGTATCTTACCATCACTATATTACACCAACAAAGAGTGCACTTGTACAAGGTGAAAGGTAGTAGATAGTATTTTGTCGTGTTTTTTTAAATATTCTACACTTTAACCAGTGTATAAAAGTGTATAAAACGGCTAAAAACGTACCACTTTTATAGACGCTCACAACCATGTCACACATATATATACACATGCACATGCAGAGGCACATACACATGTCAATGCACAAACACATACACATACATGTACACACATACATACACATAGAGAGAAGTCTTGACTTTTGGCTTATGGGGGCACATATAACCCCTTAAATTCAACCAACTAATGTTAGATAGACTAAAGTTACATGTCTCTCTCGATTTACTTAATTATCATTTAGTTGGCCCCCTTAACAAGTTGGAATCTTAATAATAAATTGAGATATGTCAGATGTATTCCAATCGTCATTCCAAAATCACAGGCTACGTGACAACCGGTAAATCCGATACATTATCTGTACATCTAATTAATCATGTTTTGCATTAATTACGTGCATTTAGACTTAGTTATTACTAATTGAGTTCATAAAACCTAGAAAAGTCTGGGTAAACGATATCGTCTTATCGCGTAACGGTAAAAGTTTTCGAAACGAACGTTGGTGATTATCCGGTAAACTTTTTAAATTGTTCCAGTATGCCTAGAACATTAAATCCTCGCATTGTTGTTTGATTGGTGTGAAAAATAGATAAAAACATAATACGTATAATAATATCGTGTTTTTCAGTTTCCTCGTATATATGTTAACTGTCACAAATTAACCGCTATACTTGTATATTTTCACCAATTAATGTGTAATTGTGTGTTTATATTTTCACCAACTAGTAGAGATTGGTAGAAACTAGACATAAAACTACCATTAAAAGATAACCAAACTAGCCTAATCATGTGGGAGACAAAATTGATGGAACTTTTAGCACCTTGCCCCCAAGAAAAGGGCCATTATGGCTTAACCCATTCCCCAAGGCCAAGGCCATGCTTGTTTGCTTCTTTTACTAGCCTTTGTTGTATGCTTGGTATAGGGATTTGGAATGAAATGCTTATGTTTTGGAAGACTTTGTTAAAAACCTTCATTTGTCTTCATTTATCATTTATCCATTTAAAACCCCAAGACATGTGTCTCTTGCCCCTCTATTTGCAGCCATGAAAGCACCTACACCATTCTTCATTTTTCATCCACTAAGTCACTAAAATTTAAGTCTAGATCACCTTGTTAAAATAGACTTGGTAAATTTACGGTTGAAAATGGTATTTTCATGACTTATGGATTTCAAAATATATAAGTATTGTATATAGAAAATCAATCATTTAATGTGAAAAAGAGTTTTCTATAAAAACCTAACTCTTGTAAGTTTTGTTAAAATTATATATTTGAGGTATAAATCTATATTTGAAAACCCAAATATATATATATATATATAATAATTGTTGGAATTGATTTTCCGTAAAAACGACTAGTTGATCATTTAGTGAGTTTTTTTTTACTATAGACAATTTTTTGTATAATTGTTGATAAATAAATGTCTGTTTCTATTGATCGTTGGTGGTAAAGAAGACCTACAGGAACTCGATCAATCAGTGGCAAATGAGATCATGCATGTTTGGACATTTCCGGGGATCCAAACTGGCAATTATTCAAATCGACAAATGATTTTGGTTACATGGTTTGCTCCCGTTTCATTCCGAAAGGATAGAAACAGGACAACCTAAAAGCCTTATGACCAAGAATATTATATCTAAGTAGGAAGAAATGAAAGAAAGGTTAGGACATTTTATCTTGCCTATTGTAGCATTCGCAACAACCTCATAACTAGATTGACTGACGAGCGTATATGGCAAGATACGTGTGAGAATACACTCATATGATAGATGAAGCGTTTATGTTTATGTTTATGGTTGCTTGGTACTTTTTGAGAAGTTGGCCCCAGTTTACAAATAGTTTGTCTTAATTAATCTTTAATTATCTTATATGTTTATCTCTATCTTTATTTTATTTTATTTTATGTGTGTTATTCCTATTAATTTCTAGTTATCTTCTATTTTTTTATAAATTAATGAGCTTAGTAATATGTTAATGATGTGTCATAAATTATACATATATTTTATACATAATTACCCCCGTTTTATGGTATTTTTTGAAGCATTATCATTGGAGATAATACATAAATCGTTCCTTTATGATAATTACAGTTTATTAACCTTCGAGAAGCGAAAATGACCAACAAATAAATAAAAACCCGGAAATCAGAAGCCTTGCACAACATTGCACACTAACATGATACAACTGTGCATTCATTCTAGAAGACGATCAAAAGAAAAATAGCAATGCACATGCGTGCACAACCCTATGCACGGTCATGAATGCTCCAAAATGTAAAATATTGAGAGAAAATGGCAAGTAGAAAAAAACGTACATTATGCATAAGATTTTGAGCCGATAGAGCATTTTATATTACCATATATATAATCCAAAAAAAAACTTAAATAACACACCAAATTTGTTCTACATATTTTGGCTGTAAATCTAGCGTTTTTAAGATAAAAAAACTTAGTATCACACATGTACAAAACTACGAAAAACGTAAATCAGCCATCCCTCCCCCTCAAAAACCTAAACCCCCACCCCACCCCCAAAGAAAATCCTAAACCTACCCTACCCCCACCCTTCAAAAACCAAAACACTAAACCCTAAACATAAAATCCCAAAAACCTAAACCCCACCCCCCCTCGAAAACTTAAAAACTAAACCCGAAATCTGAACCCCAAAAAACATAACCCTAAAAGCTAAATTTGTAGGACCGATCCTCGATGCTTAGGAACCTAAATTTGATATCTAACGTCCATAATAGCGGAAATATTACGTCGTGTTTACCAATAGACAAGAATTAATCAGTTTAACATCAGTTTTATTGATCAAACGTCAAGAGTACAAACTGACAGAGCTTCGCCTCCAAAATGCCAAAGTTACAAATGTGAGAGGCTAGCTAGGTATTTATAGAACTACAAGTTTGCCTGAGGAGGACCTAAGTTCGCCCGAACTTGCCCAAGCAAGTTCGGCCGAACTTGGCTTTACATGATAACTCATGAGCGAACTTGTCTAAACATTACATAAATACTTCATACGACTAGCCTATTCAACTCTATACTATACACACTCGATATAAGACTAAGACATAGACATTATGCACCAACAGACTCCCCCTTGGATATCGTCTTCGTCTTGTATCAGTCTTCAAAACTCTGTCTTCATAATATACTTTAACGCACACGACCGAGGAAGTTCTTGTAAGGCTTCTTTCGTCGCTCTTGTTTCAGATCCGGCGTCTGGTCTGTTGGAGGCACTTTGTTCATGTGTTGAAATCTTTTAATACTTGCCTTTCTTGTTTTCTCATGAATAGCCTCGAGACGCTTCTCCTCTTTCAGGAATTCAACTCTTTCTAAATCCCTCCACTTTGTCTGCCACATCTTCCCTGAATTTACTTCTCTTGCATAGCAAGCATTCACAACTTTCTAATACTGCATAGCTTGTACCTTTTCAAGTTCTTCAAAAATAATCTTGCTATAGAACAAGGTTTTGATATCTTCTCTGGAACAGTTAACAAGCCACAATGGATCTAGAATCCTGATCGTCCTCCATAACCCCCTCATGCCCTGAAAACCAAGTATTTCAACTCGTTCCTTCGTGATATCCAAGTGTTCTTCAAATTTCAATACAATAACGGCTTCACAAGTAGCGGGATCTATCTGCCACCACTTGAACACAGGATAAAAATTCTGCTCAATCGGAATCAGCGGCATGTTTCTCATTGCCCTTGGTCGCTTCATTATCAATGTAATGTCTTTTTCACCCGTCTTTTTGTTAGTCTTAATTCGGTGACCTGGAATGAATGGCTTCCAATATCTAAATCCTTTCACTGCTTCATACTTTTTCAATTTCCACAACAATTGATCAATCACTTTCATATGGTATGTAACATTAACTGTCTGAACCAGCTCTTCCACATCCCAATATGGTAAGGTCTTGAAATCAGCAAGATACTTGAAGTATTGCACTCCAAATTCTCTTTTGATTGCATATACGTTAAGTTCTTTGAACCAACCCCAGCTTAAGATATCCCCCAATGACACATCTTTGTCTCTGGTAAAGAATGCTAGAGGACGTCGAAACTTACGTTCGCGTGGCATCACTTTAAACCAAGACTTTTTCGCTTGAGCTATTTCTTCTTTTGTCATCGGTTTTGGTACTTTACCTTCTCCAACTGATTCTTCAATCTTTTCTTTCAGCATATCTTCGTCTAGTTGCTTGTACATCTCCTCAAAAGTAGGAAAACTTTCAGAATTAGGACCGACGTACTTCGCAGTTTGACCTGTCTCATCAACAGAAGACCAATCTTCCACAATCACTCTATTATACTCATCAGCTTCAAATCTTCTAACATACTGATAATCATTCGGCTCGAAAGTGTTAACATTCAACACATCCTCTTCAAAATCAAATTCTAGTTCTTCAGCATCAACTTCAACTAACTTTGCAAGATCTTCCTTAGTATAGTTATCCACATACTCGCCTTCCTCCACATTATGTTCAAGCATCAACAATAAAGGCTTCGAAGGTACTGCAGCAACCGGCTTTACAAATCTTTCAACGTTAGACATATCAATCTCATCAGATGGCCCTTTCTGCCCTGACCCCCCCCCCTCACTTTTATCATCCATTCTGTTTGATTCGTCATCCATAAGCGAAGTAAAATCAAAAGCATCAGCAATCTTAGCTTCAGTAATCTTTATTCCAACACCTCCCTGATCATCATCATCGTCATCATCTGCAACATTCCAATCTTCGTATTCCGAATCATCTTTCTTTTCCTCATCTTCTTTATCCTCATCTTCAGCTTCATCATCATCCTTCTTTTCAAAAACTGTAACAGGATCAGAAGGCTTGACAGATTCGTCAACCTTTGGAATCTCGGACTCAGAAGCTATAACAACATTTTCTTCAACTGATTTCTCTGCTGCTTCAGAAAACTTAGGAGTTTCACCTTCAACCCCTTTTCCTTTACCACTCGCAACTAATTCTTTCTCAGATCGTTCTTTAGCTTCTTGTTGATCCAGACGATCATATTCTTTGATGAAATTAATTCCCACAGAGTTAGATAAAACTTTCTGCATCCTGATTAATCTTTGATCATATAGAGCTTGAATTGATTTTAGATCAGCAATCTCTGTTTGAAGCTTTTCATTTGCATCCTACAAACTCTCGATCAAAGCTTTGAAATATTCTCGCTCATTCTCTAACACTTTCATTTTATCGTCCAACATCTCTTTCTCAACATTGCTTTGATTCATTTTCTGAATAAGCTCAGCCTTCTCCAATTCATTCTTTGCCACTTTGTCTTCCAAGATCTTGACACGTTTTTTGAGAAGATCGACGTTAGTATCTGGAAATAAATCACTCAGATCTTGAAGACTGATTGGATCATGCGGCATATCACCAAATAAATTCCCTCTTGGAGTTTTCGGTGTAGACTTTGGTGTTGCATCGTTTGGAGTAGACTTCTTCGGAGTAGAATTTTCGATATGAGAAGTCGTTGGAGCAACAGGCGATTGAATAACCGGTACTTCGAGTAATCCAGTCACAGGAAGTTCTTGTGTAACTCCTTGATGTTTAGCTTCAGAAGAAATGATAACAGGAGGTTCTTGTGTAGGAGGTTCTTGTGTGACTCCTATCTCCTGTGCGCCAGAAGGTTCTTGTGTAACTTCTGCGCTTTTCAGCTTACTCTTATATCTTTTACTAAATGGCTTTTGAGCTTTCTTTTTCTTCTTGCCCTTTGTCTGAGGAGATCCTGTGGTTTTAGTTGTTTAACCACTGCAGACTTAGCACGCCTAGCCTTTTTCTTCGGCCTTTCTTCATCGCATTCTTTCTCTTGATAAGGATCAAAATTAGCATCAGTCTCTTTGGCCTTTTCTGCCTCAGTCTCTACTATAGTTTTCTTTGTAATTCTTTCAAGAGAATCGTCAAAATCATCATTCTCTGAAGTAGTAGATACAACATCATCCTCTTGCGTGGCTTTTTCAGTCTCTTGGCTTTCAATAACCACTGTTGCGCTCGAACCAGCTTCAACTTGAACATTTTCTGGTTCTTCCTCATTAACAAGCATAGTATCAACTTTCTTTGCAGCTCGTTTCTTCTTTGGCCTTTCCACTTCGGCCTTTAAGAACCATTCGCTTCGAGCCTTTGGTTTGAAGTCTTTAAACCATTCTTTTTCAGCATTAAGCTCCTTTTCATCATCACTTCCATCTTTTCTCCATTTATTATCAGGCGCGCAATGTAATTTGAATCTTTGATAGCTCCAAAAACTGGCTTTGCAACAGGAGCTGAAGCTTGCTTCTGGAATTTTAATAGCTTCTTCACAGTTGTTTCATCGAGGAGACTTAGATAAAGCACATCATTCGGATCACGTGCAATATTAGTAAACTTCTCATCTATTAGCATCTGCACAAACCTCGGATACAAACATTGCCTCGAATCCTCCATATTCTTTGACATATGAGTAAAAACAAGCTTAGAAAAGTTGAACGGCTTTTTCAGAATCAGTGTCGTTGCCATACAGGCCAAATAATCTTGTACATCGTCAAGGCCCGCCTTTCGGTGACTAAAAATATGAATGATCGCATGCATAAGGAGCTTGTAGGGGTTTGGTACTTCCCCTTTCTTCAACGTTGGCTTATTCACGCTCCCCTTATATCCCGTTCGAAAGAAACAACCTCTAACCATCTTCTCATCCAAGAATATCGGATCATCTTTATCATCGTTAAACTGTAGGATCCGACGAATATCGTCTTCAGTCACAGTGATCTCCTTTACTTCATTTCCAACTTGCACCGATGAAATAATAGTCTTCTGATCATCACTAAGACTCGCGTTTATCCAGAAATGATACGTGTGACTTCTATAAGATACTGTGCGCTCCGTTATAGCTCGATGAATAGGGCTTTCCTTCAAAAACTTCAAACTACTCTCGTATTCTTTCAAAGATGGACATATCGTCTTGTCGAGTGTAATACAAGTATTGTGAGATTTAGAAAACTCTATTGCAATTACCCTTGCTGGTACTTGAGCCTGAAAAACGACGCAAAACAATTAGCACGCAATACGAGAAAAATGTTACAAAATTTTCAAACACTTTTCATCAAGTTCGGTCAAACTTGATTAAGTGTTATAACATTGTGAGATACTCAAGTTTGCCCGAACATGTAATACACATGTTCAAACATCAAATTATAAGTTTGGGCGAACTTACATATTACAAGGATTCAGATTTCAAATGATAAGTTCGAGGGAACTTCCTTTTTATTCATAAGTTCTGTTTCAAGCTAAGTTCGGTCGAACATGTAAATAAATCAGATTTATCTAAGTTTTATTAACAAGTTCGGTCAAACATGTCAACAAGTTCGGCCGAACTTGTCGTCATCCTCAACAAACCTGCAACTTCAACTCATGACCATCTGATCAATTTTAACACTCATCCAGTGTCGATTGTTGTTTATTACCATGATTTTAAGTTCAATTTGGTCCAAAACAACCTAGATCTAATCAAATTTTAAATTTTCAGATCTGGATTCATCAATTAGGGTTCAATATATGGTTCAATGACCCAAATCTCACCTCTTCCATCGTAGATGGTGTGAAAATCACCAAGAACAATCTAAATTTGGGCAGTATGACGGCTCAAAATTGCCAATTTCACCAAATCGCTCAATAATGGTTAAGTTCGCTCGGAGTGTATTGAAAGCAGATAAATGAGTTCGGCCGAACTTGCTAGGTACTTATACCCTGGCAAGTTCGAGCGAACTTGTTGAGCCCAAACTAACAAGCCCATCAGAAGTCCGGTCGAACTTATGCATAACAATCAACCAACATTTGCAAGTTCGGTCGAACTTGCTTAATCGTTAAACTTGTTCAGTTTAGCAAGTTCGACCGAACTTGCCAACCCAAAATTCAATTTTTTCAAATTTTACAATTTTAACACCTGAACTTTCCAACTTTTACCAGTTATGAAAATCCACTCAGTTGACCAAGTCCAAGTTAATGACCTTGGTTAACCGATTTGTCTGCCGAGTCCAAATTAATGACCCCGACATTTTCAAAATCAAAGTTTCAAATTAATGAACTTTTTATCGTTTTGACTTTTCAGATTTTACAGATTAGCTCCCAGCCCGTTGTCAATGAGATTCCCACCAGTTCTAGTATCTTACCAGACTTCGAAGACCCGTTCTCCAACATTGGTTTGCTGAAAACAACGTAGAAATAAAATCTTTTTGTATTTTTGTAAGTTTATGCTAAATACACACTGAAAATCTTTTTGGTTTTAATCTGTAAAGCTGATAAACTATATACAGGACAATGTAAACTATGTACAAACATATTTACAAACATATTTTTGTGAATTCGTGTCTAAGGATCATATCAGTTGATTGAGACATATCACCTGTACCGTTGACCTTTAGATGACTTTAAGCTTTAAACTCGTTTACCTAGATTGTCGATATGTTTGTCCTTTTAAACTTACCACGTTTCTCAAATGTTTCAAGATATATTAAGGTAAGATTTATGAAACTTGACTTATCTGTGGCTCCCACTTCTTTAACATACTCCCGTATCAAGATTCCCTAGATTTCATCTTACAGGTGAATATAGCGTAATTGATATATGTATCTGGGTTAGTGCGAGACCTTGAGAGCTCAGGTTAGTACTACTGTACAGGCAAAGAGATGAAGGCTCGTCTTTAAGGTGTGTTCCCTTTAAGGAATCTTTTCAGCACTGCAAATGATTAGATCTTTCGATACTTTTCAAGTTTGCAAGCAGTTTGGGGTTTATAGCGAAAGTATTATAGAAGTTCTAGGCTATTGCTTCCGCAAAATCAGAAGAACTTGTATAATACCCCAGATATCAACTATCTATAAAGACCTCGTATCTCAGAATCAGGCATTCTCTCAAACGAAATTTCGGAGTACTAAGTCCATATATCCAAGATGTGTTAATCCACAATATTAAGCAGTTGCTAAATTTAGTTTATATCTCGAAAACAATTTACTGAACGTGTTAAGCCTATCGACACATCCACAGTAAGACTCGTTTATTACTTTTAAACTTTTCAATTCTTTAGCATACTGTGATAGTCCACTGATGTACTATCATTTCCTTTTTGTGACACTGAATTCTTTTTGTCTTTTTCAATTGTTTTTGTACATTTTTGAAATTTTTCATATGTTTTTGTATTTTCCCAAATATTTATCCCCCTAAAATCAAAAACATATTTTTGGATTTTAGATTTTTAAGAAATACTAAAGATATTTACAAACCATACAAACCACGGATTACGTGAATTCATCATTCGATCCGTATTCAACCTCAGCTTTCGCACCTGTAAGCACATTTTTAATACCGTTAAGCCGCATTAGATATTTAAATCTTGTTAATGGAAATGCTTTGGTATAAAAATCAGCCCTTTGTTCGTCGGTGTGGATTTTTTCTAGTCGAACCAATTTCTTTTCGTAACAGTCACGAATGAAATGGCAACGAATTTCAATGTGTTTTGTACGTGAGTGATGAACCGGATTTTTAGTTATATCGATGGATGCTTTGTTATCTACAAATAAAGGTGTGTCGAGAAACTGCAGACCATAATCCCTCATCTGTTGCTGAATCCAGAGGATTTGTGAGCAACAGCAGGAAGCAGAAATGTATTCGCTTCACAAGTTGAGAGAGAGACCGTGGTCTGTTTCTTACATTGCCACGTTACCAAACGCATTCCAAAGAACTGGCATCCTGTAGTTGTAGATTTCGAGTTAAGTTTGTCCACTCCGAAGTCTGAGTCAGCGTATCCCGTTAAGTCGAAATTGTCGTTTTTAGGATACCATAAGCCCGTGCTAGGACATCCTTTTAAGTAACGAAAGATTCGCTTGACTATCTGCATGTGTGACATTCGAGGACTTGACTGATATCTCGCACATAAGCAAGTAGGATACATGATGTCCGGGCACGATGCCTTTAGGTACATCAAAGATCCAATCATCGATCGATAAAGTGTGTCATCAACTTTCGTTCCCGTCTCATCTATGCAAATCCCATGGTTCAGTGCCAACGGTGTCGAAAGCGGCTTTGAGAAATCCATTTCAAACTTTTTGAGAATGTCGTGCACATATGTAGTCTGATGAATGAATATCCCGTCTGGAAGCTGATCCACTTGAAGACCTAAGAAGAACTTCATTTCGCCCATCAAGGACATCTCAAATTTCTTCTTCATGATCTTTTCAAATTCTTTGCACAGACTATCATCCGTAGAACTGAAAATGATATCATCCACATAGATTTGTACAATTATCAGATGCGATCCAACTTCTCTGGTAAATAAAGTGCTGTCCACTATGCCTCTTATAAAGCCATTTCCAACGAGATGTTGCGATAATGTCTCGTACCAAGCTCTCGGGGCTTGGTGTAGCCCGTACAAGGCTTTATCCAGAAGATATGCTTTGTTCTTGTTTAGTGGATCGACGAAACCCGGTGGTTGGCCGACATACACTTGTTCACGAAGTTTACCGTAGAGAAATGCAGATTTTACATCCAACTGGTACACCTTAAATCCTTTCCAAGCTACAAACGCTAGGAAAATGCGGATAGATTCTAATCTGCGCAACCGGTGCGTATACCTCCGTGTAATCTATACCTTCCTGCTGGTGGAATCCCTTGACAACCAGCCGAGCTTTGTTTCTGACTATAACACCCCGATCGTCTCTTTTACACTTGAAGACCCACTTTGTATCAATAGCTTTCTACTTCGGTGGCAAGTCTACAAGCTTCCAAACACCTAACTTCTCGAACTGTAACAGTTCTTCTTGCATTGCTATCACCCAATTCTCGTCAGCCAGGGCTTCATTAACTGTCTTTGGCTCTATTTGAGAAATGAAACATGAGTAGTAGCAGTAATTCTGAGTTGGTGCAACTCAGGTGTAGAAACAATTAAGTGCTTTATTAATTTGGCTTCGAGTACGCACACCAGTTTGTAGTTCTCCTGTAATATTCGTTGAAGGATGGTAAGAATATGATCGCGGTATTTCTTCTGTTGGAACATCAACTGAGCTTTGCTGATTTGAAACAATCAGATCACTGTTCACATCAACATTAGGAGCACTAGATGAAGCCTCGTTCTGATTTCTTGGACTAGCAGATTGATTCAACAAATTAAATATCTGCTCAACTTCTTCATCCGATGAAGTTTCACCATCAGTATTAAATGTCGGTGCTTCATCTGAGTCAGAATTCTGATTCTGAGGCATGTTGGAACCTGATGTTGTAGTTCCTGGTTCATTAGAAGCATTCACTTGAGGTGTAGCAGGTGTTACTTCTGCTTCAGAAATATTTTCAATTTGAACACCACTATTGCTGCTTGGACCTGCTCTGGAAGATGAAATTTCCAACGTGGGTTGATTGACCACAATTGGTCTAATAATTTGTTCTTGATTTGCCGACTGTTGAAGATAGTATAACGCTGCAATTTCTTCTTTAGACGGTTCTTTCGGCAAGTCGAATGTCTTCCAAAGATCTTGGTAGTTAAACAGCCACGCGTCACCTCTCCTTTGAATAGGATCCGTATAGTTAAAACAATCCACATGTTGTGCTTCAATAACCTTTCTCAACGAAGGAACATATACTCTTCTTAACGGACTCGCATATCCGACAAAGAAACCTTCAAGGGATTGAGCTCCAAATTTGCCATCTTGATCGATTACAGTACATGGCGCACCAAATGGTTCTAGGAATTTCAAATTTGGCTTCCGTCGGTTTATCATCTCAAAACATGTCTTCTTTGTTGGTTTAACAGTGAGAACTCTGTTTAGCGTGTAGCAAGCCGCAGCAACTGCTTCACTCTAGAAGCTGACTGGAAGTTTAGAATCTGGAAGCATGGTTCTCGCAGTTTCAATAAAAGTTATGTTCTTTCGTTCAGCAACACCGTTTTGCTGTGGAGTATAGGAAGCACTAAACTCGTGCAGAATCCCTTTTGCGTTGCAGAATTCCTTCATTTTGTTATTCTTAAACTTTATGCCGTTGTCACTGCTAATGCGTCTGACCGGCAGATGATAAAGATTCTCGAGTTTCTTAAACAGAATCACCAAGTTCTCGAACGTTTCGTCTTTTGATTCTTGAAAGAATACCCACGAATATCTCGAATAGTCATCTGTCATGACCAAGCAATATAAGTCTACTGAGATACTTCGAACATTGACAGGACCAAATAAATCCATGTGGAGACGTTCTAATGGCAATTTGATTGAGTTCAGAATTTTTTCGGATGAGATTTCTTGATCTGCTTTCCCTTTTTACATTCTAAGCAGTGATCAGACATATGAAAGCTCCAAAGATTTACACCATCTACAAGGTCATTAGGAACCAAGAAATTCATTTTTCGCAAATGAATATGCCCCATCTTACGATGCCAAAGAATAGAATATTTTTCAGTAGCCTTTGTCACAAAACATTGCGCTGATTTTGATGAAGTGGCAGCGACGCCCATATCTAGAACATATAGATCATTCTCACGTGGTGCTCGCATCAGAATCCACTCATCTGGTATTTTGAAACCCGGCTTCAAGATAATACATTCTTTGTCGTTGAAATGCACCGTGAACTTCTTGTCGCAAATCTGCGATATGCTCAGAAGATTATTCTCCAACTCTGCAATATAATTCACGCGATCGAATGAAATGACGCCATTAGAGAGTTTTCCCTCGGCGACTATCCTTCCATCCTGGTTACCCGCAAATCCAACATATCCACCATTGGTAGCTTTTATGTCGAATGGCAATGCTTTCATTCCCGTCAAATGCCTGGACGCTCCACTATCAAGAATCCACTTGGAGAGTACGGATCTCATGAGCCCCTGCACATTTCAACAATTAGTTAAACATCGCAACCCAAGCCTTTTTGGTCTTGGGTTGAATTGGATAACCATCATCATAATCAAACTCACATTCGTCAGCATAATCAAATTCATAATCATCATCTGAATTTTCTACGATGTTTATGTTTGAAAACTTTACTTTCTTTTTATCTTTTGAAACATTACCACTTGTGGATTTGACAGTGTTGGTTTCAATTTCAGATTTTGATTTTTCGTGTTATCTGTCTTTACAGGCTCAGACTTAATAACATCGGATGTTGTTGACTGTTTCTTTGCAATCCAGGCTTGAGATTTGATGTTAGCCTTTTTGATGTAAAACTTGTTTTCATTAGCTTTTGAAGTTTCACCTTTTTTGAAAGTTGAATTTTCAAACCTTTTATCTGTTTTAGGTTTAACTTCAGCTTTTGGTTCGTTTCTTTTCAAAATCTTTACAGGTTTTACAAACTCTGGTTGCTTCGGTTTTACAACATTTAAACTTTCTTTCCTTCGAAGATAAGCCAGTTTAGATTTTGGACATTGGCGTGCAATATGACCAACTTCGTTGCACTTGAAACAAGTCCGAGAATCATGTGGATGTCCTTTAGTGGGTTTTACACCACTTGTTTTGGCACCACTTGCAATTTTAGCTTTATCTCGAAGTTCTTTTTGTTTCTTGAACTCATCATTTGATTGTTTGCCAATCAGACTTTCCTCATGAACCGTGCTCGTCCCATATACAAAATTCATGTTTTTATTCTTGTATTCGTGATATGGTGACGGTTTCTTTTTAGGTTCATCAGATTCTTCTAATCCCAACCCAGCTCTATGATTTTCCAGATGATCACCACCATTCCTTTGGTAGTTTTTTTTTAGGTTTAGAATAGAATTTCCTTTCATTGATCTCCAGATCATCTGATGTGACTTCCACGAGTTTAAAGAATTTTTCTAAGAATTCTTCCTTCACGTTCTGAATCAGAAAACTATCATCAAAGTACAATCTATCAGAGTCCTTAACCTTGTACATAACAACGTTAGGATTATCACTTAGATCGTCATTCGATGATTTATCGTCATCTTCGGACTGTGAATCAGAATTCTTTGAACTCGAGTCGGCGCTTTTGAAGCTGCCTTCATCAGAATCATTCAGAACATTTTCAACCATATTCTTAACCACAGCATTGTCATCATCAGATTTAGTATAGATTACATCAATGTTCTCTGGCAATTCATTTTTCTTTTCAGATAACAACTCAATGTTGAGTGCCTTATCCATCCCATCAGTGGATTTGCGACAATACTTCTCGCTAGGGGTGGAGCAACATTGCTGTATTCTTTACCAATTTTCTTTTTAGGTTTCTCTTCTGATGGAATTGTCGGAAGAATGTGATCAATGACATATGCATTACAGGTGTAACTTCTCAAGAGTTTTTGAACACGCACTGTTTCAATTTTCATGTCCTGGAGTTGTTGCTTAGTTTCAGCAATGGTGTTAATATAGATATTAATCGCTTTTTGCTTATCCATTACTGTTCCTTTCAACATCCTCACAGTGTCGTGTTGTTCGACATTGTTTCGATCGAGCCTGCCATAATCATCTCTCATTTTATCATACGCTTCTTTCATTGTGCGATAATTGTATTTTAAAAGTTCATTATGCACATTGATTTCAGCGATGATCTTTGATTTTTCAGCACATTCGATACATGATTCGGTACATTTTGTACAAGGTTTCTCAACCTCTACAACTTTTACTTTGACAACTTCATTTACCTCTGGACCTACCTTGGTTAGATTTGTCATTAAAGCTTTGTCGGCAATGTCCTTGAGGTTTTCGACATTCACCTCTTGAGTAACATCAATGATAACTTCATCAGATTTCTCCTCGACAGCTTGCTCCTGAGAACTTCCATCAAAGTGACCTGCAAAACTATCACACAAATCAGGAATTAAAATTCCTTGCTGCTTCATGTGAATGTACTCCTCTTCTTCTTGTTGTTGATGCAGATACTGTTCTAGTAGAATATTCTCTAAAGCGGATGCGTCTTCGGCAGATGTATCTTCAACAATTTGTGCCATCAATGCAACTCCGGTCTTTTTACCTATGTAGGAATTCCAGTCGAAACCGTCATCTTTGTTTGATGCAACCATAGCCTTTTCAGTATTGCTACTGTTTGGTTCTCTTGGATTTCAATCCGAGTCTTCTTTGGGAAAGGCTTGTACTGAAGTGACTTCTTGTAATACTCGTTGCCTCCTCCGAATGGACTTTGATTTCCCATTGCTTCAGGATTTTTGCACTCTCTCTTGAAATGTCCCTTTTGGCGACATCTGAAGCACGTGACTTTTGTCTTTTCAAAACCTAGTTTGTTGCTCGAATTTCCGATATCTCGGCCTGTGAGAGCAACAAACTTTGTTACACTTGATATCCATCAACTCAAGTTCTTCTTCATCCACCTGATCGTAGTCTTCTTCGGTCATCTCGGGATTGCTGATTTTTCCAACTACAAGACTTTCATACGATTCTAGAACAGTGGCGAGAAGTGCCATGTGTTGCTTAGTAGTTTGCTCAGAAACAGCATTGTTCAAATTAACAGCGATGTTACATTTGAATACATTCGAATCAGAATTTGTTTGTTGGTTCTGATTTGCTTGACTCTGATAAGACGAATTTGAACTAGTACTTGAGAATGAAGACTGTGGACTTTGATCATATTGAGGATATGATTGATTCTGATTCTGCTGCGAATTGTTCGAAGAATTCAAACTCAAATTGAATGCTGTCTGAATCTTTGGGCTTGAAATGTTATCTTGCATTCCACTCTTGTAGTACAAACCAACATCTTGAACAACATTAGCGTTCTTTGACTTTGCAATCTTCAAGAGTTCCATTTCATGGCCTTCGAGTTTATCGATAAATGTTGACAGCTTGAAGAATTCCCATTTTTCGCTTTCTTTCAGAACCATCAGATAAGTAGTCCACTCTCCATCTGGTAGAGCGTCTGCAAGCTTGTCGATGTACTCTTATTCCGTCTTCTCATGACCGTGTCTTCGCATTTGGACTTTAAGATGACAGAAGCGTTCAATCATCTGCTTCATGGTCTCACCCTTTAGCATATTAAAGATATCGAACTCTTTCATGATGAGCGCTTTCTTGCTCTTGATCATCTCCGCGCTTCCTTGATACTTCTTTTGAAGTGAGAGCCAGAGATCTCTCGCAGTTGTGTATTCTGGTAGCAAGACAAGAATATCTTCTTTGACGGATTGTTGGATAAGACTGATCATCTGTTTCTCAGCAATGTATTCTTCTTTATGTGCCATTGAGTACTTGTATTTCTCCAATACTTGCTGATATTTGTCCAACAGAACTGTATAACCTCTCTCGATCGACACCCAGCCTAGGAAGTGCATGGCTTGAACCCAATATGTAAACTTCTCCTTCCATCCTTCATACTCGTCCATGCTCATTAGCTTTGGCGGTTTAACAGTCGTGCCCATCTCATTGTCAAGATTGACTTGTTGGATCACGTTGGCATTTGACGAACCCGATGCTGTCATATATGCTCTTTGTAGATCATCCATCGCGAATAACGAGACATGTATACTGAACACACTTAAAAACCAATTAGTTTTACTACAAGTTCGGTCGTACTTGTAGCTCAAATGAAGAATTCTTGAAATTTATCACAAGTTCAGTCGAACTTGTGATTACAGATTTAAAAAGATTTTTCTTGAACTTCGGTCGAACTTGCAGAATAAGATTTGATAACAATCTTGTAAGTTCGGGCGAACTTATCTTGAATTACCTTGATATTACCCAAGTTCGGTCGAACTTGATATAAAATCAATGAAAAACTGGTAACTTCGAGCGAACTTGACAAAGATTTCTTCAAAAACACCTCAAGTTGAGCGAACTTGGCAAAAAGTCACTGAAAAAGTGAGTTTTTAGCACAAGTTCGGCCGGACTTGGTTAACAAGTTCGATGAACATGGTTTTGTCAAACATGGTTTTTTCAAAATTTTGACATCAATTCGGTTGAATTTGGTTTCCAATCTTTCAAGGGTTTATCTTTGTTGTATTTTACATGATATATTCAAAATTTAAAAGATTTTGACCGTGAATTCTTCATTTTGATGAAAAAGTTATGAAAAATAGAAGAATGGAGTAGAAATAGAAGTGTTCTTGTCTTGATTACTATCAAATCAGGCTGTTCTAGCTCTGATACCACTTGTAGGACCGATCCTCGATGCTAAGGAACCTAAATTTGATATCTAACGTCCATAATAGCGGAAATATTACGTCGTGTTTACCAATAGACAAGAATTAATCAGTTTAACATCAGTTTTATTGATCAAACGTCAAGAGTACAAACTAAAGAGCTTCGCCTCCAAAATACCAAAGTTACAAATGTGAGAGGCTAGCTAGGTATTTATAGAACTACAAGTTTGCCTGAGGAGGACCTAAGTTCGCCCGAACTTGCCCTAGCAAGTTCCGCCGAAGTTGGCTTTACATGATAACTCATGAGCGAACTTGTCTAAATATTACATAAATACTTCATACGACTAGCCTATTCAGCTCTATACTATACAGACTCGATCTAAGACTAAGACATAGACATTATGCACCAACAAAATTAATCCCTAAGGATAAGTAGTATAGTATATGTTTAATGTGATAATAATAGTATTGAAAAAAAATATGGCATGGTAAATCATTTTTTTATGTTGAAAAATATACTTGAATATACTCGAACGAAAGACAAAAAAAATTGAAATCTTATGGTGCAGTTTTTTTAAAACAATAACATGTGAAGAAGATAGAAATGTTTGAAAAGTTATATGTTTTTTTTCAATTTTGACCCTCCTCCATTGAAAGTCCCCTTGTAACGTTCTGTATTTTTCCAATTCTTTTTCATTTATTTATTATTCGTATTTCAATTTGAACCCTTGTAATCCCAAGACTTGATCATAATGGAAACTATATTTTATATCATCATTGTTTAATCATACCTGCACAATACATAAACATTCACAAATTCGTGTTTTTAATTAAAAAACCAAGACATACATCAAGATTATATTTAATCCATACGTGTTATACATTATACATACTTACATATACCTTAAAACATCCAAAACATGCTTTAACTATGGGTTTATTACATAAAATAACACACAGAACATCCCGAGGGATTGAAATAATTTATTTGGAATTTCTGAAGGTCCATACGGACTAGGGCTGGCAATAGGTAACTTGTATAAGACGCGGTTAGTTTTCACCATGTGATTTTTCACATTTTTGAAACTAATTAAAATTAGAAGGTTTGGATCCCTCATTTCTCCTTCTTGGTACATAAAACATACAATTGTGTTATATACAGTGGATATAAAGTAGTTAAACGAGTCGTATTCTTGTTTAGAACTTGTGTTGTTTGCATCGTCGGAGACCTGTTAAACCCACTGAGACATGATTTGTCGGCCCTAATACGGACCGCATGGACTTCCCCATATAGTTCGCATGGGGGTCTGACGGGCAGAATGTTGCAACAACTCCGAATTTCACCTCATTTTCCCTCCTTTCAACCCCAACCACCTCATTTAACACCCAAAGCCTAATCCTAACTATAATTAAAACCCATTACCACATCCTAAACACTTTCTCTAACACACTCAAATCATCAAAAATTTCAAGTTTGGGTTGATTGTACAAAGTTCAAAACAGTGAATTTTGAGTTTGTTCTTGCACTTTTTCTTTTTGTTTTCTTTTTTCTCCTTCTGTGGATAACCTCTAAGAGTATTACTACATGTTTGCCAAAGTTAACAAAGATGGTATACCACCATTTTGAGGTTCAACTTAGTAATTTTTGTTAAACTTTATGAACGTGTCTTTCTCTAGCTTTGTTCTTGGAACTTTTACAAGTAAAACCAAGCCACCAACTAACTTCTATATTGAATGGTTTGTGTTAAAGTTTAGTTCTAGAAACTTTGAGGTCATGTACCTGCCTTTTTCTTATTCTTGTAATGCTCTAAGTAACTTTCATGCAATAAAGTGAACAGACTACACCAAGTCTCGACCATACAATGTTTGAAGCACTTGTCTAGTTATCCTCTCTTGGTTACTTAGTGAATTAGATAGTTTATTTATGTTCTTCATACTTGTATTTATGATCATCTAAACCATCCATTTTGATGATTTGAGCATTGGTGAATTCTTGAGGTTGATGGATTTATCCTACCTCTATCTATTGCTTGATAAATTACTTGACAATATATCTAATAATATATATACATATATAATACATACTCCAAAAACCCAACTATGATATCGACCAAACCATGGTTGAATATTATCTTAAGGTGGAGAATATCCAAATTTTTTGATCCCTTAGTTTGGATTTCTAATGGGTAATAGGACTCATGAAAAACATAAACAAATAATAGTGTTCGAATAAGTGTCTAAGGCGAGATATATTTCTATGTAATTTCTTACTTGTAACTTTCGTTTACATACCCAATCTCCAAGTCCAAATACTCATACACCCTTGTTTACATTTTTAGGGTAACTTCGGTGTTCCATCCTTCAAAACCGCTTGCACACACTTTGTGGAAAATCTTCGCAAACCACGAGTTTATACTTGACCCGTTTTACGCTTTAAACACTATTTGGTTTGCAACATGTATCTGTAATTAAATACACAATCACACACATACAATCAATGTTATTCGAACGCTCAATCCTTTAACATGCTTACTTGTTATGCTAAATCACCATACATACTAGAACAATCTTATGCCATGTAATCTATCATTAACTTTAAAGCTTTCTTAACATGTATAGTGCTATAGGAGTAGCACACCGCCCCGTTTGTTGGATCATTGTTAAGTATTCATTCTTTACGGTCTTATTCACTTCGGTGATAAGGTTACGCAAGAAACTTTGGTTGATTTTAGCTATCACATTCTAGTATGATTACATGAATTACTATACAATGAACATGTGGATTTGAGATTTATACATACTTATGCTACGTAGACAAACTAGTATGCTCACTGACATAATTTATGTTTACGGATATTTTATACATGTTGTAGGAAATGTTTGATGATGCGGTTACAAGAAATCTACTTAGGGTGGATTTAGAAACTCACCAAATTTTATTTATGCATTTTTATGTTTTAGTCATGTAACATGCAATTTGTTGTATTTCTTTTTGAGACAATGTATTGTTTTAATTTGATGAAATGAAATGAAATGACATTTTGGATTATAATTTATTGTGGCATATTTGGTGTTATGTTGTGTTTGAGCAATCTATTACGTCTCGCCTCGATGTTTCCGCCATCTGTGGGGTGTGACACCCCTTTCCTTTATCAATGAGGAGTTTTTGAGTTCTCACACTAACTATGAGTTTTTAATTGAACCCTTTTATTTGAAATTGAAAATGATTTTCATCCGTTGCATTGCGTGGTTAGAGATTGTGTGACTTATGCATATCGAAATTATGAACGAGGTAATTGCATTAAAATGCTTGAGGCACTTTGGACTATCACACCTTGTTTTTTCATTTTGGCTTTTCTTTTTCTTATTTTCACCTTTCCTAAACAAATTATCCCCTCATATATCCCTCTAAGCCTTAGTCTCTCATTTCCATCACCCTCATCCACTTTACCAGCTTTTGTAGTAAACATTGGGTAATAGCTAACTTAATTTCATTTTGAAGACTCTTTAGTTTTGAATATAATCATTGTACGCTACGTGTAGTATATTACCGTTTTGTGTTCGTATTTTTAGCATCAAAAATATGTGTTTGTATATAGATAATATTCTTTCACTCTTTGACTTAAAGAGCTGGATGTATTCCTGTATTATCGCCCGAACTCAAAGAAATTGTTACGAGGAAGTGGCTAAAAATTAAGTGCCACGATTCTACATAAGTGCCACCAAAGAAGAAATCATATTAACTCTCAACATGGAAAATGCACAATTGATCTTGTTGGGTGCTATTAAGTGAATACCAGCCGAACGATCCATGGAGAAGGATAGTAATTTATACTATACATGGAAGGAGAATTCGGCAATATTGCATTTAGTCTTTACGATTTGACCTAAAAAGAGTCACTACCAATTCTCTGTATTTCACATCCATTGAAGCCTTAGCCCAGTGTCTACGATTGCTTCACCTAACCATTATCTACCATATTTTCATCAACCACTTTTTAAAGTCCTCATGATTGATGTGTTTACTTAGTTAGTTGGTGGAGATTTGATTTGCATACAAGCTTATGACTTGTGCATGCCTCTGATTGAACTTGAGTGTTTCCCTTTAAAGTCACCTTATCAACATATACATGGTCGAGAGTTCAGTGAACATTGCGAGAAGTGTGAGGTTGTGCATATTCAAAGTTCTATTAAGCATGTCATGATGTTTCCAGTTTTCAATAAAATTAGTAACTCGTTGGAAGTGGGGAACTCTCTTTCACTAAGAACCACCTACATTTTATTTTTTTTCGTCTTGGGTGTATGCATGGGTATTTCTTGAGGACAGGAAAAGTTATAAGTGTGGGGTATTATGACGTGCCAAATATTGTACATATGCATTTTACATAATAACCCCCAATTTGATGGTACTTTTTGGAGGATTATCATTGAAAATACTACATAAAGCGTTCCTTTATAATAATTATAGATTATTTTACATCCGAGATGAAAGGAAGCGAAAAGCCCAATAAATGAAGAAAAATACGAAAGTCGGAACCTTGCATGACATTGCACATGAACAGCTGTGCATCCATCTCGGAACACAATTAGAAGAAAAATAGCAACGCATGGCGTACTATGCATGGTCGTGCATGATCCAAAAGTCAAAGATTGATCAACCCAAGCTTCACTAATGGATAAACAAAGGAAAAGAAACCATGAGCAGGCGTGCACGCCGTGCATGGTTTTCACAATAAGAGTGGGGGTGGGTTGGGGGGTTTAGGTTTTTGGGTGGTGGGGGTGGCGGTGGGTGTTTAGGTTTTGGGTAGTGGTGGAGTGGGTTTATTTTGTTGTGTTCACATTGGTTCTCATGGTTCTCGCAATAAGAGTAGTTCTCAAATGAACGATACCCTATATATATATATATATATATATATATATATATATATATATATATTATCACATGATTAAGGAATGTTGAACTTGTATGTGATTTATAGATTATATATATTTTAAGTATTATGTGTTGGTGGGCGTATATATATTTATGTGTATTTATGAGTGTATTGTGGTGATGTTCGTGTTGACGAAAGATTTTGATAAAAATATAAAATAATATAAGATATGTTACTTTCAACTATTTATCGAGTTTCAAAAGGTACATATTTATTTTTTTAATATATATATATATATATATATATATATATATGTATATGTATATATATATATGTATATGTATATATATATGTATATATATATGCACTTGGTCGTTTTCGGTTTATGTAGTTGTAATGTGGAACATTATTCCACGGAAAAAATATATTATTTTTGCGAAAATTTATATTTATTGATTGGTTATGAAGTGTGTTAACACGAGTTTTTAAACACAGGTTTTGGGATGGGATCCTAGTGTTTGCGAAAGTTTTGTATTATTAAATATATTTGTGTGATAAATAAATATAATGGAAAAAACATGATAATTAATCACCAACGAGTCGTTAAGTTAAATGTTTTGTCCAAAATGTTAACATCTCATTAGTCTAAGCAAGTTGGGTGAAAACTTATCAGCTAGACATGCGCTTAGACCTTAGTGTATTATATGGTTTAGGACACTTGTAGGCCGCGTTTCGTTATCGAATTATTTGTTTTATTGCTATCATTTTCACAGAGTTCTAGGTGAGTTTCATGACCTCTTTTACTATTCTCATGTTTGGGGGAAAGACATGCTTGTTTAATGCTAAATTTGGTTTTTTTATGAAACGTTTAAAAGGTTTACGAAAACATGCAAAGTTTAGAGTATACATGTTTCCATTTACGTTGTACGGGAGTTGCGAAGTAAATTCATTGTATCTGTTATGTGCGCATAAGTTGTTGTTAGTTGGAGCTTTGAAAGTCGTCGTATTAGTTAGTTTTCTGTAACCATTAGTTTGTTAAGATTGTGGAACAGCCGAATAGATCTATTATGATTGACATTTCCCACTCTAGGTTGGTTGTAACCTGGTAGAGTGCAATTGTGTCCCAACTTGTTTGACATCGTCATGGGTGTATGATGTAAAAAGTAATTGTTGGTTACAGGCTTACGTAGGCACATACGTAAATGTCCTAGCTAGACACTGATTTGATCGTCGTGAATTTCGTTGGTTACACATACCATTAATTCTCACATATATTTATTAGTTTTCATGGGTGTCTCGGGAAAAGTATTTTTGTCATCAAGTATTCCAAGGGGACGGGGTTTCAAGTACTACAGGTAATGGTTCGTGAGTTGTTTCCTCCAATGGTTATTAGATTTTTATATAAATGTTTCGCAATGGGTTGTGAGGTGTTTTCCCAAATGGTTATTAGATTTCCATACAATGTTTTCCATGAAAATGGCGCATGGGAAAATGGTTATTAGATTTTCACAAAATGTTTTGCATGAAAATGGTTTTTTAGGTGTTCCCTCAAATGGTTATCAGATTTTCATACAAATGTTTTGCATAAACATGGTTTGTGAGGTGTTTCCTCAAATGGTTATTAGATTTTCATATAATGTTTTGCATGAAAAAGATTTATGAGGAGTTTCTTTAAATGGTTAATGGATTTTCATACAATGTTTTGCATGAAAATGATTTGTGAGGTGTTTTCTTAAATGGTTAATGGATTTTCATACAACGTTTTTCATGAAAACAGTTTGTGAAGTGTTCCCTTAAATGGGTAAAAGATTTTCATACATAGGTTTTGCATGAAAATGTTTTGTGAGGTATGCATGAAAATGGGTTTTTGTTATACGAATCAAACATGTGAACTCACCAACATTATGTTGATGTTTTAAGCATGTTTTGCAGGTGTTTAACCCAAGTGGTGAGTCTATATTTGAGTTAGCGTAGGCTTGTATCAAAATCCTAGTGTTTGAGATTGTAAAATGTTCGATATAAGCATTTGCTTAATCAAATTCTCTGAAAACCTTTTCTGGTTGCAGTTGTGTGTTTCAGCCTTTATGGGGTATGATAGGCTCCAATCTCGAAACGGAATTCAAAATCCCCCTTCACCTAAAATCATAGGCTCTAGATTTTGAAACCAAAACCGTTCAAAAATGACAAGTTCTAGCAACTGAATCAAAACCGAAATATTTGAATCTAGGTTGCTTATATGTTCAAAATCGAAATTACAGGTCACCAGGTAGTTACTTTGTTAGTTTTCAACATAATTGGAAAAAATTTCATTCTTGTATGTATATTAATTTCTAATTGTTAATTTGCTATTTTAGTAAATAATGAGGTTTGAAAAAGTCAATGATTTTTATTACTCGATTTTAACATATTTGGTTAAGTTGTATCATTATTGATTTAATATAACTGGATAAATATCATGAACAATATTTGTTAGCATTTTGATGTGTGTTATAACTATTAGAGTCTGTTGGATATGTGGGTCAACTGAAATCAAGGCCTAATGTTAACATGAAGCGGGAGAAATAAAGAATACCGATCTCATGCGGAAATTTAACTCTCTTTTTAGCCGAGTTATGTTGAATAAAATCATTCTTATAGTATTCAAATTATGTTAGTGGTTAAGCTTTTGGTTTAAAAAAATATCCAAGTGGCATTCCTCCCTCTCGTCGATTACGTGGTTATCCTACGCAACTTGGTACCATGATGTTATTTAAAGGAATCCATTAGTAACAATTAAAACCTAACCTTCTTTGGTACCATAAAATACGTTATTTTTAGTGACTCACTAAACTGAGATATTATAAAAAATAGGCATTTACATAACTTAACCATTTTAACCATCTAAGATATTATAAAAAAATAGGCATTTACATAGTTAACCATTTTAACCATGTAATTAATATTTATCATAATTAGGCTAATCGATTACACTCTGCATTATACAAGAATATTTTTTTATAATATAGAAATTAGTATTGTTGGCATCACCTATTTATATGCAATAAAATCAGCTGAACAAAAAACCATCAAAACCACATTACACAATGGCAGTCTATTCAGAAATGATCAAGCAAAGATAATGGTAAAACCACACATACAAGATGCCATTGCACAAGATCTGATGACTGGAATATCTTTGGCCATCATAAAGAGTCTGTTATTTGAAAGTAGAACCACTTACCAAAATTCCTGACGTTCTATGTAGAGTACCAAAATTTATTCAATATGAAACAATAGGGTACTACCATGCACAACAAACACTTCACAAGGAAATAGGTGAAACCATGAAGGAAAAGCCTACAAGTTTGCAAACTTAGCAGAAACGAGAAGGGGGGAACTAGCCAATGCACTACAAGAAAACGGGCAATAGCCGCGACAAATGTCGCCGCTAAAAGACATGATCTACCCAACCATTGTTAATAGCGGCGACAACGCAGCAGCAAACGGCTGCGTTTTTACACCCATTTGTTGCTGCGTTTGCAGCCGCCGTTTAACGGCGCGTTTACGGCTTCAAACACAACAGCAAATAGTTGCAAAAACGCAGTATTTGCAACCTGCAAACACAGTAGCAAACGGCTGCGCAGTTTTCGAGGATAAACCATTCCATCTTACTTTTTTCGATGGTTGAAAGATATTTTTTCTTCATTGCGCTTGTTGGACGACATTTAGACTCAAACACCCAAAACTTTCGTTTTTCAACAACGACATCCTCGTTTAATCTGGGCGATTGAACTTAGTCTGAACATCCTTAAGATACATTGAACAAAATGTTAGAGCTTCTTCAAGCACATAAGCTTCAGATATACAACCTTCCAGCCTTGTCGGTTTCTGACATAGTTTTTTAGATTTTTCATGTACCTTTCACATGGATACATCCATCTGAAAGCTACTGGACCTCCCGCAATCGCTTCATTAGGTAAATGCATAAGTAAATGAACCATTATGTCAAAAAACGGCGGGGGATAGGTCATCTCTAACTTGCATAGGATGGTAAGAATGTCATCCTTCGCTTTCCTCATATCCTCAACCAATAGTGTTCTGGAGCAAAGTTACTTAAAAAACATACAAAGGTCTACCATTTAGATGTATCTTTGGTCAAAATCCCTCTAACCCCAATCGGTATCAAACGTTGCATGAGAATATGACAATCATGATATTTCAACCCAGTAATGTTAGAATTGTTATATGTCACCCTCTTGTTGCTATTAGATCCAAACCCATCTGGCAGTTTAACATTTTTTGTAAATTCACATAAAAGCTTTCGATCATCGGACTTGAACGAGTACTTTTGGTGGGGACTTAAGAACTTGTTACCCGATTGTTTCAACCATTGTGCCGGTCGGATATTTAGTTTTTCCAAGTGGTTTCGTGCATTTGGTGTGTCCTTGGTCTTGTCACTCATTAAGAGAGTACCAAGCAAGCTGTCACACACATTTTCTCGATATGCATTACATCTAAGTTATGCTTCAGCTCTAAAGAAGACCAATACTCAAGTTAGAAAAATATGCTTCGTTTGGACCAGTTCAGCTCGAAATCTACCCGGTTTATCCTCCCACCTCCGAAAGTTGGATGCTTGTATGGTAGACGATGAAGTAGACGACCATGTTGAGCTTCTATGTCAGCAGGACTAAATTTTCTCGGAGGGCCTCGTGTCTTGGGTCTCCCGTTAAAGTCGATACTTGGCATCTAAGAACCGGCGATGACAAACATATACACATTTACTAGTTACACGCATTGAAGGAGTGTCTTCGTTGCAAGTTCTGCATGCCTTGTAGCCCTGTCCGCTCCAACCTGATAGACTACTACGGGCTGGAAAGTCGTTTATGGTCCATAACAAAGCCACCCTCATTGTGAAGAATTCGTTTGTTGTTGAGTCTTTAGTACGTACACCTGAGTTCCACAATTGTTTAAACTCATCCACTAACGGTCTAAGGTAAACATCCATGTCTTTCCTAGGTGATTTAGGGCCAGGAATCAGCAAGGTCAACATGAATGTGGACTCTTGCATGCATAGCCTGGAGGCAGATTGTATGTGGTGAGTATACCTGGCCACGTGCTATGAGTCGAGGATCCTCACCGTTTACGGATTAAAACCGTCAACTACAAGCCCCAGGCGAACATTTCGTGGCTCCATCGTGAAGTTAGGGTACTTTCTATCAAAGTCTTACCATGAAGATCCATCAACTGGATGCCGCATAGTCCCATCTTCTGAACGTCTGGTACTATGCAATATCATATATTTTGTCGTGTGCCTTGAACAATACAAACGCCAAAGTCTAGGCGTCAAAGGAAAGTATCGTAACACCTTGCGAGCTACCTTCATGCCTTTTGTGTCTTTATCGACCCATCGACTCTCATTACAAACGGGACAAATTTGCAACAACTTGTGTTCATTCCAGAAGAAAGCACAATCATTTACGCACGCATCTATCGTCTTATATGCCAAACCAATCTTCTTAAATGTCTTATTAGCTACATAATGCGTAGGGGGAATCTTGTTGCCTTTTGGCATTGAAACTTGCAATAACGTAAGTAGGTGATTAAATGAAATATTATTCATATGATGCATCTCCTTTAGCTTCATAGCTTTGCTAAAAAGTCAAGGGAAGAAAACTCAGTACAACCAGGATATAATTCTGTTTCAACTTGCTTTAGCAGGGCTTCAAAATCGTCATCAACACCGCTAGAATCTCCACCCAACATTTTTTGGTTATGGTCTGTATCTTCTTCCATACGTCCCCCCCTAATGTCTTTAATAACGTTTTCCATACCCTCTTGTGCCACAACATTATCTACTTCTACAACTGGAGGCCAGAGTTTTCGCCGTGATAGTCCGACGTTATATAATCTTTCCAAAAACTCATACGCCCTAAATGGAGTTTCATTTTTGGCATGGTTGTTAAGCAAGAACATTTACATTTGGAACACGGCCATCTAACTTCATTATGGTCGGGGATCACTCTTTCACACATCGCGATAAAAGACTTGAGTCCTTGCTTGTAGTTGTCACACCCCGACCCGCAGCGGAAAAGGTGATCGGGGCATGATTGGGTTTTCATCAAAGCTCATGACATTTATTATAACGTTTCATATTTATTATCACAATTTTAAAGAAGATCATACAATCATATCATACAAGTTCAACATGTCCTATACATTTTTCTAGGCTTCATTATTTTTCTTCTAAGGCACTTTCCTATGTTTTCCCTGCTTCATCCTGTTCACCTGTATCATATGTAAAAATGGTTTTTGGATCAACAAAAAGTTGGCGAGTGAACCTTGTTAGAAAACATTTATTATTTATTTCTTATTGTATTTAATATGGAAAAGTTGTGCAATAATCATATATGAACAAACGTAAATAAAACATACAATAACAAACAAATAGCATACAACAACAAACCAATAGCATATAATAACAAACCACCTTGCATGAATATGTAATATGAATGACAATGTAAATGTTGGCAACGTCTCGTTCACGCTCATATGTAATGGGGAGCAGACGGCCTATGATGAAATGTATGTGCGATCAAGGCTCAATCAAACGGAGCCGATCGTATGTTGGCAACGCCTGGTTCACGCTCATAGGTACTGGGGAACAGCTCAACGCTCATAGGTAATGGGGAGCGGCAGCCTATGATAATGTATGTACTGAAAATGATAAATTTAATCTAAACAATAATCGCACAAACAGATGATACATGTTGAATATACATTTAATCATGAATATGATGGGTGCACAATAGTTTAAAAGTAATAAATAATAAGACACATGATACACCCCAAAAACGTGATTAAAACGGGGAATTTATAGAGATTCACTCACATTGGGTGCGTTCGGTTGATGATGTTGAATGCGCACGAGTTTAGAGGATTGATCGACGAGGAAAAACGAACCTAATTAATAACGAAAAAGTAAGGTAAATAAATGGATTTTATTAACAATTTTAATAGGATTTTTGGATCTATTTTTGTGAGTTTAAGGCTATTTTCTAACTTTAAAAATGTTATTTTTAAGTATTTTTTATTGATTTTTAATTTAAATAAATAAATAAAAATAATAAAAAAATGTTGACTTTTGACCATTGACCATAAGCGTTGACTGTTTGACTGTGACTGTTGACTGTTTGACCGGTTCTATTGTGTGTATGTATGCGCCGGGCAGGACTCGAACCCGAGACCTCCCGTACGCGTGCACGCAGCTCTACCAACTGAGCTACGTGTCTAACCCGAAATATTTCTGTTTTTAATTATATTTATACACTAATTAAGTTAATCCGAAAATCATTTATTTTAAAAAGGATTTAATGTATCGACTCGGTGCTCGCCACAGGTCTCGAACCCGGGACCTGTGGTTTAGTTTGGCACACAGTCCACCGCTGGACTGTGTGTCTAACTTGGTAAATATTCTAGTTTTTATGATACTTAACATCTTACTGTGGTGGATCCGGTTCAGTTTTAAAAAAAGACATTTTATTACAGCGAATGTGCGTGTGTCAAGGATCGAACTCGGGACGTATGCATATTGTTTGCACACAGTCCACCGCTGGACTGTGTGTCTAACCCGTTTATAATACAGATTTTAATTAATCTTATAAGATACACGACTTCGTCTTCTTCGTTTAAAACCCAGACATCGATTAACTAACTGTTTCTTGTTTAATTCGATTAACGAACATTATGAGCAATCGTAATGTATTGAACAGAAAAGGTTTGGGGATTGATTGTACCGAACAGATTGTCTTCTTCAGAAATCCGGCGAAGCTCGTCGGCTCTGTTTTGGTGACCTTCGGCTGTTAGGATCAATTAACAGTTTGGAGGGATTAGATGTGAAATTGAACTACTGAGTAACGATTATCAGTAGGTTTGAATGATCATACCGGCAAACAGCGAGATTCTGGAACTTTCAGAAGTTTTCCGGCGAAAACAGAAAATCCGGCAACGTCGTCTGAAATATATTCTGATGGTTGGATTGAAGTTAGTAACATTCTAACAACGGATTGAAACAGAAAAAGTTGAGGTATTTACCGTGTAGATGAAATCTCGGTTTTCCGGCGACTTGCAGAGATTTTCCGGCGAGTGAAATTACGTCGAGAATTGGTGTGATTGTGAGCGAAAAGGTTACCAGAGGTTAGAGGGTGTATTTATAGGGAAGAACATCGATGAATTTGGTCTGATTACCGTCTTGATTCGTTGGTCAAAATTTTCCGACGGTTATGACTAATGTCGCGGACTGGACATCGGTTATAACCGATGTCGTTGTTAATACTTACGTTAAGTCAAAGGTAACCGACGGTGATTGGCGAAATCATCGGATTTTCCGGCGTCAGCGGATTTGGGCGCATTGTGTAACTGGGTTTTGAAAACGAGTTTTTGCTATTTGAATTAATTGATTTAATATATCATCAAAAGGCACAAGTGGCGGAGTGGTCGGGCGAGTGTGAGTTAAGTCTTTGTGGTTCCCGGCTGACCCGGGTTCGAAACCCGGCATCAGCATAATATTTTTATTTCATTATTTTTAATGAATTTTCAATTATAAATTTTATATTCTAATATAATTATTAATTATGTATCGTTTAAAATTAATTTGAGCATTAAATTCGCAACGAAATTTTTAACAGGATGTTCGGTTAATAAACGAAGCGGGTTTGGTTAACCCGGTTTTTTACGGATGTTACAGTATCCCCTACTTTTAGAAATTTCGTCCCGAAATTAAGTAGTGGCATGTTTGACTCAAAAGGATGGTGTTTTAATTGACCATTACATACTTAGAAGGGAGTAAGAGTTTAAATTTTGTTTGAGGCGGTAACGTTCCTTGTAAGGGTTGAGTACCCTGCTACAGGAATCGCTTTTTGATGCCTAAGATAATGAATATTGATAAACAGAGTTGATTGACTAAATATGATTTCATGCGCAAGAGTTTTGATATGTTCGGAAAGATAAGGTTATACCCTAAAGCAAAACTTCTACTACTAAAACCTACATGGAACTTCTCATAACCACCTGACAATGCCTCTGATCCTTTGGCAAGAATACTTATATATAGGAAGTACCAGCGGCGTATCCACCATATTCTTGTCAAATTTTCATTGGTTTTATCAGTAAGTTATGATTAGCGGCGTATCCACCATATTCTTGTCAAATTTTCATTGGTTTTATCAGTAAGTTATGATTAGTTCTATGATGTGACTCTAGAACATAAACAAACACAACAACCAAAGCTTGAGTCTCAATTCTGAAAGGATACATGACTGAATGTTGACGGTACCTCTCTCGTTTGTTATGATGAAGGGGTTAGTCTATGTAAAAGTGAGACACAACCCAACTTCTTTAAATGATGAGGTCGAGGTACGTCGAGATGTCTGATGATATGAATGTTAAGTCAATGAGTATAAAACAAAATTGAGATAGTAATTCGCATTAAGATTCTTGGATTCGATTTCCAATTAATAAATGAGATACATGAAGATTGAGATAAACATAAATAAAACATAAACACTAAGCGGTTGGAGTTGAATTCTTGATTTTTGGTGAAGAAACTAGTTGGGTGGTTCGTTTGGGCCGTCATTATCTTCATCAGGATTGGCGTTGATGTTGTAAACCCTTCCTCTTGCTGGTGGCCTAGTGGTTAGGTTTTCTTGATTTTCTTGGTTAACTAGGTTGGCTTGAGCTTGGGCGTTTATGATGTTAACCAATCGAGGGCACGTGTTTCTAACGTGGGTAAGGTCGCCACAATTGAAACAAACTCGAACATATGGGAGCATGGGGTATTGTGGTGGTTGATATGTTTGGATCATGTTTTGAGTAGGGGGTAAGGTTTGGTTTTGAGAGGTGCGGCAAACCTTGCTCGAATGACCATAACGTCCACAATTCGCACATAGTCGACAAGGTAAGGTAAATGGATGGTGATAAGAATAGGTATTGCATTGAGGGTGAGGTCCAAAGTAAGGTTTCTTATTTGGGTAAGTTGAGTTGGGTGCTACTTGAGTGATTGGGATAGCTTGGAGGGGTATGGCTTGTGAAGTTGGTTGATTGTGTTGGGTGACAGCGAAAAGTTGCCCATCTCGTTTTCTCTTAGAAATGGGTTGAGAAGGGGATTCGGTTTGGGTGGAGTTTGAGGTTTCAGTTGATGCTTTATCCTTCTTCTTCTCCTCCTTGAAGTCTTTATTCCGAATGCGGTTCTCGGTGAGCTCTATAGCTAACTCCATTGCTGCTTCCAAAGTTGCAGGTGTGGTACTTATTACAGAGTCTTGAATTTTTGAAGGAAGACCT
The DNA here is from genome assembly GCA_947069175.1 of Scalesia atractyloides. Classification (NCBI taxonomy): domain Eukaryota; kingdom Viridiplantae; phylum Streptophyta; class Magnoliopsida; order Asterales; family Asteraceae; genus Scalesia; species Scalesia atractyloides. The sequence continues at coordinate 36,116,457 of CAMTDV010000005.1, forward strand.
CGAATGTAGTGCTCGATCAAACGGTAAAGAGGAGTGAACACGTTGGGGACCATCTGATTTAACTCAAGGAATCTCTTGTTGTATGTGGTGTGGTCGCCTTCCTTTTGTTTCAAAGAATAGAACTCATCCTCCAATTTCTTGATTTCGCTTCTTGGGAAAAATCGTCTTGTCATGATTTCCTTCAACTCTTCCCAAGTCAAAGTCATAGCATCTTCAACACCTCGTTTGGCCTTCTCTGTATTCCACCATGTAAGTGCTATTCCAAGTAAACGACCGGTAGCATATCGCACTTTGAGATCATCGGGGCAATCGCAATTTAGAAAAGTGTTTTCCATTTCCTCAAACCAATGGAGGAGAGCGGTGACACCTTCAGTCCCCTCGTATTTTGGAGGGTCTCAGGATTTGAAATGCTTGAAGGTGCATTTAGTGGTAATTGGGGGAGGGTTGGCGACATTTTGATCTTCTTGATTGACGGGATTAGCGGTAAGGGCTTGTTGAACTTGAACTACAATGTTGGGTATTACGGCAGCCATTTGTTGAGCGATTTGGGCAGCCATGCGCTCGCGGGCTTTTTCTGCTCTCATCTTCCTACGAGCGGAATTAGAAGACATCTACAAGGAATACATATCAAGAGTATGAGTTGGTTGTATTTGGGATCATGTGTCGTATTTAGGAATGAACATTCATAAAATAAATATAGCATAATAAATCTACTACATCCATAGGATGTCTTGGGCTTTGCTCATAATTGGGCCTTGCATGCCGCCATACTTCACCTTCGTAATCATATGGGCCCCCATGATTACCGGGTTTTTCATATGGTTCGCATGTGTTAGCCTGGTTACGTACACTAAAACCCGAAGAAAATCGAGAAATATGTATGTAACGTATGATATTTGGAATGTATCCAGGTGTGGACACGGTGACACCTCAAAGTGGGGTTAGTTCGAACGACGTTTGGTGTGGCATGCTTTGGCCTAATAGGTCCTTCGTACTCTCATCGTTAGTCCACAGGTAGGCAAACTGGTCAGTTATATTGGATTTATACGAATGCCAACCTAGACAGGACGTTCCGACTACCGGTACTTGTACCCTTACAGTTACTACATGCCCGTCGCAGAACTCACTTTGATGAGATTTGAAAAATGAAAAATGCGACAACATCTTGAATAACGGAAGTATGAAGATGAATTGAATATGTGAACATTGAAATATGTATGACGAATATGTATATAAGTATGTATGTTTGACTGTAAGTATAATTCACTATGTATCACAAAATGTAATATTGGAAGTGTTTGCATGCATTTATGTATGTAATAAATATGAAAGAAATAAACATCATGAGTTTGCATGTAACCACATAAACAATTAAAATCTAATCAACTATAGTATAGGCTCTAAGGGTCTAATAACCTATCCTATACCCTATAGTCAAAAGCTCTGATACCAATCTGTCACACCCCGACCCGCAGCGGAAAAGGTGATCGGGGCATGATTGGGTTTTCATCAAAGCTCATGATATTTATTATAACGTTTCATATTTATTATCACAATTTTAAAGAAGATCATACAATCATATCATACAAGTTCAACATGTCCTATACATTTTTCTAGGCTTCATTATTTTTCTTCTAAGGCACTTTCCTATGTTTTCCCTGCTTCATCATGTTCACCTGTATCATATGTAAAAATGGTTTTTGGATCAACAAAAAGTTGGCGAGTGAACCTTGTTAGAAAACATTTATTATTTATTTCTTATTGTATTTAATATGAAAAGTTGTGCAATAATCATATATGAACAAACGTAAATAAAACATACAATAACAAACAAATAGCATACAACAACAAACCAATAGCATACAATAACAAACCACCTTGCATGAATATGTAATATCAATGACAATGTAAATGTTGTCAACGTCTCGTTCACGCTCATAGGTAATTGGGAACGGCTCACGCTCATAGGTAATGGGGAGCAGACGGCCTATGATGAAATGTATGTGCGACAAGGCTCAATCAAACGGAGCCGATCGTATGTTGGCAACGCCTGGTTCACGCTCATAGGTAATGGGGAACAGCTCAACGCTCATAGGTAATGGGGAGCGGCAGCCTATGATAATGTATGTACTGAAAATGATAAATTTAATCTAAACAATAATCACACAAACAGATGATACATGTTGAATATACATTTAATCATGAATATGATGGGTGCACAATAGTTTAAAAGTAATAAATAATAAGATACATGATACACCCCAAAAACGTGATTAAAACGGGGAATTTGTAGAGCTTCACTCACATTGGGTGCGTTCGGTTGATGATGTTGAATGCGCACGAGTTTAGAGGATTGATCGACGAGGAAAAACTAACCTAATTAATAACGAAAAAGTAAGGTAAATAAATGGATTTTATTAACAATTTTAATAGGATTTTTGGATATATTTTTGTGAGTTTAAGGCTATTTTCTAACTTTAAAAATGTTATTTTTAAGTATTTTTAATTGATTTTTAATTTAAATAAATAAATAAAAATAATAAAAAAATGTTGACTTTTGACCGTTGACCATAAGCGTTGACTGTTTGACTGTGACTGTTGACTGTTTGACCGGTTCTATTGTGTGTATGTATGCGCCGGGCAGGACTCGAACCCGAGACCTCCCGTACGCGTGCACGCAGCTCTACCAACTGAGCTACGTGTCTAACCCGAAATATTTCTGTTTTTAATTATATTTATACACTAATTAAGTTAATCCGAAAATCATTTATTTTAAAAAATATTTAATGTATCGACTCAGTGCTCGCCACAGGTCTCGAACCCGGGACCTGTGGTTTAGTTTGGCACACAGTCCACCGCTGGACTGTGTGTCTAACTTGGTAAATATTCTAGTTTTTATGATACTTAACATCTTACTGTGGTGGATCCGGTTCAGTTTTAAAAAAAAGACATTTTATTACAGCGAATGTGCGTGTGTCAAGGATCGAACTCGGGACGTATGCATATTGTTTGCACACAGTCCACCGCTGGACTGTGTGTCTAACCCGTTTATAATACCGATTTTAATTAATCTTATAACATACACGACTTCGTCTTCTTCGTTCAAAACACAGACATCGGTTAACTAACTGTTTCTTGTTTAATTCGGTTAACGAACATTATGAGCAATCGTAATGTATTGAACAGAAAAGGTTTGGGGATTGATTGTACCGAACAGATTGTCTTCTTCAGAAATCCGGCGAAGCTCGTCGGCTATGTTTTGGTGACCTTCGGCTATTAGTGTCACACCCGACCCGCAGCGGAATAAGAGTCGGGGCATAATTGGCTTATCACCAAAGCTCATGACATTTACTAATATGTTTCATATTTAATAAAGTCAAAGTTGCATTTCCAAAAATCCAAACATATTCATTCAATACAAAGAAAATAAACCAACGTAACAATCCCAACTCTAAATCGTTTTATTCTTCTAGTCCAAGTCCTATGTGTTCCTAGCTGCTGCTGGTTCACCTGTATCATGTGTAAAAATGGGGGTTTTTGGGTCAACATAAGTTAGCGAGTGAACCTTATTAGATAAGCATTTATTAAGGAATTACCTGTTAGTTTATCAATGAAAAATTGTGCATAATCATAGATGAGCAAATGTAAATAATCAAGCAGTAGCAAATAGCAGTCACAACTATAAGATACAATAACATATGACAGCATACATGAACCTACCAACATCATACTATGAATAACATAAATGAAACTGTGCGATCAAGGCTCAATCAAACGGAGCCGATCGTATTGCATGTACTGAAAATGAAAATGTCTGTGCGATCAAGGCTCAATCAAACGGAGCCGATCGTATGTGGGCACGCCAGGTTCAACCTCATAATGAAATGGGGAACATGCTCAACGCTCATAATGTAATGGGGAGCGGCGGCCTATGAAATTGCATCTACTGAAAATAATAAATTTGCATCTAACAATACAACATAAACAAACTGGATACACATGTTTATGATATGATGTATGCACAATGGTTTACTATAATATACATACAAAGACACATGATACACCCTAAAACGTGATTTAAAACGGGGAATTTGTAAAGATTCACTCACATTGGGTGCGTTGGATTGGAGATGGTGAGATGCGCACGAATTAGATGAGTGGAACAACGAGAAATACTAACCTAAATAATACGGAAAAATATATTAAATGAGTGGATTTTATTAAGGATTTTAATGAAATTTTTAGATATATTTTTGTGAATTTAAGGCTATTTTCTATCTTTAAAAATGTTATTTTTAAGTATTTTTAATTGATTTTTAAATTAAATTTAATAAATAAAAATATAAAAAAAATTGTTTATTTTGCGTTGACCGTTGACCGTTGACCTGTTGACTTGTTGACCGGTTCGGTCAGGACATGGTTTGCGCTGGGTGAGGCTCGAACCCGAGACCTCCCGTACGCGTGCACGCAGCTCTACCAACTGAGCTACGTGTCTAACCCGAAATAATCTTGTTTTTAATTATATTTATACACTTATTCAGTTTAACCGAAATTCTTTTTAATTTCAAAAACAGTTTAATTCAACGGACCGGTGCTAGTGACGGGTTTCGAACACGCGACGTATGGCTTGATGTTGCACACAGTCCACCGCTGGACTGTGTGTCTAACCTGGTTATTATCTCGGTTTTTATTATACTTAACAACTAACTAAGTTACCCCAGTTTAGTTTTTAACAAAAAGGCATTTTATTATATAAGGAGTGCGTATAGCAGGAATCGAACTCGGGACATGCGTATGTATTTTGCACACAGTCCACCGCTGGACTGTGTGTCTAACCCGTTCATTTTACTAGTTTTAAATATACTTATAACTTAATTAGCTTCGTCTTCTTCATTCAAATTACAGTCAACTGATTTACTAACTCGTTCCTTGTTCTTACGATTTACAGACATTATTAAAGCTTAAATGAAAAGGCAGGGACGGTAATTAAAGGTGAACATACCGATGAACGGTTTATTTCAGATTTCTGGCGATGTGTCGGTCCCTGTTTTTATGCTCTTCAACTGAACAAGATAATTTACTGTTTTGATTAGTCGATTGTGGAATTGAAGTGATAAACAATCGTTAACGATGTGTTTGAAGGTCCTTACCGTTTCACAGACGGAAACAAAGATTTTCAGGGGAGTTCCGGCGAACTGGAATTAGTTGAATACAGCACCTGAATTCGATTCCAATTGAGAGGTTTAAGTTAGAAATAGTCTAATAATTGTTGAACTACAACGAATATTGAAAGATTTACCGTTTGAGGATGAATATGGTTTTCCGGCGACTTTTGCAGGAAATTCCGGCGAGCTGTTTTAAGCATTCTGATGGTCTGAAAATGTGACGAAAGTGAAATGGAGTATTGTTATGACGTTTCTGAGTCGCGAGAGAGGTCTGGAATTGAAGTAATTGTGACTTGATTCATTTCGGTTATAAAAACCGATTAATAAAGAAAATTGATGCTCAATCACTTCTGAATTGATTACAATCATCGGTTCATCGGTTATAAAATGTGAATGAACGATTAATCAAACGATTAGACGATTGATTTGCCGATTTCAGTTTCTCAGTTGGCGAAACCGGTTTTAACCGAGTTTGTGTATAAATTTCATTTATTTCCTAGAGATAACAGAAAACACAAAGTGGCGGAGTGGTGATGTGAGTGTATGTTAAGTCGTTGGGGTTGTCCTTGGCTGACCCGGGTTCGAGTCCCGGCAGCAACAAAATTCTTTTATTTATTTTGTTTTAACTTTTTATCAAACATAATTTTTATAGTTTAGTTTATTTATTAATTATGTATCGTTTTAAATCAAAATAATCATAAATATTCAATGTAACTTTTATAACTTGATATTCGATTACAAAACGGAGCGGGTTTTGAAAACCCGATTTTTACAAATGTTACAGTATCCCCTACTTTTAGGAATTTCGTCCCGAAATTTAAGTAGTTGAAGTAGTAGGAAAAAGATGCGGGTATTTTTCACGCATTGAGTCTTCACGTTCCCAAGTGAACTCAGGTCCCCGTTTCGACTCCCAGCGTACCCTAACAATTGGAATGCGACTCCGTCGTAGACGTTTCTCTCCGAAGTCCATGATCTCTACAGGTCTTTCGATAAAATGCATAGATTCATCAATCTGAATATCTTCCAGCGGAATATGGAGATTCTCATCAGCGAGGCACTTCTTCAAGTTCGACACGTGGAATGTGGGATGAATCCTGTTGAGTTCTTCTGGTAGGTCAAGCTTGTATGCTACAGGACCTACTCTTTCGAGTATCTTGAAAGGTCCTACGTAACGTGGTGCTAGCTTGCCCTTTTGACCAAAACGAACTACTCCCTTCCACGGTGATACTTTTAAAAGTACATGATCACCAATGTTAAACTCTAAGGGCTTCCGTCGTTTATCTGCATAACTCTTTTGACGACTTTGAGCCGCTAGAAGATTGTTTCGAATTTGATGGATCTTGTCTGTGGTTTCTTGGATCAATTCTGGACCAGTAATTTGAGCTTCCCCAATTTCGTGCCAACATACAGGAGATCGGCACTTACGACCATATAAAGCTTCAAAAGGTGCCATGCCGATGCTCGAATGATAGCTGTTGTTGTACAAAAATTCAACTAATGGTAGGTGGGCGTCCCAATTTCCCTTGAAGTCTATGACACATGCTCTAAGCATATCTTCAAGAGTTTGAATGGTGCGCTCAGACTGTCCATCAGTTTGAGGATGATAGGCGGTACTGAGATCTAATCGCGTGCCCATAGCGGATTGTACTGCTTGCCATGTTCGTGAGGTGAAACGACCATCACGATCAGAAATAATGTTTAACGGTACCCCATGCCGGCTTACGATTTCGTTGATATAAATACGTGCAAGCTTTTCGTTCTTGAAATCTTCGCGGATAGGAATAAAGTGAGCTGATTTTGTAAGTCGGTCTATAATCACCCATATAGTGTCATACCCACCAGAAGTGCGAGGTAACCCGGTAATGAAATCCATGGTTATATTTTCCCACTTCCATACAGGTATTTCCGGTTGGACTAGAAGTCCTGAGGGTCTTTGGTGTTCAGCCTTCACCTTGGAACATGTAAGGCACTTAGAAACAAATACAGCAATATCCTTCATTCCAGGCCACCAATAGGTATATCGTAGGTCTTGATACATCTTATCGGCTCCTGGGTGTATAGAATATCGCGTTTTGTGAGCTTCATTCATAAGAGTTTCACGAAGATTGTTGTGGTTAGGAATCCAGATACGATCTAGGTAATACAGAATACCGTCAGATTTAGTTTCGATTTTTAACTCAGCTCCACAGGACATCTCCTTTCGCACATCTTCTTCCGTTATTGAAACGTGTTGGGCTTCTCGAATTTGATCTTTAATGTTGGTTACAATTTGCGAACATAGAAGATGAATGGAGTTCGCATAACCCTTTCGACTAAGTGCATCAGCCACCACATTTGCTTTACCAGGGTGGTATCTAATTTCACAGTCGTAATCATTTAGAAGTTCGACCCATCTTCGTTGCCTCGTGTTTAACTCTTTTTGATTGAAGATATGTTGAAGACTCTTGTGGTCAGTGTATATTTCACACTTAGTACATAGAGATAATGTCTCCATATCTTAAGAGCGAACACAACGGCTCCAAGTTCTAGGTCATGAGTGGTGTAGTTCTTTTCATGTGTCTTGAGTTGTCTCGAAGCATAAGCTATGACTTTTCCTCTTTGCATAAGAACGCAGCCTAATCCTTGCCCTGACGCGTCGCAATAGACTACAAAATCATCACAACCTTCAGGAAGAGCGAGGATTGGTGCATCACAAAGTTTCTGTTTAAGAGTTTGAAAGGCTTCTTCTTGCTTGGGTCCCCATATGAAAGGTTTTCCCTTATGAGTTAAAGCCGTGAGTGGTATAACAATGCGAGAGAAGTTTGAAATGAACCAACGATAATAGCCAGCTAGTCCAAGAAAAGATCTTACTTCAGTTGGTGTACGTGGAGCTTGCCATTCTTGAACCGCTTTGATCTTTGAAGGGTCAACATGTATTCCCTTGTCATTGATTACATGCCCGAGGAATTGCACCTCTTTTAACCAGAATTCACATTTGGAGAATTTGGCATAAAGCTTTTCCTTTTCTAGAAGTGCAAGAACGAGTCGAAGATGACGCTCATGATCAGATTTAGATTTTGAATAAATAAGAATATCGTCGATGAAGACTATAACAAATCGATCAAGATAAGGTTTGCAGACTCTGTTCATTAGGTCCATGAAGACAGCTGGTGCGTTGGTTAATCCAAATGGCATAACCATGAATTCATAGTGGCCATAACGAGTTCGAAAAGCATTCTTAGGGACGTCTTCTTCATGCACTCTAAGTTGATGATAGCCAGATCGAAGATCGATTTTTGAAATGCAGCTGGCACCTTGTAGTTGGTCAAGAAGATCATCAATGCGTGGTAAAGGATAGCGATTCTTGATTGTTAACTTGTTGAACTCTCTGTAGTCGATGCACATACGAAACAGTCCATCTTTCTTCTTTACAAAAAGGACAGATGCACCCCAAGGCGACGAGCTAGGACGTATGAATCCCTTGTCAGTCAACTCTTGCAATTGACTGGCTAGCTCTTGCATTTCAGAGGGGGCTAACCTATAAGGAGACTTTGCAACTGGTGTAGCACCAGGTATAAGATCAATACGGAATTCGACGTCTCTAACTGGAGGAAGTCCTGAAATGTCGTCAGGAAAAACTTGGGGGAAGTCTTTTACTACAGGAATGTCTTCAAGCTTCTTCTCCATGGTTCCCTTCTTGATGATATGAGCTAAAAACGCGACATAATTCTTGCGAAGATATTTTTGAGCTTGGAGACAAGACATTAAGCTGAGCCCTTTCGACGAGGTTTCTCCAATGATTCGAAGAGTCTGACCGTTTGAAAGAGGAATACGAATAAATTTTTCACGACATACAACTTCCGCCTGATGTTGACTGAGCCAATCCATACCGATTATGATGTCAAAACTTCCCAGCTTCATAGGAATAAGATCGACTGAGAAATCGTGGTCGTTTAAGGTGAGTGTACAGTTGCGTAAAATAGAGTTTAATAAAACTGGTTTCCCGTCCGCAACTTCTACCGTTATGGATTCCGTGAGCTTATCCCGATTTTTGCTTAAGATAGGTTCAAATTCTAAAGACACAAAACTTCAATCCGCACCAGTATCAAATAACATAGAGGCATATCTACCATTTATAAGGAACGTACCGTTGACCACATTGCCGTCAGCTCTGGCCTGGTTAGCGTTGATATTGAAAGCTCTCCCTCTTGCAGGTGGGGGAGCTTGGTTTGTTTGGTTCACTGGGTTGGCTTGGGCCTGAGCATGAATAATATTAACCAGCCTTGAACATGTGTTTCTGAAATGACTCGGGTCGCCGCAATTGTAGCAAGCCCGCATTGGTTGACCCATAGGATAATTGGGCTGGAAATATGTTTGGGCTAAAGGTTGGGTGGGTGGTAATAGTAGGGGTTGTTGGGCTTGGCCCATTATCTGTTGGTGGGTTTGGGTTAAAGGTTGGTGGCGGTTCGTTCGTTGAGGCATGCGGTAAGTTTGAACAGTATGACCTGCGCGACCGCAGCCGGTGCAATATTGGCAAGGATGATCAGGGGAATGGTGATATTGGCAACGGTTACATTTTGGTAACGGGCCAGTGTAGGGTCTTCTGTATGGTGCGGGTGAAGGAGTGACTTGAGTAATGGGTGCAGCAGGAATAGGGGAATTGGTTTGGGTAACTGCAAAATTTCTGGTGTTGCGCTTCCTCTTGTTAGCAAACTTAGAGGAAGGAATGGGGTGGTTTGAAGTTTGTCCCTCAACAGGGGCTTTCTTCTTCTCTTCTTTGAACTTCCCGTTGCGAATTCGGTTTTCGGTCAGTTCAGTTGCTAACTCCATAGCAGCTTCAAGTGTTACTGGTGAAACGCTGAGAACTGAATCTTGGATTTTCAAGGGAAGTCCTCGAATATAGTGCTCGATCAGACGATAGGTTGGGGTGAACAAATTTGGAACCATTTGGTTCAACTCCAAGAACCTCTTGTTATAGGTAGTGTGATCACCCTCCTTTTGCTTTAGAGCATGAAATTCATCCTCCAACTTTTTAATTTCACTTCTAGGACAGAAACGCCTAGTCATGATTTCCCTTAACTCCTCCCAAGTTAAGGCCATCGCATCTTCAGTTCCCCTCTTCCCTTTCTCAGTATTCCACCAAGTGAGAGCTACCCCAAATAGTCTCCCGGTGGCGTATCGAACCTTGCGATCCTCAGGACAATCGCAGTTTAGGAAGGTGTTTTCCATCTCCTCGAACCAATGTAGGAGAGCAGTGACACCCTCGGTCCCTTCAAATTTAGGAGGATCACAAGACTTAAAATGTTTGTAAGAGCACTTGTTGATAGGAGGGTTGTCGATGTTCTGGTCCTGTTGTTGGGGAGGGTTAGTAGGATTTGTAGCAAGGGCTTGTTGTACTTGGACCACAATGTCAGGCAGTATCGTGGCCATTTGTTTCGCGATCTGAGTGGCCAAACGTTCCTGAGACCTTCCCGATCTTTTACCCCTTCGTTGCTGTCTAGACGACATCTACAGGATCATACAATGAGAAGATTGTGAGTTTATGATGTCTTTTTAGGTGTCATGTGTCTTTAAGAAAATGAAAATAACATAAATATCAATAATGCAACTACATCCATAGGATGTCTTGGGTTCGCTCATGTTGGGCCTCAAATGTCCCCCATACCTTCACCTACGTAGTCATGTGGGCCCCCATAGCTATTGGCTTGGTAGGATTCACATTAGTATTGGCAATTTAACACTCTCATCCCCCAATGCAAACCACAAAATATGTTCATGAGATGTTTGGTCGGAACGTGTCCAGGTGTAGACACAATGACAACTCAAAGTGGGGTTAGTTCACACGACGTTTGGTATAGCATGCTTTGGCCTAATAGGTACTTCGTACTCTCATCGTTAGTCCCCAGGTAGGCAAACTGGTCCTTTATTTTGGATTTATACGAATGCCAGCCTAGACAGGACGTTCCGACTACCGGTACTGGTACCCTTCCAGTTACTACATGCCCGTCATGAGAACTCACTTTGATGAGATTTGAAAACACGAAAATCATTGTAAAAGCAATCATGATGTGGTGTGTGCTTTCATGAATGTGATATGTTATGAGTATACGATTCATGATAGGCATTATATGATAATACATACTTATGAACATGCTTGCACAATATTAAATGTAACATTTAACATAAAACATATAAACATCATGAAATTTGGCATGTAACACACAAAAATCTTATAAGTTTCTAATCGACTATAGTATAGGCTCTAAGGGTCTAATAACCTATCCTATATCCCTATAGTCATGGCTCTGATACCAATCTGTCACACCCCGACCCGCAGCGGAATAAGAGTCGGGGCATAATTGGGTTATCACCAAAGCTCATGACATTTACTAATATGTTTCATATTTAATAAAGTCAAAGTTACATTTCCAAAAATCCAAACATGTTCATTCAATACAAAGAAAATAAACCAACGTAACAATCCCAACTCTAAATCGTTTTTATTCTTCTAGTCCAAGTCCTATGTGTTCCTAGCTGCTGTTGGTTCACCTGTATCATGTGTAAAAATGGGGGTTTTTCGGGTCAACATAAGTTGGCGAGTGAACCTTATTAGATAAACATTTATTAAGGAATTACCTGTTAGTTTATCAATGAAAAATTGTGCATAATCATAGATGAGCAAATGTAAATAATCAAGCAGTAGCAAATAGCAGTAACTATAACATACAATAACATATGACAGCATACATGAACCTACCAACATCATACTATGAATAACATAAATGAAACTGTGCGATCAAGGCTCAATCAAACGGAGCCGATCGTATTGCATGTACTGAAAATGAAAATGTCTGTGCGATCAAGGCTCAATCAAACGGAGCCGATCGTATGTGGGCACGCCAGGTTCAACCTCATAATGAAATGGGGAACATGCTCAACGCTCATAATGTAATGGGGAGCGGCGGCCTATGAAATTGCATCTACTGAAAATAATAAATTTGCATCTAACAATACAACATAAACAAACTGGATACACATGTTCATGATATGATGTATGCACAATGGTTTAACTATAATATATATACAAAGACACATGATACACCCCAAAACGTGATTTAAAATGGGGAATTTGTAAAGATTCACTCACATTGGGTGCGTTGGATTGGAGATTGTGAGATGCGCACGAATTAGATGAGCGGAACAACGAGAAATACTAACCTAAATAATACGGAAAAATATATTAAATGAGTGGATTTTATTAAGGATTTTAATGAAATTTATATATATATATTTTTGTGAGTTTAAGGCTATTTTCTATCTTTAAAAATGTTATTTTTAAGTATTTTTAATTGATTTTTAAATTAAATTTAATAAATAAAAATATAAAAAAAATTGTTTATTTTGCGTTGACCGTTGACCTGTTGACTTGTTGACCGGTTCGGTCAGGACATGGTTTGCGCTGGGTGAGGCTCGAACCCGAGACCTCCCGTACGCGTGCACGCAGCTCTACCAACTGAGCTACGTGTCTAACCCGAAATATTCTTGTTTTTAATTATATTATACACTTATTCAGTTTAACCGAAATTCTTTTTAATTTCAAAAACATTTTAATTCAACGGACCGGTGCTAGTGACGGGTTTCGAACGCGCGACGTATGGCTTGATGTTGCACACAGTCCACCGCTGGACTGTGTGTCTAACCTGGTTATTATCTCGGTTTTTATTATACTTAACAACTAACTGAGTTACCCCGGTTTAGTTTTTAACAAAAGGCATTTTATTATATAAGGAGTGAGTATAGCAGGAATCGAACTAGGGACATGCGTATGTATTTTGCACACAGTCCACCGCTGGACTATGTGTCTAACCCGTTCATTTTACTAGTTTTAAATATACTTATAACTTAATTAGCTTCGTCTTCTTCATTCAAATTACAGTCAACTGATTTACTAACTCGTTCCTTGTTCTTACCATTTACAGACATTATTAAAGCTTAAATGAAAAGGCAGGGACGGTAATTAAAGGTGAACATACCGATGAACGGTTTATTTCAGATTTCCGGCGATGTGTCGGTCCCTGTTTTTATGCTCTTCAACTGAACAAGATAATTGACTGTTTTGATTAGTCGATTGTGGAATTGAAATGATAAACAATCGTTAACGATGTGTTTGAAGGTCCTTACCGTTTCACAGACGGAAACAAAGATTTTCAGGGGAGTTCCGGCGAACTGGAATTAGTTGAATACAGCGCCTGAATTCGATTCCAATTGAGAGGTTTAAGTTAGAAATAGTCTAATAATTGTTGAACTACAACGAATATTGACAGATTTACCGTTTGAGGATGAATACGGTTTTCCGGCGACTTTTGCAGGAAATTCCGGGGAGCTGTTTTAAGCGTTCTGATGGTCTGAAAATGTGACGAAAGTGAAATGGAGTATTGTTATGACGTTTCTGAGTCGCGAGAGAGGTCTGGAATTGAAGTAATTGTGATTTGATTCATTTCGGTTATAAAAACCGATTAGTAAAGAAAATTGATGCTCAATCACTTCTGAATTGATTACAATCATCGGTTCATCGGTTATAAAATGTGAATGAACGATTAATCAAACGATTAGACGATTGATTTGCCGATTTCAGTTTCTCAGTTGGTGAAACCGGTTTTAACCGAGTTTGTGTATAAATTTCATTTATTTCCTAGAGATAACAGAAAACACAAAGTGGCGGAGTAGTGATGTGAGTGTATGTTAAGTCGTTGGGGTTGTCCTTGGCTGACCCGGGTTCGAGTCCCGGCAGCAACAAAATTCTTTTATTTATTTTGTTTTAACTTTTTATCAAATATAATTTTTATAGTTTAGTTTATTTATTAATTATTGTATCGTTTTAAATCAAAATAATCATAAATATTCAATGTAACTTTTATAATTTGATATTGATTACAAAATGTAGCGGGTTTTGAAAACCCGATTTTTACAAATGTTACAATTAGGATCAATTAACAGTTTGGAGGGATTAGATGTGAAATTGAACTACTGAGTAACGATTATCAGTAGGTTTGAATGATCATACCGGCAAACAGCGATATTCTGGAACTTTCAGAAGTTTTCCGGCGAAAACAGAAAATCCGGCAACGTCGTCTGAAATAGATTCTGATGGTTGGATTGAAGTTAGTAACATTCTAACAACGGATTGAAACAGAAAAAGTCGAGGTATTTACCGTGTAGATGAAATCTCGGTTTTCCGGCGACTTGCAGAGATTTTCCGGCGAGTGAAATTACGTCGAGAATTGGTGTGATTGTGAGCGAAAAGGTTATCAGAGGTTAGAGGGTGTATTTATAGGGAAGAACATCGACGAATTTGGTCTGATTACCGTCTTGATTCGTTGGTCAAAATTTTCCGGCGGTTATGACTAATGTCGCGGACTGGACATCGGTTATAACCGATGTCGTTGTTAATACTTACGTTAAGTCAAAGGTAACCGACGATGATCGGCGAAATCGTCGGATTTTCTGGCGTCAGCGGATTTGGGCGCGCTGTGTATCTGGGTTTTGAAAACGAGTTTTTGCTATTTGAATTAATTGATTTAATATATCATCAAAAGGCACAAGTGGCGGAGTGGTTGGGCGAGTGTGAGTTAAGTCTTTGTGGTTACCGGCTGACCCGGGTTCGAAACCCGGCATCAGCATAATATTTTTATTTCATTATTTTTAATGAATTTTCAATTATAAATTTTATATTCTAATATAATTATTAATTATGTATCGTTTAAAATTAATTTGAGCATTAAATTCGCAATGAAATTTTTAACTGGATGTTCGGTTAATAAACGAAGCGGGTTTGGTTAACCCGGTTTTTGACGGATGTTACAGTAGTGAGCTGATTGACGTGGAGAATCAATCTAGCTTTTATCGACAGGCATTATGCAACTCAAAGATAATTTAATTTAGGGTTTACAAGACAAGGGTAGGCTGCTAAACCCACTTTTTGAACACTTTATCTCATATATGAATGTGTATTACATGATTGTTTGTTAAAGAAAAATTCAGCAACATTTTCTCTTAGCTCCCAAGTATATATGTAAGAATATATATACCTGAGGAGCAAAGAGAAAATGATAACTGAATCCTTCTTAAACAAACAATCATTTAATACACATTCACATCCTAAATGAGAAAAGTATTCAAAAATCAGTCCCAAATTAAACAAGGACAACCCGAAAGTAATTTCTAAATCAATCTCGGGCGGGTATTTCTAAGCTCATTATGTTTAAAATGACGAATTCAATATCGGGCGCGTATTTCTAAGCTCTTTATGTTCTAAATGATGGTTTAAATTTGGTTATATTTTAAATGATGATTTCAATTTCGATCCGGTATTTTCAAAGCTCGTTATGTTTTAAATAATGATTTCAATTTCAAGCGGGTATTTTCTATGTTTGTTATGTTGTAAATGATAATACCGGGTATTTTCTATGTTCGTTATGTTGTAAATGATGATTTTAATTTCGAGCGGGTATTTTTTAAACTAATATAATAACTTTTAAGCAATGACATATCAATACACAATATAAACAATAATATAATTATTTTGAAACTTAAACATATATATATTCAAACTTTTTAAGCAATGGCATATCAGATTCACAATATAACAATATTTTTTTAAATCTAAGCATAAACACATATTTGTCAAACTTAAACATACTACAAACTAACATAATAATTTGTACATACAACAAACTTTTAAGCAATGGCATTTCAATTTCACATACATACTAACATATACACATTTACATACAAACATACATCCTTACATATACATTTACATTCCTACACAAACCCAAAATTACACAATTTTTTCAACATTTACATACTAACATACACACATTTTCACCAAATACATATAATTTATACATTCTTACAAACACCTACATACAGACATAGACTCACAAACACACATTATAAGCAAAATACATAATTTATACATACTTACAAGAAAACATACACACATTTTCTTCAAATACACATAATTTATACATACTTACAAGCTAACATACCCATGTAGATACTAACATACACCTACATACACACATACATAGACTTACATACACATATTTTCACCAAGTATACATAAATTATACATTTTCACATACATCTACTAACATATAAACATTTACATACAACATACATCCTTACATACACATTTACATACCTACATAAAACAAAAATTACACAATTTCTCATCTTTGAACAAAAATAAATATAAAACTAACCGTAAAAATGATGATTCTACACGTGGTGGTGGAGGAGATGTGGTGGGTGACCGGAATTCTCAAGCATACACATATACATACACCCAAAATCAAGAAAGTAACAAAATGTATAACAAAATCAAGAACAAAATCAACTTAAATAAAGAATATTAACCGATTTGGAGTAGATCTTGGTGAAATTGATGAAGATTTGCCAATTTTAGGGTAAACCCGTGAGAGAGATGAAGAGTTTGGTGGAAAAATTGGGGAAAGGGAGAAATCCCGCTTTTAGCTGTTTAGTCTGCATAAGGATAATAGGGGCGACACGCGTTGCCGCTATTGCCCTAACATGTCGCCGCTATTGAGTTTATTTCACCACAGCCGTTAGATCAAGATACCAAATGCACGGCTGGGGTTAATATTGGACACCGCATTCTGGATCGACCAATAGCAGCGACATATGGCATGTCGCCGCTATTTACTCCATTTTCTTGTAGTGATGAACTTAACCTGCTTTTTTTATTTTATTTTTTAGGACATATTGTGGGTTTAATGCGTATATTTGGTCATCATATGATATAAGATGCATAAATAATATTAGGGATGGGTTTTGTTAATAACTCCTTCCAGTTGAAAGAAGTCGTGAGAGCTCCATGAAATATATATATATATATATATATATATATATATATATAGAGAGAGCTCTCTTCTCACACGAATCCTAACCCTATATATATATATATATATATATATATATATATATATATAGGGTTAGGATTCGTGTGAGAAGCATCAGGCTAATTAAGAAACTTGAGAAGCATTTTGGACCACCTAGTTTCTCTACGTTTTTCGAGATAAAAACATATGTATAGTTTAGAAAAACTATATATATATATATAGGTAGAGGATCCTGTAAAAAAAGGCCCAAAGTGTGAGAAGGGTAAGAAAGAATCTAAACCATTAGATCTTTAATCTAATGGTTGAGATCTTGATGACAATCTTGTAAATAGTATAACAACTAAAATAATTAATTTTCTAGATTAAGGGTATAAAAGTAAATTTAACATTTTTCATTTTAGAAAGTCACATGCAATCCACATGGAAGTTCCCCTTTTATATTTTAAACGCCAATAACTTTTTACATGTAACTCGTTTTTTTAAAAAATTACACCAAAATAACGAGTGTTTTTTAATCTTAATATGAGTACCATATTACTATACTTATATACAGAAAAAAATTATGTTCAATCGAATGTTTCAGTTAATGGTTTTTTGTTTCCGTTCATGGTGTTATATAATTATTGAATGGTGTTATATACTTATTGAATGGTGTTATATACTTATTGAAGGGTGTTATATAATTATTGCATGGTGTTATATACGTGCTGAATGGTGTTTGCAGTGTTATTCGGTATTCCTATAAATTAGGGTGGCGGTTTATTGAAGGTTTTGAATTAATTAAATCAATGATAAAATTACTTGATTACTCTTTTCAATTAATTTAGATCTAATGGCTGAGATTCTTTCTTACCTTTCTCACGTTTGGTCTTTTTTACAATAACCTTACCCTATATAGATATATATATATATATATGTGTGTGTGTATAATTCAAGATTTGATCATATACATATATGCACATAGTCAATTTTAAACTATATATATGTATATATTACGAAAAGCGTAAGGATATGTATGATCTAGAATGCTTCTCAAGTTTCTCAAATAGGGTGGACTTTTCTTAAGATATACATATATAGGGAAAGGGTAAAATGAGAACCACCTTGAGTTGTGAGAACTAGACTTTCCAAAAGTTTTTTTCAAATTTTTTTTTCTCAAAAGACTTTAAAATCACTTGTTTCAGCAAAAAAAACAAACAATAAAAAACATTGCAGTGTGCAAAAATTTACATCGGATATAAAAAAAATTACATTGGGCATAACTACCAACTCCATAAATTTTGTTTGTTTTTACAGATGTCTTTGTAACATTTTTATCTACGTTTGTGCAAAAAATAGTGACTCAACTCGCGCGGGAAGTAGAAGTTCTCATGATCTCACAGCTCGTGGTGGTTCTTAATTAAACCGAATCCTATATATATGTGTGTGTATGTGCGCGCGCGCACTCGTGGTGGTTCTTAATTAAACCGAATCCTATATATGTGTGTGTATTCGTTCTTTTCTAACATGTTTTATATGTTAATAACATTTATAAAATTATAAAAAAAAAGTATTTATGCATACATGTGTAATAAATGGTATTTTTTTTTGTTTTTTTTTCAAATTATTATTATTATTATTTTTATTTGCATATACTGCATGCATACATTATATGAAAAATAAAGATTTTGAAAAAAAAAACATACTAGTATACACATGTGTAATATATCATGTGTACTACATCGTTTTCTGTCTTGCGGACCATAGCGTGTTTTTCATATAGTTTTTCATTAAAATGGGTTTTCTCATGACCCTATATAGGGAGATGATCATGAGAAAAAAAAAGAATTCATGAGAAAACTCGATCAAATGATTGATATGTGAGTTGAATTTTTTTTTGGGGTTTAATCTTTAGTTTTTAGGGTTTAATTTTTAGAGGTTGAACCACACGGTATGGAGGGACTTGAAAATCGGTGTTATGCGACATGCGGACGACAGATAAGCACGCGTCAGAAAGATGGTGTGCTGGAAAAAAAGGGTGTGGGAAGGGGCGTTATTCGACACGTGACACCTATGTAATGTTATTATTTTCTATTTAAAAGTTATATAAAAACAATTAAATATCATTTTTTAAATATAGTTCAATGACACACTCACAAAAACAATGGAGACTTTCCCTCACCACCCGTGACTTTTTGCAATGTGCTAAATCCTTGACGACCACGTGCATTCGAAAAAATTCATATTTACTTGATAAATCGTTTGATATTTGACGTGTGGTGAGGGTGTATGATTTTTATTATATACCACTTTTCACTCGTTTATCAAGCTTTAAATTTATAAAACATGATATAACACTATCACTCTCTACAACACGCTAGGGTAAGTGCACCCGTCATTAGCGTAGTATAGGGATGATAAGATACCGAGGTCGTCCAAGAACACAAGAGTTTTTTTAATACCGGAATGTTGTCAACATCTAATTGACCCAAATATTAAGAAAAAGGTTTATAAAAGGTAAAATAAAGAAAGAAACTAAAGCAATAAAAGAAACAAATACACAAGATAGAATCACTTGGTTACGGCTCATATTTTATGTATCCTTTGATGATTTCCGCACTTTGAGTTTTTTAAGAGATTATCCTAGTTAGTGGCATGTTCCTCTTTTGGAGGCAACGCTACCCTCGGCCATATTGGTCTGAGTCAGCAGAGATACAGTCCCACAAGGCCATAATATTGAAATATAATTAAATAAGTTATTAATGCAAAATGTGGCATGTCCTCTTTTGGAGGCAATGCTACCCTCGGCCATATTGGTCTGAGTCAGCGGGGATATAGTCCCACAAGGCCGGTTTAAAGTTTTAATAGTAGTTTGTTTATAATGGATTCAAGCCAGTTTTACTTCCCCCGATTTGATGCTATCTACTCAAAGGAAGTCGTAGTAAGCTTGAATCAAATCCTTGTGGATCTATACACTGAACGAGGCAAGAACTTTACCCAAACCACCCTTCTAACCCCATTCCAGGCAGTTAGCGCGCTTCATATAGACCGTAAAGACACGAATGAGTGAATCAACAAAACATGAGAGATGATATAATAAAGTTCAATTTCAATATAAAAAACTAGATATTAGAGTTATAGATACAAACCCAATTAAAAAAATTAACCAAAGCTTGGAAATCAAAAGTAATACATAAATGACTTGTCTTCACCAAGTGATGTAAGAGATTAGCCAATCACGGCCTTTTTTGACAAAAATTCTTACGATCAATCTTGGATCCCGAGACTACTACACACTCTAAAGATGGACCATGGATGAATGTGGTGGATGATGGTGGTATTGTGGTGGAGTGGTGGAAGGTAGGGTTGTTCACGAGTCGAGCCGAGCCGAGCCAGGCCAAGCTCGGGCTCGGCTCGATTATAAACCGAGCTGGCTCGACTCGGCTCGGATTTGAAACCGAGCCAAAAATCTAAGCTCGGGCCCGGCTTGCTTTTAAACCAAGCTGGCTCGGCTCAGCTTGATTTGCTCGATTTTATAAAGAAAAATTAATATATACCTGCTAAAATTCAGTAGCCTAAAATAGTATCCAATACTTCAAAAGAATATATTCAAAATAAGTTTAACCTAATACATTACAAACCAAAATCAAGTTCAACAACACAAAATAAGTTTTAATTTCAAAGAAATAAATATTAGTCATTTGTATGGTAATCAACCTTCGAATATACCATAGATATCAAATTACAAACCTATATACACGTAAATAGTAATCAGTGTTTTTTGTAATATATTATAATGTACATAAAATTAAAATTTATTATAAGTAAAATAATCTAAGCTAAACCGAGCTGAGCAACAAAGCGAGCCAACTCAGCTCGTTACGAGCCGAGCGGAACTAGGCTCACTTTCTAACCGAGCCGAGCCAGCTCGACCCACTTTTAAACCGAGCCATATCGAGCGAGCTTTTTTCGAGCTAAATCCGAGCGAGCTTCGAGCGAGTTCTGAGCCGCGAGCTTTTTGAACAGACTGGCAGGTGTGAGAGAATTGGTTTGCTAAGGGATAGATTGGAATTGAACCAAGCACCCCTATTTATAGTTGGAAACATATAGTTTACACGGCCCCGTGTCTCCTTCTTCTTTGTCTTCATTTAATAAGTTGTGTCAGTCCGTATTCTTGCATGGCCCCGTGTGTCAATGACACGACCCTGTGGCAATTGTACTTGTTGTACTATCCCATTTCTGCATATCTGGAATTGACCATGGCCCGTGTCCATGGGACACGCCCCCGTGTCTCTTGTATGCTTCTGTTTGTCTTCTTCTTTCTGGAATCTTGAGTAGGGCACGGCCCCATGCCTTGGTGGCATGGCCCTGTGCTTGTCTTCTAATTTGTTGTTTTTGGTCTTGGGGTGAAGTTCGGAGGGTCAGTGTGATGTATCAACTTTCCTTCTTTTGTATTTATTTTGGTTTTTGGTGTTAAGTTGTTCCTTTTTTACATTTAAGCTCTTTTAATCCGGGAAATCAAAAGTATACAAAGAAACACACTTTTTCCAACATTAGTACTGAAAAAGGGTTAATTTTATACCTTATTTGGTATAATTTATATGCTGCATTTGGTGTACATCAAATACCCCCACACTTGAGTCTTTGCTTGTCTTCAAGCAAAACTTTTATTTGGTCTGCATTTGGTGTACATCAAATACCCCCACACTTGAGTCTTTGCTTGTCTTCAAGCAAAACTCCTTAATATTGCTTACACATCCAAATGGAATTGGTAGAGAAGAAGTTTTCTGGGTCTTGTTGTAGAGTGTCGGGAATCCAAATTCTTTTTATTCTTGTTTTTATTTTATTTATAATCCTATTCGACATGATTTATTTAGAACCTTTTTTTGAGAAAAATAAATATTTTTAGGCATAACATGCCTTATAAAATTTCATTAAGCTATATATAAATTCACACACCACACAAGTGATCACTCAACACTCGGCCGAAGATGTATTAGTGAAACGCTCGGTCCCTGTATGAAACTTACTCCACCATATGCTTGATAAGTAATCAAACCTCGTCCTTTTTAACATAATCTATGTAAATATCAAGGAAACATGAAATGGTAGGTTTTTGGTTAGGGGTATGGTAGTTTTATTTGAAAAGTGGCTAAAGGCGGCAAATTTCGGTTGACTTTTGAAAAACTTATTTATTTGTGACTTAGGTACAAACTAAAGGCTTATAAGCAATAAGTTTGCTTATTTTACTTCAAGCAACTAGAGAGTTTTTTTTAAAAGTAAATATTCACAAAATAACTAAGTCACATATTTTCGTGTATTTCAAGAGAATCGAATTTTACTAAAATAAAGGGGTGTAAAAATAAAAGCGATTTTGGGTGATGGGTGATTTATGCAAACCTATATTTTGCGCGGTTTTGAAATGAAAGGTTTAGGCTCAAAAGGGTTAACTAAAGGAAATTTTGTTTTTTGGTGGGAAGATAAGGAGAAAATAAGGTTGAAAAAGAAAAAAAAAGTTTATAGTCCTAATGCCTCAATCATTTACTTACCTGGATTAGTTGGTAAGGACCGGGAATGTATTGTCTTGTCAAGTTCTAGATTCGAAAGAACCATACGGGCTATTCACACAAGAAATGAAAAGTGTGCATTTAGTAAATATATGATATTGAATGCTCGGTAAGGCTCAAAACTCACAATTTGTGGGAAAAGGGTAAAAGTGTGAAAATATATGTACAATCAAATTTTAAAAAGATTGTCATGCCTTTTTATAAATTTTTCCTATATGGTTCTTTTTTATCATGGCGCTATCGGTTGTAAGCTTGTAGAAACATGAATTTTTTTAGAACTTGGTTTTCTAATTTAAGCTAAAAACAAGACAAACAAACTAAAAAACTATTTTGAAAAGGATTGGGGGTGTTTTAGCGGTTCCAAGCAGAGTTTTGTGTAAGGCCTGTTTTAGGACAAACAAATTCAAGTCCCCCACTCCCACACACACACACACACACACACTTAAATTACACATTGTCCTCAATGTGTCTAAAATGTGTAATTTCGGGTTCAAAACAACAATTTTCAAGAATCAAATACTGGACACTAGGGCGTGTTTAGGGGACACGACCCCGTGTAAAAAAGTTACAGTATCATGACTTCAGTGAAAAAATCCAGAAGGCAGACACGTGGGCGTGCCAGGTAGGTATGGCCCCGTGTAAAAAAGTGCCAGTAACGAAAATCGAAAATCTTCTCGAAGATAGACACCGGGGAGTGTCTAAGAGGCACGGCACCGTTTAATACTTCTAGAAACGAATTTGTTTTTTGCAGACTTGAGGCACGGGGGCGTGCTTTCCTTACACGGCCCCATGCTTCACTTACTGTTTTTAAGATTTTGCGTCGAGAGATATCTGTTTACGTGCATGGGGTGCTGTTTCAATGTCCTTTGGCCATTTTCCATGTTATTTCGCACTTTTCTTTTAAAATAACAAGTTTCCTTCCATTAATTCATCCATCATTACAACTAAAAGAAAGATAAAAACACAAGAAAGATTTAAGTCCTAAGATAGATAATAGTGGATACCCCTAAGGATTTTTAAACCAAATGGCTCGTTTCTAGATGGATCGGATGACAGAGTAACAAAAACCCGAAACTTGTTTTGGAGGGCTTTGAGTTATTTTCCGGGCGTGCCTCCTTAAAGATCGTTGAGCATCTCCTCAATCTCCCTTGGAAGGAAGATGAAGGGCACATCATCGATCTCCTCTCCTGGGAGAGGAGCGAGGCTACCGCAACCTCAAAGAAGGCATCAATGGGAGGTTCCGGTGGTATTTCATCCCACCCGGTGGGATTAATCACCTCGTGAGTGATGTTCCAATCGTCTTGTGGTAGGATTGGATACATCGGGGGCATCACCAAGATGTTCAACCTTTGATGAAGAAGGATGATTTTCCTAAAGCTATCCTCCAAGGCTAGAGTGAGGTAGTTCACTCGGTCTACGAGTACCTCCTCCACCATTGTATCTCTTCTATGGACTCTCGTAGTGTGCAAACGTAACGCACTAGGGTGGCTTCAAGTGAGAGCCTTCTTCCTCTTCGGGTGCTTGGGGAGCTTGTTGAGGATGTACCGCTTTCCTGGCTTACCATGCTAGTTTAAACAAGACAAACCGTTAAAGTTTTGATTTACAGACACGTCACACAGCCCCGTGCCTGGGAGGCACGACCCCGTGCTGCACCAACAGAGCTAATATGCTAGCCCAAGAACCTTTGTTTTAAGTTAAAACCTTTTGTTTTCTGACATTTTTGAACATTAATAACTTAAAATGATGTTATGAAACAGTAGATTTGCAAAATTTGGGCTAAAAGTCATGCTCTTAATCCAACAATTGAAGCTTTGAAGCTTCAAGCTTCAATGGAGGTTGTTGAAGGTTGAAGGAGGAGAAATGACTAAAAGTGGTAAAGAATAGAAAGTTTAAGGAAACCTTTTTAAGAACCTATCTTTTCTGGTATATGTGTGAGATTAGGAAGGATTTTAGTCTTTTAGGAATGGGTCTAAACATTCTCCTCATGGCTGACTTTCTAGAAAGTGACAATATGTCGACACGGCCCCGTGTCCAGGAAGCACAGCCCAGTGTCGTCTTCAATGAGTTAGAGAATGTTTTCCGTTAGTGACACACGGTCCATTTCAAGGTAGACCCGACCCTGTGTTGGAATAATACGGGAGGCACAGCCTTGTGTTTATCTAACACGCCCTCATGTTTGGAGAGTAGATGGGGCACGACCTAGTGTTTTTAGGGTTTTATGAAGTTTCGTTGGAATTTGTAAGGAACCGTATTTTATCGGGAAGTTCCTTACTGGTCGGGACAACACTAAAGTGCCGAATGTACCTTAGGTTCCGACGACAGATACAAAAATGCAAGAGGTTGTCGGAAACGAAGAAACCTAAGCTAAAAGTAGGACCGCGAAACCATCATTTATATACCTTTTCTGGGCTCTTGTTAAAGAAGGTGTGAGTCGACTCACTCTGGTCTAAACCGTTAGTGTGAAATTCACAAGCCGTTAACGAGTCCTTCACTATGATGCCGATACTGGGACGACTATCGTCATCGTTTTCGTAAGGGGCTAGGGTACACTTGTTGGATTTGGAATTATCTATTTCTGAATGTGGCTCCATAAAATCTCCTTCGTGTTTTGTTCCTTGATGAATATTGTGCCTTCATCATGAATTCTATTTCTTTGAGTTTTTGGAGAATCCTCTTTTCTATTTGACATAATTCTTCAGAGCTTATGTCTTTTATAGACGAGGTCTAATGGCATTCAGTTGGATGATAGTTATCATTTTTACTCCCGTCCATCTTAAGGTGCTCGTCACATGAAAACGATGGGTCTTTTATGTAGTGGAGATTAAGATTTAGAATGGGAAATTCTAAATCTTTATGAAATTCTCCACATAATTGACACCATTTGCCATAAGAGTGTCGGGGGTAAAAATAATCATTAATATCCGTATTTTCCAGACGAGGTTTTAACCGACGGGATCAAACGATACTATTTTCTAGAAACTCCTTTATGGGCACGACCCCATGTGATTATCACACGACCCCGTGTTGCAGCTTCTGTCTGACAGAAAACAGTTTTAGGTTACTAGGGAACTGGCACGGCCGTGTGTGTGATCAGACATGGCCCCGTGTTATTCCTGTAGAAAGTGGAAAATTGAAGAAAAGAAGGAAAACAAAAAATAAAAACTAAAGACACATAAAAATGATTAGGCTGTCGATTTTAAACTTTCTTAAAATCCTTATGTTTTTTTTGCAATGATGCCAAAAACTTGACGTGTAGTGAGGGTGTAATGATTTTTATTATATTTTTAAACACTTTTCACTCGTTTATCAAGCTTTAAATTTATAAACACGATATAACACTATCACTCTCTACAACACGCTAGGGCAAGTGCACCCATCTTTGGCGTAGTATAGTGATGGTAAGATACCCAAGTCGTCCACGGACACAAGAGCTTTTAATACCTGAATATCGTCAACGTCTAATTTAACCAAATTTTGAGAAAAGGTTTATAAAAGGTAAAATAAAGAAAGAAACTTAATCAATAAAAGAAACAAATAGACAAGATAGAATCAATTGGTTCCGACTCATCTTTTATGTATCCTTTGATGATTTCCAAACTTGGGGTTTTTTAAGAGATTATCTTAGTTATAGTGGTATGTCCCTCTTTTGGAGGCAACGCTACCCTCGGCTATATTGGGTTGAGTCAGCAGGGATACTTTCACACCCCGATACAGTCTCGTAAGGCCGGAATATTGAAAGATATTTAAATAAGTTATTTGTCACACCCCGACCCGCAGCGGAATAAGAGTCGGGGCATAATTGGGTTATCACCAAAGCTCATGATATTTACTAATATGTTTCATATTTATTAAATTCAAAATTACATCCTCAATATTCCAAACATGTTCATACAATTACAAAGAAAGATAATCAACTAAACAATCCAAAGTCTAAACCGGTTTATTCTTCTAAGTCATCCTATATGTTTCTTGCTGCAGCTGGATCACCTGTATCATGTGTAAAAGTGGGGGTTTTTGGGTCAACATAAGTTGGCGAGTGAACCTTGTTAGAAAACATTTATTATTGATTTCTTGTTATATTTATTATGAAATATTGTGCAATAATCATATGTGAGCAAACGTAAATAATCATACAATAACAATAACAACAACATACAATAACATACAATAACAAACCAACTTGCATGAATATATAACATGAATGATACTGTATATGTTGGCAACGTCACGTTCACGCTCATAGGTAATGGGGAACGGACGGCCTATGATAAATGTCTGTGCGATCAAGGCTCAATCAAACGGAGCCGATCGTATGTTGGCAACGCCTAGTTCACGCTCATATGTAATGGGGAACAGCTCAACGCTCATATGTAATGGGGAGCGGCGGCCTATGATAATGTATGTACTGAAAATGATAAATTTAATCTAAACATTAACCACACAAACAGTTGATACATATTGAATACACATTTGATCATGAATATGATGGATGCACAATAGTTTAAATGTAATAAATAATAAGACACATGATACACCCCAAAAACGTGATTAAAACGGGGAATTTGTAGAGATTCACTCACATTGGGTGCGTTCGGTTGAAGATGATGAATGCGCACGAGTTTAGAGGGTTGTTCGACGAGGATTAACAACCTAAATAATAACGAAAGGTATGGTAAATGAGTGGATTTTATTAATAATTTTAATAGGATTTTTAGATATATTTTTGTGAGTTTAAGGCTATTTTCTAACTTTAAAAACATTATTTTTAAGTATTTTTAATTGATTTTTAAATTAAATAAATAAATAAAAATATAAAAAAAATATTGACTTTTGAGTTGACCATTGACCGTTGACCGTGACTGTGACTGTTGACTGTTTGACCGGTTCGCTAGTGTGCAAGTATGCGCCGGGTAAGGCTCGAACCCGAGACCTCCCGTACGCGTGCACGCAGCTCTACCAACTGAGCTACGTGTCTAACCCGAAATATTTCTGTTTTTAATTATATTTATATACTGTTTTAATTTATTCAAAATTCATTTATTTTTAAAAAGGATTTTAATCATCGAACTGGCGTGCGTAAAAGGTCTCGAACCCGGGACCTGTGGTTTAGTGTTGCACACAGTCCACCGCTGGACTGTGTGTCTAACCTGGTTAATATACTGATTTTTATTATACTTAACATCTTCAATGAGTTAACCCGGTTCGGTTCTTAAAAAAAACATTTTTATTTCCGAGAATAGGGTCGTGATAGGGATCGAACTCGAGACGTATGTTTATTGTTTGCACACAGTCCACCGCTGGACTGTGTGTCTAACCCGTTTATTATACTGATTTTAATTAATCTTATAATCATAATCGACTTCGTCTTCTTCGCTCAAGAACACAGACAACGATTAATCAACTGTGTCTTGCTTAATTCGATTAACAGGCGTATGAATGATTAAAATGTAACGGATAGGAAAGGTTTTGGGAATGAACATACCGGAATGACGATTTTTCTCAGAACTCTGGCAAAGTCGTCGGCTCTGTTTTTATGAACTTCGTCTGAGCGGACCAATTAACAGTTTTGATTAGCTAGTTGTGGAATTGAAGTACTAAACAAGAGTTATCAGAATGTTTAAAAGATTATACCGTTTCACAGCGCAATCTAGGAATTTTCTGAAGTTTTCCGACGAGTGTTGATTATCCGATATCGTCGCCTGGAACTGATTCTGATTGAAGGGTTTGAGTTAGCAAAAGCCTAACAACTGATAGAAGATGGAAGAATTGAGAAACTTACCGTTTTGATGGAAGACACGGTTTTCCGGCGAAAGTCCGGCGAGTTCAAAAAGCGATTCCGACGATCAGAAATTTGAGTAAAAGTGAAATTAGAGGTTCTGTGAATGTTACTGAGTCGCGAGATGATGATTTTGTTGAAGTAATTCAAGAAGTGAATGTTTTCGGTTATTAAAACCGAACATCACATGAATTCAAGTTCATTAACGACTGAATTGATTAAGAATGTCGGTTTATAGGTTATAATCAAGAATCCGCGAGCACTCAAACGTCTTGGACGGTTGGAAGCCGATATCGGTTTCAGTTTGGCGCAACAGGTTGATTCACGGTTGTACATATGTTTTAATTGTTTCCTAGAATTCACAAAGACATCAAGTGGCGGAGTGGTTGAATGTGTGTGAGTTAAGTTGCTAGGCTTCCCGGCTGACCCGGGTTCAAATCCCGGCAGCCTGTTTTTCTTTTTATTTATTTTATTTTTACTTTTTAACAATTATAGCTTATAAATTCAAATTTGTTTATTAATTATGTATTGTTTAAAATTATAATAAGTCATAAATACGCAACAAAATTTTTATAACTTGATATCCGATTACAAACAAAGCGGGTTTGGAAAACCCGTTTTTCGACGGATGTTACAGTACCCCTACTTTTAGAAATTTCGTCCCGAAATTTAAGTAGTAGTGGTAACAGGAAAAAGATGCGGGTATTTTTCGCGCATTGAGTCTTCACATTCCCAAGTAAACTCAGGTCCCCGTTTCGACTCCCAGCGTACCCTAACTATTGGAATACGACTCCGTCTTAAACGTTTTTCTCCGAAGTCCATGATCTCTACTAGTCTTTCAATGAAATGCATAGATTCATCGATCTGAATATCTTCTAGGGGAATATGGAGGTTTTCATCGGCGAGGCACTTCTTCAAGTTTGATACGTCGAATGTGGGGTGAATTCTATTGAGTTCTTCTGGTAGATCAAGCTTGTATGCTACAGGTCCTACTCTTTCGAGTATCTTGAAAGGTCCTACGTAGCGTGGTGCTAGCTTGCCCTTCTGGCCAAAACGAACTACTCCCTTCCACGGTGATACTTTTAAAAGTACATGATCACCAATGTTAAACTCCAAAGGCTTCCGTCGTTTATCTACATAACTCTTTTGACGACTTTATGCTGCTAGAAGATTGTTTCGAATTTGATGGATCTTGTCTGTGGTTTCTTGAATCAATTCTGGACCGGTGATTTGAGCTTCCACAATTTCGTGCCAACATACTTGAGATCGACACTTACGACCGTATAAAGCTTCGAAAGGTGCCATGCCGATACTTGAATGATAGCTGTTGTTGTACGAAAATTCAACTAATGGTAGATGAGCGTCCCAATTTCCCTTGAAGTCTATGACACATGCTCGAAGCATATCTTCAAGAGTTTGGATGGTGCGTTCAGATTGTCCATCAGTTTGAGGATGATAAGCGGTACTGAGGTCTAATCGTGTACCCAAAGCGGCTTGTACGGCTTGCCATGTTCATGAAGTGAAACGACCATCACGATCTGAAATAATGCTTAACGGTACACCATGACGGCTTACGATTTCGCTGATGTAGATACGAGCTAACTTCTCGTTCTTGAAATCTTCGCGGATCGGAATGAAATGAGTTGATTTTGTAAGACGATCAATGATTACCCATATAGTGTCATACCCACCAGAAGTGCGAGGTAACCCGGTAATGAAGTCCATGGTTATGTTTTCCCACTTCCATACAGGTATTTCAGGTTGGACCAGAAGTCCTGAGGGTCTTTGATGTTCAGCTTTTACCTTGGAACATGTAAGGCACTTGGAAACAAAAACAGCAATATCCTTTTTCATTCCAGGCCACCAGTAGGTGTATCGAAGGTCTTGATACATCTTGTCGGCTCCTGGGTGTATAGAGTATCGTGTTTTGTGTGCCTCAATCATAAGGAATTCACAAAGGTTGTTGTGGTCAGGGATCCATATGCGATCTAGATAGTACAGAATACCGTCGGATTTAGTTTCAATTTTAAGTTCAGCTCCACAGGACAGCTCCTTTCGTACGTCGTCTTCCGTTACTGAGACATGTTGGGCTTCTCGAATTTGATCTTTGATACCTGTTATGATTTGCGAACATAGCAGACGAATGGAGTTCGCATAACCCCTTCGACTGAGTGCATCGGCCACCACATTTGCCTTGCCAGGATGATACCGAATTTCACAGTCGTAGTCATTAAGAAGTTCGACCCATCTTCGTTGCCTCATGTTTAACTCCTTTTGGTTGAAGATATGTTGAAGACTCTTGTGGTCAGTGTATATTTCACACTTAGTACCGTAGAGATAATGTCTCCATATCTTAAGAGCGAACACAACGGCTCCAAGTTCTAGGTCGTGGGTAGTGTAGTCCTTCTCATGAGTTTTGAGTTGTCTAGAAGCATAAGCTATCACCTTTCCTCTTTGCATTAGAACACAGCCTAGTCCTTGCCCTGACGCGTCGCAGTAAACCACGAAGTCATCACAACCTTCAGGAAGAGTGAGGATAGGTGCATCACAGAGTTTTTGTTTAAGGGTTTGGAAGGCTTCTTCTTGTTTGGGTCCCCATATGAAGGGTTTTCCTTTATGAGATAAAGCCTTGAGTGGTACAGCAATACGAGAGAAATTTGCAATGAAACGTCGATAATAACCATCCAAACCAAGAAATGATCTTACTTCGGTAGGTGTACGTGGCGCTTGCCATTCTTGTACTGCTTTGATCTTTGAGGGGTCGACATGTATTCCCTTGTCATTGACGACATGTCCAAGGAATTGTACCTCTTTTAACCAGAATTCGCATTTGGAGAATTTGGCGTAGAGCTTTTCATTCTCTAAGAGTGTAAGGATGAGTCGAAGGTGTCGTTCATGATCAGACTTAGACTTTGAGTAGATGAGGATGTCGTCGATGAAGACTATAACAAAGCGATCGAGATAGGGTTTGCAGACTCTGTTCATTAGATCCATGAAGACAGCTGGAGCGTTGGTTAAACCAAATGGCATGACCATGAATTCATAATGACCATAACGAGTTCGGAAGGCGGTCTTTGGGACGTCTCTTCATGTACTCTGAGTTGATGATAACCAGAACGAAGGTCGATTTTTGAGAAACAGCTGGCGCCTTGAAGTTGGTCAAGAAGATCATCTATGCGAGGTAATGGGTAGCGGTTCTTGACCGTTAACTTGTTGAGTTCTCTGTAGTCGATGCACATGCGAAACGTTCCATCTTTCTTCTTCACAAAAAGGACAGGTGCACCCCAAGGCGAGGAGCTAGGACGTATGAATCCTTTGTCAGCCAGCTCTTGTAATTGACTGGCTAGCTCTTGCATTTCGGATGGGGCTAACCTATAAGGAGATTTTGCAACTGGCGTAGCCCCAGGTATAAGATCAATGCGGAATTCGACTTCTCTCACGGGAGGAAGTCCTTAAATGTCGTCAGGAAAAACTTGTGGAAAATCTTTTACTACTGGGATGTCTTCAAGTTTATTCTCCTTGGTTCCCTTTTTTACTACATGAGTTAGAAATGCGACATAATTCTTGCGGAGATATTTTCGGGCTTGAAGACAGGACATTAATTTGAGCCCTTTCGAAGGGGTTTCTCCAAAGATTCGTAGAGTCTGACCGTTTGTAAGAGGAATGCGTATAAACTTTTTGCGGCATACAACTTCAGCATGATGTTGGCTGAGCCAGTCCATACCAATTATAATGTCGAAGCTTCCCAACTTCATAGGAATGAGGTCAACTGGAAAATCGTGATCGTTTAAGGTGAGAGTACAATTGCGTATAATAGAGTTTAATGAGACCGGTTTTCCGTCAGTAACTTCTTCCGTTATGGATGCCATGAGTTTATCACGAGTTTGGTTGAGGATGGGTTCAAATTCTAAGGATACAAAACTTTTATCCGCGCCAGTATCAAATAACATGGATGCATAACTACCATTGATGAGAAACGTACCGTTAACCACATTGTTGTCAGCCCTAGCTTGGTTAGCGTTGATGTTGAAAGCTCTTCCTCTAGCAGGTGGAGGAGCTTGGTTAGCTTGATTCACCGGATTTGCTTGAGCTTGAGCATGTATAATGTTCACCAAGCGTGGGCAAGTGTTTCTAAAGTGGTTTAGGTCTCCACAATTGTAACAAGCCTGCATAGGTTGCACCATGGGATAGTTGGGTTGGTAGTAGGATTGGGCTACATGTTGGGTAGGTGGTAGTAGAGGTTGTTGGGCTTGACCCACTATCTGATGGTGGGTTTGGGTTGAGGGCTGGTGGCGGTTCGTTCGCTGAGGTATGCGACAGGTTTGAACGGTGTGACCTGCGCGACCACAGCCGGTACAATGTTGGCAGGGATGATTAGGAAAGTGATGATATTGGCAACGGTTGCATTTTGGGTATGGACCGGAGTATGGCCTTTTATATGGTGCATGTGAGGGGGCAACTTGGGTAATGGGTGCAGTAGGGATAGGGAAATTTGTTTGTGTGACAGCAAAGTTTCTGGTGTTTCGTTTCCTCTTGTTAGCAAACTTTGAGGAGGAGGTAGAATGGTTTGAAGTTTGGCCCTCAACGGGGGCTTTCTTTTTCTCATCTTTAAATTTACCGTTGCGAATTCGATTCTCGGTAAGCTAGGTAGCTAGTTCCATAGCAGCTTCAAGTGTTGCAGGCGAAGTGCTGAGAACTGAGTCTTGAATTTTCAAGGGGAGACCTCGAATATAGTGTTCGACTAAGCGGTAAACTGGGGTGAACAAGTTAGGGACCATTTGGTTCAACTCTTAAAACCTCTTGTTGTAGGAAGTATGATCTCCCTCCTTTTGCTTCAACGAATGAAATTCATCCTCTAACTTTTTGATCTCGCTTCTAGGACAGAAGCGACTCGTCATAATTTCCCTTAACTCCTCCCACGTTAAGGCCATTGCATCTTCGATTCCTCTCTTACCCTTTTCAGTATTCCACCAGGTAAGCGCTACCTGTGACATCCCGGTTTTTCAGACATCTTAAACGCACTACTTCACGGTTATTCGTTCCTACGCTAAATTGATTCGGAGACTTAAATTGCACGCTCGAAATAATTACGATAACTTCGTGAACTTATCAAGTGAACTACGTGCTATGTGTATTAAACGTTTATAAGTTCGGTGAGTTATTATGCCATGTTTCGAATTCGTGATTTTTAGTTATAAAATATATTTATGATAAATAGATAGACGAATCGAACCGAGCCGCAAAACGAGTCGACCTCATTTCCTTGCGACTCAAGGAGTTGAGCGAAACTTGAGGATCAAGTTTTAGACCCAAACCGACCCACCCAAACCCTTGCGGCCGCGAGCACCCAACCGCAAACCCTTTCTCATTTCCTTTTCCTTCTTGCACCCTATATATGCATGTGTTATGTTTCAAAAACAAAAACACACACACAAACCCTAGCACAAGAAACAAGTCGACGGCAGCCTCCTCATCCCTCTCTCGGTCGCAAACAACCTTCCCACTTTCCTCTCGATCGCGATCTTCATCATCATCCGATTCGACTTCCATCTAGTTCTCGGATCATTGATCTTCATTGTTAAAGGTTAGAGTTTATCATTGTTTGCAAAGTCATACTAGGATTTATAAACTCTTGATCATGCTAGAATGTAGTGGTAGAATCATTATCATGAAGATGTACGATGTTTAGTTCGATAAATTATGCTAGTTTGTGATTATGATGATTAGTGGAATCAAGAATCATTAGGCTGCGTTTTGTGATAAAAACCATATATGACGATTAGGGTTTGCATGGGTATGATGTACATGATGATATATGATTGATAAATCTGTTCTTGATCGTTTATAGTTACCGTATCGATTGTTTAAGCGTGTTATATTACGATAAAATGCTGAAATCAGGATGCTGAATGGTGTTTACAGCCAATTTCAACTGGCTGTATCTTGGTTATTATTTATCGAAAAACAGATTTTCTAAAGCCTAAAACGTAGATTTTTGAAAAACGCTTCTAATGGCGCTGGATTCATATTTTTCTGAAGTCGTTTGATATTTTTAAGTGGCCAATTAAATTCAGTAACTGAAGCTGTGAAAATTCTGAAATTTGTTAGTTGTTTATCAAGTCGGATCTAATAATCTGTAGAGAGTCGAATCACGAAATTTGTACAGCAACTGGATATGGAAATTTCCGGGAAACTCCCACTGGAATTTTGTTATTTGGACGAACGGTGATTTTTAAATAAATTCTCCCGTGGACTGCAGTCAGAAAGCGACGAATCTGACTGCAGCCTAGTATATTAATATTTATGAATAATCAGTAAAGTGTTAGAACTTGAAAAATTTACATAAAATTCTACAGCTTAGTTGATACCTTCTGTAAAATAATTGAAATTTTTGGAACGTTGGAACTATTTTATAAAAATCCTCGAAAACAGCCTAATTATGAGTATATAAGCTGAAACTTGATAACTTGCGAATGTGTGTACCAAAGTGTTGTATGGATTGATTTGTGTTCATGATAGGTTGGTTTGATCACTATGTTGGTATGATGATACTTGCATGCATGATTTGAGTTTTAGGAATTGTTATTGTATGTACCGCATTGTGTGTTAGTATGTGTAGGGTTTGTATTGGTGTGTTCACACACTAACTTTAAATCAATTGACTTGTTAGGACGCAATTAACGGTCCCATCATTTGCTACATCTGTGTTACACTAACCGAGCAACTAAAGGTGAGTTCACGGCCCCTAATTTTATCCGGTTTTAAACAACAGGGGGAGAAACATGTATACACTCTACAACTCTATCTCTTTACGTTATATGAAATTAACGTCATTAAACTATTCGGTAACTAAGTTAATGTTAACGTACGTTATGGTCACTAAGCAGCTATATCACACAAGTCCTCGACAATCTCTCGGATCGTTAGTATTGGGTTAGATAGCGGGGAAATTATAAGTAGTACTACTGGGCCTGACAAGCCCCACCCGAGCTAGTCGCGCTAGCCGACCGGGTATGGTCAACGGGTGAAAAATTTGGCCTAACTTCGCCATGGTCAGTGATAGGCCTGGCAACACGGAGGCACAACAGTCAGCTTCGATCGCGAACACTTACGTGACATAACTTTAGGCTAGCTACCTACATGTTAACATTGAACTTAATTACGAATCAGCAATATTATTCCGGGTTAGGGATAATTGAACCAACAACGTTATTATTCCGGGTTAGGAATAATGGAACATCTTTATTATTCCGGGTAAGGAATAATGGAACCATCAGTATTATTCCGGGTTGGGAATAATGGAACTAAATCGTTATCCTGGGTTAGGGATAACGGGGGAAACAAACTTATAACCGACCAAATGAATTTATGAAAACCTGTGAACTCACTCTTCTTTAATGTTGACACTTGTTTCTTTACATGTTTCTCAGGACGCTAGGAGCTCTAGGTGCACTCACTTGCACCGATCAAGACATCTTTTTTTATCGAGTCTCATTTACGAACGTTGTTTGAGTTTTTCTTTAGTTTTGGCGTTTGTGTTGGCGCCCGTTCCTTTATTTTACTTTAAATGCTTCCGCTCAACTTTAAAAACTAATGCTTCCGCTAAACATTGAAACCAAACTAAGACAATCTAAAATTAACTATGAATGGTTAAACAAATGATTTTGGAAAACGTATTAACAAATCATATAGAGTCGTTCGACGTTACTAGTGTCTCAGATTCTGGTTTGTTCACACGCCTCGCGGTAAAACTCCGCAAGTGGAAATTGAGGGTGTGATAGATTGGTATCAGAGCCTCTAGCTATAGAGAACCAGGTTTGCATTAAAAGTAGACCTAAACTATAGCTGATTTCATGACACTAGACTTAGTTTGACACTGAACTGTTATATCTTGTTATGTGTTATACCACAACTATGTTATATAAAATATGAATGCATAATTGAAACGAATGCAACTCGTAACTAACTACACAACCAACAGGCAATGTCATCATCATCATAGTCATCCGACAAACTTTTGCAACCAAGGGCACCGGGAAAGGCACCTATGGTGGAACCCTCACCACCTCATGGCGTGGAGACACGCTCAGCTGTGAGAAAAAGGCTCGCTCTATGGGAGGAGTCATCCTCACGCCCGACCATCGCTATGCCGGTCGAACCGGTTTACTCGTTAGAAGTAGGGAACGACCTACTTAGAGATATGATAAGAAAGCAACAAGAACAACTAGAAAGAATGCATGAAACCATCCTAGCACAGGGATGGATGATACGACAATTAACTGGTAAGACTGGATCGCTCGAGGAAGAGCAACATGCTAGTAAGATAGCTCGTAACACTTTGGCTAGAGATCTTCGTGCCGAGCAGCTAAGGGCTGACTGGCTCGAAGACAGAGTTCTTGAGTCTAGCTGGAGAATTCAAGAACTAGAACAGAATCAGGCACCTGTACCAGTACCCGCACCAGCGCCGGCCCCTCCAGTGCCGGAAGAGGAAGAAGAAGAGGATCCAGAGGAGGATCCGGAAGAAGACCCAGCTGTAGAAGCTGGAAACGCCGCGGAGGATGACGACAACGATAGCGATATGGGGGATAGAGACGTAGAAGACTGACTCGTCTCGCTTATTCCATTTGTTTCCTTCAGTCTATTTATTTTCCTGCTTATGTTTAAACTTGAGATTTTATAGTAAACTGATATGTTTGGTTGGCATTTTGTAAGACGTTGAAATTTTATTTAATCGAATATTTCTTTTGACTGTTTAATTTATTTGGGTTGACATAATTTGAGGAATTATTTAATTATGGAATAGGATAACTATATTGGGTATATAGACTTATCGGTGTGTGTTTATGTTGTCTTACGAAGATCTAAGATGGCAACTGGACGTCGCGGAAACCTCAACATGACGCCCGAAGAATTAGCCGCAATGATCCAAGAGCACGTGAATGCTGCTCTAGCGGGTGTTCAAAACCAACCGGCAGGTAACCATTATTAAATTTTCATGGGAAAATCTAATAGTTGGGCTAGTAGAATTTCTCGCTGACTACCTGTCCTCTGTCAGCAGGAGGGGGTCTTAACCCCTACAAGATGTTTCTCGATGCGAAGCCGAGCAAATTCACGGGGGCAGAAGGACCCATAGGACTGGTCCGCTGGATCGAAAAGTCCGAATCAGTGTTCGAAATGTGCAATTGTCTGGAGGCCAACAAGGTCAAGTATGCTGCCTCAACATTGGAGGATGGGGCACTAACTTGGTGGAATGCACAAGTCCAAACGCGTGGACTTATTGCTGCAAATGCAATGGCCGGGCCGAGTTTAAGGCCCTAATCAAAGAGGAGTACTGTCCGCGAGACAGGGTTCAGCAGTTGGAGCAAGCCTTATGGAACCACAAGATGGTGGGATCTGAAATCGAAGCATACACAGCAAAACATCACGACCTGGTATTTCTATGTCCCGACCTGGCCAACACAGTTGAGAAACGACTCGAGTTTTACCTTGGGGGTCTGGTCCCCGAGATCCAGGGTATGGTAATGGCTAGCAACCCTGTGACTGAGCATCAAGCAATCAGGTTGGCGCACAAACTCACCGATAAGGCGGTGGAACAAAAGAAGTTGCCATCTCGGGGTACGACTGAAGTTGCCCCTGATAATAAAAGAAAGTTTGAAGACTCGTCTGCTCGACATTCTTCGTCATCCCAGTCCCAGCAAGGGAACCAGAAACGGTTCAATAATTTCAACAGTCAATGGGGTCACAATAATCAGCCCGCCAACAACAACCAGAACACAAGCGGCTATGTAGGTCGAAAGCCGCAGTGTAATCGCTGTAACCTTCATCATCACGGCCCTTGTGCCGGAAATCGCTGCCAACGATGTGGCAAGGTATGACATGCGGCAAAGGATTGTCGCGGGGAAATCATGTCCCGACAAAATCAAAATCAACACCAGGGTCAGCAGCAGGGTGTTAACCGGGGGTGCTATCAGTGTGGTAGCACTGCCCACTTCAAACGAGACTGCCTACAGCTTTGTAACAACAACAATGGTGGGAACAACAACAATCACAACCACAATAACCACAACAACAACAATAACAACAACAATGGAAATGGTGGCACAGGAGGTGCCAAAGGGCGTGCATTTACGCTGGGCCGCGGAGAGGCCAGAAACGACTCGAACGTGGTCACCGGTAAGTTTCCCCTTAATGAACATTTTGCTACTGTGCTTTTTGATACGGGTGCGGATAGGAGTTTTATATCTGAGTCTTTTAGGAAGAACCTAAATCTCACGCCTAAACCCCTAGAGACCCCATACGTCATAGAACTAGCCGATGGTAAATCTGTAGATGTGACCCATATGGTGTCCGGCTGTCAACTCAAACTCGCGGGTCACACCTTTACCATTGATCTGATGACAACTACCCTGGGTAGTTTTGACGTGGTAGTCGGAATGGACTGGCTATCCGACGTCCGAGCTGAAGTTCTCTGTTTCGAGAAATCTATCCGTATTCCGCTCTCTAACGACGAAATCTTGACGGTACAAGGCGAGAAGGCAGGCGCCGTCACAAATATCATCTCTTACATGCAAGCACAGAAGTATCTTCGAAGGAAGTACTCCTTCGCTTTGCTTTCACTGGTTACCGAACAGCCTAAAGACGAGAAACGTATAGAAGATATCCCCGTCGTCTGTGATTTTTCCGATGTATTTCCAGAGGAGTTACCTGGCCTTCCACCACATCGACAAGTGGAGTTTGAAATCGAATTGGCGAACCATGCAACTCCTATCGCCAAGGCCCCATACCGCCTAGCTCCAGCCGAGCTGTAGGAGCTGTCTACCCAACTTCAGGAACTGTTAGAAAAAGGATTTATCCGACCTAGCACTTCGCCATGGGGAGCCCCAGTCCTTTTTGTCAAGAAGAAGGACGGGAGCTTCCGCATGTGCATCGACTACAGGGAACTCAACAAGGTTACTCTCAAGAACCGATACCCGTTACCTCGCATCGACGACCTCTTCGACCAACTTCAAGGGTCAAGCTACTACTCCAAGATTGATCTACGGTCCGGTTATCACCAGTTACGCGTCAGGGAGGAGGATATCGCTAAGATGGCATTTCGTACTCGGTATGGCCACTATGAGTTCTTGTTCATGCCCTTTGGTCTCACCAACGCACCCGCGGTATTCATGGACCTCATGAACCGTGTGTGTAAACCATATCTCGACAAGTTTATCATTGTGTTCATCGATGACATACTCATCTACTCTAAAGGTGAAGCAGAACATGCTGAACATCTACGATTACTGCTGGAATTACTTCAACAGGAGAAACTGTATGCCAAGCTTTCAAAGTGTGATTTCTGGATTCGGGAAGTTCAGTTCCTCGGGCATATCGTGAATGAAAAGGGTATCCACGTCGACCCCGCCAAGATTGAAGCTATCAAAAACTGGGAAGCACCCAGGACACCGACGGAGATCCGCCAATTTTTGGGTTTGGCTGGTTACTACAGACGTTTCATCGAGGGATTTTCAAAGATCGCGCAACCGCTTACCACCCTCACCCAGAAAGGCATCAAGTATGCTTGGGGTGACAAGCAGGAAGCGGCATTTCAATTGCTGAAGCAGAAACTTTGCAGTGCACCCATTCTGTCCTTGCCGGAAGGGACTGATGATTTTGTGGTGTACTGTGATGCTTCCATTCAGGGATTGGGATGCGTACTCATGCAACACGATACGGTCATCGCGTATGCGTCCCGACAATTGAAGGTTCACGAGAAAAACTACACAACACATGACCTGGAATTGGGAGTAGAGTGTTTACACTTAAGATTTGGAGACACTACCTATATGGAACAAAGTGCACAATCTATACAGATCACAAGAGCCTCCAACACATCTTTGACCAGAAGGAGTTGAACATGCGACAGCGTCGCTGGGTCGAACTCCTGAACGATTATGAATGTGCCATTCGGTATCATCCGGGTAAAGCTAACGTGGTAGCTGATGCCCTCAGTAGGAAGGAGCACTTGAAACCTCGTCGGGTACGAGCACTACAGTTAACCATTCATTCGGGGTTACCCGAACAGATACGCGATGCGCAGTTAGAAGCAGTTAAGGAAGAAAACATCAAGGCCGAATCGGTGGGAAAAATGGAACGCCATTGGGAAGTAAAACCCAATGGAGCCCGGTATTTCATGAATCATATATGGGTACCTCTCTACGGAGACCTCAGAAAGCTAGTCATGGACGAAGCTCACAAATCCCGATACTCTGTCCATCCTGCTTCGGATAAGATGTATCAAGACCTTAAAGCCGCGTACTGGTGGCCCAACATGAAAGCTGATATAGCCACCTACGTGAGCAAGTGTTTGACTTGTACAAAAGTCAAGGTAGAGTATCAGAAGCCATCGGGGCTACTTCAACAACCTGAGATCCCAGTGTGGAAATGGGATCAGATCTCGATGGATTTCATCACTAAACTCCCGCGAACTTTGGGTGGTTGCGATACCATCTGGGTAATTTTGGATCGTTTAACTAAGTCCGCACACTTCCTAGCTATTAAGGAAACAGATAAGATGGAGAAGTTGACTCGCATCTACATTAAGGAAGTAGTTTCTCAGCACGGAGTGCCAACGTCCATCATCTCAGACAGAGATGCTCGTTTCACGTCCAACTTTTGGCAGTCACTTCAGAAAGCGTTGGTTACACGCTTGGATATGAGCACAGCTTATCACCCTCAGACTGATGGTCAAAGCGAAAGGACTATACAGACCTTGGAAGACATGCTTAGAGCATGCGTGGTAGACTTCGGGAATAGTTGGGAAATCCATCTGCCTTTAGTGGAATTCTCGTATAACAACAGCTACCATACGAGTATATCGGCAGCACCGTTTGAAGCATTATACGGTCGTAAATGTAGATCACCGGTCTGTTGGGCAGAAGTCGGTGACAGTCAACTCACAGGCCCTGAGTTGATACTTGAGGCTACTGAAAAGATTGTACAAATCAGAAACCGCATGGCAGCGGCACGAGATCGACAGAAAAGCTACGCTGATCAACGACGCAAACCGCTCGAATTTCAAGTATGCGACCGCGTCCTACTGAAGGTGTCACCCTAGAAGGGTGTAATCCGCTTTGGAAAACGAGGCAAACTAAACCCACGGTACGTAGGTCCGTTTGTGATCTTGAAACGTATCGGACCCGTAGCTTATCAATTAGACCTTCCTACCGAACTCAGTGGAGTTCACAACGTTTTTCACGTGTCAAATCTGAAGAAGTGTCTATCAGACGAAACCCTAATCATTCCTTTGGATGCGATTCAAGTGGATGAACAACTGCACTTTGTGGAACAACCTATCGAGATCATGGATCGTGAGATCAAGACTCGAAGGCACAGCAAGATTCCGATCGTCAAGGTTCGTTGGGACTCTAAGCGTGGACCGGAGTTCACGTGGGAAAGAGAGGACCAAATGAAAAGCAAATACCCACACCTTTTTGCAGCTGAGCAGCAAGCTGACGATACCACCAACTAAATTTTCGGGCCGAAAATTCTTTCAACATGGGGATGATGTGACAACCTGGGAATTTATTGTAATTTCTTGTACCATTGTTAACGAACTAAATCTTTATGCGTGGCACTCTAAACCTGTACGTTGCATTCTAAACCGCGTTTACTCAATTTTAGGGACGAAAATTCTTTCAACATGGGGATAATGTGACATCCCGGTTTTTCAGACATCTTAAACGCACTACTTCACGGTTATTCGTTCCTACGCTAAATTGATTCGGAGACTTAAATTGCACACTTGAAATAATTACGACAACTTCGTGAACTTATCAAGTGAACTACGTGCTATGTGTATTAAATGTTTATAAGTTCGGTGAGTTATTATACCATGTTTCGAATTCGTGATTTTTAGTTATAAAATATATTTATGATAAATAGATAGACGAATCGAACCGAGCCGCGAAACGAGTCGACCTCATTTCCTTGCGACTCAAGGAGTTGAGCGAAACTTGAGGATCAAGTTTTAGACCCAAACCGACCCACCCAAACCCTTGCGGCCGCGAGCACCCAACCGCAAACCCTTTCTCATTTCCTTTTCCTTCTTGCACCCTATATATGCATGTGTTATGTTTCAAAAACAAAAAACACACACACAAACCCTAGCACAAGAAACAAGTCAACGACAGCCTCCTCATCCCTCTCTCGGTCGCAAACAGCCTTCCCACTTTGCTCTCGGTCGCGATCTTCATCATCATCCGATTCGACTTCCATCTAGTTCTCGGATCATTGATCTTCATTGTTAAAGGTTAGAGTTTATCATTGTTTGCAAAGTCATACGAGGATTTATAAACTCTTGATCATGCTAGAATGTAGTGGTAGAATCATTATCATGAAGGTGTACGATGTTTAGTTCGATAAATTATGC
Source organism: Scalesia atractyloides (assembly GCA_947069175.1). Lineage (NCBI taxonomy): Eukaryota > Viridiplantae > Streptophyta > Magnoliopsida > Asterales > Asteraceae > Scalesia > Scalesia atractyloides. The sequence continues at coordinate 36,159,257 of CAMTDV010000005.1, forward strand.
TAGTTTGCGATTATGATGATTAGTGGAATCAAGAATCATTAGGCTGCGTTTTGTGATAAAAACCATATATGATGATTAGGGTTTGCATGGGTATGATGTACATGATGATATATGATTGATAAATCTGTTCTTGATCATTTATAGTTACCGTATCGATTGTTTAAGCGTGTTATATTGCGATAAAATGCTGAAATCAGGATGCTGAATGGTGTTTACAGCCAACTTCAACTGGCTGTAACTTGGTTATTATTTATCGAAAAACGGATTTTCTGAAGCCTAAAACGTATATTTTTGAAAAACGCTTCTAATGGCGCTGGAGTCATATTTTTCTGAAGTCGTTTGATATTTTTAAGTGGCCAATTAAGTTCAGTAACTGAAGCTGTGAAAATTCTGAAAATTTATTAGTTGTTTATCGAGTCGGATCTAATAATCTGTAGAGAGTCGAATCACGAAATTTGTACAGCAACTGGATATGGAAATTTCCAGGAAACTCCCACTGGAATTTTGTTATTTGGACGAACGGTGATTTTTAAATAAATTCTCCCGTGGACTGCAGTCAGAAAGTAACGAATCTGACTGCAGCCTAGTATATTAATATTTATGAATAATCAGTAAAGTATTAGAACTTGAAAAATTTACATAAAATTCTACAGCTTAGTTGATACCTTCTGTAAAATAATTGGAATTTTTGGAACGTTGGAACTATTTTATAAAAATCCTCGAAAACAGCCTAATTATGAGTATATAAGCTGAAACTTGATAACTTGCGAATGTGTGTACCAAAGTGTTGTATGGATTGATTTGTGTTCATGATAGGTTGGTTTGATCACTATGTTGGTATGATGATACTTGCATGCATGATTTGAGTTTTAGGAATTGTTATTGTATGTACCGCATTGTGTGTTAGTATGTGTAGGGTTTGTATTGGTGTGTTCACACACTAACTTTAAATCAATTGACTTGTTAGGACGCAATTAACGGTCCCATCATTTGCTACATCTGTGTTACACTAACCGAGCAACTAAAGGTGAGTTCACGGCCCCTAATTTTATCCGGTTTTAAACAACAGGGGGAGAAACATGTATACACTCTACAACTCTATCTCTTTACGTTATATGAAATTAACGTCATTAAACTATTCGGTAACTAAGTTAATGTTAACGTACGTTATGGTCACTAAGCAGCTATATCACACAAGTCCTTGACAATCTCTCGGATCGTTAGTATTGGGTTAGATAGCGGGGAAATTATAAGTAGTACTACTGGGCCCGACAAGCCCCACCCGAGCTAGTCGCGCTAGCCGACTGGGTATGGTCAACGGGTGAAAAATTTGGCCTAACTTCGCCATGGTCAGTGATAGGCCTGGCAACACGGAGGCACAACAGTTAGCTTCGATCGCGAACACTTACGTGACATAACTTTAGGCTAGCTACCTACATGTTAACATTGAACTTAATTACGAATCAGCAATATTATCCCGGGTTAGGGATAATGGAACCAACAACGTTATTATTCCGGGTTAGGAATAATGGAACATCTTTATTATTTCGGCTAAGGAATAATGGAACCATCAGTATTATTCCGGGTTGGGAATAATGGCACTAAATCGTTATCCCGGGTTAGGGATAACGGGGGAAACAAACTTATAACCGAACAAATGAATTTATGAAAACCTGTGAACTCACTCTTCTTTAATGTTGACACTTGTTTCTTTACATGTTTCTCAGGACGCTAGGAGCTCTAGGTGCACTCACTTGCATCGATCAAGACATCTTTTTTTATCGAGTCTCATTTACGAACGTTGTTTGAGTTTTTCTTTAGTTTTGGCGTTTGTGTTGGCGCCCGTTCCTTTACTTTACTTTAAATGCTTCCGCTCAACTTTAAAAACTAATGCTTCCGCTAAACATTGAAACCAAACTATGACAATCTAAAATTAACTATTAATGGTTAAACAAATGATTTTGGAAAACGTATTAACAAATCATATAGAGTCGTTCGACGTTACTAGTGTCTCAGATTCTGGTTTGTTCACACGCCTCGCGGTAAAACTCCGCAAGTGGAAATTGAGGGTGTGACACTACCCCAAATAGCCTCCCGCTTGCGTAACGTACCTTGCGATCCTCGGGACAATCGCAGTTGAGGAAGGTGTTTTCCATTTCCTTAAACCAGTGGAGGAGAGCAGTGACACCTTCGGTCCCTTCAAATTTCGGAGGATCGCAAGACTTGAAATGTTTATATGAGCACTTTTTTGAAGGAGGGTTGCCGATGTTCTTGTCTTCTTGCTGGGGAGGATTGATGGGATTTGCGGCGAGAGCCTGTTGGACTTGAAATACAATGTCAGGAAGCACCGCGGCCATTTGTTTTGCGATTTGGGTGGCCAAGCGTTCATTCGACCTTCCTGACCTTCTACCCCCTCGTTGTTGCCTAGCCGACATCTACAGGAATATACATAAGAAGATTGTGAGTTTATGGAGTCTTTTTAGGTGTCATGTGTCTTAAAAAAAATAAAAATAACATAAACATCAATAATGCAACTACATCCATAGGATGTCTTGGGTTTGCTCATGTTGGGCCTCAAATGTCCCCCATACCTTCACCTGTATAGTCATGTGGGCCCCCATGACTATTGGCTTAGTAGGATTCACATTGGTATTGGTGGTTTAACACTCGCATCACCCGAATGAAAACCATGAAATATGTTTACGAGATGTATGGTCGGAAGGTGTCCCGGTGTAGACACAATGACAACTCAAAGTGGGGTTAGCTCACACGACGTTTGGTATAGCATGCTTTGGCCTAATAGGTCCTTCGTACTCTCATCGTTAGTCCCCAGCTAGGCAAACTGGTCCTTTATTTGGATTTATACGAATGCCAAGCCTAGACAGGACGTTCCGACTACCGGTACTTGTACCCTTCCAGTTACTACATGCCCGTCATGAGAACTCACTTTGATGTGATTTGAAAATGCAAAAATCATTGCAAAAAAATCATGGAAATGATGTGGTGTGTGCTCTCATGGATATGATATGTTATGAGAATATGATTCATGATAGGCATTATATAATAATATGTACTTATGAACATGCTTGCATAACATTGAATGTAACATTAAACATAAAACATATAAACATCATGAATTTTGCATGTAACACACAAAAATTTTTAAAAATTCTAATCAACTATAGTATAGGCTCTAAGGGTCTAATAACCTATCCTATATCCCTATAGTCATGGCTCTGATACCAATCTGTCACACCCCGACCCGCAGCGGAATAAGAGTCGGGGCATAATTGGGTTATCACCAAAGCTCATGATATTTACTAATATGTTTGATATTTATTAAATTCAAAATTACATCCTCAATATTCCAAACATGTTCATACAATTACAAAGAAAGATAATCAACTAAACAATCCAAAGTCTAAACCGGTTTATTCTTCTAAGCCATCCTATATGTTTCTTGCTGCAGCTGGATCACCTGTATCATGTGTAAAAGTGGGGGTTTTTGGGTCAACATAAGTTGGTGAGTGAACCTTGTTAGAAAACATTTATTATTGATTTCTTGTTATATTTATTATGGAACATTGTGCAATAATCATATGTGAGCAAACGTAAATAATCATACAATAACAATAACAACAACATACAATAACAAACCAACTTGCATGAATATATAACATGAATGATACTGTATATGTTGGCAACGTCACGTTCACGCTCATAGGTAATGGGGAACGGACGGCCTATGATAAATGTCTGTGCGATCAAGGCTCAATCAAACGGAGCCGATCGTATGTTAGCAACGCCTAGTTCACGCTTATATGTAATGGGGAACAGCTCAACGCTCATATGTAATGGGGAGCGGCGGCCTATGATAATGTATGTACTGAAAATGATAAATTTAATCTAAACATTAACCACACAAACAGTTGATACATATTGAATACACATTTGATCATGAATATGATGGATGCACAATAGTTTAAATGTAATAAATAATAAGCCACATGATACACCCCAAAAACGTGATTAAAACGGGGAATTTGTAGAGATTCACTCATATTGGGTGCGTTCGGTTGAAGATGATGAATGCGCACGAGTTTAGAGGGTTGTTCGACGAGGATTAACTAACCTAAATAATAACGAAAGGTATGGTAAATGAGTGGATTTTATTAATAATTTTAATAGGATTTTTAAATATATTTTTGTGAGTTTAAGGCTATTTTCTAACTTTAAAAACATTATTTTCAAGTATTTTAATTGATTTTTAAATTAAATAAATAAATAAAAATATAAAAAAAATGTTTGACTTTTGAGTTGACCATTGACCGTTGACCGTGACTGTGACTGTTGACTGTTTGACCGGTTCGCTAGTGTGCAAGTATGCGCCGGGTAAGGCTCGAACCCGAGACCTCCCGTACGCGTGCACGCAGCTCTACCAACTGAGCTACGTGTCTAACCCGAAATATTTCTGTTTTTAATTATATTTATATACTGTTTTAATTTATTCAAAATTCATTTATTTTTAAAAAGGATTTTAATCATCGAACCGGCGTGCGTAACAGGTCTCGAACCCGGGACCTGTGGTTTAGTGTTGCACACAGTCCACCGCTGGACTGTGTGTCTAACCTGGTTAATATACTGATTTTTATTATACTTAACATCTTCAATGAGTTAACCCGGTTTGGTTCTTAAAAAAACATTTTTATTTCCGAGAATAGGGTCGTGATAGGGATCGAACTCTAGACGTATGTTTATTGTTTGCACACAGTCCACCGCTGGACTGTGTGTCTAACCCGTTTATTATACTGATTTTAATTAATCTTATTATCATAATCGACTTCGTCTTCTTCGCTCAAGAACACAGACAACGATTAATCAACTGTTTCTTGCTTAATTCCCTTAATAGGCGTATGAATGATTAAAATGTAACGGATAGGAAAGGTTTTGGGAATGAACATGCCGGAATGACGATTTTTCTCAGAACTCCGGCAAAGTCGTCGGCTCTGTTTTTATGAACTTCGTCTGAGCGGACCAATTAACAGTTTTGATTAGCTAGTTGTGGAATTGAAGTACTAAACAAGAGTTATCAGAAGGTTTAAAAGATTATACCGTTTCATAGCGCAATCTAGGAATTTTCAGAAGTTTTCCGGCGAGTGTTGATTATCCGATATCGTCGCCTGGAACTGATTCTGATTGAAGGGTTTGAGTTAGCAAAAGCCTAACAACTGATAGAAGATGGAAGAATTGAGAAACTTACCGTTTTGATGGAAGACACGGTTTTCCGGCGAAAGTCCGGCGAGTTCAAAAAGCGATTCCGACGATCAGAAATTTGAGTAAAAGTGAAATTAGAGGTTCTGTGAATGTTACTGAGTCGCGAGATGATGATTTTGTTGAAGTAATTCAAGAAGTGAATGTTTTCGGTTATTAAAACCGAACATCACATGAATTCAAGTTCATTAACGACTGAATTGATTAAGAATGTCGGTTTATCGGTTATAATCAAAAATCCGCGCGCACTCAAACGTCTTGGACGGTTGGAAACCGATATCGGTTTCAGTTTGGCGCAACAGGTTGGTTCACGGTTGTACATATGTTTTAATTGTTTCCTAGAATTCAAAAATACATCAAGTGGCGGAGTGGTTGAATGTGTGTGAGTTAAGTTGCTAGGCTTCCCGACTGACCCGGGTTCGAATCCCGGCAGCCTGTTTTTCTTTTTATTTATTTTATTTTTTACTTTTTAACAATTATAGCTTATAAATTCAAATTTGTTTATTAGTTATGTATTGTTTAAAATTATAATAAGTCATAAATACGCAACGAAATTTTTATAACTTGATATCCGATTACAAACAAAGCGGGTTTGGAAAACCCGTTTTTCGACGGATGTTACATTATTAATGCAAAATGTGGTATGACCCTCTTTTGGAGGCAACACTACCCACGGCCATATTGGTCTGAGTCAGCAGGGATACTGTCCCGCAAGGCCAGTTTAAAATTTTAATAGTAGTTTGTTTATAAGGGATTCAAGTCATTCTTACTTCCCCCGATTTGATGCTATCTGCCTCAAAGGAAGTCCTAGTAAGCTTGAGTCTTGTCCTCGCAGGATCTATACACTTAACGAGGCAAGAACTTTACCTAAACCATCTTCTAACACCCTTCCAAGCAGTTAACGTGCTTTATATAGATCGCAAAGACACAAATGAGTGAATCAACAAAACATGAAGAGATGATAGAATAAAGTTCACTTTCAGTATAAAAAACTAGATATTAAAGTCATTAATTCAAACCCAATTAAAAATTAACCAAAGCTTGGAAATCCAAAGTAATACATATATGACTTGTCTTCACCACGTGATATTAGAGATTAGCCAATCATGGCCTTTGTTTGACAAAAACTCTTACACGATCAATCTTGGATCCCGAGACTACTACACACTCTAAAGATGGACGATGGATGATGGTGGTATTGTGGTGGTGTAGTGGTGGCAGGTGTGAGAGAAGTGGTTAGCCAAGTGATGGATTGGAATTGAACCAAGCACCCCCATTTATAGTTGGAAACAGACAGTTTACACGGCCCCGTGCCTCCTTCTTCTGTGTCTTCATCTAATGAGTTGTATCAGTCTGTATGCTTGCACGGCCCCGTGTGTCAACGGCACGCCCCCGTGGCCATTGTACTTATTGTAATATCCAAGATTTGCATATCTGGGAGTTGACCACGGCTCGTGTCTCTTGTCTACTTCTGTTTGTCTTCTTCTTTCTGGAATCTTGAGTGGGGCACCCCGAAAAAAACCGAAATCTAAACCGAAATCCGAACCCAAAAAAACCGATTCGAATTCTTATTCGGATGGACCCGATCCAAATCCGAATTGCATATTCGGATATTCGGGTCGGATTCGGATCTTAAAATATAAATAATTCGGATTATTCGGGTTATCTGGATATCCGAATAAACCGAATAACATTTAATATATTTTTAATAAAGTAATGTTCCAATACATAATTAATATTAGTCCAACCCACATGAGCCCAATAATAAACCGAATAAAATTTAATATGTTTTGAAAACTATGTTTTAAACTTTGTTTTAAAGATTATGTTTTGAATTTGAATTTTGTATTTGTGTTTTAAGACTTAAGACTAGTTTCTATTTTTCGCTTTGTAAACTTATTTTGAATTTAAACTGGTAAAATACTAAAACCAAAAATTAAGGAAAATTAAAAATTTGGAAAAAACTTTATTCGGTTTATTTTGAATATTCGGATATCCGTTTGGATTATTCGGATTTATCCGAATCCGATCCGAATTGAATTCGGATAGATATGGATCGGATGGGAATACATCCAATTCGGATCGGATCGGATTTTGGATAGGTTCCTAAAAATTGCAAATCCAAATAATCCGATTCGAATAATCCGAGTAACCCGTTATCCGATCTGATGAACACCCTTAGGTGGCATGGCCCCATGCTTGTCTTCTGATTTGTTGTTTTTGGTCATGGGGTGAAGCTCGGAGGGTCGGTGTGATGTATGAATTTTTCTTCTTTTGTATTTATGTTGGTTTTTGTCGTTTATTTGTTCCTTTTGTACATTTAAGCTCTTTTAATCATAGAAATCAAAAGTATACAAAGAAACACCCTTTTTCCAACATTAGTACTAAAAGGGTTGGTTTTATAAATTATTTGATATAATTTATATCTTGCATTTGGTGCATATCAATATTCTAAGAAATAATTCACGATTAATACGAAATCGGCGTATAAAAGTACATTCATCATAAGTAGGGAATGGGGAAAATAATCATTTACCAATAGCTCATGTGCGGGCGACTCGGTCACGTACTATGTATTTTTCCTCTTTGTTTTTGAGGAGCGCCCTCCTATTTCTATTACAGTTTGAACCACCTTTTGAACCGCTGAAATTATGAATGTCGGTCCCCCGTCGTCTCACAAGAATAAAATTATATCGTAAATCCCAGACGACGACGAAAAAGATGAAGGTGAAGAATTTGAGGCTTCCATTTTCTAAAATTTTTATAAAAAATAGGAGAGAATAGGTAGTGGGGATTGGGGAAGAGATAAATGGATGATTGAGTGTGTAGTCTTTCAAAAAATGGAGTGAAGTATGTTACTATATATAAGTTTTTTTAAAGGTCAAATAGAAGCAACCCATAACCAAGTTGCACGTCGACTCGTGTTAGTCCTCCACGCCGGTGGAATATCTCTCGCCCAAACAACAACATCGTGCACAACACGGGGGACGATGAGCTTTGACTAGCAACAACGCCAAGGAAAGACGCCCACACCGTGTGATCTTAGGATTTAGCTTTAGCATTTAATTTTTAGTTTTTAGGCGTTAGCCTCTAGAGTTTAGCTTTTATGGTTTAGGATTTAGTTTTTTTTTAGTTTTTTCTTTCTCAAAATGTTAAAAAACATGTATTGCATACCTGATTTTTTTTATTTATTAAGAAACGAGTTGTTACAGAAAGTTTTTATGGTTTTCTTAAATTAAGTTGGTTTTCATTCTCTCTCCCTATATATATATAGAGAGATCTCTTTATATATAGAGAGAGGAGTATTTTTTTTTCTCTCGTTCACAATTGTAAGATTCATAAAGTTGCTTTCATTTTTATTTTATTTTAGCTTTCATCTAAAAGTTGTTTTAATTTTATTATTTTAATTATTATTTAAATAGAAACTTTATATTATAAATAAGATATATTTTTAACCTATAGTTTATCTTATTTTCTTATAACTTTCGTTCGTATATTTCTTTTAATTAAGAACTACTTACGTGAGTCCATTCCTTTTTTCCTTAACATTCCTATATAACTTTTATCTAAAACGGAGATCCAAATAATGGTATGGTGACAAATTTAGCTGATACCAACCAACAACATCAGTACCGGTATTATTATTCGTTTTTATGATTCCGATCGATGTAGAGACGGCGCTATTGTTTAAGTTACATTATATTTTTTGTAATAAGTCCATTATATATATTACTACATCGATTCGATTTGTCACGATACTTTTACGTTTCTATCCTGAACTTTAATAGAGTTATCAAAAGACCTGAAGTTTAATAGTTCTTTTTTATAGTCAATATATGTTTCCACCCCTGAACTTAAATAAAGGTGTCGTATAGCCGTTGGATTTTGTTTTGTTTTACGATTATAACTTTTAAGATATGATAAAATTTGTGTAAACTATTATGACGAGTATATTTTTATTTGTCCTGATATAAATTTTACTCAAAATTGTGTTCTGAATTGCGCTTTAGTTTTTATTTATTTATTTATTCATTTATTGTAAAGTGCCGTTGTTTTCTATTTTTCGCCAATATACCATTAGGACGTGCTTATTTTATCTACAATCTGTTTTTTACCATGAGGTACCAAACAACTACCGTATTAACAACAGTGGTACCATGAAAGTATTTGTTTTTATGGTTTTCTTGATGTGGCATTATGACATTCGCAATAGAGTATTTCTTGATGTTGTAAGTCATAGCAAGTGCCAGTACGATTTCGATACCATGACAAACCGAACCGATACCGGTCGAATATCGGTGTCGGTATTCATTATTTGAATTTCTGATCGATGTAAAACATGTGTCGATATCCTCTTAGGCATAATGTTTTTGGTTTGCAGCCGAACAAAACTAAACTGATACAAGATAAAAGCCCGCTACGAAGCGCGGGTAATCATGCTAGTTTCTTACAATGTGTTATGTGTTATCGATCATCAATATTATGAAAAAAGTGTGAAAATGATAAATAAAATGATTAAATAGTTGTATATTATTTTAAAAGATATATGTTTAATCTAAACGTAGATCGTATACTCTATATTGTTATGTTTAATTAAACCGGATTACTCATACATTTGCACCCTTTTTATAATTGATAAAACAGTTTCTGCTTTAGCAATGTAAAATATGTGTTAAAATAAAGCGATTTGTATTCATCGATGTAGATTGTTATGTTTTATAAATTGGTTTATTACTACGCGTTGTAAAAAATATATTAAAATATATGATTTAATCATAACCGTTGTTTTAAGATTTTTAATAAAACTCCGAGTTTTTTTCAAAATTAGTATTGGTGGAAAAAATATTTACCATTTTGGTGCTTATTTAGAACTCTTTACTAAAATGGTGTTTTTCCTTGTATTTTGTATTTACCTTTTATTTTCTAACCAAGATGTAGGACCATTTAATCCTTTAGCAAAGGTGCCTAAGATGTTTCTAATCCAAGTAAGCGGAAATTACGAGTATTAGTGACATATACACAAGTTTATAAGTTTAAACGTCAGTTTATTAATGTCCAAAAGTATACATCAAGAAGCCAAACTGACAGAGGTTCGTCGTCTCTAATGCAAAAGTTGTCCAAATGAAAGAACCTAGAGACCTATTTATAGTTGAGCTAGTTCGCACCAAACAAGCATGTGTCTAGTTCGTACGAAGTACTACTTCGTGCGAACTAGGACATTTACATTAAGTACTTCGTGCGAATTACTCCTTGAACATACACATTTAACTTTAAACTTTAACATTACATACTCAAAACACTTAGACTAGATCCAAGACACATAAATATATATTGTGCACTAACAGACTCCCCCTTGAATGTTGTCGTCGTCTTGATCAGTCTTCAAATCTTTATCCACGTCTTAAAAAGTTCTTGTAAGGCTTTCTTCGTCTTTCTTGTGATGGAATGGGTGTTTGATCCGTTGGAGGTGCCCATTTCATAAACTGGAATCTTCTAAGACGAGCCTCTCTACCTTTCTCGTGTATCTCTTCTAGGCGCTTCTCTTCTTTCAAGAAGTCTTCACGTTCAAGCTCACGCCATTTCGATTCCCACATATGCCATGAATTAATACCGTGTGCGTAGCAAACATTTATCACACCTTGGTATTGCTTCGCTTGTGTCTCTTCACGCTTGTCATAACATATCTTGTTGAAGAATAAACATTTAATGTCTTCCTTTGAGCAATTCACTATCAGGTTCATCTACCAACATTGTCTCACTTTCTTTGATGCTCTCTTTCTTTTCTTCGTTTCTGGTACAGATTTTATATACCAGTAGCTTCTTTTCTCTTTGTAACCCTCTAAACATTTAAGTTCATCGCTTTCATCACCACTTCCTTCTTTCCTCCATTTACCATCTGGAGGTGCAACATAATCACTTTTGACAATCGCTCCAAACATAGGCTTAGGAGTTGGCACACTATCTTGTCAGAGGTAAAGAAATGATTTCCTCAAAGTTTCGTCATCCATGTGATGTAGATATAAAACATCGCTATCTTTCTTCTCGAGATTATCAAACTTATCATCAAGCAACATTTGCATGAATCTCGGATATAACAGAAACTTCTCATCTCCAGTGTTCTTTGCCATATACGAAAAGACGATGTGTGAGTAATTAAATGGCTTGTTCAATACCAACGCTGTAGCCATGCACATCATATAATCATGCATATCATCGAAACCTCCTTTGTGATGTCTCATTGTGTGTATCAACGCGTGTAAGAAAAATTTGTACGGACGACCAAGACCACCCTTCTTGAAAGTTGTAGTGTTGACGTAACCACGGTATCCCATTCTATAAAAATATCCTTTAACCATGCGTTTCAAAAAACCAATAGGATCTGGAGCATTGTCGTTGAATTCCAGAACTCTACGATCTTCCTCAGTAATCTTGACTTCATGATCTTCATTTTTGATCCTTACTGCAGATGTAATCGTCTTACTAGCTTCATCATAAGATGTAGACTTCCAGAAAAATGTAATATGCGATCTATACGTCGTATGATGTTGTGTTAATGCTTTAGTCACCGCAAACGCCCCATAAACTCCAGAACTTCTTCAAAAGGTGCTAATCTTGGGAATGCCTCTTTATCTAACACACAGCATGTGTTGTGAAACTTCGAATATCCCAACTGCAAAACAAATAACGACAAGTTCAAACACTTAGAAAATTTTTACCAAAATTTAACATTTATAGGGGTAATTCGCATGAAGAGTGTTACAAAACAGATTTTTATACAATATCATCTACTTCGCATGAACAATCTCAATTACAGTTTTTTAAATCATTTTAATTATACTTCGCACGAATTGAAACAGTTTTCAAAACATTTCTGATATTTGAGTATGCTACTTGGTACGAACTCAGATTTAAACAAATTTTTAATCAACTGGATTGTAATTCGTACGAAGTGAGTCTTTTTTATTTTGAAACATTTTATTCACTAGTTCGTACGAACTAGTCATCTTCTTCCAAACAAATCTGCAACTTCAAAAACTGTACAAACCTTGAAATTGATTACTCAATCTAGTCCTATATGTGTCGATTAAAGGTTTTTTGTGTTTTATTTTCAATGTTACCCGTTAAAACCTATTAGATCTATCATTTTAAGGCCCGACAGGTCCAAATCTTCAAAATTAGATATTCAATCCAAGATTATTACCTGTGCCATTGTATAGATTGTGCTAATCAACCTAAACAATCGAAATTTGGACAGTATAACGACGTAATTTTTGCAAACACTCTAATTCGCACTAACTTGATAGAGAGAACACTCAAATGATATGTGAACTTCGTCCGAAGTGGTATGATATATGTACTAACCTAAATTGCACTTCGTACGAAGTGTGCGTTTTGTTTTACTCCAATTTCACTTATGTACTTCACACGAATTAGGTCACATGATCAAACCACCACTTCGTACGAAGTCTAACTCTTTCTATTTCAAACTTTTTCAAATTTTACATTTTAAACCCTCTTGTTTTATCAATTTTTCAGTTTTAGAAATTCACTTAGTTGACCAAGTCCAACTTAATGACATTGGTTAACCAATTCGTCTACCAAGTCCAAATTAATGACCTTGGTTTGACGCTTTATGAACAAACTGAAGTTTTTCGGCAGTTTTAAAGTTTCAAGTTGATGAACTTTTAAATCATTCAAAGTTTTTTTTTCATCAATTTTCATTAGCTCCTAGCCCGTTGCATCAAGATTTTCATCAACACACTCCTTCTTTGGACTTTGAAGATCCGCTTTCCATCATTGGTAGTCGAAAATAAGATAGAAATATATTCTTTTTGTATTTTCCAAAGTTTATGCTAAAACACACCGAAAATATTTTTGGGATCTTATGAATTGAAATGTAAAGCACTATGTACAAACATATTTACAGACATTTTTGTGAGTTCGTGTTGGAGGATCATATCAGTATTTGAGACAAATCACCAGTACCATTGACCTTTTTAAGACTTTAAGTTTCAAAAACCAATTTCACTTAGATTGTCAGTATGTTAGTCCTTTTAAACTTCAGCACATTTCTCAATTGTTCTGAGATATGTTAGATAGAATTAAGAACTTGACCTAACTGTGTTTCCCATCTCAGAATATACTCCCGTATCAAGATTCCCTAGATTTCATCTTACAGGTGAGTATAGCTTAACTGATATCTGTATCTGGGTTATGCGAGACCTTGAGAGCTTAGGTAAATACCACCGTATCGACAAAGAGATGAAGGCTTGACTTTAAGGTGTTGTTCCAATATCGAATCTTTTGACTGCAATTGATTAGATCTTACGATACTTTTCAATTCTCTGCAGCTTAGGGTTTTAAGCAAAAGTATTATATAAGTTCTTGACCATTGCTTACGCAAAATCAGAAGAACTTGTTATAATACCCCAGATATCAGTTATCTATAAAGACCTAGTATCTCAGAATCAGGCAATCTCTCAAACGAAATTTCGGAGGACCAAGTCCGTATATCCGAGAGATGTTGACCCACAAATTAAGAAGTTGTAAATTTAGGTTTATATCCCAGAAACAATCTCTAAACATGCAAAGCCTACTGGCACATCCATAGTGAGATTTGTTTACTCAACTTTTAAACACTTCAATTCTTTAGCATACTGTTATAGTCCACTGATGTACTATCATTTCCTCGTTTTACACAAAACTCTTTTTGTCTTTTTCATGTTTTTGTACTTTTTGAATTTTATACGTTTTTGTATTTTCTCCAAATTTCTCATTTCCTCGTTTTACACAAAACTCTTTTTGTCTTTTTCATGTTTTTGTACTTTTTGAATTTTATACGTTGTTGTATTTTCTCCAAATTTCTCCCCCTAAAATCGAAAACATATTTTTGGATTTTTGATTTTTAAGACAGAAATTAAACTAACTAAAAATAAAATGACTAACCTATGAGGATTACGAGAACTCATCGTCAGACCCATACTCAACATCCTCCCCATCTGAAAAAAGATTTTTCATACCGTTTAATCTCATAAGATATTTAAATCTTGTTAGTGTAAAAGCTTTGGTATAAAAATCTGCCTTCTGTTCAACAGTGTGGATTTTTCAATTTTAATCAACTTTTTCTCATGACAATCACGGATAAAGTGATATCGAATTTCAATATGTTTTGTTTTAGAATGTTGAACATGGTTTTTTGTTATGTCGATTGCTGCCTTGTTATCTACATACAGCGGTGTGTCAAGAAATTGCAAACCAAAGTCTCTCATCTGTTGTTGTATCCACAAGAGTTGTGAGTAGAAGCTGAAATGTACTCAGCCTCACAAGTTGAGAGAGCAACTGTGGTCTGTTTCTTACACTGCCAGGTTATAATACGAGTTCCAAAAAATTGGCAACCGACTGTAGTAGATTTAGGGTTAAGTTTATCACATTCGAAATCAGAATCTGCGTATCCAGCAAGATCAAAACCATCATTCTTAGGATACCACAAGCCGGTGCTTGGTCAACCCTTCAGGTATTGAAAAATTCTGTTTACGACCATCAGGTGTGATACTCTTGGGCAGGATTGATATCGAGCGCATAGGCAGGTAGGATACATAATGTCTGGCCTCGAAGCTATCAGATACATTTATGACCCTATCATCGACCGATATAGCGTTTCATCCACTTTGGTTCCGTGTTTATCTGGGCAGAGACCATGATTGATCGCCAATGGTGTAGATATCGGTTTAGAACTCGTCATTTCAAACTTCTGCAAAATATCGTGCACGTATTTAGTTTGATGAATGAATATACCATCGGGTAATTGATCAACCTGTAATCCAAGAAAGAATTTCATCTCTCCCATCGAACTCATTTCAAACTTCTTCTTCATGATATCTTCGAACTCTTTGCACAAATCTTCATTTGTAGAACCAAAGATTATGTCGCCACATAAATCTGCACAATCAACAAATGTCCACCAACTTCTCTGATGAAGAGTGTGCTATCCACAGTGCCTCTGATAAAGCCGTTGCTTAACAGGTGTTGAGACAATGTAGCGTACCAGGCTCTTGGGGCCTGATGCAAACCGTAAAGTGCTTTATCCAGCAGATATAATTTGTCTTTGTTCTGCGGATCGACAAACCCCGGTGGTTGTCCGACAAACACATGTCCTTCACTTGTCCGTAGAGAAAAGCTTTTTTGACATCTAGCTGATACCTTGAAGCCCTTCCACGACGCAAACGCTAAGAATATTCTGATTGCTTCCAGTCTCGCAACCAGAGCATACACTTCTGTGTAATCAATACCTTCTTGTTGATGAAAACCTTTAACAACGAGCCAAGCTTTGTTGGGCACAATTACTTCTCGATCATCGCGCTTGCATTTAAAGACCCATTTAGTATCTATGGTTTTTTATTAGCCGGAGGATCCACAAGCTTCCATATGCCTAACTTCTCAAATTGTTGCAATTCCTCCTGCATAGCGTTGACCCAGCTTTCATCAGCAGCAACTCCTTCCTTCCAACGCTTAGGTTTAACCTGCGAGATAAAATAGAGAAAAGAACAATATTCCTGAACAAGAGCTACTTTAGTATAGAAACAACTAAGTGCTTTGTCAATTTGATTTTGCGTTTTTACTCCTGCGCATAGTTCACCAATTATGTTGTCTGAAGGATGATACGATAGATTTCAAGGAACCACTTTATCAGAAACAGCTACTTCGTTCTCCAGATTAGTAATATTCTGTTAGCCACATAATCAACAACAGTACCACTTGTTAAAGCTTCATTTCTTGAGCTAGGACCAGCAAATTGATTCAATAAACTTGTAATCTGCTCAGATTCCTCGTCAAAACTTGAATAACCATCTTGCTTATATGTTGGTGCAGAATCAGAATCAGACTCATTTGTTGGAGAAAGAATGGGATCTCTTGAACTTGGATTTGTTGCAGCAACTGGTTCAACCGTAGCATTTATTTGATCATTTCAACACTTGAAGTACCAACAGGTGGTTGTGTTACCACTATTGGTGTTGAAACATGTTCTTCATTTGCTGCTTGTTGCATTTGATATAACACTGCAAGTTCCCCTTCATTTGGTTCTTCTGGAAATTCAAATGAATCCCACAAATTATCATAGTTAGACATCCATGAATCTCTAGGTTTTTGTGTTGGCAGTGTGTATTTTCGACAATCAACATGCTGTGCAAGAACCACTTGATTCAAACTTGGCAAATATACCCTCCTTAGTGGACTTGCATATCCAACAAAGAAACCTTCAAGCGACTTTGTTCCAAATTTGCCATCAGGATCGATTACCGTACAAGGAGATCCGAAAGGTTCAAGAAACACCAAGTTAGGTTTTCTTTGATTAAGAAGTTCATAGCATGTTTTCTTGAATGGTTTAACTGTCAGCACCCAATTCAAAGTATAGCAAGCCGAAGCAACAGCCCCGCTCCAGAAACTCACCGGTAATTTAGAATCTGCCAACATTGTTCTTGTCGTTTCGATAAGTGTGCGATTCATACGTTCAGCTACTCCATTTTGTTGAGGAGTATAAGGATCACTGAATTCGTGAAGAATGCCTTTATCGTTGCAAAATTCTAGCATTCTGTTATTTTTGAATTTTGTTCCGTTATCGCTTCTGATTCTTCGAATTGGTAAATGATATAAATTCTCAAGTTTTCGAAAGAGAATCATTAGATTTTGAAATGTTTCATCCTTGCTCTCTTGAAAGAATACCCACGAAAACCTTGAATAATCATCCGTAACCACCAAGCAGTATAGATCTCCAGAAATGCTTTTCACATTAATTGGTCCGAAGAGATCCATGTGTAAACGCTCTAAAGGTAGTTTGATTGAATTCAACAGCTTTTTCAGATGAGATTTCTTGTGATGCTTCCCTTGCAACTAACACAATCATCATTCAGATGAAAAATTTTCAGATTTACCCCATCAACTAAGTTGTTGTGAACCAGAAAATTCATTTTTCTCAAATGTAAGTGACCCTTATTTCTGTGCCATAACACTGATTCCTTTTCTGTAGCTTTGGTGACAAAACACTGTGCAGATTTTGATGTAGTTGTGGCAATTCCCATATCAAGCACGTACAAATCGTTTTCTCTTGGAGCTCTCATCAAAATCCACTCTTCTGGATTCTTAAATCCTGGTTTTAAGATCAGGCATTCTTTGTCATTGAAATGTGTGGTGAACTTTTTATCACATATCTAGGAGATACTCAGCAAGTTGTTTTCTAACTCTGCAATGTAGTTCACTCGATCAAAAGATACCACTCCGTTTCATAACTTTCCTTCACCGATAATCCGACCACCTTGATTTCCCGCAAAGCCCAAATATCCACCTCTGATAGATTTGACATCATAAAGCAAAGCTAGCATTCAGGTCATGTGTCTGGAAGCTCCACTGTCCATGATCCATTTAGAAAGAATTGACCGTGGAAGTCCCTGCACACACAATCAAAGAATCTAGTTAAAGAGAGAAACCCAAGCCTTTTTGGTCTTGGGGATTGGATAAACATCTTCGTATTCATACTCAAATGCATATTCATTCTCATCAGCTTTTGCAAATTTTATTTTCTTTTTCATTTTTGAGAGTTTAGGAAAATCTTTTGCATGTCAACTTTTATCGATTTTTTAACTTTCTCAAGTTTTACACTCTCACTTATGCTTGCATGTTCAACCTTTTCCTTACCTTTGGTTGATTCAACTTGTTTGGAATTCACAGAAGATGATTTTGCCCTAACCACCCATCTTTGTTGATTCAAGTTTGCCTTTTTAGTATAATATTTTGATTCTTTCTTTTCAACTTTAACTGACGATTCACCAGTATCATTTTTAGGTACAAAATCATTTACTGGTTTCTCAGTTTCACTTTCCCTTTTCAAAATCTTTGTTGGTGCAAAATCTGGTGATTTCTTATTAATATCTTCTGGGAACTTCCTTTCTCCATAAGCAAATCTTGGATTCTATTGCGAACAACGTCGAGCAATATGCCCAACTTCGTTGCATTTGAAACAAACTTTGCTATCAGATCTTGCAGATGAATCCATCTTCTGTTCACGGATTTCTTTCTCCTTTTTAAACTCATCATTTAATTGTTTACCAATGATTTCTTTTTCAACAATCGTGTTACTTCGAAAAACAAATTCCATTTTCTTATTGTTGTAATTCTGATTTGGAAACTTTTTGTTCTTCTTCTTTGTTTCAAAACTCAACCCTTCTCTTCTTGTCTCAGGAAAATCCCCACCTTTCCTTCGATAATTGTTGAAAATCTTTTTGGATTTTGAATAAAACTTTATCAGATTTTTATCAAGATCTTCTGATCTTACTTCTACTAGCTTGAAAAGTTTATCAGTGTGATCTTCTTTCACATTCTGAATCGGGAAAGTCTCATCAAAGTATAGCTTATCAGAATCCTTAACTTTTTATAAAACGACGTTAGGATCATCACTTAAACTTTTTTCTGAAGAAACTTTATCATCATTTTCAGATTGTGAATCAGATTCTGAACTGTGTAAGCTTGATTCAGCACTTCCAAATTTTGAATCATCAGAATCATTTTCCAAAACCTTTTCAACCACATTTTTCACAATTTCATTTTCTGTGTTGTTTTCTGTTTTAGTGTAGATTATATCAATGTTCTCAAGCAGCTCATCTTTAGTTTCGGTTTAAGTTTCAAATTGAGCGCCTCCTCCATTCCTTCAGGTTTCTTTTTCTCATAACTTTGTCTCAAAGGTGGAGGAACATGTCTATAATCCACACTTTTCTTCTCAATTTCACCATGCTCTCCTATCTTTACAGTAGGAAGAATATGGTCGATGACATATGAACTTTTCGAGTAACTGACTAAGAGTTTATTTACTCTTTCAGTTTCGATTTTTTCAATTTCAAGTTCCATTTTAAGCTCAGCAATTTTGTTTACATGAATGTTAATAGCCGTTTGTTTTTCCATCAATGTGGCTTTTAACATATCCATCGTTTTACTTTGTTCAAGATTTACTTGCTCAACCATTTTATATGTTCTTCTCATTTAATCATATGATTCTTTCATAGTTCGATAATCATATCTGAAATTTTCATTATGTTTGTTAAGATCTTTGATTATCTCATCCTTGCAAAACATTTTTCACAAGGTTTAATGCATCTTGCGCAAGCTTTTTCAACCTCAACAATTTGCACTTTAACAACCTCCTTTTCTGAATCAGGCTCTATCTCTTTCAAATTTTCCATCATTGCTTTGTTGGCAATTTCAGTCAAATTCTCAGCTGTCATCTCCTTTCCAACATCAATTACTTCTTCAGTCTTCGGCTTTACCGTCTCCACTGTTTGTCCATGACAACCTGTACCAAAGAATCCTGCAAAAGAAGGCATCAAATTAGGTGGAATAATATTCTTAAATGCACTGTGTAAGATATTCTCTTCCTTGATGCGTTGAAGATATTCCCCCAATAATGCATCTTCCAAAGACTCTTCTTCATCGAAAATAACACTTGAACCTTCCATTTCAGGTGCTGGCTCTGGCTCTTTGATGATTTCAGCCAGTAAAGCTAAGCTTTCATTCTTGGAAAGATATTTGTTCCAGTTAAAGCCCTCATCTTCTTGTGCTACTACCAAAGCCTTTTCTCTTGATGGTGACGGTCCATCTTCAATTTGAACGACTCTTGTTTGCGGAGAAGGTCGATGGTAAATAGCTCTCTGATAGTAAGCATTGTTGTTCCCAAACGGATTTTGATTACCGCTTACCTCACGATTCAGACATTCACGCTTAAAATGACCCTTTTCTTTGCATTTAAAGCAAGTGACCTTTGACTTATCGAACCCCAATTTACTCTTCCCATCTCCGATTTCTCTTCCAGTTAATTCCATGGATCTGGTTTTTCTTCGAATGATAGAAGCCATACACCATCTTATGTCCATCAACTCCAGTTCCTCTTGGTCGATTTGATCATAATCTTCAGTTGTCATTTAGGGATTTCCAATCCTACCAGCGAACAAGCTTCATAAGACTCTAAGACAGTTGCAAGTAGTGCCATATGTTGCTTTGCTGTTTGCTCGTTGAAATTTTGGGCATTTTTCAGATTAACTGCAATGTTGCATTGAATAACAAATGGACTTGAACTTGCATTGCTGGATTGGTTTGATTAATTGGAAAATGGATTTGTATCTTGTGATGTATGAGGTGTTAGAGGTGTATTCGGGTTGTAATTCGGAAATGATTGAAAACTTGATGAGCTAGAATTTGAACTTCCAGAATTATTTGCACTGAAAGCAGTTTGTATCTTAGGGATCTGAGTTTCAGTAGACCCTGATTTGTAATACAAACCAACGTCTTGTATTACTTGTGCACTTTTAGATCTCGTAATCTTCTGAAGTTCCATCTCATGGCCCTCGAGCTTTTCAATGAATGTTCGTAAACTGTATCCACTGTACTCGATCCCGTTCTTTAACACCATCAGATAAGTTGACCATTCACCCTCTGGTAATGCGTCTGTAAGTTTGTCAACCAATTCTTCATCAGTTTTGAGAATACCGTGTCTCTTCATCTGATGTACCAAGTGACAATAGCGCTCGATCAATTGTTTCATTGATTCTCCTTTCATGAGACTGAATATGTAAAACTCCTTTCTCAGTAGCGCTTTCTTGATTTTCCTCATCTCAGTACTTCCGTGATACTTCATGCGTAAAGCATTCCACAATGTTTGTGAATGCTTATCATGTTGTAACATCATCAGGATATCCTCTTTGACCGATTGTACAGAAGACATCATTTTCTTTCATTAACGAAATCTTTCTTTCTTCCGGCGTAAAGTTCTTTGGAATTTTCTCGAAGTTATTTTCATCTCTTGGCAACTTGTATTTGGTTCCGATCGCCAACCAGCAGTTGAAATGATTCGCTTGAACCTAGTTCTCGAATTTTTCTCTCCAACTTTCATAGTCTTTGAGATTCATCAGTCTTGGGGGTTTCACAGTCGTTCCCATCTCATTTTCGAAGTTCATTTGAGCGACTGCATTTGTTGTTTTTGCAGCACTGGTTGCGAATGCGTTATAAAACTCTGGATCCATTATGATATGCTGATAATATCTGAAACTCGCTCAAACTTGAAAATAATCAGCCACAAGGACTAATTCGTACGAATTAGAGAGTTCTAGTTCGTACTAAATGCGATAACAAATCTTGAAAATTCTCAAGTGTGATTCGTACGAATTAGGACACTTAACACTGAAAAACTTTTAACTGTGATTCGTACGAATTAGAGAGTTCAATTTTGAAAAACTTTTGACTATAATTCGTACGAATTACAAGATTCCAATTCGCACAGAATGGTTCACCAAAATGTTATTTTTTGCAATTTTCGACATGAATTCGTTTGATTTTACGTCTGTAACTTTCAAGGGTTTATCGTTAGGTGATTTTACGTGACATACTGAAAATTCAGTCCATTTTACCCGTGAATTCGTTAAAAAGTGAAAAATAAGAAGAAATGAGTAGAAGTAGATCTTGTGTAGATGTCCACAAATCAGGCCTCCATAACTCTGATACAACTTGTAGGACCGTTTAATCCTTTAGCAAAGGTGCCTAATCATACGTGAAATTATATGCGACATTGCATTAACTTGGTTTGAACTGTAAAAACATAGGCAATAGATTATGATTCTTCCGGTTCTAATCATACGTGAAATTACAAAATTCAAATTATATTCTTTTTGTTATGATATATATGAAATCGAAATCCATATATAACTATAGAGCTCTTGTCACACCCCTAAGTTACCACTTGCGGAGTTTTACCGCGAGATGTGTGACGTACCAGGATCTTGCCACTAATCATTTCGAACTAACAGTAAATAATATAAAACAAGTCATCATGTCCAACATAAATAGTGATTTTCAAATTAAACGTTTCAACATAGGATGTGTTCAGCGGAAGCAAAGTAAACATTTAAAACAATAGTAAACAACTGAAAGATCAAAGATTGGAGGACTTGGTATAGCCAATGTTTAGAGGAATGATTGGAGATGATGGTTAGAGATATGATAGAAAACTGCCGTATGATTGATTTGAGAAGTGGGTTTAGGGTTATTAAGGTTTCTAATTTATGCAGAATGCACCCCTAACTATGCAACTTTCACACAAAGCACATATAACATGTAATTTACATTTAAAGCATGTAGTTTACGTGTTTGTCATGCAGTATATAAGTTTCCTATAAACCATCAGTTTATAATTATTATTCGGGTTAGTCACCAACGTTCGAGAGTTATCATGTGTATTTTCTGGTATTCCCCGAATTACCAAAGTAGACTCATTTAACTAACCCTAATTAAATGCAGTGCCATGTCACACATCTCTGATCCACCATCCAAAAACACTACCCTAAGGGTGTGGTCATGACCCAAACCACTATCCCCTTATTTATTTTAATTTATATTTGTTTAAAGAAAAAGGAAATGATTTCTTGAAAAACGGAAAGGAGGGCCATGGTTGCCATGGTTTAATCCATGCAAACCATGGTTGATCATGCAAGAGGGTGGTGTAGCCTTCTATTTATGTTCTTACATGACGAATCATGTCTCAAACATGCTCTCACACCCTTTATCTTTACAAGTGGAAATCCTAAAAATAACAAATTTCAATTCCATATAAAATCTCAAATTTCTCATTTTAAAACCATATATAATCTTCAAAATTATTAACGGAATAAGAAAACATGTTAAATTGATTATATATTCGGTCAGCAGCAAAGATTAGAGATAAGGAGTTAGATTGAAAAATAAATTATTAGATTGGTTAAACAAAAAAAAGTATTATAAAAAATAAAATGAAATTTATAGAGCATTGGAAGAAAATATAAAAAATATAAAAGTATAATATCTTGGTTAGAAAATAAAAGGTAAATACAAAATATAAAAAAATACCATTTTAATAAATAGTTTTTAAGAAACACCAAAACGGTAAATACTTTTTCTACCAACACTAATTTAGAAAAAAAGTCATAAACGCCTCATAACAAACATCTAAGTACTATTTCTAGTGGTGTTTTTGTTTTTTTACCGGTTTTACATTGAACCGCTTTAGGCCTTTAATTAAAAAATTTATTGCTATAATTGATGGTTTTTATACCGGTGCATATTTATATTTTAAAATAGTGTCATCCAGTTTTTTTATTTAAAAAAATGATTCAATTAGTGAACTAATAAGAAGAGGGGTTTGTCCTGACAAGTTAGTCTAGTGGTTAGTCACTTGGTTTCTCTTCTTGAGGTCACAAGTTCAACTCTCAGTAGCATCACTTTGAAGGACATTGGTGGTGACAATACTAGGCCTCTTTGGGGGTCGCCAGTTCGAAAGCGAGCCAAACCAGGTTTTACCGCAGTGGGCCTTCAGGCGGGCGGGTTTTCCCCGAGACTGATGGCTTGGTGGCTCGGGTATGCATCCAGCTCTGACCGTTATGGAGGATGGGATGCATTTGCTCGATTGAAGGCATTCCAGAATGCTTATCCAGTGATTTAGTTGGCCTATAAAAAATATGAGGGGTTTAATTAATGGCCCACTTACATCAACATTGATATTTACGAATGACTATATAGCCTAGTGTCAGAGGTGAGATAAGGTTTTGGTATCAATAGGTCCTGGATTCGATTTCTACAACGGGGTTTTTCCCATACTTATTGGGTTTACTCTTAAATGGTGTATATGCATTATGCCTAGTGGAGATGAATATGATCAGACAGTTCCACTAATGACACGATGATACTCTAGTAGTTCGTTAGTGATCTAAATTTGCCATTGAAAAAAAAATAGAAATAGTTTGTACACGTACAAAACAATATAAATAATTTACCATGTGAAATCTTTTTTTTAATACACACGTTTAGATTTCAATAATATACAAGAAAAAACAAACAAACAAAATGATTGTTAACATGAAAAGTATAAAACATTGGATGCTTCATTGAACCGGTTCGATAGAACAGGCGGCCGACCAACACTTTACACGTTAAACCCAGCTTGTCTACTAGGATTTTAGATAGATTTTTGACGTAATTATTATCCTTCATGAGTGCTAGAATAGAAGACGTTGATGATTTAATTTCAAAGTTCTAATAAATAGGCATACACAATTATATTCTTATACCAAAAATAAAATTAAAATTATTCAACAAATATATGAGTGTTTATACACAATGTTTTACTCTAAACTTGTAGGCTTACAATACTTAAAATTAATGATCCAACATAAAAATGTATGAGCATTCCGAAAGGCTAAAAGTGTTAAGAAAAAGTTATAGTTATATGTAATCTTAAGCTTACACTTGTCTTCTCTTTAGACATAATGGCTAATCTTAAGCTTACACTTGTCTTCTTTTTAGATATAATGGCTAACTGGGGTTTGTTATTTATCCTATAAATTGTGAAAACAAGTCTTAGCACTTAAAAAAGTTAAATTAGCACATACTAAAACAATACATATCTTAGCACTTAGAAATATTAAATTAGCACATACTAAAACAATAAATATATAAAAGTAGCACTTTTGGATTATATTAGCACATGAAAATTAATCAAGATAATTGATCTTATCATATATGTGAATGATATTAACACTTTTCTTTATAAAGAGTTATATCAACACATTGAAAACAAAAGAAAGATCAAAATAAAAAATTAATTGATTGTTAGCATAATTATAAGGAATTCAATATATTGATATTATTTAGAATATTATTTTACAATTTCTCTATAATTGTTGGATGTCACATGACACTTTTCAAATGATTCTTACACTTTGTATACAAATATAATTTGTATTTGATCCTACTCCATGGCTAATAACGTATAAAAACTTAATGAAATAATCTCTATTGCTTACATCCAGTAATGATAACCAAACGCTTTATTGTTATATGTTTTAAACCTTTTATTGTTTAAAGTAATAAAAATAATATATATATATATATATATATATGTATATATATATATATATAATGATATAGATACATATAACATAGTATAATAAATGGGAGAAATATTGAATATCTGAGATTAAAGTATTACGTAATATAAAAAAATTACATAAATTTTTAGTATAACCGCTTGAAAAATTAAAATTCTATAAACTTAGAAATTAGAAATTAAAATCTATAATTTATAAAAAATTTAGAAGTTTAATAATAAAGTTATTAATTATTAATATATATATAAAATAATCCTAACAAAAAAGTTATTAGACCACCTGAAGTGGTAAATGAATTGGGCGTTTTTACCCATAAAGCCCCAAAACGCCCCTGTCGGCGTTTTCTTTAAAAATTTGGGTTGGGCATTTTGGTTAAAACCTCGGAAGATGGTGAGGATTTCAAAATGTAACCGTTGAGCAACGGTAATAAAAAAGATTCAATTTTTTAATTAACTTTTTACCTATTTAAACCCCAACTCAACCCATTTTTATACACTTTTCTTTTATTCTTACAAACTCTTCTCTTATTCTTCATAAAAAATACCATGCAACGATTCCACCCCCCTGTTGGTGTTCCATCTCGGCCAAACAACCCAAACTCGTATCACGCGAACACCACCTAACCACTACGAAGATTTAATTACCAAGATTGCGAAATGAATACAATGGGGTACACGCAACTCTTATACATGCCCCAACAATATTTTCACGGTCTATTCGGTTTTGTATCAAATATGAATATCAACATGGGCAGTACGTATGGTTCCCAAGACGGAGCCGAGCCGGAGATTGAGATGGTGCCAGAGACATAAGCCGAGCGCGAACCCAAGGCCCCTCTATTTGGAATACGCTAGCATAAAAAAGAGTTTACCGCTCCTTGTGCTAAAAAGAACTACCACACTTGGACAAAAGATGAGGAGTACAAGTTCGCACGGGTTTGGCTCGACATCTCGGGGGATCTCGAAGTTGGTAAGTGTTATTTTGTTCAAATTGTATTTATTTTTAAAAAATGTAGTATAATAATATATGTTCTAATTTTTGTAGCCAACTATCAAACCTACCCCTTTTGGATAAAAATTCGAGCAAACTTTTTTGAGCTCATGGGTAAAGAGGGAGATCAGGACAAGAATTTCGTATCAAGCAAAAGGACCGATATAAATGGCAAATGTCATGCGTTTCAAGAAGTTTTTCAACGTATGAAGGACAACTGGGGTAGCGGTCAAAGTGATGCGGATATATTAGCAAATGCGTTGAAGGAGTTCAACTCAACACGAGGGACATTCTCATACATGAAGTATTGGGAGCTTCTTCGTGGAAATCCTAAGTGAGCTAATGTACCAACCATGACGTCTGGTAGTAGGGGCAAAGTGAAACGATCCAAAACCTCCTCTTCGGTTGATCCGGAAACTCCCACTTCCGATGCTCGAAACTTCGATTAAAATAATCATATCAATGAGGATCACGGAGAGGAGGAAATGGATTTGCCCCAACCTCCCAACAGAAGAAGTGGGAAAATTGGGTAAGTGCGGAGTTGTCTTTAGCGGGTGCCGAAATGAAATAAGATTTCGAGGAGATAAATGGACAACTTCAAGATGTACGAGACCTTAGGCATAAGTCTTTGGAAACGTTGCATGAAAGAAACGCCGAAATAAAACGTTCGTCGCGATCCAAGAAGCCAGGCAAATGGAGAGATATATCGAGTATTTGTCTAAACCAATCGATCACCTCCAAAGAGAATCCTTGATCCTAACACAAATGGGTAGGCAACAAATCCCCGACAGTTATAGACTTTAGAGCTTTATTTTTAACCATTCGCATGTTTTTTAGTACTTTTGCATGTCTTGTCATTATTTTTTAGTATTTCAATTAGTGTTAATGTATTTTTTTTGTTAACAAAATATTATTTGTTTAAATTTTCCTAAAAAAAAAGAAAATAAATTAAAAATAAATATTGGGTAGTGTTTGAATGGGGCATTATGCCACTATGTCCATTTGAACTTTACCTTCCATAATGTCCGATATGCGACAAGTCGCCTCATGCCCAAGGTAGACATTATTATAATGTCCAACTACACAAGGTCATATACCTTATCGTCAGAGCCGTCTTCGAGAACTCTCAAAATAATTTAGGCTTCGCGCAAAATAAAAAACTGGGCCTAAAATTGTGGTAAGATGTAATGAATTAAAAAAATAAATTCTTGGTGGTGGACCCAAGCCTTGAACTTGAGACCTCTATTATCTTAAGATGGTTTTTCCCACTCCACCACCAACACTTATATTGATTAATAAATGAATACATATACTAAATATACACTTTACCAGTATTGAAGTAATCGCTAGTCGCTAGTCGGGCGGCGGGGTGGAGACTAGCGATTAATCGGGATTAATCAGAATTAATGGGGATTAATCGGGATTAATTTGATTAATCGGCTACTAATCGGGGATTAATTGGCACCTAGTCGGGATTTTTACAACCATGCACTTTTCTATATATATAAAAGCTTATAAAAACTTTTCGGCCCCTTTGAAAATTTGGGCCTCGAGCGACGGCACGGGTTGGCCGGCCCCAGAGCCGGCCCTGCCTATCCTGTCATCCATAAAACATAACGTCTCCTCCCAAGAGCATTCTAGATATACTCTAAGACCATGCGTACTGGAGCGTTACGGGGGCTCCATGTCGACGATCGCACCCTGTAGCGCCGGGGAACACCACCCCCGGCGCTATGGGCTGAATATGGGGAAGGCCTCGATGAGCATAGCGTCGCCGTAGAATGGTTTCTCTCTCTCTCTCTCTCTCTCTCTCACACACACACACACACACACTGTTAGTACGCGATGTCTATTGTCTAAGTCTTAGATCGAGTTTGTATGAATTAGAGTTTAAAATGTTAGATTTGAAGTTATTTATGTATGTTTATGGACCAAGTTCGCACGAAGTTATATTGTAGTGGACTGGTGCGAACTTGGTGGTCTATAAATAGCCGTCTTGGGTCTTTCATTTGTAACACTTTTGCAAATTGTACGACGGAGCTCTCTCAGTCTGGAAACTCAATGTACTTGATTTGGACTTAATAAACTGACATTTAATCTGCTAAACTCGTGTATTTGTCACTATTACATGTAATTTCCGCTTGCATGGACTAGATAACAAATTTAGGTACCGTAACTAAGGAACAGATCGATCCTACAAGTGGTATCAGAGTTATGGATGCCTGATTTGTTGATATCTACACAAGACATCTTCTATTTTTACAGATTTTTTTCTTATTTTTCACCTTTTTAATGAATCCATGGTCAAAAGTGGGCTAAATTTTGAATATGTCATGTTAAATTACCTAATGATAAACCCCTGAGAGTTTCAAACCTAAAATCAACCGAATTCATGTCAAAATTTACAAAAAACCAAGTTTTGGGGAACACCTTTGTCCGAAGTAATTAGTACAACTTCGCACGAAGTGAGACTAAATCTTACTATTTGTTTTTGAAGTACTTCGTACGAAGTTGGTCTAAAAGTGTTTTGGTAAAATTGTTACATAGTTCGTACGAACTAGGACAGTCCATGTTCGTACGAAGTTGTTCTTTGGACTAATAAACTTTTTAAGTTTTTCGAGTGTGTTTCAGGTATTATTTTCAGCGTGTCGAGATGGAACCAGAGTTTTCAATGCTTTCGCTACCACGACTGTTCAGACAGCAAATGCAGTTGCTCAAATCAACTTAGAAAACGAGACGGGTACTTTCGTGAAACCGCCCAAGTTACCGAGTCTTGATGAGTATGAGAGCTGGAGAGAGAAATTTAAAAACTGGGTGCAGGCGAATCATTTTCATTGTTGGCTCGCGATAGGAACTAAGTACAAATGGTCAGTAAATGAGCATGGTATAAAGATTCTTATGTCAAAATATTCTCCTACAGATAAAGACTTGTATGTGTATGAAAAGAAGATGATGAGCTTTTTGTTACAATCAATTAAGGAGGATATTTTGATGCTACTACAGCATGATAACCATTCACAAACGTTGTGGAATGCGTTACGAGCAAAGTACAACGGTAGCACGGAAATGAGAAAAAGCAAAAAGGCTTTACTCAAAAAGGAGTTTGACATCTTCAACATGATGAAAGGAGAGTCGATGAAACAGCTGACAGAACGTTATTGTCATCTGGTTGTTCAATGGAGAAGGCATGAGATTCACAAGACAAATGAAGAGTTGGTAGATAAGTTAGCAGACGCATTACCAGAAGGGGAGTGGCTACTTAGCTTATGGTGCTGAAGAATGGAAGTGATTACAGTAACTACAGTTTATCCGAATTCATTGAGAAACTTGAGGGACACGAGATGGAGTTGCAGAAGATTGGTAGATCAAAGAGTGCACAAATGGTGCAAGATGTCGGGTTGTATTACAAGAATGGAATTCCTGAAACTCCAAGTCCTAAAATACAAACCGCATTCAGTGCAAATACTAGTTCTTCTGGAAACTCTTTTCAAAGTCAACCAAATGTTCAATAATTTCCAAGTAATACTCCGAACACATCTCATTCAAGCTCAAGCTCAAGTTCTCCATTTCAAAGTCAAGCTAATCATTCAAGTCAATCAAGTTTCGATCCAAATGTGCTACAATGCAACATTGCGGTCAACTTGAAGAATGTATTCTCTGAACAGACTGCCAGACAACATATGGCTTTACTTGCGACTGTTCTAGAGTCTTATGAGAGTTTGATTGCGGGTAGAATTGGAAATCCTGAAATGACAGCTGAAGACTATGATGAAATCGACGATGAAGAGTTAGAATTGATGGATATAAAGTGGTGTTTGGCGTCGATAATTCGAAGAGTTACAAGATATGTTGCGCTCACTAGAAGAGATATTGGAGATTCTAGCAACAAATTGGGATTCGATAAATCCAAGGTGACGTGCTTCAAATGTAGAGAGAAGGGGCATTTCAATCGCGAATGCACAAAAAGAGAAGCTAGCGGCAATCAGAATCCGTTCGGAAATAACAATGACTACTGCAAAAGGGCTATACATTACAAACCATCTCCTCCACAAACAAGAAATGTACAAATTGAAGATGGTTCGTCAAACTCAAAGGAAAAAGCTCTAGTCGTTACTCAGGAAGATGAAGGATTCGACTAGAACAAGTACATTTCTAGGAATGCAAGCGTAGCTTTGATGGCAGAGATTGTAGAAGAGCCAGAACTGGTGACTGATGAAGCAGTACTGGATGAAGCAATCATAGGGGAATACATCCAGAGATCTGAAGAAGAAACGATCTACCATGAGACCATGAGGAGCATTATTCCACCTAACTTACAATCTCATTTTGCAGGTTTTTTTAAATCTAATTCACAGGAACAACCGGTGGAAGAAAAGAAAGCTGAAGTCGGGGAAATTATCGATGTGACACAAGAAATGGATGAGGAGAATCTTACCAAGATTGCAGATAAAGCTATGATGGCTAATCTAAGAGAGGTAGGTTCTGAGGTTGAGGTAAAGGTAATCGAGAAAGAGGTGATTAAGGTGCAAGTTGTGGAGGTTGAAAAACCTTGCACAAAGTGCACTAAACCATGTGAAAAGTGTGCTGAAAAGACATTAATCATAAGTGAACTAAACAAGCATAATGAACATTTCAAATTTGATTATCAAACAATGAAAGAAGCTTATGATAAAATGAGAGGTACTTACAGCATGGTTGAGCAAGCAAATTTGGAACAAGGTGAAACGATCAGAATGTTAAAAGCAACATTGATGGATAAACAAAATGCTATTAACATTTACATTAACACCATTGCTGAGCTCAAACATGAACTGCAAGAAATAAAAATTGAAACTGAAAGAGCAAATCAGTTGTGCTCAGTTATACAACGAATGCTTACGCCATCGATCATATTCTTCCAACAATTGCGTCGGGAGAAGATGATAAAAAGACAAATGGTAAGAAAAGTGCAGATTATAGAAATGTTCCACCTCCATTGTGTGAAAGCCATTGTCTAAAGAAAGTAGAAGGAATGGGGAAGGCGCTCAATTTAAAACTTAAAAGTGAAATGAAAGATGAGCTGCCTGAGAACATTGATATAATCTACACAAAATCTGATGATGACAGTGAAGCACTTGTTAATAATGTGGTTGAAAATGTTTTGAGAAATGATTATGATGATGCTAAATTTGAAAGTGCAGAATCAAGTTTGAATAGTTCAGAAAGTTCACAATCTGAAAATGAAGATGGTACTCTCTCGGAGAAAAGCCTAAGTGATGATCCAAACGTTGTACTATACAAGGTTAAGGATTCTGATAGACTATACTTTGATGAAAGTTTTCCGGTTCAGAAGGTGAAAGAGGATCACATTGACAAACTATTCAAACTTGTGGAAGTTACATTAGAAGACCTTGATAAAAATGAGAATAAATTCTATTGAAAATCCAAGAAAGTTTTTAACAATTACCGAAGAAACGGTGGGGACTTTCCTGAAAACAGGAGAGGGGGTGTGGGTTTTGAAACTAAAGATAACGAAAAGAAAAACTCACCACAACATGAATATAAAAAAACATGAAGTTTGTGTATGGGACTGACACTGTTCGTGAAAAAGATTCGATTGGGAAACAAACGAATGATGAATTTAAGAAAGAAAAGGAACTTCGAGAACAGATTGAATCCACAAGTGGAGTAAAATCTACTAGTGAAAAATCCGTTGATACACGGACATGTTTCAAATGCAATGAAGTAGGTCACATTGCAAGAAAATGTCCGAAATCAAAGTCTGTTCATCAAAGCAAGACAAGTTCAGATGATGAAAAGTTAAAGAACCCAGAGATTGTTCCAACAAAAATCTTGAAAAGAAACAATGATTCTAAATCTGAAAAGAACCTCAAACTGTAAAGATTTCTAATTTAAAAAAAGGAGAATCTTCAAAGCAAAATGAACAAAAAGATTCAAAGTTTTATGTTAAAAAGGCAAGAATGAAATCTCAATCCTGGATTCCGAAGAAGAATTTATCATCATCTGAAATTGTCAAACCAACTGGATCAGTCAAAACCAAATATCATAATCAAACAAAGACTAATCAGTGGGTTCCAAAGAAAGATGTGAAAATTCCAACCTTCGATATTCCAAATCCACCCAAGACCGACAAGGCTTGGGTTTCCCGTTTTAAGTAATTACTTTTACTTGTGCAGGGGCTTCCAAGGTCTATCTTATCAAAGTGGATTATGGACAGTGGAGCTTCTCGGCACATGACGAGGATGCGAGCCTTATTATTCGACATAAAAGCTATCAATGGAGGCTACATTGGATTTGTTGGTAATCAAGGTGGAAGAATTATCGGTGAAGGAAAATTATCAAATGGTGTGGTATCTTTCGATAAGGTCAACTACATTGCCGAATTGGAGAATAATCTTTTGAGTATCTCCCAGATTTGTGACAAGAAGTTCACCACTCGTTTCAACGAAAAGCAATGCATGATATTGAAATCGGGTTTCAACATTCCTGAAGAATGGATTCTTATGCGCGCTCCGCGAGAGAATGATTTGTACGTGCTTGATATGGGAGTTACGACAACTACATCAAAGTCGGCACAATGCTTTGTCACGAAGGCCACAGAAAAAGAGTCGATTCTTTGGCACATAAAGATGTGTCACATTTACTTAAGAAATATGAATATCCTGGTTCACAACAATTTGGTGGAAGGAGTTAATCCGAAGAGCTTTCACATGAACGACAACTACTTAAGCTGCAAAAAAGGAAAGCATATCAAAAAGTCTCATCCGAAAAAGCTTCCGAACTCCATAAAGCTTCCACTAAAACGATTGTATATGGATCTCTTTGGACCGGTGAATGTCAAAATTATTTCTGGAGATCTATATTGTCTAGTTGTTACGGACGACTATTCGAGATTTTCATGGGTGTTCTTTCAAGAAAGAAAAGACGAGACCTTCCAGATCTTATGATACTTTTCAGAAAGCTTGAAAATTTGTATCACTTACCAGTCAGAAGGATTCGAAGTGACAATGGTACATAATTTAAGAATAACAGTATGATTGAGTTTTGCAACGAGAAAGGAATTCTTCATGAATTCGCTGCTCCTTACACTCCACAACGAAACGGGGTGGTTGAGAGGACAATCGCACGTTAATAGAAACTGCAAGAACGATGCTTGCTGATTCTAAACTTCCTGTTAGTTTCTGGATTGAAGTCGTTGCATCGGCTTGTTATACGTTGAACATAGTCTTAACTGTTAAACCTACTAAGAAGACATGCTTCGAGTTGCTAAGCCAAAGGAAACCTAATATGGAGTATCTAGAACCATTCGGATCTCCTAGCATAGTCATTGATCCTGACGGGAAGTTCGGTGCATGATCATTAGAGGGTTTCTTTGTTGGCTACGCAAGTCCACTCAGGCGAGTTTATCTACCTAGCATGAATCAAGTGATTCTGACACAGCATGTTGACTACCGCAAATATACAATGCCAACACAAAAGGCAGGTGATGCTTGGTTGTTCAACTATAACAGTCTATGGAAATCTTTCGAGAAGAGCCGACCGAAGAAGAAGTTGCTATTCGATATCATCTACATCAGTCAGCTAATCAAGAACAAGTTGTAAGACCGATAGTGGTTACTCAACCACCTGTTGGTACATCATCTTTGGAGAATCCATTCCTTCACAAGCGCATGATTCTGATTCTGATGAGGCTCCGACTTTTGATCAAGATGGAGAATCCAGTTCTGATGAGGAATCTGAGCAGATAACTAGTATGTTAAACCAATCTGTTGGCCCGAGTACAAGAACTGAAGCATCATCTAGCATTCCTGCTATTGATTTAGTGGTTGATCTGAATGTTAATAATCTGGAGAGTACAGTTGATGTTCCTAATGAGGTGATGCCTAGATCTTATTCTTACCATCCATCTGACACTATAATTGGAGAATTACAAAGAAGCCAGATCAATGAAGTGCTAAGTTGTTTTTACACAAAGGTGGCTCCGATTCAAGAATTTTTCTCTTATCGCTGTTTTATATCACAAATTGAGCCAAAGTCAGTTACCGAGGCACCGGGTGATGAAATTGGGTACTAGTGATGCAAGAGTAGTTGCTACAATTTGAGAAATTGGGTGTATGGAAGCTTGTTGACCTCCCGGAGAATCAAAAGGTAATTGACACTAAGTGGGTTTTCAAGTGTAAGTGTGACGATCGAGGAGTAATTGTACGAAACAAAGCTCTGCTTGTTGTCAAGGGATTCCATCAACAAGAAGGTATTGATTACACTGAGGTGTACGCACCTGTTGTGAGATTAGAGTCTATCCGCGTTTTACTAGCATTCGCGTCTTGGAAAAGATTTAAAGTGTACCAGCTAGATGTTAAATCCGCTTTTCTCTATGGCAAACTGAGGGAACAAGTGTATGTCGGCCAACCACCAGGGTACGTCGATCCACTAAATAAGAAAAAACATTTCCTGGATAAAGCCTTGCATGGGTTGCATCAGGCCCCGAGAACCTGGTACGAGACGTTATCTCAGCACCTAGTCGGCAACGGTTTTATCAGAGGCACAGTGGATAGTACACTTTCACAAGAGAAGTTGGAAGTCATTTGCTGATCATACAAATATACGTGGATGACATTATCTTTGGTTCAACGAACGACGATCTCTGCAAAGAATTCGAAGCTATTATGAAGAAAAAGTTCAAAATGAGCTCGATGGGTGAAATGAAATTTTTTTCTGGGATTGCAGGTTGATTAGCTGCCGGATGGTATCTTTATTCACCAAACCAAGTATGTTCATGATATTCTGAAAAAGTTTGAGATGGATAGCACGAAGCCGTTATCAACACCACTGGCACTCAACCATGGAATCTGCATTGATGAGCTTGGAACCAAAGTTGATGAGACTCTCTACAGGTCAATGATAGGATCGTTGATGTATCTTACGGGATCGCGCCCGGATATCATGTATCCTACCTTCCTTTGCTCTCGATATCAGTCAAGTCCCAGAATTTCTCATATGCAGATTATGAAGCGGATTTTCAGATACTTGAAGGATTGTCCAAGCACCGGCTTGTGGCACTCGAAGAATGACAACTTCGATCTGACGGGATATGCAGACTCTAATTTCGGCGTAGACAAATTGAATGCTAAATCTACTACAGCCGGTTACCAATTTTTCGGAACGTGCTTGGTAACATGGCAGTGTAAGAACCAAACCATGGTTGCTCTCTCAACCTGTGAGGCTGAGTATATCTCAGCTTCCAGCTGTTGTTCACAACTTTTGTGGATCCAACAGAGCAGATGAGAGGCTATGGTTTGCAATTTCTTGACACACCGCTGTATGTAGATAATAAGGCAGCAATCAACATAACAAAAAATCCTGTTCATCACTCTCGAACTAAACATATTGAGATTCGTTACCACTTTATTCGTGATTGCTACGAAAAAGATTGGTACGAATTGAGAAAATCCACACCGATGAACAAAAAGCTGATTTTTATACCAAACCATTTAGTCTAACAAGGTTTAAATACTTAATGAGGCTTAACGGTATAAAAAATCTTTTGACATGTGTGAATGCAGAGGTTGAATATGGATCGGACGATGAGTTCTCGTAATCTTCATTGGTTTGTTATCTTTTAGGATTAGATTTCTTTATAACTAAAATTACAAAAATATGTTTTTGATTTTAGGGGGAGAAAATACAAAAACATATAAAAAGCAAAATGTACAAAAACATGAAAAAGACAAAAAGAGTTTTGTGTCAAAAAGGAAATGATAGTACATCAGTGGACCATCATAGTATGCTAAAGATTTGTAAAGTTTAAAAGGGTTAAACAAGTCTTACTGTGGATGTGTCGATAGGCTTTACACGTTCAGTAGATTGTTTCTGGGATATAAACTAAATTTACAACTGCTTAAATTGTGGATTAACATCTCTCGGATATATGGGCTTAGTACTCCGAAATTTCATTTGAGAGATTGCCTGATTCTGAGATGCGAGATCTTTATACATAATTGATATCTGGGGTATTATTCAAGTTCTTCTAATTTTGCATAAGCAATGGCCTAGAACTTCTATAATACTTTTGCTAAAAAAAACCCTAAACTGCAGCGAATTGAAAGTATCGTAAAATCTAATCAATTGCCATCAAAAGATTCCTTATTGGAACATCACCTTTAAGTCGAGCCTTCATCTTTCTGTCGATACGGTGGTATTAACCTGAGCTCTCAAGGCCTCGCACAACCCAGATACAAATATTAATTAAGCTATACTCATGTGTAAGATGAAATCTCGGGAATCTTGATACGGGAGTATATTCTGAGATGGGAACCATAGTTAAGTCAAGTTTATTAATTCTACATAATACATCTTGGAACAGTTGAGAATGTGACGA
Source organism: Scalesia atractyloides (assembly GCA_947069175.1). Classification (NCBI taxonomy): domain Eukaryota; kingdom Viridiplantae; phylum Streptophyta; class Magnoliopsida; order Asterales; family Asteraceae; genus Scalesia; species Scalesia atractyloides. The sequence continues at coordinate 36,195,848 of CAMTDV010000005.1, forward strand.
AGTTTAAGTGGAAAAACATATCGACAATCTAGGTAAACTTATTTAAAACTTAAAGTCATCAAAAGGTCAATGGTACTGGTGATATGTCTCAAACAACTGATATGATCTTTAGACATGAATTCACAAAAATGTGTCTGTAAATATGTTTGTACATAGATTTATTTCATTATAGTTTATACCCAAAAATATTTTCAGTGTGTTTTAGCATAAACTTTCTAAAAATCAAAAAGATTTTGTTTCTATCTTGTTTTCAACAGCCAATGATGGAAAGTGGATCTTCGAAGTTCGGAAAGGTGTTAGAATCCTGATGAAAACGGGTTGGGAGCTGATCTGTAAAATCAAAAATGAGTCAAAATGATTAAAAGTTCATTAATTTGAAACTTTACAATGTTGAAAAACTTCAGTTTGTTCATAACAGGTAAAACCGGGGTCATTAATTTGGACTTGGTAAATCAGTTAACCAAGGTCATTAACTTGGACTTGCTCATCTGAGTGGATTCTCATAACTGATAAAATTGATAAAATACAGGGTCAAAATTGTAAAATATTAAAAAAATAGAAAAAGTTAAAAAACCACAATTGGCCAACTTCGGACAAAGTTAGAGTTTGTTTTTGTTATGTGTCAAGTTCGTCCGAAGTACATCTATGAGAGTATAATTGTTTTGCACTCACTTCGTTCGAAATACAATCTCTACAGTATAAAAAGCCTTACTTCGGACCAAATACTTTTTATCAGTGTGTGTTCTTTGAGAGGCGATTTGGTGAGATCTTATAATTACAAAAGACTTAACGTTACTCTGCTCGAATTAAGACTTGATCTAGGTGATTTGCACTCCTATTTCAATGGCTGAGGTGAGATTTGTCATCAAAAACCATGAATTTGATGTTAAACTGTTAAGTCGGACTTAAAAATGCGAAAACAAATATATCTAGGGTTTAATTGATGGAATTGATTGATGAAAAACCTTAATCGACACTTAATAATCATAAATGAATCATCAATTTGATTGTCAGATCATGTTTGTATAATTGCAGGTTTGATGTTGTGGGGGACGATGACCTAGTTCGTGCCAACTAGGTTATGAACTTATCAAAATCTTTGAGTCCCACTTCGTGCGAAGTGTTAATCTGTTAATGTGAAAATGCTAATGTCTCACCTTGTGCGAAGTTGTGCTCAGATGAAATAAAACATGAAATAAAATAGGTGATTAGCACACCTATTTCAATGGTAGAGGTGAGATTTGTCATCAAAAACCATGAATTTGATGTTAAACTGTTATGTCAGACTTATAAATGCGAAAACAGATATATCTAGGGTTTAATTGATGGAATTGATTGATGAAAAACCTTAATCGACACTTAATAATCATAAATGAATCATCAATTTGATTGTCAGATCATGTTTGTGTAATTGCAGGTTTGATGTTGTTGGGGACGATGACCTAGTTCGTGCGAACTAGGTCATGAACTTATCAAAATCTTTGAGTCCCCTTCGTGCGAAGTGTTAATCTGTTAATGTGAAAATGCTAATGTCTCACCTTGTGCGAAGTTGTGCTCAGATGAAATAAAACATGTTAATATGTTATTATCTCACTTCGGTGCGAAGTTGTGATTTGTTGGTCAAAAATGTGTTGTATATGTAGTCCAGTTCGTGCGAAGTTGATTTTTTTTATGTGTTGAAAGTTCAAAATTTTCTAAGTGTTTGTTTTTGTGACATGTAGCAAATTGTGCAGCTGAAGTATTCAAAGTTTCACAATACAAGCGTAACATTGGATGAGAAGACATTTCCTGGTCTTGAACCATTCTATGATGTGTTAGAGTTCATGGGGCGTTTGCTGGTGACGAAGGCTATCCCGGATAAACATATAGTATATCGTTCACACGTTAACTTCTTCTGGAACTCAGCAAAGTTCAACGAAGCAGACAAGGTTATTACATCTATTGTTCGAGTTGAAAATGAAGACAAGGAGATGACTATTACTGAAGCAAATATTCGTAGAGTTCTCGAGTTCAACGACAGTGCATCAGATCCTACAGGTTTTCATGAAAGAATGGTCAAAGGATGCTTTTATATAATGGGATACTGTGGATACGTGAATGCAACATCATTCAAGAAGGGCGGTCTCGGTCTACCTTATAAGTTCTTTCTACACGCCTTGATACATGCTTTCAGTCATAGAAGAGCCGGATTAGACGATATGCAGGATTACATGATGTGTATGTCTACTGTGTTGGTCTTAAACAAGAAGTTCAATTATTCTCGCGTTGTTTTTGAACACGTGTGGAAGAATACTGGAGATGAAAAGTTTCTGCTTTATCCTTGATTCGTTCAGATGCTAATTGATGAGAAATATAAATATATTACGAAGGATCCAAATGATGTGTTTTACCTATCATATGGATGAAGATACTCTGAAGAAATTAAAGACTTATCAAAGGCAGGATTCAGCTCCAATTGCTAAGCTTAATGTTTGGTGCAATCGTTAAAGCTTACTATGTATCACCACCAGATGGTAAATGGAGAAAAGCTGGCAGTGGTGATGAAAAGGATGAATTAAATGTCTAGAAGATTTCAAAGAGAAACGAAGTTCATGGTATATTAAGACAGAACCTGAGAAAAAGAAACGTAAAAGAGCCTCAAAGAAAGTTGAAACGATGTTGATAGACGAACCAGATAGTGAACCTGAGAATGTCGAAAATGTTGCTGGTTCTAGTGCAGCAGTGACTGTTGAAAGTCAGGAAGTTGAAATTGAAACAACTGAAGGTGATCGTGATGTGATTTCAGCAACCTCTGATAAAGACGATGAATCATCAGAAGATTCTGCATAAATTTGTCAGAAAAAGATTGAAAAAGAACTAGAGGAAGAGAGGTTGAAAAAACAGGGTGAAGATTTATATGTGCCATCTGCTGACGAAGAATCCGATGATGATAGGCCAAAGAAAAAAATCAAAACGTGTAAAAGCAAAAGGTGGTGATGGCAATAAAACAACTGGATCTCCAAGTACGAAAGGAAGAAAGTTACCTAAAAGGAGATATATTAGTCAAAGAAAGAAGAAAGATACTTCGCCGCAGGTAATTCCACCGCGGACATCTCTAGTGCGGGAACAACCTCCAATTACTTCTGAAGTTCAAGAACCTCCAACTGCAAGAGTTCAAGAGCAAACAACTGCTTCTATTCAAGAACCACCTGTGATTATTCGAGAGAGCACATCTACACTGAAGAAAACTCCACCACAGGTTACTCCAAAGACTACTCCGAGAGCGACACCAAAGTCTAAACACTCAACGCTACAGAATGTTAGAGATTTTAATGATCGTTTGGTGATATTCTAGTTAATTTTTCTGAAAACATCACTTCTAAAGATTTGGCTGATATGTTTAAAGAAACGAAGCCTGAAGAGTTAGAAAGGCGAATCGAAGCTCTTGAAGAAAATATCAAACAAAATGAGGTAGAAAAAGAGGTTTTGGAGAACAGAGTAAAGTTTTTGGAAGATGATAGAGGTTATTTGAAAGCTATGGTAGAAAGTCTTAGTTCTGATAATGAGAGATTACGCAAAGTTATTGCAGAACTTGAAGTAGAGAAGCTTCAGAACAGTAAAAGATTTAGCATGTTGCAGCGTGTGTTAACAAATAATCTGGGTATAGACTTTATTGCTGAATATAATAGAATAGAGGTTCAAGATGAAAAGGAGCGAGCTGAGAAAGAAATGGCTACGCATGGAAAGGGGAAAGGTGTTGAAGACAAAGTTGAACTGGTTATTGGGGAAAATTCAAAGTCTACTGAGCAGCCTATCACTGAAGAAACTCCTGTTGTTGTTGAGCAAGAGTCTGAAAGATTGATGAAACTGTTAAAGCTACTACTGTTATAGAGCAAGAAGCAGAAAATGAAGAAGAAAAGGATCAGGAAGATGAAAATCCCGATGATGATGATCCTGCTAACGACGATAAAGATGATTCTGATCAGGTGACAATGATAATGATGGTCAAGGAGGGGTTGGTCTCACTATTGAGTCTACAAAGTTACACGATGAATTTGATTATGACTCTGTGTTAAACTATGAAATGAATGTTGAGAATGAACAAGTTCAGGAGGAGCAGACAGGTCCAACAAATACTGAAGCGTCAGGAATCTTCACAGCTAATCATGTTACAGCTGTTCCTGATAGTTATAAGCCGATGATGCTAATGTTGGAACATAACATCGAAGAAGGAGAATTTGTGCATAATTATACGAAGGAAGAATTGGCCAAAATGTTAGAAATTGATGCTGATTCATTTGATTTCGATTTTGAAGAGGAGTTAGTGAATATCAACACATTCGAGCCAAACATTTACATCTACAAGAAAGTGCCTAAAGCAGATGATTATGATCGGGTTATTGTTGAAGATGCTTCAGACGATGAAGTTGAAAAGTATACTGGAGCTGATACTGATAGTTTTCCAACATTTGAAGAGATTATGAAAGAAATTGTATAGACTTGCTGAAAAGAAAGATCGACGAAGTTATCAAAGACGGAAGCATTCCTAAACGTTTGTCGAAAGAAGAGATAGCTGAAGCAAGAAGTCTTGGTTTAAAGTGATGCCCAAAGAAAAAAAATTCAAACTTCCATTGGCATTCTTTACACGCGATAAGGATAAATCTCTTGGAGACATTCTAAGCTGGGGTTGGATTAGGGAAATGAACGTATATGCAATTAAAAGAGACTTTGGTGTTCAATACTTCCGGTATTTGAATGATTTGAAGAGTTTACCTTACTGGGATGTTGAAGAACTGGTTCAGATGAAGAATATCAGCTACCAGATGAAATTTAACGATCAGCGTTTGTGGAAGGTTATCAAGTTTGAAGCAATGAATGGTTTTAATAATTGGAAACCATTTATTCTGAAACGTCGAGTGAAGATAAACAAGTTGACTAAAGAAAAAGATGTCACATTGGTTTTGAAGAGGCCTAAAGTTATGAGGAATATGCCTCTCAAACCAATCGAGCAAGATTTTCATCCTTACTTTCTATGGTGGCAAACAGATCCTGAAACATGTGAAGTTGTAATTGTATTAAGGGCTGATGGAAATTGGGATATTACCAAGGAAGACACTCCTGAATTGATCGAACATCGAAGGATATGGGGTATATGGAGGACTATAAGGATACTAGACCCGATGTGGTTAGTAAATTGCTCAAATGAGGATGTTAAATGTTTATTCTTCAGTAAGATATGCTATGAAAAACGTGAGAAAACGCAAGCGATGCAATACCAAGGTGTGATAAATGTTTGCTATGCACTTGGTATTAATTCAAGGCATATGTGGGAATCGAAGTGGCGAGAACTTGAACGTGAAGAGTTTCTAAAGGAAGAGAAGCGTTTGGAAAAGATACATGAGAAAGGGAGAGTGGCTCGTCTCAGAAGGTTTCAACTTATGAAATGGGAGCCTCCAACTGATCAAACGACGATTCCAAAGCAAGAACTAAGAAGGAAGCCTTACAAGCACTTCTTTGGACGTTAAAGTCAGATTTTGAAGACAGAAGGTTTTGAAGACTGATCAAGACTATGACAATATCCAAGGGGAAGTCTGTTCGTACACGATGTCTATTGTCTAAGTCTTAGATCGAGTCTGTATGAATTAGAGTTTAAAATGTTAGATTTGAAGTTATTTATGTATGTTAGGGACCAAGTTCGCACGAAGTTACACTTCGTACGAACTAGTTCTTGGTCTATTTGGTGTGAACTTGGTGGTCTATAAATAGCCATCTTGGGTCTTTCATTTGTAACACTTTTGCAAATTGTACGGCGGAGCTCTGTCAGTCTGGAAACTCAATGTACTTGATTTGGACTTAATAAACTGACATTTAATCTGCTAAACTCGTGTATTTGTCACTATTACATGTAATTTTCGCTTGCATGGACTAGATAACAAATTTAGGTACCGTAACTAAGGAACGGATCGATCCTACACACACACACACACATATATGTGTATATATATATATACATTTATACACATAATTGAAGGAGTATAACCCCACATTTACATAACCCCCAACTACACACTCAAGTTATATAACCCCCCATTCTTACATATTTTGCCATTTGTTACATACCCCCCCCCCCCATCAAGGGTCTCCATGAGACTTGACCACTACACATGGTCTAATAAAAATTAGAATGGAATTTACCAACAATGCAAAAGAAAGTAGTTTACCAACACACCACCTCGCCACGTAAGCGACACATAGGATAAGAGGCTCAATTGCATTTTACGAATAGAGTTCTTAGTATGGTTTAGAGGCCCCGTAATAATTACTTAATAATTATTTTTATTTATTTTTAAAACTACTAAAACAAAATTACTCCCAAGTAATAAAAATAAAATACAATTTAAACAACAAAAAAAATTCCAAGTTTAGAAAAAAGAAGAAAATTACATGACCCAATAGTTAAAGCATACTACTCGGCGTTGTCGTTGTCTTTATTTAGCATGTGATCCATCCAAAGATGTTCGACCAAATCCGATCAAATATCCAAATGTACGCCTCTTTTTTATATTTTAAGGCAGATTTCTTCTTTCTCGGCATACGCTAGGATTGGGTTCTCCAACTGCATGGTTTCATAGTTTTCAGGACAAATGGCTCGACCCTAGTCCTCCAAAATCACATTATGTAATATAAAGCAAGCGTACATTACATTTCGCATCCTTTTTTTATGATATAGGAGATGGTTGGGCCATAATAGTCCATTGCTTCTTTAACTCCCAAAAGGCTCGTTCGACATCTTTTCTTGCCGACTCATGTTCTTTTCTTTTAGTACAACCGTTTTTCATCATCGGGGCAAGAAAGACTTTCATCAGGACAAGCCATTCCGGATATATACCATCAAAAAGATAATACCCATATTTGTAGTGCACATTGTTCGTAAAAAACAATGAATCCGATGCGACCCCATCTATGACATCATCGAAAATATTCGATGAATATAAAACTTGAGTATCGTTGTTATAACCGGCCATGCCAAAGTAGCATGCCAAGTCCATAGATCTTGAGACACGACTGCTTGTAGGATTTATCACCTCGAGTTTGTTGTGTTTCCAAGCCGCTGGACATGCCGCCCAATCCCAATACGTGAAATCAAAGCTATCCAATATCCTAGGAAAACCATGTATTCCTTGATAGGTTGTGTATAAAAGCACGATGTCAATAGAGGTAAAAAAATAGATTAATAGTAACTAAAAATATTATAGTTACAATGTTAATAATAAAAATAGTAATAACGAAAAATAGTACGTCTTAGAAATATTAATAATAACAATACTAATTATAATAAACACAAGAAAAATAAAAAACACATATACCATCACAAAAATTGTGGATAATTTTTCTACACGTTCGAGCCGACATTCGTAGATACTCGTCCCAAGCTTAACTCGTCATTCTAAACGCTAGTTGTTAAATGCGGCCGTACATTTTTGCGGCGGAGAGAATCCGAATTTACCCCGTGCATCTGCTCTTTATTTGAAAAAATTATATTCGAGTTATAAATCGCCACTAATTCGCAAAAAAAAGAGACGACAACTAATACGAAAGCGGAATCAAAATTGATCCTCATTGTATAACAGATTATCCACAAAATAATCACTAACCAAAGGGTTGTGAGCGCCAATCCGCTCTCGTTCAAGATGTGGTTATCTAGAACGTGTTGGTTGTGATGCTTCCGCTTCCTTCTCTTTAAAAAACTCTACGACCTTTTGCGCCACCGCTCGAAGCAAATTGTCAAGCATGCCCAAGTAGGTGGGAGAATCATTTGACGTCTTGAAACTTGAAGACATTTTCTAAAGTTGATTTATAATTTTTGAGTGTGTTTGTGAGAGTTATGATGAGTGCGAGAGTTGTGTGTATTTAAATATAAGTTTTTAATAAAAATATATATATATTTTTAAATTATAGCCATTGTAAACGACTAGTAGAATGGGCCCCACGGAAACACCTCTTCAAAGCTCGTAATTGCGTTCAAATACAACAATAGTGCCCTCTGCATGGCGCCCAGGGTATGAAGGGTAACGCTGTTCACGAGCTGATCCGAACCGAGAGAACTTTTGCTCATGCTTGGCTCGTTTATAACCGAGTGAAATTTGAATAAGCATATTCGAGCTGTTGGTGCATAATTTATGACAACAGCTAAGATTTGGTCTTTGGATATCTTGTAAATTAGTAAAAAGATAAACGGTTAGCAAGTTTAGCTTTGTATTGGTAAATTAGTAGTGATTGGGCTAACCAAACCCACAATGGGGGAATGGTAGGCGAATTAGGCTTGTCCAATTCGCAGCCCATGACCTAACCCATGTGCATGGATGTAGTATATAAACAACATTATGTTTTAGGGTTTAGGTTAGACACTTGATAGACAGTTAGACATCATATACAGTTTGAGAGAGTTTGAGAAAAGACAGAGAAAGGTTGTGAGTTCCTGTGATCTTGAGTGGTTGTAAACAATCCGTTTGATAATCACAGAAGATCAGTTTGTGAATTGTTTTCGAGTTCTTCATCTAGTTTCTTGTTTCTGATTAATCGGTTTATCAAGGGGATCCACACCTTTGGTAGTTTATCAGTTTTGTGACGATCCATACGGGAAAGGGGACCTACAATTGGTATCAGAGCGTTTGCTCTTGTGCACGGTTCAAAAGTGATTTACATATTCAAGTTCGGTTTGAAGAACTGTGAAGAACAGCAAAAAACAGTCTAATTTTCGTGGTTTTGATATGTTTGGTGGTGCTTGGAAGTTGTTTGCTGAAATTTAGGAGATATAGTTGGAAAGGATTTCAAAAGATATTAAGTTTCGAATTGCTGATTTTTAGAGATTTACAATAGATCTGCCTTGAAGAACAAGGTTGCTACTCAGATTTCGAGTTGTGGTTGCTACTCTTGATTTCGACTAAGATTGCTACTCGAAATCAGAGGTTTTGACTGAGATTGCTACTCGAAATCAGAGGTTTTGACTGTGATTGCTACTCGAAATCAGAGGTTTCGACTGGTGTTGTTTGACTCGAAATCAGGGATTTCGACTGGTGCTGTTTGACTTGAAATCTGGGATCTTGAATGAGGTTGCGACTCGTAACCAGGTTGTTTCGACTGAGGTTGCGACTTGAAATCAAGTGGTTTCGAGTGTGGTTTCGACTGAGAGAGAATTGTGTGTGATCGACTGAACTTTTCTTGGTTGTCGTCGCTAAAAATTCACGTTTTTGTGAATAGAAAATTATCCATAGCTTATCCTAGTAAACCGTTTTCACCATTGGACTCCACGTATTTTTAGGACAAAGACTCTGGAAAACCCCGGAAAAGGTATTGGACATTATATATCATTGGATTCATATCGTCGAGATGATTCTAACAGTACATTTTAGTAAAAACCAGTTTCGGAAAATATTTTATCGTTTTTAACCAACCGGTTGCGTTAAAATTTCGAACATGTATAATTTGAATGAACTTTTGAGGATAGAGCATGAGGTTGGCACAACCAATAAACCGCCTAAGATGATGAAGGTGGAAAATTATTTAACATGGAAAGACAGATTTCAGTCCTTTGTTGAATATTAGGACACACGAATGTGGATGTGTATTGAAGATGGGTACGTGAACCCAACTCATGAGTTTGAAGGCAGGCATCGTGTCACTACGTATGCAAATACGGAAGCTAAAGAGAAGAAAATGTATGAAGCAGAGAAAAGAGCCCTTCCTACTATAAAAATGTCACTACCTGATGGCATGAAACATACTTTCAAGAGGTACACTACCTCAAAGGAAATGTGGGATGCTTTAGAAAAGAGATACGAAGGAAATGCTGATGTGAAAAAGAACAAGGTAGACCTCCTGAAGAAGCAATTTGTTATGTTTGAAGGAATGAGAAATGAGTCCCTCGAAGATATCATGACGAGATATTATCATCTAATTTCATAAATGGATAATTATGACATATAGGGTTACACTGATGTTGAGATTAATGATATGCTGCTAGATGCTTTACCTTCCAAGTGGAATATCTATACTCTCATGATAAAGAGAGAAGCTGATTATGATGATATGGACTTAGAAGAAGTTGTTGGGAAGCTGAGAGCTTATGAGCTCAACATGTAGAAAAAGGAAACTGGATATGACCAGATTCAAGATCCGGGAGTTTATAAAGGAATTCCATCTTCTTCCTCTGACAATGCTTCGAGTGATTCAGCGACTGCATTTCTCTCATGTGAGAATGAGCAGGTAGTGACTAATTCTGAAGGTGAGGTTTGTTTTGTTGCTGCTTCAGGAGGATCGTCAGGGGCAAAGAGACAACAAACCAACAATAATAACATTAATACTAGGTCTATGCCTCTGAGTGTCAAAGCTGCTGAAGAGCATCTTGCCTTGCTTGCTTCTTTTGTTGCCTCATACGAGAACTACATTCAGGGACAAATATCTGAACCAACTACATTTGATAAAGATTATCATCAGATTGACCCTGATGATCTTGAGGAGATGGATCTACATTGGCAGATGGACATGATCTCTAGAAGGGTTAAGAGATTCATGAATAGGACAGGGAGGAAGTTCGTTGGTAAAAGTGTTGGTTTTGATAAGTCCAAAGTCAGGTGTTACAACTGTCAAAATTATGGACACATTGCTAGAGAATGTCAAAGACCAAGGACTGAGTCTCGTCCTAATTCTCCATTTCAAGATTCTCCAGGTCAAGGTTCAGGCAACAGAAATGCATCTAACAACAACTCCAGAGCCTTGATTCAAACTACATGTGAAGGTTCTTATGACTGGAGTGTTCATCTGGAGGGTAATGACAATGTCACACAAGCGTTCATGGCTGAAATAACCCAAGTTGAAGATACAGAAGTTAAGAATGATCCTGAGGTAGAGCAGGAGACTGTAGCTGAAAAGGTTGATGCTGATCAAACAGAAACTAAAGAGGTTGAATTAAAGTCTGATGAAGAGAAGGATGTTACGGATAAGAAGATGACTCCAGACTTTGCTGCTTTCATGGCAGATTTGAGCAAATCTATAAGCGAGGTAAGTTCTAATCCTATTAATTCTGTGTGTTTAAAATGTCGTGAATTGCAAGGTGAGGTTGACAAGTTGAGCAAACAAAACCAAAGTCTGGTAAATGAGCTCTCAAGCGTAAAAGAATCAAACTTTTTCGTAAAAAATGAGTCACTATACTTGAAGAAACTTAAAGGTTATGAAGAAGAAGTTAACATTTTAACCTATAAATTAAACGAAAAACTTAAAGTTATTGACTTAGCTCATGATGATGAGTGAGAAAACAAAAGAGATTCCTAAAAAATGCAAAGAGTTGTCAGATGCACAACTTAAAATTTGTGAACTTGAAAAGAAATTGAGTTAATTCAGAGATTCATCTTTTGTTATGAAACACATGATGAATGGCCTAAAGAAAAGTAATGACAAGACTAGTGTGGGCTTCCAGGGCTTCAATGAAGTTCCACCTCCACTTGGTCATGAAGAAGAGCTAACAGACTTTGGGTCAGCCGAAGCAAGTAGCTCCACATCAGGGAATGTGGAGGTGTCTGAAAATGATAATGCCAAGAAGGATAATAACTGAAAACCGGTTTTGAAAACAAAGAGTACACATCCTAAAAACAAAAGGCAAACTTTTGTTAAAAGGTTGATTTCCTAAAAGGAAGTGACATGAAAAATGAAACCACTTTTATTGAAAAAGAATCAAATGTGCAGTTTGCTAAAAAAAAACGAAGAGTTATCAGAAATTAAGCAAACTAAATCAAATCCTTCTAAGGCATCATCATCATTATCATCTTATGGATCTAAACCTGAGACTTCAGTTAAGAAGTCTTTGTCAAAAAGATCATGCTTCAAGTATCACACTAAGGGACATGTAGCTAGCTAATGTCCTAACAAAAAGAGTGAAGCACAGGTGACTGAGAGTAAGAGAGAAAAATCACCAGAGAAGAGTGGTGATGGTGAGAAAAAGGTGTCTGCTCCTAAGCAACAAGTGGGTGTTGTTGTTGGTATAGATAAGGCTGAAATAGGAACTCAGCAAGTTCCTTGTTTTCAAAGAAATCAACAAAGGTTTCAGTCTGAATCTACATCCGACAGATATCAGAGACCTAGAAGTTGTTCACCAAGAATGAATAATTTTAATGGTTCTTCAAATAATTTCAGAAGTCAAAGTCAAAATCAAAATCGATACCAAAACAATGGTGGTCGAACTTTTTATAACAATGGCTTTAGAAATTACAACTATCAAAATTCTTGGAATTAATCAAGGTCTCAAAATCAAAATTTTCAAGTTCACAAAGTCCAAACTTGCATAGGAAACCCTAGGACCAGAGACCTCTTGGAAATCAAACCCCATTTCCATCAACAGGTCCTATATCCAAGACTCCAGTTAGGAGTGATGGATATTGGATGGATGTTAAAATAGTTGATGAATTTGGTAGACCCTAGACCATTCAGGCTTGGGTCCCCAATCTAACTAATTTCTGTTGATTTGTTCAGGAGCTGCTAAGGAGGATTATCAACTTGTGGTATGTTGATAGTGGCTGCTCTAGGCACATGACGAGGGATGCGAGATTGTTGACTGATTTTGAAAATATCGATGGTGGATATGTGAATTTTACGGGTGCTAAAGGAGGTCACATTACGGGTCGAGGAAAAGTAAACAACATGAAGATCACACTGGACAAAGTGACCTATGTCGAGCAGCTGAAGCACAATCTGATGAGCATGTCACAAGTCTGCGACAAGGGTCACTCGGTCCATTTACTAAGTCTGAACCTTTGGTGTTGAAACCGGGTTTGGTGATACCGCATGATTGGATCATGATGAGAGCACCTAGGATGAATGATACCTATGTCATGGATATGGGTGCTAAAGATTCTTTCACTGTGATGGCGTGTTTGTTGTCAAAAGCATCTGAGGCTGAGTCAATGTTGTGGTATAGGCGCATGGCCCGCATCCACTACCGAAAAATGAATTATATTATTAAAACGGTTTAGTGGAAGGGGTTCCAATGCAAAGGTTTCATGTGGAAGATAAATGTCTTTCATGTCAAAAAGGAAAACAACATAAGAAACCTCACAAGTCTAAAACAGTAAATTCCAAGGTTGCCTCTTTTGAATTACTTCATATGGATCTATCGGTCTGGTAAACATAAGGAGCATATGTGGAAAGTACTATTGTTTAGTTTTCACGGATGATTACTCGCATTATTCATGGGTTTTCTTTTTAGGTACAAAAATGAGACAGCGGAGTTGCTGATTGATCTTTATACAAAATTGGAGAACGTCCATGATGCACGCATCAAGAGGATAAGGAGTGATAATGGCACGGAGTTCAAGAATCAGATTCTGGATCTCTATTGTCTGCGAAAGGGGATTGAACATCAATACTCTGCTCTTTATACACCTCAACAGAATGGAGTTGCTGAGAGGAAAAACAGGACGTTGATTGAAGCCGCTAGGACTATGATGTCTGATTCCAAGCTTCCAGTTCTTTTCTAAGGAGAAGCTGTGAACATAGCGTGTTATGTCCTAAACAAATTTTTAACTGTTAAACGATTTAATAAAACATGTCACGAACTATTGTTTAACAGGAAACCAAACTTGAAGGGCTTTGAACCATTTGGATTACCCTGCACAATTGTGAAAAATAAAGATAAACAAAAATTCAGTGAAGTGTTTGACCAAGGTTACTTTCTAGGTTATGTACCTGGATCACCGAATAAAAGGGCTTTTAATCTAAAAACGGGTAAAATTGAGGTTGTGTTTAACGTTGAAATCACGAGTTATTCGCCTCAACAGTCAACGAGTGGTCCTGCTATATTATATGATTATGATAGTGTTTTTAAATTATTTAATTTTCCCAAGTTTTTAAATGCAGATGAGTCTCAGCTGATACAAACAGTGATTAGTGAGGATGAAGAAGTCGACTTTATGCCGAGATCGAGTATATCGATGACAGATGCTCCAGAAACTTCCTCAAATGCAAATGCATAAGCAGATGATTCAAGTGACAGTTAGTCTGAACCTATTTAGGGGGGGATTTCAGTATTCCGTTTGCAAATCAGAATATTCAGGGGGAGGTTGGATCCAATCTGGGTGATAATTTAGAAGTTGATGCCATTGCTACTACACGAGTAAACATAGATCATCCAGTTGAGAACATTTTAGGTGATCCTGCTGCAGGTGTTCAGACAAGAAGAGGTGTCACTGAAGGTTCATGTATGTCTGCTTCAATGAGAAAACGCAAATTATCAATGAGTGCTTGTAAAGTTGCTTTATCGCCCAAGAGGAGCCGAAGAATATGCATATGGATCTATAAGATAATTCATGGGTTGAAGCGATGCGAGAGGAACTAGCTCAGTTCTCAAAATTGAAGGTTTGGGAGCTAGTTGATCTACCAGAAGGAGAGAAGGAAATAGGCCCTAAGTTGGTGTTTAAGTGCAAGAAAGATGATCGAGAGATTGTTACAAGGAACAAGGTTCGATTAGTTGTGAAGGATTCAATCAACAAGAAGGGATAGACTACAATGAAGTGTTTGCACCAGTGGCAAGTTTGTTCCTAGCCTTCGCATCATTCAAGGGCTTCAAAGTTTACCAACTAGACGTGAAGAGTGCGTTTCTTTACAGGAAAGTCCAAGAAGTGGTGTAAGTCTCACAACCATATGGGTTTACTGATCCAAACTATCCAGATCGAGTGTATAAGCTGAATAAGGCTTTGTATGGCTTACATCAGGCACCTAGGGCGTGGTATGAGACACTGTCAAAACATTTGTTGAAGAATGGATTTGAAAGACGTCAGATTGTCAGTACACTATTCATTAAGAGAAAGAAGGAAGATTTTCTGCTGGTACAAGTATACGTGGATGACATCATATTCGGGTCATCTGATGAGAGCATGTGTCATGAATTTGAAGAGGTAATGAAGAGCACATTTGAGATGCGTGCGATGGGTGAGCTGTCTGAGTTTCTAGGTTTGCAAGTTGAACGAAAGAAGGATGGGATGTTTATTCATCTGACAAAGTATGTGTATGACATTTTGTCTCATTTCAAAATGGAGGATTGCGCTACTTTCAACACACCTATCTACGAGAATCACAATCTTGGTCCAGATCATGAGAGTGTGGATGACGTTGATCCGACTCAGTACAGGGCAATGATTGGTTCTCTTATGTACTTGACTGCTTCAAGACCTGACATCATGTTTGCAGTGTGTCTTTGTGCCAGATATCAAGCGAATCCAAAAGAGTCACATATGAAAGTGGTGAAGCGTATTCTACATTACTTGAAGGGGAAACCTAAACTTGGGTTGTGGTACCCTAATGATAGTGATTTGAAGTTTGTCGCCTACACTGATTTAGACTTTAGAGGATGTAAATCAACAAGAAAATCTACCACAGGTGGTTGTCAGTTCTTTGGAGGGAGGATCTTGTCATGGCAATGCAAGAAGCAGTCTTGCGTGTCTACTTCTACGTGTGAAGCTGAATATATTGTTGCGGGTAGCTGTTGCTCTCAGGTTCTCTGGATACAACAATAGATGCGCGATTACGGTT
The DNA here is from genome assembly GCA_947069175.1 of Scalesia atractyloides. Taxonomy (NCBI): domain Eukaryota; kingdom Viridiplantae; phylum Streptophyta; class Magnoliopsida; order Asterales; family Asteraceae; genus Scalesia; species Scalesia atractyloides. The sequence goes on from CAMTDV010000005.1 coordinate 36,211,406, forward strand.
TGAATTTCACTCGTACTCCTATTATGATAGACAATAATGCCACTATCTTAATCACAAACAATCCCGTAAAGCACAGTAGAACAAAACATATTGACATTCGTCATCATTTTATACGGGATTGTACTGAAAAGCAAATGATTGAACTTCACATTGTCAGGATCTAAGTTTGAATTGATTGTTGTTTTTGTTTAAAATAATGAAAAATGATTGGAAAACAGAGAATAAGTGTAGCGGATCAATGGAAAACTTTTACAACAATCAATCGGTCGTTTGTTTTCGTCACCATCATGCTTTCAAGTAATTAAACTATTGCATGTGATTCACAAACTCCCCCTTAGCCCAATAACTATCGTTGGATAGTAAGAAATGAAGAAGGTATGCGAAATTGATCTTTTTAAGAAGACAAGTAAAAACTGTTACATTGAGCGCCTATTTATACTACTATCTAACCACTGATCGTCTAACAGAGACGTCATGGTTGATAGTGACAGCTAACAAACGTAACTAACTACAAACACTGCTAGTTTTAAGCTATTAGTGCATAGCACTGTTACATTGATTTAACTAATGTTAGGCTAAGCACTGCTTGCCATCCTCTGTTCTTGTAATCTTCTATCAGCGGTTGGGAGTTTCTTCTGTCAGATGATAGGTACCAATGTGATTATTGAAAGTAGTAAAAAGCCTATAAGTGGATAGAAACCTCTGATAGCTTGACCAAAGCTCGGATGGTGTGTTTTGACTTTGTATCATCTGTTCCTTTTCAAAGGTTCAAACCCAACAATCTCCCCCTGGAACAGATGATGCCAAAAACACCTTATTCTTGATCTTTATTCCTCAGAAAGAATTCTCTTATTTGGCCCTTGAATTGTGGTTCAAAGTTAAGAGATTCTAAGTCATCGGCATCCTTCTCAAGCTCTAAACTTAGTAATTCGTGGATGTCTTCTACTGTAAGCCATAAGCAGCTTCCATAGATAGTTTGGTGGCTTTACCATCAGACTTGACCAGATTCAATTCGTGGGTGTCTTTGTCGACCTTCCACTTTAGAAATTTTGGGTCTGAAGGCTTTCTTGAAGGAGCCTTTATTCCTGAGGCTAGAAAAGGAGCTATCCTTGTTAGGTCTTCTGCCAACTTGGTACTTCTGTCATCTGTTGGATATTCCATCATATTCTTGATACCTTCCTTAATGAATACTTCCTCAAACTATCTGTCAACCTTCTCTGACATCTCCTCTTGCCTTTTCGCTTTAGTACGGCAAGTGTGGTTAGGGCAGATGCTGAGCTGGGTTTTTTAGAAAGTTGGGCTTTGAGAGCAGCATCTTCCTTGGAATAATCAGGTTTAGGAGGCATTGATGGATCCTTTTTTCCTTCTTGCTTCCAGAATCTTGTATGTATCCAACACTCTTATCTCCCCCCATCTCATTACCTGGTTCTTTGACCCATAATGATTCTGAATTAGCTCTTCTTTCATTCTTCTGAGCTTCTGGGTCTTTTCAGGTACATTCTTTTTATATTTTTTCCAATCTGGGCATGTAGGTTTGTTTAGAGGATCTTTTAGTTGAACTTATATTCTTGCAATCTCTTCTTGAAGCTCACTCACACACCAATCTTTAAAATGTGCCCTTGTTGCAGCATATTTCTTGTATTCCATGATGTGGGAAATATACTTATCTTTGAAAAATTTGTCATCTGCTTCAGAAATCTTGTTGGATAGATTCTTTGAAAATCTTTCAAGTGATTGGACGTTGCTTAATTGAAATTGAAGTTGATTCTGCACTTCTCTATCATTTTTGCCTTTGGACAACTTCTTAGCAATATCTTCTGCCTGTTTTTCTTTGAGTTCCAGATACTGATCAATATTTGCAGGCTTTGGATAACCTTGAAGGGAAGGGAAGTGTCTTTTGTCTGGATCTTCTTCAGCATAGAAAGATATGATTTCTTTCTTAACAGCAGGCAAATCAAGATGAAATTTATAGCTGCAGGAATCACTTCTTTTGTGGGAGCAGATGATGTAGTTGAGGAGGCAGAGGTTAGATTTAACATTGGTGCAGATGCAAGAGGCAAAGGAGCAGGGATCTTTTCTTCATTTATAACATTTGTAACCTTCCTTCTCTTAAAACTGATTGATGGTGATGATGGATGGCTTGGAATTCTGGGTGGTGTTGGTAGTTGTTGTATGGAAGTGGGAAATGTGAGGATGGCAGTGGTTGTGATAACATCTGCAACAACCTCTACTGTGTTAAAAGATGTTGACACAACAGTTGTTGTAACATCTGTTGGGGTGGATATGGGAATTGTGTGAGAAGATGTGGTTGATTTTGTGATGACAGAGGTTTTTGTGGTTGGATTGGTAGCAACTTTAGTTTTGAGAGGTGTGGATTCTGGTTTTCTTGCTTTTGTAGAAGATCTCCTCTTTGTTGAGGTACCAGTCTCTCCCTTTTCTAACTGCTGATCAATCTTTTTCTCAACCAGTACTTTGCCTTCATCAAACACAGTCTTCTTATGAGACTTCTTTGCCCTTGCCAAGATATGTTCAGTTAAATCTGGTTTCTTTGACCCATCTGGCTTAGGGATATTTACTGTAGGCCTTGCCTTTGAATCATCCATCTTCAACTTTTTGTTTCCCAATGGTTTCTCCCCCTTTTTGGCTTCATCTGGACTTACAAAAATGACAGTGGGAGGAGATTGACCAGTGGTGGTGAGCAAGTGGGCTTTGATTGCCTTGATATCTGCAGCAGTGTCATTGTATCTTGCATCAACCATATTCCTGAGTCCATCATCTGATGCTTATGTTTTTGCTCCAGGAAGTGTTTCTCTTGTTGAAAGATAGGATTTATAACAGATTTGAGCTCAGCAGTGGTTGGAACAGGGGGTTGACTCTGAATAGTAATCAACTGTTTCAAAAGATCTTTAATCTCATCAACAGTGGTTTCAACTTTGGTAACCCTCTTCGTCAATTCTTGGTATTTTAGTTCATCACCTAACTTAATAGGATCATCTGAACTCCTACCAGATGTGGTAGTTTTATCTAAGATATCATGAGCAAGTGGTTTGCCACTTGCTTCAATCTTAGATGCCCCTTTGTCTTGGTTCTGGGGACTTCCCACTGGAGCAGAGGTTACCGTAGTAGCCTCAGCAGTGGTTGCCTTCAACAAGGTCTTAGGTATGTAACCACTGTCCAATTGAGAATTTGGGAGTTCAGCAATTGTAGTGGCTGCCAATGTTGAACTATCACCAAGGGTTACATGTAACCCAAGGGATGTAGCCTCTTCATTTGCTGATGGGCTAGCAATTAGAAATAAGTCATACCCAGCGTCTGGTTGAAGTATATTCTCATTTATGGGTTGGTGAGAAGTGCTGGATAATGTCTGCTCAATTTCTATTGCATTTAGCAAGGGTAGCATGGTAGGTGTTAGTGATGGTATTGGTGAGAGTGGCTGTTTAGAAAGTAACATTGCCCTGGGAGAGGGCTGTGGAAGATAGAACCAAGTGATCCTATAGCTTCATAATTTGGTGTCCCTGGGCCTACAACCTGATCCTTTTATGAGGATGCAGGAGGAGTTTGAAAGCCGGTGTGAGATCTTTCTACCATCTGCTGTGAAGAAGTAGCAGCAGTGGATGGTGATTTGGTGGTATCACTGGGTTAACCTCTAGAATCTCATCTTCCAGAGGACCCTTTTTGGGTTTGGTGGGTTTTTGGGATGCTCTGGATGGTTTCTTTTTGGAGATTTTAGGTGTGGGTTTCAGAGCAGCGGTTGTGATGCCCTAATCACCTAGAGAAGTAGGCTCAGCAGCCGGAGGTTGAGCTTGAACATTTTGTTCTTGTAACATAGGCTCAGCCTCCTCTGCTTCTGTTTTGGAAACTTTGTCTTGATTTGTAATTCGTGTAAACGTTTCATGGTTTAGGCTGCCAACGTTTGTAACTTCGCCTTGTTTACTTGCGTTTGATTTGATCTGATCTTGCAAGTAAACACTCATGAATCTTGGATGTATCAAGAAAGCTTTTCTTTTTGAAATGTTTATAAAATTAATTACAAGATCATTGAACAACACCTGTGAGAAGTTAAAATCAGAACCAGCTAAAATTGCAAATCCCATATACTGTATGTTAATGGAATCTCGTTGAAAGCAGTTGTTTTTGCAGAGACACATGTAAGTAAAGTGTGGAAAAAGAATTTCATTTCTGCTAGAAAATTAGGCTTGAAGATTGTCATACCGTTCAACTGTCTAGTATATCCTCTTTCAACGAATTCATGCTGCATCTCCCTCAAAGGAAATGATACTGGATGTTGCATATCATTTAACATGAACACTTGGGAGATAGATTGTGGGCTTATTTGCAGTTGTGTGCCACCAACTTTGGAAGTGATAGAATAGGGCACACCATCAGCGGATGAGTTTACTTTAGCCTTTGCCCAAAATTCTCTTAAAGAATCGATGTAAACTGGGGCTTTTACTTCCAACATGTGTTTAAATTTTGATTCTTTTAGAATCCGGATCATTGGATGATAACGAGTGTTTGTGTCGGTTTCTTCGAGAATAGCAGTGTAATCGTGTGGTGTTTTGATGATGAGGACAAATGGGGGTTGTTCTTGTATCAATTTCTTCTTTGATTTAGGTTTGGAGCCATGATTTTGGTGATACCGCATGATTGGATCATGATGAGAGCAGCTAGGAGGAATGACACCTATGTCATGGATATGGGTGCTAAAGATTCTTTCACTGTGATGGCGTGTTTGTTGTCAAAAGCATCTGAGGCTGAGTCAATGTTGTGGTATAGGCGCATGGCCCGCATCCACTACCGAAAAATGAATTATATTATTAAAAATGGTTTAGTGGAAGGGGTTCTAGTGCAGAGGTTTCATGTGGATGATAAATGTCTTTCATGTTAAAAAGGAAAACAACATAAGAAACCTCACAAGTCTAAAACAGTAAATTCCAAAGATGCCCCTTTTGAATTACTTCATATGGATCTATCGGTCTGGTAAATGTAAGGAGCATAGGTGGAAAGTACTATTGTTTAGTTGTCACGGATGATTACTCGCGTTATTCATGGGTTTTCTTTTTAGGTACAAAAGATGAGACAGCTGAGTTGCTGATTGATCTTTATACAAAATTGGAGAACGTCCGTGATGCACGCATCAGAGGATAAGGAGTGATAATGGCACGGAGTTCAAGAATCAGATTCTGGATCTCTATTGTCTGCGAAAGGGGATTGAACATCAATACTCTGCTCCTTATACACCTCAACAGAATGGAGTTGCTGAGAAGAAAAACAGGACGTTGATTGAAGTCGCTAGGACTATGCTGTCTGATTCCAAGCTTCCAGTTCTTTTCTAAGGAGAAGCTGTGAACATAGCGTGTTTTGTCCTAAACAAATTTTTAACTGTTAAACGATTTAGTAAAACATGTCACAAACTATTATTTAACAAGAAACCAAACTTGAAGGGCTTTGAACCATTTGGATTACCCTGCACAATTGTGAAAAATAAAGATAAACAAAAATTCGGTGAAGTGTTTGACCAAGGGTACTTCTAGGTTATGTACCTGGATCACCGAATAAAAGCGCTTTTAATCTAAAAACTGGTAAAATTGAGGTTGTGTTTAACATTGAAATCACGAGTTATTCGCCTCAACAATCAACGAGTGGTCCTGCTATATTATATGATTATAATAGTGTTTTTAAATCATTTAATATTCCCAAGTTTTCAAATGCAGATGAGTCTCAGCTGATACAAACAGTGATTAGTGAGGATGAAGAAGTCGACTTTATGCCGAGATCGAGTATATCGATGACAGATGCTCCAGAAACTTCCTCAAATGCAAATGCATAAGCAGAGGATTCAAGTGATAGTTAGTCTGAACCTATTCAGGGGGAGGATTTCAGTAATCCGTTTGCAAATCAGAATATTCAGGGGGAGGTTGGATCCAATGTGGGTGATAATTTAGAAGTTGATGCCATTGCTACTACACGAGTAAACATAGATCATCCAGTTGAGAACATTTTAGGTGATCATGCTGCAGGTGTTCAGTCAAGAAGAGGTGTCACTGAAGGTTCATGTCTGTCTACTTCAATGAGAAAACGCGAATTATCAATGAGTGCTTGTACAGTTGCTTTATTGCCCAAGAGGAGCCGAAGAATGTGCATATGGATCTATAAGATAACTCATGGGTTGAAGCAATGCGAGAGGAACTAGCACAGTTCTCGAAATTGAAGGTTTGGGAGCTAGTTGATCTACCAGAAGGAGAGAAGGAAATAGGCACTAAGTGGGTGTTTAAGTGCAAGAAAGATTATCGAGGGATAGTTATAAGGAACAAGGCTCGATTAGTTGTGAAGGGATTCAATCAACAAGAAGGGATAGACTACAATGAAGTGTTTGCACCAGTGGCAAGGTTGGAAGCAATTCGGTTGTTCCTAGCCTTCGCATCATTCTAGGACTTCAAAGTTTACCAACTAGACGTGAAGAGTGTGTTCCTTTACGGGAAAGTCCAAGAAGTGGTGTATGTCTCACAACCATATGGGTTTACTGATCCAAACTATCCAGATCGAGTGTTTAAGCTGAATAAGGCTTTATATGGATTACATCAGGCACCTAGGGCGTGGTATGAGACACTGTCAAAACATTTTTTGAAGAATGGATTTGAAAGACGTCAGATTGACAGTACACTATTCATTAAGAGAAAAAAGGAAGATTTTCTGCTGGTACAAGTACACGTGGATGACATCATATTCGGGTCATCTGATCAGAGCATCTGTCATGAATTTGAAGAGGTAATGAAGAGCACGTTTGAGATGAGTGCGATGGGTGAGCTGCCCGACTTTCTAGGTTTGCAAGTTGAACGAAAGAAGGATGGGATGTTTATTCATCTGACAAAGTATGTGTATGACATTTTATCTCATTTCAAAATGGAGGATTGCGCTACTTTCAACACACCTATCTGCGAGAATCACAATCTTGGTCCAGATCATGAGAGTGTGGATGACGTTGATCCAACTCAGTACATGTAACATCCGTCAAAAAACGGGTTTCCAAACCAGCTTCGTTTATTAATCGAATATCAAGTTATAAAATTTCGTTGCGTATTTATGATTAATTCTAATTTTAAACTATAAACAATTTAGAATTTAAAAACTATAATTATTAAAAAGTAAAAATAAAGTAAAAAAAAATGAAATAGGCTGCCGGGTTTCGAACCCGGGTTAGCCGGAAGAAACAACCAACACACATCTCACCACTCCGCCACTTGACTTGTTTGTTGATATAATGAAACAATTAATACTTATATTGAAACTCTAAATCAAACCCAGTGAATCAGCGCGCCCAAATTCGCACTCACCGGAAATACCGACGATTTCGCCAATTATCGACGGTTTCCTTTGACTAAACGCATGTATTAACACCGACGTCGGTTATAACCGATGTCTAATCCCGCGATCTCAGTCATAACCGCCGGAGAAAGTCTTGACCACGAATCAAGACCAAATTCAGACCCAATTCATCTTGATTCTTCCCTATAAATACACACCCAAGTCTCTTGTAATCTTTTCGCTCAAAATCACACAATTTCTCGAAGCAATTACACTTGCCAGAGATATTCTGCAATTGCCGGACATTCGCCGAAAACCGAGACATACATAAAATCGGTAAATTTCTCGACTCTTTTGTTTTCAATCCATTGTTAGACTTATACTAACTTCAATCCATCAACCAGAATCAATCCCAGACGACGTTGCCGGATATTCTGCTCTCGCCGGAAAATTTCTGGAAATTTCTGAAATCACGCTGTGAATCGGTACAATCATCTAAACCCTCTGATAATCCTTGTTTAGTAACTCAATTTCACAACTCATCGATCAAAACTGTTAATTGATTCATCCAGACGGGATTCACAAATCAGAGCCGACGACCATTGCCGGAGTTCTGAGAAAATCAGTCTGTTCGGTACATTCGATTCCTTAACCCTTTTTATCCATTACAATTCAATCAATAAAATGTTCGACGAACGATTTTAACAAGAACAGTCGAATATCGTTGTTCTGTGTCTTTGAATAAAGAAGACGAAGTCGACGTTGTGTATAAGTATAATATAAATTGAATATTAAACCGGGTTAGACACACAGTCCAGCGGTGGACTGTGTGCAAACACATAGCGCACGTCACGAGTTCGAACCATACAAACGCACCGACTTTCCGAATTAAAACCATTCTTTTTAAAACTGAATCAGAACAGATTCCAGTTTGTTTATAAGATTAATATAAACCGTAAGTTAAACAGATAAGACACACAGCCCAACTGGTTTGGCTGTGCGCTTACAAACCGAGGGACCCGAGTTCGATCCGGCTCCCTGCAAACCGGTTCAACCATTTTAAAACCTTTTAAGATAAACCAAATAAATTAACATTTAATTTGTGTATATATATAATCAAAACACAGATTATTTCGGGTTAGACACGTAGCTCAGTTGGTAGAGCTGCGTGCACGCGTACGGGAGGTCACGAGTTCGAACCTCACTCAGCGCACATAATAAACACAATCAGACCGGTCAACGGTCAACAAAAAGTCAACATTTTTTTATATTTTTATTTATTTATTTAATTTAAAAATCAATTAAAAATACTTAAAAATAATATTTTTAAAGTTAGAAAATGACCTTAAACTCACAAAAATAAATCTAAAATCCTATTAAAATTGTTAATAAAATCCACTTATTTACCGAACCATTTCGTTATTATTTTAGGTTAGTTTTTCCTCGTCGATCAAATCCCAAAACTCGTGCGCATCCAACATCATCAAAAGAACGCACCCAATGTGAGTGAATCTCTACAAATTCCCCGTTTTAATCACATTTTGGGGTGTATCTTGTGTCGCTTATTATTTATTACATTTAAACACTTGTGCATCCATCATATCCATGATCAAATGTGTATCCAATATGTATCAATTGTCTGTGAGGTTAATGTTTAGATTAAATTTATCATATTCAGTACATATTTCATCATAGGCTCGTCTGTTCCCCATTACCTATGAGCGGAACTGTTCCCCATTACCTATGAGCGGAACGTGACGTTGCCAACATACGATCGGCTCCGTTTGATTAAGCCTTGATCTCACATACATCATCATAGGCTCGTATGTTTCCCCATTACCTATGAGCGGAACGTGACATTGCCAACATATACATTATCATTCATGTCATATACTCATGCAAGGTGGTTTGTGATTGTTTGTTTATTTACGTTTGCTCACATATGATTATTGCACAATTTTTCCATATAAATACAACAAGAAATCAATAACAAAGGTTTTTAACAAGGTTCACTCGCCAACTTTTGTTAACCCAAAATTTCCCATTTTTACACATGATACAGGTGATCCAGTTGAAGCAAGAAACATATAGGACGGTCTAGAAGAATAAATCAATTTAGATTTTGGATTGTTTATTAAATTTTCCTTTCCTTGTATTGTATGAATTTGGCTTGAACATTTAAGTTGTAATTTGAATTTAATAAATATGAAACATTTTAGTAAACATCATGAGCTTTGGTGATAACCCAATTATGCCCCGACTCTTATTCCGCTGCGGGTCGGGGTGTGACAGATTGGTATCAGAGCCATGACTATTGGGATATAGGATAGGTTATTAGACCCTTAGAGCCTATACTATAGTTGATTAGAATTTTTAAATTGTTTGTGTGTTACATGCAAAATTCATGATGTTATTATGCTTTATGTTTATTGTTACATTCAATGTTATGCAAGCATGTTCATAAGTACATATTATTATACAATGCTCATCATGAATCATATCCTCATAACATACCATATCCATGAGAGCACACACCTCACAATTCCTATGATTTTTGCAATGATTTTTGTATTTTTCAAGTCACATCAAAGTGAGTTCTCATGACGGGCATGTAGTAACTGGAAGGGTACGAGTACCGGTAGTCGGAACGTCCTGTCTAGGCTTGGCATTCGTATAAATCCAAAATAAAGGACCAGTTTGCCTACCTGGGGACTAACGATGAGAGTACGAAGGACCTATTAGGCCAAAGCATGCTACACCAAACGTCGTGTGAGCTAACCCCACTTTGAGTTGTCATTGTGTCTATACCTGGACACCCTCCTACCATACATCTCGCAAACATATTTCATGGTTTTCATTCGGGTGATGCGAGTGTTAAACCGCCAACACCAATGTGAATCCTACTAAGCCAATAGTAATGGGGGCCCACATGACTATACAGGCGATGGTATGGGGGACATTGGAGGCCCAAACATGAGCAAAGCAAGACATCCTATGGATGTAGTTGCATTATTGATGATTATGTTATTTTATTATTTTTAATGACACATGACACCTAAAAACTTCTTAAACTCACAATCTTCCTATGTATGTTCCTGTAGATGTCGGCTAGGCAACTACGTGGAGGTAGAAAGTCAGGAAGGTCAAACGAACGCTTGGCCACCCAAATTGCAAAACAAATGGCCGCGGTGCTTCCTGACATCGTAATTCAAGTCCAACAAGCTCTCACCGCGAATCCCATCAACCCTCCCAACCAAGAAGACCAGAACGTCGACAACCCTTCCTCCAAAAAGTGCTCCTACAAACACTTCAAGTCTTGCGATCCCCCAAAGTATGAAGGGACCGAAGGTGTCACTGCTCTCCTCCACTGGTTTGAGGAAATAGAGAACACCTCCTCAATTGCGATTGTCCCGAGGATCGCAAGGTACGTTACGCAACCGGGAGACTGTTTGGGGTAGCCCTGACCTGGTGGAACACAGAGAAGGGTAAGAGAGGAGTCGAAGACGCCATGGCCTTAACATGGGAAGAGTTAAAGGAAATAATGACAAGACGCTTTTGTCCAAGAAGCGAAATCAAGAAGTTAGAAGACGAATTCCACTCCTTAAAACAAAAGGAAGGAGATCATACTTCCTACAATAAAAGATTTCTCGAGCTGAACCAAATGATCCCCAACTTGTTCACCCCAGTGTACCGCCTGGTTGAACACTACATTCGAGGCCTCCCCTCGAAAATTCAAGACTCGGTTCTAAGCACTTCACCTGCAACACTGGAAGCTGCAATGGAACTAGCTACCGAACTTACCGAGAATCGCATCCGAAATGGTGAATTCAAGGAGGAGAAAAAGAAAGCCCCCATTGAGGCTCAAACTTCAAACCATTCTGGCTCCTCTTCGAAGTTTACTGGTAAAAGGAAGCGAAACACCAGAAACTTTGCTGTCACTCAAACAAACCCTCCTATCACTGCCGCACCAATCACCCAAGTTGCTCCCTCAGCTGCACCATACAAAAAGCCATACTCCGGCCCATACCCGAAATGCACTCGTTGCCAATACCATCACTTTCCCGAACATCCCTGACAATATTGCACCAGCTGTGGCCGTGCAGGTCACACCATCCAAACCTGTCACACACTTCAGCGAATGAACCGCAACCAACCCTCAACCCAAACCCACCATCAGATAGTGGGTCAAGCCCAACAACCCTTACTTCTACCACCTACACAACATACGGCCCAAACCTACTACCAACCCAATTACACCATGATGCAACCCATGCGGGCTTGTTACAACTATGGTGACCCAAACCACTATAGAAACACTTGTCCACGCTTGGTGAACATCATTCATGCCCAAGCTCAAGCAAATCCGGTGAACCAAGCTAACCAAGCTCCTCCACCTGCTAGAGGAAGAGCTTTCAACATCAACGCCAATCAAGCTAGGGCCGACAACAACGTGGTTAATGGTACGTTTCTCATCAATGGTAGTTATGCATCCATGTTATTTGATACTGGAGCGGATAAGAGTTTTGTGTCCTTCGAATTTGAACCTATCCTCAATCAAACTCGTGATAATCTCATGGAATCCATAACGGTGGAAGTTGCTGACGGAAAATCGGTCTCATTAAACTCTATTATACGAAATTGTACCCTCACTCTAAACAATCACGATTTTCTAGTTGACCTCATTCCTATGAAGTTTGGAAGTTTCGACATTATAATCGGTATGGACTGGCTCAGCCAACATCATGTTGAAGTGGTATGCCGCGATAAGTTCATTCGCATTCCTCTCGCAGACGGTCAAACCCTACGAATCTTTGGAGAAACCCCTTCGAAAGGACTCAAATTGATGTCCTGCCTTCAAGCCCGAAAGTATCTCCGCAAGAACCATGTCGCATTCCTAACTCACGTCGTCAAGAAGGGAAACAAGGAGAAGAAACTAGAAGATATACCTGTAGTGAAAGAATTCCCACAAGTCTTTCCCGACGACATCTCAGGACTTCCTCCCATGAGGGAAGTCGAATTCCGCATTGATCTTATACCTGGCGCTACACCAGTCGCAAATAGTTAGCCCCATCAGAAATGCAAGAGCTGGCCAGTCAACTGCAAGAGCTGACCGACAAAGGATTCATACGTCCTAGCTCATCGCCATGGGGTGCACCTGTTCTGTTTGTGAAGAAGAAAGATGGGACGTTTCGCATGTGTATCGACTACCGAGAACTCAACAAGTTAACGGTCAAGAACTGCTACCCATTACCTTGCATCGATAACCTTCTAGACCAACTTCAGGGCGCCACTTGTTTTTCAATGATCGACCTTCGTTCTGGTTATCATCAACTCAGAGTGCATGAAGAAGACGTCCCAAAGACCGCCTTCCGAACTCGTTATGGTCATTACGAATTCATGGTCATGCCATTTGGATTAACCAACGCCCCAGCTGTATTCATGGATCTAATGAATAGGGTATGCAAACCCTATCTCGACCGCTTTGTCATAGTCTTCATCGACGACATCCTCATCTACTCAAAGTCTAAATCTGATCATGAACGACACCTTCGACTCATCCTTACACTCTTAAGGAATGAAAAGCTCTACGCTAAATTCTCCAAATGCGAATTCTGGTTAAGAGAAGTACAATTCCTTGGACATGTCGTCAATGACAAGGGAATACATGTCGACCCCTCAAAGATCAAAGCAGTACAGGAATGGCAAGCGCCACGTACCCCTACCGAAGTAAGATCATTTCTTGGTTTGGCTGGTTACTATCGCCGCTTCATTGCAAATTTCTCCCATATTGCTGTACCACTCACGGCTTTGACTCATAAAGGAAAACCCTTCATATGGGGACTTAAACAAGAAGAAGCCTTCCAAACCCTTAAGCAAAAGCTTTGTGACACACCTATCCTCACACTCCCCGAAGGTTGCGATGACTTTGTAGTATATTGCGACGCATCAGGGCAAGGACTAGGCTATGTATTAATGCAAAGGGGAAAAGTGATAGCCTATGCTTCTAGGCAACTCAAAGTTCATGAGAAGAACTACACCACCCACGACCTGGAACTTGGAGCCGTTGTGTTCGCTCTTAAGATATGGAGACATTACCTCTACGGTACCAAGTGTGAAATATACACTGACCACAAGAGCCTCCAACATATCTTTAACCAAAAGGAGTTGAATATGAGGCAACGAAGATGGGTCGAACTTCTTAATGACTACGACTGTGAAATTCGGTATCATCCTGGCAAGGCAAACGTGGTGGCCGATGCGCTCAGTCGAAAGGGTTATGCGAACTCCATTCATCTTCTATGTTCGCAAATCATAACCAACATCAAAGATCGAATCCGAGAAGCTCAACATGTTTCTGTAACAGAAAACGACGTACGTAAGGAGCTGTCTTGTGGAGCAGAACTTAAAATCGAAACCAAATCCGATGGTGTTCTGTACTATCTAGTTCGCATATGGATTCTCGATCACAATAACCTTCGTGATTTCCTTATGAATGAGGCGCACAAAACACGGTACTCTGTACACCCAGGAGCCGACAAGATGTATCAAGACCTTCGATACACCTACTGGTGGCCTGGCATGAAAAAGGATATTGCTGTTTTTGTATCCAAGTGCCTTACCTGTTCTAAAGTAAAAGCTGAACATCAAAGACCTTCAGGACTTCTAACCCAACCTGAAATACTTGTATGGAAGTGGGAAAACATAACCATGGACTTCATTACCGGGTTACCTCGCACCTCCAGTGGGTATGACACTATATGGGTAATCATTGATCGTCTCACAAAATCAGCTCACTTCATTCCAATTCTCGAGGACTTCAAGAACGAGAAGTTAGCTCGTATCTACATCAGCGAGATCGTAAGCCGTCATGGTGTACCTCTAAGCATCATTTCAGACCGCGATGGTCGTTTCACTTCACGAACATGGCAAGCCGTACAAGCCGCTTTGGGTACACGATTAGACCTCAGTACCGCTTTTCATCCTCAAACTGATGGACAATTTGAACGCACCATCCAAACTCTTGAAGACATGCTTCGAGCATGTGTCATAGACTTCAAAGGGAATTGGGACGCTCATCTACCATTAGTTGAATTTTCGTACAACAACAGCTATCATTCAAGTATCAGCATGGCACCTTTCGAGGCTTTATATGGTCGTAAGTGCCTGTCACACCCCGACCCGCAGCGGAATAAGAGTCGGGGCATAATTGGGTTATCACCAAAGCTCATGATATTTACTAATATGTTTCATATTTATTAAAGTCAAAGTTACATTTCCAAATATCCAAACATGTCCATACAATACAAAGAAAATAAACCAAACAAAACAATCCCAAACTCTAAATCATTTTATTCTTCTAGTCCAATCCTATGTGTTTCTGGCTGCAGCTGGTTCACCTGTATCATGTGTAAAAATGGGGGTTTTTGGGTCAACATAAGTTGGCGAGTGAACCTTGTTAGATAAACTTTTATTGTTGATTTACTTATTAGTTTATCAATGAAAAATTGTGCATAATCATAAATGAGCAAATGTAAATAATCAAGTAGTAGCATTTGTAATCACATCCATAACATACAATAACACATGATAGCATATATTAACATACCAACATCATACAATAAATAAAATGAATGAAACTGTGCGATCAAGGCTCAATCAAACGGAGCCGATCGTATTGCATGTACTGAAAATGATGAATGTCTGTGCGATCAAGGCTCAATCAAACGGAGCCGATCGTATGTGGGCACGCCAGGTTCACACTCATAATGTAATGGGGAACATGCTCAACGCTCATAATGTAATGGGGAGCGGCGGCCTATGAAATTGCATGTACTGAAATAATAAATTGAATCTAACAATAACCACACAAACAGTTGTAACAAACTGAATACACAAGTTCATGATATGATGTATGCACAATGATTTAAATATAATATATAGCAAGACACATGATACACCCCAAAACGTGATTAAAACGGGGAATTTGTAAGATTCACTCACATTGGGTGCGTTTAAATGGAGATGATGAAATGCGCACGAGTCGGGAGAGTTGAACAACGAGAATTACTAACCTAAATAATAACGGAAAAATTATAATAAATGAGTGGATTTTATTAAGGATTTTAATGGAATTTTTTTATATATATTTTTCTGAGTTTAAGACTATTTTCTATCTTTAAAAATATTATTTATAAGTATTTCTAATTGATTTTTAAATTAAATTAAAGAAATAAAAATATATGAAAAAAATTGTTTATTTTTGCGTTGACCGTTGACCGTTGACCGTTGACTTGTTGACCTGTTGACAGGTTCGATCAGTGTGCATGTATGCGCTGGGTGAGACTCGAACCCGAGACCTCCCGTACGCGTGCACGCAGCTCTACCAACTGAGCTACGTGTCTAACCCGAAATAATCTTGTTTTTAATTATATTTATATACTAATTCGATTTATCCAAAATTCTTTTAATTTGAAAAACATTTTAATTCATCAAACTGGTGCTAGTGACAGGTTCGAATGTCACACCCCGACCCGCAGCGGAAAAGGTGATCGGGGCATGATTGGGTTATCATCAAAGCTCATGACATTTATTATGCGTTTCATATTCATTAATACAATTTAATGGAAATTTACAATAAAGATTACAACATGTTCTAGCTATCAATCTAGGCATCTTTGTTCTCTTCTAAGGCATTTCCTATGTTTTCTTTGCTTCAACCTGTTCACCTGTATCATGTGTAAAAAGGTTTTGGATCAACATAATGTTGGCGAGTGAATCCTATGGAAAACATTTGAACAATTTATTTAAATTGATTATGAAATATGTGCACAACCAAACATGAGTAAAAATAGATGTAACTTAATCAACAATCATAAGATATTAAATGAAACACACATGAACAATAATGGAACAATTAGAGGCACGCGATGCTCAACTCGTCTCTCACGAGGAACTGAGGGGCCTAATGAATGAATTGCATAACATGATAATATGAATGACACAACTACACCCAATATAAACTCAATGATACACACATGAACAATAATGAATTTGATTTGAAGCACGCGTTGTTCAACTCGTCTCCCACGAGGAACTGATGGGCTTAATGAATGAGTTTCATATGATTTGGCATAAGGAAATAAGTAAAACACAACAATATAAACAATCTAAGCTTAGGTCATGATGTGGTATGGCACAAGTTTAAATAAATAAATTAATTATTTTCATAACACATGACACACCCCAAAATGTGTAATTTAAAAGGGGAAGTTGTAAGATTCACTCACAGTGGGTGCGTTCGGTGGATGATGTTGAATGCACGCGAAGTGGTTTAACCACGAGTGAGTTTAACCTAGATAAATCGCATTATGGTTTGGTAAGTAAACGGATTTTATTAATCTATTTTAGTAGGATTGTTGGGTGTATTTTTGTGAGTTTGAGGCTATTTTCTAACCTTAAAATGTTATTTTTAAGTATTTTTAATTGATTTTTAATTAAAATAATTAAATAAAAATAAATAAAAAAAAATATATTTTTACTGACCGTTGACCTGACCGTTGACCGTTGACTGGTTCGAATCGGAATACAAGTGCGCTGAGTGAGGCTCGAACCTGAGACCTCCCGTACGCGTGCACGCAGCTCTACCAACTGAGCTACGTGTCTAACCCGTTACAAATCTGATTTTAATTATATATATATATTAATTAGTTTAAACCGAAAATCATTTTATTTTAAAAACAGTTTAAGCGAATCGGACGTGCACTCCACAGGTCTCGAACCCGGGACCTGTGGCTTAAACTAACACACAGTCCACCGCTGGACTGTGTGTTTAACATGTTATATAATCCGATTTTTATTATACTTAAATACAAATTAGTTATTTCCTTTTCTGCCTTATTTAAAAAGAATAGATAATTGTCCGAGTCGGTGCAGAAGACCGGACTCGAACTCGTGACCTGTGATATAAACATACACACAGTCCACCGCTGGACTGTGTGTCTAACTTGGTTATTATTCCGGTTATTAATATACTTAACATATATTTGTGGCGACTCCGGTTCAGTTTAACAAAAAAAAATGATTTTTATTAAGCCGACGTGTGTGAAACCGGATTCGAACTCGAGACGTTTGTATGCTTAATGTGCACACAGTCCACCGCTGGACTGTGTGTCTAACCCGATTAATAAGTTGATTTAAATTATACTTATGTGATACAGTTAATTCGTCTTCTTCGCTGAAATATAACCAGAGGTAAAGTCTGACTGGTTCGAGTTTTATTCAGGTTCCTTAGCGTCTTACAGTTCATTAAGGTGAGATATGAGTGAAAAGAAAAAGAATTTAGGCGAAGAGGTATACCGACTGGACTCTCTGTTTTCCAGCAGAACTCCGGCGACAGAAATTAGCTCCGGCGTCAGGTGTCTTGCAGCAGAGAAACTTCAGAAAACTTACAAAGCTTGTGGGTGACTTCGGTATAAGCTTAGGAGGTTCAATAAGGCTCGGAAATGAGGAAACCGGTTTTCCGGCGACGAACAGATTAATTCCGACGAGTGGAATTACGCCGAGAAAAAGTGTGGTTTTGAGCGAAAAGGTTTGCAGTGGGTTGTGGGTGAATTTATAGAACAAATCGTCAATGCATTTGGCCCGATTTCCGACTGGATTCGTAAATTATAAAAACTCCGACGGTTATAGAAAGTGTCGCGGACTCAAACGTCGGTTATAACCGATGTTCTAATAATAATTTACGTTATAACTGAAAATGCTGTTAAAAGCTCGCGAGATTACCGGGATTCCGACGACTGAACTATTGGGCGCCGGTTTTGAATTCGTAACGTCACTTTATAATTTAAATGATTCTAATATTTATCAAACAATACAAGTGGCGCAGTGGTTTGTGTGAGGTGCGATAAGACTTGCTGTTGAACCGGTGCTGACCCGAGTTCGAAACCCGGCAGAGGACTTTTATTTTTATTTTGCGATTTTCAACAGTTTTTCAAAAACTAAATATATATTCCCGTATAATAATCGATTACGTATCGTTTAAAAATATTTTGGGCATTTAATTCGCAACGAAATTTTTGACTGACTGTTCGGTTGATAAACGGAGCGGGTTTGGTAAATCCGTTTTTGACGGATGTTACAGTATCCCCTGCTTTTTAGAAATTTCGTCCCGAAATTTAAATAATGATATATTTTGACTAAAAGGATGATGTTGTTTAGTTTGACAGTTGTATGCTTAGAAAAAAATAAGGGTTTAAGTTTTTTTGTTCGAGGCGGTAACGTTCCTTGTAAGGGTTAAGTACCCTATTACAGGAATCGCTTTTTGTTGCCTACTGTATGAGTATTGATAAGCAGAAATGATTTGCTAAAAATGATATCATGCATAAGAGTTTAGATACGTTTGGGAAAGTATGGTTATATCCTAAGGCAAAAACTTCTAACACTACAACCTACATGGGACATAAATAAAAACACAACAGCTGATATTTGAACATAAATAAACACAACAGCTAATATTCGAACATGAATAAACACAACAGCAAATAATTGAATCCACATTCTGATAGCATATATGTTTGAATGGTGGAAGTTCCTCTCTCGTTTGTTATGATGGAGAGGTTAGTTTATGTAGAAATGGAACACAATCCAATCTCTTTAAATAGCATGATGATATAAATGTAACACAAATTCCAACCAAGGCAATACTAAATCCTACATGGAACTTCTCATAACCGCCTGATAATGCCTCTGATCCTTTGGCAAGAATACTTATATATAGGAAGTACCAGCGGCGTATCCACCATATTCTTGCCAAATTTTCATTAGTTTTATCCACAAGTTATGATTGGTTACCAAGAAAACTAATAAATCCTACATAGAACTTCTCATAGCCGTCCGATAATGCCTCTGATCCTTTGACAAGAATACTTATATAGGAAGTACCAGCGGCGTATCCACCATATTCTTGTCAAATTTTCATTGGTTTTATCAGTGAATTATGATTAGTCCTATAACTCTACAACCAATACAACAGAAATGAAATATATCCGTGCGATCAAGGCTAAATCAAACGGAGCCGATCGTATTGCATGTACTGAAAATGAAATGTCTGTGCGCTCAAGGCTCAATCAAACGGAGCCGAACGTATTGAATGTACTGAAAATGAAATTGTCTGTGTGCTCAAGGCTCTATCAAACGGAGCCGAGCGTATTGCATGTACTGAAAATGAATAACTTAACCACACAAACAGCCTATGCATGGAACCTCTCATAACCGCCTGATAATGCCTCCGATCATTTGACAAGAATACTTATATATAGGAAGTACCAGCGGCGTATCCACCATATTCTTGTCAAATTCTCATTGACTTTATCCGCAAGTTATGATTAGTTCTATGCGACTCTACAACAAACACAACAACCACAAGATACTGATAATGAAATTGTATGTGCGCTCAAGGCTCAATCAAACGGAGCCGAACGTATTGCATGAACTGGAAATGTAAATTGAACTGTGCGCTCAAGGCTCAATCAAACGGAGCCGAACGTATTGAATGTACTGAAATTGAACAACTTAATCTAAACAACAATCACACAAACAGCCTATGCATGGAACCTCTCATAACCGCCTGATAATGCCTCCGATCATTTGACAAGAATACTTATATATAGGAAGTACCAGCGGCGTATCCACCATATTCTTGTCAAATTCTCATTGACTTTATCTGCCAGTTATGATTAGTTCTATGCGACTCTTTAACAAACACCATAACCACAAGATACTGATAATGAAAATGTATGTGCGCTCAAGGCTCAATCAAACGGAGCCGAACGTATTGCATGAACTGGAAATGTAAATTGAACTGTGCGCTCAAGGATCAACCAAACGGAGCCGAACGTATTGCATGTATTGAAATGCAAAATGAAATAACCGATCAAGGCTCAATCAAACGGAGCCGATCGTGCGGGCACGCCAAGATCAACCGCATAATAAAATGGGGATCAAGCTCAACCTCGATGGATGGGGAGCTGCGGCCTCGGCAAAAGCATATACTGAAAACAATATATAATATATAATATCCAATAATTACTCTAACAGTCTACACATGGAAAAACATAAAACTAAACGATAGGAGTTGAATCTGGATCTTCGGCGAAGATGACTAGTTGAGTATCTTCGCTTGGGCCGTCATTATCTTCGACAGGATTGGCGTTGATATTGAAGACTCTTCCTCTTGCTGGTGGCCTAGTGTTTGGATTTTCTTGGTTTACTTGGTTAACTGGGTTTGATTGGGCTTGAGTGTTGATGACGTTAACCAATTGAGGGCATGTGTTTCTAAAGTGAGTAGGGTCGCCACAATTGAAGCAAGCTCGTGCATATGGGAACATAGGGTATTGGGGTTGTTGATAGGTTTGGGCCATGTTTTGAGTAGGGGAAAAAGTTTGGTCTTGAAAGGTGCGACAAACATTGCTCAAATGACCATAGCGTCCACAAGTTGCACATAGACGACAAGGTAGGGTATGAGGATGGTGATAAAAACAGTTGTTGCATCGAGGGTGAGGTCCAAGATATGGTTTCTTATTTGGGTAAGCTGAGTCGGGTGCCACTTGGGTGATTGGGATAGCTCGGATGGGTATGGCGTGTAAAACTGGTTGATTTCGTTGGGTAGCAGCGAAAAGTTGTCCGTCTCTTCTTCTCTTAGGATTGGGTTGAGAAGGGGATTCGGCTTGGGTGGAGTCGGAGGTTTCAGTCGATTCTTTATCCTTCTTCTTCTCCTCCTTGAAGTCTTTGTTTCGGATTCGGTCTCGGTGAGCTCTGTTGCTAGCTCCATTGCTGCTTCCAAAGTTGCAGGCTTGGTACTTATTACAGGGTCTTGAATCTTTGACGGAAGACCACGAATGTAGTGCTCGATCAAACGGTAGAGGGGAGTGAACATGTTGGGAACCATTTGATGTAACTCGAGGAATCTTTTGTTGTAGGTGATGTGGTCTCCTTCCATTTGCTTCAATGAGTAAAATTCATCTTCTAACTTCTTGATTTCGCTCCTTGGGCAAAATCGTCTGGTCATGATTTCCTTCAATTCGTTCCAAGTTAAGGTCATAGCATCGTCGACGCCTCGTTTGGCCTTCTCTGTGTTCCACCAAGTAAGTGCTATCCCATATAATCGACCGGTAGCATATCGCACTTTGCGATCGTCAGGGCAATCGCAATTTAGAAAAGTGTTCTCCATTTCTTCAAACCAATGGAGGAGAGCGGTGACGCCTTCAGTCCCCTTTGTATTTCGGAGGGTCGCATGATTTGAAGTGCTTGTAGGTGCATTTAGTGGTATTTGGGGGAGAGTTGATAATGTTTTGGTTTGCTTGGTTGACAGGATTAACGGTAAGTGCTTGTTGAACTTGGATTACAATGTTGGGTATTACGGCAGCCATTTGTTGAGCGATTAAGGCAGCCATGCGTTCACGGGCTTTTCTTGCTCTCGTCTTCCTACGGGCGAGGTTAGAAGACATCTACAAGGAATACATGACAAGAGTGTGAGTTGGATGCTTTTGGGATCATGGGTCGCATTAGGAATGAACATTCATAAAATAATTATAGATAAATAAATCTACTACATCCATAGGATGTCTTGGGTTTGCTCGCTGTTAGGCCCTACATGCCGCCATACTTTACCTGTGTAATCATGTGGGCCCCCATGAATACCGGTTTTTCATATGGTTCGCACGGGTTTGCCAGGTTGCGTACACAAAAACCCGGAGAAAATCGAGAAATATGTATACAACGTGTGATATTCGGAATGTGTCCAGGTGTAGACACGGTGACACCTCAAAGTAGGGTTAGTTCGAACGACGTTTGGTGTGGCATGCTTTGGCCTAATAGGTCCTTCGTACTCTCATCGTTGGTCCCCAGGTAGGCAAACTGGTCCGTTATATTGGATTTATACGAATGCCAGCCTAGACAGGACGTTCCGACTACCGGTACTTGTACCCTTCCAGTTACTACATGCCCGTCGCAGAACTTACTTTGATGAGATTTGAAAATTGCACAAAATCTTTGGATAATGAGAGTATGAAAATAAATTGAATACATGAACATCGATATATGTATAATGAATATGTATATATGTATAATGAATATGTATATAAGCATGTATGTTTGACTGTAAATGTAAACAAATATGAAACAAATAAATATCACAAGTTTGTATGTAACCACCTAATCAATTAAAATTTAGGCAGACTATAGTATAGGCTCTAAGGGTCTAATAACCTATCCTATATCCCTATAGTCATGGCTCTGATACCAATCTGTCACACCCCGACCCGCAGCGGAAAAGGTGATCGGGGCATGATTGGGTTATCATCAAAGCACATGACATTTATTATGCGTTTCATATTCATTAATACAATTTAATGGAAATTTACAATAAAGATTACAACATGTTCTAGCTATCAATCTAGGCATCTTTGTTCTCTTCTAAGGCATTTCCTATGTTTTCTTTGCTTCAACCTGTTCACCTGTATCATGTGTAAAAAGGTTTTGGATCAACATAATGTTGGCGAGTGAATCCTATGGAAAACATTTGAACAATTTATTTAAATTGATTATGAAATATGTGCACAACCAAACATGAGTAAAAATAGATGTAACTTAATCAACAATCATAAGATATTAAATGAAACACACATGAACAATAATGGAACAATTAGAGGCACGCGATGCTCAACTCGTCTCTCACGAGGAACTGAGGGGCCTAATGAATGAATTGCATAACATGATAATATGAATGACACAACTACAACCAATATAAACTCAATGATACACACATGAACAATAATGAATTTGATTTGAAGCACGCGTTGTTCAACTCGTCTCCCACGAGGAACTAATGGGCTTAATGAATGAGTTTCATATGATTTGGCATAAGGAAATAAGTAAAACACAACAATATAAACAATCTAAGTTTAGGTCATGATGTGGTATGGCACAAGTTTAAATAAATAAATTAATTATTTTCATAACACATGACACACCCCAAAATGTGTAATTTAAAAGGGGAAGTTGTAAGATTCACTCACAGTGGGTGCGTTCGGTGGATGATGTTGAATGCACGCGAAGTGGTTTTAACCACGAGTGAGTTTAACCTAGATAAATCGCATTATGGTTTGGTAAGTAAATGGATTTTATTAATCTATTTTAGTAGGATTGTTGGGTGTATTTTTGTGAGTTTGAGGCTATTTTCTAACCTTAAAAATGTTATTTTTAAGTATTTTTAATTGATTTTTAATTAAAATAATTAAATAAAAATAAATAAAAAAATTTTACTTTTTTCTGACCGTTGACCTGACCGTTGACCGGTTCGAATGGGAATACAAGTGCGCTGAGTGAGGCTCGAACCCGAGACCTCCCGTACGCGTGCACGCAGCTCTACCAACTGAGCTACGTGTCTAACCCGTTATAAATCTGATTTTAATTATATATATATATTAATTAGTTTAAACCGAAAATCATTTTATTTTAAAAACAGTTTAAGCGAATCGGACATGCACTCCACAGGTCTCGAACCCGGGACCTGTGGCTTAAACTAACACACAGTCCACCGCTGGACTGTGTGTTTAACATGTTATATAATCCGATTTTTATTATACTTAAATACAAATTAGTTATTTCCTTTTCTGCCTTATTTAAAAAGAATAGATAATTGTCCGAGTCGGTGCAGAAGACCGGACTCGAACTCGTGACCTGTGATATAAACATACACACAGTCCACCGCTGGACTGTGTGTCTAACTTGGTTATTATTCCAGTTATTAATATACTTAACATATATTTGTGGCGACTCCGGTTCAGTTTAACAAAAAAATGATTTTTATTAAGGGGACGTGTGTGAAACCGGATTCGAACTCGAGACGTTTGTATGCTTAATGTGCACACAGTCCACCGCTGGACTGTGTGTCTAACCCGATTAATAAGTTGATTTAAATTATACTTATGTGATACAGTTAATTCGTCTTCTTCGCTGAAATATAACCAGAGGTAAAGTCTGACTGGTTCGAGTTTTATTCAGGTTCCTTAGCGTCTTACAGTTCATTAAGGTGAGATATGAGTGAAAAGAAAGAGAATTTAGGCGAAGAGGTATACCGACTGGACTCTCTGTTTTCCGGCAGAACTCCGGCGACAGAAATTAGCTCCGGCGTCAGGTGTCTTGCAGCAGAGAAACTTCAGAAAACTTGCAAAGCTTGTGGGTGACTTCGGTATGAGCTTAGGAGGTTCAATAAGGCTCGGAAATGAGGAAACCGGTTTTCCGGCGATGAACAGATTAATTCCGGCGAGTGGAATTACGCCGAGAAAAAGTGTGGTTTTGAGCGAAAAGGTTTGCAGTGGGTTGTGGGTGAATTTATAGAACAAATCGTCAATGCATTTGGCCCGATTTCCGACTGGATTCGTAAATTATAAAAACTCCGGCGGTTATAGAAAGTGTCACGGACTCAAACGTCGGTTATAACCGATGTTCTAATAATAATTTACGTTATAACTGAAAATGCTGTTAAAAGCTCGCGAGATTACCGGGATTCCGACGACTGAACTATTGGGCGCCGGTTTTGAATTCGTAACGAGATTACCAATTTTTATTATACTTAACAACTAACGAGGATTAACCCGGTTCTGTTTTAAACAAAAAGGCATTTTATTACATATAGGGTGCGTGTATCAAGAATCGAACTCGGGACGTATGCGTATATGTTTGCACACAGTCCACCGCTGGACTGTGTGTCTAACCCGTTCATTATATCGATTTTTATTAGTCTTATATTATACCGCGTCTTCGTCTTCTTCGTTAACTTTACCCAGAAAACAAATTCCAACTGTTTTGACTGATTTATGCCTAATCTGGTTTTTTTAAACTTTATGAGTAATTTAAAGGTAACGAATGGAGAGAGTTTGGGGGAAAGGATGTACCGATCAGTGATTCTCACAGAATTCCGGCAGAGGTCCGTCGGCTCTGATATTGAACTCCGGCTGTTGAAATCAATTAACAGTTCTGTTCGATTATTTATGAAGTTGAGGTACTTAATCAAAGTTTAACAGAAGTTTGAAAGATCATACCAGCTCTCAGTGTGTTTCCGGAAGTTTCAGAAATTTTCCGGCGAAGGTAGGAATTTCGACAAACGTTGACTGGGATTGATTCTGATGGTGGAGTTGTGTTAGAGACAGATTAATCAAATGATTGAAACAGAAAGAGTCGAAGGAATTACCGTGTGGATGTGAGTCTTGGTTTTCCGGCGACTTGCAGAATTTTTCCGGCGAGTAAAATAACCTTCTCCGGTGGACAGTAAAATGTGCGGAAATGTGATTGAAGGTCTTGCAGAGTATTTTGAGTCGCAGGAGAGGTCTAAGATTGAAGTAATCCGAGAATTGAAAGTTTTCGGTTATTAAACCGATTCACTTCCGAATTCAAGTTTCATTCACAGCAGAATTGATTGGATTTATCAGTTTATCGGTTATACTCATTGAATCGCGAGTATCCAAATCGTCTTTGAGTGTTTGATAACCGATTTCAGTTACTTGGCGTAACCGATTGATTTACATTTGTCTATAAGATCTATTTGTTTCCTAAAGATGACAGAAAACAAACAAGTGGCGGAGTGGTGATGTGTGTGTGTGTGTTAAGTCTTTGGATCTCACTTTCCGGCTGACCCGGGTTCGAGCCCCGGCAGCAACATTTTATTTTTATTTGTTTTGTTTTCACTTTTTATCAAATATAATTTTTATAGTTTAGTTTGTTTATTAATTATGTATCATTAAAAATCAAAATAACCATAAATATACAACGTGACATTTATAACTTGGTATTCGATTACAAAACGGAGCGGGTTTTGGAAACCCGTTTTTGACAAATGTTACAGTATCCCCTACTTTTAAGTATTTCGTCCCGAAATTTAAGTAGTTGGTGTAGTAGGAAAAAGATGCGGGTATTTTTCACGCATTGAGTCTTCACGTTCCCAAGTAAACTTAGGTCCCCGTTTTGACTCCCAGCGTACCCTAACAATTGGAATGCGACTCCGTCGTAGACGTTTCTCCCCGAAGTCCATGATTTCTACTGGTCTTTCAATAAAATGCATAGATTCATCAATCTGAATATCTTCCAGAGGAATGTGGAGGTTTTCATCAGCGAGGCACTTCTTCAAGTTCGACACGTGGAATGTGGGATGAATCCTGTTGAGTTCTTCTGGTAGATCAAGCTTGTATGCTACAGGTCCTACTCTTTCGAGTATCTTGAAAGGTCCTACGTAGCGTGGTCTAGCTTGCCTTTTTGACCAAAACGAACTACTCCCTTCCACGGTGATACTTTTAGAAGTACATGATCACCAATGTTAAACTCTAAAGGCTTCCGTCGTTTATCTGCATAACTCTTTTGACGACTTTGAGCCGCTAGAAGATTGTTTCGGATTTGATGGATCTTGTCTGTGGTTTCTTGGATCAATTCTGGACCAGTGATTTGAGCTTCCCCAATTTCGTGCCAACATACTGGAGATCGGCACTTACGACCATATAAGGCTTCAAAAGGTGCCATGCCGATACTTGAATGATAGCTGTTGTTGTACGAAAATTCTACTAATGGTAGATGAGCGTCCCAATTTCCCTTGAAGTCTATAAGACATGCTCGAAGCATATCTTCAAGAGTTTGAATGGTGCGTTCAGATTGACCATCAGTTTGAGGATGATAGGCGGTACTGAGATCTAATCGCGTACCCATAGCGGCTTGTATTGCTTGCCATGTTCGTGAAGTGAAACGACCATCACGATCAGAAATAATGCTTAACGGTACCCCATGTCGGCTTACGATTTCGCTGATATAAATACGAGCTAGCTTTTCGTTCTTGAATCTTCGCGGATAGGAATAAAGTGAGCTGATTTTGTAAGTCGGTCAATGATTACCCATATAGTGTCATACCCACTAGAAGTGCGAGGTAACCCGGTAATGAAGTCCATGGTTATATTTTCCCACTTCCATACAGGTATTTCAGGTTGGACCAGAAGTCCTGAGGGTCTTTGGTGTTCAGCTTTCACCTTGGAACATGTAAGGCACTTAGAAACAAAAACAGCAATATCCTTTTTCATTCCAGGCCACCAATAGGTATATCGTAGGTCTTGATACATCTTATCGGCTCCTGGGTGTATAGAGTATCGCGTTTTGTGAGCTTCCTTCATAAGAATTTCACGAAGATTGTTGTGGTTAGGAATCCAGATACGATCTAGGTAGTACAGAATACCGTCAGATTTAGTTTCAATTTTAAGTTCAGCTCCACAGGACATCTCCTTTTGTACATCATCTTCCGTTACTGAAACATGTTGGGCTACTCGAATTTGATCTTTAATGTCAGTCATGATTTGCGAACATAGAAGACGAATGGAGTTCGCATAACCCTTTCGACTAAGTGCATCGGCCACCACATTTGCTTTGCCAGGGTGGTATCGAATTTCACAGTCGTAGTCATTTAGAAGTTCGACCCATCTTCGTTGCCTCATGTTTAACTCCTTTTGATTGAAGATATGTTGAAGACTCTTGTGGTCAGTGTATATTTCACACTTAGTACCATAGAGATAATGTCTCCATATCTTAAGAGCGAACACAACGGCTCCAAGTTCTAGGTCATGGGTGGTGTAGTTCTTCTCATGCGTCTTGAGTTGTCTCGAAGCATAAGCTATAACTTTTCCTCTTTGCATTAGAACGCAGCCTAATCCTTGCCCTGACGCGTCGCAATAGACCACAAAATCATCACAACCTTCAGGAAGAGTGAGGATTGGTGCATCACAAAGTTTTTGTTTAAGAGTTTGGAAGGCTTCTTCTTGCTTGGGTCCCCATATGAAAGGTTTTTCCTTATGAGTTAAAGCCGTGAGTGGTACAGCAATGCGAGAGAAGTTTGAAATGAATAGATGATAATAACCAGCCAAAGCAAGAAAAGATCTTACTTCAGTTGGTGTACGTGGTGCTTGCCATTCTTGTACCGCTTTGATCTTTGAGGGGTCGACATGTATTCCCTTGTCATTGACTACATGTCCGAGGAATTGCACCTCTTTTAACCAAAATTCGCATTTGGAGAATTTGGCGTAAAGCTTTTCATTCTCTAGAAGTGTAGAGTTTAAGATGACGCTCATGATCAGACTTAGACTTTGAATAAATAAGAATGTCGTCGATGAAGACTATAACAAATCGATCAAGATAAGGTTTGCAGACTCTGTTCATTAGGTCCATGAAGACTGCTGGAGCGTTGTTAAACCAAATGGCATGACCATGAATTCATAATGACCATAACGAGTTCGGAATGCGGTCTTTGGGACGTCTTCTTCATACACTCTAAGTTGATGATAACTAGATCGAAGGTCGATTTTGGAAAAGTAGCTGGCACCTTGAAGTTGGTCAAGAAGATCATCAATGCGAGGTAAATGATAGCGATTCTTGATTGTTAATTTATTGAGCTCTCTGTAGTCGATGCACATACGAAACGATCCATCTTTCTTCTTTACAAAAAGAACAGGTGCACCCCAAGGCGATGAACTAGGACGTATGAATCCCTTGTCAGTCAACTCTTGTAATTGACTGGCTAGCTCTTGCATTTCAGAGGGGGCTAACCTATAAGGAGACTTTGCAACTGGTGTAGCACCAGGTATAAGATCAATACGGAATTCGACTTCTCTAACTGGAGGAAGTCCTGAAATGTCATCAGGAAAAACTTGCGGGAAGTCTTTTACTACTGGGATGTCTTCAAGTTTCTTCTCCATGGTTCCCTTGTTGATGATATGAGCTAAAAACGCGACATAATTTTTGCGAAGATATTTTTGGGCTTGAAGACAAGACATTAAGCTGAGCTCTTTCGACGAGGTTTCTCCAAAGATTCGAAGAGTCTGACCGTTTGAAAGAGGAATACGTATAAATTTTTCGCGACATACAACTTTTGCCTGCTGTTGACTGAGCCAGTCCATACCAATTATGATATCAAAACTTCCCAGCTTCATAGGAATAAGGTCTACTGAGAATTCGTGGTCGTTTAAGGTGAGTGTACAGTTGCGTATAACAGAATTTAATGAAACTGGTTTCCCGTCAGCAACTTCTACCGTTATGGATTCTATGAGCTTATCCCGATTTTGGTTTAAGATAGGTTCAAATTCTAAGGACACAAAACTTCTATCCGCACCAGTATCAAATAACATAGAGACATATCTACCATTTATAAGGAACGTACCGTTAACCACATTACCGTCAGCTCTAGCCTGATTAGCGTTGATATTGAAAACTCTTCCTCCTGCAGGTGGAGGAGCTTGGTTCGCTTGATTCACCGGGTTAGCTTGGGCCTGAGCATGGATAATGTTTACCAACCTTGGACAAATGTTTCTGAAATGGCTTGGGTCTCCGCAATTGTAGCAAGCCCGCATAGGTTGACCCATAGGATAATTGGGTTGGTAATATGTTTGGGCTAAATGTTGGGCGGGTGGATATTGTAGGGGTTGTTGGGCTTGACCCATTAATTGTTGGTGGGTTTGGGTTGAAGGCTGGTGGCGGTTCGTTCGCTGGGGCATGCGGCAGGTTTGAACAGTATGACCCGCGCGACCACAACTGGTGCAATGCTGGCAAGGATAATCAGGAGAATGGTGATATTGGCAACGGTTGCATTTTGGTAACGGGCCAGAGTATGGTCTTTTGTATGGTGCAGGTGAAGGAGCGACCTGGGTAATGGGTGCAGCAGGAATTGGGAGGTTGGTTTGTGTAACGGCGAAGTTTCTGGTGTTGCGCTTCCTCTTGTTAGCAAACTTAGAGGAGGATATGGAATGGTTTGAAGTTTGACCCTCAACAGGGGCTTTCCCTCAACAGGGGCTTTCTTTTTCTCTTCTTTAAACTTCCCGTTGCGAATTGATTCTCGGTCAGTTCAGTTGCTAGCTCCATAGCAGCTTCAAGTGTTACCGGTGAAATGCTGAGAACTGAATCCTGAATTTTCGAGGGAAGTCCTCGAATATAATGCTCGATCAAACGATAAGTTGGGGTAAACAAATTTGGAACCATTTGGTTCACTCTAAGAACCTCTTGTTATAGGTGGTGTGATCACCCTCCTTCTGTTTTAAAGAATGAAATTCGTCCTCCAACTTTTTAATTTCACTCCTAGGACAGAAACGCCTAGTCATGATTTCCCTTAACTCCTCCCAAGTTAAGGCCATTGCATCATCAATTCCCCTCTTCCCTTTTTCAGTATTCCACCAAGTGAGAGCTACCCCAAATAGTCTCCCGGTGGCGTATCGAACTTTGCGATCCTCAGGACAGTCGCAGTTGAGGAAGGTGTTTTCCATTTCCTCGAACCAATGGAGGAGAGCAGTGACACCTTCGGTCCCTTCAAATTTAGGAGGATCAAAAGATTTTAAATGTTTGTATGAGCACTTGCTGGTAGGAGGGTTGTCTATGTTCTGGTCGTGTTGTTGGGGAGGATTAGTGGGATTTGTGGCGAGAGCTTGCTTTACTTGGACCATAATGTCAGGCAGTATCGTGGCCATTTGTTTCGCAATGTGTGTGGCCAAGCGTTCCTGAGACCTTCCTGATCTTTTACCCCCTCGTTGTTGTCTGGACGACATCTACAGGAACATACATAAGAAGATTGTGAGTTTATGGAGTCTTTTTAGGTGTCATGTGTCTTTAAGAAAAATGAAAATAACATAAATATCAATAATGCAACTACATCCATAGAATGTCTTGGGTTTGCTCATGTTGGGCCTCAAATGTCCCCCATACCTTTACCTGTATAGTCATGTGGGCCCCCATGGCTATTGGCTTGGTAGGATTCACATTAGTATTGGCAATTTAACACTCGCATCACCCGAATGCAAACCACAAAATATGTTTACGAGATGTATGGTCGGAATGTGTTCAGGTGTAGACACAATGACAACTCAAAGTGGGGTTAGCTCACACGACGTTTGGTATAGCATGCTTTGGCCTAATAGGTACTTCGTACTCTCATCGTTAGTCCCCAGGTAGGCAAACTGGTCCTTTATTTTGGATTTATACGAATGCCAGCCTAGACAGGACGTTCCGACTACCGGTACTGGTACCCTTCCAGTTACAACATGCCCGTCATGAGAACTCACTTTGATGAGATTTGAAAACACAAAAATCATTGTAAAAACAATCATGATGTGGTGTGTGCTTTCATGGATATGATGTGTTATGAGAATATGATTCATGATAGGCATTATATGATAATACATACTTATGAACATGCTTGCATAATATTGAATGTAACATTTAACATAAAACATATAAACATCATGAAATTTGGCATGTAACACACAAAAATCTTATAAGTTTCTAATCAACTATAGTATAGGCTCTAAGGGTCTAATAACCTATCCTATATCCCTATAGTCATGGCTCTGATACCAATCTGTCACACCCCGACCCGCAGCGGAATAAGAGTCGGGGCATAATTGGGTTATCACCAAAGCTCATGATATTTACTAATATGTTTCATATTTATTAAAGTCAAAGTTACATTTCCAAATATCCAAACATGTCCATACAATACAAAGAAAATAAACCAAACAAAACAATCCCAAACTCTAAATCATTTTATTCTTCTAGTCCAATCCTATGTGTTTCTGGCTGCAGCTGGTTCACCTGTATCATGTGTAAAAAAGGGGGGTTTTGGGTCAACATAAGTTGGCGAGTGAACCTTGTTAGATAAACTTTTATTGTTGATTTACTTATTAGTTTATCAATGAAAAATTGTGCATAATCATAAATGAGCAAATGTAAATAATCAAGCAGTAGCAATTGTAATCACATCCATAACATACAATAACACATGATAGCATGTATTAACATACCAACATCATACAATAACTAACATGAATGAAACTGTGCGATCAAGGCTCAATCAAACGGAGCCGATCGTATTGCATGTACTGAAAATGATGAATGTCTGTGCGATCAAGGCTCAATCAAACGGAGCCGATCGTATGTGGGCACGCCAGGTTCACGCTCATAATGTAATGGGGAACATGCTCAACGCTCATAATGTAATGGGGAGCGGCGGCCTCTGAAATTGCATGTACTGAAATAATAAATTGAATCTAACAATAACCACACAAACAGTTGTAACAAACTGAATACACAAGTTCATGATATGATGTATGCACAATGATTTAAATATAATATATAGCAAGACACATGATACACCCCAAAACGTGATTAAAACGGGGAATTTGTAAGATTCACTCACATTGGGTGCGTTTGAATGGAGATGATGAGATGCGCACGAGTCGGGAGAGTTGAACAACGAGAATTACTAACCTAAATAATAACGGAAAAATTATAATAAATGAGTGGATTTTATTAAGGATTTTAATGGAATTTTTTTATATATATTTTTGTGAGTTTAAGACTATTTTCTATCTTTAAAAATATTATTTTTAAGTATTCTAATTGATTTTTAAATTAAATTAAATAAATAACAATATATAAAAAAATTGTTTATTTTTGCGTTGACCGTTGACCGTTGACTTGTTGACCGGTTCGGTCAGTGTGCATGTATGCGCTGGGTGAGACTCGAACACGAGACCTCCCGTACGCGTGCACGCAGCTCTACCAACTGAGCTACGTGTCTAACCCGAAATAATCTTGTTTTTAATTATATTTATATACTAATTCGATTTATCCAAAATTCTTTTAATTTTAAAAACATTTTAATTCATCAAACTGGTGCTAGTGACAGGTTTCGAACCCGGGACTTGTGCTTTAACATCACACACAGTCCACCTCTGGACTGTGTGTCTAACTTGGTTAATATACCAATTTTTATTATACTTAACAACTAACGAGGATTAACCCGGTTCTGTTTTAAACAAAAAGGCATTTTATTACATAGAGGGTGCGTGTATCAAGAATCGAACTCGGGACGTATGCGTATATGTTTGCACACAGTCCACCGCTGGACTGTGTGTCTAACCCGTTCATTATATCGATTTTTATTAGTCTTATATTATACCGCGTCTTCGTCTTCTTCGTTAACTTTACCCAGAAAACAAATTCCAACTGTTTTGACTGATTTATGCCTAATCTGGTTTTTTTAAACTTTATGAGTAATTTAAAGGTAACGAATGGAGAGAGTTTGGGGGAAAGGATGTACCGATCAGTGATTCTCACAGAATTCCGGCAGAGGTCCGTCGGCTCTGATATTGAACTCCGGCTGTTGAAATCAATTAACAGTTCTGTTCGATTATTTATGAAGTTGAGGTACTTAATCAAAGTTTAACAGAAGTTTGAAAGATCATACCAGCTCTCAGTGTGTTTCCGGAAGTTTCAGAAATTTTCCGGCGAAGGTAGGAATTTCGACAAACGTTGACTGGGATTGATTCTGATGGTGGAGTTGTGTTAGAGACAGATTAATCAAATGATTGAAACAGAAAGAGTCGAAGGAATTACCGTGTGGATGTGAGTCTTGGTTTTCCGGCGACTTGCAGAATTTTTCCGGCGAGTAAAATAACCTTCTCCGGTGGACAGTAAAATGTGCGGAAATGTGATTGAAGGTCTTGCAGAGTATTTTGAGTCGCAGGAGAGGTCTAAGATTGAAGTAATCCGAGAATTGAAAGTTTTCGGTTATTAAACCGATTCACTTCCGAATTCAAGTTTCATTCACAGCAGAATTGATTGGATTTATCAGTTTATCGGTTATTCTCATTGAATCGCGAGTATCCAAATCGTCTTTGAGTGTTTGATAACCGATTTCAGTTACTTGGCGTAACCGATTGATTTACATTTGTCTATAAGATCTATTTGTTTCCTAAAGATGACAGAAAACAAACAAGTGGCGGAGTGGTGATGTGTGTGTGTGTGTTAAGTCTTTGGATCTCACTTTCCGGCTGACCCGGGTTCGAGCCCCGGCAGCAACATTTTATTTTTATTTGTTTTGTTTTCACTTTTTATCAAATATAATTTTTTTAGTTTAGTTTGTTTATTAATTATGTATCATTAAAAATCAAAATAACCATAAATATACAACGTGACATTTATAACTTGCTATTCGATTACAAAACGGAGCGGGTTTTGGAAAACCGTTTTTGACAAATGTTACAGTGCCGATCACCAATATGTTGGCACGAAATTGGAGAAGCACAAATCACCGGTCCAGAATTAATTCAAGAAACAACAGACAAGATCCATCAAATTCGAAACAATCTCCTAGCGGCACAAAGTCGTCAAAAGAGTTATGCAGACAAACGCCGAAAGCCCTTGGAGTTTAACATTGGTGACCAAGTATTTTTAAAAGTATCACCGTGGAAGGGAGTGGTTCGTTTTGGCCAGAAGGGCAAGCTAGCACCACGCTACGTAGGACCTTTCAAGATACTCGAAAGAGTAGGACCTGTAGCATACAAGCTTGACCTACCAGAAGAGCTCAACAGAATTCATCCCACATTCCACGTATCAAACTTGAAGAAGTGCCTCGCCGATGAAAACCTCTATATTCCTCTAGAAGACATTCAAGTCGAAGAATCTATGCATTTCATTGAAAGACCAGTAGAAATTATGGACTTCGGAGAGAAACGTTTAAGACGAAGCCGTATTCCAATCGTCAGGGTACCTTGGGAGTCAAAACGAGGACCTGAGTTTACTTGGGAACGTGAAAGACTCAATGCGCGAGAAATACCCACATCTTTTTCCTGTTACCACTACTACTTAAATTTCGGGACGAAATTTCAAAAAGTAGGGGATACTGTAACATCCGTCGAAAAACGGGTTTCCAAACCCACTTCGTTTATTAATCGAATATCAAGCTATAAAATTACGTTGCGTATTTATGATTAATTCTAATTTTAAACAATACATAATTAATAAACAATTTAGAATTTAAAAACTATAATTATTAAAAAGTAAAAATAAAGTAAATAAAAAAGAAAATAGGCTGCCGGGTTTCGAACCCGGGTCAGCCGGTAGAAACAACCAACACACATCTCACCACTCCGCCACTTGACTTGTTTGTTGATATAATGAAACAATTAATACTACTTATATTGAAACTCTAAATCAAACCCAGTGAATCAGCGCGTCCAAATTCGCACTCACCGGAAATACCGACGATTTCGCCAATTATCGATGGTTTCCTTTGACTAAACGCATGCATTAACACCGACGTCGGTTATAACCGATGTCTAATCCCGCGATCTCAGTCATAACCGCCGGAGAAAGTCTTGACCACGAATCAAGACCAAATTCAGACCCAAATCATCTTGATTCTTCCCTATAAATACACACACAAGTCTCTGGTAATCTTTTCGCTCAAAATCACACAATTTCTCGAAGCAATTACACTCGTCGGAGATATTCTGCAATTGCCGGACATTCACCGGAAAACCGAGACATACATCAAATCGGTAAATTTCTCGACTCTTTCGTTTTCAATCCATTGTTAGACTTATACTAACTTCAATCCATCAACCAGAATCAATCCCAGACGACGTTGCCAGATATTCTGCACTCGCCGAAAAATTTCTGGAAATTTCCGAAATCACGCTGTGAATCGATACAATCATCTAAACCCTCTGATAATCCTTGTTTAGTAACTCAATTTCACAACTCATCGATCAAAACTGTTAATTGATTCATCCAGACGGGATTCACAAATCAGAGCCGACGACCATTGCCGGAGTTCTGAGAAAATCAGTCAGTTCGGTACATTCGATTCCTTAACCCTTTTTATCCATTACAATTCAATCAATAAAATGTTCGACGAACGATTTTAACAAGAACAGTCGAATATCGTTGTTCTGTGTCTTTGAATGAAGAAGACGAAGTCGACGTTGCGTATAAGTATAATATAGATTGAATATTAAACCGGGTTAGACACACAGTCCAGCGGTGGACTGTGTGCAAACACATAGCGCACGTCACGAGTTCGAACCATACAAACGCACGGACTTTCCGAATTAAAACCATTCTTTTTAAAACTGAATCAGAACAGATTCCAGTTTGTTTATAAGATTAATATAAACCGTAAGTTAAACAGATAAGACACACAGCCCAACTGGTTGGGCTGTGCGCTTACAAACCGAGGGACCCGAGTTCGATCCGGCTCCCTGCAAACCGGTTCGACCATTTTAAAACCTTTTAAGATAAACCAAATAAATTAACATTTAATTTGTATATATATATAATTAAAACACAGATTATCATGAGCAAGTGGTTTGCCAGATGTGGTAGTTTTATCTAAATTATCATGAGCAAGTGGTTTGCCACTTGCTTCAATCTTAGATGCCCCTTTGTCTTGGTTCTGGGGACTTGCCACTGGAGCAGAGGTTACCGTAGTAGCCTTAGCAGTGGTTGCCTTCAACAAGGTCTTAGGTATGTAACCACTGTCCAATTGAGAACTTCGGAGTTCAGCAATTGTAGTGGCTGCCATTGTTGAACTATCACCAAGGGTTACATGTAACCCAAGGGATGTAGCCTCTTCATTTGCTGATGGGCTAGCAATTAGAAATAAGTCAGACCCAGCGTCTGGTTGAAGTATATTCTCATTTATGGGTTGGTGAGAAGTGCTGGATAATGTCTGCTCAATATCTATTGCATTCAGCAAGGGTAGCATGGTAGGTGGTAGTGATGGTATTGGTGAGAGTGGCTGTGTAGAAAGTAACATTGCCCTGGGAGAGGGTTGTGGAAGATAGAACCAAGTGATCCTATAGCTTCATAATTTGGTGTCCCTGGGCCTACAACCTGATCCTTTTGTGAGGATGCAGGAAGAGTTTGAAAGCCGGTGTGAGATCTTTCTACCATCTGCTGTGAAGAAGTAGAAACAGTGGTTGGTGACTTTGGTGGTGTCACTTGGTTAACCTCTAGGATCTCATCTTCCAGAGGACCCTTTTTGGGTATGGTGGGTTTTTGGGATGCTCTGGATGGTTTCTTTTTGGAGATTTTAGGTGTGGGTTTCAGAGCAGCGGTTGTGATGCCCTAATCACCTAGAGAAGTAGGCTCAGCAGCCGGAGGTTGAGCTTGAACATTTTGTTCTTGTAAAATAGGCTCAGCCTCCTCTGCTTCTGTTTTGGAAACTTTGTCTTGATTTGTAATTCGTGTAAACGTTTCATGGTTTAGGCTACCAGCATTTGTAACTTCGCCTTGTTTACTTGCGTTTGATTTGATCTGATCTTGCAAGTAAACACTCATGAATCTTGGATGTATCAAGAAAGCTTTTCGTTTTGAAATGTTTATAAAATTAATTACAAGATCATTGAACAACACCTGTGAGAAGTTAAAATCAGAACCAGTTAAAATTGCAAATCCCATATACTGTATTTCAATGGAATCTCATTGAAAGCAGTTCTTTTTGTAGAGACACATGTAAGTAAAGTGTGGAAAAAGAATTTCATCTCTGCTGAAAAATTAGGCTTGAGATTGTCATACCGTTCAACTGTCTGGTATATCCTCTTTCAACGAATTCATGCTGCATCTCCCTCAAAGGAAATGATACTGGATGTTGCATATCATTTAACATGAAGAATTGGGAGATAGATTGTGGGCTTATTGGCAGTTGTGTGCCACCAACTTTGGAAGTGATAGAATAGGGCACACCATCAGCGGATGAGTTTACTTTAGCCTTTGCCCAAAATTCTCTTAAAGAATCGATGTAAACTGGGGCTTTTACTTCCAACATGTGTTTAAATTTTGATTCTTTTAGAATCCGGATCATTGGATGATAACGAGTGTTTGTGTCGGTTTCTTCGAGAATAGCAGTGTAATCGTGTGGTGTTTTGATGATGAGGACAAATGGGGGTTGTTCTTGTGTCGATTTCTTCTTCGATTTAGGTTTAGGAGCCATGATTTTGGTGATACCGCATGATTGGATCATGATGAGAGCAGCTAGGAGGAATGACACCTATGTCATGGATTGGGTGCTAAAGATTCTTTCACTGTGATGGCGTGTTTGTTGTCAAAAGCATCTGAGGCTGAGTCAATGTTGTGGTATAGGCGCATGGCCCGCATCCACTACCGAAAAATGAATTATATTATTAAAAAAGGTTTAGTGGAAGGGGTTCCAGTGCAGAGGTTTCATGTGGATGATAAATGTCTTTCATGTCAAAAAGGAAAACAACATAAGAAACCTCACAAGTCTAAAACAGCAAATTCCAAAGATGCCCCTTTTGAATTACTTCATATGGATCTATCGGTCTGGTAAACATAA
The DNA here is from genome assembly GCA_947069175.1 of Scalesia atractyloides. NCBI lineage: Eukaryota > Viridiplantae > Streptophyta > Magnoliopsida > Asterales > Asteraceae > Scalesia > Scalesia atractyloides. Next base: position 36,249,918 of record CAMTDV010000005.1, read on the forward strand.
GGAGCGTAGGTGGAAAGTACTATTGTTTAGTTTTCACGGATGATTACTCGCGTTATTCATGGGTTTTCTTTTTAGGTACAAAAGATGAGACAGCTGAGTTGCTAATTGATCTTTATACAAAATTGGAGAACGTCCATGATGCACGCATCAAGAGGATAAGGAGTGATAATGGCACGGAGTTCAAGAATCAGATTCTGGATCTCTATTGTCTGCGAAAGGGGATTGAACATCAATACTCTGCTCCTTATACACCTCAACAGAATGGAGTTGCTGAGAGGAAAAACAGGACGTTGATTGAAGCCACTAGGACTATGCTGTCTGATTCCAAGCTTCCAGTTCTTTTCTAAGGAGAAGCTGTGAACATAGCGTGTTATGTCCTAAACAAATTTTTAAATGTTAAACGATTTAATAAAACATGTCACGAACTATTGTTTAACAGGAAACCAAACTTGAAGGGCTTTGAACCATTTGGATTACACTGCACAATTGTGAAAAATAAAGATAAACAAAAATTCGGTGAAGTGTTTGACCAAGGTTACTTTCTAGGTTATGTATCTGGATCACCGAATAAAAGGGCTTTTAATCTAAAAACGTGTAAATTTGAGGTTGTGTTTAACGTTGAAATCACGAGTTATTCGCCTCAACAATCAACGAGTGGTCCTGCTATATTATATGATTATGATAGTGTTTTTAAATCATTTAATATTCCCATGTTTTCAAATGCAGATGAGTCTCAGCTGATACAAACAGTGATTAGTGAGGATGAAGAAGTCGACTTTATGCCGAGATCGAGTATATCGATGACAGATGCTCAAGAAACTTCCTCAAATACAAATGCAAATGCAAATGCATAAGTAGAGGATTCAAGTGATAGTTAGTCTGAACCTATTCACGGAGAGGATTTCAGTAATCCGTTTGCAAATCAGAATATTCAGGGGGAGGTTGGATCCAATCTGGGTGAGAATTAGAAGATGATGCCATTGCTACTACACGAGTAAACGTAGATCATCCAGTTGAGAACATTTTAGGTGATCCTGCTGCAGGTGTTCAGACAAGAAGAGGTATCACTGAAGGTTCATGTCTGTCTGCTTCAATGAGAAAACGTGAATAATCAATGAGTGCTTGTACAGTTGCTTTATTGCCCAAGAGGAGCCGAAGAATGTGCATATTGATCTATAAGATAATTCATGGGTCGAAGCGATGCGAGAGGAACTAGCTCAGCTCTCGAAATTGAAGGTTTGGGAGCTAGTTGATCTACCAGAAGGAGAGAAGGAACTAGGCACTAAGTGGGTGTTTAAGTGCAAGAAAGATGATCTAGGGATAGTTACAAGGAACAAGGCTCGATTAGTTGTGAAGGGATTCAATCAACAAGAAGGGATAGACTACAATGAAGTGTTTGGACCAGTGGTAAGGTTGGAAGCAATTCGGTTGTTCCTAGCCTTCGCATCATTCAAGGGCTTCAAAGTTTACCAACTAGACGTGAAGAGTGCGTTTCTTTACGGGAAAGTCTAAGAAGTGGTGTATGTCTCACAACCATATCGGTTTACTGATCCAAACTATCCAGATCGGGTGTATAAGCTGAATAAGGCTTTGTATGGATTACATCAGGCACCTAGGGCGTGGTATGGGACACTGTCAAAACATTTGTTGAAGAATGGATTTGAAAGATGTCAGATTGACAGTACACTATTCATTAAGAGAAAGAAGGAAGATTTTCTGCTAGTAAAAGTATACGTGGATGACATCATATTCAGGTCATCTGATGAGAGCATGTGTCATGAATTTGAAGAGGTAATGAAGAGCACGTTTGAGATGAGTGCGATGGGTGAGCTGTCCGACTTTCTAGGTTTGCAAGTTGAACGAAAGAAGGAGGGGATGTTTATTCATCTGACAAAGTATGTGTAGGACACTTTGTCTCATTTCAAAATGGAGGATTGCGCTACTTTCAACATACCTATCAGCGAGAATCACAATCTTGGTCCAGATCATGAGAGTGTGGATGACGTTGATCCAACTCAGTACAGGGAAATGATTGGTTCTCTTATGTACTTAACTGCTTCAAGACCTGACATCATGTTTGTAGTGTGTCTTTGTGCCAGATATCAAGCGAATCCAAAAGAGTCACATATGAAAGCTGTGAACCGTATTCTACATTACTTGAGGGGGAAACCTAAACTTGGGTTGTGGTGCCCTACTGATAGTGATTTGAAGTTTGTCGCCTACACTGATTCAGACTTTAGAGGATGTAAATCAACCAGAAAATCTACCACAGGTGGTTGTCAGTTCTTCGGAGGGAGGATCTTGTCATGGCAATGCAAGAAGCAGTCTTGCGTGTCTACTTCTACGTGTGAAGCTGAATATATTGTTGCGGGTAGCTGTTGCTCTCAGGTTCTCTGGATACAACAATAGATGCGCGATTACGGTTTGAATTTCACTCGTACTCCTATTATGATAGACAATAATGCCACTATCTTAATCACAAACAATCCCGTAAAGCACAGTAGAACAAAACATATTGACATTCGTCATCATTTTATACGGGATTGTGTTAAAAAGCGAATGATTGAACTTGACATTGTCAGGATCTAAGTTTGAATTGATTGCTGTTTTTGTTTCAAATAATGAAAAATGATTGGAAAACAGAGAATAAGTGTAGCGGATCAATGGAAAACTTTTACAACAATCAATCGGTCGTTTGTTTTCATCACCATCATGCTTTCAAGTAATTAAACTATTGCATGTGATTCACAAACTCCCCCTTAGCCCAATAACGATCGTTTGATAGTAAGAAATGAAGAAGGTATGTGAAATTGATCTTTTTAAGAAGACAAGTAAAAACTGTTACATTGAGCGCCTATTTATAATAACTATCTAACCACTGATCGTCTAACAGTGACGTCATGGTTGATAGTGACAGCTAACAAACGTAACTAACTACAAACACTTCTAGTTTTAAGCTATCAGTGCATAGCACTGTTACATTGATTTAACTAATGCTAGACTAAGCACTGCTTGCCATCCTCTGTTCTTGTAATCTTCTATCAGCGGTTGGGAGTTTCTTCTGTCAGAGGATAGGTAACAATGTGATTATTGAAAGTAGTAAAAAGCCTATAAGTGGATAGAAACCTCTGATAGCTTGACCAAAGCTCGGATGGTGTGTTTTGACTTTGTATCATCTGTTCCTTTTCAAAGGTTCAAACCCAACAATCTCCCCCTGGAACAGATGATGCCAAAAACACCTTATTCTTGATCTTTATTCCTTAGAAAGAATTCTCTTATTTGGCCCTTGAATTGTGGTTCAAAGTTAAGATTCTAAGTCATCAGCATCCTTCTCAAGCTCTAAACTTAGTAATTCATGGAATCTTCTACTGTAAGCCCATAAGCAGCTTCCATAGATAGTTTAGTGGCTTTACCATCAGACTTGACCAGAGTCAATTCGTGGGTGTCTTTGTCGACCTTCCACTTTAGAATTTTTGGGTCTGAAGGCTTTCTTGAAGGAGCCTTTATTCCTGAGGCTAGAAAAGGAGCTATCCTTGTTAGGTCTTCTGCCAACTTGGTACTTCTGTCATTTGTTGGATATTTCATCATGTTCTTGATACCTTCCTTAATGAATACTTCCTCAAACTCTCTGTCAACCTTCTCTGACATCTCCTCTTGCCTTTTCGCTTTAGCACGGCAAGTGTGGATAGGGCAGATGTTGAGCTGGGTTTTTTAGAAAGTTGTGCTTTGAAAGCAGCATCTTCCTTGGAATAATCAGGTTTAGGAGGCATTGATGGATCCTTTTTACTTCTTGCTTTCAGCATCTTGTATGTATCCAACACTCTTATCTCCCCCCATCTCATTACCTGGTTCTTTGACCCATAAGATTCTGAATTAGCTTTTCTTTCATTCGTTTGAGCTTCAGGGTCTTTTCAGGTACATTATTTTTTATGTTTTTTCCAATCTGAGAATGTAGGTTTGTTGTGAGGATCTTTTAGTGGATCTTATATTCTTGCAATCTCTTCTTGAAGCTCACTCACACACCAATCTTTAAAATGTGCCCTTGTTGCAGCATATTTCTTGTATTCCATGATATGAGAAATATACTTATCTTTCAAGAATTTATCATCTGCTTCAGAAATCTTGTTGGATAGATTCTTTGAAAATCTTTCAAGTGATTGGACTTTGCTTAATTGAAATTGAAGTTGATTCTGCACTTCTCTATCATTTTTGCCTTTGGACAACTTCTTAGCAATATCTTCTGCCTGTTTTTCTTGAGTTCCAGATACTGATCAATATTTGGAGGCTTTGGATAACCTTGAAGGGAAGGGAAGTGTCTTTTGTCTGGATCTTCTTCAGCATAGAAAGATGTGATTTCTTTCTTAACTGCATGCAAATCAAGAGGAAATTTTATAGCTGCAGGAATCACTTCTTTTGTGGGAGCAGATGATGTAGTTGAGGAGGTAGAGGTTAGATTTAACATTGGTGCAGATGCAAGTGGCAAAGGAGCAGGGATCTTTTCTTAGGTTATAACCTTTGTAACCTTCCTTCTCTTAAAACTGATTGATGGTGATGGTGGATGGCTTGGAATTCTGGGTGGTGTTGGTAGTTGTTGTGTGGAAGTGGGAAACGTGAGGATGGCAGTGGTTGTGATAACATCTGCTACAACCTCGGCTGTGTCAACAGATGTTGACACAACAGTTGTTATAACATCTGTTGGGGTGGATATGGGAATTGTGTGAGAAGATGTGGTTGATTTTGTGATGAAAGAGGTTTTTGTGGTTGGATTGGTAGCAACTTTAGTTTTGAGAGGTGTGGATCCTGGTTTTCTTGCTTTTGTAGAAGATCTCCTCTTTGTTGAGGTACCAGTCTCTCCCTTTTCTAACTGCTGATCAATCTTTTTCTCAACCAGTACCTTGCCTTCATCAAACACAGTCTTCTTGTGAGACTTCTTTGTCCTTGCCAAGATATCTTCAGTTAAATCTGGTTTCTTTGACCCGTCTGGCTTAGGGATATTTACTGTAGGCCTTGCCTTTGAATCATCCATCTTCAACTTTTTGTTTCCCAAAGGTTTCTCCCCTTTTTGGCTTCATCTGGACTTACAAAAATGACAGTGGGAGGAGATTGACAAGTGGTGGTGAGCAAGTGGGCTTTAATTGCCTTGATATCTGCAGCAGTGTCATTGTATCTTGCATCAACCATATTTCTGAGTTCCATCATCTGATGCTTATGTTTTTTTCTCCAGGAAGTGTTTCTCTTGTTGAAAGATAGGATTCATAACAGATTTAAGCTCAGCAGTTCTTGGAACAGGGGGTTGACTCTGAATAGTAATCAGTTGTTTTAAAAGATCTTTAATCTCATCAACAGTGGTTTCAACATTGGTAACCCTCTTCGTCAATTCTTGGTATTTTAGTTCATCACCTAACTTAATAGGATCATCTGAACTCCTACCAGATGTGGTAGTTTTATCTAAATTATCATGAGCAAGTGGTTTGCCACTTGCTTCAATCTTAGATGCCCCTTTGTCTTGGTTCTGGGGACTTGCCACTGGAGCAGAGGTTACCGTAGTAGCCTTAGCAGTGGTTGCCTTCAACAAGGTCTTAGGTATGTAACCACTGTCCAATTGAGAACTTCGGAGTTCAGCAATTGTAGTGGCTGCCATTGTTGAACTATCACCAAGGGTTACATGTAACCCAAGGGATGTAGCCTCTTCATTTGCTGATGGGCTAGCAATTAGAAATAAGTCAGACCCAGCGTCTGGTTGAAGTATATTCTCATTTATGGGTTGGTGAGAAGTGCTGGATAATGTCTGCTCAATATCTATTGCATTCAGCAAGGGTAGCATGGTAGGTGGTAGTGATGGTATTGGTGAGAGTGGCTGTGTAGAAAGTAACATTGCCCTGGGAGAGGGTTGTGGAAGATAGAACCAAGTGATCCTATAGCTTCATAATTTGGTGTCCCTGGGCCTACAACCTGATCCTTTTGTGAGGATGCAGGAAGAGTTTGAAAGCCGGTGTGAGATCTTTCTACCATCTGCTGTGAAGAAGTAGAAACAGTGGTTGGTGACTTTGGTGGTGTCACTTGGTTAACCTCTAGGATCTCATCTTCCAGAGGACCCTTTTTGGGTATGGTGGGTTTTTGGGATGCTCTGGATGGTTTCTTTTTGGAGATTTTAGGTGTGGGTTTCAGAGCAGCGGTTGTGATGCCCTAATCACCTAGAGAAGTAGGCTCAGCAGCCGGAGGTTGAGCTTGAACATTTTGTTCTTGTAAAATAGGCTCTGCCTCCTCTGCTTCTGTTTTGGAAACTTTGTCTTGATTTGTAATTCGTGTAAACGTTTCATGGTTTAGGCTACCAGCATTTGTAACTTCGCCTTGTTTACTTGCGTTTGATTTGATCTGATCTTGCAAGTAAACACTCATGAATCTTGGATGTATCAAGAAAGCTTTTCGTTTTGAAATGTTTATAAAATTAATTACAAGATCATTGAACAACACCTGTGAGAAGTTAAAATCAGAACCAGTTAAAATTGCAAATCCCATATACTGTATTTCAATGGAATCTCATTGAAAGCAGTTCTTTTTGTAGAGACACATGTAAGTAAAGTGTGGAAAAAGAATTTCATCTCTGCTGAAAAATTAGGCTTGAGATTGTCATACCGTTCAACTGTCTGGTATATCCTCTTTCAACGAATTCATGCTGCATCTCCCTCAAAGGAAATGATACTGGATGTTGCATATCATTTAACATGAAGAATTGGGAGATAGATTGTGGGCTTATTGGCAGTTGTGTGCCACCAACTTTGGAAGTGATAGAATAGGGCACACCATCAGCGGATGAGTTTACTTTAGCCTTTGCCCAAAATTCTCTTAAAGAATCGATGTAAACTGGGGCTTTTACTTCCAACATGTGTTTAAATTTTGATTCTTTTAGAATCCGGATCATTGGATGATAACGAGTGTTTGTGTCGGTTTCTTCGAGAATAGCAGTGTAATCGTGTGGTGTTTTGATGATGAGGACAAATGGGGGTTGTTCTTGTGTCGATTTCTTCTTCGATTTAGGTTTAGGAGCCATGATTTTGGTGATACCGCATGATTGGATCATGATGAGAGCAGCTAGGAGGAATGACACCTATGTCATGGATTGGGTGCTAAAGATTCTTTCACTGTGATGGCGTGTTTGTTGTCAAAAGCATCTGAGGCTGAGTCAATGTTGTGGTATAGGCGCATGGCCCGCATCCACTACCGAAAAATGAATTATATTATTAAAAAAGGTTTAGTGGAAGGGGTTCCAGTGCAGAGGTTTCATGTGGATGATAAATGTCTTTCATGTCAAAAAGGAAAACAACATAAGAAACCTCACAAGTCTAAAACAGCAAATTCCAAAGATGCCCCTTTTGAATTACTTCATATGGATCTATCGGTCTGGTAAACATAAGGAGCGTAGGTGGAAAGTACTATTGTTTAGTTTTCACGGATGATTACTCGCGTTATTCATGGGTTTTCTTTTTAGGTACAAAAGATGAGACAGCTGAGTTGCTAATTGATCTTTATACAAAATTGGAGAACGTCCATGATGCACGCATCAAGAGGATAAGGAGTGATAATGGCACGGAGTTCAAGAATCAGATTCTGGATCTCTATTGTCTGCGAAAGGGGATTGAACATCAATACTCTGCTCCTTATACACCTCAACAGAATGGAGTTGCTGAGAGGAAAAACAGGACGTTGATTGAAGCCACTAGGACTATGCTGTCTGATTCCAAGCTTCCAGTTCTTTTCTAAGGAGAAGCTGTGAACATAGCGTGTTATGTCCTAAACAAATTTTTAAATGTTAAACGATTTAATAAAACATGTCACGAACTATTGTTTAACAGGAAACCAAACTTGAAGGGCTTTGAACCATTTGGATTACACTGCACAATTGTGAAAAATAAAGATAAACAAAAATTCGGTGAAGTGTTTGACCAAGGTTACTTTCTAGGTTATGTACCTGGATCACCGAATAAAAGGGCTTTTAATCTAAAAACGTGTAAATTTGAGGTTGTGTTTAACGTTGAAATCACGAGTTATTCGCCTCAACAATCAACGAGTGGTCCTGCTATATTATATGATTATGATAGTGTTTTTAAATCATTTAATATTCCCATGTTTTCAAATGCAGATGAGTCTCAGCTGATACAAACAGTGATTAGTGAGGATGAAGAAGTCGACTTTATGCCGAGATCGAGTATATCGATGACAGATGCTCAAGAAACTTCCTCAAATACAAATGCAAATGCAAATGCATAAGTAGAGGATTCAAGTGATAGTTAGTCTGAACCTATTCACGGAGAGGATTTCAGTAATCCGTTTGCAAATCAGAATATTCAGGGGGAGGTTGGATCCAATCTGGGTGAGAATTAGAAGATGATGCCATTGCTACTACACGAGTAAACGTAGATCATCCAGTTGAGAACATTTTAGGTGATCCTGCTGCAGGTGTTCAGACAAGAAGAGGTATCACTGAAGGTTCATGTCTGTCTGCTTCAATGAGAAAACGTGAATAATCAATGAGTGCTTGTACAGTTGCTTTATTGCCCAAGAGGAGCCGAAGAATGTGCATATTGATCTATAAGATAATTCATGGGTCGAAGCGATGCGAGAGGAACTAGCTCAGCTCTCGAAATTGAAGGTTTGGGAGCTAGTTGATCTACCAGAAGGAGAGAAGGAACTAGGCACTAAGTGGGTGTTTAAGTGCAAGAAAGATGATCTAGGGATAGTTACAAGGAACAAGGCTCGATTAGTTGTGAAGGGATTCAATCAACAAGAAGGGATAGACTACAATGAAGTGTTTGGACCAGTGGTAAGGTTGGAAGCAATTCGGTTGTTCCTAGCCTTCGCATCATTCAAGGGCTTCAAAGTTTACCAACTAGACGTGAAGAGTGCGTTTCTTTACGGGAAAGTCTAAGAAGTGGTGTATGTCTCACAACCATATCGGTTTACTGATCCAAACTATCCAGATCGGGTGTATAAGCTGAATAAGGCTTTGTATGGATTACATCAGGCACCTAGGGCGTGGTATGGGACACTGTCAAAACATTTGTTGAAGAATGGATTTGAAAGATGTCAGATTGACAGTACACTATTCATTAAGAGAAAGAAGGAAGATTTTCTGCTAGTAAAAGTATACGTGGATGACATCATATTCAGGTCATCTGATGAGAGCATGTGTCATGAATTTGAAGAGGTAATGAAGAGCACGTTTGAGATGAGTGCGATGGGTGAGCTGTCCGACTTTCTAGGTTTGCAAGTTGAACGAAAGAAGGAGGGGATGTTTATTCATCTGACAAAGTATGTGTAGGACACTTTGTCTCATTTCAAAATGGAGGATTGCGCTACTTTCAACATACCTATCAGCGAGAATCACAATCTTGGTCCAGATCATGAGAGTGTGGATGACGTTGATCCAACTCAGTACAGGGAAATGATTGGTTCTCTTATGTACTTAACTGCTTCAAGACCTGACATCATGTTTGCAGTGTGTCTTTGTGCCAGATATCAAGCGAATCCAAAAGAGTCACATATGAAAGCGGTGAAGCGTATTCTACATTACTTGAAGGGGAAACCTAAACTTGGGTTGTGGTACCCTACTGATAATGATTTGAAGTTTGTCGCCTACACTGATTCAGACTTTGGAGGATGTAAATCAACAAGAAAATCTACCACAGGTGGTTGTCAGTTCTTCGGAGGGAGGATCTTGTCATGGCAATGCGAGAAGCAGTCTTGCGTGTCTACTTCTACGTGTGAAGCTGAATATATTGTTGCGGGTAGCTGTTGCTCTCAGGTTCTCTGGATACAACAACATATGCGCAATTACGGTTTGAATTTCACTCGTACTCCTATTATGATAGACAATAATGCCACTATCTTAATCACAAACAATCCTGTAAAGCACAATAGAACAAAACATATTGACATTAGTCATAATTTTATTCGGGATTGTGCTAAAAAGCGAATGATTGAACTTCACATTGTCGGGATCTAAGTTTGAATTGATTGTTGTTTTTATTTCAAATAATGAAAAATGATTTGAAAACAGAGAATAAGTGTATCGGATCAATGGAAAACTTTTACAACAATCAGTCGGTCTTTTGTTTTCATCACCATCATACTTTCAAGTAATTAAACTATTGCATGTGATTCACAAACTCCCCCTTAGCCCAATAACGATCGTTTGATAGTAAGAAATGAAGTAGGTATACGAAATTGATCTTTTTAAGAAGACAAGTAAAAACTGTTACATTGAGCGCCTATTTATACTAACTATCTAACCACTGATCGTCTAACAGTGACGTCATGGTTGATAGTGACAGCTAACAAACTTAACTAACTACAAACACTGCTAGTTTTAAGCTATCAGTGCATATCACTGTTACATTGATTTAACTAATGCTAGACTAAGCACTGCTTGCCATCCTCTGTTCTTGTAATCTTCTATCAGCGGTTGGGAGTTTCTTCTGTCAGAGGATAGGTAGCAATGTGATTATTAAAAGTAGTAAAAAGCCTATAAGTGGATAGAAACCTCTGATAGATTGACCAAAGCTCGGATGGTGTGTTTTGACTTTGTATCATCTGTTCCTTTTCAAAGGTTCAAACCTAACAATCTCCCCCTGGAACAGATGATGCCAAAAACATCTTATTCTTGATCTTTATTCCTCAGAAAGAAGTCTCTTATTTGGCCCTTGAATTGTGGTTCAAAGTTAAGAGATTCTAAGTCATCAGCATCCTTCTCAAGCTCTAAACTTAGTAATTCATGGAAGTCTTCTACTGTAAGCCCATAAGCAGCTTCCATATATAGTTTAGTGGCTTTACCATCAGACTTGACCAGAGTCAATTCGTGGGTGTCTTTGTCGACCTTCCACTTTAGAATTTTTGGGTCTGAAGGCTTTCTTGAAGGAGCCTTTATTCCTGAGGCTAGAAAAGGAGCTATCCTTGTTAGGTCTTCTGCCAACTTGGTACTTCTGTCATTTGTTGGATATTCCATCATGTTCTTGATACCTTCCTTAATGAATACTTCCTCAAACTCTCTGTCAACCTTCTCTGACATCTCCTCTTGCCTTTTCGCTTTAGCACGGCAAGTGTGGATATGGCAGATGTTGAGCTGGGTCTTTTTGAAAGTTGGGCTTTGAGAGAGCAGCATCTTCCTTGGAATAATCAGGTTTAGGAGGCATTGATGGATCCTTTTTACTTCTTGCTTCCAGCATCTTGTATGTATCCAACACTCTTATCTCCCCCATCTCATTACCTGGTTCTTTGACCCATAATGATTCTGAATTAGCTCTTCTTTCATTCTTCTGAGCTTCAGGGACTTTTCAGGTACATTCTTTTTATATTTTTTCTAATCTGGGCATGTAGGTTTGTTGTGAGGATCTTTTAGTTGATCTTATATTCTTGTAATCTCTTCTTGAAGCTCACTCACACACCAATCTTTAAAATGTGCCCTTGTTGCAGCATATTTCTTTTATTCCATGATGCGAGAAATATACTTATCTTTCAAGTATCTGCTTCAGAAATCTTGTTGGATAGATTCTTTGAAAATCTTTCAAGTGATTGGACTTTGCTAATTGAAATTGAAGTTCATTCTGCACTTCTCTATCATTTTTACCTTTGGACAACTTCTTAGCAATATCCTCTGCCTGTTTTTCTTTGAGTTCCAGATACTGATCAATATTTGCAGGCTTTGGATAACCTTGAAGGGAAGGGAAGTCTCTTTTGTCTGGATCTACTTCAGCATAGAAAGATATGATTTCTTTCTTAACTACAGGCAAATCAAGAGGAAATTTTATAGCTACAGGAATCACTTCTTTTATGGGTGCAGATGATGTAGTTGAGGAGGCAGAGGTTAGATTTAACATTGGTGCAGATGCAAGAGGCAAAGGAGCAGGGATCTTTTCTTCATTTATTACCTTTGTAACCTTCCTTCTCTTAAAACTGATTGATGGTGATGATGGATGGCTTGGAATCTGGGTGGTGTTGGTAGTTGTTGTGTGGAAGTGGGAAATGTGAGGATGGCAGTGGTTGTGATAACATCTGCTACAACCTCTGCTATGTCAACAGATGTTGACACAACAGTTGTTGTAATATCTGTTGGGGTGGATATGGGAATTGTGTGAGAAGATGTGGTTGATTTTGTGATGACAGAGGTTTTTGTGGTTGGATTGGTAGCAACTTTAGTTTTGAGAGGTGTGGATTCTAGTTTTCTTGCTTTTGTAGAAGATCTCCTCTTTGTTGAGGTACCAGTCTCTCCCTTTTCTAACTGCTGATCAATCGTTTTCTCAACCAGTACCTTGCCTTCATCAAACACAGTCTTCTTATGAGACTTATTTGCCCTTGCCAAGATATCTTCAGTTAAATCTGGTTTCTTTGACCCATCTGGCTTAGGGATATTTACTGTAGGCCTTGCCTTTGAATCATCCATCTTCAACTTTTTGTTTCCCAAAGGTTTCTCCCCTTTTTGGCTTCATCTGGACTTACAAAAATGACAGTGGGAGGAGATTGACCAGTGGTGGTGAGCAAGTGGGCTTTGATTGCCTTGATGTCTGCAGCAGTGTCATTGTATCTTGCATCAACCATATTCATGCGTTCCATCATCTGATGCTTGTGTTTTTGCTCCAGGAAGTGTTTCTCTTGTTGAAAGATAGGATTTATAACAGATTTGAGCTCAGCAGTGGTTGGAACTGGGGGTTGACTCTGAATAGTAATCAACTGTTTTAAAAGATTTTTAATCTCATCAACAGTGGTTTCAACATTGGTAACCCTCTTCGTCAATTCTTGGTATTTTAGTTCATCACCTAACTTAATAGGATCATCTGAACTCCTACCAGATGTGGTAGTTTTATCTAAAATATCATGAGCAAGTGGTTTGCCACTTGCTTCAATCTTAGATGCCCCTTTGTCTTGGTTCTGGGGACTTGCCACTGGAGCAGAGGTTACCGTGGTAGCCTTAGCAGTGGTTGCCTTCAACAAGGTCTTAGGTATGTAACCACTGTCCAATTGAGAACTTGGAAGTTCAGCAATTGTAGTGGCTGCCATTGTTGAACTATCACCAAGGGTTACATGTAACCCAAGGGATGTAGCCTCTTCATTTGCTGATGGGCTAGCAATTAGAAATAAGTCAGACCCATCGTCTGGTTGAAGTATATTCTCATTTATGGGTTGGTGAGAAGTGCTGGATAATGTCTGCTCAATATCTATTGCATTCAGCAAGGGTAACATGGTAGGTGGTAGTGATGGTATTGGTGAGAGTGGCTGTGTAGAAAGTAACATTGCCCTAGGAGAGGGGCTGTGGAAGATAGAACCAAGTGATCCTAGAGCTTCATAATTTGGTGTCCCTGGGCCTACAACCTGATCCTTTTGTGAGGATGCAGGAGGAGTTTGAAAGCCGGTGTGAGATCTTTCTACCATCTGCTGTGAAGAAGTAGCAGCAGTGCTTGGTGACTTTGGTGGTGTCACTTGGTTAACCTCTAGGATCTCATCTTCCAGAGGACCCTTTTTGGGTTTGGTGGGTTTTTGGGATGCTCTGTATGGTTTCTTTTTGGAGATTTTAGGTGTGGGTTTCAGAGCAGCGGTTGTGATGCCCTAATCACCTAGAGCAGTAGGCTCAGCAGCCAGAGGTTGAACTTGAACATTTTGTTCTTGTAAAATAGGCTCAGCCTCCTCTGCTTCTGTTTTGGAAACTTTTTCTTGATTTGTAATTCGTGTAAACGTTTCATGGTTTAGGCTGCCAGCGTTTGTAACTTCGTCTTGTTTACTTGCGTTTGATTTGATCTGATCTTGCAAGTAAACACTCATGAATCTTGGATGTATCAAGAAAGCTTTTCTTTTTGAAATATTTTTAAAATTGATTACAAGATCATTGAACAACACCTGTGAGAAGTTAAAATCAGAACCAGTTAAAATTGCAAATCCCATATACTGTATTTCAATGGAATCTCATTGAAAACAGTTCTTTTTGTAGAGACACATGTAAGTAAAGTGTGGAAAAAGAATTTCATCTCTGCTGAAAAATTAGGCTTGAAGATTGTCATACCGTTCAACTGTCTGGTATATCCTCTTTCAACAAATTCATGCTGCATCTCCCTCAAAGGAAATGATACCGGATGTTGCGTATCATTTAACATGAAGACTTGGGAGATAAATTGTGGGCTTATTTGCAGTTGTGTGCCACCAACTTTGGAAGTGATAGAATAGGGCACACCATCAGCGGATGAGTTTACTTTAGCCTTTACCCAAAATTCTCTTAAAGAATCGATGTAAACTGGGGCTATTACTTCCAACATGTGTTTATTTTTGATTTTTTAGAATCCGGATCATTGGATGATAACGAGTGTTTGTGTCGGTTTCTTTGAGAATAGTAGTGTAATCGTGTGGTGTTTTGATGATGAGGACAAATGGGGGTTGTTCTTGTGTCGATTTCTTCTTCGATTTAGGTTTAGGAGCCATGATTTTTTGGATGATTTTTGAACGAAGGGCTTTGAAAAATTTGGAATTGCACAAGAAAAGTGAAACCTCTATTTGGGGATAGAACAGGGTTTATAGGGTTTTTCAAAAAGTGCACTTGACGTGGCATCTGATGCAACATCTGTCCACGTGTAACCTCTGTTTGGCAATTGAAAACAGTTGTTTGGCTAACCACTGTTAGAGCAAGACTACCAGTGGTTGGGACCAAGTTAACAGTAGCAGAGGTTTGCAGTAGTGGATAGATTTTTAAAACAACAGTATTTTTGTGCTATCAGAGCTTTGAACAGACTTTAAGGATGTTATTGAAAAGTTCAATTTTAACTATTTTTAAGGATGGATTTCTGATTTTCTAAAAACATTTTATTGCTATTTATACATGAATCACATGACAAGTTGTTTTTAATCCATGTTTAGCATTCCAAGCCTAGATATCAAACTGTCAAACGTGGAAGCATCAAGTGCTTTTGTCAACACATCTGCTAGTTGATCCTTGGTATGGACATATTGTAAAGAAATCAGACCTTTTTCATAGAAATCCCTCACAAAGTGATGTCTGATGTCAATATGCTTGGTGGTGGAATGTGAAACTGGATTTTTGATGATGTTTTCTGCTGCTTGACTATCAAGAGTTGATTTTGAAGCCACAAAAATTTGAGCACTGCAACTTGCAGCAGCCATATACTCTGCTTCGGCAGTAGATGTGGATACTGCAACTTGCTTTTTACTTTGCCAAGACACTAAGCAATCCCCTAGGAATTGGGCTCCTCCAGATGTGGACTTCCTTGTTGTTTTACATCCAGCAAAGTCAAAGTCACTATAAGAATATCCTACAAGCTCAATGTTACCATTAGTTGGATACCAGATACCAAGTGTGAGAGCACCTTTTATGTATCTGAATATCCTTTTTACAGCAATAAGATCTGATTTTCTTGGCATTGACTGTTATCTGGCACAGACACATGTGGCAAACATAATGTCTGGCCTTGATGCAGTTAGGTACAATAAAGACCCAATCATGCTTCTATACAATGTTTGATCAACAAGGTCATCTTTGCCATCTACAGTGACTAGCTTGGATGTTGCCATGGGTGTGCTGCAAGGTTTACAATCATTCATATCAAATTTCTTAAGTAGTTCTTTCACATACTTATTTTGATGAATGAAAGTGCCTTTTTGCATTTGTTTGACTTGTAAACCAAGAAAATGTTACAACTCACCCATTGCACTCATCTCAAACTCTACTGCCATGAGTTTTCTGAACTCTTCACACATGGCAGGACATGTGATCCAAAAATGATGTCATCCACATAAATTTAGACAAGCATCAAGTCTTTTCCTTTCCATTTTAAAAATAGGGTTTTGTCAATCCTACCACTGGTAAAACCAATGGATAAGAGAAAAGTGGATAGAGTTTCATACCAGGCTCTTGGTGCTTGTTTTAGACGATACAGTGCTTTGTTTAACCTGTAGACATGATCAGGATGGAAATGATCCTCAAATCCAGGAGGTTGACAAACGTATACTTCTTCCTTGATCTTTCCATACAGGAATGCACTTTTGATGTCCATTTGATACACCTTGATGTTGTGGTTAGCAGCAAAAGCTAAGAACAGGCAAGTGGCTTCTAACCTTGCTACTGGAGCAAAAGTTTCATCATAATCAATCCCTTCTTCCTGTCTGTAGCCTTGAACCGCGAGCCTTGCTTTGTTCTTGACAACAATACCCCTTTCATCAGTTTTGTTCTTAAAGACCCACTTTGTGCCGATGGGCTCACATCTTTTGGCAGTGGTACAAGTTCCCATACTTGTTGTCTCTTGAATTGTAGGAGCTCTTCTTGCATGGCTTCTACCCAGCTGTTGTCTTTCAGTGCCTCTTGGTACTTGACAGGCTGTGTGAGTGATAGAATACCAGCAAAAAGACAAATGTTTTGGGCTTGGCTTCTTGTGAGCACACCCTCATTGATGTTACCAATAACTTGATCCAATGGATTGCTTTTAAGGAAAATCAAATCACCTTGATATGGGACACTGGCATTTTGAGGTGAAGCTTGCAAATGTGTATCATCTGAGCTATCCCCTGCTGGTGAATCTGATGGTCCAGCCTCTGATTGGAATGGTGGTGGAGGGATTAGTGGAATGGGTGTGGACTTTCATCAACAGATGTTTGGATTTGAGAGCTGGCAGAGGTTTGAGTATTAACCACTGTTGACCTGGCAGAGCTTTCACCATTGCTACTAACATCTGCTCCTCTGCCTGTAGGATTGATTTTGAAACTTGGAAGAATGCAATCATATCCTTGCTCTTCAAATGATGATTGTGGAGTACTTGCAGGGTTAGTCTTGACAGACACATCTTCAAATGTAAATTTAGATAGATCAAACAATTCAGCACGACCATTTGTTGGGATTTTCAAAGATGAGAGTTCGTTGAAATTCACATTCATAGTTTCCTCAACACACTTTGTCCTAGAGTTAAAAACTCTGTAGGCTTTAGCAGTGGTTGAGTATCCCAGAAAATAACCACAATTAACTTTGGCTGCAAACTTGGATATTGAATCCTTGATGTTTAAAATGAAACATGGGCAGCCAAAGACTTTGAAATAAGAGATCAGAGGTTTGATTTTGTAAAGCAATTCATATGCAGTCTTTTGATGCCTAGGGTTTATCAAAACTCTGTTCTGGACATAGCAAGCAGTGTTTACAGCCTCTAGCAAAAAAGACAAGGGTAAACCTGAGTCTGCAAGCATAGTCCTTGCTGATTCAATTAAAGTTCTATTTTTCCTTTCAACAACCCCATTTTGTTTTGGAGTTCTAAGGATGTTGTATTGTGTAACAATCCCTTTTGACTGACAGAAGGCATCCAACTCCTTGTTCCTAAACTCTGTCTCATTATCACTCCTAAAGATTTTTACAAGTAGATCAAATTGCTTTTCAACTTGTTTAACAAAGTTTTGCAAAATGTTTGCTGTTTCATCCTTAGAGTGTAAAAAGAAAGTCCATGTGAACCTGGAAAAATCATCAACTACCACCAGACAATATCTTTTGTGTTTTAAGCTCATGATTTTTACAGGTCCAAACAAGTCCATATGAAGTAACTGTAAGCACTGACTTGTTTTCGATTCCTCAATTGACTTGTAAGAACTTTTATGTTGTTTACCTTTTAAGCAAGAAACACAATGCACTTCACAAGTAAATTGTTATTAGGGTAAACCTCTAACCAGATTTTGTTTTGAGAGAGTGGAGATGGTTTTTAGATTTGTGTGTCCTAGTCTTTTATGCCATAGCTCTGTCTCTTTGCTTGAGGCAACTGAAAACAGGCATGCATTTGACATAGGATTATCTTTTAACATATCAACCACATACACATTTCCTACTCTATGAGCAGTCAACTGTGCTTTGCTCTCAGCAATGATCTGATCAATCCTTTTGACAACCTCTGGCCCTACTATCTGGCAATTTTTCTTTGTGAAAAAGGAACCATAACCTTTATCACTCATCTGTGAAACACTTAAGAGATTGAATTTTAAATTGTCAATGAGATTCACATTTTCAAACTTGAGTTTTCCTTCTGAGACGCATCCTGACCCTAACACCTTCCCTTTTGAATTATTTCCAAAGGATATATCACCCCCTCCATGAGCTTTAAAATCTCTTAGCAGGGCTTTACATCCTGTCATGTGCCTGGAGCCTCCACTATCTACATACCAAAGACTGTCAAGGCAAGTAGAAGCTCCCTGCACATGTTTTGAAATAATTAGTTCAGGTGGGTCTCCAAAGCCAAAATGGCTTTGGATGGGGTATCAGGTGATCCAGACTCAATTCCAGACTGATGAGCAGTGGTTAGATCAGAATTTTGTAACCACTGCTATGAGCTACCTCCTATCAACTGTTGGTAACCATGAGGATGCCTATTTACCCTTGGCTTGGAAGACTTTTTGTAAGTTTCATAAGTCATAGGCACCTTTTGATAATTAGGCTGGCTTTTACCTCTTGGAAACTGGTTTGATGGAGGTGCATCTGTTACTTGAATTTCTCTGTGAACAGAGGTTTGATTTAAAGCTTTGGTGACAGATGTTTCACATGATTTAAATTTATGTTTGGCAAGATTTGAATTTTCTCTTTCTAGAGCTTTTTCTCTAATCTCTTTTACCTTTTGATGATAGGTTTTGAGATAGACACACT
This sequence comes from Scalesia atractyloides, assembly GCA_947069175.1. Classification (NCBI taxonomy): domain Eukaryota; kingdom Viridiplantae; phylum Streptophyta; class Magnoliopsida; order Asterales; family Asteraceae; genus Scalesia; species Scalesia atractyloides. The sequence goes on from CAMTDV010000005.1 coordinate 36,268,576, forward strand.
CTTGAGTTGGATGATTTGTTTTGTTGCAAATGGTGCATCTAGGAGATTTAGGTATAATACAAGTTTTGTTTCTATCATTGGCTTTCAAAAGAAAACAGTCTGTTATATCATGATTCTTCTTTTCACAAAATTTACAAAACAAGTGTTTAACTTTTTCTTTCATTTTCCTATCAGACTTTTTGAGAGCAGATGATGTAACCTCTGCTGGCAAGTCTTTGATAGGGATCACCAGTGCTTTTGGTGCTTTTATACCATCAAGAGTTGAAAAGTCCATTGGCTTGAAGTTTTCTAAAATATCACATTCGTCTGACCAGGTTGGTTTAAACTGATACTTTTCAACTTCTTTTTCTTTTGGTGAAAACTCTGGTTTTTCAAGAACAATTTGTTTCCCTTTTTATCAGTGATTTTAATTTCTTCACCAGCCAAGTTTGTTGGGACTATTTCAACCAGCTCAGAGTCAATTTTTGCAACATTTTCACAAGTATGGTCATATTCCCTAAACCCTAAACCAAACTTTGTGTTGCTCTTAACTTGAGCATCAAGCATAAGCTCAAAACCTTTGCAAGACTCTACCCATTTTTCACAAGTGATCTGGATAGATTCTAGCTCCTGTTTGCAAACTTGGTATTTTTCTACCATAGTTTAGAACTGATCTTTGGTTATGCTTGATTCATGCCTTAGACTACTCATTTTAGAATCTTTTTCACTTAATTTTGTTTTCACCTCTTTAACAAGTTTTTCAGATTTAAGTTCATCTTCCAAAATTTTGTTTCTATTGTTTTCATTCACCTGTTTTATGTTTGCAAAAACAATAATGCATTTTTCAGAACATAGATCTTTTAGGATCTGAGGTGATACTTTTGAAGCAGCCATAAGAGCACAAGCACATTCTTCTTCACAAACATCTGTGTTCCATGGGTCAGATAGATTGTCTTTTTCAACATTAACATCATTTATTTCAACCACAGGTGTAACTTCGGGTGTAACCACTGCTTCACAACATTCAACCACATCAGATTTTGACTCCTGTTCTGTAACATTCGTCGAAAAAACGGGTTTCAAAACCCGCTTCGTTAAATAATCAAATATTTAATTATAAGTTCGTTGCGTATTTATTGTTCAGATTATTTTAAATAATACATAATTAATAAATATTTTAGAATTTAAAAACCATAATTAATAAATAATAATAATAAGTAAATAATAAATAAAACAGGGTAGCCGGGTCTCGAACCCGGGTCTCCCGCGAAGACACACACACACCACACCACTCCGCCACACACATGGTTGTGTTCAGTTACTGAAACAAATAACACTTATAGTAAAAACCGAAAGTCAAAACCTGTAAGTCCGCGCACCCAAAACTCGAAATCACCGGAAAAAAACCGAAACTCCGCAAATGTTGCCATTTCCCCTTGACTGAAACGCGTAAATTGATTTCGACATCAGTTATAACCGTTGCTTAACACTCAATTTGGTCAAAACCGTTTCCTGTGAAGATTGAAATCTTTGACCGCGAATCATGGCCTCTAATTCAAAACCAATCGGCCTGTTTCCCTTATAAATACCCACCCAAACTCCTTGTAAACATTTCGCTCGGAACCACACTCACTTCTTGAAGCTTTAGTCCTTTCAGAGCACGTCGCCGGAGATTCTCGCACTCGCCGGAGTATCACCGGAGAACCGAAGCCTTACTCCTAATTGGTATAATCATCTAAACCTTTTTGCTATCTCTTGATTAGTAATTTAATTGCTCAACACAATAATCGAAACTGTTAATTCAGTTCGTTCAGCCAGAATCACTGTCGGAAATTTGGAATGATGAAAAAGATGAAGTTGAGTTAGTGTTTTAATATAAATAAAAACGGGTATTTAACCGGGTTAGACACACAGTCCAGCGGTGGATTGTGTGCAAATACAAAACACACGTCCCGGGTTCGAATCGCACATGTTTCCGACTTTCTGAAATAAAATCAACATTTTTAAACTTATTCAGATCAATTCACAGCATGTGTATAAAAATTAATATAATCCGGTGTTTATACAGACTAGACACACAGCCCAACTGGTTGGGCTGTGTGCACTCGAACCACAGATCCCGAGTTCGAGTCCGGATTCTGTAAACAGATTCGGCCATGTTAAATCATTTTTAATAAAAACTAAATAAAGATAAAGCTAGTTAGTATATATATATATAATTAAAACAGAGAATATTTCGGGTTAGACACGTAGCTCAGTTGGTAGAGCTGCGTGCACGTATACGAGAGGTCACGAGTTCGAACCTCACAAGCTGCCTGAATAACATACGATCCTACCGGTCACACCCGGTCAGACCTGACAAGTCAACCCATTTTTTTATTATTTTTGTTTCCTTTTTATTTATTTATTAAATTGAAAAATTATCTAAAAATACTTAAAAAATAAGATTTTTAAAGTTAGAAATTCGCATTTAACTCACAAAAATAAATCTAAAAATCTCATTAAGAGCACTAATTAAAAATATTAATCCCAAATAAAATTTATTTATCGAATCATTTTGTTATTATTTAGGTTAGTTTTCCCTCGTCGGTTGAATCATAAATTCGTGCGCATTCATCGTCATCAAGAAACGCATCCACTGTGAGTGAATCTCTACCAATTTCCCGTTTTAATCATGTTTTGGGGTGTATCTTGTGTCGTACTATTTTTGTATTTTATTTAAACACTTGTGCATACATCATATCCGTGATCAAATGTGTATTGATTGTTGTGTGAATTATATGTAGATTGAATTTAGCATTTCAGTGCACGCATTTCATTAGGCCCATCAGTTCCCCGTGGGATACGGGTTGAGCATCAGGAGCCTCATTAGATCGGATCCGTTTGATTGAGCCTTGATCTCAAATACATCATCATTTCATGTCATATACTCATCCAAAGTGGTTTGTGATTGTTTACATATATGTTTGCTCACATGTGATTAATGCACGAATTTTCTTTATTAAATAAAACAAGAAATTATTTAAAATGTTTTATCAAGGTTCACTCGCCAACTTTTGTTGACCCAAAGTTTTACATATGATACAGGTGATCCAGCTGAGACAGGAAACACTTAGGATGGCCTAGAAGAATAAACAAGTTTATGCTTAGGAATAAATATATAGTTTCATTTTTCTTTGTAATTGTATGAATTTTGTTTTTGGATATTTAAGTTTGTAATTTGAATTTAATAAATATGAAACATCTTAGTAAATATCATGAGCTTTGGTGATAACCCAATTATGCCCCGACTTTTATTCCGCTGCGGGTCGGGGTGTGACAGATTGGTATCAGAGCTTGTGACTATAGGGATATAGGATAGGTTATTAGACCCTTAGAGCCTATACTATAGTTGATTAAATTTTAATTGTTTATGCGTTACATGCAAAATTCATGATGTTTATATGTTTCATGTTTATTTTCACACCAAATGTTATGCAAGCACGCTCACAAATACATGTTATTATGCAATGCTCATCATAAATCATATCCTCATAACATATCATATCCATGAGAGCACACACCTCACGATTTTCATGATTTTTGCAATGATTTTTGTATTTTTCAAATCACATCAAAGTGAGTTCTCATGACGGGCATGTAGTAACTGGAAGGGTACGAGTACCGGTAGTCGGAACGTCCTGTCTAGGCTTGGCATTCGTATAAATCCAAAATAAAGGACCAGTTTGCCTACCTAGGGACTAACGATGAGAGTACGAAGGACCTATTAGGCCAAAGCATGCTATACCAAACGTCGTGTGAGCTAACCCCACTTTGAGTTGTCATTGTGTCTACACCTGGACACCCTCCTACCATACATCTCCCAATCATATTTTACGATTTTCATTCGGGTGGTGCGAGTGTTAACCCGCCGACACCAATGTGAATCCTACCAAGCCCAATAGTCATGGGGGCACACATGACTACACAGGCAATGGTATGGGGGACATTTGGAGGCCCAAACATGAGCAAACCCAAGACATCCTATGGATGTAGTTAAATTATTGTCAGTTATGTTGTTTTTCATTCATTTTACGACACATGACACCTAGAAAATTCTTAAACTCACAATATTCCTATATATGTTCCTGTAGATGTCGGCTAGGCAACTACGTGGAGGTAGAAAGTCAGGAAGGTCAAATGAACGCTTGTCCACACAAATTGCTAAACAAATGGCCGCAGTATTTCCTGACATCATGCTTCAAGTTCAACAAGCTCTCACCGCTAATCCCATCAACCATCCCAACCAAGAAGACCAGAGCGTCGCCAATCCTCCTTCCAAAACCCCCAAGTGCACCTACAAACACTTCAAATCCTGCGATCCCCCAAAATATGAAGGGACCGAAGGTGTTACTGCCCTCTTTCACTGGTTTGAATAAATGGAAAACACTTTCCTCAATTGCGATTGTCCCGAGGACCTAAGGTACGTTACGCTACTGGAAGACTGTTTGGGGTAGCCCTTACCTGGTGGAACACGGAAAAGGGTAAGCGAGGAGTTGAAGATGCCATGGCCTTAACATGGGAAGAGTTAAGGGAACTCATGACAAGACGCTTCTGTCCAAGAAGCGAAATCAAAAAGCTGGAAGACGAATTCCACGCACTGAAACAAAAGGAAGGAGACCACACTTCATATAATAAGAGATTTCTCGAGTTGAACCAGATGATCCCAAATTTGTTCACCCCCTTGTACCGCTTAGTTGAACATTACATTCGAGGCCTCCCCTCGAAAATTCAAGATACAGTTTTAAGCACATCGCCTGCAACACTTGAAGCCGCAATGGAGTTAGCTACAGAACTCACTGAAAATCGCATTCGAAACGGCAAGATCAAAGATGAGAAGAAGAAAGCACCCATTGAGACCCCAACTCCAAACCACCCAGTCTCATCCTCGAAGTTTGCTGGTAAGAGGAAGCGAAATGGTAAGAATTTTGTTGTCACTCAAACCAACCCTCCTATCACTGTTGCACCAATCACCCAAATTGCTCCTCCAGCTGCACCATTCAAAAAGCCATATACTGGCCCACACCCAAAATGCAACCGCTGTCAATACCATCACCCTCCCGAAAATCCCTGCCAACATTGCACAAGTTGTGGCCGTGCGGGTCACACCATCCAAACCTGCCGTACCCTTCAACGAATGAACCGCAATCAACCTCCAACCCAAACCCAAAATCAGATAGTGGGCCAAACCCAACAACCCTTACTTCTACCACCTTCACAACACGCAGCCGAACCTTACTACCAACCCAACTACCCCATGATGCAACCCATGCGAGCTTGTTTCAACTGTGGGGACCCAAACCACTTCAGGAACACATGTCCACGCCTAGTGAACATCATCCATGCCCAAGCTCACGCGAACCCGGTAAACCAAGCTAACCAAGCTCCCCCACCTGCCAGAGGGAGAGCTTTCAATATCAATGCCAACCAAGCCAGGGCTGACAACAATGTGGTCAACGGTACGTTTCTCATCAATGGTAGTTATGCATCCATATTATTCGATACTGGTGCGGATAAGAGCTTTATGTCCTTAGAATTTGAACCTATCCTCGACCAACCTCGTGTTAATCTCATCGAATCTCTAACGGTGAAAGTTGCTGACGGAAAACCCGTTTCATTAAATTCTATAATACGAAATTGTACCCTCACTCTAAACGATCACGATTTTCCAATTGACCTCATTCCTATGAAGTTGGGAAGTTTCGATGTTATAATCGGTACGGACTTGCTCAGCCAGCATCACGCTGAAGTGGTGTGCCACGAAAAGTTCATTCGCATTCCTCTTGCAGACGGTCAGACACTACGTATTTTTGGGGAAACCCCTTCGAAAGGACTCAAATTAATGTCCTGCCTTCAAGCCTGAAGATATCTCCGAAAGAACTATGTCGCATTCCTAACCCACGTCGTCAAGAAGGGAAACAAGGAGAGGAAACTCGAAGATATCCCAATTGTGAAGGAATTCCCACAAGTCTTTCCCGACGATATTTCAGGACTTCCTCCTGTGAGAAAAGTCGAATTTCGCATCGACCTTGTACCTGGCGCTACACCATTCGCAAAATCTCCTTATAGGTTAGCCCCATCCGAAATGCAAGAGCTGGCCAGTCAACTGCAAGAGCTGACTAACAAAGGATTCATACGTCCTAGCTTATCGCCTTGGGGTGCACCTGTTCTTTTTGTGAAGAAGAAAGATGGAACGTTTCGCATGTGCATTGATTATAGAGAACTCAACAAGTTAACGGTTAAAAATCGCTATCCACTGCCTCGCATTGATGACCTCCTAGACCAACTTCAAGGCGCCACCTGCTTTTCAAAAATCGACCATCATTCTGGTTATCATCAGCTCAGGGTGCACGAAGAAGATATCCCAAAAACCGTCTTCCGGACTCGTTATGGTCATTACGAGTTCATGGTCATGCCATTCGGTTTAACCAACGCCCCCGCTGTCTTCATGGATTTAATGAATAGGGTATGCAAACCCTACCTCGACCGTTTCGTCATAGTCTTCATCGATGACATCCTTATTTACTCCAAGTCTAAATCCGATCATGAGCGACACCTTCGACTCATCCTTACACTCTTAAGGACTGAAAAGCTTTACGCTAAATTCTCAAAATGCGAATTCTGGTTAGGAGAAGTACAATTCCTTGGACATGTCGTCAATGACAAGGGAATTCATGTCGATCCTTCAAAAATCAAGGCAGTACAAGAATGGCAAGCGCCACGTACCCCTACCGAAGTTAGGTCATTTCTTGGTTTGGCTGGTTACTATCGACGCTTCATTGCCAATTTTTCCCGTATTGCTGTACCACTCACGGCCTTGACTCATAAAGGAAAACCCTTCATATGGGGACCTAAGCAAGAAGAGGCCTTCCAAACTCTAAAGCAAAAACTTTGTGACGCACCTATCCTCACACTCCCTGAGGGTTGCGATGACTTTGTGGTACATTGCGACGCATCAGGGCAAGGGCTAGGCTGTGTATTGATGCAAAGAGGAAAAGTGATAGCTTATGCCTCTAGGCAACTCAAGGTTCACGAGAAGAATTACACCACCCACGACCTGGAACTTGGAGCCGTTGTGTTCGCTCTCAAGATATGGAGACATTACCTCTACGGCACTAAGTGTGAAATATACACTGACCACAAGAGTCTCCAACATATCTTAAACCAGAAGGAGTTGAATATGAGGCAACGAAGATGGGTCGAACTTTTCAACGACTACGACTGTGAAATTCGGTATCATCCTGGCAATGCAAACGTGGTGGCCGATGCGCTCAGTCGAAAAGGTTATGCGAACTCCATTCGTCTTCTATGTTCGCAAATCATAACCGACATCAAAGATCGAATCCGGGCAGCTCAACATGTTTCTGTAACAGAAAATGATGTACGCGATGAGCTGTCATGTGGAGCTGAACTCAAAATCGAAACCAAATCCAACGGTATTCTATACTATTTAAACCGCATATGGATTCCTGATTGCGATAACCTTCGTGATTTCCTCATGAATGAGGCGCACAAAACACGATACTCTGTACACCCAGGAGCCGACAAGATGTATCAAGACCTACGATACACCTACTGGTGGCCTGGCATGAAAAAGGATATCGCTGTTTTTGTTTCCAAGTGCCTTACATGTTCCAAAGTAAAAGCTGAACATCAAAGACCTTCAGGACTTCTAGTCCAACCCGAAATACCTGTATGGAAGTGGGAAAACATAACCATGGATTTCATTACCGGGTTACCTCGCACCTCCAGTGGGTATGACACCATATGGGTAATAATCGATTGTCTTACAAAGTCATCTCATTTCATTCCGATTCGCGAGGACTACAAGAACGAGAAGTTAGCTCGTATCTACATCAGCGAGATCGTAAGCCGTCATGGTGTACCATTAAGCTTCATTTCAGACCGTGATGGTCGCTTCACTTCACGAACATGGCGAGCCGTACAAACCACTTTGGGTATACGATTAGACCTCAGTACCGCTTTTCATCCTCAAACTGATGGTCAATCTGAAAGCACCATCCAAACCCTTGAAGACATGCTGCGAGCATGTGTCATAGACTTCAAAGGGAACTGGGACGCTCACCTACCATTAGTTGAATTTTCGTACAACAATAGCTATCATTCAAGTATCGGCATGGCTCCTTTCGAAGCTTTATATGGTCGTAAGTGCCTATCTCCAGTATGTTGGCACGAAATTGGGGAAGCGCAAATCACCGGACCAGAATTAATTCAAGAAACAACCGACAAGATCCTTCAAATTCGAAACAATCTTCTAGCGGCTCAAAGTCGTCAAAAGAGTTATGCTGACAAACGACGAAAGCCCTTGGAGTTTGACATTGGTGATCAAGTACTTTTAAAAGTATCACCGTGGAAGGGAGTGGTTCGTTTTGGCCAGAAGGGCAAGCTAGCACCACGCTACGTAGGACCTTTCAAGGTACTCGAAAGAGTAGGTCCTGTAGCATACAAGTTTGACCTACCAGAAGAGCTCAACAGAATTCATCCCACATTCCACGTATCAAACTTGAAAAAGTGCCTTGTCGATTAAAACCTCCATATTCCTCTATAAGACATTCAAGTCGATGAATCGATGCACTTCGTTGAAAGACCAGTAGAAGTCATGGATTTTCGGAGAGAAGCGTTTAAGGCGAAGTCGTATTCCAATTGTCAGGGTACGTTGGGAGTCAAAGCGAGGACCCGAGTTTACTTGGGAACGAGAAGACTCAATGCGCGAAAAATACCCGCATCTTTTTCCAGTTACCGCTACTACTTAAATTTCGGGACGAAATTTCTAAAAGTAGGGGATACTGTAACATTCGTCGAAAAACGGGTTTCAAAACCCGCTTCGTTAAATAATCAAATATTCAGTTATAAGTTCGTTGCGTATTTATTGTTCAGATTATTTTAAATAATACATAATTAATAAATATTTTAGAATTTAAAAACCATAATTAATAAATAATACATAATAAGTAAATAATAAATAAAACATGGTAGCCGGGTCTCGAACCCGGGTCTCCCGCGAAGACACACACACACCACACCACTCCGCCACACACATGGTTGTGTTCAGTTACTGAAACAAATAACACTTATAGTAAAAACCGAAAGTCAAAACCTGTAAGTCCGCGCACCCAGAACTCGAAATCACCGGAAAAAACGAAACTCCGCAAATGTTGCCATTTCCCCTTAACTGAAACGCGTAAACTGATTTCGACATCAGTTATAACCGTTGCTTAACACTCAATTTGGTCAAAACCGTTTCCTGTGAAGATTGAAATCTTTGACCACGAATCATGGCCTCTAATTAGAAACCAATCGGCCTGTTTCCCTTATAAATACCCACCCAAACTCCTTGTAAACATTTCGCTCGGAACCACACTCACTTCCTGAAGCTTTAGTCCTTTCAGAGCACGTCGCCGGAGATTCTCGCACTCGCCGGAGTATCACCGGAGAATCGAAGCCTTACTCCTAATCGGTATAATCATCTAAACCTTTTTGCTATCTCTTGATTAGTAATTTAATTGCTCAACACAATAATCGAAACTGTTAATTCAGTTCGTTCAGCCGGAATCACTGTCGGAAATTTGGAATGATGAAAAAGATGAAGTTGAGTTAGTGTTTTAATATAAATAAAAATGAATATTTAACCGAGTTAGACACACAGTCCAGCGGTGGACTGTGTGCAAATACAAAACACACGTCCCGGGTTCGAATCGCACATGTTTCCGACTTTCTGAAATAAAACCAACATTTTTAAACTTATTCAGATCAATTCACAGCATGTGTATAAAATTAATATAATCCAGTGTTTATACAGATTAGACACACAGCCCAACTGGTTGGGCTGTGTGCACTCGAACCACAGATCCCGAGTTCGAGTCCGGATTCTGTAAACAGATTCGGCCATGTTAAATCATTTTTAATAAAAACTAAATAAAGATAAAGCTAGTTAGTATATATATATAATTAAAACAGAAAATATTTCGGGTTAGACACGTAGCTCAGTTGGTAGAACTGCGTGCACGTATACGAGAGGTCACGAGTTCGAACCTCACACACTGCTTGAATAACATACGGTCCGACCGGTCAGACCCGGTCAGACCTGACAAGTCAACCCATTTTTTTATTATTTTTGTTTCCTTTTTATTTATTTATTAAATTGAAAAATTATCTAAAAATACTTAAAAAATAAGATTTTTAAAGTTAGAAATTCGCATTTAACTCACAAAAATAAATCTAAAAATCTCATTAAGAGCACTAATTAAAAATATTAATCCCAAATAAAATTTCTTTATTTATCGAATTATTTCGTTATTATTTAGGTTAGTTTTCCCTCGTCGGTTGAATCATAAATTCGTGCGCATTCATCGTCATCAAGAAACGCATCCACTGTGAGTGAATCTCTACCAATTCCCCATTTTAATCATGTTTTAGGGTGTATCATGTGTCGTACTATTCTTATATTTTGTTTAAACACTTGTGCATACATCATATCCGTGATCAAATGTGTATTGATTGTTGTGTGAATTATATGTAGATTTAATTTATCATTTCAGTGCACGCATTTTATTAGGACCATCAGTTCCCCGTGGGATACGGGTTGAGCATCAGGAGCCTCATTAGATCGGCTCCTTTTGATTGAGCCTTGATCTCAAATACATCATCATTTCATGTCATATACTCATCCAAAGTGGTTTGTGATCGTTTACATATATGTTTACTCACATGTGATTAATGCACTAATTTTCTTTATTAAATAAAACAAGAAATTAGTTAAAATGTTTTATCAAGGTTCACTCGCCAACTTTTGTTGACCCAAAATCTCCCCCGTTTTACATATAATACAGGTGATCCAGCTGAGACAGGAAACACTTAGGATGGCCTAGAAGAATAAACAAGTTTATGCTTTGGAATAAATATATAGTTTCATTTTTCTTTGTAATTGTATGAATTTTGTTTTTGGATATTTAAGTTTGTAATTTGAATTTAATAAATATGAAACATCTTAGTAAATATCATGAGCTTTGGTGATAACCCAATTATGCCCCGACTTTTATTCCACTGCTGGTCGGGGTGTGACATGTTCCACAGACTCATCACCTTCAACTCTCAAGAGCCATAAAACATAAGTTTTCATTTTCAAAATCATTTTTGGCTATGAGAGAAAAGTTTTCATTAGTTAAATCCTCAGGTAAACTACTCCAGTCAACAAAACCTTGGGTAAAGAAGCTTTGTTGTGTAACCTCTGCTGGTGTAGTAGTGGTTTGAGTAGTTTGAGTGACATGTGGAGCTTGTTGCACATGCACTTGAGGTGGTGCCTAAACATATTGAATCTGTGGAGCAGAGGTTTGGACATAATGAATAGGGACAGTTGTTACAGGACTTGCAAAATGAGCAGTGTTTTGCATTTGTTGTGTAGGGTCAAACTGGGAATATTGGACAGTGCTTTGAGAACTGGGGCCAGGATGGGTAACAATTGGTCCTGCAGTTTGAGTTCTGCATTCCCTGGAAAAATGTCCCATCCTATTGCACTTAAAACATTTTATCTTTGATTTATCTAACCCAACTTTTAACCCCCCATGCAATCCTAGAAACCTCCTACCAGTTCTTTTGTAAAACTTACTAGCCCTGACACTCAAAAGTGCCAACTGGTGTAGGATGTCCATTTCTTCCAAATCCGTGGGTTCAAAGTGTTGTAAGTCATTCATCTCAAAACTCAGATTGTCAGAGGTTTGGCTTTCATAATTTGCAGCAAAAGCAAAATTGGGTGTACATGGATCAGAGTTGAAATTGTTTCTAGAAGTTATGTCAATGTAATGATCAAAACTCTGATCCTTTCCACTACCAGACCCCTCTTCATGACTATAGAGAGCAGTGTTTCCCAGTGTATAGTCATCAGTCACTTTCCCATACTCTTGAAGCTTCTGTTTCTGGTTCAACTCTCTCTCATAAGTGAGAAGTCGACCATGAAGCTGTGTGAGGGTCATTTCTTTATAACCAGTAGATGTTCGAGTAACATAAGCTATTGTCTCCCATTTTTCTGGTAGTGATCTTAAGAAACGACTATTGATAGTCGAATTAGGAAATTTCACATCTACCAGTTTCAATTCGCTTATGAGACAGCTAAATCTCTCGAACTGTTGGGTTAGTGATTCACCTTTTACATGACAAAATATTTCATACTGTTGATTCAATACTTCTCTATTATTCTCGATCACCTCTTCAGTACCACCGAATTGCTCTTTAAGAGCATCCCACAACTCTTTAGCACTATTACAATGAAGTAATCCTGCATAAATCTCATTGGGCAAAGCTGAAGCAACGATGCTAAAAGCCTTAGCATCCAATTCAATTTTGAGGAAATCCTGTTCAGAGTAATTTTCGAGTTTTGGGGATCCTCTGTACTTGGAACCATGGGAACATGGGGTCCAAACACAACGGATCTCCAGCATCCGGTGTTCTATTGAGCGAGAATATGACCCATCCTATGTTGCCAACTAAAATACTCATTTCGTTTCAACATAGGTGGTTTGAACATGGATCCAATATTGGGAATCCGGTGTGTTGCCATTTCTCTTGTTTACAATAGATTTGTGTTTTAAAAACTTTTGTAGTAATAAAACTCTGTATTCAAGCAAAACTTATCAAACAAAATTAGCAACAAAGAGATGATCTGTTCAAATCAATTTGATGTTTAAATCAAAATCGATTGACCAAGCTCTGATACCAATTGTCAGGATCTAAGTTTGAATTGATTGCTGTTTTTGTTTTAAATAATGAAAAATGATTGGAAAACAGAGAACAAGTGCAGCGGGTCAATGGAAAACTTTTACAACTATCAATCGGTCGTTTGTTTTCATCACCATCATGCTTTTAAGTAATTAAACTATTGCATGTGATTCACAAACTCCCCCTTAGCCCAATAACGATCATTTGATAGTAAGAAATGAAGAAGGTATGCGAAATTGATCTTTTTAAGAAGACAAGTAAAAACTCTTACATTGAGCGCCTATTTATACTAACTATCTAACCACTGATCGTCTAACAGCGACGTCATGGTTGATAGTGACAGCTAACAAACGTAACTAACTACAAACACTTTACATTGATTTAACTAATGCTAGACTAAGCACTTCTTGCCATCCTCTGTTATTGTAATCTTCAATCAGTGGTTGGGAGTTTCTTCTGTCAGAGGATAGGTAGCAATGTGATTATTGAAAGTAGTAAAAAGTCTATCAGTGGATAGAAACCTCTGATAGCTTGACCAAAGCTCGGATGGTGTGTTTTGACTTTGTATCATCTGTTCCTTTTCAAAGGTTCAATCTCAACACACAGATTCGACACATTAGATAACCTTGCAGATCTTTACGCAAAAGCATTTGACAAGCTCGTTTTGAACATCTTGTCGAACTCAACAGATGAGGAATCCTGAATAACCAGTTTTTCATAAGAATTTTGTAAATATTTTATTGCTTTCTTAAAAATCTAAAACATAAAAAATAGTAAAACGATAGAAAATCAAAAATGAGTTGTCACTGTGTGAAAAAGAAGAAATGATAATACATTAGTGAATTAGACTTCACACTGAAATTGAATTTAAAATGCATAAGTGTGATAGTAGCTCCATCATATGATGTACCAGTAGGCAAAAGGCATGAAATAATCAACTTACCAACGTGATATAAACTTAAAGAACTGTGTAGGTTCTAGTGTCTTGGACAAAAATTTTGTGTGTTAGTACTGAATTGAAATTTGCTTAATTTGTTATACAATTTAAATATCTCTTGATTAATAATTTATTTAACTATGTTGAAAAATTCTTATGGTTTCTCGAGATGTTTGTTTTATAGTATACATACTAAAGCAGTGTGTTGCTGAGAAGTTAACATGATGAGATGAGAGTTTGTTGCTGCTTCGTAGAACCTCCTTTCTACATTGCAGACAAGATTTGAAGAGTTTGAGGATTGCTATGCAAAGCTGAATTAGAGTTTACTCAAGTACTAACGATTTTAAAGATTTGGTTAGGGGGAGTTTGTTGCTGACAGAAGCTATTAAAGCTGAAGCTATCCAAAGACCAAAGTAGTTGAAGATTGCAAGAAGACTAAAGACAAGATCATTTTATGAAGCTATTGTCAAGGGGAGTTTGTTGGTGCATATTTGTGACAACAGCTTAGATTTGGTCTTTGGATATCTTGTAAATTAGTAAAACGATAAACGCTTAGCGAGTTTAGTTTTGTATTGGTAAATTAGTAGTGATTGGGCTAACCAAACCCACAATGGGGGAATGGTAGGCGAATTGGGCTTGTCCAATTCGCAGCCCATGACCTAACCCATGTGCATGGCTGTAGTATATAAACAACATTATGCTTCAGAGTTAAGGTTAGACACTTGATAGATAGTTAGACATCATAGACAGTTTGAGAGAGTTTGAGAAAACACAGAGAAAGGTTGTGAGTTCTTGTGATCTTGAGTGGTTGTAAACAATCGGTTTGATAATCACAGAAGATCAGTTTGTGAATTGTTTTCGAGTTCTTCATCTAGTTTCTTGTTTCTGGTTAATCGGTTTATCAAGGGGATTCGGCACCTTTGGTAGATTATCAGTTTTGTGACAATCCATACGGTAAAGGGGACCTACACGAGCATGTAATTTTCTGAGCGGGCAACGAGCGAGCGGTGAGCGAGAAGAAAGCAGCGAGTAATTTGGAAAACCATAGATTTAGCATGTTTCCTTCTATATCTCACCTATCGGGTCACGACTAAAGTCCAACTGTCCGAGGATGACACTAAGATTGAGGTCAGATTGCCCGAGGATGACACTAAGATTGAGGTCAGATTGCCCGAGGATGAGGCTCTAGTTGAGGCAGGTGAGGCAATAAATATAGAATAAAGAACATTAATTGTCGAATTGTGGCATACGTTGAGAGCGAGAGACGATTGACGACTGACGATTGATGAGAGAAAGATGTCAATATTGTTACTTCACGACTTAGAGTTTTAGTTTTAAACTTGGTGCTAAATTTTCATTGGTTTGATTAGGCTAGTATTGATAAATATAATTGTAAATTTGAGTATAGTGGTCCAAATCTAATGGAGTCGTATGTATAAAATATGAATATACATGTAATTTGTGTGTGCATATATAGTTATATATGTAACAAATTAATAAAATTTAATTCGAGCCAAACCAAGACGAGTAGACCTTTGCTCATGCTTGGCTTGTTTGCAACCGAACCAAACCAAGCGAGCATATTCCGAGCGTTTTCCGAGCGATGGGAGAGCAAGAGATTTAAAAATCCCTAATGAAGGGTGGGCGATAATGTACAGATTTTGCTGAGGTGGCGGTGGGTTAGCGCCTCGTACTTAGGGTAAACTTAGGAGGAAAGTTAGGACATGAGACTCGAAGTGAGAGATTACCCTAGTAGTCACTCGTGTTATATGTAAATGGTAGGTCAATAGATTGAAAAGTAAAATTGTGTTGTGGTGAAGGTGAAATTTGAAGAAATAAAAGCGCATCACGTAGGTGGTGAAGGGTTTTACATCTCACATCTAAGAACATATGTTATAAAGAGTGAAATGTAATGGTAAGTTGAGATGACCTTTTTTATTGGGTTTATTTATATTTATAAAATTAAAAAAATCATCATCCCACACCCTAAGGTGACCTTCATGTCGGTGCCCCTGGCGCTTTGCGCCCGTAGCAATGTAGTGTTTCGCGCCCATGGTATATTTGTAAAAATAAATAGATAAAAAAATAGGCTTCCACTATTCCGACACCATTATATCTTATTTACACATCCTTTTTTACTCTATTTCTCTGTACGTATGTGTGTATATATATATATAGAGAGAGAGAGAGAGATAAATGAGAGAGATGTGTGAATATTAACTCTCCAAAAATACCAAGTATTATAGCATAGATAGAGTGGGAATAGATTATGAATAAATAAAGTTTGTCTCACAAAAAAGTTAATATATACAAGATAATGACGGAGGTTAAATACATACCATTTCAAGATAAGTCAAGTATCTCTTTTATCGTTGTCCTAGTATATTATATGAACTTCAGTACTCTATATATTTTTATCGTTTTCCTTAGGGCCAGTTTGTTTACATCTGAATGGACCCATTAGGAGCCTACCTCTGAATCGGTCAGAGGTATGGGCTGTTTGGTTCACAAAAACTTAACCTCTGAATGAGACCATTCAGCCCTGAATGGTTCAGCAAATTTTATAATCTGAATGAAAATTTTGACGCTCCTACCCCTTGCCCTAACAAAACAATTTGCACTTCTCTTCATTATACAACAACCTCTTTCTCCTCCACAGCCGCCAACATCTCATCCTCCCCTTTCCTCTCCGCCGCCCTCCACCACTCCGCCGCCCTCCACGTCGCAACCCTCCACCACTCCGCTGCCAACATCTCCTCCTCCTCCTCTGTTCTCTTCTGCAGCCCTCCACGTCGCAGCCCTCCATCTTTTTCCTCTGTTCTCCTCCACAGCCCTCCACGTCACAACAGCCCTCCACGTCGCAGCAGTCCTCAACGTCAACAGGTGATGAATCATTAACTGCTGTATGCATATATGAACAGATGGTATATATGTTCAGATTTATATGAAAGTGGTTTGATGTATGTATATATGAACAGATTTTATATATGTTCAGATTTGTATGAAAGTGGTTTGATGACCTGCTATGTGTATATATGAACAAATTGTATATATGTTTAGATTTGTATGAAAGTTTTATAAATAGTTCAGTATTATGAACAGAATTGTATGAAAGTGGTTTGATGATCTGATGTATGTATATATGTTCAGTATTATGAACAGATTGTGTTTATTTGTATGGAAATATGTTCAAATTTATTTAGCACAAAGTAGTTTAGAAGGGTAAAAATGTCATTTTACACAATTATTCAGAGGTGCAACCAAACAACATTTTGCACTTTACTGTTTCAGTACTTACTTGGTTCAGAGCCTGTTTCAGTACTTACTTGGTTCAGAGCCTCTTACCCATTCAGACCTCTTATTCATTCAACACTTATTGGTTCAGATGTTTCCAAATAGCCCTTAGTATATTATATGAACTTCAGTACTCTATATATTTCATGACATGCCTCATTTGAAGTCCATTATCAAAGCTAAAAAAGATCTCCATTTGGTGGTTTTTAGATATTTGCATAGTGTGTTACCTTAATAAGGTAGAGGTAAATTGCTTATTATTAATTTCTTTACTACTTTTAATACTCTTTGTTAAGCCATGCGTACTAGTAACCTCTCATAACCTCTTGCGATGTGGAGTTATACGACACATAGCAAATGTGTAAGAAACGGGGGTTATATAACTTAAGTGTGTAGTGGTTAACCCCTTCAATTATATATATATATATATATATATATATATATATATATATATATATATATATATATATGGGTGTGTGTTGGTGTGTGTGTGTGTGATAAACCTTAGTGTAGCGGCGTTATGCTCATCATGGCAATAAAAAATTTCCAGCCTATAGCGCCCCGGGGGTGGTGTGCCCAGACGTTATGGGGCGTTTTTGTGTGATGTCACACCCCTAATTTCCAAGCAAATCCCGGTGGGCCCGGGTAGGGAATATCGTGACGTAAGATTAATATCGTCATAGTCAATGGTGGTAGCGAGTCCGACCGTTGTCCCGCGCGCACTGACATTCGTGTTCCACGCTTTCTCCTTAGTGATTCTGGGGGTGGTTGTGTTTGTTCCACCAGTTCCATTTGCACATCTTCTTGTGGAGATGGCGTATTTGGTATAGGAGATGGTAGGGAGGAGTGTTGGCAAAGGTAAATTGGTTCTAATATTGGTCTCACTCGTTAGGACATTTGGTGTGCGTTAAGCGTGATATGATTTTATTAATAGTTTAAGTTCTTTTTACGCGTTAGTGAAGTTTTAAATTTATAAAACATGATATTATACTAAAATTAAACACACACTTGGGCAAGTGCACCCATCGTGAGCATAGTATAGCGTTGGTAAGATACCGAGGTCATCCAAGGACACAAAAGCTTTTAATACCGGTTTATCCTCATGTCTAATTGTTACAAATGTTTGGATAAGAGCGTTTTTTTAAACATAAATAAATCTAGAAATAAAAAGGTAAGTAAAATGAAATACAAATAGACAAGATAGAATCACTTGAGTCCAACTCCTCTTTAATGTACCCTTTGATGATTTTTGCACTTTCAGATATTTTAAGAGATTATCTTAGTTAAAGTAGTAGGCCTCTCTTTTGAAGGTGACGTTACCCTCAATCCAGTGGTTTGAGTCAGCAGCGATACAATCCCAAAGGGTCAGAATTCGAAAGATAATTAAATAAGTTATTAATGCGAAAAGTAGTAGGCCCCTCTTTTGAAGGTGACGTTACCCTCCGCTAGGTGGTTTGGAGTCAGCAGGGATACAATCCCAAGAAGCCGGTTTAAAGTTTTAATAGTAGTTTACATATGAGGGGTTCAAGCTATTCGTACCCCCCGCCATCCAATACCCGTAGGGCATTGAAAGAGATCCTAGTAAGCTTGGACCAAGTCCTCGCAGGATCTATACACTGAACGAGATAAAAACTTTATCGAACCACCCTTCTAGCCCCCTTCCAATTATTTAACGCGTTTTATATAGACCGTAAAGACACGAATGAGCAAATCAATGACATCATGTAGAAATGGTTAGGAAAATTCACTTTCAACATATGAAATTAGTTATTAAAGTCATTAATACATACCGAATTAAAAAATGCCGAAAACATTAAAAATCAAAAGTAATACATTAAATACTTGTCTTCACCAAGTGATGTAAGAGATTAGCCAAAGCATGGTCTTTGTTTTACAAGAACTCTTACTATCAATCTTGGATCCCGAGACTACTACACACTCTAAAGATGATAGATGGATGATGGTGGTGGGTGTTGGTGTTGTAGTGGTGGTGGAATGGTGGCAAAGTGAGAGAGAAGTGGTTTGTCAAGGGATGCCTTTGAAGTAAACCAAGCATCCCTATTTATAGTCAGAACAGTACCCCGACCACGGCCCATGCCTGACTTCTTCTCTTCCTTCATTAATTGCAGCTGTCAACAGAGGGCCCCACACGACCCCGTGTCTCCTGGGCACGGCCCCGTGGTCAACTCTTCGTTGTACTATCAAGATTCTGCAAATCTGAGAGTTAACCACGCCCCATGGTGAGCTGGGCATGACCCCGTGGTGGGAGTAGAAACTTCTGCAGGTTTTGTCTTTAAGTGCACTGGCTGACCACGCCCCATGCCTGGCTAGGCACAGCCCCGTGGTTAGCTTCTGTCTTCTTGTTTTTGTCTTTGGGTGTTTCTTGAGGGGTCGGGCATGCCGTGTTATTCCTTCTTTGTGTATTTATGTTGGTTTTGGCTGCTTATTTGCTTCTTTTGTTCTTTTAAGCTCATTTGGTCCTGTAAATTCAAAAGAAACAAAGAAACGTGCTTTTTCCAACATTAGTGCTAAAGGGGGTTACTTTTATGCCAAAACTGATGTAATTTATATATTGTATTTTGTACACATCAAATATCCCCACACTTGTATCTTTGCTTGTCCTCAACCAAAACTCTTTAAATATGGCTTACACACCCAAATGGAATAGGTAGAGAAGAAGTTTTGTGGCTTGTCTTTAAGTGTCGGGAATCCAAGATCTTTTATTAAGTTTTTTTGTTTTTAATTTATTTACAATCCTATTCGTCATGATTTATTTAGCATATTTTCAAGAAAAAATATTTATTTGGGCATAACATGTCTTTTTTAAAATTCTATTTATTTCACGTACCTCATAAGAGATCACTCCACACTCGGCCGAAGATGTATTTTTGTGATAACACTCGATTCCGGTTTGGAACTTATTTCTACCATAAGTTTGCCAAGCGATCAAATCTCCTCCTTTTTAACTATAAACCTTTGTAGATATCAAGAGGACTTTGGGAAAGGGTTAGGCTTGGGCTAAAGGTAGGTGGTTTTTGGGTTAGTAGTTAGTAAAGTGGCGAAAAGTGTAAAAAGCATCGGTTGTCGTAAAACTTTTTGTTTTTGTGTCATTTATTCAAACTAAACTCTTTCAAACAAGATTTTTAAGGAACTTGTTTGGTTATTGTAAGAACTATGTTTTTTTTTTCAGGATAACCGAGCTTTTGCTAAAACAAATGGGTTTGAAAGAAAAAAGTTTTGGTGAGTAATGGTTGTTTGTTTTGTGGGTTTTGAAACGAAAAGTTTTGGGCTCAAAAGGGGTTAACTAGGGGGACTAGTGGTAGGGGAGGAAATAAGAAGAAAATAATGGTGTTGAATAAAAATGGGTTAGTCCTAATGCCTCTATCATTTACTTACTTGGGTTTAAGTTGGTAAGGACTGGGAATGTATCGTCTTGGCAAGTTCTAGAGTCGTAAGAACCAAGAGGCTATTCACACAAGAAAACAAAATGAGCATTTTAGTTTAAAGATGTATGCATGTATGCTCAATAAAGGCTCAAAACTAACTTATTGTGGAAATGGGTTTATAGTGTGAACAAGTATATATAATCAAATTTTGAAAAGATTTGTAATGCCCTTTTTTTATTTTCTTGTTAGGTCCTTTTTATCACGACGCTATCGGTTGTAATTTTGTAAAAACATAATCTTTTTAGATATTGTCATTCCCAATTTAAACTAAGACAACTAAAAAATGGAAAATTTTGAAAAGATTTGGGGTGATTAGCGGTTCCAATGGAGTTTTGTGTAAGGTTGGTTATTAGGACTTGCAAAATTCAAGATTTTAGCTTCCCCCCTCACACTTAAATTACACATTGTCCTCAATGTGTTCAAAATTAGTTTTTCGGTTGATTCGAATGCATAAAAGTGCGTTAAAAAACAAGATTTTATGATATCGGGCACCTGGCCACGACCCTATGCTTGCTGACCACGGCCCCGTTTTCAGATTGCCAGTATCGAAACTTACAGAATGCTGACCACGGGGTGTGCCTGGTGGCCATGACCCGTGGTCAGAGTTATGAAGACAAACAGCAGGTTAGTGGGTTGGACACGGGGGCATGGTCATTGGCCACGGCCTCGTGGTGACAATCTGCAAATGTTAATTTTCAGGTTTCTGGCTTTTGCGTCTGGTTTCCAGGCTTTATCGCACTAATGTTTAGTGCATTTAAGCCTCCTGTAACTGTTATCACCATTATCACACCACACAAATCATCATGCAATACCAAATCCTAGATTACGATTGTTTTAGATCCATCACCATCACAAACATAAAAATAAAGAAAGTGTAGAAAATAAAAGTTGTTCAAGAGAGTCAATTGTTTAAACCTCGGCACGCAGGCCGGCAAATTGACCATGGAAGGAAGAGAGTTAACCTGAAGCTGCAACCGTCACCATCGCACTACCGTCATTGTCACCACCTAGTCCATGTCCTCGTCCTTATCGTCCTCGTCCTTATCACGATACGCCATATGTCCCCGGATATATGTGATATCCTCTTGCATAGTAGCGATGGAACGTTCCACAGCTCCAATCCAGGTGTTGGCGTTGTTGGCCACGTTGTAGGTGTTTCGGGTGGGTTTTCCTACAGAAGGTCAGTCAAACTTTGAAAATTAGGAAAACCGGCTCTTTGAGAGGAAGAACCCGTTTGGTAGTCGTGGTATTGTGGAGGAGGACGGTTGGGGGCGTCTTGGAGGGCTAGGACTTCATCCGGGCCCCATGTGTTTCCCTGGGCATTCCGGAAGCGGACAGTCCCATCATCCATGTCTTGGATGAATCCCATTGCCTGGCATTGGGCTAGGTCGACCTTCTTGGACTTCACACCTTGGGTGAAAGATTTCAGGACGCGGTGGACAAAAGTTTGAACAGCTTATAAACCCGCCCCCGAAAAATATTGGCATGGGAGGAGAGGCTAATTGGTTTAGATGCATGTTCTTGAGGAGCAAGTGGGTGACATCAAGGGGTAGACGGTTGTGGATGTAGTAGAGGCAGGTAAGGTCACGGAGGTTCACCACACCAGAGCTATCACGCCGCTGACTAAGGGAGTTGCTTAGGACCCGGTGAATGTAGTGGTAAAGTGGGTCTCGCAGCTGTGTACAAGTTGAGCTGAGGCAGTTTGGCGCATGTTGGTTAGGATTTCAAGGAGACCACCCATGAACTCTTCCTCGACTGACTCGTCCTCGGTGTAAAGACCGATGTTTACACCGAATTGGGCCATGGAGATGGAAAACAGCTGCCCAGCATATCTAAACTCAACTGCGTCCGAATCGAATGAGTCCGCCTTGGTCAGGCCACTGTTACTCTAAAATTTCAATTCTCGACCAGGTTTTGAAAAGTTGAAAACTTTTTGTTGAGTAGGGGCGGTTTTCCCTGAAAATGAAACCCCAAGTGCCATTTTTTCAATAACAAACCGTTTTCCCCATCAATTTAACTTTTTCGGTTCAAAAACAAGGGTTCATGGTTTATACTTCAAATCGGGCGATTTTATGGACAATGGTTGTTGATTTACTCTCTACAACATTCATGCAAACTATTATTACTAGATCTAATAAAAAAACTAGGGTTTGATTTGGTTCTAGTTCAAGAACCTAGATTTTCCCTCAAATTTCTTCTTGTTATAATACATGCAAATCGTTAACCTAACTAAAGAAGATATTAGAATCATACCTTACAGTTGTTGAACGAAAACGTTGAAAAAGGCAGGAAAATCGCAGAGGAACCAGAGGATTTTCGGGTAAATGGTCATGGTGAAATGAAGAAATGAGAGAAAAATGAGTTTATACCCGTCTGCACAACGACCCCGGCCCCGTGGCCACTGGCCATGGCCCCGTGTTCGGCTATATTAATTTTTTTTCGTGTGAGCGACCGTTTTCCTGAAGAGAGGTTTCCTTAGTTAACTTACCTATTTCGAAGCTTTTCCCGTGTTTATTACCTGCAAGACATGATGTTAATTTACATATATACATGAACCTTTGTCGCATCATACCTCACTTAATTGTAGTGAAATTTCTTCCTATTCATCCTCAATGAAACCTTGGTATGGCTTAAGTCGTTGTCCGTTGACTTTAAATGGGATACTGTTTTGAGACTTAATCTCAATTGCACCGTGTGGAAAGACATGGGTGATGGAAAAAGGTCCCGACCATCTAGATTTTAGTTTCCCGGGAAATAATCGAAGTGGTTAATTAAACAATAACACTTGATCTCCTTCTCGAAATTCATTAGGCTTAATATTTTTGTCGTGTACATTTTTTATATGTTCCTTATAAATTTCGAAGTTAGAGTATGCTTGATTTCTCAATTCGTTGAGTTTGTTTAATTGATGAAATCAATTTTTACCGGCGGTTTCCTAGTCTAAGTTTACGTTTTTTTAACACCAGTAGGCCCTATGTGCTATTTCTACTGGCAAATGACAACTTTTTCCATAGACTAGATTATATAGGGTGGTACCGATTGTTGTTTTAAAAGCAGTTCGAAAAGCCCATAAAGCGTCGTCTAATTTATCGGCCCATTCTTTTTTATTTAATCATACGTTTTTTTTAGTATTCGTTTTAAGCCTCGGTTGGTTACTTCGGCTTGCCCGTTTGTTTGAGGATGATATGCGGTTGAGATTCAATGATAGACCTCATATCTTGTTAAAAAAATTTCAAGTTGATGATTACAAAAATGGGTGCCTCTATCACTTGCTAACGATTTTGGAGTACCGAAACGAGAAAATAGTCGTTTCAAGAATCTTACCACGACTCTTCCATAATTTGTTGGAAGAGCTTCGGCTTCGGCCCATCTAGACAAGTAATCCACGGCCACAAGTATATATTTGTTTCCTTTTGATGGTGGAAAAGGTCCCATAAAGTCTAATCCCCACACATCAAAAATTTCACAAACGAGAATACCGTTTTGTGGCATTTCGTTTTTGGAAGAAATATTACCTGATTGTTGGCATGCATCACACGTCTTGATAAGGCTTTGTGTGTCTTTATAAGTGGTTAGCCAATAGAATCCTGAATCGAATACCTTTCGAGCAGTACTAGAGATTATGTGGTGTCCCCCGTATGGACCCTCATCACAATTCCGGAGAATTTTTCTTGCTTCGTTACCATGTACACATCGTCGGATAAGTTGGTCGGCACAAATTTTAAAAAGATATGGATCTTCCCAAAAATAATGCTTTACATTGGCAAAGAACTTTTTTCTGATGATGCGACCATCCTTTTACTACTATCCCACTAGCTAAGTAGTTGGCGTAGTCGGCGTACCATGGTTCTTCTTGGTATTCCACCATTTCTAAAGATTCCGTAGGGAACTTTTATGAGTTCGTCCCTAGTTGCCTCCAAAGCTGGATCTTTCAAGCGAGATAGATGATCTGCAGCAGTGTTTCAGCTCCTCTTTTGTCTTTTATTTCTATGTCAAATTCATGGAGGAGTAGAATCCATCTGATTAATCGTGGCTTGGCATCCTGTTTTTTAAACAGATAACGAAATTTATCAAAGGCAAATAGTACCGCTAGTAACTCTTTTTTGGTTGTGGTATAATTTTCTTGTGTATCATTAAGAGTTTTACTAGTATAGTATATTGGGTGGAAATGCTTATCTTTTCATTGTCCCAAGACTGCTCCAACCGCAAAGTCAGTTGCATCGCACATGATTTCGAAGGGTAATTTCCAATCAGGTGCTATCATGATTGGTGCATTGACTAGCAATTTTTTTAGTGTTAAAAAAGCTTGGTTGAAATCCTTGTCAAAGATAAATGGTGCATCTTTTTCAAGTAATTTTGTTAGAGGTCTCGAAATTTTTGAAAAATCTTTGATAAATCGTCTATAAAATCGGCATGCCCTAGGAAACTTCTTATGGCTCTAACGGAGGATGGAGGCGGTAATCGAGAAATGGTGTATATTTTTTCTCAATCAACCTCCATTCCTTCGTTTGAGATTTTGTGACCGAGTACTATTCCCTCAGTTACCATGAAATGACATTTTTTCCAATTAAGGGTGAGGTTGGTTTCCTCACATCGGGATAGCATTCATTCAAGGTTATCGAGGCATTGGTCATATGAATCTCCAAAGATAGAAAAGTCATCCATGAAAACTTCCATGGTTTTCTCTATCATATCATGGATGATGGCCACCATGTAACGTTGAAAAGTTGCGGGGGCATTACATAGACCAAAAGGCATGCGTCGATAAGCGAAGGTTCCATAGGGACATGTAAAAGTTGTTTTTTCTTGGTCCTCTGGAGTTATAGGTATTTGAAAATATCCTGAAAAACCATCTAAAAAACAATAAAATTTATGACCGGATAATCTTTCTAACATTTGATCAATGAAAGGTAAAGGGAAGTAGTCTTTCCTCGTTGCCTCATTTAATTTATGATAGTCTATACAAACTCTCCATCTGGTGACGGTTTTTGTTGGTATTAGTTCCTTTTTTTCGTTAATTACTCCTGTCATTCCTCCTTTCTTTGGTACTACTTAAACGGGACTCACCCAAGGGCTATCGGAAATTGGATAGATGAGTCCGGCATCAAGTAGTTTGATGACTTCATTTTTTACCACTTCTTGGACATTTGGGTTTACTCTACGTTGTGGTTGTATTACCGATTTATAGTCATCCTCCATTAAAATTTTGTGCGTGCACATGGAAGGGCTTATTCCTTTGATATCTACAAGCTTCCAGGTAATCATGTTTTTATGTTTTTTTGAAAGTTTAATTAATTTTTCTTTTTCTATATTATTTAACTTAGAAGAAATAATTACCGGCAACTTACCATGCTTGTCCAGAAAAGCATATTCCAAACCTTTTGGGAGTTCTTTGAGCTTAAGTGGCGTGTCTTTAAAAGACTCTTTATTTTGGCCGAGAACTAAAAAGGTTTGTTCAACGGCGTCCTCTTCTTTGACAAGTTGGCCACATTCTTCTTCCACATCGGGTGGTTCATCTTCATCTTCAATTAAGGGGTCGTTATTTCCGAATGGGTATTTTATGGATTGGTCAAGATTGACATACATTTTGTTGGCCCCTAATTGAATTGATAGGGTGTTTTGCTTCCGATTGGTCATTTCTTGATGGTTTTCACAAAGGGTTGTCCCAACACAAGTGGAGCATCATCGAGAATGATGAAGTCGGTTGGGATTACCATTTGATTTACTTGCACTAGCTCGTCTTCAACTACTACCTTTGACTTTATTACCATCCGATTAGAGAGAAAAATGGGAATTTGAAGTGGAGAAAAATCACTAATACTTAATTTTTCAAAAATATAGTTAGGCATTATATTAACACAGAGATCCTTATTAATTGTAATATTACTAATAAAAGTTTTTTGAAAGAAATATGGAATCGGTGTAATGTAAATTTCAAATTGCTCATCTTTTATTAGCGTAGTTTGATCATTTGTTAATTTTATGCTAACCATTTTGTCAATTTTGGCGTTAATGTTTAGCTCTTTTAAAAACCTAGCATGAGTAGGCACCAAACAATGATTTTCGAAAGAAGGTGACAAGAGATTAATTTCTTGAAGGTTTGACTCTTTTTTGAAATTATCGTTTTCGGTCTTACCTTTTTCGTCGTTTGGTTTATGCGTTGGTTTTTCACTTAGTTGTTCTTCCATTTTTTACTTTTTCGATTTAGTACAAACAGCCTCTTCTTTTTCGCGGGAAATTTTTATTAACCGTTCAAGATTATTGAGACTTCGTATAATACGTTTGGCTTCGGGGAGGATAGTTGGCGGTGTTTCGTGAAGTTGAAAGGGATGACTCTCCCATTCAAAGCTTGACTTTGGAAGTTCGAACATAGGTTCTTCATAGTGAGTATACAAGGTGGATGGTTGGAAAAGGTTGCAATATTGCACCGAGTGAGACTCCACATATGGTGTCACACCCCGACCCGCAGCGGAATAAAAGTCGGGGCATAATTGGATTATCACCAAAGCTCATGATATTTACTAAGATGTTTCATATTTATTAAATTCAAATTACAACTTAAGT
Organism: Scalesia atractyloides; assembly: GCA_947069175.1. Classification (NCBI taxonomy): domain Eukaryota; kingdom Viridiplantae; phylum Streptophyta; class Magnoliopsida; order Asterales; family Asteraceae; genus Scalesia; species Scalesia atractyloides. The sequence goes on from CAMTDV010000005.1 coordinate 36,295,567, forward strand.
ATCCAAAACAAAATTCATACAATTACAAGAAAATGAAACTATATAATTATTCCAAAGCTTAAACTTGTTTATTCTTCTAAGCCTTCCTATGTGTTTCTTGTCTCAGCTGGATCACCTGTATCATGTGTAAAACAGGGGAGATTTTGGGTCAACAAAAGTTGGCTAGTGAACCTTGATAAAACATTGTTACTAATTTCTTGTTTTATTTAATAAGGAAAATTTGTGCAATAATCACATGTGAGCAAACATATATAGATAAACAATCACAAACCACTTTGGATGAGTATATGACATGAATGATGATGTATGTGAGATCAAGGCTCAATCAAACGGAGCCGATCTAATGAGGCACCTGATGCTCAACCTGTATCCCACGGGGAACTGATGGGCCTAATGAAATGCGTGCACTGAAAATGATAAATCCAATCTACATATAATTCACACAACAATTGATACACATTTGATACACATTTGATCACGGATATGATGTATGCACAAGTGTTTAAGTAAAATAAAAGAATTATACGACACATGATACACCCCAAAACATGATTAAAACGGGGAATTGATAGAGATTCACTCACAATGGGTGCGTTCTTTGATGACGATGAAGGCGCACGAATTTATGATTCAATCGACGAGGAAAAACTAATCTAGATAATAACAAAATGATTCGATAAATAAATAAATTTTATTTGAGATTAATATTTTTAATTAGTGCTCTTAATGGGATTTTTAGGTTTATTTTTGTGAGTTTAAGGAAATTTTCTAACTTTAAAAATACTATTTTTAAGTATTTTTAATTAATTTTCCAATTAAATAATTAAATAAAAATAATAAAAATGGGGTTGACTTTCTGACAGTTGACCGGGTCTGATCGGTCAAACTGTGTTTATTCTAAGCAGCGCGTGGGATCGAACCCGGGACCTTGCGTTTGTGTGCACGCAGCTCTAACAACTGAGCTACGTGTCTAACCCGAAATATTCTCTGTTTTAATTATATATATATACTAATTAACTTTAACCTTATATAGTTTTTATTAAAAATGATTTAATATGGCCGAACCGGTTGCAGAGACCCGAAGTCGAACTCGGGACCGTCGGTTCGAGTGCGCACAGCCCAACCAGTTGGGCTGTGTGTCTAATCTGTTTAACTAATGGATTATATTCTTCTTATGTATTTACTGTGACTTGATCTGATTAGGTTTCAAAAATGTTGGTTTTATTTTTGAAAGTCAGTAACATGTGCGATTCGAACCCGGGACGTGCGTGTTTTATTTGCACACAGTCCACCGCTGGACTGTGTGTCTAACCCGGTTAAATACACGATTTTTATTACATTAATATACAACTCAACTTCGTCTTCTTCATTAAGAAGAACTCAGACCAGTGAAATCCGTTTGTTCAGTTTAATCAACTAACAACTTATAGTTGATTGAAAATAGAATAGAAAGGTGAAGATTAAGTAATATGGTATACCAAACAGAGAGTTTTCTTCAGAATTCCGGCAAGATTTCGTCGGTTCTGATTTTGCGATTTCCGGCTGTATGAACTGTTTTAACAGTTTTGATTATTGGTTTGAACAATTAAAATATAAATCAAGAGATAGCAGGGAGGTTTAGACAATTATACCGTTTGAAGACAATTGCGGTTTTATGTTAAGTGATTCCGGCGATAATCCGGCGAGCGCAGAGGAACTCCGGCGACGTGCTCTGGAAGGATTAAAGCTTCGAAGAGTGTGCGGTTCTGAGCGAAAGGGTTACCAGATGTTTGAGTGGGTATTTATAGGGAAGAACGGGATGAATTGGGTTTGAATTTGGGTCTTGAATTCGCGGTCAAAGGTTTCCGGCGATTATGACCGAAATTGATGGTTAGGCATCGGTTCTAACTGATGTCGGAATTAGTTTACGCGTTTCAGTCAAAGGAAACAGTCACAATTGCGAAAATCTCGGTTTTTCTGGTGACTGCGAGTTCTGGGCGCGCTGATTACCGGTTTTGACTTTCGGGTTTTACTTTAAATGTTATTTGTTTCTGTATTTGACACAAGTGAAGTGTGTGGCGGAGCGGTGTGTTGTGTGTTTGTGCTTGCGGGTGACCCGGGTTCGAAACCCGGCGTCTCCATTTTATGTTTTATTCACTATTTATTATTATTTATAAATTATGATTTTTAAATTCTAAAGTATTTATTAATTATGTATTGTTTAAAATTAATCTGAATAATAAATACGCAACGAAACTTATAACTGATTATTTGATTAATAAACGAAGCGGTTTTGGAAACCCGTTTTTCGACGAATGTTACAGTATCCCCTACTTTTAGGAATTTCATCCTGAAATTTAAGTAGTAGTGGTAACTGGAAAGAGATGCGGGTATTTTTCGCGCATTGAGTCTTCACGTTCCCAAGTAAACTCGGGTCCTCGTTTCGACTCCCAACGTACCCTGACAATTGGAATACGACTTCGTCTTAAACGCTTCTCTCCGAAGTCCATGATTTCTACCGGTCTTTCAACGAAGTGCATAGATTCATCGACTTGAATGTCTTCTAGTGGTATATGGAGGTTTTCATCGGCGAGGCACTTTTTCAAATTTGATACGTGGAATGTGGGATGAATTCTGTTGAGCTCTTCTGGTAGGTCAAGCTTGTATGCTACAGGACCTACTCTTTCGAGTATCTTGAAAGGTCCTACGTAGCGTGGTGCTAGCTTGCCCTTCTGGCCAAAACGAATCACTCCCTTCCACGGTGATACTTTTAAAAGTACTTGATCACCAATATCAAACTCCAAGGGCTTTCGTCGTTTGTCAGCATAACTCTTTTGACGACTTTGAGCCGCTAGAAGATTGTTTCGAATCTGAAGGATCTTGTCGGTTGTTTCTTGAATTAATTCTGGACCGGTGATTTGTGCTTCCCCAATCTCGTGCCAACATACTGGAGATCGGCACTTACGACCATATAAAGCTTCGAAAGGAGCCATGCCGATACTTGAATGATAGCTATTGTTGTACGAAAATTCCACTAATGGTAGGTGAGCGTCCCAGTTCCCTTTGAAGTCTATGACACATGCTCGCAGCATGTATTCAAGGGTTTGGATGGTGCGTTCAGATTGGCCATCAGTTTGAGGATGAAAAGCGGTACTGAGGTCTAATCGTGTACTCAAGGCGGTTTGTACGGCTCACCATGTTCGTGAAGTGAAACGACCATCACAGTCTGAAATGATGCTTAGTGGTACACCGTGACGGCTTACGATCTGGCTGATGTAGATACGAGCTAACTTCTCGTTCTTGAAGTCCTCGCGAATCGGGATGAAGTGAGATGACTTTGTAGGACGATCGATTATTACCCATATGGTGTCATACCCACTGGAGGTGCGAGGTAACCCGGTAATGAAATCCATGGTTATGTTTTCCCACTTCCATACAGGTATTTCGGGTTGGACTAGAAGTCCTGAAGGTCTTTGATGTTCAGCTTTTACTTTGGAACAGGTAAGGCACTTGGAAACAAAAACAACGATATCCTTTTTCATGCCAGACCACCAGTAGGTGTATCGTAGGTCTTGATACATCTTGTCGGCTCCTGGTGTGTACAGAGTATCGTGTTTTGTGCGCCTCATTCATGAGGAAATCACGAAGGTTATCGCGATCAGGAATCCATATGCGATTTAAATAGTATAGGATACCGTCGGATTTGGTTTCGATTTTGAGTTCAGCTCCACATGACAGCTCATCGCGTACATCATTTTCTGTTACAGAAACATGTTGAGCTGCCTGGATTCGATCTTTGATGTCGGTTATGATTTGCGAACATAGAAGACGAATGGAGTTCGCATAACCTTTTCGACTGAGCGCATCGGCCACCACGTTTGCCTTGCCAGGATGATACCGAATTTCACAGTCGTAGTCGTTAAGAAGTTCGACCCATCTTCGTTGCCTCATATTCAACTCCTTTTGGTTGCAGATATGTTGGAGACTCTTGTGGTCAGTGTATATTTCACACTTGGTACCGTAGAGGTAATGTCTCCATATCTTGAGAGCGAACACAACGGCTCCAAGTTCCAGGTCGTGGGTGGTGTAATTCTTCTCATGAACCTTGAGTTGCCTAGAAGCATAGGCTATCACTTTTCCTCTTTGCATCAACACACAGCCTAGTCCTTGCCCTGACGCGTCGCAATAAACTACGAAGTTATCACAACCCTCAGGGAGTGTGAGGATAGGTGCGTCACAGAGTTTTTGCTTTAAAGTTTGGAAGGCCTCTTCGTGCTTAGGTCCCCATATGAAGGGTTTTCCTTTATGAGTCAAGGCCGTGAGTGGTACAACAATACGTGAAAAATTGGCAATGAAGCGTCGATAATAACCAGCCAAACCAAGAAATGACCTAACTTCGGTAGGGGTACTTGGCACTTGCCATTCTTGCACTGCCTTGATTTTTGAAGGATCAACATGAATTCCCTTGTCATTGACGACATGTCCAAGGAATTGTACTTCTCCTAACCAGAATTCACATTTTGAGAACTTAGCGTAGAGCTTTTCAGTCCTTAAGAGTGTAAGGATGAGTCGAAGGTGTCGCTCATGATCGGATTTAGACTTGGAGTAGATAAGAATATCGTCGATGAAGACTATGACGAAACGGTCGAGGTAGGGTTTGCATACCCTATTCATTAGATCCATGAAGACAGCGGGGCGTTGGTTAAACCGAATGGCATGACCATGAATTCGTAATGACCATAACGAGTCCGGAAGGCGGTCTTTGGGATATCTTCTTCATGTACTCTGAGCTGATGATAACCAGAACGAAGGTCGATTTTTGAAAAGCAGGTGGCGCCTTGAAGTTGGTCTAAGAGGTCATCAATGCGGGGTAGTGGATAGCGATTCTTAACCGTTAACTTGTTGAGTTCTCTATAGTCGATACACATGCGAAACGTTCCATCTGTCTTCTTCACAAAAAGAACAGGTGCACCCCAAGGCGACGAGCTAGGACGTATGAATCCGTTGTCAGTCAGCTCTTGCAGTTGACTGGCCAGCTCTTGCATTTCGGATGGGGCTAACCTATAAGGAGATTTGCGACTGGTGTAGCGCCAGGTACAAGATCGATGCGGAATTCGACTTCTCTCACAGGAGGGAGTCCTGAAATGTCGTCGGGAAAGACTTGTGGGAATTCTTTCACAACTGGGATATCTTCGAGTTTCCTTTCCTTGTTTCCCTTTTTGACGACGTGAGTTAGGAATGCGACATAGTTCTTGCGGAGATATCTTCAGGTTTGAAGGCAGGACATTGATTTGAGTCCTTTCGAAGGGGTTTCCCCAAAAATACGTAGGGTCTGACCGTCTGCAAGAGGAACGCGAATGAACTTTTTGCGGCACACTACTTCAACGTGATACTGGCTGAGCCAGTCCATACCGATTATAACATCGAAACTTCCCAACTTCATAGGAATGAGGTCAACTGGAAAATCGTGATCGTTTAGAGTGAGGGTACAATTGCGTAATATAGAATTCAATGAAACGGGTTTTCCGTCAGCAACTTCCACCGTTAGAGATAACTTCCACCGTTAGAGATTCCATGAGATTAACACGAGTTTGGTTGAGGATATGTTCGAATTCTAAGGACACAAAACTCTTATCTGCGCCGGTATCGAATAATATGGATGCATAACTACCATTGATGAGAAACGCACCGTTGACCACGTTGTTGTCAGCCCTGGCTTGGTTGGCATTGATGTTGAAAGCTCTTCCTCTGGCAGGTGGAGGAGCTTGGTTAGCTTGGTTTACCGGATTTGCTTGGGCTTGGGCATGGATGATGTTCACCAAGCGTGGACAAGTGTTCCTGAAGTGGTTTGGGTCCCCACAGTTGTAACAAGCTCGCATGGGTTACATCATGGGGTAGTTGGGTTGGTAGTAAGGTTGAGCTATATGTTGTGCGGGTGGTAGAAGTAACGGTTGTTGGGCTTGGCCCACCATCTGATTGTGGGTTTTGGTTGGAGGTTGAATGCGGTTCATTCGTTGAAGAGTACGGCAGGTTTGGATGGTGTGACCCGCACGGCCACAGCTTGCGCAATGTTGGCAGGGGTTTTCGGGAGGGTGATGGTATTGATAATGGTTGCATTTCGGGTTTGGGCCGGTGGATGGCTTTTTGAATGGTGCAGCTGAGGGAGCAATTTGGGTGATTGGTGCAACAGTGATAGGAGGGTTGGTTTGAGTGACAGCAAAATTCTTGCTGTTTCGTTTCCTCTTACCAGCAAACTTTGAGGAGGAGACGGGGTGATTTGGAGTTGGGGCCTCAATGGGTGTTTTCTTCTTCTCATCTTTGAATTTGCCGTTTCGGATGCGATTCTCAGTGAGTTCTGTAGTTAATTCCATTGCGGCTTCAAGTGTTGCAGGCAAAGTGCTTAAAACCGAATCTTGGATTTTCGAGGGGAGGCCTCGAATGTAGTGTTCGACTAAGCGGTACAAGGGGGTGAACAAATTAGGGATCATTTGGTTCAGCTCGAGAAATCGCTTATTATAGGAAGTGTGATCTCCTTCCTTTTGTTTCAGCGCGTGGAATTTATCTTCCAACTTTTTGATTTCGCTTCTTGGACAGAAGCGTATTGTCATGAGTTCCCTTAACTCTTCCCATGTTAAGGCCATGGCATCTTCAACTCCTCGTTTACCCTTTTCCGTGTTCCACCAGGTAAGGGCTACCCCAAACAGTCTTCCAGTTGCATAACGTACCTTGCGATCCTCGGGACAATCGCAATTGAGGAAAGCGTTTTCCATTTCTTCAAACCAGTGAAGGAGGGCGGTAACACCTTCAGTCCCTTCATATTTTGGGGGATCGCAAGATTTGAAGTGTTTATAGGAGCACTTTTTGGAGGGAGGGTTGGCGACGCTCTAGTCTTCTTGGTTGGGAGGGTTGATGGGATTTGCGGTGAGAGCTTGTTGAACTTGAATCACGATGTCAGGAAGCACTGCGGTCATTTGTTTAGCATGTGGCCAAGCGTTCATTTGATCTTCCTGACTTTCTACCTCCACGTAGTTGCCTAGCTGACATCTACAGGAACATACATAGGAAGATTGTGAGTTCAAGAATTTTCTAGGTGTCATGTGTCGTAAAAAGAATGAAAAACATCATAATTGGAAATAATTTAACTACATCCATATGATGTCTTGGGTTTGCTCATGTTTGGGCCTCCAATGTCCCCCATACCATCGCCTGTGTAGTCATATGGGCCCCCATGACTATTGGGCTTGGTAGGATTCACATTGGTGTTGGCGGATTAACACTCGCACCACCCGAATGAAAATCGTAAAATATGATTGCGAGATGTATGGTAGGAGGGTGTCCAGGTGTAGACACAATGACAACTCAAAGTGGGGTTAGCTCACACGACGTTTGGTATAGCATGCTTTGGCCTAATACGTCCTTCGTACTCTCATCGTTAGTCCCCAGGTAGGCAAACTGGTCCTTTATTTTGGATTTATACGAATGCCAAGCCTAGACAGGACGTTCCGACTACCGGTACTCGTACCCTTCCAGATACTACATGCCCGTCATGAGAACTCACTTTGATGTGATTTGAAAAAATTACAAAAATCATTGTGGAAATCATGGGAATCGTGAGGTGTGTGTTCTCATGGATATGATATGTTATGAGGATATGATTCATGATGACCATTGCATAATAACATGTATTTGTGAGTGTGCTTGCATAACATTGAGTGTGAAAATAAACATGAAACATATAAACATCATGAATTTTGCATGTAACGCATAAACAATTAAAATTTAATCAACTATAGTATAGGCTCTAAGGGTCTAATAACCTATCCTATATCCCTATAGTCACAAGCTCTGATACCAATCTGTCACACCCCGACCCGCAGCGGAATAAAAGTCGGGGCATAATTGGGTTATCACCAAAGCTCATGATATTTACTAAGATGTTTCATATTTATTAAATTCAAATTACAACTTAAATATCCAAAACAAAATTCATACAATTACAAGAAAATGAAACTATATAATTATTCCAAAGCTTAAACTTGTTTATTCTTCTAAGCCTTCCTATGTGTTTCTTGTCTCAGCTGGATCATCTGTATCATGTGTAAAACGGGGGAGATTTTGGGTCAACAAAAGTTGGCGAGTGAACCTTGATAAAACATTGTTACTAATTTCTTGTTTTATTTAATAAGGAAAATTTGTGCAATAATCACATGTGAGCAAACATATATAGATAAACAATCACAAACCACTTTGGATGAGTATATGACATGAATGATGATGTATGTGAGATCAAGGCTCAATCAAACGGAGCCGATCTAATGAGGCACCTGATGCTCAACCCGTATCCCACGGGGAACTGATGGACCTAATGAAATGCGTGCACTGAAAATGATAAATCCAATCTACATATAATTCACACAACAGTGGATACACATTTGATCACGGATATGATGTATGCACAAGTGTTTAAGTAAAATAAAAGAAGTATACGACACATGATACACCCCAAAACATGATTAAAATGGGGAATTGATAGAGATTCACTCACAATGGGTGCGTTCTTTGATGACGATGAAGGCGCACGAATTTATGATTCAATCGACGAGGAAAAACTAACCTAGATAATAACAAAATGATTCGATAAATAAATAAATTTTATTTGAGATTAATATTTTTAATTAGTGCTCTTAATGGGATTTTTAGGTTTATTTTTGTGAGTTTAAGGAAATTTTCTAACTTTAAAAATCCTATTTTTAAGTATTTTTAATTAATTTTCCAATTAAATAATTAAATAAAAATAATAAAAATGGGGTTGACTTTCTGACAGTTGACCGGGTCTGACCGGTCAAACTGTGTTTATTCTAAGCAGCGCGTGGGATCGAACCCGGGACCTTGCTTTTGTGTGCACGCAGCTCTACCAACTGAGCTACGTGTCTAACCCGAAATATTCTCTGTTTTAATTATATATATATACTAATTAACTTTAACCTTATATAGTTTTTATTAAAAATGATTTAATATGGCCGAACCGGTTGCAGAGACCCGAAGTCGAACTCGGGACCGTCGGTTCGAGTGCGCACAGCCCAACCAGTTGGGCTGTGTGTCTAATCTGTTTAACTAATGGATTATATTCTTCTTATGTATTTACTGTGACTTGATCTGATTAGGTTTCAAAAATGTTGGTTTTATTTCTGAAAGTCGGTAACATGCGCGATTCGAACCCGGGACGTGCGTGTTTTATTTGCACACAGTCCACCGCTGGACTGTGTGTCTAACCCGGTTAAATACACGATATTTTTTACATTAATATACAACTCAACTTCGTCTTCTTCATTAAGAAGAACTCAGACCAGTGAAATCCGTTTGTTTTGTTTAATCAACTAACAACTTATAGTTGATTGAAAATAGAATAGAAAGGTGAAGATTAAGTAATATGGTATACCAAACAGAGAGTTTTCTTCAGAATTCCGGCAAGATTTCGTCGGTTCTGATTTTGCGATTTCCGGCTGTATGAACTGTTTTAACAGTTTCGATTATTGGTTTGAACAATTAAAATATAAATCAAGAGATAGCAGGGAGGTTTAGACAATTATACCGTTTGAAGACAATTGCGGTTTTATGTTCAGTGATTCCTGCGATATTCCGGCGAGCGCAGAGGAACTCTGGCGACGTGCTCTGGAAGGATTAAGCTTCGAAAGAGTGTGCGGTTCTGAGCGAAAGGGTTACCAGATGTTTGAGTGGGTATTTATAGGGAAGAACAGGATGAATTGGGTTCGAATTTGGGTCTTGAATTCGCGGTCAAAGGTTTCCGGCGGTTATGACCGAAATTGATGGTTAGGCATCGGTTATAACTGATGTCGGAATTAGTTTACACGTTTCAGTCAAAGGAAACAGTCACAATTGCGAAAATCTCGGTTTTTCCGGTGACTGCGAGTTCTGGGCGCGCTGATTACCGGTTTTGACTTTCGGGTTTTACTTTAAATGTTATTTGTTTCTGTATTTGACACAAGTGAAGTGTGTGGCGGAGCGGTGTGTTGTGTGTTTGTGCTAGCGGGTGACCCGGGTTCGAAACCCGGCGTCTCCATTTTATTTTTTATTCACTATTTATTATTATTTATAAATTATGATTTTTAAATTCTAAAGTATTTATTAATTATGTATTGTTTAAAATTAATCTGAATGATAAATACGCAAGAAACTTATGACTGATTATTTGATTCATAAACGAAGCGGGTTTGGAAACCCGTTTTTCGACGAATGTTACATATGGCACAATATTCCCCCTCGTAATCATCATCTATGTAGTAGTGGGTGTAATTGTCACACCCTCAAAATCCTCAAGCAAAGTTCTTCCGCGAGGTGCGTGACAAACCAGGATCATAATTATTAGTCATATTGAACGACCACTATATGAGTTTAAAAATTTTCCTGTTTGCTCATTTATGAGAAAAATACTGTTTGTACAATTGAGTTGCGGAAGCGTAACAATTTCAAAACCGAAATAGCTATTGTAATTCAAAGCTGAGTCTCTTTGTTTGATAAAATTAATGCGACTCCATAATGCATCCTAGTCCTGATGTGTGCTACCTTAGCAACCTGAGAAAGACATGCAAGAACAAGTGTCAACAAATAATGATGAGTGAGTTCACAGGTTTTAGGTTATCATTATAAAATAAGTTGTTCTTAGTGGTTCAGCCCCGAACCAGTGTGTTATAAAGATTCCTTGATCCAACCCGAATCAGATTAATGTAAGTTTCCCGATTCAATTCCCGAATCGCTTTGTTATATTGTTTAGCAGTATATGTTATATGTTTATGTAGCTAGCCTAGGTCATGTCAACAAAGTGTTCAATCCGAAGCTGACGTTGCTGCCCCTGTTATGCCAGGTCTATCACCAACCATGGCTAAGTGTTAGGCAAATTCTACACCTGTGACCATCAACGTTCGGTCTAACTGGCGCGACCAGCACGAGTGGGGCTTATCGGGCCCAGTAGTACTTCCAAAAATTCCCTCGCCATAATCCAATACTAACGGCATCGTAAGTTTTAGGGGGACTGACATGTGATATAATGCTTCCTTGTAACCATTGTAACATTTGTCGAAAAACGGGTTTTCCAAACCCGCTTCGTTTATTAATCGAATAATCAGTTTCATATTTTGTTGCTCATTTAATGCTTATTTTAATTTTAAACAATACATAACTAATAAACATTTTAGATTATGGAAATTAAAATTATTAAAAAATAAAATTAAAACAATTAAAAATGAAAAAGGGCTGCCGGGTTTCGAACCCGGGTCAGCCGGAAACTTTAAACACCAAACACATAACCACTCCGCCACTTGATGTCTTTGTGAAATCTAGGAAACAATTAAAACATAACTTCAACCGTGAATCAACCTGTTTGCGCCAAACTGAAACCGATATCGGCTTCCAAACGTCCAGGGACTTTTGAGTGATCGCGGATTCTTGATTATAACCGATAAACCGACATTCTTAATCAATTCAGCCTTAAATGAACTTGAATTCATATGATGTTCGGGTTTAGAAACCGAAATATTTTACTTTCTGAATTACTCCATCAATAACATCATCTCGCGACTCAATAACATTCACAGAACCTCTAATTTCACTTTTACTCTAATTTCCGATCGTCGGAATCGTTTTTTGAACTAGCCGGACTTTCGCCGGAAAACCGTGTGTTTCATCAAAACGGTAAATTTCTAAATTCTTTCATCTTCTATCTGTTGTTAGACTTTTACTAACTCAAACCCTCCAATCAGAATCAGTCCCAGACGACGATATCGGATAATCTGCAGTCGCCGGAAAACTTCTGAAAATTCCTAAATCGCTCTATGAAATGGTATTATCATTTAAACCTTCTGATAACTCTTGTTTAGTCCTTCAATTCCACAATTAGTTAATCAAAAACTGTTGATTGGTCCGCTCAGACGGAGTTCATAAAAACAGAGCCGATGACTTTGCCGGAGTTCTGAGAAAAGTCATCATTTTGGTATGTTCATTCCCAAAACCTTTCCTATCTGTTACATTTTAATCACTCATACGCCTGTTAATTGAATTGAACAAGTTCAGTCAAAATCAGTTGTCTGGGTTATTGTAACGAAGAAGATGAAGTTAGTCTGTATATAAATTTAATATAAATTAGATTATATCTCGGGTTAGACACACAGTCCAGCGGTGGACTGTGTGCAATTGAAACTTAGCGATACCGGGTTCGAGTCCGTCCTTGTTCTGTTTCATCACAATATTCAGACTTTTTATAAAACCCAAATATGAAAACTTCCAGTTAGTATATAAGAGAAATAAAAACAAGTGTTTTAACCAGGTTAGACACACAGTCCAGCGGTGGACTGTGTGCAACGTTAATCAACAGGTCCCGGGTTCGAGACCTGATACGCACGCCGGTTCGATAGAATTTAAATCCTTTTTAAGAAATGAATTTTGGAATAAATTAAATATCATATAAATATAATTAAAAACAGAAATATTTCGGGTTAGACACGTAGCTCAGTTGGTAGAGCTGCGTGCACGCGTACTGGAGGTCACAAGTTCTAACCTCACTCAGTGCAAACAATATACACGACCGAACCGGTCAACAAGTCAAAGTCAATGGTCAACGGTCAAACCCAAAAAGTCAACAATTTTTTTAATTTTGTTTATTTATTTAATTTAAAAATCAATTAAAAATACTTAAAAATAATGTTTTTAAAGTTAGAAAATAGCCTTCAACTCACAAAAATATATCTAAAAATCCTATTAAAATTATTAATAAAATCCACTCATTTACCATACCTTTTCGTTATTATTTAGGTTAGTTAATCCTCGTCGATCAACCCTCTAAACTCGCGCGCATTCAACATCTTCAATCGAACGCACCCAATGTGAGTGAATCTCTACAAACTCCCCGTTTTAATCACGTTTTTTTAGGGTGTATCATGTGTCTTATTATTTATTACATTTAAACAATTGTGCATCCATCATATCCATGATCAAATGTGTATTCAATATGTATCAACTGTTTGTGTGGTTAATGTTTAGATTAAATTTATCATTTTCAGTACATACATTATCATAGGCCGCGCTCCCCATTACCTATGAGCGTTGAGCTGTTCCCCATTACCTATGAGCGTGAACGAGGCGTTGCCAACATACGATCGGCTCCGTTTGATTGAGCCTTGATCGCACATACATTTATCATAGGCCGTCCGTTCCCCATTACCTATGAGCGTGAACGTGACGTTGCCAACATATACAGTATCATTCATGTTATATATTCATGCAAGGTGTTTTGTTATTGTATGTTATTGTTTGTTATTGTTATTGTTATTGTATGTTTATTTACGTTTGCTCACATATGATTACTGCACAATTTTCCATAATAAATATAACAAGAAATCAATAATAAATGTTTTCTAACAAGGTTCACTCGCCAACTTATGTTGACCCAAAAACCCCCATTTTTACACATGATACAGGTGATCCAGATGCAACAAGAAACATATAGGATTGCTTAGAAGAATAAACCGGTTTAGACTTTGGATTGCTTAGTTAGTTATTTTCTCTGTAATTGTATGAACATGTTTGGAATATTGAGGATGTCATTTTGAATTTAATAAATATGAAACATATTAGTAAACATCATGAGCTTTGGTGATAACCCAATTATGCCCCGACTCTTATTCCGCTGCGGGTCGGGGTGTGACAACCATAACCGTATAACTTAACCGAAATAGTTGTGACGTTACTTTACCTTAACATTATGACATTACTTTACCGTAATGTAGCGCATGCTTTCTCCCTCTGTGTTTTTAAAACATTTAAGAGAGTAGGGGTCGTGAACTCACCTTTGATTGCTCGGTTAGACTTTTAAAGGGATTAGAAGTTGAGGTAGGTCAATCACGTCCTAATACGATTACCACTTAGTTTATTAGTGTGTTCATGTAAGGCACGAAACTCATACACGTATTTAACATGTATCAAGCAATCACGTTGACAACTTACGCATATATATTCCACATATAATCATCCATGATCATAGCACACAACAAATTAAATAACACTTTAGTTGACATCAAACAGGTTTGACCATTCTCAGATAGCACATACAAACATTTAGATGCATACATAACAATTTATTATGTTTCAGCTTAAGTGTCCAGAACTAGTCTGTTTTCGGGTATTTTTATAAAATAGTTGCCCTATTCCAGAAATTCTAAATATTTTACAGAGTGTCATAAATGGCCTGCCTTAATTTGTGTAAAATTCTCAAGACCTAACTCATTACCAGTTATTTATCAAAAATCATTTGCTAGGCTACAGTCAGATTCGTCACTTTCTGACTGCAGTCCACGGAAAATTTATCTAAAAATCATCATTTATCCGATTGGCGAAATTCCAATGGGATATTTTCGGCGACACCCGTTCGCTACTGTATGAATTTCACGACCTAACACTATTTAGTTATCAAGATATTACATAAAACATAATGTGAAATTTCTACAGAAAAAACGCAGCTTCAGCTACTACACGAAACAATTATTATAAAATAGTAAACGACATCAGAAAAATGCAATTCCAGCGCCGTTACAAGCGTTTTTCAAAATCATACGTTTAAGACTTCAGAAAATCCGTTTTTCGATAATTTACGACCTGTTTACAGACAACTGAAGTTGGCTGTACATGCTAATCAGCTTACAGTTTCGCACTTATATGATACTAGAACGAGTTTAAATGATCATACAACTTAGTAACACCATATATTAACAATTTATCTATCAAATATCATATTGCATATTAAAATAACCACAAACCCTAGGTATATACTATCAATAATATCACAAAACGCATGTTCAATCCATAATAATCGTCACTAACCTTGAAGCCGAACGAAAGAACTAGAGAAGGGGAGAGGTGCAATCGAGAGACAAAGGGGGTGCCATCACGGCTACCGCTGCGCGCCGCCATGGTTGGTTGTCCTCTCTCTCACGGCTCTCACTCTCTTTCCCTCTAGACTTGCAGATTGGTGTGTGTTTTGTGAGAGAAGCTAATGGGGGCTAGGGTTTGACAAAATGATAGGGAAGGGAAATAAAGTGTTTATATAGTTAGGGTTTTGAGTGGGTGGGTTAGGTGGGTTGACTAGTGGGTGTATCGCGTGTGAGAACCAGCTTCATGTCTTGTGTTTGGTTTGCAATTTCTCGTTCATAAAAATAAATATAACGTTCAGATTATATTTATCAATTTAAATTAAAACAAATATATATAACATATATATAATATATACATACGTATAACAAAATATGCTTAAAGAATTTGTAGTACAACATCATCATGATTGTCAATTAAACAATGTGTTCGCTCTTTATAAATCGTTATTATTTCCCAACAATAATCCATAATATTTCTACAGGTAATTTTCCATAATTAACCAGGGTCGCAAAGACGGGTTGTCACATTCTCCCCATGTTACAGAAATTTCGTCCTCGAAATTTTGGCTAAGGTATACTCCATACTACAGTTATGAGTTTGTGAATAACATGTTATTACCCGTAAATATACGTGGTTTCACATAAGTTTGCAAAATAAACATATAAGTCACATAACATATAAATTCACATAATTTGTATTTATTAAATTGCCCGGGAATAGTATTTCGGTTGTTCGCTAATGTTCGAGTATATACTCGTGTGTGATTCCGTAATTCCCCGAATTACCGTTACGCGAGTATTTGGGTAATAACCGACACACTTAGTTAACAATAATCAAGTCTAATGCATAAATGAATGTTTGAGATAACAAAGTTTGTGTTAACGGTGTTAACCTAAAAATGTCGGGTGTCACATCATCCCCTTGTTGAAAGAATTTTCGTCCCGAAAATTTAGATTATGATATATTGCAAGTTCATTGCTAAAGGGAGCGTCAAGATATATGACGGTACAAGGAGATGAGTTAAACTCATAATACATGACCGAGATAATAGTTAATGCCAAATGAGATTCAATTGTTCATCTGAACCAGTTACAAGCTATTATATATAGGCATATACTAGTCAATTGCCGAAGCAACAAATCGATTTCAGGAAGAGTAGGTGCACATAAGTGCGACTTTCAAGAGTTACAGAGGTCGCCTATGATGTAAGTATACACGAAAAGAAATGGTGCGCTTTAAAGGTAGTACCATGTTATTGAATTCAGACGGTTTAGTTTCCTGTTCACAAGTAAGATGAAGTTTATAACTTACTCGATAAATAGACATAGCTATCTTTGTTGAAGTGATATTAATGTCAAGAATCTAGTAGACGAAACTATTATGGCTCCAAGAGAATGCAATACCTAGAACTAAATTCGTACATAGGGATTTCAAATAGAGATTAAGTTGGACTAACAAAGGAAAACACTAATACATGTCAATTTGTACTTGGTCTTAAGTTGAAATACAAGTTGAGTTAGTGGGAGCTCCATAATCAAGAATGTCATAAAAGTTATGTCAGGCACGGGAGATGCTCACAAGACTTGGAACACCGGTGTGTCATACATCGGTATAACGTTGACTGGTGTATTTAACATATATGGCGCGAGGGGGGGGGGGTTGCACATAATATAGTTTAGGTGAGCTCAAAACATTTGAATTTAAGTTACTTGTAGAAGGCAGTAATTTATTATCATAGAGCGATCTGAATATTAAGTAGCCAACACTTCACATATCAAGTGTATCTAATGTATATTTTAAGGTTACCCGAATGGACACGAATGTCATACATCATAGACGAGGGTCGATGAAATAGACCGAACTGGAATTGTGTTAAGGTAGTTTGTTAAAAGCCAAATTACTCAAATTCTAGGATCACGTGTGTTGGGAGCATCACCGGGAAATTACTCAACATAACCGGGATGGAAATAGTTCAAAGTGAGTGTTAGAGGGATTTGTTGTTATGAGGCATCCTACCGAAGATCAGGATTGGTGTAGTTACCACTACGAGATAACAGGGATGATGCCATCGTACGTAAGGCTTCTAGAAAGGAATAACAATAATTGTATGAAACTGACGATTTTGGTAGATTTATCAACGGATTGGATGAAAACTCAAGTCGTATTTCAGAATGTTAATGCCTCTGCGCGTTCATACGGAGGGAAATGAGATTTTTCGTTAAAACTGATCATGACATTTTGGTTGTAGTTGGTTGTAGTAGATAGCCAGCTTTCGGTCGAAGAAGGATAAATACGAACAAAGAAATCAATGAAGCTACACATAAGTATGGCAATTTCACACGGAAAGGGTGTTAACCTTGGCATACTTCACGAAAGTAGAAAATTTTATTTTATGTTCCTGCACTTGAAGAACTTAAGTATGGCTACTCGCTCCTCGAGTACGTTCGTAGAAAGTAATTTAGCCATGCGAGGGTTAGTGTATAACAAGGTCAGTGAAGACTATGACATTGATTTTAGCATAACAAGATAATACCTGAAGAATATACCAAGACACGATTGTGATCAATCGGTTCTACATAATTGTTTTAGAATCACTAGTGAGACAGTAAATCAGATGATGTGGATGTAGTTGGTCGCAGACAAGCGGTATAAATAGAGATAAAACGACACTGCTAGTCATTGAAAACGTTACATTGAAGGTGTTGACGCAAAGAGATTTGTGTAGTAAAGTAATGGTTCGTTGAATTCGTAGTGCTCCAGTACAATTGGAGCGTTCTCCACAGTCGTCGAGCTTACCCGCATGTGAATAAGAATGGATTTACTAAAATCCATGTATGAAATTAAGGATGTAATTAGTTGAACGTGTATGCAAACAAGTTTAAAAGATTGAACTAAAACGTGTGCATGAATTAGGAGCATCACATACGTCACCAAGAGGTTTCATTACAAGGAAGCGGAAATATGTTCAAAATGGCATGGTCGTAATAACAATACATCACCATCTTCAAAGTTCAAAAAGTGATCACCAAGGATAAAAAAGACGAGTTCATCGAGTCTTTTTTTTTAAATTAGAACACAAATTTAATGGGAGTTTACGCGTAAGGTTTCAAAGATGTACTGCGACCACGACAATGGAGTGAGAGCTTTGTCTACGTCAACAACAGTAACTAACTGTCGCATTAAACGGTAAGCGTCCATTAGTGCAACGGCTAGGGGATAGACTAGCTTATAAGGGAAAATTGTTATGGAATAATGAATCTAGCAATACAAGGGGTAAGATTATGTGTAGACCATCACTTTCATCTGGATGTTGATAAACTTGTATCTTTATCTTCCAATGTTCTTGAGATGATGAAACCGTTTTGTGGAAATATGCTCGTAAAGTTAGGTATGCGGGGACGTAAATCAGGTTAGACTAAAGATTAGTCACAAGATACAGAGTAATAGGGTCAAAGGAAATTTTGTGGTTAAGCGTAAGTGGTAAAGTGTAAACGTACGAGAGATTCTTCATATTTGTTTATGCGCTGTGTTGAAAGGTTTACACGAAAATTCTGGTAGGGTTTAAACCATAATGATAGGTTCTTAGGGGAATCTTAGTTTCACTAAGACTCTTACATAAAATAAAAATGATAATAATGACAATAATAGTAATAATGAGGGATTCCATTCACGATAGCTTAATGTGCCCGAGAATATCTTAATTTTAATTGTTGTGTCCATCAACTACTGAACACGTTTAATGGTACCAGTTAGTCGCTGAGTGGGTTACGAGAACTTCTACTGATAGTGAAAGTTTTTAACGAAGAATTCACAGGTTAGGACAATTTATCCACACACAAGTTTTCACAAGGATTCACATGCGTCGCAAATTACTATTACGTGTGCACCCGTAATGATAAGTTGATTTGCATGCTCACCCGAGTTCGACCTCTCTTGTGTCAAAATGTCCCTCAGATTAAACTGTCGGGTATTGAGTATTGTCAAAATGATAAGGTCATCAAAAGCTTAGTTAATCAACCAAATGTTGATCAAGTAGGAGTTATATCAAAAAGAGCAGTCTGGAATCGATTGATCTGAAGACTCACTTAAGTTGAAACACACCATGTGAATCCAATCCAATGGATTATAGATGTAAAAGTGCGCATGGAACAAACATGCACATAAATTATGACTTCGAGAGTTGAAACTGATTCATTAACATATGTTACTAGAAAAATCAAATTAGTCGTTAAGCCGTCCGAGTTAGAAGAAAGTTCAAGTATGCAATGAGCAAGACGCTTCGACTTCATGGTCAATCCGTCTTCAAAAATAATAATAATAAATAAATAAATATATCACCCAGAGATGTGAATTAGGGTTCAGGAAAAAAATGATGACATTTCAGTATCAATGGATTTACGCAATAATGTGTGCAAGTGTATGTCCTAACACAAGGTGCCTCACGCGAGACCCACGTGCTCAAGTCGAAGGAAAGTAAAACTAGTGGGGCCAGGGTGTTGTTGCTGGTCGGCAGAAAAAGACTCGTTTTCTATGAACCTAACTCCCAATAGATACGTGTCAATGTTGGGTGTCATCCCAAACATGGACCTGAGAAAGCTCACCCTACCCGATAGTACCATCGGTAGGCTCCAGCCGGTGTTTTGTTCAGCTTTGTGGTGTAAAAAGAGGTGGAGATGATTATGATGTGAGAAGTTCCTCTAGAGGCTCTGTCTCAAGGCCCTCGGGCAGGAGTAGATATTGGTTATTGATGATCCCACTAACGTCGTTACGAGGGACAAAAATACAAGGAGATTGATGTGTTCCTCATCACAAAAGAGTGAATTGGATGATGTCGACATGTCCGGAATTTCAATGTATGTTTTGAAGCCATGTGTCTAGGCATAGCATGTATGAGTGTTCTTGTACGCCATGTGTGAGGTGTAGGCATATCATATATCATGTATGAGTGTTCTTTTATATCATGTATGAGTGTTTGTGTTGGTGTATGACTAATGCAGTGTCTAAGGCTATAGGCTAAGTCTACTCTCTAATGCAAACCTACTATAACCATTGGCTCTGATACCAATCTGTCACACCCTCAAAATCCACAAGCGGAGTTCTACCGCGAGGTGCGTGACAAAACTAGGATCACAATCATTAGTTATATTGAACGACCACTATATGAGTTTAAAAATTTTCCTGTTTTCTCATTCATGAGAAAAATATTGTTTGTACAATTGAGTTGCGGAAGCGTAACAATTTCAAAACCGAAATAGCTAATGTAATTCAAAGCTGAGTCTATTTGTTTGATAAAATTAATGCGACTCCATAATGCATCCTAGTCCTGATGTGTGCTACCTTAGCAACCTGAGAAAGACATGCAAGAACAAGTGTCAACAAATAATGATGAGTGAGTTCATAGGTTTTAGGTTATCATTATAAAATAAGTTGTTCCTAGTGGTTCAGCCCCAAACCAGTGTGTTATAAAGATTGCCTGATTCAACCCGAATCAGATTAATGTAAGTTTCCCGAATCGCTTTGTTATATTGTTTAGCAGTACATGTTATATGTTTAGGTAGCTAGCCTAGGTCATGTCAACAAAGTGTTCGATATGAAGCTGATGTTGCTGCCCCTGTTATGCCAAGTATATCACCAACCATGGCTAAGTGTTAGGCAAATTCTACACCCGTGACCAGCACGAGTGGGGCAAGTCGGGTCCAATAGTACTACCAAAATTCCTTCACTATAATCCAATACTAACGGCATCGTAAGTTTTAAGGGGACTGACATGTGATATACTGCTTCCTTGTGACCATAACCGTATAATATAACTGATATATTGTGGTGTTACTTTACTGTAACATTATGACATTACTTTACCGTAATGTAGCGCATGCTTTCTCCCCCTGTGTTTTTAAAACATTTAAGAGAGTAGGGGCCGTGAACTCACCTTTGATTGCTCAGTTAGACTTTTAAAGGGATTAGAAATTGAGGTAGGTCAGTCCTAATACGATTACCACTTAGTTTATTAGTGTGTTCATGTAAGGCACGAAAGTCATACACATATCTAACATGTATCAAGCAATCACGTTGACAACTTACGCATATATATTCCACATATAATCATCCATGATCATAGCACACAACAACTTAAATAACATTTTAGTTGACATCAAACAGGTTTGGCCATTCTCAGATAGCACATACAAACATTTAGATGCACACATAACAACTTATTATGTTTCAGCTTAAGTGTCCAGAACTGGTCTGTTTTTGGGTATTTTTATAAAATAGTTGCCCTGTTCCAGAAATTCTAAATATCTTACAGAATGTCACAAATGGCCTGCCTTAATTTGTGTAAAATTCTCAAGACCTAACTCATTACCAGTTATTTATCAAAAATCATTTGCTAGGCTGCAGTCAGATTCGTCACTTTCTGACTGCAGTCCACGGAAAAATTTATCTAAAAATCATCATTTCTCCGATTGGCAAAATTCCAATGGGATATTTTCGGCGACACCCGTTCCCAGCTATTGTATGAATTTCACGACCTAACACTGTTTAGTTATCAAGATATTACATAAAATATAATGTGAAATTTCTACAGAAAAAATGTAGCTTCAGCTACTACACGAAACAATTATTATAAAATAGTAAACGACATCAGAAAAATGCAATTCCAGCGCCATTACAAGCGTTTTTCAAAATCATACGTTTAAGACTTTAGAAAATCTGTTTTTCGATAATTTACGACCTGTTTACAGACAACTGAAGTTGGCTGTACATGCTAATCAGCTTACAGTTTCGCACTTATATGATACTAGAACGAGTTTAAACGATCATACAACTTAGTAACACCATATATTAACAATTTATCTATCAAATATCATATTGCATATTAAAATAACCACAAACCCTAGGTATATACTATCAATAATATCACAAAACGCATGTTCAACCCATAATAATCGTCACTAACCTTGAAGCCGAACGAAAGAACTAGAGAAGGGGAGAGGTGCGATCGAGAGAAAAAGGGGGCTGCCGTCGTGGCTACCGCCACGCGCCGCCATGGTTGGTTGTCCTCTCTCTCACGGTTCTCGCTCTCTTTCCCTCTAGACTTGCAAATTGGTGTGTGTTTTGTGAGAGAAGCTAATGGGGACTAGGGTTTGACAAAATGATGGGGAAGGGATATAAAGTGTTTATATAGTTAGGGTTTTGAGTGGATGGGTTAGGTGGGTTGACTAGTGGGTGTACCACGTGGGTTAGGTCGCAAGTACGGGTTGTCACGGTGATCTCCTAAGTACTGATCCACGAGGAGAATACTCAGCATATTATAGAGTCTCGGGACCAGAAAAACAAAATTTAAAAGCTGAAACAGAAACTCACCACGGTCCCGTGCTGAGTTGGCACGGCCCGTGGTTAATGTCAGTATCTGGGCGTTTAAAAACTGTTAATGAAAACTTGCAGCACTGGGGCGTGTCCACTCGGCACGGCCCCGTGTTCAGCTTACTGTATGCTAAAAAGTCCTAAAAAGTTAAAAACGAGCGCACAGTTTTGAAAATGTTTTGAAAAAAAAATGATTAGACCGTCGAATTTAAGCTTTCTTAAAATCCTTGTGTCCCCGGAAACGGCACCAAAAACTTGGTGTGCGTTAAGCGTGATATAATTTTATTAACAGTTTAAGTTCTTTTTACGTGTTAGTCAAGTTTTAAATTTATAAAACACGATATTATACTAACACTAAACACACACTTGGGCAAGTGCACCCATCGTGAGCGTAGTATAGCGTTGGTAAGATACCGAGGTCGTCCAAGGACACAAGAGCTTTTAATACCGGTTTATCCTCAACTTCTAATCGTTACAAATGTTTGGATAAAAGTTTTTTTTAAACACAAATAAATCTAGAAATAAAAAGGTAAATAAAATGAAATACAAATAGACAAGATAGAATCACTTGGATCCAACTCCTCTTTAATGTACCCTTTGATGATTTTCACACTTTCGGACTTTTTAAGAGATTATCTTAGTTAAAGTAGTAGGCCCCTCTTTTGAAGGTGATGTTACCCTCAACCCAGTGGTTTGAGTCAGCAGGGATACAATCCCAAAGGGTCAGAATATTGAAAGATAATTAAATAAGTTATAAATGCGAAAAGTAGTAGGCCTCTCTTTTGAAGTTGACATTATCCTCGGCTAAGTGGTTTGAGTCAGCAGGGATACAATCCCAAGAACCCTGTTTAATGTTTTAATAGTAGTTTACATATGAGGGGTTCAAGCTATTCACACCCCCGCCATCCAATACCCGTAGGGCATTGAAGGAGGTCCTAGTAAGCTTGGACCAAGTCCTCGCAGGATCTATACACTGAACGAGACAAGAACTTTACCAAACCACCCTTCTAACCCCCTTTCAAGTTGTTAACGCGCTTTATATAGACCTAAAGACACGAATGAGCAAATCAATGACATCATGAAGAAATGGTTAGGAAAATTCCCTTTCAACATAAGAAACTAGTTATTAAAGTCATTAATACATACCCAATTAAAAATTGCCGAAACATTAAAAATCAAAAGTAATACATTAAAGACTTGTCTTCACCAAGTGATGTAAGAGATTAGCCAAGCATGGCCTTTGTTTGACAAGAACTCTTACTATCAGTCTTGGATCCCGAGACTACTGCATACTCTAAAGATGATAGATGGATGATGGTGGTGGGTGTTGTTATTGTAGTGGTGGTGGAATGGTGGCAAAGTGAGAAAGAAGTGGTTTGCCAAGGTATGCCTTTGAAGTGAACCAAGCACCCCTTTTTATAGTAATAATAGTACCCCGTCCACGACCCCGTGTCCAGCGAGCATGGCCCGTGGCTAGCTTCTTCTCTTCCTTCATTAATTGCAGCTATCAGCAGAGGGCCCCACACGACCCCTTGTCTCCTAGGCACGGCCCCATGGTCAAATCTTCGATGTACTATCAAGATTTTGAAAATCTGAGAGTTGACCACGCCTCATGGTGAGCTGGGCACGGCCCCGTGGTGGGCGTAGAAGCTTTTGTAGGTTTTGTCTTTAAGTGCATTGGCTGACCACGCCCCATGCCTGGCTGGGCACAACCCCGTGGTCAGCTTCTGTCTTCTTGTTTTTGTCTTTGGGTGTTGCTTGAGGGGTCGGGCATGCCGTGTTATTCCTTCTTTGTGTATTTATGTTGGTTTTGGCTGCTTATTTGGTTCTTTTGTTCTTTTATGCTCATTTGGTCTTGTAAATTCAAAAGAAACATAGAAACGTGTTTTTTCTAACATTAGTACTAAAAAGGGTTAGTTTTATGCCTCATTTGATGTAATTTACATGTTCTATTTTGTACATATCAACCTTGATATGGTAATCCCACATAATGTGGAACCACTAGAGATCTCAATGGGGTGCATATGTGACCCCGATGGCGGCATCTCCGGATCTGAGTCTTCGTCTGGCTCGTTTGGTTGGTTCAACTGGTTTTGAGCAGCTAGGGGGTGTTAATGTACTTTTTTGGGTCAAATGACCCACGAAAAGAATGATAGTGTAAATGATGGGAATGGTGAGAATGGTGTGAATGGTATGAGTGATGAGAATTTGAGGGTGGAGTTATGGGAGTAGAATGTCTCACTGATTGGGATGAATGGGAATTCCCGGAATCTTGATAAGGATCCGAGTTTTGCAAATGAGGGGGTGGTTGCCTAGATGGTCCTCCCCTCATTGGGCCTTTTCCTTTCCGTCGATATCTTGGCGGCATTTTCCTGTTTCCGTATCAAATTAAGACAATAATAATAACTTAATATGGATGTGAGTAATCCTAGGCCAAAGCCTAGACTCGGAAAGTCTAAGGAATATGCTATTGTGTCGTTTGAGATCAAACACAAAAGACTAGTGTTGAATTCTCTCAAACGTTGGCTCTAAAACTAACATGTCATACCCCGAATTTCCAAGCAAATCCCCGTGGGGCCTGGGTTATATCATGATGTAATATTAGTATCGTCACAATCAAACCATCACAGATAGCACAGCGGAGGTCTTGGATTAAAATAATATTACAAACATAAATGTCCAAAAGTTTGAAATAATAATACAGACGTTTGTACAAAGATCCACAGGCAGATCGAAAATGTACAAAATAGAATCAACAGACTACTCGGCTAAATGCAAAGGAGTTGCAAATTCCTTTTCTAGCATTACCAGGCAACTTCCAGCGTATTTACGTATCCTTGCAACCTGTAACTTAGCCTTTTGAAAAATGTCAGTTTACACTGGAAAACACAAATAGCCGACACATTTTGAAAATATTCCAAAAATTTTTTAGGTACACAAGGCACATAATTTTAAAAAATAACTTGGGATAATTCAAAATGATCATGTATACAGTTTTACAAGTCTGACAATACATATGGGGTCCGATGCAGAAACCGAATAACATGATTAACCGACACACCACTTTAACCCACGGAGGTGTATCCCCAATATGGGTAAGAAAACATTTTAATATAGCATTAGCATATGTCAGGTGTATGCGTACACCGCGTGCTCAAGTCGTGGCCATTAGCAATTTAATGAGCCATGGATATCCAAGACACGGTCGAATTAATCCCCAATGTTTAAGTTATCAGACAAAACAGATTAAAACGGGTTATGCGGATTTTCTAGTCACAATCCAACATATGATCCCATACACGACAAAGCGGTAATCCGTATCCCAAGCCCGTATAGAAAAATAGGTTAAGAGTATTTACCTAGCTAAAACTCGTCTTAATATGCAAGAATTATAAATAGCTCAGCCGTAATCAATTAACTAAGGTTGGTTGCAATTTACCATAAGGCCCTAGTCTGGAATAAATGGTATAATAATAACCATTTAGAATGTCAACGGGTCCTATTCAAGTCATAGACTTGGACCGGTTAGCTTAAATTAATGAAAACGGTACGCTACGCTTGATTAAATGATGACCGGAATAGAATGTAGTTTAAACCCCACAAATACTAAGACTTGTATAATATGGGTAAACAATATACATTCTGGAATTTGAGATAAAAATGATAAGGTTTGACCAATTTCGGTAAACTTACGTAGGCCAGCCACATAAGCTTAATCGTGCGCATATAAGCGATGTCGAGTAACCGGATGAGTCATAAACAAGTTCCATATGCCATTATACTATAAATAAGTTGTAACATTAGTAGTTATCAACTTAATATTCCTACTATAGTGTTAGAATCAAAATGTACGCCGTAAGGGCGCTTTGGTTATTATACGACATAGTATAAGAACTTGCATAAAATATGAATTATAAGTAAGTACCTACTATGGAAACACTTAAATTTTGTTATAACATCAGTAGGTAATGAGTTTTGATTGATAGTTATGGGTAAAACCCATACTATGCGCCAAAAGGGCGTTTTGGTTATCTAATGACATATTTTACAATGTTTAATCAAAACTCAGGTTCTGATCAGAATCATAATGTGAAAATATGTTAATTATATTAACATATCAGTAGGCAAAACATTTGCAAGTTCATTTTTGATTAAAACCATGTTTTGGGCAAAAAGAGCATTTTGGTCAAAGTATGGCATAATATAGAGACTTGTGTAAAAACTCATAATATGATTATGATCTTGTAGTATAACCTCATAGGGTTATCCTACATTATAATATGATCAAATGCAACTTAGAATCGGTAGCTAAAGTTGCTAAATCAGGTCAGAATCGAAAGTCAAAGCAGAAGTCCAACTTTGCGACTTTCGGTTGCGAACCAACACTAAAACTGGGAATGACGGGTTGAACATGTTCATACATGTTCTAATATCATTTACCAACTTATTTAAGTGTCAAAGCATGTGTTTAAACATTTATAAGTTCATTTTATAAGTTTTCCGAAAAACGACGTTTTGACTTTTAATTAAACATAACTTTGACCCGTCATTTGACCAACTTAACATGACTTTCAGAGGTGCCCTTTTGAGGGATTATCACCTACCTTATTACGATCACGTAACTATGTTCGATGAACAATGGCTGGACCATAATGGTCTTAACCGAAAGTCAAAGCAAAAGTCAATTTGCTCAACTTTCGGCTAATAACTTAGCCTAGATAATAAAAGAGCTGGAAAGGAACACTTACAAGTGATCCTTGGAGTGTTTAGAACTCAGTTAGGAGGCCTCTAAGAAGAAGCAAGCTCTAGATAGAGCGATAGAGAAAGAAGGGTGATTGAGCACGTATTCAAGCTCAACAAAGAGCTCTATTTATAGTTGTATGAAGTTAATAGGATCAATCCAGGTGTTAGGAATTGTCCTAGGATGTTAGCAAGTGTCCCTTGATGTGTAGGAACTCAGAAGAAGGTAGCAATTCGTGTAAACATGGCATACCATGCAGGCTGCCATCGCAGACTGAACATTCTGCCAGCTGCACCCCTTACGGATCGCAAGGGGTGGTGGCTTACGGTCTGTAAGAACCTTGCGAGCCCACAGTTTCAAATATCTTACGGCCCGTAAGACACAAGGTCTTACGGTCCATAACCAACTCTCAGCTACAATATTTTATTAATCTTACGGTCCGGAAGCTATTAAGCCATATGGTTCGTAAGGGTCACTCAGAGGCCAAATTTTTGACATGTTGACATGTTTAGTCCCTCTCGCCAACCACGTGGCATAGTTGAGAATTAATTGGACACGTGTCATTATATAATTCGACACAAATTTACGAGGTGTTACATGTGAAAATGGCACGCCATATGCGGTCCCACTACGGAAGGACTTAGCTAGGGAAACATTTAACCAATGCGGTGGTGGTCCATTGGCAAAGGCAACCCTTTAAACACTTTGAGATGGAGAAGTCTTGGGTTCAAGTCCTCTAGACGACGAAAATTTAGCCATTAAAAAAACTAGGGAAACATTTCTAAAAAATATATATAAATGAGAATACGAAGTATAAGGATTTTGAGAGTTGAGAGATATCACCATATAGAACACAATGATTTGTACTGATTTAGGTGAGTTTCCGTCCACTCCTTGATCTTCCGCTCAGACTCAAGACGAGTTATTTTTCATTATGTACCCATCTTTGCCTTTGAAGTCTTCTTCTTCTTTTTATTTTTATTTTTTATCTTTTGAAAAGGCAAAACTACTATATAAATATAGAAAGTCAGGCTAGCAAGAAATTCGAACTCAAAAAATTACAAAATTACATCACGTCTATTAAACTCATGCCATCTATCTCAATTGAGGTTTACATAATCTATTCGTAATCCATATTTTCCTTTGAAGTCTTGTATGCTCTATTTACAACTGTTGACTTCCGTATAGTCAACTTAATATCATTGGTGTGTTTCTTAGAGCATTAGTGCATGGCTCATAATCAATCCACTAATTAATTATTTTTCTAATTTGTTATATTTGCATTACTCAAGAAAAGAAGTAAAACTCAAGTAAAATTTTGACACACCAAGGGATAAAATGATGACTTTGAAAACCGAGAATGTTCATTTGTGTTGTCTTTATAAAAAAGCTCAAACAAGTGTTTAGTCTAATTTAGTAAATCGAATAATTACTTTAGACATATTTTCAAACTTACAACTTTAATTAACATAAAGGAATATCAAATATTACTTTCCCTGATTTGTTTATCGAAAGTTTGTGTGTACACACATATTTACTAGAGGGGACTTACGTAATGCGGCAGGGAACACAACAATTAGATCGATCCAACTAAACTTGTATTTTAATTGTGTGCGGGTTGTGATCGACCCTTATAGACCGCTTAGCTCGAATTACTAAGCTGGACCAGCTTGAGCACAATATAGAGCTATTTTGAGGCTTGAGCTTAACTCGAATAAAATCCGAGTCAGGTCAGCTCGTCTTGATTTAGCTTGATTAACTTTTGAGCCAAAACCAAAATTTTCTGTCCGGTTCAGTTTTGAACCGACCTATTGATTATCAATAACAAACCTACGAACCAAGAATAAATTGGTATATTGATAAAAATGACAAACTTCATTGGTTTCTTCGTGGCCTCGATGCCTCCTTCGAGACGTTTTCCACTGCCCCATACGTGCTTCTCATGGCCGGCCCTGAGGGTGGGCGGGGAGGACAACCAGCCTGTGTCCGATATTTCAAAGGACATGTTATTAAAAAACTAATATGTATATGTAAAAAATAAAGTAACGGGATACACCTATACAAACACCAACATAGGCCTACTTACAAAACTATTTTTATGGTCTAGATTAGTTATTAGCCCATTGGCATTAGGTTTAGATTTTTAGTGAGCCCAATACGCAATTTCGTTAAGGCCTAAGGGCACGTTTTTTCGAGCTCGAATAGGGTACACGAATTCTCAGGGCCAGCCTGGTGCTTCTGAACAACCACCAATGAACTTTTTTTTCGTTCCATTTACGGTTCGTCTCCTACTCCACCAATTGCATTCAGTACTCAACCCAATCGGTTTGCATCTAATTCACGGGGTAGAGGTGGTCAGTTTCATCGTGGTTTAAGTTGTCAGAAACGGGTTGTCTTACACCCCATTGTCAACTTTGCCATAATGATGGTCATTACGCAAACCGGTGTTCTAATTTTGGCCGTTTTGCATCCCAATACATTCCTTCGGGTACCGACCTCGGCAAAGCTTTCCAAGCACAATGTCATGTTAGCACCTTTGGTCTGGATTGGCGTTTTGGCTCGGGTGGCAAATATCACATGACAAACTCTCCCGCCAATATCAATAAAGCAACAAATTACCCGGGTGATGTGAAGGTCATATTTGGTAATGGTAAAACTTGAGTTTTTTTTCCCAAAGTAGTGTTGATGAAGAAAATATTTCCCATAATGGTGTTTCTTAAATATTATTTACCAAAATAGTGTTTTCAATTATAGTTTTTGTCTCTCTCCTCGTATCATTCACTAAAAACTAATTTAGTAATTTTATCATTTATTTTCATCAAAACTTTCATTTAGTCTTGTTTATTACTTTTTTATTAAGTTTTATTTTTTATTCAATCTTCGTAATTTTTTTTGTTTACTCCATTAAATCCATAATAGATATTTTTTTACCTCGTCTTGATTAACTGCTTTTTTTTTCCAATTAGCTCATGTCAAATAAGAATCATCCCAAACATATTACATAGTAAAACAAGAAAAAGAAAAACTAAACAAACATCAGAAGTATAACGACTTCTTGTTTATTGCAATATAACGACTTCTTGTTTATAAATAAGATGCTTAAAAAACAAAACGCCCTATATAAAGATTTAATGGAAGAAAAAGAAAATAAAGAACCATATAACGAAAAGTTATTTTTTTATCTTCTTTACTTTTAATTAATTAATAATGTATAATTTATTTTTGAACAATTAAACCAGTTTTAAATCTTATCAGTTCGTACCAAATGAACAACAAATTTTATTTGAATTAAAAAAAACCTTTTACAAAAAATAAATAAATAAACAACATGTCTTACGTTGGATTAAAAAAAGCGTTGATGAAAAAAAATAATAAAATTACTAAATCAATTTTAGTCAATTAAATAAAGAGAAGAGAGAAAAAACTAATGTTTGAAAACACTATTTTAGTAAATATTATTCAAGAAACACTATTATAGAAAATATTTTCTCTACCAACATAATACTTCTTTGAGAAAAAACTCGTAAAACTCTACCCATCTCTCACATTGGGCACACCACAATCTCATAAAATATACATTTAAAGGATAATTTGGTCTAAAGGTTAGTGAGAAGACGGCTATATGTGTTGCACACGCGTTTTAAAGCTCTTTTGGTGAATTCAAGAACCCTCTTAAAAGCGTTATTTGAATTATGGCATTTATGTTATATGATTTTGTCTTTAAATAAACTTGGATGCTTAAAACTTACTTCTATTTTACTGAAACTGATTATTTTCCCATCATTTGAGATGGCCAAAGGACCCCGTTTACCGTTTGATCTTAATGAAAATCAGGCCTCAAAACCTTTTGATTTGGTGCATAGTGATCTATGGGGCCCATCGCCTATCACATCTAAAGTTAACATTTTTATACTTACTCTTCTCTATTTATAATGATTTTTTTTAACAATATTTCTTTTGACAAGTGATATAGGACAAAATGTGGTTATACAAAACTCTAATATATAGGTCAATGGAATGAAAATTTCACCCTCATTTGAAATTTCTAAACTCTCTTGAGTGTCTTAAAATGGTTGTAAAGTTACCTTTTTATCCTAAAGAGTTCATTCATAATTTAGCATACATAGATAAAAAGCGTGGCTTCAATGATTCAACTTAAGATTTGTCAAACTTATATACTTTCCAAAAGATTTATATATATATATATATATATATATATATATATATATATATATATATATATATATATATATAGGAGATGGATCATGAGAAAACTAGTTTAAATGAGAAAACTAAATAAACTATCAAAAAATCCTAAACCATTTTAAAAAAGAGAAAACCTTTTCTACTAATTAAATTATTTTTAGTTTATAAAAATATAAATATAAAGATAATAAGTACTACACATATACATTAATAAAATTAAAAAAAAAAACTACACCCCTGACACATCCCTACACCCCCCCAACCCAAAAAAAAAACCTAAAACAAAACTCTAAACGTAAACTGCAAAAAAAAACTCAACCCTAAAAGCTAAACTAAACCCAAAATCTAAATCTTAAGGCTAAATTGTATGTACAACATATACATATAACGTGCAGTGCTAATTTTTTTTGATAAAAAACATTTGATGTGTTATTTAGGTTTTTTATAGTTTTTTTAGTTTTCTTATTTATATTTAGTTATGTCATGATCCTCTCCCTATATATGTAAAGGTTATAATGTGGTACTAAAACATAACAAGATTACTTAAATATTTCACACTTATCACTAGCATTAACAAAAAAAGATTGTTTGATGATTTCCATGAGAAACTTCATCGTGATCAACCTTCCATTAGTGGTATTTTACCTTAATGTATATGTTAATTATAAATTAGCAACATTAAGTAAGATTATTGTGTAATTAAATTCAACCCTAACGACAATTTGGAAAAATGACTACCAATGTACCATACACGGCCCCTTTTTTAAATTAGCGTATAATTGGCATATAATATCGGCTATGGGTGTATGGTCTTTGTCCCGACGTATGGTATGCATGTGGGCATATGATACACCACTTACATGCCATTTTTGGTGTTTTCTACATTCAAGCATAATTTCATCGTAGGACAACTATATCAACTCATTTACCAAGAATTATAACAAGTTCAAGCTAACACAACAAAACAAAAACCTCGTTCGCACTTGGCCAATCATGATCACTATATAACTAATGGCATGCCGTTCAAAAGAAATATATAACTCAAAGTCATCATGAAATCTAAGGCTCTGAGCTCTTTGTCCAAGGACGATCTCCTAATTGCTAGTCTGAATCAAGGGCGAACTCACACTTTGACGAAAGTTGTACGACTAAGTAGGGATCTCCTGACTCGACTAAAAAAGAATGGTGTCAAACCCAATCCGAAGAAATAGTCAAAAAGAAAAACTCAGGACTAGGAAAGAAAGGCAGAGACAGGAAAAGGTAGGGTGATAGCCCTATAGATGAGTAATAGGATAGGGAACAGGATTGACTTGCCGAATAGTGACATGATGTCATGAAAAACGGCTGCTCATTTTGTATCTTGAAGAAAGTCAAGCAAGAATAGATGGCCTGCCCCCAGCTCTAACTAATCTCTCCACTTTAATAGTGGTGTGCGTTAAGCGTGATATGATTTTATTAATAGTTTAAGTTCTTATTACGCGTTAGTCAAGTTTTAGATTTATAAAACACGATATTATACTAACACTAAACACACACTTGGGCAAGTGCACCCATCGTGAGCGTAGTATAGCGTTGGTAAGATACCGAGGTCGTCCAAGGACACAAGAGCTTTTATTACCGGTTTGTCCTCAACTTCTAATCATTACAAATGTTTGGATAAACGTTTTTTTAAACACAAATAAATCTAGAAATAAAAAGGTAAATAAAATGAAATACAAATAGATAAGATAGAATCACTTGGATCCAACTCCTCTTTAATGTACCCTTTGATGATTTTCACACTTTCGGACTTTTAGGAGATTATCTTAGTTAAAGTAGTAGGCCCCTCTTTTGAAGGTGACGTTACCCTCAACCCAGTGGTTTGAGTCAGAAGGAATACAATCCCAAAGGGTCGGAATATTGAAAGATAATTAAATAAGTTATAAATGCGAAAAGTAGTAGGCCTCTCTTTTGAAGTTGACATTATCCTCGGCTAAGTGGTTTGAGTCAGCAGGGATACAATTCCAAGAAGCCGGCTTAAAGTTTTAATAGTAGTTTATATATGAGTGGTTCAAGCTATGAAATACCCGTAGGGCATTGAAGGAGGTCCTAGTAAGCTTGGACCAAGTCCTCGCATGATCTATACACTGAACGAGACAAGAACTTTACCAAACCACTCTTCTAACCCCCTTTCAAGTAGTTAACTCGCTTTATATAGATCGTAAAGACACCAATGAGAAAATCAATGACATCATGAAGAAATGGTTGGGAAAATTCACTTTCAACATAAGAAACTAGTTATTAAAGTCATTAATACATACCCAATTAAATAGTGCCGAAAGATTAAAAATCAAAAGTAATACAACAAAGACTTGTCTTCACCAAGTGATGTAAGAGATTAGCCAAGCATAGCCTTTGTTTGACAAGAGCTCTTACTATCAATCTTGGATCCCGACACTACTACATACTCTAAAGATGATAGATGGATGATGGTGGTGGGTGTTTGTGTTGTAGTGGTGGTGGAATGGTGGCAAAGTGAGATAGAAGTGGTTTGCCAATGGATGCCTTTGAAGTGAACCAAGCACCCTTATTTATTGTCAGAACAGTATCCCGGCCATGACCCTGTGTCCAGCGGGCACGGCCCGTGGCCGGCTTATTCTCTTACTTCATTAATTGCAGCTGTCAGCAGAGAGCCCCACACGACCCCGTGTTTCCTGGGTACAGCCCCGTGGTCAACTCTTCGCTGTAGTATCAAGATTCTGCAAATCTCACGCCCCATGGTGAGCTGGGCACGCCCCCGTGGTGGGCGTAGAAACTTCTGTAGGTTTTGTCTTTAAGTGCACTGGCTGCCCACGCCCCATGCCTGGTTGGCACGGCCTCGTGGTCAGCTTTTGTCTTCTTGTTTTTGTCTTTGGGTGTTGCTTGAGGGGTCGGGTATGCCGCGTTATTCCTTCTTTGTGTATTTATGTTGGTTTTGGGTGGTTATTTGCTTCTTTTGTTCTTTTAAGCTCATTTGGTCCTGTAAATTCAAAAGAAACAAAGAGACGTGTTTTTCCAACATTAGTACTAAAAAAAGCTTAGTTTTATGCCTCATTTGATGTAATTTATATGTTGTATTTTGTACACATCAAATATCCTCACACTTGAATCTTTGCTTGTCCTCAAGCAAAACTTTTTTAATGTGGCTTACACACCCAAATGAAATAGGTAGAGAAGAAGTTTTGTGGCTTGTCTTTAAGTGTCGGGAATCCAAGATCTTTTATTAAGTTTTTCTGTTTTTAATTTATTTACAATACTATTCGTCATGATTTATTTAGAATATTTTTTAAGAAAAAATATTTATTTGGGCATAACATGCCTTTTTTAGAATTCTATTTATTTATATACAAGTTCACGTACCTCACAAGAGATCACTCAACACTCGGCCGAAGATGTATTTTTGTGATAACACTCGATTCCGGTTTGGAACTTATTTCTACCATAAGCTTGCCAAGCGATCAAACCTGCTCCTTTTTAACTATAAACCTTTGTAGATATCAAGAGGACTTTGGGAAAGGGTTAGGCTTGGGTTAAGCGTAGGTGGTTTTTGGGTTAGTAGTTAGTAAAGTGGCGAAAAGTGTAAAAAGCATCGGTTGTCGTAAAACTTTTTGTTTTTGTGTCATTTATTCTAACTAAACTCTTTCAAACAAGATTTTTAAGGAGCTTGTTTGTTTATAGTAAGAACTATGTTTTTTTTAGGAACGAAAAGGTTTAGGCTCAAAAAGGGTTAACTAGGGGGACTAGTGGTAGGGGAGGAAATAAGAAGAAAATAATGGTGTTGAATAAAAATGGGTTAGTCCTAATGCCTCTATCATTTACTTACTTGGGTATAAGTTGGTAAGGACCGGGAATGTATCGTCTTAGCAAGTTCTAGAGTCGTAAGAATCAAGCGTCTATTCACACAAGAAACCAAAATGAGCATTTTAGTTTAAAGATGTATGCATGTATGCTCAATAAAGGTTCAAAACTCACTTATTATGGAAATGGGTTTAAAGTATGTAGAAGTATATATAATCAAATTTTAAAAAGATTTGTAATGCCCCTTTTTTATTTTCTTGTTAGGTTCTTTTTATCATGGCGCTATCGGTTGTAATTTTGTAAAAACATAATCTTTTTAGATATTGTCATTCCCAATTTAAACTAGACAAGTAAAAAAATGAAAATTTTTGAAAAGATTTTGGGTGATTAGCGGTTCCAATGGAGTTTTGTGTAAGGCTTGTTATTAGGACTTGCAAAATTCAAGAGCTTCCCCCACACTTAAATTACACATTGTCCTCAATGCGTCAAAAAATAAGTTTTTCGGTTGATTCGAATGCATAAAGTGCGTTAAAAAACAAGATTTTATGATACTAGACACCTGGCCACGGCCTTGTGCTTGCTGACCACGGCCCCATGGTCAGATTTCCAACATCAAAGTTTACAGAAGGCTGGCCACGGGGTGTGTCCAGTGGACACGACCCGTGGTCAGTTACCTAGAAAAATGGTTTTTCTGCAGAACCTGGGCACGAGGTGTGCTGGGCTGGACACGGCCCTGTGCTGCACATGCTGGGAAGCTGGAAAAAGTTGTCAAGAAGCACTGTTTACGTGCATGGGGTGTGGTATCAACGTCCCTTTAGCAAGTTTCATCTTTTCACGTTTGTTAGCTTATAAAATAGGATCCAAACACCACAACATTAGCGTAAACCATCATATATTGAGTGCGGGATACAAAAGGGTCCTAAGATAATTCCTAAAAATTAAAAATTACAGAAGTCCTAAATTAGATAGGTGCAAGAAACTAAAAACATCACGAAGTTCTACCCTATATGATTGTACTTTTAAAACGACAAAAACCCGGAAATGATTTCCCGGTGGATGAGGGCTCTTAGAACTTCAACCCGAAGGGAGCGTCCTTTAAAAGTCAATGAGCATTTCCTCAATCTTCTAAGGGAGGAAGAGAAAGGGCTCATCCTTCGTATATTCGTTCGGGGGAGGCGCGGGTGGTGCGACTTCCACCGGAACCTCATGTAATGCGTCTTGAGGAGGTTCCGGAGGGAGGTCATCCCAACAGGTTTGGATGATGATTTCTTGTGCGAGGTTCCAATCCTCTTGTGGGAAGATTGGTTCCATGGGAGGTATCGCAAGGATGTTCAACCTTTTGTGCAAAAGGTTGATCTCTTGAAAGCAATTATCGAACCCCACCGTCAAAAAGTTAATACGGTCGAAAAGGACCGCCTCCACTGATGTCATTTCATCGATGGCCTCCCTTAAGCATATACATAGCGGACTAAGGTGGCTTCAATCGATGGTCTTCTTCCTCTCCTGTTGTTTCTTTTGTAGACGACGTTCCACTATTCTGACTCGACATACTAAGAAACACAAGAGTGAAATATAAGAAAGCGTAACTTAAACCTCCACCACGGACACGGGCCCGTGTCCGTCCTTCTGCAACAGTTTTGAACTCAAGATTTCCTGTTTTAACTTATTTTTTTCTTTGGTTTTGGTCATTTTTGAACAAAAATAACTTAAAAATAAAACGTTTGTTTATTAATAGCTTCTTGGTAAAAACTTTTATATTGCATGAATAAAGCATGAAGTCATGGAGCTTCAAGCATTAATGGAGGTTTTGAGTTCTTTGGAGAAGAAGGGAAAGTGACAAAAGTGGTAAAGACAAGATGGTTTAGGGAAACCTTTTCAAGAACATACCTTTTAAGGTATATGTGAAAAATCCAAGGGGATCTCTGTCTTTGGAATGGGTCCAAACATGCAGCATCAAGGCTGACTTTATAGAAAACGACATCACATTGACCACGGCCCCGTGCCAGCTGAGCACGGCCCCGTGGTCAGATAAAGTTCTGACACGTTTGTCCGTATTAAAGACACGACGCGTGTTGGCCTGAACACGACCCCGTGGTTATTTTTCCGGTGAACACGGGGCGTGTCTGCTGAGCACGGCTCCGTGGTTGGCGTTTTTATGAAGTGTTGTCTTGTTTATTTTAAGGATTTCCTATGATCGGGGGGTTCCTTGCTAGATGGAACAATACCGAAGTGCCTAAGGTACCGTAATTGGTCTTGGTGTATGCACGAACGCAAGAGATTATCGGAAAGGGTAAAAACTAAACTACTTACTGGTGGGTAAAACCAACCTTTATTCCCCTTGCCCGGGCTCTTGTTAAAGAAGGTGTATGAGCACATCAGTGGGGGACGATGGAGAGTCCTTCACGGTGTAACATCCGTCGAAAAACGGGTTTTCAAAACCCGCTTCGTTTATTAATCGAACAATCAGTTTTAAACTTTTGTTGTTTATTTATGACTTATTTTAATTTTAAACGATACATAATTAATAAACAAATTAGAAGTTATAAATTATACTTGTTAAAAAATAAAAATAAATTAATTAAAAAGAAAAACCGGCTGCCGGGAGTCGAACCCGGGTCAGCCGGGAATCCACAAGTCTTAACTCTCACTCATCCAACCACTCCGCCACTTTTGTTATTTGATAACATATCGAAACAATTAATTCAAATAATGAAACACAGAAATCAAATCCAGTCAAAGTCGCGCTCATTTCGCAGTCGCCGGAAATCCCGACGACTTCGCCGATAATTGACGGTTTCTATTGATTTAACCGAAGAATTAACCTCAACGTCAGTTATAACCGATGTCTAAACCCGCGACATCAGTCGTAACCGCCGGAAATCAGCTGACCATGAATCGAGACTGAAATCAGACGCAATTCGTCTCGATTCTTCCCTATAAATACACCCACAAGTCTCTGGTAGCCTTTTCGCTCTAAATCGCACCTTTTCTCGAAGAAATTTCACTCGCCGGAAATATCCTGCCATCACCGGACTTTCGCCGGAAAACCGAGACTCACCTCAAAACGGTAAATACCTCGACTCTTTCTGTTTCAATCCGTTGTTAGACTGTTACTAACTTCAATCCAACCATCAGAATCAATCCCAGACGACGTAGCCGGAATATTCAGCTCTCGCCGGAAAACCTCCGAAATTTCTGATCTCACGCTGTGAATCGGTATAATCATTCAAACTTCTGTTAATCCTTGTTTAAGTACCTCAATTTCATAACTAATCGAACAGAACTATTAATTGATTCTAACAGCCGAAGTTCACAAACAGAGCCGACGAATCTTTGCCGGAGTTCTGTGAAAGACACTGATCGGTACATCCTTTCCCCAAACTCTCTCCGTTCATTACCATCCAATTACTTATAATGCTTGTTAATCGAATTAGACATGAATCAGTTGAATTATCATTATCTGTAATCTTGAGCGAAGAAGACGAAGTTCAGTTATATTATAAGATTAATTAAAATTAGTATATTGAACGGGTTAGACACACAGTCCAGTGGTGGAATGTGTGCAAACAATACACGCACGTCTCGAGTTCGATCCCCGTCCCAACCTCACTCTCTTGAAATAAAAATGCCCTTTTTAACCGAACCGGGATAACTCACAGAATCATGTTAAGTATAATAAAAACCGGATTATTAACCAGGTTAGACACACAGTCCAGCGGTGGACTGTGTGCACATTAACCCACAGGTCCCGGGTTCGAGACCTGTTGACAGCACCGGTTCGATACATTTAAAATCCTTTTTAAAAATAAATAATTTCTGGATAAATCTAAATAGTATATAAGTATAATTAAAAACAAAATTATTTCGGGTTAGACACGTAGCTCAGTTGGTAGAGCTGCGTGCACGCGTACGGGAGGTCACGGGTTCGAGTCTCACCCAGCGCACATATATAAGCGACTGGACCGGTCAACGGTCAACGGTCAACGGTCAACGGTCATGGTCAACGTCAACGGTCAAAAGTCAACATTTTTTTATTACTTTTATTTATTTATTTAATTTAAAAATCAATTAAAAATACTTAAAAATAACGTTTTTAAAGTTAGAAAATAGCCTTAAACTCACAAAAATATATCCAAAAATCCTATTAAAATAGTTAATAAAATTCACATACTTACCGTACCTTTTCGTTATTAATTAGGTTAGTTATTTCTCGTCGATCAATCCTCTAAACTCGTGCGCATTCAACACCTTCAAGCAAACGCACCCAAGGTGAGTGAATCTCTACCAATTCCCCGTTTTAATCACATTTTGGGGTGTATCATGTGTCGCTATTTACTTATTATAATTAAACACTTGTGCATCCATCATGTTCATGATCAAATGTGTATTCAATATGTATCAGTTGTTGGTGTGGTTGATGTTTAGATTTTCAGTACATACGTTTCATAGGCTGCCGCTCCCCATTACCTATGAGCGTGAGCTGTTCCCCATTACCTATGAGCGTGAACCAGGCGTTGCCAACATAAGATCGGCTCCGTTTGATTGAGCCTTGATCTCACATACATTAGCATAGGCCGTTCGTTCCCCATTACCCATGAGCGTGAACGGGACGTTGACAACATATACATTGTCATACTTATTATATACTTAAGCAAGGTGGTTTGTGATCGTTATGTTTACATACATTTGTTCATATATGATTATTGCACAATTTTCCTATATTAATTACAATAATGAATCAATGACAAATGTTTTTAACAAGGTTCACTCGCCAACTTTTGTTGACCCAAAATTCCCCATTTTTACACATGATACAGGTGATCAAGTTGAAACAAGAAACATATAGGGCGGCCTAGAAGAATAAACCAGTTTAGATTTTGGATTGTTTTAGTTAATTTTTCCTTTCCTTGTATTGTATGAATTTGACTTGGAACTTTGAGATGTAAATTGAATTTAATAAATATGAAACATATTAGTAAACATCATGAGCTTTGGTGATAACCCAATTATGCCCCGACTCTTATTCCGCTGCGGGTCGGGGTGTGACAGATTGGTGTCAGAGCCAGGTTTATAGGGATATAGGATAGGTTATTAGACCCTTAGAGCCTATACTATAGTTGATTAGAATTTTTAGATTGTTTGTGTGTTACATGCAAAATTCATGATGTTTATATGCTTTTTGTTTATTGTTACATTCAATGTTATGCAAGCATGTTCATAAGTACATATTATTATACAATGCCTATCATAAATCATATTCTCATAACATATCATATCCATGGGAGCACACACCTCACAATTTATATGATTTTTACAACGTTTTTTGTGTTTTCAAATCACATCAAAGTGAGTTCTCATGACGGGCATGTAGTAACTGGAAGGGTACGAGTACCGGTAGTCGGAACGTCCTGTCTAGGCTTGGCATTCGTATAAATCCAAAATAAAGGACCAGTTTGCCTACCTGGGGACTAACGATGAGAGTACGAAGGACCTATTAGGCCAAAGCATGCTATACCAAACGTCGTGTGAACTAACCCCACTTTGAGTTGTCATTGTGTCTATACCTGGACACCCTCCGACCATACATCTCGCAAACATATTTCATGGTTTTCATTCGGGTGATGCGAGTGTTAAACCGCCAATACCAATGTGAATCCTACTAAGCCAATAGTCATGGGGGCCCACATGACTATACCGGCGATGGTATGGTGGACATTGGAGGCCCAAACATGAGCAAACCCAAGATATCCTATGGATGTAGTTGCATTATTGATGATTATGTTATTTTATTACTTTTAACGACACATGACACCTAAACACTTCTTAAGCTCACAATCTTCCTATGTATGTTCCTGTAGATGTCGGCTAGGCAGCTACGTGGAGGACGAAAGTCAGGAAGGTCAAACGAACGCTTGGCCACTCAAATTGCAAAACAAATGGCCGCGGTGCTTCCTGATATTGTAATTCAAGTTCAGCAAGCTCTCACCGCGAATCCTGTCAACCCACCCAATCAAGAGGATCAAAACATCGACAACCCTCCCTCCAAGAAGTGCTCCTACAAACACTTCAAGTCTTGCGATTCCCCAAAGTATGAAGAGACCGAAGGTGTCACCGCTCACCTCTACTGGTTTGAGGAAATGGAAAACACCTTCCTAAATTGCGATTATCCCGAGGATCGCAAGGTACGTTACGCAACCGAGAGATTATTTGGGGTAGCCCTGACCTGGTGGAACACCGAGAAGGGTAAGAGAGGAGTTGAAGACACGATGGCCTTAACCTGGGAAGAGTTAAGGGAAATGATGACAAAACGCTTCTGCCCAAGAAGCGAACTCAAGAAGTTGGAAGACGAATTCCACTCGCTGAAGCAAAAGGTAGGGGACCATACTTCATACAACAAAAGATTTCTTGAGCTGAACCAGATGGTTCCTAACTTGTTCACCCCAGTATACCGCTTGGTTGAACACTATATTCGAGGCCTCCCCTCGAAGATTCAAGACTCAGTCCTCAGCACTTCGCCTGCAACTCTCGAAGCTGCTATGGAATTAGCCACCGAACTTACCGAGAACCGCATCAGAAACGGTAAATTTAAGGAGGAGAAAAAGAAAGCCCCCGTTGAGGGCCAAACTTCAAACCATTCCACCTCCTCCTCAAAGTTTTCAAACAAGAGGAAACGAAGTACTAGAAATTTTGTTGTTACCCAAACCAATTTCCCTATCCCTGCTGCACCCATCACTCAAGTTGCCCCTGCACCCGCACCATACAAAAGGCCATACTCCGGCCCCTACCCAAAATGCATCCGTTGCCAATACCATCACTCCCCCGAACACCCCTGTCAATATTGCATCGGCTGTGGCCGTGTAGGTCACACCATCCAAACCTGCCGCTCACTACATCGAATGAACCGCAACCAACCCACAACCCAAACCCACCATCAAATAATGGGTCAAGCCCAACAACCCCTACACAACATACGGCCCAAACCTACTACCAACCAAACTACCCCATGATGCAACCCATGCGGGCTTGCTACAATTGTGGAGACCCAAACCACTGTAGAAACACTTGTCCACACTTGGTGAACATCATACATGCTCAAGCTCAAGCAAATCCGGTGAACCAAGCTAACCAAGCTCCTCCACCTGCTAGAGGAAGAGCATTTAAATCAACGCCAACCAAGCTAGGGCCGACAACAACGTGGTTAACGGTACGTTTCTCATCAATGGTAGTTATGCATCCGTGTTATTTGACACTGGCGCGGATAAGAGTTTTGTGTCCTTAGAATTCGAACCCATCCTCAACCAAACTCGTGATAAACTTATGGAATCCATACTGGTAGAAGTTGCTGACGGAAAACCGGTCTCATTAAACTCCATTATCTGAAATTGTACTCTTACTCTAAACGATCACGATTTTCCTGTTGACCTCATTCCTATGAAGTTGGGAAGTTTTGACATTATAATCGGCATGGACTGGCTCAGCTAGCATCATGCTGAAGTGGTATGCCGCGAAAAGTTCATTCGCATTCCTCTTGCAAACGGTCAAACCCTACGAATCTTTAGAGAAACCCCTTCGAAAGGACTCAAACTGATGTCCTGTCTTCAAGCCCGAAAATATCTCCGCAAGAATTATGTAGCATTTCTAACCCACGTTGTCAAGAAGGAAATAAGGAGAAGAAACTCAAAGACATACATGTAGTGAAAGAATTCCCGCAAGTCTTCCCCGACGACATCTCAGGACTTCCTCCCAAGAGAGAAGTCGAATTCCGCATCGATCTTATACCGGGCGCTACGCCCGTCGCGAAATCTCCTTATAGGTTAGCCCCATCCGAAATGCAAGAGCTAGCCAGTCAATTACAAGAATTGACCGACAAAGGATTCATACGTCCTAGCTCATCGCCTTGGGGTGCACCTGTTCTGTTTGTGAAGAAGAAAGATGGAACGTTTCGCATGTGTATCGATTACAGAGAACTCAACAAATTAACAGTCAAGAACCGCTATCCATTACCTCGTATCGATGATCTTCTAGACCAACTCCAGGGTGCCACTTGTTTTTCAAAGATCGACCTTCGTTCTGGCTATCATCAACTCAGAGTACATGAAGAAGACGTCCCAAAGACTGCCTTCCGAACTCGCTATGGTCACTATGAATTCATGGTCATGCCATTTGGTCTAACCAACGCTCCAGCGGTCTTCATGGATCTAATGAACAGAGTTTGCAAACCCTATCTCGATCGTTTTGTTATAGTCTTCATTGACGACATTCTCATTTACTCAAAGTCCAAAACTGATCATGAACGGCACCTTCGACTCATCCTCACGCTCTTAAGAACCGAAAAGCTCTACGCTAAATTCTCCAAATGCGAATTCTGGTTAAAAGAGGTACAATTCCTTGGACATGTCGTCAATGACAAGGGAATACATGTCGACCCCGCAAAGATCAAAGCAGTGCAAGAATGGCAAGCGCCACGTACACCAACCGAAGTAAGATCTTTCCTTGGTTTAGCTGGTTACTACCGCCATTTCATATCAAATTTCTCTCGTATCGCTGTACCACTCACGGCTTTGACACATAAAGGAAAACCCTTCATATGGGGACCTAAACAAGAAGAAGCCTTCCAAACCCTTAAGCAAAAGCTTTGTGACGCACCTATCCTCACACTCCCCGAAGGTTGCGATGACTGTCACACCCCGACCCGCAGCGGAATAAGAGTCGGGGCATAATTGGGTTATCACCAAAGCTCATGATGTTTACTAATATGTTTCATATTTATTAAATCCAAATTACATTTCAATATTCCAAGTCAAATTCATACAATACAAGGAAAGGAAAAATTAACTAAAACAAATCCATAATCTAAACTGGTTTATTCTTCTAAGCCGCCCTATATGTTTCTTTCTTCAACTTGATCACCTGTATCATGTGTAAAAATGGGAAATTTTGGGTCAACAAAAGTTGGCGAGTGAACCTTGTTAAAAACATTTGTTATTGATTTATTATTGATATTTAATTTAGGAAAATTGTGCAATAATCATATATGAGCAAATGTATGTAGACATAACAATCACAAACCACCTTGCTTAAGCATGAAATAAGAATGACAATGTATAGTTGGCAACGTCCCGTTCACGCTCATAGGTAATGGGGAACGGACAGCCTATGCAAATGTATGTGAGATCAAGGCTCAATCAAACGGAGCCGATCTTATGTTGGCAACGCCTGGTTCACGCTCATAGGTAATGGGGAACAGCTCACGCTCAAAGGTAATGGGGAGCGGCGGCCTATGAAATGTATGTACTGAAATGATAAAATTAATCTAAACTTCAACCACACAAACAATGGATACACATTGAATACACATT
Source organism: Scalesia atractyloides (assembly GCA_947069175.1). Lineage (NCBI taxonomy): Eukaryota > Viridiplantae > Streptophyta > Magnoliopsida > Asterales > Asteraceae > Scalesia > Scalesia atractyloides. Next base: position 36,339,973 of record CAMTDV010000005.1, read on the forward strand.
TGATCATGAACATGATGGATGCACAAATGTTTAATTATAATAAATAAATAACGACACATGATACACCCCAAAATATGATTAAAACGGGGAATTGGTAGAGATTCACTCACATTGGGTGCGTTTGTTTGAAGATGTTGAATGCGCACGAGTTTAGGGGATTGATCGACGAGAGATAGACCGGTTCGGTCGGTTATATTGTTGCACTGAGCGAGGTTCGAACCGGTGACCTCCCGTACGCGTGCACGCAGCTCTACCAACTGAGCTACGTGTCTAACCCGAAATAATTCTGTTTTTAATTATACTTATATACTATTTAGTTTAATCCGAAAATTATTTATTTTTAAAAAGATTTTAAACGTATCGGACCGGTGCTGACCACAGGTCTCGAACCCGGGACCTGTGGGTTAGCGTGCACACAGTCCACCGCTGGACTGTGTGTCTAACTTGGTTAATAACACGGTTTTTATTATACTTAACATGTTTTTGGTAGTTAACCCGGTTCAGTTAAAAAGGCATTTGTTTATAAAAATAGAGTAAAGCTGGGACAGGATTCGAACTCGCGTCGCAGGTGTTATGTGTGCACACAGTCCACCGCTGGACTGTGTGTCTAACCCGTTTATAAAACTGATTTTAATTAATCTTATGATACAACCCGACTTCGTCTTCTTCGTTAGATTTTACCCAGAAAATAAGGTCCGACTGTTTGGTCTGGTTTATGCCTTATGTGGTTTTTAAACTTTATAAGTAACTTAAAGGTAACGAATGGAGAGGGTTTGGGGGAAAAAGATATACCGATCAGTGTTGTTCACAGAATTCCGGCAGAGTCCGTCGGTTCTGAAAGTGAACTCCGGCTGTCGACATCAATTAACAATTCTGTTCGATTATTACGAAGTTGAGATACTTAATCAAAGTTTAATAGGAGTTGGAAAGATCATACCAGCTCTCAGTGTGATTTCGGAAGTTTCAGAAATTTTCCGGCGAAGGTGGGAATTTCGACGAACGTTGACTGGGATTGCTTCTGATGGTGGAGTTGTGTTAGTGACAGATTATTCGAATGATTGAAACAGAAAGAGTCGAAAGAATTACCGTGTGGATGTGAGTCTCGGTTTTCCAGCGACTTACAGATGTTTTCCGGCGATTGAATTTTCGTAGAGAAGAGGTGCGATTTGTGAGCGAAAAGGTTTCCGGTGGATTGTGGGTGAATTTATAGGGAAGTATCGAGATGTATGGGGTCTGAATTCGGTCTCAATTCAAGGTTAGCCGTTCTCCGGCGGTTACGACTGATGTCGCGGGTTTAGATGTCGGTTATAACCGTCGTTAGAGTTAATTCTTCGGTTATCTTGGACGAAAACGTAAATTATCGGCGAAGTCGTCGGGATTTCCGACGACTGCTATTTGGGCGGGATTTTGACTGAATTTGACTTCCGTGCTTTATTATTTGAATTAATTGATACAATATGATATCAGAAAATCAAAGTGGTGGAGTGGTTGATTGTGTGAACGTTAGGTCTTTGGGGATTTCCGGCTGACCCGGGTTCGACTCCCGGCAGCCGGTTTTCCTTTTTAATTAATTTATTTTTATATTTTTACAATTATAATTTATATCTTCTAATTTGTTTATTGATTATGAATCGTTTAAAATTGAAATAAGTCATAAATGAACAACAAAAATTTAAAACTGATTGCTTGGTTATTAAACGGAGCGGGTTTCGAAAACCCGTTTTTCGACAAATGTTACAGTATCCCCTACTTTTAGAAATTTCGTCCCGAAATTTAAGTAGTGATAGTTACACGAAAAAGGTGTGGGTTTTTCTCGCGCATTGAGTCTTCACGTTCCCAAGTAAACTCAGGTCCTTGTTTCGACTCCCAGCGTACCCTGACAATTGGGATGCGGCTTCTTCTTAAAAGTTTTTCCCCGAAGTCCATAATTTCTACTGGTCTTTCAATAAAATGCACAGATTCATCGACTTTAATGTCTTCTAGAGGAATATGGAGATTTTCATCGGCGAGGCACTTCTTCAAATTTGATACGTGGAATGTGGGATGAATTCTGTTGAGTTCCTCCGGTAGGTCAAGCTTGTAGGCTACAGGTCCTACCCTTTCGAGTATCTTGAAAGGACCTACGTAACGTGGTGCTAGCTTGCCTTTTTGGCCAAAACGAACTACTCCCTTCCACAGCGATACTTTTAAAAGTACTTGATCGCCAACGTTAAACTCCAAGGGTTTTCGTCGCTTGTCAGCATAGCTCTTTTGACGACTTTGTGCCGCTAAAAGGTTGTTTCGGATTTGATGAATCTTGTCAGTTGTTTCTTGTATTAATTCTGGACCGGTGATTTGAGCTTCTCCAATCTCGTGCCAACATATTGGGGATCGGCACTTACGACCATATAATGCTTCGAAAGGTGCCATGCCGATACTTGAATGAAAGCTGTTGTTGTACGAGAATTCAACTAATGGTAGGTGAGCGTCCCAATTCCCTTTGAAGTCTATGACACATGCCCGAAGCATGTCTTCAAGAGTTTGAATGGTGCGTTCAGATTGACCATCAGTTTGGGGATGATAAGCGGTGCTGAGATCTAATCGTGTACCCAAAGCGGCTTGTACAGCTTGCCATGTTCGTGAAGTGAAACGACCATCACGATCTGATATAATGCTTAACGGTACACCATGACGGCTTACGATTTCACTGATGTAGATACGGGCTAGTTTCTCATTTTTGAAGTCTTCGCGAATCGGAATGAAGTGAGCTGATTTTGTAAGACGATCAATGATTACCCATATTGTGTCGTACCCGCCAGAAGTGCGAAGTAACCCAGTAATGAAGTCCATGGTTATATTTTCCCACTTCCATACGGGTATTTCAGGTTGGACCAGAAGTCCTGAGGGTCTTTGGTGTTCAGCTTTCACTTTTGAACAGGTAAGGCACTTGGAAACAAAAACAGCAATATCCTTCTTCATGCCAGGCCACCAGTAGGTGTATTGAAGGTCCTGATACATTTTGTCGGCTCCTGGATGTACGGAGTATCGTGTCTTGTGAGCCTCTTTCATAAGAGTATCGCGAAGGTTGTTGTGATCAGGAATCCAGATGCGATCTAGATAATACAGAATGCCGTCAGATTTTGTTTCGAGTTTAAGTTCTGCTCCACAAGATAACTCATTGCGTATGTCGTATTCTGTTATGGAAACATGTTGAGCTTCTCGGATTTGGTCTTTGATGTTGGTCATGATTTGCGAACATAGAAGGCGAATGGAGTTCGCATAACCCTTTCGACTGAGTACATCGGCCACCACATTTGCTTTGCCAGGATGATACCGAATTTCACAGTCGTAGTCATTAAGAAGTTCGACCCATCTTCGTTGCCTCATATTCAACTCCTTTTGGTTAAAGATATGTTGGAGGCTCTTGTGGTCAGTGTAAATCTCACACTTGGTACCATAGAGGTAATGTCTCCATATCTTAAGAGCGAACACAACGGCTCCAAGTTCTAGGTCGTGAGTAGTGTAGTTCTTCTCATGAGTTTTGAGCTGCCTAGAAGCATAGGCTATCACTTTTCCCCTTTGCATTAAAACACAGCCTAATCCCTGTCCTGATGCGTCGCAATACACTACAAAGTCATCGCAACCTTCTGGGAGGGTGAGGATAGGAGCGTCACAAAGCTTTGCTTAAGGGTTTGGAAGGCTTCTTCTTGTTTAGGTCCCCATGCGAAGGGTTTTCCTTTATGTGTCAAAGCCGTGAGTGGTACAGGGATACGAGAGAAATTCGATATGAAACGACGATAGTAACCAGCCAACCCAAGGAAAGATCGTACTTCGGTTGGGGTACGTGGCGCTTGCCATTCTTGTACTGCTTTGATCTTTGCGGGGTCGACATGAATTCCCTTGTCATTGACGACATGACCAAGGAACTGTACTTCTTTTAACCAAAATTCGCATTTGGAGAATTTAGCGTAAAGCTTTTCGGTCTTCAAGAGTGTAAGGATGAGTCGAAGGTGTCGTTCATGATCAGTCTTAGACTTTGAGTAAATGAGAATATCGTCGATGAAGACTATAACAAAGCGATCAAGATAGGGTTTGCAAACTCTGTTCATTAAGTCCATGAAGACGGCTGGAGCGTTGGTTAGACCAAATGGCATAACCATGAATTCATAGTGACCATATCGAGTTCGGAAGGCGGTCTTTGGGACGTCTTCTTCATGTACTCTGAGTTGGTGATAACCGGAACGAAGGTCGATCTTTGAAAAACAAGTGGCACCCTGGAGTTGGTCTAGAAGATCATCTATGCGAGGTAAAGGATAGCGATATTTGACCGTTAATTTGTTGAGTTCCCTGTAATCGATACACATGCGAAAGGTCCCATCTTTCTTCTTTACAAACAGAACAGGTGCACCCCAAGGCGATGAGCTAGGATGTATGAATCCCTTGTCGGTCAGTTCTTGCAATTGACTGGCCAGCTCTTGCATCTCGGATGGGGTTAACCTATAAGGAGATTTCACGACGGGTGTAGCGCCAGGTATAAGGTCGATGCAGAATTCGACTTCTCTCTTGGGAGGAAGTCCTGCGATGTCGTCGGGAAAAGCTTGCGGGAATTCTTTCACTACGGGTATATCTTCGAGTTTCTTCTCTTTGTCTCCCTTCTTGACAACGTGGGTTAGAAATGCTACATAATTCTTGCGGAGATATTTTCGGGCTTGAAGACAGGAAATCAGCTTGAGTCCTTTCGAAGGGGTTTCTCCAAAGATTCGTAGAGTTTGACCGTCTGCAAAAGGAATGCGAATGAACTTCTCACGGCATACTACTTCAGCCTGATGTTGGCTGAGCCAGTCCATGCCGATTATAATGTCAAAACTTCCCAACTTCATAGGAATGAGGTCAACAGGAAAATCGTGATCGTTTAGAGTAAAGGTACAGTTTCGGATAATGGAGTTTAATGAGACTGGTTTTCCGTCAGCAACTTCTACCGTTATGGATTCCATAAGTTTGCCACGAGTTTGATTAAGGATGGGTTCAAATTCTAAGGACACAAAACTCTTATCCGCGCCAGTATCAAATAACACGTATGCATAACTACCATTGACGAGAAACGTACCGTTAACCACGTTGTTGTCGGCCCTAGCTTGGTTGGCGTTGATGTTAAATGCTCTTCCCTAGCAGGTGGAGGAGCTTGGTTAGCTTGGTTCACCGGATTCGCTTGAGCTTGAGCATGTATGATGTTCACCAAGCGTGGACACGTGTTTCTAAAGTGGTTTGGGTCTCCACAATTGTAGCAAGCCCGCATGGGTTACATCATGGGGTAGTTGGGTTGATAGTAGGTTTGGGTTGTATGTTGTGTAGGTGGTGGTAGTAGGGGTTGTTGGGTTTGACCCATTATTTGATGGTGGGTTTGAGTTGTGGGTTGGTTGCGGTTCATTCGTTGCAGTGAGCGGCAGGCTTGGATGGTGTGACCTGCACGGCCACAGCCGGTGCAATATTGACAGGGGTATTCGGGGGAGTGATGGTATTGACAACGGGTGCACTTTGGGTAAGGACCAGAGTATTGCCTTTTGTATGGTGCGGGTGAAGGAGTAACTTATGTGATGGGTGCAGCAGGGATAGGGAAATTTGTTTGAGTGACGGCAAAATTTCTGGTATTTCGCTTCCTCTTGTTTGAAAATTTTGAGGATGAGGTGGGGTGGTTGGAAGTTTGGCCCTCAACGGGGGCTTTCTTTTTCTCCTCTTTGAACTTACCGTTTCTGATGCGGTTCTCGGTAAGTTCGGTGGCTAATTCCATGGCGGCTTCGAGGGTTGCAGGCGAAGTGCTGAGGACTGAGTCTTGAATCTTCGAGGGAAGGCCTCGAATATAGTGTTCCACCAAACGGTACACGGGGGTGAACAAGTTAGGAACCATCTGGTTCAGCTCAAGAAATCTTTTGTTGTAGGAAGTGTGATCTCCTTCCTTTTGCTTCAGCGAGTGGAATTCGTCTTCCAACTTCTTGAGTTCACTTCTTGGGCAGAAGCGTTTTGTCATCATTTCCTTTAACTCTTCCCAGGTTAAGGCCATAGCGTCTTCAACCCCTCTTTTACCCTTCTCGGTGTTCCACCAGGTCAAGGCTACCCCAAATAATCTCCCGGTTGCGTAACGTACCTTGCGATCCTCGGGACAATCGCAATTTAGGAAAGTGTTTTCCATTTCCTCAAACCAGTGGAGGAGAGCGGCGACACCTTCGGTCCCTTCGAACTTTGGGGGATCGCAAGACTTGAAGTGCTTGTAGGAGCACTTCTTGGGGGAAGGGTTGTCGATGTTTTGATCCTCTTGATTTGGTGGGTTGACAGGATTTGCAATGAGAGCTTGCTGGACTTGAATTACAATATCAGGAAGTACTGCGGCCATTTGTTTTGCAATTTGAGTGGCCAAGCGTTCGTTTGACCTTCCTGACTTTCGTCCTCCACGTAGCTGCCTACCCGACATCTACAGGAATATACATAGGAAGATGGTGAGTTTATGGAGTGTTTAGGGGTCATGTGTCAAAAAAAATGAAATTAACATAAATATCAATAATGCAACTACATCCATAGGATGTCTTGGGTTTGCTCATGTTGGGCCTCAAATGTCCCCCATACCTTCACCTGTATAGTCATGTGGGCCCCCATGACTATTGGCTTGGTAGGATTCACATTGTTGGCGATTTAACACTCGCATGACCCGAATGAAAACCACAAAATATGTTTACAGGATGTATGGTCGGAATGTGTCCAGGTGTAGACACAATGACAACTCAAAGTGGGGTTCGCTCACACGACGTTTGGTATAGCATGCTTTGGCCTAATAGGTACTTCGTACTCTCATCGTTAGTCCCCAGGTAGGCAAACTGGTCCTTTATTTTGGATTTATACGAATGCCAAGCCTAGACAGGACGTTCCGACTACCGGTACTTGTACCCTTCCAGTTACTACATGCCCGTCATGAGAACTCACTTTGATGAGATTTGAAAATACAAAAATCATTGTAAAGCAATCATGAAAATGATGTGGTGTGTGGTTTCATGGATATGATATGTTATAAGAATATGGTTCATGATAAGCATTATATGATAATATATACTTATGAACATGCTTGCATAACATTGAATGTAACAATAAACATAAAACATATAAACATCATGAATTTTGCATGTAACACACAAAAATTTAAAATTTCTAAGCAACTATAGTATAGGCTCTAAGGGTCGAATAACCTATCCTATATCCCTATAGTCATGGCTCTGATACCAATCTGTCACACCCCGACCCGCAGCGGAATAAGAGTCGGGGCATAATTGGGTTATCACCAAAGCTCATGATGTTTACTAATATGTTTCATATTTATTAAATCCAAATTACATTTCAATATTCCAAGTCAAATTCATACAATACAAGGAAAGGAAAAATTAACTAAAACAAATCCATAATCTAAACTGGTTTATTCTTCTAAGCCGCCCTATATGTTTCTTTCTTCAACTTGATCACCTGTATCATGTGTAAAAATGGGAAATTTTGGGTCAACAAAAGTTGGCAAGTGAACCTTGTTAAAAACATTTGTTATTGATTTATTATTGATATTTAATTTAGGAAAATTGTGCAATAATCATATATGAGCAAATGTATGTAGACATAACAATCACAAACCACCTTGCTTAAGCATGAAATAAGAATGACAATGTATAGGTTGGCAACGTCCCGTTCACGCTCATAGGTAATGGGAAACGGACGGCCTATGCAAATGTATGTGAGATCAAGGCTCAATCAAACGGAGCCGATCTTATGTTGGCAACGCCTGGTTCACGCTCATAGGTAATGGGGAACAGCTCACGCTCATAGGTAATGGGGAGCGGCGGCCTATGAAATGTATGTACTGAAATGATAAAATTAATCTAAACTTCAACCACACAAACAATGGATACACATTGAATACACATTTGATCATGAACATGATGGATGCACAAATGTTTAATTATAATAAATAAATAACGACACATGATACACTCCAAAATATGATTAAAACGGAGAATTGGTAGAGATTCACTCACATTGGGTGCGTTTGTTTGAAGATGTTGAATGCGCACGAGTTTAGGGGATTGATCGACGAGAGATAACTAACCAAATAAATAACGAAAAGGTACGGTAAGTATGTGGATTTTATTAACTATTTAAATAGGATTTTTGGGTATAATTTTGTGAGTTTAGGGCTACTTTCTAACTTTGAAAACATTATTTTTAAGTATTTTTAATTGATTTTTAAATTAAATAAATAATTAAAAATAAATTAAAAAAAATGTTGACTATGACCGTTGACCGAGACCGTTGACCGTTGACCGGTTCGGTCGGTTATATTGTTGCACTGAGCGAGGTTCGAACCGGTGACCTCCCGTACGCGTGCACGCAGCTCTACCAACTGAGCTACGTGTCTAACCCGAAATAATTCTGTTTTTAATTATATATTATTTAGTTTAATCCGAAAATTATTTATTTTTAAAAAGATTTTAAACGTATCGGACCGGTGCTGACCACAGGTCTCGAACCCGGGACCTGTGGGTTAGCGTGCACACAGTCCACCGCTGGACTGTGTTTCTAACTTGGTTAATAACTCGGTTTTTGTTATACTTAATATGTTTTTGGTAGTTAACCCGGTTCAGTTAAAAAGGCATTTGTTTATAACAATAGAGTAAAGCTGGGACAGGATTCGAACTCGCGTCGCAGGTGTTATGTGTGCACACAGTCCACCGCTGGACTGTGTGTCTAACCCGTTTATAAAACTGATTTTAATTAATCTTATGATACAACCCGACTTCGTCTTCTTCGTTAGATTTTACCCAGAAAATAAGGTCCGACTATTTGGTCTGGTTTATGCCTTATGTGGTTTTTAAACTTTATAAGTAACTTAAAGGTAACGAATGGAGAGGGTTTGGGGGGAAAAGATATACCGATCAGTGTTGTTCACAGAATTCCGGCAGAGTCCGTCGGTTCTGAAAGTGAACTCCGGCTGTCGACATCAATTAACAATTCTGTTCGATTATTACGAAGTTGAGATACTTAATCAAAGTTTAATAGGAGTTGGAAAGATCATACCAGCTCTCAGTGTGATTTCGGAAGTTTCAGAAATTTTCCGGCGAAGGTGGGAATTTCGACGAACGTTGACTGGGATTGCTTCTGATGGTGGAGTTGTGTTAGTGACAGATTATTCGAATGATTGAAACAGAAAGAGTCGAAAGAATTACCGTGTGGATGTGAGTCTCGGTTTCCCGGCGACTTACAGATGTTTTTTGGCGATTGAATTTTCGTCGAGAAGAGGTGCGATTTGTGAGCGAAAAGGTTTCCGGTGGATTGTGGGTGAATTTATAGGGAAGTATCGAGATGTATGGGGTCTGAATTCGGTCTCAATTCAAGGTCAGCCGTTCTCCGGCGGTTACGACTGATGTCGCGGGTTCAGACGTCGGTTATAACCGTCGTTAGAGTTAATTCTTCGGTTATCTTGGACGAAAACGTAAATTATCGGCAAAGTCGTCGGGATTTCCGACGACTGCTATTTGGGCGCGATTTTGACTGAATTTGACTTCCGTGCTTTATTATTTGAATTAATTGATTCAATATGATATCAGAAAATCAAAGTGGTGGAGTGGTTGATTGTGTGAACGTTAGGTCTTTGGGGATTTCCGGCTGACCCGGGTTCGACTCCTGGCAGCTGGTTTTCCTTTTTAATTAATTTATTTTTATATTTTTACAATTATAATTTATATCTTCTAATTTTTTTATTAATTATGAATCGTTTAAAATTAAAATAAGTCATAAATGAACAACAAAAATTTAAAACTGATTGCTTGGTTATTAAACGAAGCGGGTTTCGAAAACCCGTTTTTTGACAAATGTTACAATGACTTTGTAGTTTATTGCGACGCATCAGGGCAGGGACTAGGCTGTGTATTAATGCAAAGGGGAAAAGTGATAGCCTATGCTTCTAGGCAGCTCAAAACTCATAAGAAGAACTACACTACCCACGACCTAGAACTTGGAGCCGTTGTGTTCGCTCTTAAGATATGGAGACATTACCTCTATGGTACCAAGTGTGAAATTTACACTGACCACAAGAGCCTCCAAAACATCTTTAATCAAAAGGAGTTGAATATGAGGCAACGAAGATGGGTCGAACTTCTTAATGACTACGACTGTGAAATTCGGTATCATCCCGGCAAGGCAAATGTGGTGGCCGATGCACTCAGTCGAAAGGGTTATGCGAACTCCGTTCGACTTCTATGTTCGCAAATCATAACCGATATCAAAGATCAAATCCGAGAAGCTCAACATTGTTTCCATAACAGAATACGACATACGCAATGAGTTATCTTGTGGAGCAGAACTTAAACTCGAAACAAAATCCGATGGTATTCTGTATTATCTAGATCGCATATGGATTCCCGATCACAATAACCTTCGCGATCTCCTTATGAAAGAGGCACACAAAACACGATACTCTGTACACCCAGGAGCCGACAAGATGTATCAAGACCTTCGATATACCTACTGGTGGCCTGGCATGAAAAAGGATATTGCTGTTTTTGTTTCCAAGTGCCTTACCTGTTCTAAAGTAAAAGCTGAACATCAAAGACCCTCAGGACTTCTAGTCCAACCTGAAATACCTGTATGGAAGTGGGAAAACATAACCATGGACTTCATTACCGGGTTACCTCGCACTTCCGGTGGGTATGACACTATATGGGTAATCATTGATCGTCTTACAAAATCAGCTCACTTCATTCCGATTCGCGAGGACTTTAAGAATGAGAAACTAGCTCGTATCTACATCAGCGAAATCGTAAGCCGTCATGGTGTACCGTTAAGCATTATTTCAGATCGTGATGGTCGTTTCACTTCACGAACATGGCAAGCCGTACAAGCCGCTTTGGGTACACGATTAGACCTCAGTACCGCATATCATCCTCAAACTGATGGACAATCTGAACGCACCATTCAAACTCTTGAAGACATGCTTCGAGCATGTGTCATAGACGTCAAAGGAAATTGGGACGCTCACCTACCATTAGTTGAATTTTCGTACAACAACAGCTATCATTCAAGTATCGGCATGGCACCTTTCGAAGCGTTGTATGGTCGTAAGTGCCGATCACCAATATGTTGGCACGAAATTGGAGAAGCTCAAATCACCGGTCCAGAATTAATACAAGAAACAACAGACAAGATTCATCAAATCCGAAACAACCTTCTAGCGGCACAAAGTCGTCAAAAGAGCTATGCAGACAACCGACGAAAGCCCTTGGAATTTAACATTGGTGACCAAGTACTTTTAAAAGTATCGCCGTGGAAGGGAGTAGTTCGTTTTGGCCAAAAAGGCAAGCTAGCACCACGTTACGTAGGTCCTTTCAAGATACTCGAAAGGGTAGGACCTGTAGCCTACAAGCTTGACCTACCGGAGGAACTCAACAGAATTCATCCCACATTCCACGTATCAAATTTGAAGAAGTGCCTCGCCGATGAAAATCTCCATATTCCTCTAGAAGACATTCAAGTCGATGAATCTATGCATTTTATTGAAAGACCAATAGAAATTATGGACTTCGGGGAAAAACGTTTAAGAAGAAGCCGCATCCCAATTGTCAGGGTACGCTGGGAGTCGAAACGAGGACCTGAGTTTACTTGGGAACGTGAAGACTCAATGCGCGAGAAATACCCACATCTATTTCCTGTAACTACTACTACTTAAATTTCGGGACGAAATTTCTAAAAGTAGGGGATACTGTAACATCCGTCGAAAAACGGGTTTTCAAAACCCGCTTCGTTTATTAATCGAACAATCAGTTTTAAACTTTTGTTGTTTATTTATGACTTATTTTAATTTTAAACGATACATAATTAATAAACAAATTAGAAGTTATAAATTATAATTGTTAAAAAGTAATTAATTAAAAAGAAAAACCGGCTGCCGGGAGTCGAACCCGGGTCAGCCGGGAATCCACAAGTCTTAACTCTCACTCATCCAACCACTCCGCCACTTTTGTTATTTGATAACATATCGAAACAATTAATTCAAATAATGAAACACAGAAATCAAATCCAGTCAAAGTCTCGCTCATTTCGCAGTCGCCGGAAATCCCGACGACTTCGCCGATAATTGACGGTTTCTATTGATTTAACCGAAGAATTAACCTCAACGTCGGTTATAACCGATGTCTAAACCCGCGACATCAGTCATAACCGCCGGAAACCATGAATCAAGACTGAAATAAGACCCAATTCGTCTCGATTCTTCCCTATAAATACACCCACAAGTCTCTGGTAGCCTTTTCGCTCTAAATCGCACCTTTTCTCGAAGAAATTTCACTCGTCGGAAATATCCTTCCATCACCGGACTTTCGCCGGAAAACCGAGACTCACCTCAAAACGGTAAATACCTCGACTCTTTCTGTTTCAATCCGTTGTTAGACTGTTACTAACTTCAATCCAACCATCAGAATCAATCCCAGACGACGTAACTGGAATATTCAGCTCTCGCCGGAAAACCTCCGAAATTTCTGATCTCACGCTGTGAATCGGTATAATCATTCAAACTTCTGTTAATCCTTGTTTAAGTACCTCAATTTCATAACTAATCGAACAGAACTGTTAATTGATTCTAACAGCCGAAGTTCACAAACAGAGCCGACGAATCTTTGCTGGAATTCTGTGAAAGACACTGATCGGTACATCCTTTCCCCAAACTCTCTCCGTTCATTACCATCCAATTACTTATAATGCTTGTTAATCGAATTAGACATGAATCAGTTGAATTATCATTATCTGTAATCTTGAGCGAAGAAGACGAAGTTCAGTTATATTATAAGATTAATTAAAATTAGTATATTGAACGGGTTAGAAACACAGTCCAGCGGTGGACTGTGTGCAAACAATACACGCACGTCTCGAGTTCGATCCCCGTCCCAACCTCACTCTCTTGAAATAAAAATGCCCTTTTTAACCGAACCGGGATAACTCACAGAATCATGTTAAGTATAATAAAAACCGGATTATTAACCAGGTTAGACACACAGTCCAGCGGTGGACTGTGTGCACATTAACCCACAGGTCCCGGGTTCGAGACCTGTTGACAGCACCGGTTCGATACATTTAAAATCCTTTTTAAAAATAAATAATTTCTGGATAAATCTAAATAGTATATAAGTATAATTAAAAACAAAATTATTTCGGGTTAGACACGTAGCTCAGTTGGTAGAGCTGCGTGCACGCGTACGGGAGGTCACGGGTTCGAGTCTCACCCAGCGCACATATATAAGCGACTGGACCGGTCAACGGTCAACGGTCAAAAGTCAACATTTTTTATTATTTTTATTTATTTATTTAATTTAAAAATCAATTAAAAATACTTAAAAATAACATTTTTAAAGTTAGAAAATAGCCTTAAACTCACAAAAATATATCCAAAAATCCTATTAAAATAGTTAATAAAATTCACATACTTACCGTACCTTTTCGTTATTAATTAGGTTAGTTATCTCTCGTCGATCAATCCTCTAAACTCGTGCGCATTCAACACCTTCAAGCAAACGCACCCAAGGTGAGTGAATCTCTACCAATTCCCCGTTTTAATCACATTTTGGGGTGTATCATGTGTCGCTATTTACTTATTATAATTAACCACTTGTGCATCCATCATGTTCATGATCAAATGTGTATTCAATATGTATCAGTTGTTGGTGTGGTTGATGTTTAGATTTAATTTATTATTTTCAGTACATACATTTCATAGGCCGCCGCTCCCCATTACCTATGAGCGTGAGCTGTTCCCCATTACCTATGAGCGTGAACCAGGCGTTGCCAACATAAGATCGGCTCCGTTTGATTGAGTCTTGATCTCACATACATTAGCGTAGGCCGTCCGTTCCCCATTACCTATGAGCGTGAACGGGACGTTGCCAACATATACATTGTCATACTTATTATATACTTAAGCAAGGTGGTTTGTGATCGTTATGTTTACATACATTTGTTCATATATGATTATTGCACAATTTTCCTATATTAATTACAATAATGAATCAACGACAAATGTTTTTAACAAGGTTCACTCGCCAACTTTTGTTGACCCAAAATTCCCCATTTTTACACATGATACAGGTGATCAAGTTGAAGCAAGAAACATATAGGGCGGCCTAGAAGAATAAACCAGTTTAGATTTTGGATTGTTTTAGTTAATTTTTCCTTTCCTTGTATTGTATGAAATTGATTTGGAACTTTGAGATATAATTTGAATTTAATAAATATGAAACATATTAGTAAACATCATTGGTGATAACCTAATTATGCCCCGACTCTTATTCCGCTGCGGGTCGGGGTGTGACACACGGCACAATCGACATAGGGAAGAGTATCGCTAATGTTATCGTAAGAGATTAAGGTACTTTTAATGGCTTTGGTGTTGCTAGAGTCCGAATGCGAACTCAATGGTTCTTCTTGCTTTTTGTCTTGTGATGAATACTTAGTTTTCATCATAAGCTCTAATTCTTTTAATTTTTGGAGAATCCTTTCTTCTAGTTGACATATTTTGGACGAGGCAATGTCGTGTAGAAGAGGAGGTTGAGAGCATTCGGTTGGATAGTAATGATTGTTTTTACTTTCGTCCATCTTAAAGTGATCATCACACAAACTGTGGATTTTGCTAAAAACAAAAATCTGACTAAAAAAAGATTTTGTTGCTGCTGTTATTGGACATGGGGGCGTGTTAATTGAACACAGTGCCGTGCTGCCGCCTGCGAAGCTGCAGATTTTGCTAAAAACAAAAAAGGAAAAATCCTAAAATAAAAAGAAAATTGTTAAAAATAATTAGGCCGCTGATTTTAAACTATCTTAAAATCCTTGTGTCCCCGGCAACGGCGCCAAAACTTGGTGTGCGTTAGCATGATATGATTTTATTAATAGTTTAAGTTCTTTTTACGCGTTAGTCAAGTTTTAAATTTATAAAACACGATATTATACTAACACTAAACACACACTTGGGCTAGTGCACCCATCGTGAGCGTAGTATAGCGTTGGTAAGATATTGAGGTCGTCCAAGGAAACAAGAGCTTTTAATACCGGTTTATCCTTAACGTCTAATCGTTATAAATGTTTGGATAAAAGTTTTTTTAAACATAAATTAATCTAGAAATAAAAAGGTAAGTAAAATGAAACACAAATAGACAAGATAAAATCACTTGGATCCAACTCCTCTTTAATGTACCCTTTTGATGATTTTCGCACTTTTGGACTTTTTAAGAGATTATCTTAGTTAAAGTAGTAGGCCCCTCTTTTGAAGATGACGTTACCCTCAATCTGGTGGTTTGAGTCAGTAGGGATACAATCCCAAAGGGTCGAAATATTGAAAGATAATTAAATAAGTTATAAATACGAAAAGTAGTAGGCCCCTCTTTTGAAGGTGACGTTACCCTCGGCTAAGTGGTTTGAGTCAGCAGGGATACAATCCCAAGAAGCCCGTTTAAAGTTTTAATAGTAGTTTACATATGAGGGGTTCAAGCTATTCGCACCCCCGACATCCAATATCCGTTGGGAATTGAAGGAGGTCCTAGTAAGCTTGGACCAAGTCCTCACATGATCTATACACCGAACGAGACAAGAACTTTACCAAACCACCCTTCTAACCCCCTTCCAAGTAGTTAGCACGCTTTATATAGACCGTAAAGAAACGAATGAGCAAATCAATGACATCATGAAGAAATGGTTAGGAAAATTCACTTTCAACATAAGAAACTAGTTATTAAAGTCATTAATACGTACCCAATTAAAAAGTGCCGAAAGATTAAAAATCAAAAGTAATACATTAAAGACTTGTCTTCACCAAGTGTTGTAAGAGATTAGCCAAGCATGACCTTTGTTTGACAAGAACTCTTATTATCAATCATGGATCCCGAGACTACTACACACTCTAAAGATGATAGATGGATGATGGTGGTGGGTGTTGGTGTTGTAGTGGTGGAATGGCGGCAAAGTGAGAGAGAAGTGGTTTTCCAAGGGATGCCTTTGAAGTGAATTAAGCACCCCTATATATAGTCAGACTAGTGCCCCGGCCACGGCCCCGTGTCCAGCAGGCACGACCCGCGGCATGCTTCTTCTCTTCCTTCATTAATTGCAGCTGTCAGCAAAGGGCCCCACACGACCTCGTGTCTCCTGGGCATGGCCCCGTGGTCAACTCTTTACTGTACTATCAAGATACTGCAAATCTGAGAGTTGACCATGCCCCATGGTGAGCTGGGCACGGCCCCGTGGTGGGTGTAGAAACTTCTGTAGGTTTTGTCTTTAAGTGCACTGGCTGACCACGCCCCATGCCTGGCTGAGCACAGCCCCGTGGTCAGCTTCTGTCTTCTTGTTTTTGTCTTTGGGTGTTGCTTGAGGGGTCGGGCATGCCGCGTTGTTCCTTCTTTGTGTATTTTTGTTGGTTTTGGCTGCTTATTTGCTTCTTTTGTTCTTTTAAGCTCATTTGGTCATGTAAATTCAAAAGAAACAAAGGAACGTGCTTTTTCCAACATTAGTACTGAAAAGGGGTAGTTTTATGCCTCATTTGATGTAATTTATATGTTGTATTTTGTACACATCAATAGCACATGAGTGCTTGGCATCATTCACATTTGTAACTCAACATGAACTCTTACAACTTGTGATCTTTATATGTTCATCATGATTACATAAAACATTGTGATTTATTATCTACTTTTGATCACATTCAACATCGTGATTCATTAGACTCAAAATGGGACTTTAAACATGCCAAAATATGGATTTATCTTATAACACACACTAACACAATCACATACTTTTTATTGTTAAATTTAGCATATGACTCGTATGCATTATAACCACACAACTTAATCAATTTCAAGTATAGCACAATAAGATCATGCATATACTTTCCTACTCATAGTCATGCAATTGCATCTTTACCTACAGGATCCCCGATTTCTTGGTTTGCTTTCAATCAGGAATCAACATGGTACAAGTTTTGTGCATAAGAACTCATATTACAATATGTTAGTTATTTTAACTAGACATATCCCTAACCAACATATTATACACCTTAATAGGTTGTATGCATTCATTTATCAACTCTTAAACCCTTATTATTTGTTTCAACTTCCTTATCCCAATTCTTACCCCCTGTTTGGTGCTCATCTTATAACGATTTACCTACCATCATTACTAAACATACTTGAAACAAGTAAAACTCATATAACTATATGAGTTTTGCCTTTTAAGTTCAACTTTAACCATTTAGCACAAAATTAAAACCATTTGGCCCAAAATTAAGATCAATTAGCATGTAAAGTTAATTAAGTGACTAACAAAGGCATTTTGACCAAAATTCATCACTTAAGCCTTTAAACTTCACATTTTGATTCAACACACATTTGAGGTGGTAAACTTAACAAGCTTTAGTCATTCACGTATGAGTTCAACATATTTATCTTAAAACTCCTAAGTTTAACCAAGTTAGGTCAAATTTTCCCCCAAAACCGACGGGGCCATATCTAAAATTTGATCCTTTGAACATGTGTAGGATATCAAACGAATTTAACACTTCCAACATAATGTTTTTAACCCAACACCATGGTTCTCTTATCATTTCATAAATTGCCTAGTTTCTTTAGTTTACCCAAAACCCAAAATAATTTGTCCACATAATCATTCATTAACAATGACTTTTAATATTTCCAACATATTATAAAGTTGTGTGAGCTATTCTCAACACATATATAAAGAACTCCTAGAATTAAAT
Organism: Scalesia atractyloides; assembly: GCA_947069175.1. Lineage (NCBI taxonomy): Eukaryota > Viridiplantae > Streptophyta > Magnoliopsida > Asterales > Asteraceae > Scalesia > Scalesia atractyloides. Next base: position 36,357,758 of record CAMTDV010000005.1, read on the forward strand.
CATGCGATATTATAAAACACAACCAAACTGTAAAAGCTATGAGTAACCCATGAAACCATTTGTCAATGGTTATTCTTCAGCTTGTAGCAACTTGATTCTTACCATCTTGATATCATTATTCCCCATCTTTTCCTATCAAAGGCACACACAACATACACTCACACTATTTTTTAGACTTCCCTAACATGGCATCTTCTCAGGTTTGACCACGATTTAAATTAACTTTACACAGCTAACACCTTTAGTCCTAATGTTCTCAATATTAGGAAATCCTTTACTTAAAGTAGGGAGAACATCAGAAATCGCTAACACCTTTACTCTTTTAATATAAGATTTGATTTAAGCCAATTAATTACTTAACATAACTCAACCTTAGTTATCAAAATGAACGTTAAATATTAAACACACTAGTCTTAATGGTTTTTATATAATATACTCAAAACTGGATGTTAGAGAATTGAGAGTAGCCAACTAGCCATTGATTAGTGTTGACCCAAAACATCATTTGGCCGATACAAAATTTAAACTAAGGCTAACAAGTAACGACCCATTCGTTCTAGCATTAAAAGTAGAACTAGTGTATTATACATTGTATCCTTCAATGCCATATAATTTAAAACTTGCGTGGGTTGTAGTTGAGAAAAAAAAATTTAAGATGAGGATATATGCATTAGCCCAATGTAGTCGTTGATGACGATAACTTAGACGAAGAACAATCACTTTAAATCAGTGAAAGGGCAAACAATATAACATCTACATAAATGAACAAGGATATTGAACTCATTTGTATTGTCACAAGAGATGTCATCGAATACGTTGTTGATGATAGTGAGGATGCTCACATTGAAGAAGAAAAACTGTACGCTATATGATGATACATAATGTGAAGATGAATAGATTTTATGAATAGATTTTATCAGCTCATGGTGTAAACTTCCTCCTATTTTCGCCTTCTCTTTCCGGGACCTCCTCGAAGTGCATAACGGAACCGGAGTAGCTAATTATAAAAAGGAAGCGATTAAAGGTATTATCATGGCAGGTTGTTGGAGTATTTGGAGGGCGAGGAACAAGTCAAGATTCGAAAACAAACATCCTCGGATTGAAGTCATTATGAGCGAAGTAAAAGCTATCGGATTTCTATGGTTTAAAAGTAGGTCGAAACAAAAAGATATTACTTGGGAAAAATGGTGTAAATTTGTAATTATGTAAGGTTGTCGTTTGTTGTTGTGCCGGCCTTGTTTTTGGGTCGGTAGTTTTCTAATGAAGTTCACCGTTCAAAAAAAATGTTTTAACAACTAGCTTACCTCGGACTCAAACATCGACTAGGTTTGTGGTACTTTTGTGCATTTGTAGTATATATTGTAATTATATTTCCGTAATGATTTATGTGACATTTATAATAGTCATGGAGCAGTGAGCTTCCCCACATTCAGGCAGAGGGGAGGTATATTTACAAATTGTATAAATAATTGAATAAAATTTAATGTTATTGTGGGTTGCCACACAATCTTGTGCTTATGGTAGGATAACTAGATATATTGATTGACGTTGTGAATGACGTTTATGTAATGGAAATATTCTATTTACAATCATTGTACTGCTGAAATAAGTAAGTTAATTCGCTTCTCTTTTGTTAAACCAGAGAATTTGATTGACTACTTATGTAACGAGACATGCTAAAATTGAGCCCAGCATAAGTATTTCATTGGAAATTCTATTAGGGATTATTTTATTCTTCGGCGTCTATCAATGTTTTCTTTCATTGTAATAAGTTTGTTTCTATTAGTGACTAGTGTTTCTAGCACTCATCGTTCACCAGTGAAGAAACTATGTTTTTAGGTTAACCATGAAAATCACATAATAATAAATGAATCTGACGACCTATTCTCATTTTAACTTTTAATGTGTGTGTGTGAATAAGAAAAAAACTGTAGTGGATTACCAAACCGGTTAAAACGAACAAATTATGATAAATAGATGGTATTTCAACCGACATTAACCCGTAAGATCACGAGGGAACCGAATAGGAGGCAATTTTATAACTTTGGTTACTAAGATCATGGGTGTCTTAGTTGCAACCATGCAAACACAAATTAACTATGTGAATATGTCATTCAAGTCATGCTTTTTCTAAGCCTATTATAATTTTATATATAATGTTAAAAGACTAGTCACATTATACCACTTTGAATAGCTAGTCACAATTTACCACTTTAAATAACACACATGAAATATAATCATATAGACCACGTAGGATTACTATTTAAAATATAAAAATTAAAGTATTATAAAATTAGAAAATATAAAATATAAAATTTGAGAAAAATAAAATCATATTAAAAGATAGGTCAAGAAAAGGACATGGAATGGGGGGTTGGTCCTCCTTTTCCCGACCACTGCCTTCAATGTTATCCACCTTCCAAATCCATCTCTCCTACCAATTTTTTAATTTTTTGTTCTTTCAGATTTAGTTCCAAAAGCAAAACAAGTTTTGTTATCATAATCATATAAACAACATATTTTGTTAGTTGTTACCGTTAATGATCATTAAGTAGTCAAAGAAATTTTAGTCTCCAAAGGAAATTAAACCAACTTGTTAGTAGAAAAGAAAGTGTTGTTTTAGACCATCGAAAAACTTTTAGAAATATGTAAAAAATAGGAAAACCTACGTCTGATAAAACTTGAACTTGCAGCTTCAACTCTAGCTCATCCTCATGCCGGTAAGGTGTGGCCTTTGATCTTGTTCATGGTTGTGTCTATTTATTACCAATTAAACGTTGGTATCGATATGATTGTTTAGGGCATTAACATGTGATTAATACGGTTTTCTCTAAATCTATACAACAATAAAATAACCATGATAGTTCCCAAACAGTTTTGTCTCAAGGGATAAATCTACTTTCCCCAAAAGGTACAAACATAAATGCGTGAGTTACAAGTCTTTGTCGAATTGTCTTCTTCCCACCTTCTGTAACCCTACTTTTTAGTTCTATAAATACCTATATGTTTCAAAACAAAAGAATCCACAAACACTGACACACGCACGCACGAACGCAAACACACTTAACCCTTTTCCAACAATGGAGCTTGAGCTAAGTCTTTCACCCCCGAATCAAACCTGACACCCCATCAAGAAAGGCTTCAATGCCGATGATCATGGATGCTCTACAGTAACAAGGTTTCCTCTGGTTTCTTGGAATCATAATGAAGATGATGGACAACCCAATGGTTTCTACACCGCTGAATATCAACAGTAAGTCTGTTTCTTGATTCAAAACCTTTTATTTATTTTTATATAGTTTTTCTACCGACAGTTGAGATTTTTGAACGCGAAAAAATCATTTACAAAAACATCACTCTATACTTGTTTTATTTGAAAACAAAGTGAAAGGCGAAACAATAATATAAATTTGATTAAGTACTTCAGATTTTTTTCTAAATGATTTTTGAACAATGCTTTACATTTTCGTGATTATGATTATCGACTGACCCTCGAAAAGATTATTGTTGCATCTAAAAAAGTAAAAAAAAAAAGGAGATAAGTAAACATTTGATTAGTTAGTTCAGTTTTATGTAACACAGTGTTCCCGAGTTTCATTTAACCAAGAAAAAAAATGATTTAAAAGGATGTAAAAAAAGTCATATTCCTAAGTTTTTTTTAAGAAAAGAAATGGAGAGAAAAGAAAAGAAAACTAATTTCTTTTTCTTTCATGTTAAATCCTTTCAAAATGGAAATATTTGGAAGGAAAAGTTTTTTTATACATAAAATCGTTACCTTTCTTTTCATTTCCTTAACTCAATTTCTTTTCTTTTCTTTCGTTTATTAAACTCGGATACATAGCGTAAATGATTATGCAATGCTTTACCTTTTTTAATTCTCAAAAATTTTCTTTTAGATCTTAGTTTTAGTGGTTGCAAGATAATTTATTATTAATTATGTGAGCATACCCTAACCGAAAATTCGGACTTCTAGTTAACAGTTATTCTTGTATGGAAAAAACCGACCCCAGTGAGAAAAAACAATTATGGGTACGGTCACTCCACATAGTAACAATACTTAGAAGATTAATTAATGGGTGTAGGGATCATTTGGATGAAGATGATGAAGGTTTAACTGGATGGCCGCCATTGCATTCATGGAGGAGAAGGTTGATGGAAGAAAACCACTATGAAAGGGTAGATCAATTTAACAGGAGGGTAGATGAAGAAGGTGAACATATGAATGTGATGAACCACAATGAATTGTTTGTGAAGGTGAAGATGGAAGGAGTTGGAATTGCAAGAAAGATTGATTTGAATGCTTTTCATTCCTTTGAAATGCTTACAACCGCATTGATTCACATGTTTGACAAATGTAAGTTGCTTCATCTGTTCTCATATTTCATGCATTGGTATGTTGTACGGTGCGAAAAGATAAGGTAAAGTCGTATGCTTTAACAGGATGTATGGAATGTGTGAAGGGGCTTGTGTGTAGATTAGATGTGGGTCAAAAGAGGTTATCATTGTGTATGTATGATCCACTTGCTTGACTAGTTCGAGTTTGATAATTAAGGTAATCCTTTAGATGACCAGAAACATGGAATAGGGAAAAAAGGTTTTAGGTTGTTTTGTATGGTTCTTGTTATAAACAAGTTGCGTTCCGGTTAATATGCTTAATTTGTTTAATGAATAGGCAATATTTATCTACAAGTTTAATTTGCAACCCCGTTTATACATTTGCTACAACATGTTTCCTGTTTTCACCTGTTTATAACTTAATTATAATTTTTGTATAACTCATTAAGCCAATTGATTCGTTTAGATAAAAACGATAACACATGAGGTCATGCTTGGGTTATATAGGTTTAAGTGTGTCTATGACTAATGGATTTGATACATATGGGTTGTACTCGAATTTATCAATTTCAACTTGTCTGGTTGGCGTGATAAAGAAACTATTAAAAAAATAATTCTTGCAATTGTGAGTCACATAGTTATTAGAAAGTCGGTGAGTTTTATGGCTACATATCTAATTTTTGTTCTTAACATAAATATTGTTAGAAAATTTGAGCATTAACCGATTAATCTATTTTTGTTATGGATGGCTTAGCTGTTGAAATTGAGGAAGAAGGTGTAAGTTACAAGCTTATGTACCAACATAGAGACGGCCATTGGCATCTTGGAGGAGACCTACCATGGGAGTATGTAACCTTACCTTCTTACCTTTTTTTTAATTGTGTCTATTGTATATAAAGTCGAATACACACATATGTCTATATAGAGACATGAGGTTTGGCTTAAGTTTTTAAGGGCCTAAATGGGATTTTAAAATTGAGCCTGTTTTAGTGAAAATAAAAAAGATTTTATTGATTAGCATCCTAACAAGTGAAGATATGACAACATATATTTTTTGTTTAAGATTTCCAAAACACAAAATAACACATATTAGAGTTAAAAAGATTTTTTTTAATAGAAAAAACTCTTGCAAGTATGCTGATAATATACTAGGGGTGTTTATCAAATCGAATAACAAAATTTTCAATTATTCGATCAAATTTCTTGATTTTTTTTACATGAATATGTATTCGATTCGATTCGATTAGTATGTGAAACTCGAATTCGAATAAATTCGATTTAATTCAAAATCACTCTAAACAAAAAATTATTTTACTTTCATTTCTTTAAAACTATTACAAATAATTATATTCAACATAAAATGTAATAATCTGCAAAATTAATTAAATATCAATAGGTCAAAACACCAATATTTAGAAAATACGTTGGTTACTCGTAGCGATGTAAGTTAGGTAAAAATTTGGAAATAAGTTGTATGAACTATTTGTCACAAGATTTGGTAATGTTATAAATAATTAACTATCACTTATGGAGGTAGTTTATACTTTGACCAAGTTTAAAAGTTATATGTGTGTATATACATGTATTAAAAATATATATATCAATTGAATTTTAAATTCGTATTCGATTCTAATTCGATTACTTGACGAATACGAATCAACTTGAATTGAACAATTTTAATTGACTTCGAATCTAGTTGAATTTCAAATTTTTCGAACACGAATCAAATTCTGAACACCCCAATAATATACTCTCCCATAAGATTGGGGGCCTTTTATATATGGCCTAGACTTCAACCTTTTGTTTATAACAGAGCTGTCTCTGAAACCACTAAAATAAGTAGTAATTTAAATGGATTTTAGCTTTTCTATAAATGTGGATATATGAGTTATTCTTAAACGCAGGGGTCGGACTTACCATGTTGGTAGGGGTAGCCTCCGCTACCCCTCAACTTCTCGTCAGTAGTGTAAAAGTGAGTAATATTTTGACCTTTATTTGATTTCGCAACCTAAAAAAAATTATGTTACCCCTCCTCAATATTATTAAAAAACCACATCTAAAGACCCAACATCTAAAATACCCTCATTAAAAACTATACGCATAGCAGCAAGAGCAGCAATACATGACACCAGCAAGCACAGGCCACAGGCTGCACAACGACCAATCAACCATCCTATTCTGCCTTCCACGATCTGCTCTGCTTTTATTGGTTGAACCCGTGGGATGGGGCTGTTTGCTTGATGTTAAGGGCAGCAAAGCTTTTATTTTTCGTGGGTCATGATTTCACTTAAAACAAAGACTCAAAATAAGGAATAAGAACAGACAAAATTGAGAGAGTAATTAAAAAAAATGATTGTAAAATATTGGAATTAGATCAAGTAAATATGGAGAGTCAATCACTACAAATATGTAGTTAGGTAAGTAGAGTGATTCCGCGTGAAAGGATTGGTATCTTGAACATGTATTTGAAAGTCGATCACTAAAAGTATATGGAAATAAGATAAGTATATATGGAAATAGAGGTGTACATATAATTTCATTTCCTTCCTGTTATTATAATCTATTTATTTTATGAATATATACGTAAAAGAAATGATTATATATTTTACCACCAAACATATATGGAAATTTCAAAAACAAGCATGTGTGGAAATCATTATATAATTTACAATCAGAATATTACATAACCAAACATATATGGATATTTTAAAACAACCATATGTGGAAATGATCATATTTTACAATCAGAATATTACATAATATTTTGGTACAGTATATAATCATCATGATTTGTGTTAGTTTTACCATATCATCAGATAAATAATCGTTTAAACATTTTAAATCTTAAAAGGCCACATTTTTTAAAGTTTGTTATAGGTCTTTAAAAGATGTTGCGTAGATCCTGATTGGTTGTCGTCGTGTTACATTTGTTGCTCCTTTAGCCTCTAAAATCTTGATAGTTTGATTGAATTTCTTTTTTACATTATTTGATTTTTTGATGTAATCTAGCTTTGAAGTTAGATGATTAGTGGTAGTGCTTAGAATAATGTGATCCGACCCGATTAAACATGAATAAGCTCAAAGAAAATATTATACAACGATAGACAATGATGATATGGGTCCCACTCTAAGTCGAAATATTGCTAATAATGATATGCAAGAGAAAAAAATGTTTAATTGTATGAAAGTACGATAAAAAAAATTTGTTTGCATTGTATGAAAGCATGGCAAAAAAATTTTTTGAACGTTACCCCTATAGATTTGTTCTAGATCTGCCACTAGTTAAACGACATCGTTTTGTGTTGCAGAATGTTCGTTCGGTCGGTAAATGTATACAAATGGTTATGAACTAGCTAATTAATGGTTGAAGATGGAACATTGTTATTTTATGTTGAATTATTTAAAATCTTTATAATATACAACTGATGATGCATGAGTTACAAGTCAATATATATGTCAATATTCGGTCGAAATAGTGGTTCTCCACCCTCCGGTCACACTCACGTACCACCCACCTAAGGTGGTCATTATATTCTTAAATGTTGATCATCTTGCTATGAAAGCAATGAATAATAAAATTCATATTTTATTAAATAGCAAGTGTGTATATATATGGAGTCCAGTTGGTTCATAGTGAAATGGTGGTTATTAACCTTCGCATCCACGGGGTTGTCGTGTGAAGAAAAGATTGCAGTAAAAGATACGTAACGATAACCCTTGATTTTTGTAATATCCAAACTCTCATACGCTTCGTTTAATCCACTTAAAATTTCTATTTTTGTTTTTATCACATGATGGAGATCGAGTTCTTAAAATATCAATCATTCTAGAATCTCTTCGGGTGGAGGGGGCGCCCTAGTCAGCTACCCCTCCCTCCTAGTAAATCGAATAAACCGGGTAAAGGGTTAACACAATTTTTTAAAAACTATACATTTATCACTCGGTTTTACATTTCCCCCATAGTCTTTTCTCGAAAACAATTTTCTAAAACTATATATATAGAGGAGGGATAAAAAAACACAATTGAGTTAAGAAAATCTTATGTAACAATTTTTTTTGTAAAAAAATTAGGAAATGTAAATATCATGTTATTGAACATTTTGTAAAAAAAAAACAAAAAGCGTCGAAGGGATTTTTTAATAAATATTTTTAAAAATTCAGTTTTTAGAATATATATATATATATGTAACTGAATTTAAAAAAAATTATAAAAAAATCATTTCGGTGCTTTTTGTTTTTTTTACATAACCTCCAATACCATGTAACTTACATTCCCTGCTTTTTGTTTTACAAAAAAAAAATTGTTACATAAGGTTTTCTTGAGTTTTTTAAACTTAAAAAGGGTTTTCTCTCTATAATTCCGCTATATGTGAAAGATAAAACAAAAATCCACTTGAGTTGAGAAAACTCAAGAAAACCCTATGTAACATTTTTATTTTTTTCTAAAAACATAGGGAATGTAACATAAACGTACTTGAACATTTTTTATTAAAAAAATGTAAAAAATGTCTCCTTGTTTTAAAAAAAATGTTCAAAATTTGTATGTTACATTTTTTTGGACATATATATTATGTAACATAGAATTTTTAATATTTTTAAAAAAAATTAAACTACTCGGTGTTCTTTTTGTTATTCTTTTACAAAAATGTACAAATATATGTATCTTACATTCCCTATCTTTTTAGAAAAAAATAAAAATGTTACATGGGGTTTTAGAAGGGTTTCTTGAGTCTTTCAACTTAAGTGAGTTTTCATTTTATCATTCCCCTATATATATATATATATAGGAGAAGAATCCGTTAGGAACCACCCTTTATTGCGAGAATCAATGTGAACATAACCAAAAACACATAAAAAAAATCTAAAAACCCCCCAAATTTTTTTAAACATTTTTTACAAAAAAATCGTTACTTTTCGTCACTAAAAAAATTTCTTTTTTTTGTTGACGAAAAGTAGCGATTTTTTGTTAAAAAATGTAAAAAAAGAAAAATAAAGGTTTTTCTCGCGGTTCTCACAATAAAGGTTGTTCTCGCATGAACCTTACCCTATATATATATATATATATATATAGGGTTGGTTAACGCACAATTTTGCTTAACGTATGCTGAGCTATTTCAACATGTGGGTTTTTCCCCTTAACATGAGGAATTATTTTTTATCAACATGCGGTTTTTTTTCTTAACGTCCAAATCTTTATATTTTCCCACATGCGATTTTTTCTGTTTTTTACATGCGGACTTTCTTTTTCTTGTGTACACATGCGGATTTACCTCTCCAAACACAAACTCGCATGTTATAAATCCAATATCCGCATGTTATATCTTACCAGCGTACACAACGTACGTTAAACAAAATTGTACAGTACACTTTTTCTCTATAATTTCTACTACACTCTACAATTTCTATACCAAAAAAATACACAAAGGATATTCCATCATATTCTAGTACTCTTAGGTTGCCTTTGGGGTTAACCAATTTTGGTGATTTTAAGGATTTTTTTTTGCGAGTTTTTGTCTGATTCTAATAGTGGTGCTGGTTTTCTATCCAACGTGGTCGAAGCAAGCGAGCTTGAGGACACGAAAAAATCTAAGAAAAATATATCACTACTATTTAAGCTTTAGTCACGATTCAATAAAGTTATTAGAAGTGGTTTCGGAAATAACCACATATAATAATAATACATACTCAATTCCACATACAATAAATCTAACAAATCTATACATCTATATAAAAGATATATAAAACATTTCACATGTACAACATAATAATTTAACACCAATTTTTAAAACGGCAGACTAAAAGACAAACAAAACTGTGTATTTTTACGATTTTCTTCCCATTCTGCCCCGCTCTCCCTACATCCCCCCCTTAACAGATATGAAACCCTACATTAAAATTGAACGTTATCAGTTTCTTCAACTCAATCGTTCTTTTCAATGCAGTAATTAGATTCTTCAATACAATACAATCGTTCCTCCTTTAATTCCAGTCCGTTTCCATCCACCCCAAATATTAAGAAGTCGGTCTGAGATGATGACTACTCCCCACGATCCTTTTTCATTCTCGTCTGGGTTTATTCCTAATATCATGTGCTGCATACCCATCATTTCTCTGTTTTTTCTGATGCCGGTGAAAACTGCGGTAAGCACCGTAACCAACGATCAAAGTGGTGCAGCCTGTCCTCTTGGTTACCATTTGTTTGGCATCCTGCGAAAGCATCTAAACGCCACACAATGTTGCCATTAAAGTCGGTAAGAAACTGAAACCTTAAACTGATGTTATAACAGTACTATTTTGTTTGCTTCATTAGTATATTTGGTTGCTTCTCTTGAATATCTTTTGGGCCACCATATTTCTGTATATTCATGTATAAGGTGTTGATCTGAGTGGAAATTGTGGATTTGGTTATTTAGGTTAATTTAATTAGAAGTGGAAAAGTGAATGTCTGCTTCAGTGATGGATTTTGGTCAGGAAGGTGGTGGCGCCGGCATTTTAACGCAGGCAAGGTTTGTGTTACCTTATGGGGGAAGAAGTGTTTACTTAAGTGGCTCTTTTACAAGGTGATTATGTTTGTTTTTAGCGTGGCACGCCAAGTGTTTGTGTTATTGCATGAATTAATGGATTTAAGTATTGGGTGATAGGTGGTGTGTGTTTTGTATAGATGGTCTGAGCATTGGGCTATGACTCCGGTTGAGGGATGCCCGACTGTGTTTCGGACGCCATGCAACTTACCGCCTGGTTACCATCAGGTTAGCTTTTGTTTTAATATCATTTTGTTCGTTAGTAAGCTTCTTGACAAGTAAACAAAAGGCTTTGAAGTTAGGATTGATGTTGTTTAGTTGATATATAAATGGACATTCAAGTTGTCACTTTTGATGAACCTATTTTTCCAGTTTGAGAATACAAATTCTTATAGGATGATGATCCCATATAGGATACAATAGTGACCTTTTGATATTCTGAATCCCTTTTATCTACGGTATATACGTATCTGTACTACTATATTAAGTATGTTGAATGGGCAAGAATGTTATTTCTTTCGATGTTTAAGATGGCATATGAAAGGTGTTAGTTCCATTCCTACCCATATTCCCTTAATAGCTTGTTGAGATTGGGTGTAATCAGCAATCACCCTCTTCACACCATCAACCCAACTAACAGATTTAATGTATTATGGCAGCATTGAAGACATCGTCGGTTACCTCATTCAAGACAAAATAGGAGCAATTCAAGATGGCAATTAAAGGACAAATAATTGAATCAAATACCCCGTCTGTTTGTTTCCCCTTAATTGATAGTCCCTTAATTGATAGTGTGGGAGTTAGAAGGTTAAAGAGGGAAAAAACAAGTAAGGGAGAGAAAGTGAACAAATAGAGGGGGGGGGGGGGGGGAGAGAAATAGGGAAGCGGCCGGTGGTTTCTGAAGCAATTGGAAACACTTTTCTCTGGCCAGCTGACAGGCGTTCAATCTCATAGGTATACTCTGGCTGTTACGACGGTGCAGAAGTCTGGTGGTTGGCTGAATGGTTTGGTTTTATATATGAATTTAAAGCTAAAACAATAGAGGGCAAGTTTAATGAGCTAAAATTGTGATTTCAGGTGCTTGGGACCAATGAGTTAGATGCATATTTGAACAAGTATCAGTTAGAGCTTGAGCCACAACTTGAAGCTCTTGTTGGAAGGTAAAAAGCTTTTTCTTTTAAAAAATATGTGTGATATCCAAATTTAACCGGTGGAATAGATATTTGGAAGTATTAGTTATTTATTATCTGCAACTAAGTTGAATGATGTGTGTGTGTGCGCGCGTGAGCAGGCATAGCAGACAACCATTGACTTTCTGGATAAACTTCCTCGTTGTGATCATTAGGATAGGCTCATAGCAAAATAAGCAACAGTAATTAGTTATTGTTTTAGTGTCATACTAGATGGTTACGATTGCATCGGTTACTTAATATGTTAATCAATGTTCTAGGTTATATAATAGTTATATGCGCATATTGACATCATTGCCTAATGTCTTTTGCATAGCCACACGCTTATTTCATGCCAGTGAGGGTTGCAGAAAACAGCAGGATGCGGACACAGTAACCGGGCACAACCCATGTGAGGGAACGATTTTAATACACTCGTTTTGTTTTTTGATGTATCTATAAGACTCATATTCTGTCGTTTTCCTTTTGATTTATATATTTTCCTAAATCATAACTGTCATACTGTCATTTTAGTCAAATTGGTCCTATTTAGTGTCTCCTGTGTTTATGTTCAAGTAAACCAAAGACTCTTGAACATATATATATTTTTTTCACTATAGTTAAATACTGAGCATTCATCTTGTATGTGTTTTTGCATTATTGAAAACTGACTTTGTTTTTCTTTAATTCACTTGTACTAACATAGTAACATGGGTGTTGCGTTATTACAGAATTCTAATGGTTTTACATACAGAATTTTCTGATTAAACTTAAAGCCTGTCTAAAGTTATACAGTGTTTTGAACTTAGAAATATGCTGAATTAGTTTTCAAATAAGTATTACATGATTATTCAAAATTGTGTTTTTATTCTCTCATGATTAATCAAAATAGAAAACATTAACATGCCAACATGGAATCAAGCCAATGAACAAACTACTATTTACCAGCTCTTGTTACATACTATTATGTGTTTTTTTTGTTATGAAATATATATATATATATACACACACAATTTACATATGAAATTTGTTTAACGTTTTAAGAAATAAAATATTTTCTGATCTTGTACCGACGCCCCGCCGCAACACGCGAGTTCCCCACTAGTAATAAATAAAAAGTCACCACAAACTGCGTCTTAAACTGTAAACCCTGACTTTTGTTATTTTTCCACATCTTAGACTCGTTTAAAAAGGAACCACGTCCAATACATCCAAAAAAAAACCATAAAATAAACTTTCGAAACCCTAATTCATCCAACCATCTCCACCAACTTTGTTGTTCTATTTACCCACCTCGGATAACCTCCAAAAGCTATAAGATTAGTAATGTTTATTTCTTTTATTGATGTTAGTGTCATTTTTTTATATTAAATGAATTTATATGTTTTTACTTGTTTTTTTATTGTTATAATTGAACTTCTTTTTACATTCATCACTATATTTTATCGTCAAACTTTGTTTTATACATTTTTTATTTTTATTTTATTTTTTATTAAATGTTTAAAATTGTTATATACAATACACTTATATTAAATGTATATAAATATTGTATTTATATATATATATATATACACACACATTTACTTCAAATAATGACTTGAGGAGCAAGATTAGCCACAAGGTTCCTTCTATAAGGACTGGCTGTGAAGCCCAAATACGTTTAAAGTTAAACAATGATAAACTTTACGAGGTTTATTGCTTTGAGGAGTCTCACAACCACCCTTTTGTTGTGGAAGATAACAGACACCTACTTCCTTTTAACAGAGGAATGAATTATGTGCAAGAAGAAGCCGCAAATGCGTTGAGTGCTTTAAACATTGGTCTTGTCAGAACCTTTAATATAATGAGGACACTTTACGGAGGTTTTAACAATGCAGGGCCACATAAGTTGATTTTAAAATTTTAAAAGAGACTTAAACAAGTATATATCTGAATACGACGCCGATATGGTGATTAAACGGCTAAAAAGGAAGGAAGAAAGAATACATGCCTAATTTTTCTATGGAATACATAACAACCGACGAATGTGTTTTGCGGGCTTTGTTTTGGGCTGACGAAGATGCGAAGAGAAATTTTAATCTATTTGGGGACATTACCTCTTTTGATGCAACTATCGTCGCAACAAGTGGGCTTCTTACTTATAGTTTTAAATTCGTTTATTATTGTCTCTCCCTGATGTAGTAGGGTGTGTTATGTTCATTATGATTTATCTTAGGTATACGATGATGTTTGTACCGTTCCATGCTATTGACAATCATTATTGTAATGTTACTTTGGGTGACGCTATTATAGGAATGAAACGACTGGAACCTATAGTTGGTTGCTTAGTGTGTTTCGATAGACATTTGGTCGTGCACCACCTATGATTGTAACTAATCAAGACCCAGCTATGAGGAAGGCAATTGAAGACATTTGTCCTAATAGTAGGCACAGGCTGTGCATGTGGCATATAATGGACAAACTTACTACCAAGATGTTTTTCATTAATTTTCGATTGTGATTTTATATGGAAAAATGAACATAGTGTTTAGTGTTGTCGTTTGAGTTTTAGATAATCTTTATCCTTTTGTTTAATATTTTAATTTTGTTTATGTTCTTCTATGTTGTCTTAGGTTGGCGCCACGCTCCGTAATAGCACCGATTTTAAAAAAAGATTGTGTGCTATTGTTTAGACTTATTCATTACTCCCCGAGCCATTTGGAAGCGAATGGCCTGTCGTATTGAATGACTTCAATTTGGTAATCATGACTGGTTAGAGTCAATTTAACATATCAGGGATGCGTACATCCTCATGTTCAGAGAGTGAGAACCATTTCTTTGGGAGTTTGCAATCCAGACTGTACAATTATGGAATTCATGGGGCATTTTGACTCTGCAATCGAAGTTCAAAGACATGAGCATAGAAAGAATGACCATGATACCATGCACACGAACCCTGACATTTGGGCAAAAGAATTTTTTTAGAGGAACATGCGGCAATTTATATACACGAACAATTTTTTTGCTGTCCAACTTGAAATACAAACTGCTATTCACAACTGTGGTATTGCATAATGGGAGGAAATAGAGAATAATTTTGTGAATTTTTTGTAAAGGATTTTTCACAGCCGTGCACAACCCTTTTCAAGGTAAGTTTGTATGTTTTTTTTGCATGGTATTATACTTTTGAATGTAATATAATCACACACATGGGGTACCTTTTGTTAAAAAAATATTAAAAATGTAAGACAGTGTTTTATAATTATACATTTTGGGTGTTCTGTTACATTTAGAATTGACGTGAAATCTAGGCTATTGTCATTCAACCCCTACAAGATCAACAATTCCATAAGCTTGGGCCACTGTTGCTGGCATAAAAACATCTCTTTCCATGTTTTCGGATACAACCATACGGGTTTGCCCGTTCTTTGTACATAAACCCTTGTCAGGGTTTCACGTAGTTTCAGCAGTTCTCCCACTTCCGGGATGAATTCTCCCATTGCTACTTCAGAAAAAGAACCAGCAGGTTGATGGATCATTACTCTGATAATATATGATAATAAAAGGATTCTCTATTTTTCATGATATGAGGGGAAGATACAAGAAACATAAAAGAATAACAAGAAAAAAAAAAGATAGAATTGAACAAACGTACGGGCATTATGCATTGCGTACGGCTCTCCTTTCCATGTTTTTGATACAACCTATACGGGTTTGCCCGTTCTTTGTACATAAACCCTTGTCAGGGTTTCACGTAGTTTCAGCAGTTCTCCCACTTCCAGGATGAATTCTCCCATTGCTACTCAGAAAAAGAACCAGCAGGTTGATGGATCATTATCTGATAATATATGATAATAAAAGGATTCTCTATTTTTCATGATATGAGGGGAAGATACAAAGAAACATAAAAGAATAACAAGAAAAAATATAGAATTGAACAAACGTACGGGCATTATGCCTTGCATACGGCTCTACAATAAAATTGACCCTTACCTTCCATAAAATAAGAAAAAAGATAGGATTGATCAGCCCCCGATCGGTAAATAATAAACTTACCAACCTTCCTTTTATGTCTGCACTGTGTTTATTTTTTACACCGAACTCATTATATATTTATATGTTAATTTTCTGGTGTTGTTTTAATGTATCAGGATATGATACGACAGGAAGGCATGACTATGAGTTGTAAATGCAATAGGTATGAACAGTTTGGGTTGTTGTGCGTGCATATTTTTTGCGTTCTACGGTTTCTTGATGTTAGGTAGTTCCCTCAAAGCTACATATTACGACGGTGGACTAGGGAAGTTGTTCCAACAGTGCTCCTGGAGCGATTTTAGGTCTTAACGACATCGATGACCATTATCACGAAGTTAACCGATTTCTACGTGAGATAGCACTGTCAGCGGATTCAGTTATTAACAAGTTGGTTACCAACTTCGATGCATTATGCGCTTTTAGGGATCATGTTGTCCAGCATTTATCGAAGGCTGACGAGGCAGTGGTTAACGCGCCCCTAGGAGCCGTCATGATAGGTTTGCGGAAATAATTGGTAACACCCAACCATCATATGTAACCATTCGTCTACCTGTTGGAACTAGATTCAAAGGTATGGGTAAGCCTAAAAGGATGAAGTCTAAGCGTGAATTGCGTTAAGCCAATTTAGGAAAGAGAGACGTGTGGCATTGCAAACGGCGTGGGCATTTTAGACGTACATGCACGTACCCCACAAGGGTTAATGATGATACCTCCGAAGGAGAGGAAAAAGCAGATGCTGAAGCGGAGGAAGAAGTTCAAGAGTAGGAGGAAATGTCTGAGGATGAGTAGCTTAACAATTTTTATCGTATTTGTTTTTTTAGTTTCCCGAAGTTTTTTCCCCTGGTTACAAATGTGCTTGACACTAGTCAATGTAGGTCCGTTCTCAGATCCGACAGCTCAGGTCTAACTTGATTAACCTAGTCTTGAATGTGCGGAATCCATTTTAGAGTTAGGTGACAACATTAACAAGGTTATATTTCCTCAATTATATGTTTTCATTAATGGTTCAATGTGTATAAGTTCCAAAATACAATTGGACAAAGCTCCACCGTCCATTCTACAAAAACCAATACCTAACACTATGCTCGACCTCCTATTTATAGACTTCCTCTCTTCGTGCGAACATAAGTGTTTACCTTCGTACAAACTAAGAGTTACCTTCGTACGAAGTGAGTTGATCACCTCCGTACGAAATCACTTGGTTTACCTTCGTACAAAGGTAGGTCCTCAAATATATATATATATATATATATATATATATATATATATATATATCCACTCATAAATATGACATTCTGATCCCTATTACAAACTCGATATGATTCGATGACGTAGGCAACAGACTTATGCATCAACAGTCTCCCCTTTGGATGTTGTCGCAGTCTTAGAATACTCTTTAAGCTTTAGAGTCTTTGATTGTCTTCAAATCTTTTTAATTATTTAATAACTTTAACATTCTTGCTTAGCAAATATCATCAACAGCCTCCCCCTAGCTTTGTAATTGTATTGTAAACATTCAAGTATCAGCATACTCTTTCTTTCCTTGAGCTTTCCTTTATCAACATTCAACGTTTTTGTCTTGCTCCCCCTTTCTTCTATCTTCTTGTTCATTATACTAAAACATTCAAATAAACATTTCAGTTTCAAACTTTGAAATTTTTCAACACAAACATTTATCAACCATTTCAAAATTTTCAAAATTTTCGAATCTTAAACATCTTATCAGTTTTAGCAGCCCTCTCAGTTAACCAAGTCTAAGTTAATGACCTTGGTTACCTGATTTCTCTACTAAGTTCAAATGAAAGACCTTGGTGAACAAACTGATATTTACTGTCAATGTTAAGTTTCAAATTAATGAACTTTTTATCTTTTTAGAACTTTTTCTCATTTTTGATAAACTTTCAATTTCCAGATTTTGTTCAGCAGCTTTAGATTTTGAAAATCGGTTTTTCATCATCAGTGGTTGAAACTAATATGAAAAATAAAATCCTTTTGTTTTTTCCAAAATTTTATGTTAAAACACCCTTAATTTGTTTTTTGGGTTTTATCGAAAATGAAATAGCTATGTACAAACATATTTACAGATATATTTTTGTGAGTATGTGTAAGAGTATCACATCAGTTTTTTAGACTAATCACTAGTACCATTGATCTTGATAAAACTTTAAGTTCTAAACAGATTCATTTAGATTGTCAGTATATTGGTCCACTTAAGCCTCTTGTTCCAAGATATATTACTTAATGTTTTAGAACTTGACTTAACCGTGTCTCCCACCTCCGAATATACTCCCGTATCAAGATTCCCAAGATTTCATCTTACAGGTGAATATATCTAACTGATATCTGTATCTGGGTTGTGCGAGACCTTGAGAGCTCAGGTTAGTACCACCGTACTGGCAATGAGATGAAGGCTCGACTTTAAAAGTGGTGTTCCAAATTTGGATTCTTTTACTCTGCAATTGTCGTATCTTTCGATATTTTCAATTTGATGTAGTTTTTTAGGTTTTAAAGCAAAAGTATTGTACAAGTCTATGCCATTGCCGATGCAAAATTAGAAGAACTTGTATAATACCCTAGATATCAATAATCTATAAAGACCTAAATGTGCAAAGTCTACTGGCACATTATCAGTGAGACCTGTTTATAAACTTTTTAACACTGCATTTCTTTAGCATACAGTGATAGTCCCCTGATATACTATCATTTCCTTTATTATACACGAAAACTCTTTTTGTCTTTTTCATGTTTTAGTACTTTTTTTAATTTTTTAATGTATTTTATAAATTTTACTCCCCCTAAAACAAAAAACATATTTTTGGATTTTTGTTTTTAAAGAAAGAAACATTGACCGGCCGATGAGAATCACATCACTTCGCCATCCATTACTGTTTCACGTTTTTCTTTCATATTCTCTCCTCCTCACGATGACAAAACCTTGACACTTTTTTATTTTTAAACATTTACACATCTGTCTTTTCAACCAGTTTTGTCTGTTCAATAATGCGGATTCTGTGAATTTTAATCTTTTTCAAAAATTTTCTTCAAACATAATATTCATAGCCTGAAAATTTTTATTTAAATAACCCGGCTACTTTCTCGTCAAGTGCCAAGAAACCTCATTCTCCATGATTTACTTTAATCTCGGAAGTTCTTGCACACAAACACAAATAATCAGTTAAACATAGATACCCAAGTCTTTTTAGTCTTGGATGAATTTTCTTCGACTTTAATTTTCTATACCAAAATAGATTTATTTGCAACTTTTTTCAAGTTTAGGAAATTCTCTAAACTTTCAGTTCTAAAATTTATTTTTCTCTCATCACCCATGTTTGATTTTTCTTTAAAGCTTTCTTAAAATACAATGTCAAATCCTTTTGTTCATTAATTTTTGAAGATTCACCAGTTTGATAATTTGAAATTTAGTATTAACTGGTTTCACTTTGTTTGCAAATTCTGTACATTGTTTCAAAACCTGAGTTGGTACAAACATCGGTGATTTTTGTTTCAAATCTTCAGAATTTTTCTTGACATCATGAACAGGTTTAGGTTTAATTTGTGGATGTTTTCTTGCAATGTGTCCAACTTTTTTACATTTAAAGCACGTCCTACTGTCTGTTACAACAGAGGATTCCTCAACCTGTTTACGTTGTTGTTGTTTGAAAAGTTCTTCATTAGATTGTTTGCAAAGTTGACTTTCTTTTGCACTTTCTTAACCTGTACTACATACAAAGTTCAGTTTCTTCGAAAATTTTGACTTTCCAAACTTGTTATAACTCGTCTTACCATACCCATACCCATACCCATTCCAACCATGATAATTTCTCTACTGGTTGTTTGAATAAGAAATTTTGGGTTTGGAATAATAAGATTTTTCACGTTTAAAGTTCGAAACTTCTTTTTCTTTTGTCAAACTTTCAATTTCATAAATTTCGATTTCGACAAGTTTGAAAACCTTTTTGACTCTGTTCAAGTTCACATTCTGAATCGGAAATTCATAATCAGAATGTAGTTGATCATATCCACACATTTTGTACACTAAAATAGCTAGATCATCATTTGAACTACTTTCTAATGTTTTAAGATAAGCATCATGAAAATTTTCGTCATTTTCAGGCTGTGAACTCAAACTTTCTTTTTCATACTTTGGTTGAATGTTTTCTAAATTTTTATCTTTTTCTTTTCCCAAAACATTCTCAACCACTTGTTTAACCACATCTGATCCATCATCACTATCAAATTTTGAATAGGTCACATCAATGTTGTCAGGCAGCTGATCATTCTGTTCATTTTTTACTAGTTTTTAGCTTCAAGTTCAGTGTCTTTTCCACCCCATCACGTTTTCTTTTGCATAACTATTCCACATTGGAGGTGGACATCGATTATAACCCAGTCCTCTATCTTGATAACCATAAATATCTTCCTCATTTTCGTCTTTTCCAGTCGTCTTGGGAAGAATGTGATCCAACACGTAAGACGCCGTTGAATAACTAATCAACTTCTTGTCAACTCTTTCCGTTTCAATTCTCATAGCTTCTAGCTCCTACTTTAATTTTGCAATCGTGTCAATGTGGATATTTATCGCCATTTGCTTGTCCATGACCATTTCTTTGGGCATAAAAAGCGTAGCATTATCTTCTCTGCTTGCAGTACGGTAATCGTTGACAGTTTTGCTTAGTTTATCATAAGCCTCTTTCATTTCTTTGAAATTACTTGATAGGTTATCAGTATGACGTTTAAGTTCTTTGTACTTTTCATCTTTTTCCTAACAAGACTTGCACGGTTCTAAACATTGTGCACTGTCTTTCTTTCTCAACTTTCTCAATTTTCTTCTCTTCCTAAACTCTCTCAACTTTGACTTTCTAATCAACTTTAAAAGTTTCTTCTTCCTCATTTAACCGATCCATCGTTACTTTCTCAGCAATCATTTCTTCTTCACATTGCATATTCTGAGAATTTCCTTGATTACTGAAGAAAGCATTATAAACATCAGGAAGCATTTTGTAAAAGTTCTCCCTCATAATAACAATGATTAGAATCTTCTAGAACTTCATCATAGCAAACTTCTTCTATTTCTGGTTCCAGTTCTTCAATAATTTCTACCAACAATGCATGACCTTCGGTTTTTGAAAGATAATAATCCCAGTTAAAGCCTTCATCTTCATGTGTAGCGACCAGGGCTTTGTCTTTTGATCTTGTCGAACCCTCATCTAGTTGGAAAAGTCTTGACTGATTCTGAGGTTAAGAAGTTCTATGATATATTGCCCGTTTATGATAATCATCAAAAAGATTCTGATGATTACCACGAACTTATCTGTTTGAACATTCTCGTTTTAAGTGACCTTTTTCCCTACACTTGAAGCAATTCACTCTGGATTTATCAAATCCTAGTTTTGTGTCAGAACTTACGAGACATTTCCTCTCAGTAATTTCCAAAAAATTTTTTGCTCTACGAAATATACTAGCCAAACACCATTTTATATCCATCAGCTGTAGCTCCTCCGGATCAATCTGATCATAATCCTCTTTTGTCATTTCTGAATTTTCTATTCTTCCTGCAACCAGACTCTCATAAGATTCCAACACTGAAGCAAGTAAGCTCATGTGCTTTTTAGCTATGTTTTTTTTTGTGAAATCTTGAGTGTTATGAAGATTTATAGCAATATTGCACTATAGGATATGAGGATTGGAGTTGCTATGACTATTCTGACTAATATAACTTTTGAGCTTTGAGATGACTACGGGCTCTGCATCGGAGTATTTGGCTCAAATCTAGAATAAGATGTGAAATCACTACCATTGTTGGAAGTAACTGTTGAATAACCAGATGAACTTTCTGCGTTGTAAGAAGTTTGAATCTTTGGGCCTTGAATGTTGGCTGTTGGACTTCCTTTGTAATAAAGATTGACATCTTGTTGATTATTTGCCCTTTTATTTTTAGCCATTTTCCCATTTCAAGCACATGCCCTTCGAGTTTCTCAATGAACTTACTCAGACTCAAAGTATTATACTCTAAACTGTTATTCAAAATAGTTAGATAAGTCTACCATTCTCCCTGAGGCAATGTGTCGGCCAACTTGTCAACTCATTCTTCATCTTCTTTCCGAATACCCAAGCGTTTCATTTCCATGACCAGATGACAATATCTTTCAATCACTTGTTTCATTGTT
Organism: Scalesia atractyloides; assembly: GCA_947069175.1. NCBI lineage: Eukaryota > Viridiplantae > Streptophyta > Magnoliopsida > Asterales > Asteraceae > Scalesia > Scalesia atractyloides. Next base: position 36,379,964 of record CAMTDV010000005.1, read on the forward strand.
TCTCCTCTAAAAGCTGTGAAGATGTCAAACACTTTATTGAGTAACATTGTTTTACTTTTCATCATTTGTGTGCTACCCCGAAGCTTAACTTTTAGCGCATTCTAGATTAACTAAGCATCAGCATCATGTTGTAATAACGTGAATATGTCTACTTTGATTGCTTGCTGCAAGATATTCATCATTTTCTTTTCCCTCACGAATTTTTCTTTCTCATCTTCAGTTAGCTGGGTTAACGGTTTTTCAAGTCCATTATCTCTAGTTGGAGCAACATACTTCTCCACAATGGCAACCAACAATTAAAATAATTTGCTTGTACCCAGTTTACAAACTTCATTCCACCCTCCATAATCTTCTAGGTTCATAAACTTAGGCGGCTTCTACATCGTCCCCATCAAATTATCTAAGTTTAGATTTTGAGTAATCGACGTGGAAGTTGATGTGGACGGTTATAGCGAAAGAATTATAAAACTCGTTTTCCATTTCGTTAAAAACTTGGTTTGCAAATGCTTTGTGCGAAGTGAGGTCTTTGTGCGATGTAAACTTTACTTTGCGCGATCAGAAATTCAAAACAATCAACTTATATCCCACTTCGTGCGAAGTAAAAACAAAATATTTTTAGAATCCACTTCGTGCAAAGGTAACTTTCACTTCGTGCGAAGTGAGTTTAGATCGTACGAAGAGGGATTTCAAAAATTCACGTTTTTTTGTCATTTTAATCACGATTTCAATTGATTTTAGCTCTGATTATTTCAAGAGTTTGTTAAAACATGATTTTTCGTAATCCTTGAGAAAATTAGACCACATTGTCCATTAAAACTTTCTAAAGTGATCAAAAATAAGAAAAACGAGATGAAAAGAAGTGTTTTGTGGTTGAATCTTGTTGAATATTGTAGGAAACATCCACGAACAGCTCGGGAACCTAAATTTGTTATCTATTGTCTGATTAGGCGGAAACTAATGACAAGTTAACCAAATAACAAGAATTACCCGTTTAATAGTTGTTTTCATTGATCTAAAGTTCAATACATTCAAGATCCGGATCCGACAGAGCTTCGCCGTCATGTGCCAAAATCTCTAACTCCTTTCAAATGAAATCCCAAGGCACCTATATATAGTGATACAAGTTTGCAGGTGAGAAGACAGCCATAGGTAAGTTTGCCCGAACTTGACCTAGTCAAGTTCGGCCGAACTTGACTTCTCAAGACACTTCTCAAGCGAACTTGCTATCTAACACTCTTAAATACGCCTCGTTTCACCTATTCTATACAGACTCGATACAAGACTATTCTATAGACATAAAGCACCAATAGACTCCCTCTTGGATATCCACTTTGTCTTGTTCGGTCTTCAGAAACTCTCATTTATTCCAGACTCGTTCTCGTGTAATGACGAAGGCAACAGACATATGCACCAACAGACTCCCCCTTGGATGTTGCCGCGGTCATCTACTTTCATAGACATCTTTGACATCCTTTGACAGTAATCATCTTCAAGTGTCATAGTCTTCTTTGAACACCTTGTAATCATCAGACTTCAAATAAGTTCCTGAGTCTTTATCTTTATCTTTGAATAAGCATTAAACTTTTATGATCTTCAAAATCTCTCTTTTCTTCAATTTAACTTGATAAAACTTTAATCTCCAAGCTCCGCCTTGCTGTGAGCTACGCTTCCCCTAGTTTTGAGCTTTATCTTCAATCACGTTTCATCCTGCTCCCCTAAAGCTTTACTTCCTGTTTCAAAGTACTTGGGAATTCAAATAAACATTTCAGATTCTAACTTTGAAATTTTGTACCACATGTATTCCATACCACCTGTACAAAACTTGTACTTCAAATCTTCATTTTTCAGTTATCTCATGTTCAAATTAATGACCTTGAAACATTTTACGTTTAAAAACCTTCAGCTTTCACATTTTTTATCATTTAATTTGTGAAAATCCACTTAGTTGATCAAGTCCAAGTTAATGACCTTGATTAATCAAATCTGTCAACCAAGTCCAAGTTAATGACATTGGCTAAACCCGTTGTGAACACCTGATGTTTTTGTCAATTTTAAAATTTCAAATTAATGAACTTTTTCTTACCAGACTTCGATGATCCGTTCTCCGACATTGGCTCGTTGAAAATCTTTTTTGGATTTAAAAGCAAGTAAAATATTTACAGAACTTAACAAGTAAAGTAAACTATGTACAAACATATTTACAGACATATTTTTGTGAATTCGCGTCTAAGGATCATATCAGTTTTGTTGAGACATATCACCAGTACCGTTGACCTTTTTTGAGACTTTAAGTTTTAAACTTGTTTACCTTAGATTGTCAATATGTTTGTCCACTTAAACTTCATCACGTTTCTCAATTGTTCCAAGATATGTTAGATATGATTTATGAAACTTGACTTAACTGTGTTTCCCACTTCTTGAATATACTCCCGAATCCTGATTCCCTATATTTCATCTTACAGGTGAGTATAGCGTAATTGATATCTGTATTTGGGTTATGCGAGGCCCTGAGAGCTCAGGTTAGTACTACCGTACAGACAAAGAGATGAAGGCTCGTCTTTCAGGAGTGTTCCACTTAAGGAATCTTTTCAGTATTGCAAATGATTAGATCTTTCAATTTTTTCAAGTTTGCATGCTATTTTGGGGTTTTTAGCAAAAAACATTATATAAGTTCTAGGCTATTTCTTCCGCAAAATCAGAAGAACTTGTATAATACCCCAGATATCAATCATCTATAAAGACCTTGTATCTCAGAATCAGGCAACCCTTCAATCGAAATTTTGGAGTACTAAGTCCATATATCCAAGATGTATTAATCCACAAGATTAAGCAGTTGTAAAATTTAGTTTATATCCCGAAAACAATCTACTGAACGTGTAAAGTCTATCGACACATCCACAGTAAGACTTGCTTATCACTTTTAAATTTTACAAATCTTTAGCATACTGTGATAGTCCACTGATGTACTATCATTTCCTTTTTGACAACAAATTCTTTTTGTCTTTTTCATGTTTTTGTACTTTTTGAATTTTTTAATGTTTTTGAATTTTCAACCTTTTCATATGTGATTTTTCAACAATTTTTAAAATTTTCTTACTCCCCCTAAAATCAAAAACATATTTTTGGATTTTAGATTTAAAGAAATTCTTATAAAAATGTAACAAACCAATGCGGATCCCGTGACCTCGTCGTCCGATCCTTTTTCTCAATCCTGTATCTGCAATTGTTTAACAAACAATCATTAAACTCATTTACCACTTGTAAAAGTAGTTTAAACTTGTAAGAACTTTGAAATCAGTTTTTCTGTTCAACGGTGTGGATTTTCATAATTTTGACTTTTCAAATTTTCCTTTTTAACAACCACTTGTAATTTGAAAAACTTTTCTTTTTAACTACTCCCCCTCAAAATGACAAAGATATGACATTTCTGGATAAGTTAAAAATTATGAAGCTCCTTAATCCCGAATCAACTTTGATAAGCTGGATCTTGGAACTCCTGCACATGAAAGGATTTAGTTAAAAAGTTCAACCCAAGCCTTCTTGGTCTTGGGTTTGACATGATAAGCATTATAATCATATTCAAATCCATCATCATAATCAAAATCATCATCAAACATTTCGTCCGATGTCGATTCTGAAAACATTTCGTCTATTTCTTTCTTTGTTCGTTTTGAAAAATTTAACTTTGAAAGATCATTTTTAATTTTTGTTTCGGTTGATTTGACATTTTCAGTTTTATTAGCAACAGACTTTGACTTTTCAGATGATGAAAGCTTCTTCTTAGCAACCCAAGATTGTAGCTTGCTTCTCGCTTTCTTGATATAGAACATAGAATCTTTGTTTTCAATAAATCTTGAAGTTTCACTTTTTTTAAATGTTGAGTTTTCAAACTATGAACTCGTTTTAGGTTTCACTTCATTTTTAGATTCATAGTTTCTATTTGTTTCTATGACATGTTTCACAATCTCTGGTTTTTTTGCTTTTCATCTTTTGACTCGGTTTTCTTTCGAAGAAATACAGGCTTTAGACTCTGACACTTGCGAGCAATGTGACCAACATTATTGCATTAAAGCAAGTCTGATTATCAGAAACATTTCCATTAGTGGGTTTTACTCACTTGTGGACTTGATTTTAGCCTTGTCCCGAAGTTCTTTTTCTTTCTTGAATTCATCATTCGATTGCTTACCGATCATGCTTTCCTCTTGAACCGTGCTTGTTCCGTACACAAATTTTATGTTTTTACCTTTGTATTCTTGGAACATTGCTTTCTGTTTCTTCTTCGGTTCTTCTTCTTCAACCTCCAAACCTAATCCTGCTCTCCTGTGCTCAGGAAAATCACCACCAACCTTTCGATAATTGTTAACATTCCTTTTAGGTTTCGAGTAAAATCTTTTCTCATTTTTGTCAAGTTCATCTGATGAAACTTCTACAAGTTTAAACAGTTTATCAATTTAATCTTCTTTCAAATTCTGAATCGGAAAGCTATCATTGAAATATAATCTATCAGATTCCTTAACCTTGTACATGATAACGTTAGGATCATCACTTAGATCATTTTCTGATGATGTATCGTCACTTTCAGATTGTGAACCAGAACTATTTGAACTCGAGTTGGCGCTTTTAAAACTGCCGTCATAAGAATCATTTCCCAAGACATTTTATACCACATCTTTTACCACCGATTCATTGTCATCATTTGATTTTGTAAAGTCTACATCAATGTTCTCAGGCAATTTAATTTTCTTTTCTGAAAGAAGTAAAAGATTAAATGCCTTTTCAATGTCATCATCTTTCTTACAGCAGTAACTTGCAAGAAATGGTGGAGGAACACTTCCATAAACTTTACGCTTTGAATTATCAACATTTTCCTCTAACTTGATCGTAGGAAGAATGTGATCAATGACATATGCGTTTGTGGTGTAACTTTTTAACAATTGTCTGACTCTTTCTGTTTCAATTTTCATTTCGTGAAACTCACGCTTTGTCTCAGCAATTGTATTAATGTACATGTTAATTGCCTTTTGTTTTTCAATAACTGTGGCATTTAACATGGTGACATTAGCATTGAGTTCACTGTTAGCTCTTTCAACATGTTTATATTTGCCTGATATTTTGTCATAAGCTTCTTTTATGGTTCTGTAATCATAACGAAAGTTTTCGTTATGTTCAGTCAATTCTCTTATGACTTTGACTTTATCCAGACAGGGTTCACAAGGACTTGCGCACTTTATGCAAGGTTTTTCAACCTCCACAACTTTCACAACTTCCTTTTCAGACATGCTTACCTCAACTTTTACCTTTTCGACTTCTGCTTTCAACTCTTCTTGCTTTTGCGTCTCAAGGTATGCTATTCCTTCTTCCTCTGTTTGTTGCATGTATCTTTCCAGAACTGCATTCTCCAGGACAGCTTCTTCCTCAGCTCTCTGCATTAATGCCTCTTGAATAGCATTTTCGATTGCAGCATCCACAAATGATGTATCCGATTCATTCACAACCTCTGCCATCATAGCAACACCAGTCTTCTTTCCGATGTATTTGTTCCAATCGAAACCATCGTCTTCATGATTAGCAACAAGAGCTTGTTCGGCTTTCTTTGCAGATTTATCTTCAACTTCAACTTGTGTTCTATTCGGATATGATTTTTATTGCAGCGTTTTCTTGTAATATTCATTACCAGTTCCAAAAGGGTTTTGGTTTCCACTTGCTTCTTGGTTATGACATTCACGTTTGAAGTGCCCTTTTTGTCGACATCTAAAACAAGTAACTTTCGTTTTGTCGAAACCAAGTTTATTGCTTGAATTACCAATATCCCTTCCAGTGAGTGCTACAAATTTTGAAACTCTTCGGATAATTGATGCTATGGACCATTTGATGTCCATCAGTTCCAACTCTTCCTCATCTACCTGATCGTAATCCTCAGCTGTCATTTCAGGATTCCCGATCTTTCCATCAACAAGACTTTCATATGATTCCAGAACTGTAGCAAGAAGTGCTATGTGCTGTTTCGCAACCTTTTCAGGAAACACATACTTTAAATCAACTGCTATGTTGCATTGGAAAACATTTGAATTAGCAGTGGATTGACTTGTCTGATGAGATTGACTTTGAGAAGAAGAACTTGAACCAACATATGAATAACCAGTGTTTGGAGAATACTGATTTTGTGATGATTGATCTGATGTATTTATGTTTGCACTAAATGCTGTTTGGATTTTTGGACTTTGAGTCGGAGTATCTGGAACACCACCTTTGTAATAAACTCCGACATCCTAAACAACATTAGTGTTTTTGAATTTTACAATCTTCATCAATTCCATTCCATGACCTTCAAGTTTGTCAATGAAAGATGACAATTTAAAATATCTCCAAGATGGACTGTTCTTTAGAATCATCAGATATGTTGTCCATTCTCCTTCTGGAAGTGCATCGGCCAGCTTCTCAATTTGCTCTTCGTTAGTTCTCTTGATATCATGTCTTTACATCTGGACCATGAGGTGACAATATCTATCAATCATTTGCTTCATTGTCTCTCCTTTGATCATTGTGAAGATCTCGAATTCTTTCTTTATCAAAGCCTTTTTGCTTTTGATCATTTCATCACTTCCTTTGAGGCAAAGGGAATTCCATAATTCTTGAGAAGTATCATATTCTGGTAATAATATCAAGATATCTTCTTTGACAGATTGTTGTATCAAGCTGATCATTTTCTTTTCAGCAACGTCAATTGCTGAAAACTTGTTCAGTGGAAGATCTTGATCACGTTCATCTTTGGGCCATGTATATCCATCTTCAATCGCAACCCAACTGTTGAATTGATTCGCTTAAATCCAATTAACAAACTTTTCTTTCCATCCCTCGAACTCGTCCATACTCATCAACTTTGGTGGTTTCTGAGTAGTACCCATTTTATTATCGAGGTTCATCTGGTTAACCGCAATTGAATTTGACGTTGAGGCTTGTGCTACTCCAGCTGCAAACGCGTTATGGAAATCTTCCATTTTGAAAATCGAGACACGTACGCTGAAAACACGATAAAACTTTGAAAATGATTAGAACTACTACAAGTTCGGTCGAACTTGCACTGAAAGAATGAGAATTTTTCAGTTTTAAACAAGCTCGGTCGAACTTGTTGTTGACAGATGAAAATTTCAGTTTTAATCCAAGTTCGGTCGAACTTGGATAAAGATTCTGATGATGAGCGAACTTGTGAAAACTTATCAAGAAACAAGTAAGTTCGGTCGAACTTAGGTGAATTTTTAAGATGACTATCAAGTTCGGGCGAACTTGCGTGAGAAAAAAAAACAATTTACTCAAGTTCGGTCGAACTTCTTGAGAAATCTTGAAAAACCTACCAAGTTCGGTCGAACTTGATGAAAATCAGTAAGATTTTAATCAAGTTCGGTCGAACTTGATGTTAAGTTCGGCCATGGCTTGTTTCAAAAACATGGTTTTTGCAACTTTTTGATGTCAAATCTTGTGAATTTGATGTCCAAACTCTCAAGGGTTTACCACGAATGTATTTAACATGACATATTCAAAATTGGACAGAATTTGACCGTGAATTCTTCGTTTTTGATCAAAAGTTAAGAAAAATAGAAGAATGGAGATGAAATAGAGAGATTCTTGTCTTGATTTCAACAAATTCAGGTATCCAGGCTCTGATACCACTTGTAGGAACGTCCACGAACAGCTCGGGAACCTAAATTTGTTATCTATTGTCCGATTAGGCGGAAACTAATGACAAGCTAACCAAATAACAAGAATTACTCGTTTAATAGTTGTTTTCATTGATCTAAAGTTCAATACATTCAAGATCCGGATCCGACAGAGCTTCGCCATCTCTGTGCCAAAATCTCTAACTCCTTTCAAATGAAATCCCAAGGCACCTATATATAGTGTTACAAGTTCGCTGGTGAGAAGACAGCCATAGGTAAGTTTGCCCGAACTTGACCTAGTCAAGTTCGGCCGAACTTGACTTCTCAAGACACTTCTCAAGCGAACTTGCTATCTAACACTCTTAAATACGCCTCGTTTCACCTATTCTATACAGACTCGATACAAGACTATTCTACAAACATTAAGCATCAATAGACTCCCTCTTGGATATCCACTTTGTCTTGTTCAATCTTCAGAAACTCTCATTTATTCAAGACTCGTTCTCATGTAATGGCGAAGGCAACAGACATATGCACCAACAAATATCTTCAAATCAGGCCTCCAAGCTCTGATACCGCTTGTAGGTCCGTTCTCGGATCCGATAGCTCAGGTCTAACTCGATTAACCTAGTCTTAAATGTGTGGAATCCATTTTAGAGTTAGGTGACAATATTAACAAGATTATATTTCCTCAATTATCTGTTTTCATTAATGGTTCAACGTGTACAAGTTATAGAAAACATTTGGAGAGAGCTCCGCCGTCCAGTCTACATAAATCAATAGCTAACACTATGCTCAACCTCCTATTTATAGACTTCCTCTCTTCGGGCAAACATAAGTGTTTACCTTCGTACGAAGTGAGTTGATCACCTTCGTACGGAGTCACTTGGTTTACCTCATAAATCTAATATTCTGATCCCTATTACAGACTCGATATGATTCGATGACGTAGGCAACAGACATATGCATCAACAGTCATTTCTTATTTCTTTTGATTTATTTATAGTCATGAATATGTCACTTTACAACCATATTATTTTCATGGTGTTTTAATAAGCCAGTTAGAGTATTATTTTGTTTTTCGTATATGTCTACATCGTATATGATTATGCATTAAGTATCCATTTTACCCACAAAGCAATCAAAACCAAAAAGTACGTTCCATGGGAATCAACATCCTAGTCAACAATCGGCAGAGACTATCAACCTAAACAACATGTACACGCAGGAAATGTATGAATAAACAGTGGTTTAAGGTGTTTTATACCTCGCATCTTATGTTACAATTCGTTGAAAGGTGTTTTAAACATCAAATACTTCACCGGTGAGTTCACAGTTTTGTTTAACGAAAACGGGTTGGTGTTTAGTTTAAAGACATGTCGTTAATAACTCGATACCGGAGTGACGTATGTTTGTTTGCCCTCATCAGTGCCTATCAACATTGGCCATGTGTTTAAGGTCCTTAGTTCATGCCCGTCCTCCCAGGTACGGTGTGAGGTTGTCAAGCCTATTAGCGCTATCAACTGATACCCCGTTGCCTCCCAGGAAACTAGTTCGATAGTAAGTAGGGACTTTCGTGATAGAGTTTAAGTTTATTAACCAACATTGAAATTAAACTATAACGTTTATGAAAAGTATTCCTCTAAGGAATAGTAGTTTGTCCCCCCCGGGACGCATGCCTGTGAAATTGGTGTGAGAGGATATGGGCCAAAATCAGATAACAAAATCACGTGAGGGTTTTGGGCAGTAAACTTTAGGAAGAGTGCCAGCAAGTTAAAGTTAGCTACTTTTTCCCCCTTTTTTAATTATTATTATTATTATTATTATTATTATTATTATTATTATTATTATTATTATTATTTTACTTAACCAACTAGTATATGTACAATAAATTTGCAAGGTCATACATCATATACACGCTAAGGTTTGACCCTCAAAGCTTTCGGGTTACACGAGTAGGTTGGGTCGACTAGCAAGACATGGCTACAGTTCAAACGGTTCGAGTCGGTTCCTAAAGGATAAGGATTCTGCTCCAAGTTAATCATTTTTATAATGTAAACTTATAATATAATTTGTTAAGTATAAAAATTAACTCATCAAATAAATAAGCATAAGGTTCGATTTAAAGATACGAAAATGAACGGTTTATACCTCGAAGTTACGGGTTGTCACATCATCCCCAAGTTGAAAGAAATTTCATCCCGGTATTTGTTAAGTAGACACAGAAGAGTGAAAGACGAGTTAAGATGACTTGGATTTTCCTCGAGTACCACATCATCCCCAAGTTGAAAGGGAATTTCGTCCCGAAATTGCTAAGCAGTCACAGAAGAGTGAAAGGAATGCGTTAAGATGACCGCATCAAAACTACTAAGAGTGACATGATGGAGGTCAATGTAAAACACCTAGCCTAAAGATCGAGTTTGCACCCAACAGAAAAATATGTGGTGTTTCACTCGGGTGACGGTCAACCAATTCCTCAATGTGTTTGGTTTTCAAGATAGGTTTAGAGCCGATATAGAAAAAATATGTAGCATATATTATTTCCATGTTCAGTACAAGTAAACAAGAAAAGATAAGAGTATAGTTTAAGATTAGGTAAGAATCCATCATTGCCATGGCTCCCATGGATATCTGAATCCACTGTCGGATAATGGGTCAGAATCCCTTTACACACGCTTGGTCTCACTGGGACTCACATGCACCCCCAATTATTATTACGTGTGCACCCGTAATGATAATTCGATTTGCATGATTCCCCAATTCCTCCTAACTTTTATCAAGAGATCCTCAGATTCGAATGTAAAAAAGAAAGTGTTGTCAAAACAATGGAGATCACAAATATTTAAAAGTAAAATCGTACTAATGATTCATCATAGTATACAGAGATAACACATGAATTCGTACCATAATGCGGTGTGTGTGGCTTTATACAACGCAATGCGTATGTATATGCTAAATGTATAGTGTATGCAATACTAAATCACGAACCTTGCAATCTGGAGTGTAGTGTCATGGTCGCTTTCGGAATTTATTCGGTTATAGTCTGGTTTTACAAAAACTTTTTAAAACCTAGTTCACTATAACCAGTAGCTCTAATACCAAACTGTCACACCCTCAAAATCCACTTCCGGAGTTTTACCGCGAGGCGTGTGACGTACGAGGATCTAGCCACTAATCATGTCGAACTAATAATAAATAGTGTAAAACAAAGTCATCGTATCAACATGAATAGTGAATTTCAAATTCAACATTCCAAACATAGTATGTGTTCAGCGGAAGCAAATGTAAGTATCTCAAACAATTGAAATAAAAATCTTTTAAAGCGTAAAGTTTTATTATTTGCAATCAAGTAACACGCACCATGACACTTCAAGCTCCCTAAATTGCAAGTTCCCATGCAAGATATATCTAACGACCTGCAACCATGCAGAAAAAGTGTATCAGCGATTAAGCCGACAATTTTGTTTAATGAAAATGGGCTGGTGTTTAGTTTAAAGACATGTGGTTAATAACTCGATACCAGAGTGACGTATGTTTGTTTGCCCTCATTAGTGCCTATCAACATTGGCCTTGTGTTTAAGGTCCTTAGTTCACGCCCGTCCTCCCAGGTACGGTGTGAGGTTGTGAAGCCTAATAGCTCTATCAACTAATACCCCGTTGCCTCCCAGGCAACTAGTTCAGTAGTAAGTAGGGACTTTCGTGATAGAGTTTAAGTTTATTAACCAACATTGAAATCAAACTGTAACGTTTATGAAAAGTATTCCTCCAAGGAATAGTAGTTTATCCCCCCCGGGACACATGCCTTTGAAAGAGTAGTGAACTCACCTTTGAATGCTCGGATTAAGGAATGAAAAAAATACGTGAGGTAGAACCGGTCAATCACGTCCTAACACGATTACCGTTTAAAAGTTAGTGGGTGTGCTCACACGGATACACGAATCCTACACGTATCTAGCACGTAGCACATTTTATCATACAATACTAATTATCATGCATGCATCTATCACGACATCTCTTAGCGACAACACAAGTGTCACGAAAGATTTAAATTACTATTTAACAAAAATTCTGCATTTTCGGACAGTTTTCGGAGTGTTATACGAAATTGTTCGTGTATAGGAGAATTCTCAAAACATTACAGGACGTGTCAATCGGAGGGTTTGGACTTGTTTTAAAATTTTTATAGTCTAACTCTTTAACAAAAATTTACAAAAAATCTTTTACTAAGAAGCAATCAGATTCGTCACTTTCTCACTACAGCTTACGGAAAAATTCATTTAAAAATCTTCGGTTATTCAATTGACGTAATTCCAGTTGGAAGTTCACACAAACATATAAGGTTATCTACAGTAAAACGTTTATAGCAGAACTCCAAATACGCAGCAAGTTATGACCCAAAACATATCGCGTACAATCTGCAGAAAATCGCAGCCTTATTTGCTGAAACGAAACAATTTATATAAAATAGCAAACGATGTCCAAAAATCATGCTTCAAGCGCCATTTGAACCGTATTTCGAATAACATGTTATAGACTCAAGAAAATCAAGATTTCATTAAATTATGACCCGGTTACAGCCAATTAAAGTCGGCTGTAACTGTTTGACAGGTTCTGTTTTTGTTGCCCGAACCCCGTAAACGCTTCATTAGCGAACCCGCGGCCCATTGATACTAATCACCAGTGATTATTGGTCGTTTCTATCATATCTATTATACAAAACTTTCAAGATTAACCAACCCTAATCATGTGCTAACATCTAACCCATCAAAATTACCAAGTAACATAAATTCTAGCAACATGAACCACAATTATCCTAATAGCATCAAGAATATGCGCAAACGCAGCCTTGGTACGACTGATTAACCAGATTATAACGATGACTAGATATAATATAGATTCACTAAGTTGCAGTTTTTTTTCGTTCTAAGAAAATATCCCTACGTACCAAACCATCAAATATACAGATTTATCGCATAACCTATAACCTCAATAGCGATTATCAATATAATTTTCATCAAGATCTAACAATCGTTATTATGAAAACAAAATCACATAGAAAGGTATATAACATCACGCAATGATTTAATCATGAACGAATCGGATTCGAGACACGATACCTAGTTGTTGAAGGATGTTTGAGCAGGCTTTGAAACCGAAAACTTGGCGTTATTTGGATCCTGTTTTGCGCAACCGAAAAGAGTCAGAGGGAGAGGGAGTTCGCATGTAGGTTGTAGGGTTTGGGGAGTTATGTTATAACACAATCATGCAACAATACGTAATATACTAATTGCGAACAAGGTGGGGCGGTTTTGAATTATGGGATTGGGTCATTCAGTAGAAATGGGTGTGAGAGGATATGGGCGAAAATCAAATAACAAAATCAGGTGAGGGTGTTGGGCAGCAAAATTTAGGAAGAGTGGCAGCAAGTTAAAGTTAGCTACTCCCCCCTTTTAATTATAATTATAACTATAATAATTATTATTATTTTACTTAACCAACTAGTATATGTACAATAAATTAGCAAGGTCATACATCATATACACGCTAAGTTTTGACCCCCAAAGCTTTCGGGGTTACACGAGTAGGTTGAGTCGACTAGCGAGACATGGCTACGGTTCAAACCGTTCGAGTCAGTTCCTAAAGGATAAGGATTCTGCTCCAAGTTAATCATTTTTTCAAAGAAAACTTATAATATAATTTTGTTAAGTATAAAAATTAATTCATCAAATAAATAAGCATAAGGTTTGATTTAAAGATACGAAAATGAACGGTTTATTTCCTTGAAGTTACGGGTTGTGACATCATCCCCAAGTTGAAAGAAATTTTGTCCCGAAATTTGATAAGTAGACACAGGAGAGTGAAAGACGAGTTAAGATGACTGTGGATTTTCCTCGAGTATCACATCATCCCCAAGTTGAAAGGGAACTCCGTCCCGAAATTTGCTAAGCAGTCACGGAAAAGTAAAGGAATGCGTTAAGATGACTGCATTAAAACTACTAAGAGTTACAAGATGGAGGTCAATGTCAAACAACTAACCTAAAGGTAGAGTTTGCACCCAACATAAAAATGTGGGATGTTTCACTTGGCTGACCGTAGCCAATTCCTCAATGTGTTTGGTTTTCAAGAGAGGTTTAGAGACGATATAGAAAAAAACATGTAGCGGATATTATTTTCATATCCAGTACAAGTAAACAAGAAAAGATAAGACTACAGTTTAACATTAGGTAAGAATCCATCATTGCCATGGCTCCCATGGATATCTGAATCCCCAATTATGTCAGAGAATGGGTCAGAATCCCTTAACACACGCTTGGTCTCACTGGGACTCACATGCACCCCCAATTATTATTACGTGTTCGCCCGTAATGATAATTTGATTTGCATGTTTACCCTAATTCCTCCTAACTTGTATCAAGAGATCCTCAGATTTGAATGTCAAAATGAAAGTGTTGTCAAAACGATGGAGATCACAAAATATTTAAAAGTAAAATCATACTAATGATTCATCATAGTATAAAGAGATAACACCTGGATTCGTACCATAATGCGGTTTGTGTGGCTATATACAATGCAAGGAGTACGTATATGCTAAATGTATAGTGTATGCAATATTAAAAGACGAACCTTGCAATCTGGAGCGTAGTGTCATGGTCGCTTTCGGAATTTATTCGGTTATAGTCTGGTTTTACAAAAAACTTTTTAAAACCTAGTTCATTATAACCAGTGGCTCTGATACCAAACTATCACACCCTCAAAATCCACATGCGGGGTTTTACCGCGAGGCGTGTGACGTACGAGGATCTAGCCACTAATCATATCGAACTAACAATAAATAGTATAAAACAAAGTCATCGTATTCAAGATGAATAGTGAATTTCAAATTAAACATTCTAAACATAGTATGTGTTCAGCAGAAGAAAATGTAAATATCTCAAACAATTGAAATAAAAATCTTTTAAAGCGTAAAGTTTTATTGTTTGCAATCAAGTAACACGCCCCAAATTGCAAGTTCCCATGTAAGATTTATCTAACGACCTGCAAGCATGCAGAAAAAGTGTATCAGCGATTAAGCCGGTGAGTTCACAGTTTTGTTTAACGAAAACGGGCTGGTGTTTAGTTTAAAGACATGTCGTTAATAACTCGATACCGGAACGTATGTTTGTTTGCCCTCATCAATGCCTATCAACATTGGTCATGTGTTTAAGGTCCTTAGTTCACGCCTGTCCTCCCAGGTACGGTGTGAGGTTGTCAAGCCTGATAGCGCTATCAACTAATACCCCGTTGCCTCCCAGGCAACTAGTTCGGTAGTAAATGGGACTTTCGTGATAGAGTTTTAGTTTATTAACCAACATTGAAATTAAACTATAACGTTTATGAAAAGTATTCCTCCAAGGAATAGTAGTTTGTCCCCCCGGGACGCATGCTCGGATTAAGGAATGAAAGAAATACGTGAGGTAGAACCGGTCACTCACGTCCTAACATGATTAACATTTAAAAGTTAGTGTGTGCGTTCACGCAGAAACACGAATCCTACACGTATCTAGCACGTAGCACATTTTATCATACAATACTAATTATCATGCATGTATCTATCACGACATCGCTTAGCGACAACACAAGTGTCACGAAAGATTTAAAATACTATTCAACAAAAATTCTGCATTTTCGAACAATTTTCAGAGTTTTATACGGAATTGTTCGTGTACAGGAGAATTCCCAAAAAATTACAGGACATGTCAATCGAACGGTTTGGACTTCTGTTAAAATTTTTATAGTCTAACTCTTTACCAAAAATTTATAAAAAATCTTTTACTAAGCAGCAATCAGATTCGTCACTTTCTGACTGCAGCTTACGGAAAAATTCATTTAAAAATCCACGGTTATCCAATTGACGTAATTCTAGTTGGAGGTTTACACAAACACATAAGGTTATCTACAGTAATTTTTTATAGCAAAACTCCAACTACGCAGCAAGTTATGACCCATAACATATCGCGTAAAATCTGTAGAAAAACACAACATTATTTGTTGAAACGAAAAAATTTATTTAAAATAGCAAACGATGTCCAAAAATCATGATTCCAGCGCCATTTGAATGGTACTTCGAAATAACACGTTATAGACTCAAGAGAATCCGGATATCGTTACATTATGACCCAGTTACACCCAATTAAAGTCGGCTGTAACTGTTTGACATGTTCTGTTTTTGTTACCCGAACCCCGTAAACGCTTCATTAGCGAACCCACGACCCATTGATACTAATCACCATAGATAATTGGTCATTTCTATCATATCTATTATACAAAACTTTCAAGATTAACCAACCCTAATCTTGTACTAAAATCTAACCGATCAGAATTACCTACTAACATAGATTCTAGCAACACCAACCACAATTATCCTAATATCATCAAGAATATGCGCAAAGGCAGCCATGGTACGACTGATTAACCAGATTATAACGACGACTAGACATAATATTGATTCACTAAGTTGCAGTTTTGTTCGTTCTAACGAAAATATCCCTACGTACCAAACCATCAAATATACGGATTTATCGCATAACCTGTAACCTTAATAGCAATTATCAATATAATTTTCATCAAGATCTATCAATCATTATTATGAAAACAAAATCACATAGCAAGGTATACAACATCACGCAATGATTTAATCATGAACGAATCGGATTCGAGACACGATACCTAGTTGTTGAAGGATGTTCGATCAGGCTTTGAAAACGAAAACTTGGAGTTCTTTGGATCCTGTTTTGCGCAACAGAAAAGAGGCAGAGGGAGAGGGAGTTCGTAGGTAGGTTGTAGGGTTTGGGGAGTTGTGTTATAACACAATCATACAACAATACGTAATATACTAATTGGGAACAAGGTGGGGCAGTTTTGAATTATGGGATTGGGTCGTTCAGTAGAAATGGGTGTGAGAGGATATGGGCCAAAATCAAATAACAAAATCATGTGAGGGTGTTGGGCAGCAAACTTTAGGAAGAGTGGCAGCAAGTTAAAGTTAGCTACTTTTTCCCCTTTTTTTAATTATTATTATTATTATTATTATTGTTGTTGTTGTTGTTATTATTCTTATTATTATTATTATTATTTTACTTAACCAACTAGTACATGTACAATAAATTAGCAAGGTCATACATCATATACACACTAAGTTTTGACCCTCAAAGGTTTCGGGTTACACGGGTAGGTTGGGTCGACTAGCGTGACATGGCTACGGTTCAAACGGTTTGAGTCGGTTCCTAGAGGATAAGGATTCTGCTCCAAGTTAATCATTTTTACAATGTAAACTTATAATATAATTTTATTAAGTATAAAAATTAACTCGTCAAATAAATAAGCATAAGGTCCGATTTAAAGATACGAAAATGAACGGTTTATACCTCGAAGTTACGGGTTGTCACATCATCCCCAAGTTGAAAGAAATTTCGTCCCCAAATTTGTTAAGTAGACACATAGGAGTGAAAGACGAGTTAAGATAACTGTGGATTTTCCTCGAGTACCACATCATCCCCAAGTTGAAAGGGAATTTCGTCTCAAAATTTGCTAAGCAGTTACAGAAGAGTGAAAGGAATGTGTTAAGATGACTGCATCAAAACTACTAAGAGTGACAGGATAGAGGTCAATGTCAAACACCAAACCTAAAGATCGAGTTTGCACCCAACATAAAAATATGGGATGTTTCACTCGGCTGACTCTCAGCAAATTCCTCAATGTGTTTGGTTTTCAAGAGTGGTTTAGAGCCGATATAGAAAAAATATGTACAAGTAAACAAGAAAAGATAGGAGTATAGTTTAAGATTAGGTAAGAAACCATCATTGCCATGGCTCCCATGGATATCTGAATCCCCAATTATGTCGGATAATGGCTCAGAATTCATTTACACACGCTTGGTCCCACTGGGACTCACATGCACCCCAATTAATATTACGTGTGCACCCGTAATGATAATTCGATTTGCATGTTTCCCCAATTCCTCCTAACTTGTATCAAGAGATTCTCAGATTCGAATGTCAAAAAGAAAATGTTGTCAAAACGACTGAGATCACAAATATTTAAAAGTAAAATCGTACTAATGATTCATCATAGTATAAAGAGATAACACATGAATTCGTACTATAATGCTGTGTGTGTGGCTATATACAATGCAATGCGTATGTATATGCTAAATGTATAGTGTATGCAATAATAAAAGACGAACCTTGCAATCAGGAGCGTAGTTTCATGGTCGCTTTCGGAACTTAAAAGATAACACATGAATCGTACCGCAGGTTCTTTTTCTTGTTTCGACATCACTTCTCCCGTAACGTCTCTCTCAGGTGAGAATCCACACTTCCATTCTTTCACGCTTCCTATTCAAACAAATATCATGATTCATATTGGTTTTAGCACATACTATATGCAAATTAGTAGTACATCTTTATAGGACCGACAAGTGAATGTACCTATGTACGTTTCCATATGACACATCAAAAAGATACCATAGTCGATGCCGTTATACATGGTTTGCCATGGGAATTTCAGTCCAACCGGTTTGTCTCAAACATAGTTTTACAGCCAGAAAGGCTGATGTTGGTACTAGGTAGTCACAAAATGCATCATGCTATAAGAGTAGAACATTAACCTTCATTAAAAGGGGACGAATTAATGATTTTTGTTTATATAAAAATAGCTAGTAGCGACTGTTGTATAGGATAGGTATGTACACCATCTGGAGTTTTGTTAAAGACTTTGTTTCTGTCATCGTTAGGACCGATTCCATGTTCTCAGCGAATAGTTTATTTCGTTCAGTCTTAGATTTATTATAATCATCCGGTAGCTAAATTGTAAAACATCAAAACAAGTTCACACGGTGTTATATAGGTTTATATACACATTACACCGTGTTGTCCGGACACGGCCCCGTGGTCAAAGTCCCAATATAAAAAATGTACAAAAGGCTGACCATGGGGCGTATCCATTGGCCACGAACCGTTATCAGTTACCTGACCAATTATTTTTTCTGCAGAGCTCCGGGCATGGGGCATATTAGGTTGGGCACGACCCCGTGGTGCACATGCTGAAAAGTTGGAAAGTTGTTGGAAGGCACTATTTTCGTGCATGGGGTGCGGTTTTAGTGTCCCTTTGGCAGTTTTCATCTTTTTGAGTTCGTTAGGCCATAATACAAGAGCAAAACACCAAAACATTAACTTAAACCATCATATATTAGAGTGCGAGATACAACGATCTTAAGATAGTTCCTAAAAATTTAAAAATAACAAAAGTCCTAGAATTAGATAGGTGCAAGAAATGTAAACCATAATGAAGCTCTACCCTAAATGTTACATTTTAAACCAACAAAAACCCGAAAATGATTTTTCGGTAAGTAAGGGCTCTTAGAACTTCATCCCGGAGGGTGCACCCCTCGAAAGTCATTGAGCATCTCCTCAATCTCCCTAGGGAGGAAGAGGAAGGGCTCATCTTTCGCATTTTCATACGGGGGTGGTGCGGGAGGTGCGACAACCACCGGAACCTCGTGTAATGTGTCTAGAGGAGGTACCGGAGGAAGGTCATCCCATCCGGCTGGGATAATGATTTCTTGTGCGAGCTTCCAATCTTCTTGTAGGAAGATAGGTTCCATGGGAGGTATCGCAAGAATGTTCAACCTTTGGTGCAAGAGGTTGATCTATTGGAAGCTATTTTCTAGCCCCACCGTCATGTAGTTAATAAGGTCGATTAGGACCTCTTCCACTGTTGTCATTTCGTCGATAGCCTCCCTTAGAGCATACACATAGTGGACAAGGGTTGCCTCGATTGACGGTCTTCTCCCTCTTCGCGTGTTTCTAGAGTAGGTTGATGAAGTCTCACTGTTTTGACTCGCCATACTAAGAGAACAAGAAGGAAGCTTCAAAAATCAAGGATAAAAAATACGAGCACAGCCCCGTGGTCACACCTCTGCAAGATTTTTGAACCCAAAAACTCTTTGTTTTAAATTATTTTTCTTTGGTTTAAAACATTTCTGAATGTAAATAACTCAAAACAGTTTCGTAAAATGTATGTTTGTTAAGAGTTTATTGGTAAAATTCTTGTATTTGCTTGAATAAAGCTTGAAATTATGAAACTTCAAGCTCTAATGGAGGTGGAAGCTCTTTGGAGAAGAAGGAAATTAACAAAAGTGGCATATACAAGATGATTTGTGTCACACCTCAACCGATGGCGGAAACATTAAGGCGGGACGAAATAGATTGCTCATTGCTCATAAAACTAATTGTGACAATAATTAATTAAACCAGATTTCATTTCATACATAAATTGTCATATTACAAGAGAAATTCAAATACAACAACATAGATAAAACAAAATTTGATACAACAATATTAAACCTAAACGTCTAAATGTGTATCTATCGTCCTTGCTACTTTGATTTCATAGCATCATCCTGTAACATGTTTTAAAATAGCAATTCAATGCAAAAGCAAAGGTGAGTACACAAGTTTAAGCATAGCATACGTATAGGAATAAAGTTTAAACAAATCCTCTTGGAAACTATGATTTTACAAGAGCATATGCAAGGCATGCAACACTACTAGTCAAACCCTTAACGCAAACACGATATTTTCACATGGCCTCTAGATATCATGAAGAGGGGGATGCGTTACTTCCTATAGCGCTATACATGTCAAACGAAGGCTAAATAGTTAATGACTATGGTATTACATAAAGAATGTCCAAGATATAAGCATCAATGTAACGATTCAAGTATTCATGGATATAGGATTGTTTGTGCATTTCATAAAGTTTATGTGTTGTGATTTTGTATATGGTAAACATGTTACACCCAAAAGTGTTATAAACGAAAGTGGGTCGAGTGTACTCAAGGTTTTGCTAAGTGTTCTAATCTTGACAAGTCCGTGAAGGTAGTTGTTTGAGGAGATGAACGCCGAGTTATCCTACAAGAGGAAAACGAAGGCGTATGAGTATTTTGGGGATGATGGTTGGATATTCGGATTTAAGATTCAAAATGTGACAAAGTATATGACACGAAAATAGTCACTAAGGTATTAGCACTTGTCTTTGACACTATAATAATCCATAAGGATTGAATGTGGTTTCATAGGTTCAAGACCTATTAGAATCGTGACAAGGAACTATACACATAGTGATAAACTTATTAACTTGATAGATGCTTATTTAGTCATTATCAAGGGTTCGGTTTTTAAGGATTATGTTATAGTCCATGTATACATAGTTATATAATCATGTAGGAGGTGGGAGGATGAACCATCCACTTTGGTACCTCCTAGTACATGTAAGTAAAGTAGGAGGTGGGAGGATTAACCATCCACTTTGGAACCTCGTATGATGTTCACCACTACACAAGTTACCATAGGTAACAAGGAGGTCTTAGAACATTGATATGAACAAGAATGTAAATGACAATAAGTAAGTGTGTCACCATGTTGGCGCACTTGGTGTTCCTCACTTGTCGAATAGGCTAGATAGAGCGTGTGTTGAATATTGTATAGGTTAGAATCGAACACACGACCGAAATACGGAGATTTTAGTGTAAAAGGGATCAAGTTCGCCCGAACTTGACCTGTATTGGTCAAGTTCGCTCGAACTTGATGTGCCTTTAGTCAAGTTCGCCCGAACTTGTCCTGTGAAGGACAAGTTCGCCTGAACTTGACTATAGCACATCTGGGTGAACTTGGCTCCCTATATATATGTGTGTGTTCATTTGTCATTTAAGTTTTTGGCATCCCTACGGGGAGGTGCTGTAACACCCCAACCGATGGCGGAAACATCGGGATGAGACGAAAACGAGATTGTTCATTGCTCACAACATTATTAAGTGACAATAATTAATTAAACCATATTTCATTTCATAAGAATTGTCAAATACATCAATGTAACAAAACAAAGAACAATCTAACATTTGCAAAGTCATAACAAAATTGATACGTCGACATTAAACCTAACGTCTAATTTGTGTGTATCTAGTCCTTGCTATATTGTTTTCATAGCGTCATTTCCTTCAACCTGTAACATGTTTTAAAATAAAGTCAATGCAAAAGCAAAGGCGAGTACACAAGTTTAAGCATAGCATACGTATACGAATAAAGTTTTAACAATCCTCATGGCAACTAAATCTATACAAGAGCAATATCAAGGCATGCAATGCTAATAATCAAACCCGTAACGCAATCACGATGTTTTAACATGACCTCACGTGTAAAGCGATGGAGGTGGATGCGTGAATTCCTATAGCGCTAAGCATGTCAAACAAAGGCTAAAAATAGTTAATGACTAAAGCATAGCACAACGTTTATCCCTAGACAAGCAACAAGTATACGATTCAAGTAGTCATGTGTATAGGATTGTTTGTGCGTTTCATAAAGTTTAAGTGTTTGTGATTTTTGTATATGGAAACATGTTACACCCAAAAAGTGATATAAACAAAAGTGGGTCGAGTGTACTCACAAAATTGCTAAGTCTTCTTTGGAAATTCCACGACGAGTTGATGAGTGGGAGAAAGGGGACATCGAGGTCACCTTAAAAATGGCAAACGAATGTACATGAATAATAGAAGCTACGACGGAGGATTCGAATTGGAGTTGAAAGTACGTATATAGTTAACATCGTTTAAGAAAGGAATTTCTAAATTAAATTCATCAAAAGGGTTGTAGGAGTGTTGTCAAATAATTAATATATATATTTGACGAAAAGCATATTTGGTATATATATATATATTTATATTCTAACGAATTGTATGAGATATATATACGTATATTGTCGAATGGTGTACAAATATATTTGTCGGAAGTAAAATAAATATATTTTGTCGAAAGTAAAATAAATAAGTATATTTGTCGAGAGCTATGATAAATATATCTATATTTTGTCGATGAATATAATGAGTAAGTATGTTTTGTCGAAAGTATAGTAAATAAGTATATTTGTCGAGAGATATGATAAATATATCTATATTTTGTCGATGAATATAATGAATAAGTATGTTTTGTCGAAAGTATAGTAAATAAGTATATTTGTCGAGAGATATGATAAATATATATATATATATATATTTTGTCGATAAAAAAATAAATAGACTATTTTGTCGATAAACGGGCAGAGTTTCCTCTTGTTTTTGGACAATCCCGACAACATATGTGTCGATGTATTTTTCCAAAACACAACAATAAACAACGCAAGAATCGACGTAACACTATAAATGTTTACATACTCTTCTATGTCTACAAATTTTATAAGGTTCGGTTCCGTGATTATAACACTAATTAAATACAAAACAATATAAATAATAACATAAAAAATTTGCGGCGTTAAAAGTATACCGTAACGTGTTTTGATTGAGTTGACTAAAGCATTGACTGAACTTGGCCCCGAACACCGAACCGAACATCGAATCTGACTGGTTTGACTGGCGTTGACTGTTTGACCAGATTTGACTTTCGTTGACCAAGTTGACCAGGTTTGACTTTCGACAGTTAACCGAGTTGGCTGATGACCAGCGTTGACTGACCCAAAATCTGACCCGCTGACTCGACATCCGAACAGGGCATGAACCCGAAACAAAGCCGAACTAAAAATGATCCAAACCAAGTTTGAATCGCGGCTGAACCGATTACCATAACTCTTATCTTGAACATGAAATCTGACCCGAGCGCATCTTGAACCGAAGCTAACCCGTGACTGTTTGACCACAGTTGACCAGGTTTGACCTGAGTTGTCCGAACACCCAAACTGAAACGAGACCCGAATTGACTGAGCTTGAGCCGGAACGCCCAACTAAGTCGGTTGACTGTTCTTGACCGAAACCCGAGCCAAGACCGAACCGAATATGAAACAACAACCATTGAACTTGAATCGAAATATAAACAAGCAGAACCTGAACCATTTCTATCCTGAACCGAAATGACACTGAAACTGAAACTGAAACTGAACTACGTACTCGAACCGAATAAACTGAAAACTTTACCTGAATCGAGACACCGAAACCTGAACTTGAAGTCGATACCGGAACTGAGTTGAAACTCGAACTAGAACCGGGTTGGACTGAACATGAACCGAGCTGACGTCGTCCGGAGTTGATTGACGTCGGCCGGAACTCAAACCTGAAATCAAACGAACAAGATTTGAGACTAAGAAGTGGAATAAGAACTGGGTTATAGACTCGACAATCCTGAAATCAGAACCGAGAATAAGCAAGACCCGAACCCAGATGAACCCGAGCCGGCTAACACCGCTGCTGCTGTGCTGCGAACTGCTATCGCCGTCGCCGCTGCTGCACCATCGTCGCTAAGCCACCACCGCCGCCGCCCCATTGCTTTCGTCCCCGTGTGCTGCTGCAGCAGCTTGATTACAGGCGCGCCGGTGAGAACCATCGCCATGTCTCTCTTTCTCTCTTGTCGATCGGTCTCGCAGAACAAGTATGGGTGTCTGAGAGATGGTACAGGGGAGGAGGCGAGGGTTGAAGGTGTGCGCGGTTGTAGAGGTGAAGGGGGGGGCAGGGAGATGAGATGCAGCGTGTGGGTGTATAGTGTGAGGGTGTGGTTATTTAGTTATAATTAGGTTTAGGGTTTAGTTAGGTTTAGGTGGTGTGTTGGGCCAAAGCCTGTTAACCCGCTCTAACGTTTTTGAGTGGCCCGAACGTACCGACGAGATCCGATTTCAAGTACAAGTTTCATAAAACGTCGAATTTATTTTGTTTATTATTATTATTATTATTATTATTATCTAGAAAAAAAAATAATAATAATAAAATACGATGCGTTACAGGTGCTGCCGGATTCTCTCCAGGAACTCTGGCAGCTGGACTTATAAAGATGTATACTCTTTCGGTATGAATGAAGACTTCCGCTGCATTCTGTTTCTACTCCTTTCTGTAATAACATTCTACCGAATTGGTTTACGTTTATCCACTAACTTCCGTCTAGAACTGCCTGATTACGGTCCTACAATTGGTATCAGAGCTACGGTTATCACCTACGCTCATGAATTTGGACATTATGGACATTAGGAGGGGTTTTGGACCTAAATCATGAAATAAACCTACAATCCACGGACAAAATCCATAATTGAATGGATAGGATTGTTAGAAAACCAATTTCGACCAGATCTATGGTGAAATCATCTCGAAATTCGAAGAAATAAGGATTTTGGATCGAAAAATGTGAAAAAATGGCTGATTTGGGAGACCAAGTTCGCCCGAACTTGACCTGTCGAGGTCAAGTTCGCCCGAACTTGACAAATTTTTTCATGAATTTTCATCAAGTTCGCCCGAACTTGACTGATTTTCATTGAAATTAAGCACAAGTTCGCCCGAACTTGTCTATTTCATGCAAGTCTGCCCAAACTTGGTGGTGGCCAACCAAGTTCGCCCGAACTTGTCACAATTTGACTAAGTTCGCCCGTGCTTGTCTCACTAGCATATACAAGTTCGCCCGAACTTGTCAAGGAGCCTAAAAAAAATTATTGCTCGGTTTGATGAGACGGGTGTCCAGAAAAAATTTGGTGATAGAAATTTTTTCGAAATTTTAACGTCCGATACTGACTATTCGGGAACACCGTCGGAGGCCTTAGAGAGAGGCTGAGATGATGAGGTTAGAGATGGTTGAAGATGAGAGGGTAGTCATTGATACCAAAGCAATTTGGTGATCATTAGGGTTGAAGACTACCGATGGGCCTTAAAGTAAATTTCGCATTTTTTAAATACTGAAAATTCCGGATTTGAGGGGGAATTTCAGTGAAAAATTGGTTTGGTCAGAATTTGCAAAAATGAGGGGGAATAAAAATTTTCATCTTATGAAGATTCCGACATTTTTGAAATTCGTGACAATGCAACAGTATTGGGGTGGTTTCCGACTACAGATTAACTGGGAAATACAAAGATTTGAGATTCATTTGTAAATTGATCAAGTTGATATCTAGTTTGAAAGCAGGTGGTTACATAACTGAGTCTTGAGGAGTTGTTTATCAGATTCTGCGGTCATGGTTGTGGATTGACACCTGAGTCGCGTGTATGGTTTGGAAGCACACACGACTGCCTATCTTTAACTCTGCTTTGCACATGAATTATTGACTGGACTAACCGCCAGGAGATAAGGATGCTTTGTAGTTTCAGTTGCCCCGGGTTGTACGCGGTACCATGATTAAGGGAGATGATTTATGGGATTGGATCTTCCAGACAAAGAAGTGTACCAGTTGCTGACGAAAGAGATTATCCATTTGGGATTCTGTGATCACAGGAAGTTCAGATTATTCAGATCATGATTCAGATTGATGCTGAAGGGTTAGAGTCCTGATCTCCGGTGAAGGAACAGTTAGCTGGATTAGCAGTCGTTAATACCAGTGAGGAACTGAGGACGTTCAAAACGTTCAGTGATGATCTTAGGAATTAATGACTAGCTCCGAAGACGGATAGTTTCAAAATTACCAAGGAAATCTGATGATAACCTTTGGTGGCCATTATTTTTAATCTTCAAGCAGATGAATCATTCTTCTCTTTGGACTAACCGCCGTTGGATGATGACGTTTGGTGATTAAGTGGCGCTGGTCTACCGGAGATAGCTATATATCTGTTATTGTGACTGAAGAGGAAGAATGTGATTTTGATCATGGACGAGTGATTCTCAGAGTCAAAGTGTTACCAGATTATTTGGTTCTGATGAAGATTTACTGATTGAAAAATATTACCAATTTCCTGATCAGGAGTGATTATGGAAATTGGGATTTCAGATTTTTGCGGGTAAACATTGATTTGAAGTTTACCGGTGTGGTATTTTGAAGTTTCTATCAATTGCCGGTTGAGTTTTGAAGATCGGAAGATCGAGCATGAGAGATATGCGCTAAACTGAACGCGGATGTGGTTAAAGTTGAAATGGAGAAGCTGCATTGATGAGCTTCAAATTGGTGTCTATTCAAGATAATCTATCGGTCAAGTAAATCAGAGGAGGTTGGAAATTGTGCAACAAATATCTGAACTAGAGATTTCAGGGGAATTATATGTTGATAATGCAAACCCGAATCATCAATTAAGCGGGAATTTGTTGATGCATTTCGACGACATTGGCAAACACCTTGATTGAAGTTGCAGAATATTCAAACACGGCTCAAATTTGAAGACCAAGATTCGACAGTAACGAACAAGGGGGAATCTGTTGGTGCACTTGGTGTTCGTCACTTGTCGAATAGGCTAGATAGAGCGTGTGTTGAATATTGTATAGGTTAGAATCAAACACACGACCGAAATACGAAGATTTCAGTGTAAAAGGGATCAAGTTCGCCCGAAATTGACTTGTATTTGTCAAGTTCGCTCGAACTTGATGTGCCTTTAGTCAAGTTCGCCCGAACTTGACTATAGCACATCCGGGCGAATTTGGCTCCCTATATATGTGGGTGTTCATTTGTCATTTAAGTTTTTGGCATCCCTACGGGGAGGTGCTGCCGGATTCTCTCCAGGAACTCCGGCAGCTGGACTTATAAAGATGTATACTCTTTCGGTATGACTGAAGACTTTCGCTGCATTCTGTTTCTACTCCTTTCTGTAATAACATTCTACCAAATCGGTTTACGTTTATCCACTAACTTCCGTCTAGAACCGCCTGATCTCGGTCCTACACACCATGATACCAAGTAGCCAAGTGAAATACAACCCGGTGAGCACACATTGACACATGTTAACGGCTAGGCGGGGTTGTGACACTTTAGAACTAGCAAACTACTTGGGATAATGATGGAAATCATCAAGTGATGTGTGGTCTCAAAGTTTAGGATAGTCCAAGCTAACCAAGGTGGACACACATGGACAAGTTCATGAACTTGCATCACTTGTGAGCTTGAAACTCTACGAAAACAGAATTCTTGTAAGTCCCTCTATCACGTGGATCGTAACGAGATTGACAATCAACCAAGGGTGCGGATCCTTGATGGATCAAACAAACACAGAAACAAGTTATGTAGATGAAGAACACGAACAAGTATTTCAAACGATCTTCTATGATTATCAAACCCAATAGTTTTACAATCACTCAAGATCAAACAAGAAATCTCTCAGCCTCTCTCTGTAGATTTCTCACACAAACTCTCTGCAACTCTCTCTAGTGTCTTACCTAAAACCCTAGTGCAACACTGTTTATATAACACAGCCATGCAAACTGGGCTAGGCCCATTTACAATAATAAACAAACTCGGACTAAACAAATACAAGACTAAATCTCAGAATTACAATACAACTGACAAACTCGGATTCCTTGTGCATGATAAACTCGGACTCCTCATTGCTTTCACAGAAACTCGGACTTCAAGAATCCTTCATAAACTCAGACATGTATGTTTCTTGGAAACTCGGACAAGCTCTCATCTAGTAAACTCGGACAACTCTTCATGAATTCAATGTATCCAAGTCTTGAATAATATCCAAAGACCAAACTACGCTGTTGTCACATAAAATGCACCAACAAACTCCCACTTGACAATAGCTTGCAAAGGTATCATTAGCCTTCAGAATCTCTTCAGATGTCGTAGCCTTTGGTCTTTGGATTGCGTCAGCTTCAACACGAATTCTGTCAGCAACAGACTCCCCCTAAGCTAAGCATCCAATCACCAAATCTTCAATCTCGGAGTCAGCAATCCAAGTGTGTCTTCATATCTTCCAATCTGCATTGTAGAAAGGAGGTTCTACCAAGCAGCAACAAACTCTCTCCTCATCAACGCCAACTCCTCAACAACACAGCTTCAATCTGTATACTATAAAACAAACATCTCGAGAAACCATAAGAATTTTTCAACAGAGTTAAACAAATTATTATTATTCGAGAGATGGTAAAACGGTATAACAGATTAAGCAACAACGAAACCAAACAAAGCACTCATAACACTTTTGTCCAACACACTATAACTAACAAGGTTTAAAATTTTAGAACTCATCTTCTAACACCGTCTCCCCCTATCGGTAACAACTCCTCCACAAACAACCATTTTCCGTACGTTAAGAATTTTAAAGAAAAAGGAAAATCTTTTTGGATGTTTATATCTTTCTGAAACAAATAAGGAAAGCTGTAAACACTCTATTTTTGTGAGAATCATTGGTAAGAAGATCATAACAACAACATCAAACTGTTTTCACACTATTTGAATATTTCTTTAAGTAATTTTGGTGAATAGCAGTTCAAGATGATTACCAGTATGTTGGTCCACTTAAACAAAATGCGTGAACATTTCAAGTACCATTACCGTATGATATGTTAAGGTAATATTATTCTGATATACTAGTGTGTCCCACTTCAGGAGATACCCCCACGATCAAGGTATGCACAAAGATTCATCGTAGTAGGTGAGTATACCGAAATTCATCCTTTGTGTGTTACAACGTTAGATAATTGGTGTTCAGGTCAGTACTTCCGTACAGCAAAGAGACCAATATCCAATGAGGGTTAGGGCAAATACCATTGATTTTAGTACGATTTATGCATTTGCACATTTTGAATGACTCTCTAGGAGAGCTTCTTCATATTTGGGTTTTTGGAATTTTAGCTCTTTTAAGATATCGTGGTTGTGCCTAGGTCAGCATATATCTGGATGCAGCAGAAGGACAACCCTGATACCCCGGATGAAATAACAGCATAAAGACCAAAAACTTCAGATTTTGGCAATCTCTCAACGCAAGAATTAAGGTCATTAAACCGTACGTCACTGATATGTTACCCACTCATATTCAGTTTGTTAAGTTTATATCACATTGGTAAGTTGATTATTTCTTGCTTTTTTGCCTACTAGTACATCATATGGTGAAGCTGCTATCACACTTTAGCAATTTAATTTCAGTGTCAGTGTGATGGTCTAACTTGCTGATGTACTATCATCTCTTCTTTTTCACACAGTGAAAACTCATTTTTCAATTTTCGATGCTTTTGTATTTTTAAGGTTTTCTATTTTTTTATGTTTTTGGATTTTTTTTAAGAAACAGTAAACTATTTACAAAATTCTTATGAAAAACTGGTTATTCAGGATTCCTCATCCCGTTGAGTTCGACTAGATGTTCAAAACGAGCCCTGTCAAATGCTTTTGTGTGAAGATCTGCAAGGTTATCTAGTGTGTCGACTCTATGAAGTTCAATCAAGTTCTTTTCAGCACAATCCCGTATGAAATGATGACGAATGTCAATATGTTTTGTTCTACTATGCTTTACGGGATTGTTTGTGATTGAAATAGCACATTATTGTCTATCATTATAGGAGTACGAGTGAAATTCAAACCATAATCGCGCATCTGCTTGTATCCAGAGAACCTGAGAGCAACAGCTACCCGCAGCAATATATTTAGCTTCACACATAGAGGTAGACACGCAAGACTGCTTCTTGCATTGCTAAGACACAATCCTGCCTCCTAAGAACTGACAACAACTAGTAGTAGATTTTCTGGTAGACTTACATCCTCCAAAGTCTGAATCAGTGTAAGCAACAAACTTCAGGTCACTAGAAGCTGGATACCACAAGCCAAGTTTAGGTTTCCCCTTCAAGTAACGAAGCATCCGCTTCACTGCCTTCATGTGAGATTCCTTAGGATTCGCTTGATATCTGGCACAAAGGCACACTGCGAACATGATGTCTGGTCGTGAAGCAGTCAAGTACATAAGAGAACTAATCATTGCCCTGTATTGAGTTGGATCAACATCTTCCACACTCTCATGATCTGGGCCAAGATTGTGATTCTCGCAGATAAGTGTGTTGAAAGTAGCACAATCCTCCATTTTGGAACGAGACAAAATGTCATACACATACTTTGTCTGATGAATAAACATCCCATCCTTCTTCTGTTCAACTTGTAATCCCAAAAAGTAGGACAACTCACCCATCGCACTCATCTCGAACTTGCTCTTCATCACCTTTTCAAATTCAACACACATGCTCTCATCAGATGACCCGAAAATGATGTCATCCACGTACACCTGAACCAGTAGAAAATCTTCTTTCTTTCCCTTAATGAATAGTGTACTGTCAATCTGACCTCTTTCAAAGCCATTCTTCAACAAATAAGCTGACAGTGTCTCATACCATGCCCTAGGTGCCTGATGCAATCCATACAAAGCCTTATTGAGCTTATACACTTGATCTGGATAATTTGGATCAGTAAACCCATCTGGTTGTGAGACATATACCACTTCTTGGACTTTCCCGTAAAGAAACGCACTCTTCACGTCTAGTTGGTAAACTTTAAATTCCTTGAATGAAGCAAAAGCTAGGAACAAACGAATTGCTTCCAACCTTGCCACTGGTGCAAACACTTCAGTATAATCAATCCCCTCTTGTTGATTGAACCCCTTAACAACTAACCGAGCCTTGTTCCTTGTCACAATCCCTCGATCATCTTTCTTGCACTTAAACACCCACTTGGTGCCAATCTCTCTTTCTCCTTCAGGCAAGTCAACTAGTCCCCAAACCTTTAACTTCCTGAACTGATCTAATTTCTCTTGCATCGCTTCAACCCAAGAACTATCTTTCAGAGCCATGTGCACATTCTTCGGCTCCTCTTGAGCAATGAAGCAGCTAAACATACACTTATTTATGATCCCTGTCTTAAGTATCGAAGCAAACAAACAGGAACCTTCAATCACACCTCTTCTTGTCTGAACACCTGCAGCAACATCACCTATAATGTTCTCAACTGGATGATCATTGTTTGCTCGTGTAGTAGCAATGGCATCAACTTCTAAATTTTCACCAAGATTGGATCCAACCTCCCCCTGAATATTCTGATTTGCAAACGCATCACTATCGCTTGAATCCGCTGCATCTGCAATTTCATTTGAGGAAGTTCCTGGAGCAACTGTCATCAAAATACTCGATCTCGGCATGAAATCACCCTCATCATCCTCACTAATCGCAATTTGGATCAACTGAGACTCATCTGCATTGGAAAACTCAAGAATATTAAATGATTTAAAGACACTCTCATAATCATATAAAATAGCAGGACCACTCGTTGATTGTTGAGGCGTATAACTAGTGATTTCCACATTAAACACAACCTAAATTTTACCCGTTTTTAGATTAAAAACCCTTTTATTCGGTGTGCCAGGTACATAACCTAGAAAGTAGCCCTCACCAGCCACCTCACCGAATTTTTGTTTATCTTTGTTTTTCACAATCGTGCAGGGTAATCCAAATGGTTCAAAGCCTTTCAAATTTGGTTTTTCGTTGAACATAAGTTCATAACATGTTTTGTTAAAACGCTTAACGGTTAAAACTTTATTTAGAACATAACACGCTGTGTTCACAGCTTCTCCCCAGAAAAGAACTGGAAGCTTTGAATCAGACAACATAGTCCTAGCGGCTTCAATCAACGTCCTGTTCTTCCTCTCAGCGACTCCATTATGTTGAGGTGTATAAGGAGCAGAGTATTGATGTTCAATTCCCTTTCGCAAGCAATAGAGATGCAGAATCCGATTCTTGACCTCCGTACCATTATCACTCCTTATCCTCTTGATTCGAGCTTCATGGACATTCTCTAATTTTGTAAAAAGATCTATCAGTAACTCAGCTGTCTCATCCTTTGTACCTAAAAAGAAAACCCATGAGTAACGTGAAAAATCATCAGTGACAACAAGACAATAGTACTTTCCACCTATACTCCTTACATTCACTGGACCGAAAAGATCCATATGAAGTAATTCATAAGGTGCATCTATGGAATTTACTGTTTTAGACTTATAAGTTTTCTTGTGTTGTTTTCCCTTTTGACATGGAAGACATTTATCTTCCACGTGAAACCTCTGCACTGGCACCCCTTTCACCAAACCGTTTTTAATTATGTAATTCATTTTA
Organism: Scalesia atractyloides; assembly: GCA_947069175.1. NCBI lineage: Eukaryota > Viridiplantae > Streptophyta > Magnoliopsida > Asterales > Asteraceae > Scalesia > Scalesia atractyloides. The sequence continues at coordinate 36,412,461 of CAMTDV010000005.1, forward strand.
CGGTAGTGAATATGGGCCATGCGTCTGTGCCACAACATCGACTCAGCCTCAGATGCTTTTGATAACAAACAAGCAACCACATTAGAAGAATCCTTAGCACCCATGTCCATGACATACGTGTCATTCCTCCTTGGTGCTCTCATCACAATCCAATCATCCGGTATCACCAAACCTGGTTTCAAAACCAATGCTTCAGACTTCGTAAAATGGACCGAGTGACCCTTGTCGCAGACTTGAGACACACTCATCAGATTGTGCTTCAGCTGCTCAACATAGTTCACTTTATCCAGTGTGATCTTCCCATTGGTCACTTTTCCTCTGCCTGTAATGTGACCTCCTTTAGCACCCGCAAAATTCACATAACCACCATCAATATTTTCAAACTCAGTCAACAATCTTGCATCCCCCGTCATGTGCCTGGAGCAGCCACTATCAACATACCATAAGTTGATAATACTCCTTAGCAGCTCCTGCACAAACCAACAAGAATTAGTTAGATTGGGGGACCCAAGCCTGAATGGTCTTGGGTATTCCAAATTCATCAACTATCTTAACATTCATCCAACGTCCATCACTCATAACTGGAGTCTTGGATTTTGGACCTGTTGATGGAAATGGGGTTTGATTTCCATGATGTCTCTAGTCCTGGGGTTTCCTAAGCAAGTTTGGACTTTGTGACCTTTGGAAATTTTGATTTTGAGACCTTGTTTGATTCCAAGAATTTTTATAGTTGTAACTTCTAAAGCCGTTGTTATAAAAAGTTCGACCACCATTGTTTTGGTATTGGTTTTGATATGAAATTTGACTTTTGAAATTATTTGAATAACCAATAAAATGATTCATTCTTGGTGAACAACTTCTAGGTCTTTGATATCTGCCAGATGTAGACTCAAGCTGAAATCTTTGTTGATTTCTTTGAAATTTGGGAACTTGCTGAGTTCCAGTTTCAGCCCTATCTACACCACCAACAACGCCATCTTGTTGCTTAGGAGCATACATCTTTTTCTCACCATCACCACCCTTCATTGGTGATTTTTCTCTCTTGCTCTCACTCACCTGTGCTTCACTCTTTTTGTTAGGACAACAACTAGCTACATGTCCTTTTGTGTGACATTTGAAGCACGATCTTTTTGCCGAAGACTTCTTAACTGAAGTCTCTGGTTTTGATCCATCAGGTGGAGATGATAATGCCTTAGAAGGATCTTGTTTGGTTTGCTCCGGTTCAGATTTTTCTTGGCTTTTACCTTTAGCAAACTGCACATTTGATTCATTTTCAATAACAGTGGTTTCGTTTTTCATGTCACTTCCTTTTACAAAATCAACCTTTTTAACAAAAGTTTGGTTTTTGTTTTTAGGATGTGTACTCTTTGTTTTCAAAACCGGTTTTCTGTTATCATCCTTCTTGGCATTTTCATTTTCAGACACCTCCATATTCTCTGATGTGGAGCTACTCGCCACGGTTGACCCAAAGTCTGTTAGCTCTTCTTCATTTGGCAAGAAAGAATAGTCATGACCAAGAGGAGGTGGAACTTCATTGAAGCCCTGGAAGCCCACACTAGTCTTGTCATTACTTTTCTTTAAACCATTCATCATGTGTTTCATAACAAAAGATGAATCTCTGAATTGACTCAATTTCTTTTCAAGTTCACAAATTTTAAGTTGTGCATCTGACAATTCTTTGCATTTTTCAGAAATTTCTTTTGTTTTCTCACTAATCGTATCATGAGCTAAGTCAATAATTTGAATTTTCTCATTTAATTTATAGGTTAAGATGTTCATTTCTTCTTCATAACCCTTAATTTTCTTCAAATGTGATGACTCATTTCTTTTTACGAAAAAGTTTGATTCTTTTACACTTGAGAGCTCATTTAACAGACTTTGGTTTTGTGTTGTTAACTCGTCAACCCTAACTTGCAATTCACGAATCAAACAGAACTAATAGGATTAGAATGTACCTCTCCTATTGATTTGCTTAGATCAGCCATGAATGCAGCAAAATCTGCAGCCATCTTTTTATCTGCAACATCCTTTTCTTCATCAAACTTTAATTCAACTTCTTCAGCTTCTGTCTGATCAGCATCAACCTTTTCAGCAACAGCCTCTTGCTCTATCTCAGCATCTTTCACTTCTACATCATCCACTGGTACTATCTCAGCCATGAATGCCTGTGTGACATTATCATCACCCTCTAGATGTACACTCCAGTCATAAGAGCCCTCTCGTGAAGTAGAAATCAAGGCCCTTGATGTAGTGTTGTTTGATGCATTCCTGTTGCTCGAACCGTGACCAAGAGTATCTTGATAAGATGCACTAGGACGAGACTCAGTCTTTGGTCTTTGACATTCTCTTGCGAAGTGTCCATAACTCTGACAGTTGTAACACCTAACCTTGGATTTGTCAAACCAACACTCTTTCCAACAAACTTTCTTCCCGTCCTATTCGTAAACCTCTTCACTCTTCTGGAAATCATGGCCATCTGCCACTGTAAATCGATCTCTTCAAGGTCATCAAGGTCAATCTGATCATAATCTTCATCAAATGTTGCTAGATCAGATATCTTTCCCTGAATGTAGTTCTCGTATGATGCTACAAAGGAAGCAAGCAAGGCAAGATGTTCTTCAGCAGCCTTGACACTTAGAGGCATAGACTTGGTATTGGGATTCTGATTACTAGAATTTTGTCTTGCCTCCTGATGATCCTCCTGAAGACGCTACAAAACACACATCACCATCAGAATTCATCACTACCTGCTCATTTTCACATGAGAGAAACGCAGTTGCTGAGTCACTTGAAGCATTGTGAGAGGATGAAGATGAAAGGCCTTTATAAATTCCCGGATCTTGAACCTGATCATAACCAGTGTCCTTCTTCTTCATACTGAGCTCATAAGCTCTCAATTGTCCAACAACTTCATCCAAGTCCATAGTCTCATACGTCGCTTCTTTCTTAATCATGAGAGTATAGATATCCCACTTCGCAGGTAGGGCATCTAACAACTTATCATTCATCTCAACATTAGTGTATCCCTCTATGTCATAATTATCCATTTCTGACATTAAATGATAATATCTGGTGATGAGATCTTCGAGGGACTCATTTCTCATGCCTTTGAATACTGCAAATTGCTTTTTAAGCAGGTCTACCTTGTTCTTCTTTACATCAACATTACCCTCATATCTCTTTTCTAATGCATCCCACATTTCCTTTGAGGTAGTGTACCTCTTGAAAGTATGTTTAATGCCATCAGGTAAAGACATTTTGATAGCAGCAAGGGCTCTTTCTCTGCTTCATACATTTTCTTCTATTCAGTGTCCATATTAGCAAATGTAGTAACACGTTGTCTGCCTTCAAACTCATGTGTTGGGTTTACGTACCCATCTTCAACACACATCCACATTCGTGTACCTTGGTATTCAACGAAAGACTGAAACGTCTTTCCATGTAAGATAATTCTCGACCTTCATCATCTTAGGAGGTTTGTTTGTAGTACCAACCTCATGTTCCATCCTTATCAACTCGTTCAGATTAGACATGTTCGACATCTTTAACCCAACCGGTTGGTTAAAAAACGGTAAAATATTTTTCGAATACTGGTGATTACTAAAATGTACCGTTAGATTTGTCTCGAGAAGACAATTTCAATGATATATAATGTCTAATGGTGCAACCTGCTTGTTCAGAATGTTCACAGAACTATCTCTACACACAAATACGTTTAAAACTCGGTACGTCAGCTGATTAACTCCCCACTTTTTGAACTGAGTCACAAATTCGGAAAAAAATTGAAGCCTGATAAGATCGGAATCTTAAATTGTTGAATTAAACTCGGAATAGATATCCTTCCCAAATCCGGAATTCCTTAACTTGGAACTCAGATTAAATTCGGACAGATAAACCCTGACTCACTTAAAGTCGGACTAGAAAACTCGGAAAAGGTAACACGGAATCAACAAACAAAAATTCGGAAATTGTTAAACTCCGGAAAAACACTTAAACTCTTTAAAGTCCGGAATTTATGATTAACTCGGAATCAAACAAAAATTCGGAAATCAAAATTCAGACAGTGTTTTAAGGCAAAAACCAGACTCTTGTTTAAACTCGGATTACTCAGAAATTCGGAATTTTTGAAACTCGGAATGAACAAGTTAATGTTCCAATCCGGAGTTCAATAACAAAAGTGGAATTTACTTTCCATGTTTCCTAACCTTTGTATGTTTTTGGCAAATCACACTACCGTGACTTCACAGCAGTACGTGTTTACCCACAAATTTAGGAATAAACCTAGCACAGAAAACAATGATGGCAGACACACTTTTTCAACAAAAAAGCTTGAATCTTTAAAAAATTTTCAACCAAAAACTTGAATCTGTATATCAATCTCGAACCGTACAATAAGAGCAAAGGCTCTAATACCAATTGTAAGTCCCTCTATCACGTGGATCGTAACGAGATTGACAATCAACCGAGGGTGCGGAATCCCCTTGATGGATCAAACAAACACAAAAACAAGTTATGTAGATGAAGAACACGAACAAGTATTTCAAACGATCTTCTATGATTATCAAACCCAATAGTTTACAATCACTCAAGATCAAACAAGAAATCTCTCAGCCTCTCCCTGTAGATTTCTCACACAAACTCTCTGCAACTCTCTCTAGTGTCTTACCTAAAACCCTAGTGCAACACTTTTTATATAACACAGCCATGCAAACTGGGCTAGGCCCATTTACAATAATAAACAGTCTCGGACTAAACAAATACAAGACTAAATCTCAGAATTACAATACAACTGACAAACTCAGATTCCCTTGTGCATGATAAACTCGGACTCCTCATTGCTTTCACAGAAACTCGAACTTCAAGAATCCTTCATAAACGCGGACATGTATGTTTCTTGGAAACTCGGACAAGTCTTCATGAATTCAATGTATCCAAGTCTTGAATAATATCCAAAGACCAAACCAAGCTATTGTCACATAAAATGCACCAACAATTCTTGTGAGGATAAATCCTCTATTTTGAATGTCTCAACCTTGTTTTTAATCCTAACCAACCACAAGTAGTGTTGTAAGCATTAGGACATAGGTTTGAGATGAGTTAGACTCAAGTTTGATAAGATTAAACAAGTTTTGAAAAGATTTGAAACACAATAGAAAGTTTTGGACACTTTGGGAGGATTTCCAGGTCTGGATTCTCCATGGAGAACCCTTGGATTCAATCCCAATGTTTATCCAAGTATTTAGAAAGAAGAATCAAGCAAAAAGAACAATACTTGAGCAAGTTATGCTCACTTTTGTGAGGGTGTATGAATCTGCCCGAAAATTCTGATATTGCAATAACTTGAGATGATTTGAGAGTGACTGGTGAGATTAGAGAGTTGTGAAAGTGGAAAATGGCTTGAAGGAGTGTTGGTATTTATAAGGATGAGTTTAGGGTTGATGGGAGGTGTTTAAAAGAGGTTTAGAGGTGATTGGGTGAGGAAAAGGTGTGTGGATATGTGCATTTTCGCGAGCCAAAAACATTCTGCCAGCCCATAGTTGCTTACGGACCGTAAGCATATAGCCTTGCGGTCCGTAAGGCTTGGTCAGGAGATGTTTTTGTTATTTTTTTGTGTTTTGCTCAATTGTTACGGGTTTTGGTGCAATTTTAGGACATTTTATGATATGGTAAGGTATTATAAGTATAAATAATGTGTTGTAACATATGTGTAGGTATAAAGTGAATACGATTAAGTACGAACATCACGTTTAAGTCTTGAATAAGTATAATCATCACGTTTTGCAAGTTTGTCACACGATTACGAGTATCACGAATATGTTCCAAGTGTATGCATATGTATAAGTATAAAACGGTTATGAATAAGAAATATATGAACAAAATACGAGTTTTCATTATGATCCAAGTCTCAGAATACAACGATTACAACGACAATTCGAATACGGTATACAATGCTTTACGAAAATAGAAATACAATACGAGCTAGCTAAAAATAGAAAGTATGGAAACGCGAGGCGTTACAGTTTGTGTAAAACCTTTTTAAGAATATGTGTGAAAATCAGAGCAGATCTTGGTCTTTGGGATGGGTCCAAACATGCTGCCTCAAAGCTGACTTTATAGAAAGTGACAGCACGCTGACCACGGGGCCGTGTTCACCACGGCCCCGTGTTGGCTGAACACCGCCCCGTGGTCAGAGATGGGTCAGACAATTTTTGTCTGTATTATGAGCACGGGGCGTGTTGGATGGACACAATATATGAACAAAATACGAGTTTTCATTATGATCCAAGTCTCAGAATACAACGATTACAACGACAATTCGAATACGGTATACAATGCTTTACGAAAATAGAAATACAATACGAGCTAGCTAAAAATAGAAAGTATGGAAACGCGAGGCGTTACAGTTTGTGTAAAACCTTTTTAAGAATATGTGTGAAAATCAGAGCAGATCTTGGTCTTTGGGATGGGTCCAAACATGCTGCCTCAAAGCTGACTTTATAGAAAGTGACAGAGCATGGGGCATGCCGACTGAGCATGGCCCTGTGGCTAGGATTTTATGAAGTAATGTCTGTGTTAGTTTTAAGGATTTTATTCGGATCGGGTGGTCCCTTACTGGAGGGAACAACACCGAAGTGCCTAAGGTACCGTAATTGCTCTTGGTTTATGCACGAATGCAAGAGGTTATCGGAAAGGGTAAAACCTAAGCTACTTTCCGGTGGGTGAAACCAACCTTTATTCCCCTTATCCGGGCTCTTGTTAAAGAAGGTGTATGTCGAATCGCTTGGGTCTATGAGCGCATCAGTGGTGGCCGATGAAGAGTCCTTCATGGCACAATCAACACAGGGATGACTATCGCTAACGCTTTCACAAGAGGTTGAGGTACTTTCGATGGCTTTGATGTTGCTACATTCTGAACGTGGACTCAACGATTCTCTTTGGCTTTGGCCTTGCGATGTATACCTCATCTTCATCATAGGCTTTATTTCTTTTAACTCTAGGAGAATCTTTTCTTCTAGTTGACATATTTCGGGAGAGGCTATGTCATGTGGAAGAGGAGGTTGAGAACATTCGGTTGGATAATAAGGATCGGTTTTACTTTCGCCCATCTTAAGGTGATTATTACAAGAAAACGATGGGTCCGCTAAATAGTGGGGTTCAAAATTTAGAATGTAACATTCTAAATCTTGATGAAACCCACCACATAGTTGACACCATTCACCGTAAGAGTGGCAAGCAAAAATAATCGATATCATTTATATTTTTGTCAGAGATTACCAACCGTTGGGATCTGACGGTCCTGTTTTCAATAACTAGAGGTTGGACACGACCTCGTGTTCGTATGACATGGCCCCGTTGTCAGCTACTGCCTAACTTAAAACAAATTTGTTGTTGTTGTTATTGGACACGGGGGCGTGTTGGTTGGGCACGACCCCGTGCTGCAGCCGGCAGAAAGTGCAGAATTTGCTAAAAAACTAAAAAAAACTCCTAAAGTAAAAAGAAAAATGTTAAAAATAATTAGGCCGCCGATTTTAAAATTTCTTAAAATCCTTGTGTCCCTGGAAACGGCGCCATAAATTTGGTGTGCGTTAAGCGTGATATGATTTTGCTATTTGAAGTCCGTTTTACGCATTAGTCAAGTTTTAAATTTATAAAACACGATATTGTACTAACACTAAACACACACTTGGGCAAGTGCACCCATCGCGAGCGTAGTATAGTGTTGGTAAGATACCGAGGTCGTCCAAGGACACGCGAGCTTTTAATACTGATTTATCGTCAACGTCTAATCGTTCTAAATTTTGGATAAAAGTTTTAAACATAAAAGTAAATTTAAAAATGAAAAGATAAATAAAATGAAATACAAATAGACAAGATAGAATCACTTGGATCCAACTCCTCTTTAATGTATCCTTTGAAGATTTTCGCACTTTCGGACTTTTCAAGAGATTATACTAGTTAAAGTACTAGTCCCCTCTTTTGAAGGTGGCGTTACCCTAAACCTAGTGGTTTGAGTCAGCAAGGATACAACCCCAAAAGGTCGGAATATTGAAAGATATTTAAATAAGTTACTAATACGAAAAGTGGTAGGCCCCTCTTTTGAAGGTGACGTTACCCTCGGCTAAGTGATTTGAGTCAGCAATGATACAATCCCAAGAAGCCGGTTTAAAGTTTTATAATAGTTTACATATGAGGGGTTCAAGCTATTCGCACCCCTGCCATCCAATACCTTTGGGGTACTGAAGGAGGTCCTAGTAAGCTTGAACCAAGTCCTCGCAGGATCTATACACTAAACGAGAAAAGAACTTTACAAAACCACACTTCTAACCCCCTTCCAAGTAGTTAACACGCTTTATATAGACCGTAAAGAAACAAATGAGCAAAATAATGACATCATGAAGAAATGGTTAGAAAAATTCACTTTCAACATAAGAAACTATTTATTAAAGTTTATTAATACATATCCAATTAAAAAGTGCCGATAGATTATAAAATCAAAAGTAATACAATAAAGACTTGTCTTCACCAAGTGATGTAAGAGATTAGCCAAGCATGGCCTTTGTTTGACAAGAACTCTTACAATCAATCTTGGATCCCGAGACTACTACATACTCTAAAAATGATAGACGGATGATGGTTGTGGGTGTTGGAGTTGTAATGGTGGTGGAATGGTGGCAAAGTGAGATAGAAGTGGTTTGCCAAGGGATGCCTTTAAAGTGAACCAAGCACCCCTATTTACAGCTAGAACAATGCCCCGGCCACGGCCCCGTGTCCACTGGGCACGGCGTGTGGCCATCTTCTTCTCTTCCTCCATTAATTGTAGCTGCCAGCAGAGGGGCCCACATGACCCCGTGGCTCCTGGGCACGACCCCGTGGTCAACTCTTCGCTGTACTATCAAGATTCTGCAAATCTTAGAGTCTGACCACGTCCCATGGTGATTTGCGCACGGCCCCGTGGTGGGCGTAGAAGCTTCTGCAGGCTTTGTCCTCAAGTGTAAGGTCTGACCACGCCCCATGTCTCGCTGGTCACGGCCCCGTGGTCACCTTCTATGTGATATCCCGGGTTTTTCGGATAACTTACACGTGACACTTGTCGAATAAAGTATATGCTATGTGTATGAACGTGTACGAATTAAATGAATACGTGATAAGTGTTTGTGTGATTGTTTAGTTATAAAGTAATTATTGTAGATATGTACACGAACCGAACCGCGACACGAACCAAAGTGATTCATTGTGACTCTAGGAGTTAACAAGTTTTAAACCTTAACTCAAGTATTCGGTCGAGAACGAGAATTAAACACAAACCGAGAACAAGCCCAAACAAGTTTCGGCCAAGATCAAACCCAAACCGAACCCACCCAAGTCCCTCGGCCATAAACCCAAACCAAACCGTAACCTTGTCCCCCTTGCGCCTATAAATACAAACCCATGCATGTTCATTCAAAGATACAAAACCCTAGAGTTTCACTGCCGTCGGCAGCTTGTTCAGTCCATTCAATCGCAAAACAGCCTTCATCTGATCAGCTTGTTCAGTCCATTCAACCGCAAACAGCCCTTTACTTGTTCCCTTGATCGCCAGATCAGTTTTGATACACTCCATCACGATCACAAACAGCTTAGCCACTCTCTCGGTCGCTAACAGCCGGTTACCTTCAGTCCCGTTCAGTCTCGGTCGCGAGATCAGTTTTTCTTTCTCTCGGTCGCAGCAAGCAGCAGCCCTCGCCATCTTCCCTCATCATATTCACGGTTCGTTTAACTTGTTATTAAAAGATTTGAAGTTATCTCTGATTTCAAGATCATGTTTCGGATTATATGTATGCTTGAATGTTTAAGTTGTTTCGGATTATATGTATGCTTGAATGTTTAGTTGTCTCGGATTATATGTATGCTTGAATGGCTGGTTGTTTCGGATATATGTGTCTTGATTGTTGCTGTTCTCAGATCGCATGATGGTATAGTTTCGGATTATAAGTGCTGTAAATAATCGGCTGTTTTGGTGCTTGTTCATATGCAGAGTTGTTTTCGGAAATCACAGGTTACAAGTGTGTTTTGGTTGTAATAACTAGAAGTAAGAACTAGGGTTTGCATGGATAGGTTATTAGTATTAGTCTATGATTAAAAATCAGTTCTTGATCGCCTAGATTAATCGCATGAACGGGATTACACGAGTTAATGGTAACAATAATGCTGAAACAAGATGCTGAGTAATAGTTACAGCCGACTTCATCTGGCTGTAACTTGGTCGTTAGTTGTCGAAAAACGGATTTTCTGATGTCTAGAACGTAGAGATTTGAATAAGGAATCTAGTGGCGCTGGATTCATAATTTTCTGAAGTCGTTTGATATTTTTAAAGGGCTAAACAAGTTCAGTAGCTAAAGCTGTTGAAATGCTGGAATTTTGTTGATTGTTTATCAGGTTGGATTTTAAAATCAGTAGGGAGTTGAGTCATGATTTTTGTACAGCAACTAGGTATGGAAATTTCCGGGTAACTCCAACTGGAATTTTGTTAATCGGACGATCAGTGATTTTTAAATAAATTCTTCCGTGGACTGCAGTCAGAAAGCGGTAAATCTGACTGCAGCTTAGTGAATTAATATTTATGGCTAATTGGTAAAGATTTAGGACTTGGGAAAATTATATAAATTTCTATGGTATAGACATCACCTACTGTAAAAATATTGGAATTTTTGGAATGTTAGAACTATTTTATAAAAATCCTAGAAAACAGCTGAATAATGAGTGTTAGGCTGAAATCTGATAATTTGTGATTGTGTGCACCAAATTGTGGCATGAATTGGTTTAGGGTTATGATAAGATGTTTGGATTACTATGATCACATGAGGATACTTGCATGCATGTTTGAGTGTTAGAGATGATTGTTTGTGTGTATCAATTTGTGAGTAAGTTACGTGTAGAATTTGTATTGGTGTGTTCACACACTGACATGGAATTAATTGGTTTGTTAGGACGCAACTAGCGGTCCCATCTCTTATAACATCTTTGCTACACTAACCGAGCAAATAAAGGTGAGTTCACGGCCCCTAACTTTATCCGGTTTTTAAACAACAGGCGGAGAAACATGTATACACTCTCAAACTCAAACTCTTTACGTTATACGAATTTAACGTCACATAACTATACGGTAACTAAGTTAATGTTAATGTAATGTTATGGGCACTAAGCAGCTTTATCACTTAAGTCCTCGACAATCTCCTCGGATCGTTAGTATTTGGGTTAAATAGCGGGGGAATTATAAGTAGTACTACTGGGCCCGACAAGCCCCATCCGAGCTAGTCGCGCTAGCCGACCTGGTATGGTCAA